>OY728140.1:313949331-316449331 GCA_963277665.1 Viscum album
AGATTCCATCTGTAAGGTTGGTTATTGCAATTCCCTCAATAGATTTATCAACTCCCGAAGGCCCTGAAGTGATGTTTCCATTTATATTAGGTAAATTAATCTCATTTTCATTATTATTCTTGAAATTATTGAGATCATTTCCCTTCATATTTCCTAAGCTACATTATTTTCCCCTATTGAATTCAGATAGTTGATGCCCAAAGAACATGCAACTCACACAGAATTTTGGTTTTGTTTTATACTGTATATGTAGGTTAGTGTTGTCATCCCTTGTAGTTATCACTAATTACTACAAGATATTTTTGGACATATCAACCTCCACTAGGATATGGTAATAGTGAAAAAATCATGGATTATCAGTCTTTCTATCCATCCAGATCAGATTTCCCACAGCAGATGCAATGTCCCAAAGAATGTGTGGATTCTAATATAACAAATTCAATTTGAAAATGTTAGTCCAAATTTTTGTATGAGTATTTATTACCATGTTAGGGTTAAAATTTATATCTCACTATTAAATTTTAAGGAATACAATCCTTAATAAGATCGAACCAAAGCTCCAGGCCTTTCTCTTGTGATCATCAAATTGAAAAATGACGTGGTAGTATCCACACCCCATGGTCGTCGTCTTCCAATCACTGAAACCCCAGATCTCATAAATTAATTTCATAAGTTCATTTAATTTTCACACCCTTCACCCTTATAGATATTTAACATTTAGATAATGTATTGTCGATAGAGATGAACCATTTCCTACACAGCCTCCTGATTCTCAAAGACATGTGCAATCCTATATTTTTTGATAATCCTCCCAATAAGAGGAAAGTCAAAATTAGTGATGGAAGGATTGGAAGAAAATTTAACCACTTATGAAAAGTATTTCCTTGGACCCACAACATTTTCAAAAGAATTTCCTGCCTCTTTCAACTTTCTTGTGGCAATATGAAACAATTCCTTGTGCCCAGCATGATCCACCAGTAATATATGCCTTTGATTTTCCACTGTGTTTTTCTTCTGGAATTCATCAAGATATCTAGAGTTATGGTTTTCCTCATGCTCCCATTATTCCATAATCATCTCATATGTATCCAAATTCATGTACTTAATATAGTACATGACATGTTCATATGACCCACACATTGTGTGATAGTCTTCTTCTACCCAAGACTCAACAACAAACTAGACAATGTGTTTTCTAAAATCACACATTGGGTGATTGGTAATTCCAAACACAAAATTATTTGTGAATTGTTGAATCCTACCATTAATTTGGAATATTCATCATCTCCATTCATAATTTACACCCCTATAAAAAATGAGAATAAAAAATAAACCAAAAATGAGAGATTCAGAATTGAAATAATGAGTCTAAACTTGAGTTCAATCACTAGAGATTTGAGGTTGGATCTAAGCTTTATCATAGCTACATCCCAATCCATATCTTATTAGCCTATATTGTTGTGGATTAGATCACCTCCTCCCCTCCTCCATCTGGATCATATTTTCATTGAGTGTAGGTCTCCTCCATATCATTCAAGTGGTGGAGAACAGGGGAAGGGGAAATAGAAAACAAAAATAAAATAAAAAAATTCAAGGACTTGACCTGAGACATAGAACCTAGTCATATTTTATACATTTCATTTGTAAAATCACCTATTTCAAACTAAAATATAGGTTTATAATTTCCATCAATGGATTTTTTTAGGATATATCAAGGTTTTTATGCATGGAAATCAATAATATTTATTTAATAAATAGTGAATATTTTGAAAATAAAAATGGTTTTTTATTTCACTAAATTGCAACCTAAGGGTAAAAAACCCATCCTAAGAATGTAAAAAAACATTATAAAAATATTTATAAGTATTTTTGTTAAGTAGAATTACTATTTTACCCTTCTTAAATAAATGGGGCTTCAAAACTCAAAAACGGTCTATGTCTTCCATATGGGAAACCCCATATCACTGCATCCTCCCCACTTTCACGTCCCTTCATATTTGAAAAGAAAAAAATAATAATATCTCTAAGAAGCCCCTATACCATCCTAATATTTAATGACAATACATCATCACATTATCTCTTTATCAATAGCTAACATAAAGACACATTGATGTTGTCTATATTTGGGATTGAGGATAACATCAATCATCCCTTCAATCCTTTTTGGAAACCAAAGGGATAAATGTCCACAATAATAGCCTCATTTTTATTCTCATCCACCACAGATGGCCTCATCCATCTACTTCAAAACCCAAGGTTGACATATTTCTGATAATTTTATGTCAACATCTTGGATCTTTTAGAATGATATGTCTCATTATGTACCTTAATATTCCATGATTAATCTTATATAAAAACTCTAACCATGACAGTATGGTGACCACATTGAAGATATGACTGAATATTAGTCAATTGAATACACACAATAAGTTAATACACATTGTTTATACCATCTTTACCTTAATACATAGCTAAGAATAATGATAAGTACGTCATAGATAACTACACACATAGCTCTATCCATAATCATACACAAAATAAGAGAATATATGAACATATACTTCAACTCATTATAATCCCTTAAAGTAGGAGAAGAACCATTCCCAAAATCTCAGCACTTAGTTCCCCAATCTAAAATAAGAAATACAAAGAACTATAAAGGCATATTTATTATCCTATAAAACTAAACATTACTGATTCATAAATCTCAGAAAGGTTAAACATGGAAAATTTCCTTGAGAAAAGACCATCCCTTGATCTATAAGAGTATGACTCATCATCTGAAACAACTATGATGAAAAAATCTAATTTTCCCAACCAATAAAGGAATCGGGTGTACCTTATTAAGGGTTATATATTACCATCATCTAGGTATCACTTCTCTAGGAAAGTAGACCATGATGCATCAAATTGATTTAAAAGTTCAAAAACAAGGACAACCATCCAGGTGAATTCAAACTGTGGGTGATCATCAATCTTAACGATATCATCACTAGGAATCATTCTTCCATAGAAGGGTTATATAAAAACATCTCTAAAAAGTTTTCTCACACTAGAAAAATAAATTTGTGAGGATGTTCATCTCAATTAAAAGTATCTAGTTGTAATGTGTTATTCAAGATACACCACTATGATCTTTGGCTCTCAATCCAACAAGGAAATAATGATAGTATAACACACACTAGTGATAATCAATTAGATAACCAAAGAAAAAATGTTATAGACCAAATATCAAGAAACAATGAGAACTACATGATCAATCCCTATATATATATCACCCATATAGTGTCCTGAATTCCAAATCCTAGAGTTTATTGAAGAACACCTAGATTCAATGGGGGAGGAAGTGGATCGAAACATCAACCACCGCATACAAGGAAAAATTGTCATAATGATCATCATATATTCTATTTTTTTCTACCCATGATACCCAAACTCTGCATATAGGATTACTCTTACACATGAGGTAGAAATGTACTATATAAATAAGGCTCCCAAAATTGGCATGTATCTTATCTTATAAAAAATAACTAAATAAAAGAGCCTAATATGTTATATAAACCATTACTAAGAAATCCCCCTAGGATGCCCTCTTGTTAAGGAGATCTCCAAAAAATGTGACACTCTGACCAAACCTCCCATCGATCAATGAACTATGGAGATGGACCCATGCCTCTCTCAGAGTTTATAAATTCATTCGGGGACTAACCAACCTCTCTTATGGAAGACCCCACACCCCAAACTATGGGGGAGGTACCAAACCACAAGGGTAAAATAGTTTTACCCTTATCACAATGAACATTGACCTCTATAGATGGAGAACCCAAGCCAAATCTCATAGGGTATTACCAACTCCTCTATATTAAGGGGCACCCACACCTCATCAAGATTAAGGGAGTACCAAAACCCATGAATGATTAGAAACCCCAATCAAATATATATATATATATAGTATTATGTGATCCTATATATGTGGGGAACACAAAACTCCCCAATACATACAGGTTATATACTCCTTGATGAGAAGTCCACATTAACTGAAGGAGTACCTACACCTCTCATAGAGAACCCACACCCCGCCCTGTGGGGGAGTACTCAGCCACTTTGATAAAATAATTATAACTCATTTCATCAAGAAAACCAATTGTTATAGATGGTAGATCAATATTCTATCTAGTATGGTAGTACTGACTCCATGACCCACACCTCATCAGGATCAAGTTAATGTTTCACTCAAGATTGAATATGGAACTTTTTCCTCATAGATGTTCAGTTACACCCATGTATCCATGAAGGATTATCAAACTCCACCAATCATATGGGTGACTCACACCCTGGAATCAACATCTCTCGAGTAGTTTACCACCCCCATTGATATAATACTTATTCCCTTGATTTTTGGGGTAGAAAAACCAATTTTTACTTCACAATGTATGCTTGGGACCCTCACCCTTGCATATAAACAATTAGTGGGGTTAATGACCCCATCCATACTATACACCCAAGATACCCAAACCTATATCCTAGTGACACAATCATGCTGAGAAGACTCCCTAGGCATCAAACCCCTAGAATATAAAGAGATCATCACTTGAGATCCCATGCTACTATGAGCAGCTCTATATATTTATGTTATGAAAAAGTTTTGTTTTTTTGTTGTATTAGTTTTTAATGTATCAATATGTATTGATTACAAAAGTTTTCTGTTAATTGGAACCCAAACACAAAGGAGGAGAGTTTGTGTGATTTTTTTAAGATGTTTTCTGGACTAAGATATTTTCTAGACTGAGCTTATTAGTCTCAGGTTTACCTAATATAGATATTGTCAGAAACACTGAAATTTCAGAGTCTTGAAATTGTTTTGATCAAAATATACATCGAAGTTAGAATTCATTAGTATCATAATTTTTTTAGTGTAAAAGTGATGAGTGTGGAAGTGAAAAGTTTGGAGTTATAAAGTTCTTAACTTTTAACCAAAATATAGCGATGCTTTGATGGTATTTCAAAGTTTCAAAAATAATGAAGAAGTTATGATACAGGATAAAGTTTGTAGAAGAAAGGAGATGTGAGGAAAAGATAAGGGTAGTTTCCTAAAGCCCAAATTTTCTAATTATATGTATATGTTCAGATCCAAATTTCCGATCATAGTTCTTTGGAAGCAGACAACTGGTCATATTTTCGGGATACAATTCATCAGTGTCAGTCTGTTGGATGCAGTTGATACAATGCATATAATTAGATTTATATTATGAGACTAAATTAAGTTTCATAGGTTTTTGAGTTTATGAGAAAAAAAAAGGTTGTTCATAAGATTTTTTAATAAGACGTTGTTGAGAATTTGGACAGATAAAATGTTATAAAAGATTAAGAGGTTATTGAATTGAACTCATTGTATGTTTTCTGTAATCTTTATAGGTTGAAACAATGTAGTCAACTATATTCTGTTGACATAGAGTATCAGATCTAATATTTATTATTTTATTTGAGTCAAGAGGAAAAGATGCAGAGTTCGAATCCTCCTGCTTTGTTTTAATATTATTTTATCAAGGGGGTAAAGAGAATAATTCATATCTATAAATTTGTGAAATAATATTCCATCATACGATCTTTTTATAAGTAATTTAATCATACTCATTTTCTATAAGAAAGTACATATGAGTGAAGATAAGGTAGAAATTATAATCAAAGTCACAAAACAAAGAAATCTTGGATTCCCAAGATTGGACCGAAGAATAGTTTGTAAATTCAAAAAAATATAGAGGATGAGAATATTCAAGAATGTTTAAAAAAAATATATAAGAGTTTATAAGAGTTAAAGTAGTAAAATGAAGATTCAAATTTCTAAGAAATTCGTATTTATGAATTTCATTGAACAGGATGCAGAACTTTTTTTCCCACCTTTAACATTATGGGGAACCTATCTATAGAGAGTATAGAACATTCATGTCTTGTAACTCTTCACATGTGAGGAGAGATGACATTATGAAATTTTTTTGATAGATTATGATCCCAAAAAGAGTTTTCATTCAGGTTGATGTTGAGAAAACCCAAGTTTCATTGAAGAAATATCCATCAGAGTGACTTCCATTAGGTAAAGATTCATTGAAGTGAGTTCCATCAAAGCAAGATTCATTTGAGTGAGTTCCATCAGAAATAGTTCCATAATTTTTATATTTATTGTTCAAAGAATTTATGAGCTTCCAGTTGAGTTTCTACTTAGTTTAGGTAATAATAGAAGAAGTAGAATCACATGGAGAATATCATACAAATACCATCAAACAGAGGTTACCAGAATGAGGTTGAATGGGCTGGCTTTTATTGAGAAAGTTTTTCAGAAAAATGTTAAAGAAGTTTTTATTGAACCTATTTAGATTTTATAAATATCTAGATGATGTTTCAAGACCAAAAAATCAAAATATAATTTTTGAATTTCATGAATTTTGTAAATAGGTGAAGTTGATCTGGCTTACATATGGGGGAATTGAATAACATTCTAAAGTGGATCAGAAAAGAAGAAAGAAAAGAAGCTTGTAGTTGGGGGTATAATCATCTACTAAAGAGGATTATTTATTTGGGTGTATAACCATCTATTAAAGAAGAGGATGTGAAAAGAATATTTGGGGGTATAACCAACTATAGAAGAAAAGTTAACTAATTGGTTCTAGAACTATTTTTTTCCTATTCCTTTGTATTATAGAAATAAGTTAGTAAATGAAGCACTATTAAGGGAACTGACCAACATGGAAAGGAGTAGGTATTTCTACAGAACCTTTTAAATATCATTTGTTGGTCTTTCTCTTTATTATTTTCATATGAAAGGTGAGGTTTATATTTATATTTTATTGAATTATAACTATAACAAGTTTTTATAGGTTAAGAATGTTTACTTAAGAAGATGGTTAGAAACATTATTATAAAAGTAAAATCAATCACCGATTCCCCCCCCCCATAGAGTGATCTTAATTATAAGGGAACTTCAATTGGTATCAGAGCCCAAGTTCCCTCTGAAAGATTTAACTCTGAGAATGGATAATTTCAATTCAATGAACAATTGAGGTGTTCCTATTTTTTATGGTAGAAACTATCATAGATGAAATAATGGGATGTTACCCTATCATCTATCTCTTGACCTTGAAGTTAGAGAAGTAGAAATAGTGGGGATTCCTCCCATTAAATATGTTTATATGATAGCTACTAATATAATAAGTATAGAAATTGATGGAAAAGCATAGAATTCCATGTTTATGTCTCTTACCAAAAAACTATGAAAAGATTATGAGGGTTACAATAGATAAGAAAATGTGGGATAAGTTAATAAGTATCTATAAAGGAAATGAGAAAGTTAAAGGAGATAAGTTAAATTTCTATAGAAGTAGATTTGAAGATATGAAAATCAATGATGAAGAAATAATTGATGATTAATTTACAGGAGTAAATGACATTGTTAGAAACATTATAATTTTTTGTGAGAGGCTAGATAAATATTTTATTATTAATAAACTGATGAGAAACTTTTCAGATAGATTTTATCAAAAAGTTTCATCTTCTGAAGATCATAAAGATTTATCCTTAGATGAACATCAAAATATTATTGTGGCATATTAGATGAGGAAAAAAACTATTTTGAAGAAAATTATAAGAATGAAATAGCCTCAAAATCTTTGCTAAGAGGTAAAAAAACAAATACAAATAATTTGAATAAGAATCAAGTGATTCAGAGGTAGAGAAATAAGTTGAAGATTTAAAAAAAATCATTTCCCTCTTTTCTAGTAAATACAATAATGGAAAGTGGGAAAGTAAAAATTTTTAGTGGGAAAAGAAAGAATGCATGGTAATTTGTCCATATCAAGTGGCCATGGATAGAAATTTAGAATAAGTAAACAAATCAGCTGAATTAAAGTGGTGAAAATTTTTTCTAAATATGATAAAAACGTTGATAAAATTTATCAATAGATAATGATTTGAAATTTCAAAAAATGTTCATGGGATGTGAGAAATATGTGAATGTTAAAAAAAGTTTTATGACTATTTTAACTACCCAAGAAGGAAACATGAAATTAATATTGAAAAATAAAAATTAGAAAACTTATTGAAAAAGTGGAAGAAAGGTTAGCATCCTCATTTGAATATTCTACAGAGGAGAAGAAACTTGTTACAAAATTTGAGAAGTCTGAATAGAAGGAAGAAAACATATCCAATGAAAAGTCCAAGAAAAAGAAGAAAAATTCAATACTGAGAACAAATTCTCTGTTCAAATATTTCTTCTAAGAAACTATTGTGGTTCCTCCTTATTCCCAATATAATGTACCAACTTGTAGGGAATTGAAGTAGAAGAAGTAAGAAAAGTTGGGTTAATGGTGTAAAAGTTTTACCGCAATAAAATATATACATCATGTAATTTTAACAACCATGATTTAAAGTGGTGTTCTACCCATAAGATGGAGAAAAATATGAATTTTAGGTATGAATATAACACTTTCCTTAAAAGGAAGTTGTAAAATGAGAAAAACTAAGATGTTTGGGAAAAACATTTATACACTTTAAATATTTTGATGTGTTTTTTAAGATGAATGCAATATTCTCCTTAATAAAACATTTTCAGTTTACCCCTAAGGAAAATATATCACACTATGCATGAGGAAAATATTACATGAAAGTTATGTAATGGAAAACATTGATAACCAGGATTATTCACTCTCATTTTCTATATAGGGTTTTCCCACATAGACTTAGAGTTGTTTAGTTAAAGTTTATTTGTTAAGAAACTCATATAATACTACTTTTCTCTACAATAAAAGTTATCAATATTATAAAATAAATAAATATGTGTAGAAAGTTACCCTTTGAATATAATTTTCAATAAGGGGTAAAATAAAAGTAGGGGATAAAATGTGGAAAATATGGGGAGAAATTATTGAGTACACACATTGATGAGAATATGTTTCAAGTTTTATATGGATACTAATAATAAATACAAAGGGAGATATTGTTTAGACCAAGTTATGTTTTGTTTGTATTTTTTGTTAATGTATAAATATGTGTTAATTATAAAAGTTTACTGATAATCGGAATCCAAACACAAAGGATGAGATATTTTTGTGATTTTTTGGGAAAGATGTTTTCAAAACTAAGATGTTTTCCAGAATAATCTTATTAGTCTCAGGAGTACCAGATGGAGATGTTTTCAGAAACACTAGAAGTAAGATTCTTTCAAACATGTTGATTATAACATCCATAAAATTTAGAAATCATCTGTCTCAGAAGTTGTTGAGTATAAAAGTGATGTGTGTAAAAGTGAAAATTTATGAGTTAGAAAGATCTTAACTTTATAACCAAAATTAGATGATGCTTTAATGATATTTCAAAGTTTCAAAAATGATGAAAATGTCATGATACAAGAAATAGTTTGTATAAAAACAGGATGTGAGGAAAAGTGAAGGTAAACTTTATAAAATTCAAAGTTTCTAATCAGATACATATGATATGATCCAGATTTTTTGTCATAATTCTTGGAAAGTAGACAATCAGTCGTAGTTTACTGGATAAAATTCATCGATTTCAAATTATCTGGTGTAATTGATCAGATGCAGATAATTGGATGTATATTATGAGATTGAATTAAGATATACAGATTTCTAATTTTTTGATAAAAAAGTCTGATCATAAGAGTTTTTAATTGGACATTGTTGAGACTCCAGATAGATAAAATGTTAGAAAATATGAAGAGGCTATCAGACTAAAGTCATTTAATGTTATTTTAATATTTATAGGTTTCAAAAATTTACTCAACTATCTTCTTTTGACTTATATCATTATAGATCATAGATTTATTATTTAATTTGAGTTAGTAGGAAAATATGTAGACTTCGAATGATTCTTCTTTGTTTATTTGTTTTTCTAAAGTGGGTTAAGAGCAGAGTTTAAAGTTGTAATGTTTTGATATACTAATCCATAGAAATATATTTTTATAGGTAATTACATAAGACAATTTTTTTTAATAAATTTCATCTAACTAAATTTTAGGAATAAAGTACAATTGGATTCACCAAAAAAAGAAAGAATGGACTCACAAGATCTAACCATATAATAGATTGTAAATTCAAAGCAGGATAAAGGTTGTGAAAATTAAACAAGATTCAATAATGATCTAAAAGATTTTATAAGAGATTAATTAGTCAAAATGAAGATTACAATTTCTAAAAAAATTATTTATGAATTTCATTGAGTGGGAAGAAGAATTTGTTTTCCCACCTTTTCCATTCTAGGGAACTTATAAATAGAGAGCACAATACATTCATACTTTGTGATTGTTCATGTGTGCAGAGAGCTAACATTATGAACTTTTTATGATATATTGAGATCTCAACCAATGTTTTCTTTGAGGTTGAAGCTAAGAAAACCCAATTTCTATTGGATCATGATCTATTAGAGCAAGTTCCATCAGAGAAAGTTCCATTGGATAAATATTCATCAGAGAAAGTTCCATTATAGTGAGATCCATTGGATATAGTTCTATCATTTAGATCTCTATTAGTCAAAGAATTTGTGATTTTTTGATTGAGTTAATACTTATTTAAGGTAGGAAGATAAAAATAAGAATCATATATAGACCATTAGATAAAGGTGGATAACTTTTTTTGAGTATTTTTTAAGATAGAAGTTTTAGAAGTTGTTATTGAGAATATTTAGATAATATAAATATCTTAATGAAGTTTCAAGACAGAAAAATTATTAAGAGAATTATTGATGTTCTTGAAGATTGTAAATAGTTGAAGTTGATACAACTTAATTGTGGGGGAAGTGAATAACTTTATAAAGTGGGCAAAAAAGAAGAAAGAAAAGAATATTATAGTTAGGGGTATAACTAGTTACTGAAGAGGCTTGCTTACTGGGGTGTATAACTAGCTGTTAAGGAAGATAATATGAAAGGGATAGTTGGGAGGTAAAACCAACTATAGCAGAGAAGTTGGATATGAGGTTGTAAAATTATTTTATACATGTGCCTTTGTGTTCTGGAAAGAAGTCAGTAAAGGAATCCATGTTGGGGGAACTAAAAAACATGGAAAGGAGTGGGTATTTGTACTAAACCTTATAAATATCATGTGTTGATATTTCTTTTTATTTGTTTCATATAAAAGGTGAGGTTGATATTTATATTTGAGTGGAATTTAACTATAACAAGTTTTCAGTGGTTAAGAAATTTTTATTAAAAAGAAGTTAAGAACCTTTATTATAAAAGTAAAAGTGGTAATTGATCCCCCCCACCTCAGTGATCTCGAACCTAAGGGAACTTCAATCTCATTATCTATAAAAAATGCCTATTCCACACCTATAGTTAAATCATTTTTAGATGGGAAATCAATATCCTCATCACATGGTGACATCTAAAAAGAATAATGTCATTCCAAGGAACCAACTATGCACTAACCTCTATATAATGCATGGTCCTAATAATTGTACCCAAAAAAATCCCAAATTATCCAGGTTATTTAATATGTTTTAGATTCCATACATAGGAATTCATTGACCACCAAACCCTAGCTATGTTCTCTTGTCTTCCAAATAAATATAATCACCTTCAATCATTGTCACCCCACATGTCCAAAACCAATATCATGAGACACATATCTTCAAACTCAATCCCATTTGAAAAATCCCTCTATTTCAAATTTTATATGACCTAAACAACTAGGTTCCCCACCTGGGATGGTAATAAGATGAGTGTTCCACCCCAATCCTGGATCCAATAGTCCTAGGGTTAATGACTATAGAAAATAATCCATAATAGAAATATGGGAGGCCCTAAACTATATAACTCTAATAAAACTACAAATCGCCATATATCAAAAAAATATTCAACCTTATAAGAAATATATATGATTATATGAAATAAAAATATGCCTTAAAATATGTTAAACATCCCATCGGTAGTATAATAAAAATTCTTGAATACAAAGTAAAAATACAAGGCCTACCATCATAGGATACAAAATGGATACAAGTGAATTAGAAAAAGAATAATTGTGTCATTGTAACATTAACTTGATTGTCTACAACATCATACCACTAGGCTACCCAATTATCTATCTCCACTATAAACACACCCACAAAATTTCTATAATCTCAGGCACACTCTACATATCCATGATATGTGTGGGTATAAGGCTCAAACAGGGGTGAGTGTAAAAATATCTAGTGGGATGCCCCAAAAACAAAAATGGCCTTAGGTTACATGTTAGTTCACAACTGAAGGGTCTATATTTCTACCATATAACTCAAAGAAAGAGGGATATCAATAAGATATATAAGAATATATGGATTCAATTCCTAATAAATCCCTAACCCAAGCCCATAGGGGAAAGAGATGCCCTGATTTTTGTAATCTCTACATAGAACATGGAATCCTAAAAAAATATCTCGTACCTTAGGGGAAAACCACCTTAATACTCATCTAAAATAATGAATATTAAACCAAAAATAGTTTAAATAATTTGAATTCAACCCAAATAATCATCTCATACCCTATGGATATTGTAAAGAAGATCTCACACCAAAGGGAATCGCATCATACCATAATCTACCCCATGTGCACTAATATCTCTGCTTTCCCAATATACTGAGTGATGAGTTAGACTCCATAGTGAATCATTGTTCCTAGAATAATACCTCATTTCATATAATTTACATCTAAACAAATCACACATGGGACCTATAAATGATAGTCTAGTTAAGTTTAAGGATCCCACTTCACTAGAAGCGACATAAACTAATAAAGATATTTTCCAAATCCTACCATCAAAATTATCCCCACAACTTGACAAATATAACCATTGTGCCACATAAACACAATCACTTAGGGGTCCCATGTTTCACCAAAGCAACCAAAATAACCAAGGGAGTTACCAACCACAAAAAAAGAATCTCACACCTCACAAAAGGCCATGATTGATCAATGAGAATACCATATCTTTCCATGTAATTTTTAACCTATACCTAAAAGGAGGATCTAAGATCATATATCCTATCATGGAGGACCTAAACCACATATCCCTTGAGGATTATTAAATCCACCATAGACTATGTAAATAATATCCCATGCCATAAAGAGGGATTTCTGGAACTACTTATCATATAGGAACCACATCCCAAATTTTTGGGGAATTGTCGGCTCCATCAACCTAAAGGATAACCCACTATTAAATAATAATTTTAATCCTAATGGAATAATAAATCACAAGATCGTACCACTTATTCCTCATAGTCATCAGTGCCAAGGGTTTGATGTAGGGTCCATAGATAAAACTTTGATTTCATCACACTCTTTCTCTTATAGAAACTCATGAGGCACTATATATGAGAGATAGGATCCACCTTATACAATATAAAATGGTTGTGTGTTCCAAAATAAAACTAGACTAAAAAAACTAACTCCCCATCCATTAATCCAAACCACATTCACCAACTCCAATTATGTGTTGTACGAGTAGAATGGGATCTCATTGATCTACATGTCCATCTTTAATCCCCTTAAAAATACCATACTGTATAGTGGGAAGATACCAAGACTATATTGAAATACAATATTCACAAATCTTCCATACCCAAAATGGAATCCATATCCACTAATAAAGTCCCAAAGAATATTACTTTGGAATACATGAAATGGTTACATTCACTAGTTTATGAAACATGCTAGGGGGTTTACCATTATAGATCCAACTCTATTCATCACCTACATCCAATCATAATCACATCATGCCTAAGATTTTCAAGAAACTCAAATTCATATACACTCAGTATATTTATAAAAAATCAAACTTCTGGGAATTAAAATAACTAAAACCCCGCTGAGGGGATATTACATAGTGGGTAACATGGTATATATAGTATTTAAACCCAAAACCTCTACCTAGATGTGTAGAAACACCTTCTCATCGGGTATTATAAAAGATACATAGTGTGTCTCTTGATCAAAAGGTGTGTAAGACTCAAGTATTATTGAGCATGTATGGAAGGGATGTTGATTCATATAGTCTCAGACTACATGATATGTACATTTGGTATCACAACATGTGTCACACAAGGACTACCTATGTCATGTACCTGGGCTCAAGCCATGTCATGTAGACTAACATATTGTGTATGAATACATTCCATGTACCTAACACACGTTGTCTAGATGTGTAATTTCCTACACCCTAAGTTATGTATTAAAGATCCTACATGATGTGTTCATAGGACCTACATTCTATGTGATAGTCATCTTATACCCTAAAAACACCGAAGAACTGCATTTTTTGTGTTTTATAATCACATGCCATGTGATTGAAAATTCCAAATGTAGAACACATTGTGAACCATCCAAGACTCCAATTACATTGAAATACACTCCTCTATTAACCATAATTCACCCAATAGAAAACAAAACTACTAAATATGAGTGGAAAATAGTACAGAAACAAGATATAGAAAAAAATTAAAATTAAAATTCCTACCTCATAGAAAATTTCTAAATCATTGAGGATAAACCTATGATTCATCATCATTGTGTCACAATTCATCTCTAATAGGCCTCCATATGTGAGGACCATATTGATTCTTCTCCTCATCCCATTATCTCATGACATCAAAAGGGGTAGGTATCCTCACCAGTATAAAAATTTTAGGAGAATAAGATATGGGAAAAATAAAAACAAAAATAAAATAAACGCACATCAAGGACTCAACTCGGGACCCAGTCAGGGTTTACACATTTCCTAGGTAAAACTTCTCATTACATACAAAACCAAGGGGTTATACTTACCATCAATATCTCTACTTAGGATATATCATTATTTACATGTATGATAATAAATAATATCTATTTAATAAATATTAAATATCTTGAAAATACTCTTGACTTGCAATTCCACCAAATTCAAGCCCAAGGGTAAATCTACAATCCAAATAACCATAGAATACATAGAAAATATTTTTTAGGTTTCTTTATTGGGAAATTTCATTTTTAAACTTTTTAAAGTCTTGGGTCTTTGAAACAAAAAATATGAGCTATCTCTTCCACATGTAAAAACACATATCACTACACAATCTAATTTTAAGTTACATAGAAATTAAATCCTAGTCCATAGTTGAGATGTGTGAGTATTTATTAAGTTGATGAATTTTTATTTATTTATATTGTGTCATTATTAATTAATTTTATAGACTCATCAATGATATTATGGTTATTAATTAATATTTATACTGAGTTATTCTTAATTAGTAAGTAGTGTATGTTTCCATCCCTGGAGAAAAATTGATAATTTTAAGAAATACATGAATTTTGAATAAAAAGGGTTAAATCTAACTCATGAATTCCAAATTTGATCATTAATTATAAATTTGAAAATTGATTTGTACCAATATTTTTTATTTTTATAGAGTGATAATTATTTTTTTCATTAATTAGTTTCATGTAGGAAAAAATTATAACTTCTTGAAATTGTGCATAATTTTTCAAACAATATTGAGATAAATTTTAATTTAGTTAAGTATTTTTAATTCATTTCTTGGGTAAAGGTAAATATTTGGTGTGGTGAAATTTGATGTCTAAATTTTATATCATGTTTCCCACATTTCATTTTTTTAATTGTTGACTATTTTCTGTTTAAATTAGAATACTATAAATAATTCTTGATATTTTGGTAATTTGAGTGAAAATAAATATTCAAGGAATTATATTATTAAAATAATAATCTTTTGGGTTTAATTATTATAATTATTGTATGTTAATATATTCCATATAGTTTGTAAATAAATTTTTTTATTGAGTTTAATTGGAAATATATAATTATAATTTTAATGATATTATAAAATGTATTAAAATTGGTTTTTGAGGTGAATTTAATGATTAAGTTTTTTTGGTTTTTTAATAGTGGATTTTAATTGATTTATATTTTTTATGGTAGTCATGTATGATTAGTTGGGTTTTAGGGATGCTATGTGATATCAATAATGGAATGAGATCCTTTTGTAAGGATTTTTTTTTATTGGAATGGGCTCGCATGTGATTAACTAAGGGGTTATAAAGGCCACGCATTATTAAAATGATTCTAGATTAGAGTAAACCCATCTAGATGAGAATATATGTGTGATTATTCTCCATTAATTAATGCTCACTTCTGATTAAAAACATATCTCCCAATCACTCATGTTGGGATAATTTTGTGGATGAAGTGTTATGTGAGATTAACTTACATGGGTTAACTATCATGTATGAATAATTTAAAGGGGATTACATGCTATTACTATTCCTTTATAACTAATTTAACCAAATACATATAATATTAAATGGATATTATTTAGGGTTATGTAATAGTAATATGGAACCTTCTAAGGCTATGTAAGACTAATCAATAGCCATATAAGATTAAACAGTCTTTGTGTGATATTAACTTCAAAATTTTAGATCTCATAAAATGTTAAACAAATTATTAGATGTGTTTTATAGGATTAAATGCAATGTTTGTATGTTATTAAATCTTGATTAAACGCATGTTTAACCCTATCTCTCTTACAACATGAAATGTTAAAAGGTAATTATAGCTCAATTATGTTTCATATTAGGGAAGCTAATAAATATCATTAAATGATGCTGATAAATACTAAATCAAGGTAAATGAAGAAACTAAGTGCTAATAAGCTAGATCAAATATGGAATTATGTAGGGAAGCTTCTTTTTTCACGGATAAGAATATAATATTTCTAGAGTTAAGATAAATGTGAGATGAAGAACACTTGGAACCATTTCCACATTGATTGAAGATATATTTTATTATCATTTTATTTTATTTTTGAATTATTTTTATTAATTTTATATGAGTCAAAAGTATGAATAATTTATGATATGATATTCTAATTCCTTCGTTTATTATCACTTGTGTTTTCTCTAATCTTTTACCCATTGAAAATATATTTATTTTGTAATTAAATTGTAGTTTTGTTTTTTCCACTATCTATTTTTTATTCTATGATCTCCATTTTCCAAAAATGATAGATAATTAAATCTCATTTATCATTCCAAGGGAGGAGATAGTAGAAGCTTTGAGTTATAATAATTTACTTCATATATCTTATTACTTTTATCCTGATATTTCAGTGATAATTAAAATTTCTAGAATGTATGGTTTAATTTATTTTCTTAAAAAGATAAATTCATCTTTTCCTTTTCATCATTTACCATTCCCTTTATTACATTCACAATTCAAATGGTGGGGTTTCACTTTGGCATTGATGTTCAGGGGAGTGATTCTATAGTTGAATTCAAAAAAATGTTTTTACATTATATTCCAATGGTTTTAGTGAAATATTTACATTTTTTGAGTAATATATGTGATTTAGGATTTTGTGAGCCTTTAATTAGAAAAAAAATATAGGATAAAGATCTATTTCAATGAATAATGATAAGTTTCCACCCAATACTCTAGAAGACAACATTAATTTATTTATTAATTTTATTCTATAATTACATTTTTAAATTTGTATTAATTTAATTATATATATGTGTATATTACATATTAATTTCCATGTTTATCCCCCACTATTATAGCTTTAATATTCAATTATAGTGTATCTTATAATTCTTTTTTGCAAATAAATAATAGTGATAATATAAAATTAGTCTTTGTCAGTGGACACATTTTGAGATCAACCCAATATTTTCACTAAATTGAATTCTCATAAAATAAGAAATAAAATTTGATAGTGGATTTCTTGAAAAAATATATTTTATCAATAACAAAATTTCAATAACATATTTAAATAAGAAATTTTTTGACTAAATAAAAAGAAGATTGAGTCGGGGAAACCTTTATCCTGGATTTCCTCTTGGTTGGACTTGATACAAATTCATGTAACCAATTAAATTTTATTAATAATTCATTTTATATCCTTATTTTCAT
Organism: Viscum album; assembly: GCA_963277665.1. Classification (NCBI taxonomy): domain Eukaryota; kingdom Viridiplantae; phylum Streptophyta; class Magnoliopsida; order Santalales; family Viscaceae; genus Viscum; species Viscum album. The sequence continues at coordinate 313,967,271 of OY728140.1, forward strand.
TTATAATACATTATACCATTCATTTATAATTACTTATTACCCATATATTAATAATTAATTGTTAAAATTATCATTTGGGTGTTAATTGTTGCATTTCATCCTTGCTTATTTCAGTTTGGTATTTCTAGTCCCTAAAAATTTCTTATGTGTACATAAAATCTATAGTGTTCACAGAGATGATTTTTTTTGTTATATTTTAGGATTACCACTGTCATTTTATATAAGTTATAGTGATGGTTCATAAGGAGCAATTAAAATCTCTTTTTTGAATTTTGATTTAATAAAGATAATTAATTTTATTGGTGGATTTAATTATATATATTACTATTAAATAATTTTGAAAACATATTAAATTAATAATGATTACTAAATATTACCATTATATAACTTTATCAATTTTACTTGACATAAACTTTATAACATCATTTATGTTTGTGGTAGAACCGACCCAAAAAAGAATGTACTATAATGAATGAATGAATGAATGAATATGAAAAAAAAATATTGTACTACTAAATATCACTTTTACAAAAAAAATGATTTCAAAAACATGTTACTAAAATTATAAATCAATTTGAAGAATATAAGGATAAAAAATATAAATAATGTTTTTAAAGATATGTTAACCCTTATAGAGTCGAATATTCTCCTAGAGAAGGTCACAAGAATGAATGATTTGGGACACCTAGCGACTATACATTCTAAAAGATGGAGGGTAATTTTTTGAGATATAATTTAGGCTGGGATTCAAGTGGAAATTATATAAAATGTGTGCATTGAGGTGGGTAGAGTAGGGGTCCTTTTATAGGTGAGTTTGATTGTAATTTTTTTAAATTCTCATTCTTTAATGAGTATGGAATGTAATTTCTCATGGATAGCCTCTCAATAATGGATAAGGGGTTATTATAGGTAATGTATTATATTATATACTCATTTATGGATAGTTTGGGGTGATATTTTTGGTTTCTACCACTTAATTTTACCCTTCAACCTCGTGTTACCTTTATTGCGATAAAACACTATTTACATCAATAACATTTTTTCTAAAAAATAAATTTAATCTGATTTCTTAATTTTGAAATGATGATTCAAAAAATTAAATCCATTTTATTAAATTACATTTCTAAAGGTGATTAAAATTATTTTCATAAATAAAATGAAAATCAAATAAAAAAACAATTTTTTGTAAAATTATTTTTTAAGAATAAAAGTGATTTTATTTATATTCATTACTAAGTAATAATAATTTAATGGATGTTAATTACTTTATTTAAATATTTAAACAATTAATTTAATTAAAAACACTCCTTAATTGTGATAAATTTAATTTATTATGATAAAAATATATTACATATAAAAAATATTTTTTTTAAATATCTCTTTTTTACATTAAATAATTTTATTCCTGTTTATTTAAAGTATATTATTTATTTAATAACTATTAATTAAATTTTTTAAATATAATTTTTTAATAATAGTTTTTTTTATTTAGGAAAAATGTGAACAAAACTATTAAAATACTTGTATTAATTTAAATATTAATTTTTAAAAATATAATTTACTGTAAGAATAACTATATATTTACGAAATCTTAACTTTTAATTAAAAAATCCTATATATCACTATATAAGACCTATAAAAATGGTGTATATCATAGGTGGTGATAAAGTTAGCATGTATCTCATAGTGATTTCCACAAGCTTGAATGCCTATCATTAATGATTTTGCTCAAGCTATACCTATTAATTTTCAGCTTGGGCTTGGTCAAGGGAAGACACTAGTGATGCTGCCTCTTTTTAAAGCTCAAAATGAATCCTAACAAGGATTAATTCAACTATATGATTACATTATTTCTTATTTCTATATAAATTTCATAATGTTGTTTATTCTATTAAACTCTCTAATTCAACAACTATATTATAACAGCCACATGTTAATCAAATACTACTTCTAATAAATTTATAATTTATCTCTTTAATTTAACTTTTTTTAATGAATATAAAAATAACCATATAATAAAAATATCCAAATAAAAAAAATTATATATGTATAATGACCATAAAATTTCCATTTTTACTTTTTTACCCTTATTTATACCTAAATATACCTCTCTAAAATTTATTCATTGATTTATTTAATTCTCTTTAAAAATGTCTCTTTGAATTTTAATGTGTTTAATTATATTCATATTATTAATTGATGGTATGATATTCGTGGAAACCCAAAAGGATTATGATTTCACATGTGTGGTCTTTTCATTTACTTGTGGTTTTTTTATATTTTTCAATTCACTTGAAAATTGTTCATATTTATTTAGAATAATTTATTAATGTATAACATATAATATAATATTCTATCTCAATATAATATAATATTTTTTTGTTTTAGTTTTATGTCATGTGTTGAATAATTTATTCAATACATTAAAGGAATAAAATTTCAGGGTGTTATATTTTATCCCCCTTAAAATAATTTTTTCCCTTGAAATCTATTTACTCATATGAAAACAAATATGGGAAATTTTTCATTACATCATTAGGTTATCACATATCTTCTTCAAAATTTTGATTTTACCCTAGAACTTTGACTTTGTGTGTGGTCATGTTTCATTGTAAATTTTCTTTATGATCTAATAAATACATTGGTTGTTTCTCCTAATAGAGATTGTGTTCTATTTTCATATCATTTGAGTTCATTACATGTAGTAGATAAGTTATATACTTCCTCAATAATGATACATGGAACTTATCATGAACTTGGGAGAGGTTTTTGGATTTTCTAAGTTCTAATCCACATTACCTATATGATTATGAATCATAAAGGGAGTAATGTACATATGGATCAACTTTAACTTATTTTTGAATCTCATAACTCTCTTCCATGGTCATCTTCGAAGGAACACCTTATAACTAACCTCAAACTCCAGATATCATAAATGATTATTATCATATCTCTTCTATTTAAATTGTACTATATTGATATTACATTGAATATCTTGAACCATATTAGACATTTATTAATAAATATTAGTTCCTAAAATCATACTCTCTCTAAATATATCCCAACATGTTGGATTCATGCATCTATAACTATATAGTTCCATATATTGGACCATATAAATGCTAGAGTACAAATTGTTTTTTTATGAGAACTCATCCAGAGGGAGGTGTTAATCCTGGACTCCTTTAAAACCCATCAAGAAATACATTAACATTTCTTTCAAAATTTAAATGGTCATTTTATATTGACCATAAATTTGTGGATGACAAGTCCTACTATAACTCAATTCTATATCCATGGCTTGTTGGAGGTATCTCAATAATTTTGATGTGAAACTTTTATTTATTATCTTCCTTAAGTCCAAGATATAAAAGATGAGTTTTAATTACCATATATAAATTATGGTCTTATTTTATCACTTTTATTATGGTGGATCGTGAAAATGAAGTGTTAATAGGTATAATAGTTATTCATCCATGAATAGTAAATATCATATTTAATTTTAGTTTTATGAATTCATTAATATCTTACTAATTTAGTAAAAATATTAAAACACCACCTTGAAACATGGAGTTTCAAAAATCAGTGAAAACAATAGGTGGTGCAATCATTATATCTCAAGTATATGACTCTTTCCCAATTAACATTTTTGGAAATAATCTCATAGTAAATTTTATGTCAAATTAGTCTTGGATTATTTTCCATTATTTTGATCCAACGTAAAGTACTAAGAGAGGGAATTAAATTTCTACATCCTAAACCATCCTATGATTCTATAAAAGTTCAAGGTGAGTGATCAATATCCTTTCGTAACTTCTTATCAGGAATGAATATTGCTTCCTTATAAACAAGTATATTTAGATTAAATAATCAAGGAAAGGGAATAAATCATTCTTGAGGACATGACCATTATGAGATTTTGTGTTGATGTATTTTTTTTAATGAGTTTTTTATCTTAATCCATATCAATATGTTGTTTTATCAATCAAACATATACCCAAATCTTTTCTAATATGAATTATTCCCTACAGAATGGTCCCTATTGATCTTGAAGAACTAAAGAATAAATTGAAAGATAATCTAGAGATAAGTTTCATAATACCAAGTTCTTCACTATGGGGTTGATAAGTTTTCTTTGTCATGGAAAATTATGGTCTAATACATCTCTTCATTGATTATTAAAATATCAACAAAATCATGATAATGAACAAGTATCCAATTTTACATATAGATGACTTATTCAACAAACTCTATGGGGATAAGTAATTTTCCATGGTGGATCTTTGATAAATATACCATCAATTGAAGGTGAATAAGTAGAATCATACCAAAAATTACTCTTGTACAAGATATTGACATTATGAGTTCTTAGTGATTTCATTTAGACAAATTAATTCTTGATAAATCTTCATAGATTTTATGAATTTATTCTATGGAGGTGACCTTGATAAATTTATGGGTGTTTATGTAGTTCCCTAGGTCAAATAGACCACTGAGAGGAAGGGGTGAATTTGGGGATTTCTTTTAAGAATTATTATCCTTTTAAATTCAACATCTTGAACTAGTTATAGTTCTTGATATACTAAAGAATATTTCTCACATCTTCACCTCATGTATAGTTATAAACTGAATTAAATTATCATGTATTATTTATAATGTTTTTCATAAAATCATACTTCTTTCCATGTTGGTTATCCACCCACCCCCAAACAAACATAGATTCTAAAATATAATATTATTATCAATTATTTTTGTCTCTTGAGTCTATAGTAGTGTGATTGGTTATACCCCCAAATAACCTTTTATTCCTTGAATGGTTAAATCCCCCAGTCCCAAGACTCTTTAAAAACTTGTTATCCTCCCCCCCCCCCCCCCGTTATAAGATCCTTTACTTTTTTGTTTATTTAGTAATATAACGTCATCCTTCTTCTTCATAGTGATCTTTCTACACAAACTTGTAGGATAAATATTTCTCATATACTTCCTCAAGATCTTTATAAAAATTTCTAGTCTTAAGAATCTTTCCAAATCTAGTGAGATATGTATTATCCTCAGCTTCCTTGAATACTCAATTATATATAATGGCTTATCCTCTCCCTTTCTTCTCCTTAATACTATATGTATCGGTCTCTCATATGATCTTGCAATGAACATAAGAGTTCTCAATTATCTCTTCTCTTCTCTTCTCACATCATTCTTTGATGCATTCACTATATATTAATATTCAAAAAATTCATCATGAATATCATTCTCAAAAATATCATATTCAATAATTATATATTTGAATTATGGAAAACCCATGATATTTTTTATAAGGTTATTATAATTTAAATCAATCAATATATTCCTGATTAATTCTTCATTAAAATTATGATTTGAATATTCTACTAATCATCTTGAAGACTTAGGCTTCATTCCAACTTTCACATGATATTTAAATATACATGATATTAGTAATTCCTCAAATAATATGGCATTTAAATACTTAAAGGATTCTAGAAATGTTGTTCATCACATAGGTATATAATTCCTTACGTAATTATCTAATGCCTATTTTAATCCCAAACATGGATTGAATTCATCTGTGTTGTAACTATCTATGTTTTGAATCGAATGAAAATCTAAAGGGTTTTGAACTTTTTCATTTACCGGATAGGATAAATTTAAAAACAAGCTCTAGAACTCAATTCTGCAAGTTGGATCACTTTAAGATGATGTTTTTAGACTTGGGTGATGGCCCAAAAATTTTCTCTGCTATCTCAGTGAGTTTCAGGATTGCCAAACCCAAAAAATCAAAGTTTTAAAGGGTCTTTACTAGGTAAATGGATTTTTTAAAACTGTGCAGACCATTGTAGGAAAATGTGTGACTTGTTGTAGGTGGATAGAGGCTATTGCAAAAGTTGTGCATAATTTACTAAATCATGTTCCTAGCCTGCACGGTTAGTGGTATTGTACAGTACCTTGACACCATTCATCACATGATTTTTTCACGGTTAGGAAACAGTGTGTTTCCAACCATGTGGGGTGTTCTAGGTGCCCAGTAGAGGGCGCACAGTTGGCGCACGGTGTGCCAAACTATGCGGCCCAAACCGTGTGAAATATCCTATTTTAAAAATCAAATTAATTTAAATTAAATTAAAATTAAATAAAATAAAAACTAAACACTCCCCATCCCCCTCTCACTTACTTCACGCCTCCCCCCTCAGGATCCCTTTTGAGCAGCACAACCTCCCTCTCCATATATTCTCTATTCATCAATTTCTTCCACCAATTTCTTGTGATTTATTCTTCAAATATCCATGGTAAGAACTTATTCCCTTGTATTCTTCCTTTTCATGGAATATTTTTGGTCTATCATCACCCTACATGGTTCGACCGAATACCCTTAGGTTAGGTTTGATGTGTTTTTTAGTTTTCTTTTGATATTAAGTTGTGCGAAGGATCTCTTAATGCCCCTTCATTTGTGTTCTGACAACCATCATTGAAGGATAAGTGGTTTTGATCGATTTGGTTCACTTAAATCATTTTGGGGAAATTTTAAAAAAAAAATTGGTTTCTCCCTCATTATATTGGGTCCTTTGGGTGTTTTAAGGTTCTTAGATTTATTTATAGAGTGTTTGGTGGATCCTTTAAGTCTTTCACACACATACACAAGTGCTTGTGTGTGTGTATATACCCTCTGTACATTTTCCCTCATGGTGAGGGGAATGTGTACATGGGTTTAAAGGGTATAAATATATATAACAATGTATGTGTGTGTAAAGGTAAAGCATTTATTTCCATCATTAAAGTAATAAAGTGACGAGTGTTCATCTGGATCTACTTTTAAGGAAGGATCCCTTTCCTTTCACTTTTAATTTAATAAAGAATTAAGTAATTAATTGCATATTCTTTTCACTCTTATTTAATGATTCTCCAAGTATGGTAGTTTATTCTAAATTTATTTCTTTGATAAAGCTAATGAAATTATTAAATGTGATAATTTATTGTTTGATAATAAATTTCATAACTTAATAATAAAACATATCTAACATAGGTGTGTTGTCTTAAAGCTAAAAAGTAATGATTATGATTTTATTCTTTCTTGGCATATTTCTTTTTGTTTCTTATGATTTGAAGCTATGATTGATAAATCTCATGCTTAGGACTTTGGCCTATTTTATAAACTTAATGGATTTCCATTTTATATGAATTTTCTCTTATCTCATTTGTATTTCAATGAACCCAAGACACCCCATGGGTGTTTGGTCCACTTAGACTTGGAATTACCCAAGTGGGTAATTGAGTTGTTTCCACAACCCTTTCCTTGAACATAACCCTTGGGTTTATAAGTGGCATTTTCAAGTCTTAAATGAGTTATTGAATTAGTTTAGGTGGATGAATTTGATTGGGATGTTTAAAATGAGACAGTGGCATCCTTTGAATGAAATGACCATGTCACCTTCTTTGTTACTTTTATTGTGTAAACCAATTTACCATGTTTAGTAAAATTGAGTGAGAATAACCTTGAGTGGGATGTGTTGAACCAAATTTCATGCCTTTAGTAAATGGTTTAGTCATGTTGAATTGTTTTCCTTGTGTTAAATGGTTTAAATGAAATGGATTCCTTGAAATTAAATTGAATATGGCTAATGAAATGCATGATAGGCCCTTGCATCATGTATTGAATTTAGTGTGATCAAACCCATTCTAATGTTTTAATTGAAATGCTTAAGATGGGTTTCCATAAGTATAAATGTAAACATGACTACCTATATGTAAATGATATGGATTAATGGGATACACGATAGGTTAATACCTCATGCATTATATATTTTAAATGGTAATTCCATGTAGGCACATGCAAGATAAGAGACTATGAGGGCTCTTGGTTTTGGGTTAGGGGTAGACCATGAGATCTCCCATAGAATTTGATAGCGGTGGTACGTCCTGATCTATCCCAAAATATATCTATATCTATATGGTTCTTAAACTTGGGTTAGGGGTAGACCAAGAGATCTCCCCTGGAATTAGATGGTGATGGTATGTCTCGATCCACCCAAACATATATCTACCAATTGGCGTCAAGGGATATACTGTGAGAGCTCCCCTAGTGATGGATGATAGTGGGTACATCCTCTTCCTGCTATTACATGCATGCTAAGAGACTGTGAGGGGTCTTGGATTTGGGTTAGGGGTAGACCATGAGATCTCCCATGTAATTGGATGGTAGTGTTACATCTCGATCCACCCCTAATCTATATCTAACTATATATATATATGCATTCCAAGAGATTTGGAGGGATCTTGGATTTGGGTTATGGGTAGGTTGTGAGAGCTCCCCTTTAATTGGATAGCAGTGGTACGTCCCAATCCACCACAACATATATATAATGATATTGTATATATATAAAGTTAACATGATCAGACATACCAACCACGGGCTAAAGCAGGTATCATCATCAAGTTTATATTAGGGATCTGGATGAGTGTTTATTTATTCTTTTAGTTATGTCATTACTTCTCTATACTTGTACACTACTTAATTAATATTTCACTGTATGTATTGGGATAGACACTTGTGGTACTAGCCTACTGAGATTTATATCTCACACACTGCTCGAGCCACCATTTCACTGAGGTACCCTAGTAGACCTTCTTGCTCGTAGGGCCTTGGACCTTGCTTGTTGTTGTATGCTTGTACATGTGAGTTAGGAAAAGAGGACTGAGCTAAAGCTTAGGATGCTCATAGAGATCCTCTTAGGATTTTTTAGTTCCTCTCTTTACTTGAGTCCTATATTTTTCTATGTTATAAATTATGTTGTATTTCTTACTTATTTTAGTTAATTAACATTAACATGTCATATATTCATGTATTTTATAGACCGGTGTTGGACACTTTTATTAAATTTTTATTATTTTTCTTTCATTCCTTTTTCATTGCTTTTGACTACTTCCCCTATTTTCTATTATTTACTCTAATTATACTGTTATGATACTCTAATAAGAGGTTATAGTCTCACCACTATCACCTCCTGATACCCTCTCTGCTAGTGAGTATCCTCTAGCATACAGGGAGGTGCACGTGAGGCCATGTGACCCACCAGTTCGGCTATCGGTTTGATGGTAAGCCAGGTTGAGATGTTAAAAAGTGGTATCAAAGGTAAAATTTTCCTTGGTATTACTATTTTGGGTTATTAGACATGATACTAGGAATGTGTCAGTGCTTGGTTAATAATCATTCTTGGGATTGATCACCCCACGTATGCGAAAATTACCAAGTGGCCAGGGTTGGGATTTTTGTTCATGTTGTTCTCTTTTACATTTGATATGATTTTACCTAGAGTGATTGGTGTACATTTTATTTCTTATGATTCATGAAATTTATGTAATTTTACCCTTATCCTGATATGGCATAGAAGCTTCATTTCATACATCACATAGGCACATAGGAAATTTTTATTCCATGCATAATGTCATGCCATGTAGTTGCATTTTAGTTTGTCTGTTGATTTGAATTGTGTTCCTTGAATGTATTCTATGACTTGTATTTATTAGAATTCCTATTTTGATAGCATGTTTTTGTGATATATTTAACATTCTTGGGTGATAATATTCCATGTTTCATGTCTCTCTTATATACCATTCTTTCTTGTATAACGTTCTTAAGTAATTTTATACAATGCTTCTTGTTTAATTATAGTGACTTTCCTTTTTTATATATATTTGGTTTCTTTTTCTAAATTAAATAGTTGCAATTATGAAAATATCCATTTTTTAGTTTTAAGGGGTATGGGAGCCTTATAACTGGGAAACGTTTCCACGTGTATTTGAACCCTTGTAAAAGGATGTTAAGGTTTTAATGTTAAGTGAATTTATTTTGATTAAATGGGATCCAAATTACAAACAATAAAGTGTATGGGAACCTTATAGATTGGTAGATGAACACACATACAACTAGACTATTGTATATGAGCATGTTATAATTTGAAATGAGATTGGTCTCGATTAATGGGAGCCAATTTTCAATCCATGAACTGTATGGGTTCTTTACAAATTGGGAATTGGAAACCCATGTAGTCGAACCTTTTTATGTGACTATGTTATTTTTTGAAATGGTTTTAAATGTTAAGGATATTTAAATTTAACCTAAAATTATTTTTCTAAGAAACTGCTATTGGGTTGCTTTCTAGAGAACTTAGGTTGGCTTAGTGGGACCCTCATAGGTCACCTTAAATATTAAAATAGAATTTATTTTGATAAATTTCCTAATTCTGACTGAATGTCATGAAGTAAAAAAAAATTAAAAGTAATTTTTGTGAAACTTTTATATTTTTCCCTTGTTTAATTGGTTAAAATCTAGTACCTTGTGTTTTTTCTTTGAAAAATGATACTTGATGTTTGGATTAAATATTTAGATGATTAAATATTAAATGTGATTAAATATAAAGGGCTAGGAAATGGAACCTTTAGTGGTGTTCTCTATTTGAAATCCTAGTGCAAGGTAATTTTGAGTTTCTCATTTGATTTTCCTTGGAACAAAATTGTGAGAATTTTTCATAGGCATTGTTTCTTTAGCAATGTCTTGGTGATCAGTTTTTGAGCCTAGTAACTTACGCTAGCGTGACCTAGTGATAAGTTCATTACTTATATTTTCATAAGGTGATAGCTTATTATAGGTATCATCCTTAGAGTTTAATGCATTTCTAGATCCTATGAGCTTTTGACGTTTGGTTTCATTCGGGCATCGTTGTCCCTTGTAGGACACCTGACTTCTAGTTGACACCCATGTTTGGATGTTCGGTTATGGTGTCTTTGACTTTTGTTTCATGCTTTACCATTGGGAAATGATTGGTTTTAGTATGTTAGACATGCCTTGGGCATGGTCATCTACTTCTTTGGTATTTTTACCCATTTATTTTTGTATCACCCCCAGTTTGAGGTATGTGGCCTTTGTTTATGCATTTTTATGTGTTTAAAGTGCATGGGATGAGTTGGGAAGAGGTTGGGAGAGTTTAGAATGGTTTTGGATGAATTTGGAGGCTTTTCAAGGGGTTCATGATTTGAGCACGGTTAGTGGAAACCGTGCGGATTCTCCAGGAAACCGTGCAGGGGAGATAGTAGGTTTCGCACGGCCTGCACATGGTTTTCCAAACCGTGTGAGGAAACCATGTGGACCCTTGCTCCCAAGGCAGTAGAGTGCGCATGGTTAGCACACGGTTTTCCAAACCGTGCGGGCTAACCGTGCGGCCACTTAAAGTTAGGGTTTTAAAACCCGGTCTCACTCGATATTGCCTCATTTCACTCAAATATTCCTCCCACTCAAGCCTCACTCGAGATTTTGGGTTCTCAAGGGTTTAGGGTTCTCTCCCACTCGGTTTGGAAGTGATTAAAAGGGGTTTCAAGGCGGTTTGAATGTGGTTTCTCCCGGGTAAGTCTCTCCTCTTATTTCTCTTGTGTTTTCCTCTGGATCTACATCCCCCTCTTTCTTGGTTTTCTAGATCTACACTTGTTGTGTGTATATCTAGGGTTGAGGTTGCCTTGGATGTTAATATTAAGGCTGGTGGATGTTAGGGAAGGGGATCTAGTGAGGTTTCGGTGGTGCGTTCGCCGGATTTCAGTCATGGTTGTTCGTGGGTCGATTTCTCAGGAACCCTAATGGTATGTGGCTTCTCTCTCGACTCCACTCAGTTAGAACTAGTGGTTCCATGTTACAATTAATTTGTTGTGATTAAAATTAATTGTGTGTTGATGTGGAAATTTGGTTGGAAATCCATTTGGGGGTTTTGGGAAAAAGGGGTTTTGTGGTGAAATGTTCTTGTTGTGGATTTTAAAATGGAAATTTTAAAATGGAATGCTATGGTTGATTTGTGAAATAATTGGTGGAAATGGTATTCAATAAAAAGGTTGTTTTATTGAAATGGGGTTTGGCATGGAAAAATGGTTTTCAATAAATGGTTGATTTATTGAAGTGAATCGACATGTAATGGAATGGGTTGATTACATGATGTTGTTGTAACTTTGATGGGTTATATGCTTGGTTGTGATTGGTTGGGATGTTGTGTGGAAGTGGAGAGAAGTACCACTTTAAAAAGGGAATGGATATTGGATGGAAGGGCCACCATCTAAGGATAAGTGGATGGGAAGAGACACTAGTTGTGAATGGATGAAACGGGTTGGACGAAAGCACCTTCGTTATGATTGTTTATTGTGCATAGCTTTGCAAGTTGGAAATTGTTTTTCTAGTGTATAAATGATGAAATTGATTGTGGCATGTTTGTTTGGATTTACCTTGGTTGTTTGGTTTGGGTGAGATGGCTCGGCAAGAGCATGTTGTCTCATGGTATGGGTTTCACTTATGATTATCTTATATAAACTGCTTTATATAAATGTGCTAACGGTTTTATCCTAGTGGCGTGTATAGGGAAGTCATTTGGGGAAATCCTACTGAGTTTTAGTACTCACCCCCTACTTTGGAACGTTGGTGTCTTTGCAGATTTCATGTACCATGACGTGGGAAAAGGTAAGGCATCAACCTCCTTTAGTGGGGCATTGTGATGTCTTGGTAGAGTTTAGAGCTTGTAGCTAGGTGTGGAGTTGTGGAGGTGTCATGGCTCATGGTGCTTTGGTTGTTTAGTTTCCACTTGTACTATGATGTTGTTTTTGGGTTGTGTTGACATGTGAGATCGATATGGATTATCTAGTTGTCTTTGGTAATGTATGAGGTTGGTTGTTTTGTTGACATGCATCATATAGTTGTGGATTGTTTGGTTGGTTTTGTCTTAAGGGAAAATCGTTCCCCAATTCATTCTTGGAGCCCTCAGCATTTATTACCAGCCTTTGGCACCTTGGGAACGTCACTTAAGGCCAAGTAACCCTCACTGCCTCCTCAAGCCAATGAGGTAGGGGTGGGGTGTTACAAGTGGTATCATCTTGTTCGGTCCTTTGGAGTTGATTCTCGGATTTGGTGTTGACATTTTTTGTTGTACATTCCTTGAGTCGGGATGGTAGCAAGGCATAGTAATGTTAGAACTTGGAATGTATAGTATAAAAGGACGTAGCTAACCCTTTTATGCTGAAATTCAAGTTACCAGGGAGTTGGGTACATATGTGTTTTGGAGACACTTATAGGTATGGGATATCTCATTGTCGTGGGTGTAGCCAATGAGATGAGCATGACATGCATGGTAGAAATTATTTCCATCTAGGATGCATATTTCATTGGGGTATAATGATTTATGATGTGATATGAATATGTGAATTTGAAATGTGAATAAATTGGTATTTTGAAAATGGATTGGTTTTCAAAAAGGTGAAACATGGAACATGTGGAAAATGTAAACTGGTGGAAAGCCTTGTTGTGATAGTGCTGTGTAATGTGATTTGAAATGGGACTTCTTGATGTCTACGGAAGTGAGACCCATGGTTGTTTGTTTTCTGTTGATAGAAATGGCATCAGGTAGGTGTCGTAGAGACCAACCGGAGGAGGATGCTGAGAATGTGGTTGCACCTAAGCCTTAGGTGAACTAGTAGCTAGTGCAAAGTATAGTGAAAGCTTTCCAAGCTGTGGGAAGTGAAAATAAAACAGATGAACCAAGGCATATAGATCATGCGGTTCAATTTCAAAGGCAGAATCCACCCATCTTCAGGGGTGATTTAGAGCCAGAAAGGGTAGAAGCATGGTTAAATAGAATGAACAAGATCTTTGAGTTCTTGGGAACGCCGGTAGAGTTAAAAGTGAATTTGGCCGCGTATATGTTGGAAGATATTTCCCTTCAGTGGTGGGAGTTGGTAGTCCAAGCAGGGAAGGACCAGGGTATGATGTGGGACAGCCTTGAGTAATTGTTCAATAAACAATTCTACCCACATACGTTCAGAATTCAGCGTACAACTGATTTCTTCAGTTTGAAGCAAGAGATTATGTTTGTGACAGAGTATGCAGCTAAGTTTATGAACTTAGTGCGGTTTGCACTCGAGGTGGCAGGTAGCACGTCGTTGAAGGAAAGTATATTTTAAGCGGGGTTAAGGCAAGAAATACGTTCAAAGATAGTGGTGTTGTGTATAGATGATTACACAGAGATGGTGAATAGAGCCTCGGTGGCTGAGCGGGATCTGTTGGGAGCTTCGGGTGGGGGAAGCATAGTGGTACCCATGGGGAATAGTGGGAACTCTAATGCTGGGTTCAAGTGAAGGAGAGATACTTATTCCTAGGGAAGGAATATGGCATATAATCTGATGGTAGGATCGGTAAATCTTCCTCTGAAGTCCGAGAGTATGCCGGGATGTTTTTAGTGTGGTTCGACAAGCCACGTCAAGCGGGATTGTACAGAACAACCTCAAGCATGTCATAATTGTAAGCATATGGGGAATCTACAGCGTTATTGTCAGAATTCTCCAAGTTCGGGTGCGCGTGACACTCCTCAGGGATCGCAGACGTCGTATGCTTTGATGGGACGGGGGCAGCAGCATACCCCTTGTCAGTAGAGTAAAGTGGTTCATGGTGATTATCGGAATACCAAGACGCCTCAAAAAAGCAATAAAGAGCATATTGTGGCAAGAAAAAATGTCTTTGGAGCTGAACAGGTTGTGGTGGATGATCATTCGGGACCATCCACGGTGCGAGGTATTATTCTTGTAAATTCTACCTTGATGCAAGTACTGTTTGATACGGGTGATTCAATCTCTTTTGTTGTTGCACGTGTGGTTGATTTGCTGGGTTTAAGGGTAGAAATGATGCCCTCAGTTTTGAAACTTCAAACTCATCTGGGTTGAAGAGAGTGTCGAGCATTCTTGTGTAGAGAATGGTGTATCATTGTGGGCAAGGTTGAGATAGTGTGGAATTTCTTAATGCTCGAGATGGATGGGTATGATGTAATCCTGGGAATGGATTGGCTAGTGGCGTTTAAGGCTCACATCAATTGTGATGCATGAATAGTGGATTTTACAACACATGATGGCGTTAAACATCTCTTTAGAGGAGAGAAGCATGAAAGGCAGGGTGCAACAGGTTTGTTGGCACCAGTAGTGGGTACGTTATCGTATCAGTTGGCGGTTTTGTCATTGGAATTGGTAGAGGGTGTTGAGCAAACTGTTCTTCTAGTAGTGTTAGATCAGTTCATGGATGTTTTTCCTGAATAATTCTCTGGGTTAACTCTTTTAATAGAAGTGGAGTTTACGATTGATCTCCTTCCGGGGACCAGTCCTATCTCACTTCTGTCTTATCGGATGGCACCAACTGAATTGCTGGAATTGAAAATATGGTTGGAAGAGTTAGAAAACAAAGGGTTTATCTAGCCTAGCACATCTCTGTGGGAAGCGCCAGTGTTGTTTGTGAAAAATGCAGATGGAACCTTGAGTCTCTGTGTTGATTACCATAGACTTAACCAAGTTACGATAAAGAATAGATATCCACTTCCACGAATAGATTATTTTTTTGACCAGTTGAGGGGAGCCCAGTGGTTCTCCTAGATCGACCTGAGGTCGGGATATCATCAATTGTGGGTGAGGAAGGATTATATTCCTAAAACATCTTTCATAAGTAGATTTGGACATTATGAATATGTGGTTATGCCCCTTGGTCTAACAAATGTTCCAGTAGTGTTTATGGAATTGATGAATCAGATATTTCAGAGATATCTAGATTCATTTGTGGTGGGGTTTGTGGATGATATTCTGGTGTATTCAAAGACAAGGGTGGAGCATGAGCATCACTTGGCGACAGTGCTGGGGATCTTGAGGGATCATCGTTTGTATGCCAAATTGTCAAAGTGTGACTTTTGGATATAGGAAGTTCGTTTTCTTGGCCACATGATTTATGAAAGGGGTGTTTCAGTGGATCCGGAAAAGATAGAGGTTGTTATCTCATGGAAACCACCAAAGAATGTGTTTGAGATATGGAGTTTTCTTGGTCTATCTGAGTATTATCGATGTTTTGTTCGTGATTTTTCACGTTTGGATTCTCCAATGATATCTTTGACAAGAAATAATGTTCCATTCCAGTGGAATGAACAGTGTCAGTAGTGTTTTGAATAGTTAAAGTGTCGTCTTACATCAGCACCAATCTTGGTTTTTCCAGAATCAGTAAAAGGGTATGTGGTGTATTGCGATGCATTGGGATCAGGGTTGGGGTGCGTTCTCATTCAAGGAAATCATGTGGTTGTGTATGGATCATGGAAGTTGAGGTTGCATGAGAATAACTACCGAACTCATGATTTGGAATTGATAGTAGTGGTCCATGATTTGAAAGTGTGGCATCATTATCTCTTTGGTGAGAAGTTCACGGTATATACAGATCATAATAGTTTGAAGCACATTTTCTCACAAAGGGATTTAAACTTGAGGCAAAGGAGATGGATGGAATATCTTCAGATGTTTGATTTTGACTTAATGTACACACCAGGAAAGGGAAATTTGGTTGCGGATGCATTAAGTAGAAAATCATATGCTCAGATGGTGAAACAGGCATCAGACTAGTGGCAGTTGATGTCAGTTATAGCCGATATGCGGTTGGAATGTGAGGACCAGGGTGATAGAGATGTATTCTTTCCAGTTTTGTTGATTCCTAACTTGTTTGTCCGGATTAGAGAGGCACAGATATCTGATTCTGAGTGTGTGACCATGGAGTCGAGACTCAATGGTGGGGAGACCATTGAGGGTTGGAAACTGAATGCCGATTCAGTTTTGTGTTTCCGGAATCGTATGGTTGTACCAGTTTCTTTTCAGGAGGATCTTCTCAGGGCGTATCATCATTCCAAGTGGGTTTTTCATCCTGGAATTCAAGAAATGTATAAAGCGTTGAAAGAACAGTTCTGGTGGGATGGTATGAAAAGTAGAGTGGATGAGTTTGTTGTGAGATGCTTGACTTGTCAGTAGGTCAAGGCAGAGCATCAGAGGCTAGCAGTAATGTTGTAGTCTTTACCAATCCCTGTCTAGAAGTGGGAGCAGATAGCGATGGATTTTGTCACAGGTATCCCAAGAACAGTCAGAAATCATGATGCCATTTGGGTGATAGTGGACCGTCTAATGAAGTCATCCCATTTCATTCCGATTCGTGAATATCATACTGTGGAGGATCCGTCCAAAATTTATATCTAGGAGGTGGTAAAGATGCATGGTGTTCCAGTTTCGATTTTATCAGATAGAGATCTAAGGTTTACATCTCATTTCTAGAAATCCTTACAGCAACCCCTTGGAACGCAGTTGAGGATGAGTATGGAATATCACCCTCAGACGGATGGTCAATCCAAGAGGACGATACAAACTCTGGAGGATATGTTGCGGGCTTGTGTCATGGATTTTGGTGGCTCGTGGGAGGATCACTTGTCGATGGTTGAGTTCTCGTACAATAACAGTTATCAGGAATCCATACAGATGGATCCGTTTGAATCATTGTATGGGCGTCCATGTCATTCTCCACTATGTTGGTTGGAAATGGGTGAGTCCTCGATGGTTGGACCGAGTCTTGTCCAGGAGACTACGAAGAAGATCAATTTGATCAGAAAGAGAATGGAGATGGCTCGGAGTCGTCATAAATCATATGCAGATCATCATTGATGGTCGTTGTCATTCGAGGTGAGTGATCATGTGTTCTTGAGGATCTCTCCTAGGTTGGGGCATCGTCAGTTTGGGAAGAAAGGAAAGCTATCTCCGAGGTATATTGGACCTTTTGAGGTTCTTGAGCAGTTTGGTGAGGTGGCTTATCATTTGGCTTTTCCACCTAGGTTCAGTGCGGTGCACAATGTGTTTCATGTGTCGCAATTGAAAAAGTATCAGTTGGATCATGACCATGTGATTCGATGGGATCATGTTGAGCTAGAATCGGATGCTTCGTTGGTGCACGTGCCAGTGAGGGTTGTGGATAGGAAAGAGAATGTGTTGCATGGTAAAATAATTGGTTTATTTTGGGTTTTGTGGCAACATGGTCAGATTCAAGAGAATAATTGGGAGCGGGAGAAAGAGATGGTCGAGCAGTGGCCCGAGCTCTTTCGGCAAAGGGAAAATTCACTACTTTCTGAGGACGGAAAGTACAATGTTGGGGAGAATTTAGCAACCCCAGTTTGAGTTATGTGGCCTTTTTTATGCATTTTTATGTGTTTAAAGTGCATGGGATGATTTGGGAAGAGGTTGGGAGAGTTTGGAATGGTTTTGGATGAGTTTGGAGGCTTTTAAAGGGGTGCACGGTTTGAGCACGGTTAGTGGAAACCGTGCGGATTCTCCAAAAAACTGTGCAGGGGAGACAGTAGGCTTCACATGGCCTATGCACAGTTTTCCAAACTGTGCGAGGAAACCGTTTGGACCCTTGCTCCCGAGGCAGTAGAGTGTGCATGGTTAGCGCACGGTTTTGCAAACTGTGTGGGCTAACCGTGTGGCCATATAAATTTAGGGTTTTAAAACCCGGTCTCACTTGGGATTTCTTCATTTCACTCCAATATTCCTCCCACTCGAGCCTCACTCGGGATTTTGGGTTATCAAGGGTTTAGTGTTCTCTCCCACTCGGTTTGGAAGCGATTCAAAGGGGTCTCAAGGCGGTTTGAAGGTGGTTTCTCCCGGGTAAGTCTCTCCTCTTGTTTCTCTTTTGTTTTCCTCTAGATCTACATCCCCCTCTTTCTTGGTTTTCTATATCTACATTTTTTATGTATAGATGTAGGGTTTCAGTTTCCTTTGATGTTAATATTAAGTATAGTGGATGTTACGGAAGAGGATCTAGAGAGGTTTCGGTGGTGCGTTCGCCGGATTTGAGGCGCGGTTGTTCGTGGGTTGATTTCTTGGGAACCCTAAAGGTAGGTGGCTTCTCTCTCGACTCCACTCGGTTAGAACTAGTGGTTCCATGTTACAATTAATTTGCTGTGATTAAAATTAATTGTGTGTTGATGTGCGAATTTGGTTGGAAATCCATTTGGGGGTTTTTGGGAAAAAGGGGTTTTGTGGTGAAATGTTCTTGTTGTGGATTTTAAAATGGGAATTTTAAAATTGAATGTTATGATTGATTTGTGAAATGATTGATGGAAATGGTATTCAATAAAAAGGTTGTTTTATTGAAATGGGGTTTGGCATGGAAAAATAGTTTTCAATAAATGGGTGATTTATTGAAGTGAATCGACATGTAATGGAATGGGTTGATTACATGATGTTGTTGTAACTTTGATGGGTTATATTCTTGGTTGTGATTTGTTGGGATGTTGTGTGGAAGTGGTGAGAAGTACCACTTTAAAAAGGGGATGGATAGTGGGCGGAAGGGCCACCATCTAAGGATAAGTGGACGGGAAGAGCCACTAGTTTTGAATGGATAAAACAGGTTGGACGGAAGCTCTGTCATTATTATTGTTTATTGTGCATATCTTTGCAAGTTGGAAATTGTTTTTCTAGTGTGTAAATGATGAAATGGATTGTGTCATGTTTGTTTGGATTTACCTTGGTTGTTTGGTTTGGGTGAGATGGCCTGGAAAGAGCATATTGGCTCATGGTATGGGTTTCACTTATGATTATCTTATATAAACTGCTTTATATAAATGTTATAACGGTTTTATACTAGTGGTGTGTGTAGGGAAGTCATTTGGTAAAATCCTACTGAGTTTTAGTACTCACCCCTGCTTTGGCATGTTGGTGTCTTTGTAGATGTCGTGTACCGTGACATGGGAAAAGTTAAGGCATCAACCTCTTTTAGTGGGGCGTTGTGATGTCTTGGTAGAGCTTGGATCTTGGAGCTGGGTGTGGAGCTGTGGAGGTGCCATGGATCGTGGTGCTTTGGTTGTTTAGTTTCCGCTTGTACTCTGATGTTGTTTTTGGGTTGTGTTGACATGTGAGATCGGTATGGATTCTATGTTTGTCTTTGGTAATGTATGAGGTTGGTTGTTTTGTTGACATGCATCATATAGTTGTGGATTGTTTAGTTGGTTTTGTATTAAGGGAAAATCGTTCCCCAATTCATTCTCAGAGACCTCAGCATTTATTTTCAGCCTTTGGTGCCTTGGGAATGTCGTTGAAGGCCATGTAACCCTCACCGCCTCCTCAAGCCAATGAGGTAGGGGCGGGGTGTTATAATTTTCCTTGGGGAGTATGAATTGATACACGTGGTACCATCAAGTGTTAAATTTAATAACAAACCAGATTATTTTGATTAAATATTTGAGCCTTGAGCTATTGAGGGTGGTATCAGCTCATCTCCAGGTAGAGTGACCTGAGCATTAAATAAATAGGTTCATCTCAATGTTCTAGAGAACTATCTCGAGACTCGATTGTTTTGACATGTCAGTCGATTCAGTTTTTGTTTCCTTGTCTAATGTTTTGACGATGAGACCATGGCTCAGAGGAGTGTCGTGACGGTTTTGGTAAATGGTTCCTTCCCAATAGAAGGTATAGAACCAAAGATTACCATTCTAAATGGTCAGTATTTTTCAAATTCCCTTGAGTCTTGCGAGTTTTAAATATGTGTCGGTGCTTCCTCGACAACATGATTATAGCATCCCACATTTTTATCACATAAACTTTAATTACATTTTACAAAACCGAGGATCTTTAAGGTTTAGTGTCTTGGAAACCAGGAACATAATAAATGAAACAAAAAAAACATTATTCTTAAACACTTGCAAGGCTTCTCCTCAAGTTCATCCTAGGTTCATTACTGCATCTCATAACCTGGGAACATACATCAAAAGAAAGGATGAACAAAAAGCCCAGTAAGGGAACAAGAGAAACATTTTATATGTGAACTTGAGATACTTCAATAAGGTCATGAAAAGAACTTTAAGGCATGAGAATCTAATCACGAGGCATATCATAATAAAAATAAATTTTCATAACTTGAAGATGTGGCTGCAACATTTAATATTGACAATCGTTTCGTTTCACCAAGGTCCATCCCCAAGGTGTCGTTAAAAATTACCAAGGTTATTCACCAAGGCGTCGTTAAAATGGTCATCTCTAGAGATTAAGTCTTTACCCAATGCATTGGAGCGCTATCAGGGCGCACCCTTAAATTTTCCTTTATTATCATGTCAGCCACATATATCATCATCAAACATTTCATAAATAACCCATATAGCATAAAATAAATGGGTTTCATTTCATAATCATAACGTTTTAAAAACTTCTTTAAAGACATGATCTTTACGTCACTTTAAACCCACGGAAAGGGAAAGAGGGTCTCATGTATGTAAATCCCAGAATTTAAAATGGAAAATTTTGATATATATATTTGAATACCCTTGTAGAAATAAGAGCTTTGATTATTCACTTTATAACATAAAATAATTTTTGAGAAAAGAGAGAGGCATTTTGAGGGGAAAATTCTGCAGCATAACGGCTAAGTTTCGGGGTTTTAGAAAACATTGAAATGAGAGGGGACATGGGTCACCCTTTCATAAATGATCCATAAAACAGTAGGGTGAAAGAATAAGAAGGACATATGGACATGGTAATGAAATTTTAGGGACATACCATTTGAAATGAAAAACATGGAAGGAAAAAAAATTAGATTTCTCTTATGAAAATTCGGCAGCCTTACGGCGTCACTTAACTTCAAAAGAAAATGATTTGACAAGATCAAATAGGGTCCCTCATCATATTATAATAAGAGATCAGTATGATAGATATAGAGATAATTCCCCAGCATAACAAAAAGGAACTTGAAAGAATCGACATGAAAGTAGAACTTCAAAACGAGAAGGGTGAAGAACCACTTAAAAATTCGGCAGCCTAACGGCGCCACTTAAAACATCAAAATACTGAATTGAAGAGATCAAATGGGGTCTCTCATCATATGAACATAAGAGTCCAGTATGATATATATAGAGATCATACCCCAATATAACAAAAAGGAACTTGAAATAATTTACATGAAAGTAGAACTTCAAAACGAGAAGGGTGAAGAACCACTTAAAAATTCGGCAGCCTAACGGCGCCACTTAAAACATCAAAATACTGAATTGAAGAGATCAAATGGGGTCTCTCATCATATGAACATAAGAGTCCAGTATGATATATATAGAGATCATACCCCAATATAAAAAAAAGGAACTTGAAATAATTGACATGAAAGTAGAACTTCAAAACGAGAAGGGTGAAGAACCACTTAAAAATTCGGCAGCCTAACGGCGCCACTTAAAACATCAAAATACTGAATTGAAGAGATAAAATGGGGTCTCTAATCATATTAACATAAGAGTCCAGTATGATATATATAGAGATAATACCCCAATATAACAAAAAGGAACTTGAAATAATTGACATGAAAGTAGAACTTCAAAACGAGAAGGGTGAAGAACTACTTAAAAATTCGGCAGCCTAACGACGCCACTTAAAACTTCATAATAATGAATTGAAGCAATCAAATGGGGTCTCTCATCATATGATCATAAAATATCATTATGATAATTTAGAGATCATACCCCAACATAATAAAAAGGAACATGAAATACTTGAATGAAAATAGAACTTGAAAACGAGGAAGGTGAAAGAATCCCTTAAAAATTCGGCAGCCTAACGGCGCCACTTAAACATTCTTAAAACGAATTGATGAGAGCAAGGGGGGGTCTCCCATCATATGAACATGAAATAGGCAGTAGGATGAATATAAAAGAATATCCTCCAACATAAGAACATGGAGTATAAAAGAAATGACATAAAAGAGATTACTTGAAAAGAAAGAGAGGGGTCGGATCCCTTACCTTAAAATGTAACTCTTAAACCTCAAAGGTTGGGACCTTGAGGGCTTGGGGGCACCTTGGGAGGACTCCTTGGGAGGTAATGAGACCAGAACTTCGTTGGGGAAGAGTGGGGAGTCGAATGGATGAGAGGATGGCTTGGTATTTATAGGGAAAGTGAGGGGACAAGGCATTAATGGCAAAGGGACACCTCATTAGTGGTTTTGGAAAAACCATGGGCTTGCCCATGGTATTTTCCCATGGTATTGGCCACTTGGGACACCTCATACCTTATCTCACTATTCATAATTCGAACATATTGATTACAAACTTAATACATCATTTAATGATGTCATTAAACACCCGTAACTTAAAAACTGTATTTTCACTATTCATCAAAAATTCAACTTTCTCAGAATAATCCCAAAATTTCACCTTAACCAAATATCAACGCTCTGATTACAAATATGAACTCCATTTTATAAAAATAATTTTCTAAATATTTTTAATTTAATTTTTAAATAAAAACACTATTCATCGAAAATTCATTTTTTCAGAAAAAAACCCAAAAATTACCATAACATAATATCGATGCTCTGAGTTCAAAAATAAAGTCATTTTTATAAAAATAATTTTCTAATTATTTTTAATTAAATTTTTAAATAAAAAACACTATTCACCTGAAAAAAACTAATACTTGAATAATAATTAATGAAACCGTTATTTAACTATTTTATTGAATCACATTACTTAATCAAGGTGCCTACATTATTTTAAAACTTTCTTTAAGTGAGATTACTAATCCATTTGGTCATATCACTAATCCTAATCATAAAATCACTATTCATAATTTACTATTCATCAAAAATCAAGTTGATCTTATTAGACTCCAATTTTTGTACTGAAAATAATTGTAGAAGACCATTTTTTGAAAATCATTACACATTTTTAATTATTTAAGGTTTACATAAACATTTTTTTAAAATATCCTTTTTCTAAAATTCATCAAAAATATGCATACTATATTTATCCGGTCATTTGAAAATTCATAAACTTCATCATAAGAAGAAATCCCAATTTTTATTTAAAACAAAGGATTACACAAGGTAGTTACGGTCTCCTTACATAGCCTCTTATCACACCAGCATAGGACCTAAGTGTAAGGTGTGCTAAGGTGAGAGAGTCCGAGGGAGGCTCGGCCAACATTGCCCGAGTAGTAATTTCAATCAGTTTGAACTTCTCGCGAAGGCGATTCCGTTCTAGCTTCACACGATGAAGTTCGGCTTGGGTTTGGTCCAGGGCAAAGCCCAATGGTGCTACCTCCTTCCCAAGTTCTGTTAGATGGGCTTCGAGCGGTCCAAGACTACTAGGTGAGGCCATCAAATCTTCTTTCTATAATAATTAACCAAGATTACTTGTATTTAGAGACAATAATCAAAACATTTTGTTCACAATGGTCATATTGACTGATGGTCATATAACAGTCAGAACCCAATGGTCTCATTTTAATTATAATCATGTTTATCAAATAAAACATTTTTTTGAGTATAAAAAAAAATAACACATGAAATTAGGAAACAAGATTTATTCAAAATTTCGGGTCGTTACAATCTTCCCCCCTTAAGAAATTGCGTCCTCGCAATTTTTTTAAATTGGGTTTTGAAATTTCATTGAAAGTCCCACATCGGAAAAAGAGTCAGTAACACCATTACTTTAAAAGAAAGAAAAGGAAGTACAAAGGCCACCCGAGTTAACCCACACTCGGGTTCCATGTAAGAAAACATGGACATGGAGGAAAAAACAAAGGGTCAGTTCTGAGAGAGAGTGATAGAGAACATGATTAGGAGAAAGTTAACCATGAGAAAATCCAAAACTTATGATGTGTGTAAACGGTCTTTGATTACCTAGTAGGAAATGTAAACCAACAACATTTTTGTTTTACGTTTCATTTCATAATTTTGAGGATTTCATTTACTACATAGAACAAAAACATAAGAAAATATACCTACCTTCAAGTAGAGTTTCATCCTTTAACAAGTCCCTACCAACACTAATCTTTTCGCCAAATGATGAGAATTCAAAAACACTTGGTCTCATAAAAGCACAAGAATCATCTTCTATAGAACCACATAATCTACAAAAGATTAACTATCTATTTCTTCTATCTTTAAACATTATCCCAAAAACAAAAAGGTTAAGGTAAAACAACTCTTCAAAAAGAAAGAATCCCATAGGAATAGAACCTACTTTTAAATCTTCAAAGTTCCATGGTACTACCCAACGTTCATCATAGACCACTCCATAAATAACGGTCCTTAAAATTCCTCAAAATAAACCAAACTAAGATTGAAACCCAAATACAAGAAGGATTTGATAACATAGTCTTCCAAAACAACTTCATTGTTCATCTCCAGACAACATCAACCACTCCTAACATCTTATAACAAAAGTAGCTAACCTAAACATATTTTACCCAAGATAGGTTAATCATTCCCAAAAGTAACCTAAATTACTATAAGTCCACCTTAAATTCATCAATTCTTCAAAATATAAGTCAACCTTACTCATCAATGAAAATACTATAGTAATCTATTTACCTCGATCATATAGGGTCCTCAAAATAGTGAATGTCTTCCAAAATAATAATCATCTTTTAATCCCCTAATCATCTATGACATATTAATACGGAAATTGTCGCATTTCCTATCACATTGGTTGTTGGGACACGTTATTCCATTTCCCACCATTAACTAAGAAGATAAAGTATAATTAGAGGCTTAAATACTTAACCAATAATCATGAAAAGGAACTTAAAGCATATAAGGATAACTTGTAGAAGAAAAGTATACCCTAACTTGTGATCCCCTAGGTTCCCATCTAGGTTATCCATGATCATATATTCTTATGTGAATCTTTATTTTATTTTATCTTTGTTCCTTTAATAATGGTTCATACCAAGCTTATGAATTTACCAAAGCATATCCCCCGGGAGTGTCGTAACCAAGAGTGAAGCAAGGCCCGTTGTCGTGTACCAGTTCCCGTTCGAGTCTAGCTCAAAGCGGTGTTTTCGGGTTTTACCCCTATGTACATCTGTGCCAGAGCCACCTCCACCTGCTCGTATCCAGACAGGGATGTATTTGCTTGGCAACCCCTTACTCAATACTCACCAAAATACCAGGAAGATTTCCTATATTAAATTTTTCTATAGGGTTCCTCCTAGAGTTTTCATATCCTAATTTCCACAAATAACTAAACCATCCTTTGATACCAACTATAGCATCCCACCTTTTTATCACATAAACTTTAATTACATTTTACAAAACCGAGGATCTTTAAGGTTTAGTGTCTTGGAAACCAGGAACATAATAAATGAAACAAAAAAAACATTCTTCTTAAACACTTGC
Organism: Viscum album; assembly: GCA_963277665.1. Taxonomy (NCBI): domain Eukaryota; kingdom Viridiplantae; phylum Streptophyta; class Magnoliopsida; order Santalales; family Viscaceae; genus Viscum; species Viscum album. The sequence continues at coordinate 313,993,294 of OY728140.1, forward strand.
AAGGCTTCTCCTCAAGTTCATCCTAGGTTCATTACTGCATCTCATAACCTAGGAACATACATAAAAAGAAAGGATGAGCAAAAAGCCCAGTAAGGGAACAAGAGAAACATTTTATATGTGAACTTGAGATACTTCAATAAGGTCATGAAAAGAACTTTAAGGCATGAGAATCTAATCACGAGGCATATCATAATAAAAATAAATTTTCATAACTTGAAGATGTGGCTGCAACATTTAATATTGAAAATCGTTTCGTTTCACCAAGTTCCATCCCCAAGGTGTCGTTAAAAATTACCAAGGTTATTCACCAAGGCGTCGTTAAAATGGTCATCTCTAGAGATTAAGTCTTTACCCAATGCATTGGAGCGCTATCAGGGCGCACCCTTAAATTTTCCTTTATTATCATGTCAGCCACATATATCATCATCAAACATTTCATAAATAACCCATATAGCATAAAATAAATGGGTTTCATTTCATAATCATAACGTTTTAAAAACTGCTTTAAAGACATGATCTTTACGTCACTTTAAACCCACGGAAAGGGAAAGCGGGTCTCATGTATGTAAATCCCAGAATTTAAAATGGAAAATTTTGATATATATATTTGAATACCCTTGTAGAAATAAGAGCTTTGAGTATTCACTTTATAACATAAAATAATTTTTGAGAAAAGAGAGAGGCATTTTGAGGGGAAAATTCTGCAGCATAACGGCTAAGTTTCGGGGTTTTAGAAAACATTGAAATGAGAGGGGACATGGGTCACCCTTTCATAAATGATCCATAAAACAGTAGGGTGAAAGAATAAGAAGGACATATGGACATGGTAATGAAATTTTAGGGACATACCATTTGAAATGAAAAACATGGAAGGAAAAAAAATTAGATTTCTCTTATGAAAATTCGGCAGCCTTACGGCGTCACTTAACTTCAAAAGAAAATGATTTGACAAGATCAAATAGGGTCCCTCATCATATGATCATAAGAGATCAGTATGATAGATATAGAGATAATTCCCCAGCATAACAAAAAGGAACTTGAAAGAATCGACATGAAAGTAGAACTTCAAAACGAGAAGGGTGAAGAACCACTTAAACATTCGGCAGCCTAACGGCGCCACTTAAAACATCAAAATACTGAATTGAAGAGATCAAATGGGGTCTCTCATCATATGAACATAAGAGTCCAGTATGATGTATATAGAGATCATACCCCAATATAACAAAAAGGAACTTGAAATAATTGACATGAAAGTAGAACTTCAAAACGAGAAGGGTGAAGAACCACTTAAAAATTCGGCAGCCTAACGGCGCCACTTAAAACATCAAAATACTGAATTGAAGAGATCAAATGGGGTCTCTCATCATATGAACATAAGAGTCCAGTATGATATATATATAGATCATACCCCAATATAACAAAAAGGAACTTGAAATAATTGACATGAAAGTAGAACTTCAAAACGAGAAGGGTGAAGAACCACTTAAAAATTCGGCAGCCTAACGGCGCCACTTAAAACATCAAAATACTGAATTGAAGAGATCAAATGGGGTCTCTCATCATATGAACATAATAGAACAGTATGATATATATAGAGATAATACCCCAATATAACAAAAAGGAACTTGAAATAATTGACATGAAAGTAGAACTTCAAAACGAGAAGGGTGAAGAACTACTTAAAAATTCGGCAGCCTAACGACGCCACTTAAAACTTCATAATAATGAATTGAAGCGATCAAATGGGGTCTCTCATCATATGATCATAAAATATCATTATGATAATTTAGAGATCATACCCCAACATAATAAAAAGGAACATGAAATACTTGAATGAAAATAGAACTTGAAAACGAGGAAGGTGAAAGAATCCCTTAAAAATTCGGCAGCCTAACGGCGCCACTTAAACATTCTTAAAACGAATTGATGAGAGAAAGGGGGGTCTCCCATCATATGAACATGAAATAGGCAGTAGGATGAATATAAAAGAACATCCTCCAACATAAGAACATGGATTATAAAAGAAATGACATAAAAGAGATTACTTGAAAAGAAAGAGAGGGGTCGGATCCCTTACCTTAAAATGTAACTCTTAAACCTCAAAGGTTGGGACCTTGAGGGCTTGGGGGCACCTTGGGAGGACTCCTTGGGAGGTAATGAGACCAGAACTTCGTTGGGGAAGAGTGGGGAGTCGAATGGATGAGAGGATGGCTTGGTATTTATAGGGAAAGTGAGGGGACAAGGCATTAATGGCAAAGGGACACCTCATTAGTGGTTTTGGCAAAACCATGGGCTTGCCCATGGTATTTGCCCATGGTATTGGCCACTTGGGACACCTCATACCTTATATCACTCTTCATAATTCGAAAATATTGATTACAAACTTAATACATCATTTAATGATGTCATTAAACACCCGTAACTTAAAAACTGTATTTTCACTATTCATCAAAAATTCAACTTTCTCAGAATAATCCCAAAATTTCACCTTAACCAAATATCAACGCTCTGATTACAAATATGAACTCCATTTTATAAAAATAATTTTCTAAATATTTTTAATTTAATTTTTAAATAAAAACACTATTCATCGAAAATTCATTTTTTCAGAAAAAAACCCAAAAATTACCATAACATAATATCGATGCTCTGAGTTCAAAAATAAATTCATTTTTATAAAAATAATTTTCTAATTATTTTTAATTAAATTTTTAAATAAAAAACACTATTCACCCGAAAAAAACTAATACTTGAATAATAATTAATGAAACCGTTATTTAACTATTTTATTGAATCACATTACTTAATCAAGGTGCCTACATTATTTTAAAACTTTCTTTAAGTGAGATTACTAATCCATTTGGTCATATCACTAATCCTAATCATAAAATCACTATTCATAATTTACTATTCATCAAAAATCAAGTTGATCTTATTAGACTCCAATTTTTGTACTGAAAATAATTGTAGAAGACCATTTTTTGAAAATCATTACACATTTTTAATTATTTAAGGTTTACATTAACATTTTTTTAAAATATCATTTTTCTAAAATTCATCAAAAATATGCATACTATATTTATCCGGTCATTTGAAAATTCATAAACTTCATCATAAGAAGAAATCCCAATTTGTATTTAAAACAAAGGATTACACAAGGTAGTTACGGTCTCCTTACATAGCCTCTTATCACACCAGCATAGGACCTAAGTGTAAGGTGTGCTAAGGTGAGAGAGTCCGAGGGAGGCTCGGCCAACATTGCCCGAGTAGTAATTTCAATCAGTTTGAACTTATCGCGAAGGCGATTCCGTTCTAGCTTCACATGATGAAGTTCGGCTTGGGTTTGGTCCAGGGCAAAGCCCAATGGTGCTACCTCCTTCCCAAGTTCTGTTAGATGGGCTTCGAGCGGTCCAAGACTACTAGGTGAGGCCATCAAATCTTCTTTCTATAATAATTAACCAAGATTACTTGTATTTAGAGACAATAATCAAAACATTTTGTTCACAATGGTCATATTGACTGATGGTCATATAACAGTCAGAACCCAATGGTCTCATTTTAATTATAATCATGTTTATCAAATAAAACATTTTTTTGAGTATAAAAAAAATAACACATGAAATTAGGAAACAAGATTTATTCAAAATTTCGGGTCGTTACAATGATGTTCTTATGGATGGTTATATATGCAACCCTTTTGAAATATTTTTTGGTCTTGGATGGACTTTAGTGGTTTAATCTTGAATGAGAACATAGTGCCTTGGGTGGTGAAGGATTGTGATAGGTGGTGAAGATGCATCGGTAGGTGAAGCCAATCCACTTCCTTGAAGTCGAACTTTTGTGGTTGTATTGTTCTTCTTTCCAATAATTGGGTGAAATTGAATGAAAACCTTTTTCAATCCTCTAATTTTACTCTACTAAGAGACAAGCATGTCCCCTATCTTAACATCATCCAAGATACACTGAGAGAGCATCGTTCTTATTGCATGTTGATTATTTAAAAGATGTTGAGATTTTTGAGTGGTTCTCTTTCAGTGTTTCACGCTAGATGTGTGGTTTTATTCATGTTTAGTTAGGAATGTCATCAGAAGTCAGGTACGTACTTTGGTGGATGTGTTCCTAGTGAATGTGAGATTCCTTGGGAGGAGGCATCACATTTCTTCTTGTAAAACTCTGGCCATCTAAGTTGAGTGGCTTCTTGAATGGTCAGTCATAGTGGCTCAACCTGTCTTCCTTTTTCTCGATGTAGTAGTCAGTGAAGGGCCATCCTTGAGTATGTCATTGGGTGCAGAAGAGTTTGGTTTGTGTCAGCTGAAGAATTTCATAAAAATATGGCTCATCTGGGGCTTTGAGGTCGATGGGGAATTGACCATTTGATCATTTCAAAATCACAGCAGGATCATTATCAAAATGCTTAAGGGCGTGCTTTTAAAGGAAAATTTCATTAGTGGGGATGTCTTGGCTTGGAATTGGCCCTCTTAAATGTTAAAGCCTAAGGTGGGAAGTTCATTTAGAAATATTATTAATGAGATGATTATGGGATTGTGTCTCTAACTAAACAAGTTCAAGTGGGCTCTATTTTAGTGTTCAGTTGGAAAACAATCATTGGCTCGAGTTTTGATATCTTAATCTACTGAGTGTTTAAAATAATTCTTGAAGGTGCATTGGGAATTTCGAAAAAAGACACAACCGTTTGAAAGAACCTTCATGACCCTTCTAGGTTGGGTAATACTTATGTAGTTTCTTAAGGCTTTTTGGGGATGATAAGTTCTAAGGTGGGAAAGTTGTAATAATCTATGTTTTTAATCAAAAAAATCCAAAAGGGTTTTGAACTTTTTCATTTAATATATGGGATGAATTTAAAACCAAGATTTGGAACTCAATTTCTCAAGTTAGATCACTTCAAGGTGATGTTTTTGGAATTGTTTTAAGGTCCAACAAGTTTCATGGGTGTCTTAGTGAATTTCGAAGTATCAGACCTAAAACATCAAAGTTTTAATACGTCTTCACTGGATGCACAGTTTTTCTAAAACTATGTGTCCCATTGCAGGAAACTATGTGACTTGTTGCAGGTGGACATAGACTATCACATGGGTTGTGCATGATTTACTAAATCATGCTCCTCGCCCACTCAATTATTGGTATTGGACAATACCTCTACACTATTCATTGCACGGTTTTTTCACAGTTAGAAAACTGTGTGGGGTACTTCAATTGCCTAGTAGAGGGTGCATGGCTGGTGAATAGTTTTCTAAACCGTGTGGCCCAAACCATGTGTGATACCCTATTTTAAAAATTGAATTAATTTAAATTAAATAAAAACTAAACACTTCTTATCCCCCTCTCACTCATTTTTTCCTCCCCTTTGAGCTCCCCTTTGAACCCCACGACCCTCCCCCCCACCCTCTAGCTCTCCTTTGTTCGTCGATTTCTTCCATTGATTTCTTGCGATTTCTTCTTCAAATCTCCATGGTAAGACCTTGTTCCTTTGTATCCTTCCTTTTATTAGTTAATTTTTGTTCTATCTCCAACCTACATGGTTCTTCTGATGAACCTAGTGTTAGGGTTGATGTGTTTTTAGTTTTATTTTGATGTTAGGTTGTGCGAAGGGTCTCTCGGGACCCCTTCATTTGTGTTCTGAAAACCGCCACCGAAGCCAAAGCGGTTTGGCACGATTCGGTTTACCCCTATAATTTTTGGGTAATTTTTAAATCCACTTTTTGGTTTCTCCCTTATTATATTTGGTACTTTGGGTGTTTTAAGGTTCCTAGATTTATTTGTAGAGTGTTTGGTGGCTGCTCAAAGTCTTGCTCACACATACACAAGTGCATGTCTATATATATATACCCCTTGTACATATTCCCTCATGGAAATAAAAATGTGTACATGGGTTTAAAAGAATATATATATATATATATATATAGTAATGTATGTATGTGTAAGCGTGAAGTGTTTTTTGTTGTTGTTAAAGTCATCAAGTGTCGATTGTTCGACTGGCTCTACTTTATGAGGTAGTATCCCTTTCATTTCCCTTTTAATTTAAGAAAGTATTACGTAATTAATTGCACGTTCTTTTCACTCTTTTTTTAATTCTTTTCCAAGTATGGTATTTTATTATAAAGTTATTTATTTGATAAATTTAATGAAATTCTTAAATGTGATAATTGATTGTTTGATAATAAATTTCCCGATTTAATAATAAAACCCCTCCAACATTGGTGTACAGTCTTCAAGATAAAAAGTAATTATTCAGATTTTATACTTTCTTGGAGTATTGGTTGTTTTTTCTTATGAATTTAATCTATAATTGATAAATGGAATGTTTAAGACTTCTCCCAATTTTATAAACTGGATAGATTTCCTTTTTCAATTAAGTGTCCCTTGGCTCATGTGTATTTCAATGAACCCAAGACACCCCATCGGTGTTTGGTCCACTTAGACTTGGAATTACCTAAGTGGTTAATTGAGTTGTTTCCACAACCCTTTCCTTGAACATGAATATTGGGTTTATAAGTGGAATTTTCATTTCTCAAATGAGTTCATGAATCAGTTAAGGTGAATGACTTTGATTAGGATGGTTTAAATTAGATAGTGACATCCTTTTAATGAAATGGACATGTCAACTTCCTTGGTACTTGTATCGTGTAAACCAATTTTCCATGTTTAGGTAAATTTAGTGAGAATAGCCTTGAGTGGGATGGATCATACCAAATGGAATGCCTTGAATAAATAGTTTAGTCATACTAAATTGCTTTCCTTATGTTAAATGGTTTAAATGAAATGGATTCCCTGAAATGGGATTGAATATGGCTAATGACTTGCATGAGGGGAATTTTCCTCATGTATTGAATTGAATGTGATTAATCCCATGTTAATGTTTTAATTGAAATGATTAATATGGGTTGCCTTAATTATAAATGTGAACATGACTACCTATATGTAAATGAGATGTGTTAATGGGTTGCATGAGAGGTTAATACCTCATGAATTATAAGTTTTAAATGATTATTCCTTGTAGGCACCTTTAAGCTAACAGATTGTGAGGGATCCTAGTTTTGGGTTAGGGGTAGACTGTGAGAGCTCCCCTTGAATTAGATGGAGGTGGTACGTCCTGATCCACCCCATCATATATCTATATATATAAAGTTATTGGACTTGGGTTACAGGTAGACCATGAGATCTCCCTTGTAATTGGATGGCAGAAGTATATCCTGATCCAACCCAACATATATCTACCAACTGAAGCCAGGGGATAGACTATGATAGATTCCCTAATTATAGATGATAGTGGGTATATCCTAGTCCTTCCAGTACATTCATTCCAAGAGACTGTGAGGGCTCTTGGTTTTGGGTTAGGGGTAGACCATGAGATCTTCCCTAGAATTGGATGGCAGGGGTACGTCCCAAACCACCCCATCCTATATCTGACTATATATAAACATGCATTCTAAGTGACTGTGGGGGCTCTTGGATTTGGGTTAGGGGTAGACCGTGAGAGCTCCCCTATAATTGGATGGTGGTGATATATCCTGATCCACCCCAACACACACATACCCACACAAACACACACACACACACACACACACACACACACACACACACACATATATATATATATATATATATATATTGCTACTATATATATATATATATAAAGTTGACATGATCAGATATACCATCCATGGGTTGAAGTATGTATTGTTGTTAGGAGTCACTTAGGAACCTGATTGGGTGTTTATTTATTCTTTCAGTTCTGTCATTACTTATCTATACCTTCACACTACTCAATTAATATTTCACTTTCTTTATTGGGATATAAATTGGTGGTTACTTCCTACTTAGATTTATATCTCACACCCTACTTGGGCCGCCATTAAACTGGGGTACCCGAGTAGACCTTCTTGCTCGTAGGGCCTTGGACCTTGCTTGTTGTTGTATGCTTGTACCTGGGAGTTAGGAACAGAGGACTGAGCCAAAGATCAATATTATCATAGAGATCATATTAAGGATTTTTAGTTCCTATATTTACTTGAGTCCTATGTTGTTCTTTTTTGAAAATCATGTTGTATTTTTTACTAAATTTAGTTAAGTATAATTATCATGTCAGGCATTCATCTATTGTATAGACTGGTGTTAGTGAGTTTTATTAAATTGTTATTATTTGTCTTTCACTTATTTTTCATTAATTTTTATTTCTTCCACTATTTTATATTATTTAATTTGATTATACCATTGTGCTACTCTGATAATAGGGTATAGTCTCCCCATTATCACCTCTTGAGATGCTCACCACTTTTCGGCAACTTCTAGCTTACATGGAGGCATGCTTGAGGCCATGTTACCCATCGGTCCGACTACCAGTTTGATGGTAATCCGGGTTGGCAAATTGCATATGTGTTTCACTTCTTCTATGTCATAACAATTGACTATGTGACTCACATAGGCTACTTGGTTCATATCAGCTATTTCATTCTCATCAGTTGCATCATAGTAATTAGCTATGTGGATAAAATCATCTTTATGGTTCTCATCAACCACTTAATTCTCATCAACTATATCACAGTAATAATACATAGATTTGTCTATGTTTTAAGATTGGGTATGTGGGAAGATTAGTTAGATGATTCTCTCCAAAAATCTTTAGAAGATACACCTATGTGATTCGGAATGATGGATATGTATATTGCATATCCATATACGTGGTATATTTTTTTACAAACATTTACATGATCAAAATGATTACATGAATTTAGGAAATTCTAGATTTCAATCATACTCACTTAGATCCTCTTTGATCGACTTCCAATCCATCTCAACTGTAACGACCCGAATCTGGAGCCCCTCCACTAGTACCCCGTACCCGGTGCGCCACATGACCTCAAGCGCGTTTCCCAAAATGCCAGAGGCTACCAACTAGCAGCGAGGGCCTTGGTGAGTTGGTAGGGAAATTATGCCCTCATTCGGTAAGGTATACAAGATAAGGAAACAATAATAAACAGCGGAAGCAGTAAACAACATGCATAACAACATAAACCAAACAGCGGAAGTAATGCAGATATATAACAATGATGACAATAATTCAGCAGGTACAAGTATCTATGGAAAGCAGCAAACACAACAACGTGCTGGAAAACAACTGAAACCAAGTGCAAAATAAAAACAAAGAAAGATCCTAAGCATTGCGAGCAACGGCTCAGTCTCATTCTCCCCAGCTCCAGTGCAATCAAGAACCTGAAGTAGAAGGGCGCTTGCCCTTATCTATACCTGTAGCAACATAGTCTGCTTGGGCCCAAAATCATGGCCCAAACAGGGTGTGAGATACAATCCCAATAGGCAATCACCCAATAATTTATGCCTAACAGTCAATGAATACATGGCAGTAAATAAACAAGAAGCAGTAAACAGGAAAGCACAAGTAGCTACAATCCACAGTTCTAACAAGTAAAGTACACAAGTAAGAAACCCGCAACAAGAAGAAAACAGGTAAACCTCTGGGTAGCTCTCACAGCCTAACTCCTATGGTTCAACCTTTGGTTCTAGAAACCCTATGGGAGGCACACACAGTCACACCCCTCTGGTTCAGCTACGTAATTAAGCAGATTCTCTGGGGAAGCACTCACTGTCAATTCCCCCTATAGTCTCGTATCATGCTAAAGGCTCTCTGGGGAAGCACTCAACGTCAATTCCCCTTGTGGCCCGCGTCGAGGATCTACAGACTCATTGGGGAAGCACTCAATGTCAATTACCCATATAGTCTCACATCGTAATTAAAATACACTCTGGATAATCCCTTCCATCAATTCTCCCTTTGGTCTACTACTCTAGGTTCTCACAGTCCTGAGTATAACTAAACATGCTCAGCGTGCATGCATCGTTGTTTCGCACGGAATTTGGGGATGACCTCCTGGATGGGAGATTCAAATGTTCCGATCAGTTTCTAACGGGTTTGTTCGTAGAACCAGAAACATCCAATGATTCCACATCCGTTTGGACCTACTTTCCAAAGGTAGGCGCTCATCAGCTTGTGGACTGATGAGGCTTAGTAATTTTCATTGGTCGAGAGGATGGGAGGTCGGACTCATCACACCTTTTGAGGGGAATTATTTTCTACTCTGGGACTCTCTTTATAGATTTAAGTTATGTTCGTGAATCCTTATTACATTACCAAGTATAAAATGAGCTTTCCTTTAGTTTTAACAATCAATGATTAAATATGTAAGAAATTTTAGAGAATATTTTATATATATTCGAGGTTCTTCATCAAAAGAGAATCATCTGTATCTATTTAGAGATTCTTGGTCAATGGTATCCTTTGAAACATTTATAAAAGTCTCTTGGTCATTATGATGACCAGGCTGGTTTTAAAGCCACTCAGTGGGGCACTTGAAGTTTATCGTCATTCAGAAGGACATAGATTATTTCAGAGTTGGGATCGAACCCATAAATGGGCTACCTACGTATCCTTTGTTTTGGAAAAGGAATCAGAACCCACATAGTTCGAGTAATAGAGTATGAAGTTTATGATTGATGGCTAAAAGAAGGATGTCATAATTACTTTTACACTCTAAGCTCACGTGAGTCATGCTCGGTGTGAGAAACAAGAGGTATTGGTAAAAATTAGACAATTGTGCCATGAAAGATGCAATCATAAGAAATAGTTTGGGGCTTATGTATGTATGACTGCCCAGATAGATGAAGGTTTGGGATTCACTTTTAGGGAGAAAATCCATGAACACGGTCCATAAAGGTATATGTGCTTCATGGAGATTTGAATACTCTAATCTTGGGGCTTACTCCTAAGGAGGATTCCCAAGTTAGGAGGGGACTTATGATTGGGTTTTACTCCTGAAAAGGAAACCCAAATCAAGGGTAAATTAGGACTGGTTAAAGAGAAAATTAAGGGACTTGGGGCTTACTCCTAAAGAGGATGCCCAAATTTATGACTGGGGCTTATTCCTAACAAGGAAGCCCAGGTTAGGGATTAAGGTTTGGGGCTTACTCCTGAGGAGGATGCCCATATTTGAGATTGGGGCTTACTCCTAAGAAGGATGCCCAAAATTAAGGGACTCGGGGCTTACTCCTAAGAAGGATGACCATATTTGAGATTGGGGCTTACTCCTGAGGAGGATGCCCAAAATTAGAGGACTTGGGGCTTACTCCTAAGGAGGATACCCATATTAAAGGATTATGATTGGGGATTACTCCTGAGGAGGATTCCCAAGTTAAGGAATTAAGGTTTGGGGCTTACTCCTAAGGAGGATGCCCATAGTTGGGAACTTTAAGAATTTGGGGCTTACTCCTGAGGAAGATGCCCAGATTAAAGGACTTATAACTGGGGATTATTCCTAAAAAGGAGACCCAAGTTAAGGATTCTCTCATCTTAAAGGATGAGGTTGAATGAATGAACTCTCAATCTTTGGTGACATAAAGATATATAAATCACTATGTTTTGAGAGATATTCCACATAATTCCTTTCAAATAAGGAAGTCAAATCAAGAAATCATGCCATAAATGGCTTTGAAGGGTATCTTGAAGACTAAATCTTGAATAGGAAAGGTGAAATGGCTTAAGAGGGGTAAAATGGTCAAGATGGGCACCCAAAAAGGTAGGGGCGCGCAAGTCTTGAAAGGCGCGCAAGTCTTGCGTGGGCGCGCAAGTATTGGTCGCGCAGGTATACCTGCGCGGCATGTGGGGTACTTGCGCGATTTTGAACCAGCATTAAAATACTTGAGCGACTCTTTATTAAACCCTTTAGAATCTTCTTGAGGTTCTTCCAGAAAAGGGACGCGCAAATTCTATTGAAGGAATAAGGAGGCGCGCAAGTGTGGTCACTTCCCTTAAGGGCTGACCATTCAGGCACGCAAGTGTTGATGAGTTTCAACACTTAGGCCTTCCTTCTTCTCTTTAGATCTTTCGTTCTAGGTAAAAAATTACCTTAGAAGTGTTCCGGAAGCTTTGAGAAGAGACTTGGGCGTCGGGATCTTCAATCCGAGTTTCTGGAAAAAAGATCCTCTCGAATGGGGGGCCCACAGGGTCTATTTATAGGCAGGAGAAGACCCTGGGCGGTTACCGGGCGGTTATCACTTAGGTCGCGCAAGTCACTTGCGCGACCAAGGGCGTCGCGCAAGTGGACTTGCGCGACAGTGATATAACTTGTGTGGTGCAGTTGCTTTTGATCCTTTGTTCATGCCTTTGTCGATTTTTGATGTTTTCTTCAAAGGTTGAATCACTTTGAGCTCAGATATTCCCCTTTTTCGATCTTTAGATTCTGTGATGAAAGGAGCGTCAACAAAAGTCCCCCCTCAGAGTTGGATCCGGAGAGAAATGAGGATTTGACTCTGAGGAAATCGAATCCATCCAAAGGAAAAGGGGGCGCGCAAGTCCTCATGGCGTAGAGGCGGCGCGCAAGTTTTCTCCGCGCAGGCCTTGAGTGCACTGGGTATGGCGCACAGATAGGCCTCATGGTCTATAAATACATGTCTTTTGGCCGGGTATAGCATCTGATCCCGAATTTCTTGAGCTCTCTCCGTTCAAGTCTTCCTCGCCATGCAAGTCTCTTTTTCCACTATTCCCTCTCTGCCGCGCTACTGTAAAGGTAATAGGGCTTGCGCGGTGATACATGCGCGACAGAAACTTGCGCGGCACATGTAACACTTGCGCGACACCTCCATACTTGCGCACCTTAATGCCTTAGCCATTTTTTGATTTCTTTCACAAATTGTGAAAAATTAATTCATTTATAAATTAATTTATTCAACTCTTTGTGCAAAATTAATGGCTCTTAGACCCAGATTAATTGATGAACTGGCTAGCAAGCGGATAGATGATATGATGAACATCATTGGCCCTGATTACTATACTGTCAAAGATAGTACTCTTCCAGATTTGGCTAAGTATCTGAAGAAATATCATCGCAACTTTCCTCATTGCACTTATCTACCTTTGTATGGCTATGGTCATCTACAAGAAGTCATTATTCCAGAAGTAAAGAATTATCTTCCATTTTCGTGGTTTCATAATTATACCAACTTTACTTCAGCAAATATCTCAGGTGGATGAGTATTTCAAACTGCTGGAACAGTGGAGAAGGCTTATGTGATGCATCATAGCCCTTGCACACCAGATCTAAAAAATCATACACCTGAGCTTCAACCACATTGTCATCCTTCAATCTTCTAAAATTCTCATATGGATCAATCCAAAGGCTGGAAGAAAAGTTGTGATTTCTGTCCTGGGGGAGGTGTGAAGCCAACTTGGATGTGGGCATACTGGGTGCGACAGACTTGCGCAGAGTTTATCGAGGACCTGAAGAGAGCTGAAATATATGAGGTTGTCTGGGTTGGGAAAACATATGTTTACAGACATGATAACTTCGTGCCAGATATACTCAGCCACTGGAGCCCAGCAACTAATTCTTTCCATTTGACTCATGGAGAAGTAGGTATCAGTTTGTGGGATGTCCACAAGATTTCAGGGGCTCCAATTTTGGGCGATATGTATGATGAATTCATTCCTCCCAAGGTGACTTGGAATGATTCAGAGAAGACTCCTGCTTTAGCTCGACAATTATTTAAAATCTTCCACAGGCTCAAGAGTTCAGAGACCTCATTAACTCATTTTAGAAAAGATATTCATCCGAAAGAATGGATGAATGTGTTTCTTATTGAGAAGAAAGGGATGGAGCCAAAAGAAAACGGATCCAAGAAGAAGAAATCCAAGGATACCAGGCCCAAACGTCCTACCACCTGTCCAAAACCTGAGAAGAGAGGAGCTCCTGGCACATTCTGGACAACTCTAGAAGCAGGAGAGTTTGAAAAGTGGGGATATGAAGTGAATCAAAGAATTCCAAAGAAAACTCATCTGGCGGGTTTCTTGGCAATGTGGCTCAGTGTTTATCTCTTTCCGGTCAGGGATTCGAAGGGAGGAATTAGGCCAGGGACCTTCGTCATTGCGGCAAAGTTGGCTGAGGGAAAAATGGTTGGGTTAGCTACCCCCATTTTAGCAAAGATTCACAGGAGTTTACTTCACGTCTTCCTGGGTAAATCTCCTTTAAGAATAGTGGCACCATTCCAGGTTTTGTGGGGATGGATCGCCACTCACTTCAGGACTTACAATGTATAGAATGGATTACAAATTCCTGGAATCTCTTTCAGACCGTCAGTGCAAGCATTCTCTGGAATTGCTCCATTAGATGTTATTGGTTATGACATGAAAGTGAGGCTGAGCATGTTTAAGGAATTCAACTTCTTTCCCTATGGAAGTCCGCCATCCGGGTGGTTTGTTGATGTTGGGACAGCCCATTTGGATTTGAGGGCATACATTCTAGCTTGCAGGGATGGTGTGTTAGTAGCCAGGATTGATGGAGAAATCATATGCGAGGCCTATGCTCCATATAGATTTGCACGCCAATTCAAATGTTTGCAACAGATTGTTGTATCCCCTCTGGTACATGTCAGGTTAGAGAAACATCTGATGCTTGCTCGATAACTATGGCTGCTGATATCAAGAGAGAAGACTGGGGTAGTATTTGATCTACCAGTTGAAAAAGCAGCACATAATTTGACTACATTTTATGCTGAACAATGGATAGCATCATACCCCAAATGGATATTGAATCACCCAGTATATCAAGTGGGAAAGAGGAAGAGGACTGTAGAGAAAGAAACCCTTCCTCATGAAGGTGACGCTTCTCCACCTAAAATAGGTTCAACAGACTCCTCTTCTAGAACTGATTCATCGGATTATCATGATGGGGATGATGAGGCACAACCGGCAGCAAAGCGGTTTCGTGCCCGATATAATCCTCCGGCCAGAATTAAAATACCCACTCCATCAACTCCTGGTGAGTTATTTCATTGTAGTAATTTCAATCACTGCTACTTTATAAATTAATAAGTCTTACTTTCTTATTCTCTATCTGTAGCTGCAGGAGCTGGGAAGAAATTAAAATCAAAAATTGTAGGACCTTCCTCACAGCCTTTATATCTAAGACCAGAGGTTGTTCAGCTATGGCAGAGCTTATACTATGGTACTGAGACCGCCTGGCTGGATTTGTGTGAGGGCCTACAACTTCTTGGAATAGGAAATCTTGTAGCTTCTAAAAACCTTCAATACGGAGATAACCCCAATGAAGTGCGAGCTTACATCAGAGAGCTGGAAATGATCATATATTCCACTGATGACTCGGTTCCTATCACCTGGCGGGTGAAGGAAATGATTGATCGTGGCGCCACTGAGGGGACTGGTGGTTCTGGAGATGAGGAATGGCAAGAGTACGTGTCTCCTGAAGATGTAAGTTCTCTTTCCTTATTTTCTTTGCAACTTGATTTCAGTTGAAGATTTGTTACATAAGGAAGTTATTTTCTTCATCTTACAGCTTGCAAAGAAAGGAACTGGGGTTCCTTCGCCACAGTATAGCCCTGGTGGTACTGCTATCGGGGCTACTGCTGATTCTCCTCGCGAACCAGGCGAGATATCTCTAGGCCAGCAGGCCATGAATGAGGCGTTGGACATAGCCTTCCATTCGCCAATCCAAGTGCCTATAAGGGAGACCACTGATACTCCAAAAAAACAAAAGAAGCAAAGGCAACGAAAGAGGAAATCCATAGCTAAACGTTTCATTAACAGCGGTAAGTCCTTTGAACAATCATGAGCTTATACCCATAATCATATGGTTACTCATATTTCTGAGGATTGCAGGGGCTTCTTCAATTTCCCCCTTGAGGGAAGGGACTAATCCTCCTTCAAAGGCCTTGGAGGGTGCTGTAGAACAATCACAGACCCAAGCTAACTTGGTTGCTCCTAGAGAAGAGCTAGTATCCATTCCCAGTATCCCTCCTACTATTGAAGATGTTGTCCAGGGTCTGGGGTTGCAGGACATAAGTCGGCAAGAAGATGTAGCAAATGCTCCCACTGGTGAGACTAACCAGGATTCTGAAATATCATTGGATGAAACGGTGAATCATGGAATGACTTTCGAAGAATTTTATGATCATGCTAAGTTTTCATGTGATTTAGAAGACCTTGGGCGTGAGTGCTACCCTTCGCCCAATTTTTTTTTTTAAAAATTTACACTTCTAACCATGACTGAAAACAATATGCAGTTTCTTCCGTTGAAGCTGCTAAACTGCCAATGCCTGAAGAGGGTGTGGACATTGATGTCAACCCTACCATTGTAGAAAAATTAGCTCAAGTAGAGATAAACCCAATAAACCCTCCTGAGACCCATCTTGAAAATCCTGTTGAGACCGGGAAAGATGGGGAGAAGTCTTCTCAGGTTGCTGAACCATCCTTGGGTAAGGGATAACAATATTTGTGATTGTACTTTATTCGCAAGACAATATATTCTTTTGTTATCCTTTGAAGCTGACTAAATCTTTCAATTAATCATGCAGGACCATCAACTGCAATGACTAGATCCGGAGGTGAGGCCTCAGCCTCTGCCCCAACAGGAATTGAAAGTGAAGAAGCACAAATCAGGGGGGGAAAAGCAGGACAAGGCACTTCTTTAAGTGCACTAATTCCAGATTACATACCCCCCTCTGAAGATGATATTGAATCAGATCCAGAGATGCTTAAAGCATTCAGCTTTTCATGACGTAAGGCATGGAACAACATATGGAACATTATATCTAGGGCTCCTTTAGAAGAGCTACCATCGAAAATTCCTCGATTGTCATCCCAATTTGTTATACTGGGACTTGGTGGTTTTGGATATGAAAATATCCATGCCACGGTGAAACAGATCATTTTAAGGAGTGAGAAAGCGCAAACAAGTCGCGAAGATTTGACCAGAGTAAAATTGTTAGTCAACATAGGCAAATTTGAGGTTGCGGTATCCCAAGCTGAAGCTGATTACGCTACCAAGATGAAGGATCTGAAGCATAAAATCAAAGAAAAGGTCGTCCAGCAGGTGAAACTCCAGCAACAGTTAGATGCTGTTACTGGGGAACTTGATCAGCTTAATAAATCATTGGATGAAACTCATATGAATGGCATGAAATCCATCGCAGATGCTAAGAAGGCACTTCAGTAAGCTGAAAAGACTGAAGCTGGTCAAGTGCACGAGCTTCAAGTAACTGCTGATAAAGCTCAGGATGCTATACATAAAATGAAGACTTATGTTGACAATATTCTGTAATTCTTGAAAAAGAGAAGAGACTCCAGTCTGTGGGTGTCTTTCTATCTCCTGTGTATCAATGAAAAACACTTTCGTCTTCAATCATTTGTACCTGCATTCTTTCATTACCTGCTTCAATTTTACTTAAGCCAATGGGCCTAGTAAGCATAGTTTGATTTTTACTAGGATTATTACAAATAACCCTACAAACTTTGAACCTTTTAATTGATCAGTATTACCTAAATCATACAAAAAATGTATATTTAGTGAGCTGGAACTTGACTTTTATTCAGAGTTCCTTTGTCTTTTGTGGGCAGTTTAAAGTCATGCATGCCGGACATAAAGGGGCTAATGTTTAAGGTCGAAATATCTTTGACCAAAAATGGATTAAAAATTGATTCAATTCCTTGAAAATTTATCTGAAAACATATTACCATACTCAAGTATGAGGGAAAATATGTAAACTATGGCTTAAGAATATTTGAATCTGAGGAATGATATGAAAAAGAGCTAAAAGGCATTAGAAGAAGTAGTTTCCAAGAATGAAGTTACTATTATTTAACAAAACCCGTTAGGGGGTTGAAATATGCAGGGACACCTAAGGGAATTGGCTGCATGGTTAAATAAATAGCATCTTTCGGCTGACAAGTCTGTTATGTGGACTGTTTATGCAAGGCCACCTATGGGCACGTGCTGCATAGTCAGGCAAAAGAACTCCCAGAAATTTACTTTCCTAGTGCTAAAAGCCATTGAAAGTTTATGGAGATTCAAATTTTCTAAAGTATAGAGTTTTTTGTATGGAAAGAGGTACTTGAATATGGAGAAGATATTTCCAGACAAGATTATCGAAGAAATGGATGAATATCACTCCTACGAAGGTCTGACCCAAACGTAGGGAAGAAGAATAAACCATAGACTTGAATACTTTCAGATCATGAAAAAGGATATGGGACAAATATGTTAAGGATGGCTATTTTTTTTGCGAATCCCTACATACTGTCATTTAAGACAAATAAGGACAAAAGATGCATTCTTCCCAAGAATGAAGTTACCATCATTTAACAAACCCGTTAGGGGGTTGAATTATGCAGGGCCACCTAAGGGCATTGGCTGCATAGTCAAATAAATAGTATCTTTTGGCTAACAAGTCTGTTATGTGGACTGTTTATGCAAGGCCACCTATGGGCACATACTGCATAGTCAGGAAAAAGAATTCTCAGAAGTTTGACATTTTTGTGACTAAAAGTCATGAAAAGGGTTATGAAGATCTGAAAATATTTAAGGTTAGGATTATAACACATAAAGATGGGTATTGTCCAATGTATATAGAGATACATAGGTCAATGATAACCATAATCATGTTGTGGCTGGGTCCTGAATTGAAATTTTGGACTTCACTACGTATCTCATAAGAATGGGAATCAAGCCATACGTAGTTCTTGAAATGCAGTTTAACGTCGTGCAGGACGAAAGTATGAGAGATCTTATTTTAGGGTCATAGAGTTCGGACCATAATAATGAATACACAGTGTGTGTTTTCATGAGGACTTTTCAGCCAAGGGACTGAAAGTGAAATTTGGGGTTAGGCCCAAAAGACTTGGGACTGGATTCGAGGGACACTCGAATGTTTCTACGTATCCCATAAGGATGGGAATCAAGTCCACGTAGTTCTAGAACTACCCTCTGTACAAATTTGGTTCGTACATGTGAAGGGTGAAAGGGAACTTTAGTGCAATGATGGTTTAACCTAAGATAAAAAGTTTAGGCATTACCATGTATGCACGTAGTCTTTTGAAATGAAACATGATTGAAAAAATCAATGTCAATAATAGTTCTCTCTCAAATGAGGAAATCAAAGAATATTGTAGTTTATTGTCGTACCGTACAAAAGTGTTGTATAGTTTAATGTCATATAACAAGGACGAAAATGAATCAATGTAAAGATATTGATTCCAGGGGCGGTTTCACGAATTAACATTATATGAGATGGTGGTGAACCGATGTGAAGAGATTGTTTTTTTTTTGGGCTTGAACCCTAGGAGGTTGCCTACATACCCAGCCTGGAGGGCAAGGATCAAAGTCTGTGTAGTTCAATTAAAGAATGAATTAATGATCAAGTTGTTCTTGGGGACAACGATCTAATTAAAATGTTGTTGGGACTTACACATGGTTAGCGGCCCAAAGAGAGTGTTATGGTTGATGTTTTCTCTAAGCTCACGTGAGTCATACTCGGTGTGAGAAACAAGAGGTAACAACAACCTTAATGATGTATAGTTTAATGTCATGTAGGACATATAAAGGGACTATGCAATTTAAAGTCTTGCAGTTAGGACTATTGGTGCTGCACAGTTTAGTGTCATGTAGCAGGGACAAAATACAGTTTAATGTCATGTAGGACATATCAAGGATTTTCTGTACAGTTTAGCGTCATGTAGTTAGGACGATGGGGATAAAACAGTTTAACGTCATATTGGACGAAAGGGGGACTGTGCAGTTTAATGTCATGCAGTAAGGATAAAATAACACACCATTTATGTCATGTTGGACGAAAGTGCGAATAGTTTAAGGTCATATGCATGGACCGTGGATGGTGCAGTTTAATGTCATGCTGGACCTTTGATGATTATATAGTTTAACGTCTTTCCGGACGTGAGGGAATTTTATACAGTTTAGCATCATGTAGTTAGGACGTCACAGTTTAACGTCTTGTTGGACATAAGGGATTTGAAAATAGTTTATGGTTATATGCATGGACCAGGGATGATGCAGTTTAAGGTCATGCTGGACGGTTTAGGGAACTTTTTCACAGTTTAACGTCGTGTGGGACGAAGTTGCAGTTTAAGGTCTTACTGGACCATTGCTGTATAGTTTAATGTCATATAGCAAGGACGAACTGGTGCTGCACAGTTTAGTGTCATGTTGCAGGGACGTCTTTTCTATAGTTTAACGTCATGTTGGACGAAAGTGAAAATAGTTTAAGGTCATATGCATAGACCTTGGATGATGCAGTTTAAAGTCATACTGGACTTTTAAGTGCTTATGTAGTTTAACGTCTTTCCGGACGTAAGGGACTTTCCCACAGTTTAACGTCATGTTGGACGTAGTTGCATTTTAAGGTCATACTGGACCATTGCTATATATTTTAACGTCATATAGCAAGGACGAACTGATGCTGCATAGTTTACTGTCATGTTGCAGGGACATCTTCTTTTCTACAGTTTAACGTCATGTTGGACGAAAGTGCAAATAGTTTAAGGTCATATGCATAGACCGTGGATGATGCAGTTTAAAGTCATACTGGACTTTTATTTTATGAACCAATTGTAAGAATCTTGGTTCTGGGGACCATATTTTGTGTTTATACAAAATATTTCTTCAGAAATCTGGCATTGGTTGGAGTCGTGATGAGTTCTCCATCCAATGAGATTAATGAATAAGCTCCATTGGAGTAGACCTTATGTATTGAATAAGGTCCTTCCCATTTTGGCTCAAGCTTGGGAGGTTTCTTTCCTGGTATCATTGGAGTTCTAAGAACTAATACCAATTCTCCCTGATTGAATGAACGAAGATGAACTTTTTTGTTAAAATCTCGTGCTATTCGATTCTGATAGATTTCCAAGTGGTGCAAAGTGCACAATCTTTTCTCATCTAATCGTTCCAATTCATTCAATCACTTTTGGGATTTCTCATCTGTAGATAACTGATCACAAATGGCTACTCTGAGTGAGGGTAATTGAACTTCAATTGGAAAGACTGCTTCTGTTCCATATACCAACAAATATGGAGTTGACCGCGTTGCATTGCGGGTGGTAGTCCGATAAGCCCATAAAGCATGAAAGAGTTTATCAGGCCATGATCTCTTATCTTTATCCACCATCTTTTGTAGTATATTTGAAAGAGTCTTATTAAAGGCTTCTATTTGGCCATTGGCCGCCGCATGATACCGAGATGAATGGTTGGATTTAATGTTGTATTCTTGATACAATTTCTTCACCTCAGAAGAACAGAAGTTGGTGTCGTTATCCGTCAATATGGTATGAGGGACACCAAATCTAGTAATGATGTTAGACTTGATGAAGCTAACAATGCATTTAGAACTGACTTCTTTGAGAGGTACTGCCTCTGCCCATTTGGAAAAGAAATCAGTAGCAGTAAGAATGTACTTAAACTGCTTGGCCGTAGCTGAAGGGTAAGGTCCCACCACATCCATTCCCCATGTGGAAAGTGGCCATGAGTATTTAGCTGTATGAAACAACTATGTAGGTTGATGAATGAAGTTGGCATGTACTTGGCATGAATGACACTTCTTTGTAAAATTAACACAATCTTGTATCATTGAAGGCCAAAAGTATCCAAGCCTTCGAATTTGATCAGACAGTCTATGTCCAGACTGGTGGGCACCACAGACTCCTGCATGCACTTCTTTTATGACAGCCATTGTCTCTTCACCATCAATACATCTGAAGAGAACACCATCAAAACCACGTTTGTAGAGAATTTTCTCTAGGTGGTTTGGGCCATCATAAAGAGTAAAATTGACCACACGTCGCTGGATTTGTTCTTTCTCAGCTCTATCAGGTGGAAGTGTTCCATTTTGAAGGTATTCCCTGATAGGTGACATCCATCCTGTAGTATGACCATACGGTTCAGGAATGGGACTAATTTCATTAATTTCCTTTATTCTGACTTGATATTAGGGTGAAATTGCACGACGATGGGTAATACTGATGGTTGTCTCGTCCCTATTTGGATTTTCTAGAGCTGCGACTATATTAGCCAGTGCATCAGCTTGAGCATTTTGTGATCTTGGGACATAAGAAAATGTCGGTTCTGAAGGGAATTCCGCCATTAAATCTCTAACGTAATCATACAAAGGGATTAATTCTTCTTTTCTGATGGCATAATCCCCATTGACTTGTTTGATTACCAGGTCTAAATCACCTTTCACCTTTAAGTGATTCACTTGTGCTTAAAGCGCTAACTCCAAGCCTGTAATGAGAGCTTGATATTCAGCTTAATTATTGGTACCACCTTCCCACAATAAAAAGGAATAAGGTAACACTGCCTTATCTGGAGAAATGAGCACAATTCCTAAACCAACTTTGTTAAATTTAGGATTTTCCATTTTCTTCCCTGTTGGACTTCTGGAAGCACCATCAAAATACATTTCCCATGTTTGAGGATTCTCTTGAATAGAGAAAACTTCCTCATCAGGGAGTTCAATATATGAAGACGTGTCTTCCACTGAAGGATGTTTAGCCAGGAAATCAGCTAGAGATTGGACTTTAATTGCCTTTTGAGACACATACTGAATGTCGAATTGCTGCAAAATAACTTCCCACATTGCTAGACGTCCTGTAAACATTGGACGACTAAGGATGAATTTGAGCGGATTATTGCGAGATACCAATTAGACCTCGTGATGTTGCAGGTACTGTCTCAATTTCTGAACTGCAAATATTAATGCCAGGAAGCACTTCTCAATACTTGAATACCGAGTTTCTTCTTCAAGCATAGTTCTACTGAGATAGTAGAGGCTATTTTCATTCCCATCATCATTCTTTTGAGCGAGAAAGGCACCCAATGATCGCTCTAGAGCTATCACATAGAGGATAAGTGGTCTACCTTCAACAGGTGGCATGAGTACTGGTGGACTCAATAGGTATTTCTTGAGAACATCAAATGCTTCTTGACATTCTTCAGTCCACTAGTAAGTGACTCCTTTCTTCAATAATTTGGTAAAGGGTAAACTTTTGCCTGCCAAATTGGTGATGAAACGCCGAATATAGGCTAAGTGTCCTTGAAGTCCTCTTAATTCTTTCAAATTATGAGGAGGTGACATACCAAGGATTGATTTGGTCTTCTCAGGATCAACTTCAATACCACGATGGCATACAACAAAGCCGAGGAATTTTCCTGAGGTTACCCCAAAAGCACATTTTAAGGGGTTCATCTTCAAATTATGTTGTCGAAGCTTGTGGAATATGACTTCCAAATCAGCCAAGTGATTAGAACGTTGTTTGGATTTAACCACCAAATCGTCTACATAGCATTCAACAAACTTCCCTAAGAAAGGTTTGAAGATATGATGCATGGCGCATTGATATGTTTCACCTGCATTCTTTAAACCAAAGGGCATCACCCGGTAACAAAACACACCTTGAGGGGCTCTGAAGGCTGTAGATTCCTCATCTTCTGGGGCCATTTGGATCTGATTATATCCGGAATATCCATCCATGAAGTAAAGTACTTCATAGTTAGCCGTCGTATCAATTAAGAGTTCTGTAATCGGAACTGGGAAATCGTCTTTAGGACAATACCGATTAAGATCTCTAAAATCGATGCAAACCCTAATTTTTCCGTTCTTCTTCTTTACAGGGACAATATTAGCCAACCACTTGGGATACTGAACTTCTCTGATGAAGTTAGATTTGATTAGCTTATCCACTTCAGCTTCAATTTTGGAAGCATAAGTTGGGTGTGTTCTTCTCGCGGCTTGCTTAAATCCTCGATGTTCTTTTGGTAAACTCAAATGATGAGTAGCAACATCAGGATCAAGCCCAGGAATTTCTATATAATTCCAAGAAAAAATATCTTTATTTTGATTTAGAAAAGAAATATACATCTCTTTCTCTTCAAGGGTCATGGCCGCACTAATTAAAGTGGGGCGTGGATTTTTCTATGTACCCAGATTTACTTCTCTGAGTTCATACACAGTGGTAGAGATACCCTCTTCAAATGCTGGAGGAGCATCTCTAAGATCTTCCTCTTCCTCTTCATCATGTGCTATTTCTTCCGTTTCTACTTGCATAGTAGATGAAAAAACGAAATTCTCACGATCATAAGAGATGTCAAAATTTGCACATTTTGAAGAAGAAGATTCCATTTCCGACCCTATTGATGATAAAGGGCCTTCTTTGGGAAATAAAGAGGAGATGATGGATTGAGAATCGACATCATTATTCACCTCTGGTGTTGCTATAACTTCTTCTGGCCTGATTGGCAAAGTATAGACTTGTTGGACTTCAGCAGATGAAATGAAAACGTCACCACTTAGGATTTCATCACTGTTTGGTAGGTTACCAATTTCTCCCATGTTGTCTGGCTCAATTGTCGTAATTGACATTATGGATCTTTCCATAAGAGTATTTTGATTTGGGCCTATTTTGTCAATTTGACTGATAGGTAACACATAATCTGTACTCACATGTGTAAATGGATTTATTGGAATTTTCTCCAAACCATATGGAGCATTAACTTTGGTAATTTCCTTCATTGTAGATTTTTCTCTTCCCTTCATGTGATAAAATTCCGCCTCAATGTATTGAGACTCACATGTCTTGAATGGGGCCTTATCACCATACAACGTTCCCACTTGACCATTGAAACAGTATTTGAGACATTGATGGTATGATGAAGGAATAGCTGCAGGCTGATGTAGCCAGGGTCTTCCAAGCAAGACGTTGAAATCTGAGTCTTGATCAACAATCATGAAATCCGAATTGGATACAAGATCTCCAAAATGAGTTCTGAGTGTAACTTTTCCCAGTGGTTCTTGTTCATTTTTATCATATCCTTGTAACATCATGGTAGAAGGAGATAAATCAGATTCCGTGAGGCCCAATCGACGAAGTGTACGAATGGGAATGAGGTTGACTCCTGAACCATTGTCAATGAAAGCTCTTCGGATATCTACACCATTGACTTTTCCAGATAAGTACAAAGGTTTTATGTGCCCATGCACAACATCATCTTCATCTTTATCAGTAAAAGATATCAATGCATGGCATTCTGCAGGATTATTCTCTATGTGATAGACTTCAGCTGCAGCAATTTCAGCTTCAAACTCCTGAGGACTTGACAAAGCTTCGATGAGTGCTTCCCGAAGATCTTTTGATAGATTCAAAGCATCCAAAATTGAAAAATTGGCTGGTACTTGGTCCAAGTGTTTCAATATATCATACTTTTGATCTAAAGGTCTGCGTTTCCCTACAGGAATATGTGGTTTAGCAGGTACCTTGGAAGCAGATGCTTTGGAAGATGATGCATCTTGTATTGGGATAGAAGTTATCAAAATCCTTGGTTTTGGAAGATTAGACTGATTAGATCCATTTACTTGCTGAGATAAAGAAGATGGAATTTTCAATCGGTCTTCCAAAATAACTGTGCAAAGACTGAGTTGACTATTGGCAGAAGAACTTGCTTGTTCTTTTTGAGCTCGTTGAAGGGCTCTACCACGAGTTTCTACTGCATACACAGTGCTAGCAGGGGTATAATTGGAGTAGTGGCTTCAGAAAGATCCACGTCTTCCCCTGTATCCTGAACCTCTAAAACTTCCTCGGATTCCCTTATTTGATATAGGGAATTCAGGCTCATCCAGACTGGAATATGGATCTGTTAATTGAATCATATTAACAGAACTGAAGATTAACTCTTCGTCTGATAAAGACTCTGCCTGGTTAGCCTATTTAGGTTGTGCCGTTTGGTGGGGTGGTGCCCGTGGCTTTGAAGTAGATGGCATGAAATCTGCCAGAGTCAAAGACAATTTAGGCTTTGACACATACTCATATTCTTCTAATTCCTCTTTCTTTTTTGAATTGCGCTGCCCTTTTGAGGATTTGTCTTTTTATGGAGGCTTCACTGCAGCTTTTGTAGGAGACACAATTGGCTTCTTCAATTGTGTTCGCAAAATGGCATGGGTCTGATTGATTGTCTTTCTGACTATCCAATCATCATATTTTTGCGCAGTTTTTCTTTTGACTTCCTGCCACTCGCCTCCTTCCTCTGGATCTGTAGCGGTAACACACGCTACATGAGCTGAAGAACCCTTCAATTTGACTTGTCCCAAATCAACCATCTTTTTTAGGAGGTCTTTAAAGACAAAACACTCCTGGATGGGATGCCCCAACATTTGATGAAAGGGACAATAATTGGGACGGTCTTCATCTCCTTCCTTGTTTGGCCTCTTGGGCACTGGTAATTGAACCAAATTATTTTCCAGAGCTGAAATGAAGTAACCAGGAACTTTCTCACTTCGGAAATAGTATGTTTTACTCTTCAAATCCTCAAATTGTTTTCATCGTTGATCTTTTTGATCATTTGGACGAAACGGCCTTTGTTGTTGGCGTTCAGGAGGTGGAGCCCTTCGAGAAGATGAAGGTTTTGAAGTAGAAATAGGTACAGGTGCTTGTTTAAGCATAACTGTAGCAGTTTCTGCTTTACCCATTCTTCTTCCTGGAGCTGATGGAATTACATGAGATTTAACCTTAGCCTGTATAAGGGAATCTTCAATCTGCTGAGCGATTGAAGTAAGGTCTCGAAACCCTCCTGTGTATTTCAGAGGGATCAATGGTGTGCGAAATTCGTCACGCAAATTTTCCACACAGATTGGCAACAGTTCCTCCTGAGGGAGTGCTAAACTCAGGGAATACATTAATCCCTTCCAGCGAGCAATGAAATCAGAGACTCTTTCATTCTCCCTTTGCTTGCAGTTTGTAAGATCGAAAACTGTCATTTTTGGCAAAGTTGAGCTAAACTGAAGAAGGAATTTTTGACGAAGATCCTCCCATCCGATGATTGACCGGGATTGCAAGCTTGTATACCAGAAAAAATATGGTCCTTGCAAGGTTCACACGAAGCATCTGAGTTTCATTGCTTCTTTCTGTTCTGGAGTTCCCATCATAGGATCACAACAAGACACGTAATGTGTCAAATGTTGTTCAGGGTCGCCTGATCCATTGAAAGTAGGAAAAACAGGGTTTCCAAAACTGGATGGAGGAGAAATTGAATCTACCCATTCAGGGTAAACTTTCTTTTTAGGTTGAACTTGTGCCTGTTTCCCTTCCATGGTTTCTAACCGAGATGTTAATGACTCAATAGTAGTTATTAACTTTTGAGAAATATCAGGTTGAACTTGGTTTTGGGTAGGTGCAATGAATGGAGCTTGGACAGACATGGTGGTTGGTACTGCAACTGATGGTAGTGCTGCCAACCGTTGTTGCATTTGACCCATAGGATTAGACCTCTGAGGGTGTACTGATAAAGGAGGATATTCCTGATCCATCTCAGTAGTTACAACAAATTCCTTCGGCTGTCAGACTTCAGCATTCTTAATAAGAAGACTACTCTGAAGTAGTTCTGCATTCAACCTTCTTAATTCTTTCATTTCTTCCTCCTGTTGTGCAAACCTTTGCTCTAACGAGAGAGATTGACCTTCTCCAGAGGAAGGATATGTAACCTGATTCTTTCCCTTCCCTTTGTTGGATACCTTTTGGAGAGAGGGAAGTGGATTACCTAACTTCTGAGTAATCCTTTGACTCTGTGTACGCACACCTTCTTCATTTGTATCGGTGTGTACATTTTCTTGAGCAGGAAGCTCTTCATCTGAGTCCCCTGAGTGAGTCTCCTCCGGTGGATTAGAAACAACTGCATTGATGACATTGATTGATGCATAATGCATCGCATCTCTTTTATCAACATTTCTGTGATATTGTCTTCTTTCATGTCTTTGATGAGACATTGCCTTTTGTTGATTCAATCTTTTAGGAACTTCTTGACGAGCTATAACTTGGAGGGAATCTCCTGATAATTTGGCTCTTCATTCCTCTTGGGGCTTCTTCCCCAATCGAGAAAAGACCGACATTCTCTGAGAAGGGGATTGATGATTTGAAAGAGTCCCCAGTCTTGTGAACTGGGGATGTTCCTGCTGATTCCGCTCAACTCCTCGAATCCCATTTGTTGACTCTGAGGGTTGGTTTAGAGAAGTCCCCAGTCTGACAAGCTGGGGTATCTCTTGACATGCTACGTCTGAGATCTTCTTAAAATCTCTCTTGATCTTGCGAATCTTAGTTCTGAAATTAGCTGGATTCATTAACCTGTATCCACTTTTATCACCTGGTTCAACAGACCGTTGGATGATTTCCGAAACTTCTGTCATTTGATGATGTGTTTTCTCCATACGAGAGGCTTGTGCAATATTCTCGCCTGCTTGATGTAGGAGCAATTCAACAACTTGTTCTCTATATGCTTGATTTTGAGAGGAATTAGTTGAAGATTGTTCTTGAGCAAGCTTTTTATTATGAACAAAGCCCATTGACTGTGGCCGGCCATGGGCAATAACATTGCATGAGACCATTTTCGGCGGGCTTTGCTGACTGGAAAGCACTGTGAAATGTAGTGCTCTGTGAACACCCCATCCTCTGATATGAACACCAGATGGAGCATTGTAAATTAACTGATGCAATTTTCTTAGTGCGCCAAGGCATGAACGTTGAAGGGTTCTCTGTTTCTTTTCAGCCTTCAGATACCGAGAGACTGATAGAGATGCCAAATCAATCTGACGTTGTAGCCCTTCTATTATCTTAATATGATTTTTATATTCATCATAAGATAATACCTTCTTCTTCAATTGACAAAGAGTTTTCCATATGTTGAGACGAATATCATGGATTCCATCATCCGTCAACATCTTTGGAATGTCGTACTGGGAGTCAGCCAAAGGCCAAAACATGACTGGTACCTCACCTTTTGCCAGTTTTTTCCTCATGTTCAGCATTTCCTCTTTATCATTAAATGAAGATTCTTCTACCTGTTTTGACCAGAGTTGGTGTTTCCTTGTTGCTTTATCGGATTCAACAATATTGGTAGAGAGATCATTGATCAAACTAGAAGATGCATGACTTAGGGGTGGTTCGGAGAATGACCTACACCCTGGGCTATCTTCTAATTGAGAAAGTATTTCACTTATTAGCGATAAAGCATCAGACATGACTGGTTTCGCATTTGAAAGTGCCTCAAGATAAGAGGGCTTTCTCGGCACTACATTGTCCACTGGAGTATTTTCCAGACAATGCGAATCACTACTGCGGAGAGGAATTTCGCAGTGAAGTTCATCATCATGGGGAGGACCACCATAATGGGTTATAGAAAAAGATGAGATCTCTTGCTCCATGGTCTTCTGACCACAAAGAGGGTTCCTATGGCTCTCATCTGAAGAAGAAACTTCAAGATTGACCGAATTTTCATGAAGCAAGCCTTCATGAGGAAGTGTCTGTTGAAGACCTTCAGAATTAATGTTCCCGTTATTGGGAACTGAGGGAGTAGAACCTTGAATTCCAATAGATAAATGTCTGAGGGCTTCAAGAACTCCAGCATCGAGCAAGGCCTTGTTGTAGATTGGCCTTTGATCTCCTGACTGTGTTGGGCGGATCTTTTTCTTAGATGCCTTCTTACTCGC
The DNA here is from genome assembly GCA_963277665.1 of Viscum album. Taxonomy (NCBI): domain Eukaryota; kingdom Viridiplantae; phylum Streptophyta; class Magnoliopsida; order Santalales; family Viscaceae; genus Viscum; species Viscum album. The sequence continues at coordinate 314,022,649 of OY728140.1, forward strand.
TTTAGAAACCACTTGTTGACGAAAGTGGTTACTCTGAGTAGGTGTATGTGCCTAATCAGGAAAGATGGTCAGGTTAGGCTGACGATCTCCACTCAAATCAGGTGTATGTGCCTGACTTGGTTGTCTGTATGATATGGGGGAGTATGCCCCATAACCCTCTTGGACTGGAACAGATGTGTGTGTCTGTTCTGGAGTGAATCGTTGATGTGTCACTCCACTGCTAGGGATAGATTTATGTGTCTTTCCCTGAGATGATGCTGAAGTTTTTATGATATCCTGGCAAGCATCCAGAATATGAGTAGGAATTTGCTTCTGCTCTTTCACCATTGACAAAATATGTTTGGTGACTTCAGCTGCCGGAACGGGAATATACGTCCATTCCGGGTTTGGATTAGGTGTATGTGCCTGCTCCTGTCCTCCTTTTCCTGTCAGTGAATCCTGACAATACTCAAGTGTGGGGGCAGAGAGTTGAGTCTGCCTCCTGTTTGTCGTCGGGGCTTTCCGACTGACTTCTCCGTGTGCTACCAAGTGAGACTGTTGGTAGGCTTGATTAGTATTAGCAGGTGTATATGCCTGCTGATTATACTTCGCCAAACGCGGTTGACGAGATCCATCATATGTAGTCAGACGAGTCTGTTGACTAACCGATGATGTATAAGTAGGTGTATGTTCCTGCCTATAGTACTCCGACGGAATTTCCTGGTGGGATTGGCTTGATGCTGCCAGACGAGTCTGTTGGACAGCGGAATTAAAACAGATAGGTGTGTGTGCCTGCTCATTGTTTGCCACCAAGTTAGGTTGGTGGACTTCTCCGGAGATGGTAGGGATGATAACCTGCCCATTTTTAACTGAATTCCATCTCTGGTGGTTCATCTTTCCTGCTTGGGTTCGAGGAACCTGAGCTGAATGCCTGGAGTCGGTACCCTCATCATGTTGAGGGCGCACTACCGCACGAGTCTGGCGGCGATTGTTGATGGGAGACCTCAGGAAGGACTCCTGTCTTTTTGAATTAAGGCCCTGAGGGACCTGCTCATTCACTTCCTTAGAGTAAGGGAGTTAATGGAAATTACGTTCCAGGGATAACGACCCGAAACGGTTGGAGACGGTAGTTAGCATCGCCTGCTTCTTGATCGCTGGCCGCCGTTGTCCGGACGACCAGGTAGAGTTGTTAACTTGGAGGGCTTGACGAGCAGCCTCCAGAGTTGGGATAGTACCATTGCGACGGTACTCCTTAACCAGTGCATTAGAAACCCAGCATTGAAGACGCTGAGTTGGTGATGTCATCCTCAGAGCGGACGACGTTCCAGCAGGAGTAGCAGCATTGGTTTTCACAGCAGCAGACCTTACAGTAGAGGTGTTCACAGTAGCAGTATTCACAGGGGTGAATTTAAGGAAATCCATTTTGCAGAAGATCTTGAGAAAAGAGTGCATGTTCCATATAACAAACATAATCAAGATGAATCCGGCCACTGCATCTTTTGGATGAGCACATGTCAATGATAGCTTTGTCGGCCCAAGGGGCCTAACAAATAAGAAGAACATCACTTTAACTTGGTTAAGGATTCACGTCGGGTTCACCATTTTTGTTTCGCACGGAATTCGGGGATGACCTCCTGGACGGGAGATTCAAACGTTACGATCAGTTTCTAACGGGTTTGTTCCTAGAACCGGAAACATCCAATGATTCCACATCCGTTTGGACCTACTTTCCAAAGGTAGGCGCTCATCAGCTTGTGGACTGATGAGGCTTAGGAATTTTCATTGGTCGAGAGGATGGGAGGTCGGACTCATCACACCTTTTTGAGGGGAATTATTGTCTACTCTGGGACTCTCTTTATAGATTTAAGTTATGTTCGTGAATCCTTATTACATTATCAAGTATAAAATGAGATTTCCTTTAGTTTTAACAATCAATGATTAAATATGTAAGAAATTTTAGAGAATCTTTTATATGTATTCGAGGTTCTTCATCAAAAGAGAATCATCTGTATCTATTTAGAGATTCTTGGTCAATGGTATCCTTTGAAACATTTATAAAAGTCTCTTAGTCATTATGATGACCAGGCTGGTTTTAAAGCCACTCAGTGGGGCACTTGAAGTTTATCGTCATTCATAAGGACATAGATTATTTCAGAGTTGGGATCGAACCCATAAATGGGCTACCTACGTATCCTTTGTTTTGGAAAAGGAATCAGAACCCACGTAGTTCGAGTAATAGAGTATGACGTTTATGATTGATGGCTCAAAGAAGGATGTCATAATTACTTTTACACTCTAAGCTCACGTGAGTCATGATCGGTGTGAGAAACAAGAGGTATTGGTAAAAATTAGACAATTGTGCCATGAAAGATGAAATCATAAGAAATGGTTTGGGGCTTATGTATGTATGACTTCCCAGATAGATGAAGGTTTCGGATTCACTTTTAGGGAGAAAATCCATGAACAGGGTCCATAAAGGTATATGTGCTTCATGGAGATTTGAATACTCTAATATTGTAGCTTACTCCTAAGGAGGATTCCCATGTTAGGAGGGGACTTATGATTGGGTTTTACTCCTGAAAAGGAAACCCAAATCAAGGGTAAATTAGGACTGGTTAAAGAGAAAATTAAGGGACTTGGGGCTTACTCCTAAAGAGGATGCCCACATTTATGACTGGGGCTTATTCCTAACAAGGAAGCCCAGGTTAGGGATTAAGGTTTGGGGCTTACTTCTGAGGAGGATGCCCATATTTGAGATTGGGGCTTACTCCTAAGAAGGATGCCCAAAATTAAGGGACTCGGGGCTTACTCCTAAGAAGGATGCCCATATTTGAGATTGGGGCTTACTCCTGAGGAGGATGCCCAAAATTAGAGGACTTGGGCCTTACTCCTAAGGAGGATGCCCATATTAAAGGATTATGATTGGGGCTTACTCCTAAGGAGGATGCCCAAGTTAAGGAATTAAGGTTTGGGGCTTACTCTTAAGGAGGATTCCCATAGTTGGGAACTTTAAGAATTTGGGGATTACTCCTGAGGAAGATGCCCAGATTAAAGGACTTATAACTGGGGATTATTCCTAAAAATGAGACCCAAGTTAAGGATTCTATCATCTTAAAGGATGAGGTTTAATGAATGAACTCTCAATCTTTGGTGACATAAAGATATATAAATCACTATGTTTTGAGAGATATTCCACAGAATTCCTTTCAAATAAGGAAGTCATATCAAGAAATCATGCCATAAATGGCTTTGAATAGTATCTTGAAGACTAAATCTTGAATAGGAAAGGTGAAATGGCTTAAGAGGGGTAAAATGGGCAAGATGGGCACCCAAAAAGGTAGGGGCGCGCAAGTCTTGAAAGGCGCGCAAGTCTTGTGTGGGCGCGCAAGTATTGGTCGCGCAGGTATACCTGTGCGGCATGTGGGGTACTTGCACGATTTTGAACCAGCATTAAAATACTTGAGCGACTCTTTATTAAACCCTTTAGAATCTTCTTGAGGTTCTTCCAGAAAAGGGACGCGCAAATTCTATTGAAGGAATAAGGAGGCGCGCAAGTGTGGTCACTTCCCTTAAGGGCTGACCATTCAGGCGTGCAAGTGTTGATGAGTTTCAACACTTAGGCCTTCCTCCTTCTCTTTAGATCTTCCGTTCTAGGTAAAAAATTACCTTAGAAGTGTTCCGGAAGCTTTGAGAAGAGACTTGGGCGTCGGGAGCTTCAATCCGAGTTTCTGGAAAAAAGATCCTCTCGAATGGGGGGCCCACAGGGTCTATTTATAGACAGGAGAAGACCCTGGGCGGTTACCAGGCGGTTATCACTTAGGTCACGCAAGTCACTTGCGCGACCAAGGGTGTCGCGCAAGTGGACTTGCGCGACAGTGATATAGCTTGCGCGGTGCAGTTGCTTTTGATCCTTTGTTCATGCCTTTGTCAATTTTTGATGTTTTCTTCAAAGGTTGAATCACTTTGAGCTCAGATATTCCCCTTTTTCGATCTTTAGATTCTGTGACGAAATGAGCGTCAACAATCGTCCAATTAAACCTCAAGAACTACTTAGCTAACAACTAAGGCTCGACAGTAATAACAAAAGAGACAGTTCCACTATCCTACAACAAGGTATGGCAACTGGAAAAACGCCCAAAAGGAAAAACAAGCATGGAAAAGCAACCTGAGCACAAAAACAATTACTCTACTCACAAGAAATAACCTCTACTAAAGAAAACAAGCAAATCATAAAAACATTAGGGGAAAAACAGGAAACACACAATACCCTGTTCACGGGTATTGGTGTAATTTGCACATAATACTCATCAACTTTCTACAGAAAGGCACAAACCACCTACCTCGATCCTAGGAGATCGATATATGTGAACCACGATGACAGATTCCTCTTATAACAATGTAGATCTGAGAAAACACACAAAATTTTCATCCCATGATAACTTGGAAATAAGGAGGAATCAAGAAACAAGTCTAAATTAGAAGGAAGAACTCACCGCTGCGATTCAAATGCAATCGACCATGCTCAAATTGGAGAATAGATGGAGAGACGGGAGCTCGTCAAAGATCCGGTCATACGGTCGCTCTCGGATGGACAAAATCTGGAGAAGAAGATGATTTTGGGGGTTAAGAGAGACCCCGGTCCGTTTAATGAAAAAAAAAAGTACACGACATGTACTTCTTGAGTACACGGCGTGTACTTCAATTTTCTGTACTCCGAATTAACCAGCCTCCACCTCAGCCTTACACACCGTGTGTGTGGCCCGGACACGGCCAGCACACGGCTTCGAGCCGGGGAAGAGTACATGGCGTGTACTCAGAAAGTACACGGCGTGTACTTCTAAAATTTCCAGAAAATTCATTTTTCTCAAAAACTCCAGAAAAAGGAAAAATGTACCTGAAAAGAAGATCTGGGTTCTTAAAAACTTCCCCCCTTAAAGAAATTTTTCCCCGAATTTCCTTAATGAGTCGGAGAAGAAGAAACCCCGAACAGCACTGGCCATTGCGATCGTACATCGACCTCCCTCTCCCAGGTCTCGTCCTGTAATCGCCCGTGCTACCATACCACTCGCACCAGAGGAACAAACCGCCCACGGAGAACCTTCGTACTACGATCGACAATCCGGATAGGATGCTCCTTAAATGACGCATCTGCTTCAATCTCGACTTCCTCGGGCTGAAATACATGAGAAGGTTCTAAAAAGTAACGTCGTAGTTGAGAGACGTGGAAGACATCGTGCATGGCCCGATACCTCTGAGGTAGCTGCAACAGATAGGCGATCATCCCCACTCTCTCCAAGACCTCAAATGGCCCGACGTACCACGGTGAAACCTTACCCTATCTCCGAATCCTTTTGTTTCCCAACCTTGGTGTGACATGTAGGAAAACCTGATCGCCGACCTCAAACTCTAGAGGTCGTCCCCACTGATCAACATAATAATTCTGTTGAGACTGCGCTGTATCCATCCTCTTCTGAATCAGCTCTATCTGCTCTGAAGTCTTCTAAACAAGAAGAGGTCCCAGCAAAGCTGCCTCTCCTGCCTCCATCCAGCATAAGGGTGATCGGTATGGCCTACCGTACAAAGCCTCGTATGGTGCCATCTGAATGGTCACCTGAAAACTATTGTTGTAGGAGAACTCCACTAAAGGAATATGCTTCTCCCAAGAACTGCCAAAGTCAAGGATGCAAGCACAGAGCATATCCTCAAGCACCTGGATCATGCACTCGGACTGCCCATCAGTCTGGGGATGGTATGTTGTACTCAAAAGTACCTGTGTACCCAAGGCCTTCTGAAGTCCCTACCAGAACCAAGAGTTAAAGCACGCATCTCTGTCTGAAACAATAGTGCACGGAACTCCATGCAGATGAACGATCTCTCTAATGTAAAGTCATCCCAGATCATCGACACTGAAGGTCTCCTTGATCGGCAAGAAGTGAGAAACCTTCATAAGTCTATCGACGACAACCCAAATAGCATCATTCCCTCTAGGTGATCTCGGAAACCCAGTCACGAAGTCCATCGCAACATCGTTCCACTTCCACTCTGGAATGGGTAACTGCTGTAAAAGGCCTACTGGTCGCTGATGATCTGATTTCACCTGCTGACAAGTAGAACATCTCATGACAAAACCAGCAACATCCTTCTTCATACCTGACCACCAGTACTGGCGATGAAGATCCTGATACATCTTGGTGATTCCAGAATGAACTGCCCAAACGGAGGAATATAAATCCTGCATCATCTCCTCGCGTATGTCTACTGGCACCCATACGCGTCCTTGGAAATGCAATATCTCATCCTCACCCACTGTCCATCTAGGAAGAGGGTCCCCTCCTGACACACTCTCTCGCAGGACTAAGCCTTTCGAGTCTGATAGCTGCCTCATCTGTACCCGATCAAGTAGCGTGGAGGTAACAGCTACAGAAGATAGAAAGGTATGTCCCCGTTTGTCGTGCACCTCCAGATGCATCTCAAAGAACAGAGACATCAGCTGCCACTCACTACTAGCCTCTTAAACTACCTGAATCTGAGTTCTCCTGCTCAACGCGTCTGCCACGGCGTTGCCCTTTCCTGGCTTATAGGAAATATCGAAATCAAAATACTGAAGATACTCGACCCACCTGTGCTGCCTCAGATTCAGATCACGCTGAGTGAAGATATACTTGAGACTATTGTGTTCAGTGAAGACCACAAAGTGCTCTCCCAGAAGATAGTTTCCCCAACAGTGCAAGGCATGAACAACAGCTTCCAACTCCAGATCGTGCGTAGGGTAGTTCCTCTCATGTGGCCTCAGCTGCCGAGACCCATACGCAACGACTCCATATCCCTGCATAATCATAGCTCCCAGCCCGATACCTGAAGCATCACAGTAAACAGTGTAGCTCTTTCCTGGCTCTGGAAAGACTAGTATCGGTGCTGACATCAACCTCCCTTTCAGCTCCGGAAAGGATGAATCACAAGAATCTGACCATAAGTACTTCTCCCCCTTCTTGGTCATACCTGTCAAAGGTGATCCTAGACGAGAAAAGTCCCGAATGAAGCGTATGTAGTATCCATCCAGCCCTAGGAAGATTCGTACCTTAAAAACGTTCTTCGGCTGATCCCAAGAAACTAAAGCTCTCACTTTCTCTGGGTCCACAGATACTCCTGCCTCTGAGATTACGTGACCCAAGAAGTGAATCTAATCCATCCAGAAGTGGCACTTCGAGAGTTTAGCATAAATCCGATGCTCTCTCAGTGTACTCAGAACGATCTCAAGATGTGTGGCATGGTCGTGTCGAGTGTGAGAGTACATCAAGATATCGTCCATGAAGACCATGACGAAGGAATCCAAGTAAGGATGGAACACTCGGTTTATCAGTTCCATGAAAACTGTAGGTGTGTTCGTGAGTCCGAAAGGCATGACTGTATACTCGTAAAGATCGTACCTGCTCCTGAAGGCTGTCAGAGGTATATCTGATGGTCTAACGTGCAACTGATGATAACCAGACCTCAAGTCGATCTTCGAGAACACCCGGGCTCCTCGAAGTTGATCGAAAAGGTCATCAATCCTCGGCAAAGGATATCGGTTCTTGACCATCAACTAGTTCAGCTTCCGATAATCCACACAAAGTCGAAGGGTACTGTCTGCCTTCTTCGCAAACAGAACAGGTGAACCCCAAGGAGAAGTACTAGGTTGGATGAAACCCTTAGCCTGTAGCTCCTCCAACTGCTTCTTGAGCTCCTAGAACTCAGGTGTGGCTATCCTATATGGAGGAATGGACACCGGTGCCGCTCCTGGAACGAGCTCAATAGAGAATTCTACCTCACGCTCCAGAGGAAAACTCGAAAATTCCTCTGGAAAGACATCCCTAAAGCGATCCACCACTGGAGGAAAGTCCAACTATGGAGTCCCCTGATCATCCAGGTAAAGGCTAGCAATCTGGACTGTCACCCCTCCTAGCCCAAGATGCTCGAGTCCCACCCAACTCGCCCGAACGTCCCATTCGCCTCTATGAAGGAAAGATTCACCTTCTAGTGAAATGAAACTGACTCTACGGCGATAACAGTCAACGAATGCCTGGAAGGGAATCAACCAGTCCATGACGAGAATGACATCATATCCTATCATCTCTAGGATATTGAGATCCCATAAGAAGTGATACCCTGCAACCTTGAGAGGGCACTCTCTACACTGGCATACACTAGATGTCCTCGTTGACAAAGGTGTTTCTAGTGTCAACGAGTCGGCAGAAGAAAAGATGCAGAGTCTAAGGCTCTCCACAACAGAAATAGAGATAAATCTATGCGTAGCACCAGTATCAAAAAGGGCTGAAGATAAAACTGAGGCTACTAAAATTGTACCTCGAACAGTAGAAGGTTCAGGATCCTGCTCATGATAAGTCTTCTCCACAGTGAAAGACTGGCCCGTGCTGCAGCCCTGCGCCCCTGGCTGACCACTTTGAGCTGAACCTCCCTGGTGGTGTTGAGGAACTAGTGGCTAACTGCCACGGCCTTGACCTCCCCCTCATCCCAAACAGCCGAAAGAACTCTAGTTTCCTGACTGGTGAGAAACTGGTGGGGCTGCTCCTGAACAAGGAGTCATAGAAGAACCCCGGTCACCTGCTTCCTGATGATGCATCTATCTTCCTCGAATCACCGCATGTAGGCTCTCTACGGTGCTTCTTGCTGTCATCTGGAGGCAAACTAGCTCTGGAAGCAGACCCTCCCTAGCTTGTAGCTCCAGAGTCTCTTAGATTGCGCTTCGTAATCAGTGCCTGGTTGACGATGGAAGTAATGGAAGTCAGCTGGAAGATGTTCACCTACGAGCGGATATCCCGCCTGAGTCCATCCTCAAACTTCCTCACCAAGAACACCCCACTTCCATACTGAAGGGGTGTAAAACGCTGCAGCTCAGTGAAACGAGAGGAATACTCCATGACAGATAGAGTACCCTGCTCTAAGCTCATGAACTCCCGAGATCGATCGACCCTCAGGGTCTCTGGGTAGAAGTAGTCATAGAACACGCGCTGGAACTCCTCCCAAGCCATAGCCTGCTGTTGACCCACCTATGAGACCACATCCCACCACCTCTTGGCGAAGTCTCGGAGCATGTAGGTGGCGAGCTTGACCTGCCTCTCTGGAGGTGTCTCCAGGTGCTCAAATATAGTCAGCATGGCTTTCGGCCATGACTCTGCAGCCTGAGGTCCTCCCTCCCCCTGAGAACGTGGGAGGATGCTGCTGCTGAAAGACCCACGTCAAGTTTTCCATAGACGAGTCAGGAGGCAGTGCTCCCTGGAAGGCCTGCATCATCCTCATGAAACCTTCCCTGAACTGCGCATCAGCGCCTGCAACTGGTACGACAATCGGTGCCAAGGCTGGCTCGGTTGGGGGATCGATAGGAAGTCCCTAATCAGCCATGTCTGGCGTCTGATCACTGCTTGATGACAGACGTATGACCGAAGGACGTCTCGGAGGCATAGCTCTGAAAGATCAAAAGCACACCTTATATCAGGAAAACAAGGACATAGAACATGAGGGTACAAAATGGGAATAGGGGAAGAAAAACACACAAGATTGCAAAACACGACTACACGGCGTGTATAAAACTACATAGCGTGTCTTCTTAAACCACTAACATGGGCGTGTACTCTCACCCTACAAGTCGTGTACACTTCAAACTACACGACGTGTTGACCCCCACACACGGCGTGTACTTGAAAACTATTCCCCTGCCCGAGTCTCCTTACACAGCTAACCCACACGGTTCGACTCAACCCGAGACTACACGGCGTGTTCGAAACAAACACGGCGTGCACTAGACAAGGCTTTGGCGGTCCGTGTTTTTGAGTACACGTCCATCTACACGGCTGGACCTTTCACGGCGTGCTCCAAACAAACACGGCATGTATAGGTGAAGGCGACACCGTCACGTGTTGTTTGTGACATGGTCGGGTACCTGGGAAAGACTACACGGCGTGTTCCAAACAAACACGGCGTGTGGAAAGGAAGGTAACGCCGTCCCATGTTGTTCGTGACACGGTCGGGTACCTGGACAAGACTACACGGCATGTTCCCTATGGACATGGCGTGTTATACCCGAGCTTCCCCGGCCCGTGTTGTTAGTGACACGGCTGGGTACACGGCTCTAAACTCACATGGCGTGTACCAATGGTACACGGCGTGTTCCCGAAGTTACTCCCACGACATCGTGTTCTGCTCAGAATTCCAGAAACACTAAAAACGAGGGAAAAGATGCCAAATTCCAATCCGTGAGGGTCCATAACACCTCAAGAACCAAATTTTGGCATTCACTTTAAACAAATAACAAAACAATGGTTTTCTAACATAGCATTAGAGAATATATCAAGCAACTATCACAATAGCATGCATAATCTACACAAAGTCTATCACAACAGCATGCAATCGCTAATGCACCCTAGATGGCATGGAAAGAATGCATGACATGTGATTTCAACAAGTTCCTATATGATGCATGAGATGGCATACCCTCATCTCATCGAGTTGTGATAGAAATAGAACCGAAATATCAAAACAATAACCACACAAGTCATGTGAATCACTCGAGGTGAAATCAGATCAACTATAAAATCTCAAAACCAGAAAACTACAATTAATGAGGTAGTATGGATTTCCCCTGTACACGGGTTAGCTACTCCCGGGAATAGCTTAATACCAAGTACTGAATCCATCCTATCCCTGGATAAAGTCTACAAACATTAAGGCAATAGAAAAGAACTCCTCTGATACCACTTTGTAACGACCCGAATCTGGAGCCCCTCCACTGGTTCCCCATACCCGGTGCGCCACATGACCTCAAGCGCATTACCCTAAATGTCAGAGGCTGCCGACTAGCAGCGAGGGCCTTGGTGAGTTGGTGGGGAAACTATACCCTCATTCGGTAAGGTATACAAGATAAGGAAACAATAATAAACAGTGGAAGAAGTAAACAACATGCATAACAACAGAAACCAAACAGCAGAAGCAATGCAGATATATAACAATGATGACAAAATGTAGCAGGTATAAGTATCTATGGAAAGTAGCAAACACAACAACGTGCTGGAATACAACTGAAACCAAGTGAAAAAGAAAAAAAAAGAAATATCCTCAGCATCTCAAGCCACAGCTCAGTCTCATGCTCCCCATCTCCAGTGCAATAAAGAACCTGAAGTAGAAGGGTGCTTGCCCTTATCTATACCTGTAACAACATAGTCTATTTGGGCCCAAAATCATGGCCTAAACAGGGTGTGAGATCCAATCCCAGTAGGAAATCACCCAAATATTTTTTCCTAATATTCAATGAATACCTAGCAGTAAATAAACAAGAAGTAGTAAACAGGAAAGCAAAAGCAGCTACAATCCACAGTTCTAACAAGTAGAGTACACAAGTAAGCAACCAGCAACAAGAAGAAAACAGGTAACCCTCTGGGTAGCTCTCACAGCATAACCCCTATGGTTAAACCTCTGGTACTAGCAACCCTATGGGAGGCACACACAGTCACACCCCTCTGGTTCAGCTATGTAATTAAGCAGACTCTCTGGGGAAGCACTCACCGTCAATTCCCCATATAGTCACGTATCGTGCTAAAGGATCTCTGGGGAAGCACTCAACATCAATTCCCCCTATGGCCCGCGTCAAGGATCTACAGACTCTCTGGGGAAGCACTCAACGTCAATTCCCCCTATAGTCTCGCATCGTAATTAAAAGACACACTGGAGAAGCCCTTCCGTCAATTCTCCCTTTGGTCTACTACTCTAGGTTCTCACAGTCCTGAGTATAACTAAACATTCTCAGCGTGCGTGCATCTTCCAAGTAAACCTCAAGAACTACTTGGCTAACAACTAAGGCTCAATAGTAATAACAAAAGAGACAGTTCCACTATCCTACAACAAGGTATGGAAACTGGAAAAACTCCCAACAGGAAAAACAAGCATGGAAAGCAACCTAAGCACAAAAAAAATTACTCTACTCACAATCAATAACCTCTACTAAAGAAAACAAGCAAAGCAGGAAAACAGTAGGGGAAAAACAGGAAACACGCAATACCCCATTCACGGTTATTGGTGGAATTTGCACATAATACTCATCAACTTTCTACAGATAGGAACAAACCACCTACCTCGATCCTAGGAGATCGATATATGTGAACCACGATGACAGATTCCTCTTAGAACAACGTAGATTTGAGAAAACACACAAAATGTTCATCCCACGATAACTTGGAAACAAGGAGGAATCAAGAAACAAGGATAAAGAAGAAGGAATAACTCACCACTGCAATTCCAACGCAATCGACCGTGCTCAAATCGTAGAATGGACGGCGAGGTGGGAGCTTGTCGAAGATCCAGCCATACGGTCGCTCTCGGATGGACGGAATCTGGAGAAGAAGATGATTTTGGGGGTTAGGCGCGACCCCGGTCCGTTTAATGAAAAAAATAAAGTACACAGCGTGTACTTCTTGAGTACACGGCGTGTACTTCAATTTTTCGTACACCGAATTAACCGGCCTCCACCTCATCCTTACACACCATGTGTGTGGCCCGGACACGGCTAGCACACAGCTTCGATCCGGGTAAGAGTACACGGTGTGTACTCAGAAATACACGGCGTGTACTTCTGAAATTTCCAGAAAATTCATTTTTCTCAAAAACTCCAGAAAAAGAAAAAACGTACCTGAAAAGAATATCCGAGTTCTTACATTAACCACTTCAACACTTCTCTAATATTTTGTACACAGTTCTCCTTTATCCACCAACACTTATCCTTGCATCCTTTGAAGATAATCTTATCAATCGTCAAAAATAATTTCACTCCACATTGTCTTGAAATTATCAAATTAAATTCTTCAAAATGTATCCTTATAGTTCATTTTCCATAGGAAATTGAAGAATCTAAATCATATTATAAAGTTATTTGGATTCTTTATAAAACATGGCATAAGATTCCTTTTCATAAATCCATAACAATCCTATAAGAATCATTATCAACCCCACTAAACACATATTAAACCATTGAAAACAAATTCAATACTTACTCGATCACAACAATATCCCCTCATTTGAATTTATTTTAAATTATAATATTAAATGTCAACATGTGTGTGTGGATGGATTCTCTATTTCTCCCCCTTATTAATAATCAAATGAAAATCTCAATGTGAGGAACTTCCCATTGGATATTCTTTTTCTATTGAAGTCACTTTCATTCTCTTCTCCCTTTTATATGAGAATGATGAAATCACATGGTTCTATTTGAAAAAATTCTTTAATTAACATGATCTAAGTATACATGTAAAACTCAATGTATAAAATAATAGAGATATAACCAAGGTCATATATGATATCTATACACTACCATGAATGTGATATCATGATCAGAACTTATTTATTTCTAAAATTGGGGCTATATAAAATAGATTTATCAAGAAACATATAATCATTTACACTTCATCAAACACATCATAATGTTAAAGTGTAATATATTTATCTCCCCATTTTTTATCATTTTCATCAATCAACACTCTCCCTAAAAAATATGTTTGAAATAATAAATATTGATGATTTTGAGTGTGAATGACATACCTCTATCCTCTAGTTTCAAAATATTTCTATAATTTTCAGATTCACTAGAATATAGTATAAAGATAGATTATTCTCAATGGTTATCCCCTTAAAGGGATGAAATCCTATTATTCTATTTCATGGAAGTCAGTATAATCAATGAAGGATAATATCTTTATATTATCAAGTAGTGAAAAGATAAAAAATCTCTTTCAATTCCTAACATGTTAGATCCAAACACATGAAACAATATGGAATAAGGATGAACCTATTAGTTTATCATATATAACTATGAGTCTGAGAGATTCCTCTCAACCTAGTCCAATCTTTACTTATTTTATTATCCTTTAAATTATGTGAAATATCTTTTTCTATTATATTCATTTGAGGATATGGATTTTTAGGTGCTTTTGATTTATTTAATAATAGATCAAATTATTTAGGTTAAATCTCCATGTAGTTGTGTTGAGAATGTTTTGATTTACCATGCCTTTTATAAAAGTCACCATATTTATTCATATTTCCACTAACTGTCATATTTCATTCATTCATTTACTTATTTGGTGTTTTTGAGTCAACACTTTTCTTCTGTTTACTTCTCAATGAATAGTCATGTTTTTTTCTTTTTTTTCTAATTTTGATTAGAAGTTTTTCTCCTTTCATCAGAATTACACCTCCTCACTTTTAACCTTCTAAAATTTTTGTGAATTGATAATTTATTCCAATAATCCAATGATTTGTTCCAAGATTTATAAAAACATCAATAATAGCCTATGAATATTATTCTATTACTTTTTTTGTATATGTATTCCAAATTTAACATGTTGTGAACCTTGTTTTTTAGTGGAACCACCACTATTTTAGACACTTATTAGGGAATAGATCATAATATATATTCTTAAATCCATCCTTTGTGTGGTGTGATTATCAATATTTTTCAATATATATATTTCTTAGTATTTTATTTTAAAATTTTACTAGAAATTGAGAAAACATTTGTACATAAGATAGATTTTAGGTTATGGGATATATTCTTCATTTAGGATGTTTTCATTTGGTTAGAGGATAATCTCATGCTCTTATTTAAATAAAAATGTGTCTTCTTTAATCCATGACACTCAATTAAAGTTTTGTGTAATTGTCACTTTTTCTAGTAACATAGGATATTCTACCTCATGTTGTTTCTTGATTCTTTAATATCATTTCTAGCCCATAGAAATTAATATTGAGGTAGTTACTTTTATCCTTAATAGATCTATTATTTTCATACTAATCCTCCTTTATATTCTTTATTTTTTCTTCATGCATTTTTTTATTCTTATAAATAATTATCAAGATCCATTACCCTTTTTTATTTAACCTTCAATTGATCAGATTTGAAATCAATAATAACTTTGTGAAATTTCTCATGTTCATGGAAGGCTTTAACAATCTCAAGAAAAAAACCTCACAACCAAACCTTTTCAATTCTTCTTTATTAAGAAGAATAGACTTCTCCCTTGCTTCCACTAGGTATGTGAGAGTGATTCAATTTCTAAAAATCTTAGTTAGTGTATCTGTAATTTCTTAAACTTCCTTTTCTATCCATGATTTCTCAAATACTAGTACCTTGATTGTATCACCAATACATTTTATTACTTATTTTTAAAATATCATCATATTTTCTTTATGTTTACAATAGATATCACTATGTGATATATCATTATCACAGATTGAACAAGTTTCATTTAAATAAACATAATCAAATGAATAATTACTATTTTTACAACTCTGATTAAATTTAGTTAGGGGTGTTTCTTTATTTACTTTTAGATTCTACTTTGACGTAATTTCATCTCTTTTCTTCCCAATTTTCTGAGTCTTGGAAGAAATCTCTAAATTTTTATCCTCAGGAGTAACTTTATTTTTCTCCATCTAAAGAAACATAAAAACTTACTAAAATCATCACTTTATAAAATTTATTAAAAAAATTAGGGAAAAACTTTGGATCTATAGAGGGATCCTTGTGTTTTAATATCAATTGTAGTGCCCCAGAATAGATGGACCACTAGGGGTAATTAATTAATGGTATTATTTTATTAATTATTTCCATTTTAAATTTATCCATTTGAACATGTTAATATTATGGATCCACTCAATAATATTTCTCATATACTCACCTCATGTGAAATAATAAACTAAAGGAAATCAACACATAATATTTATAAGGTTTGGTATAAATTCCTAATACTTTCCTTATTAGTTATTCCCCCGAACATGGATTCTCTATTATAATATTATTATCAATTATAATGGTCTCATAATTCCAAATTAACATGATTGGTTATACCCTCCAATCACCTTATCTTTTTTAACTAGTTATACCCCCTACTCCCAAGCCTCTTCAGCAATTATTTATACCCCCTGTTACAAGCTCCTTCACTTTATATATTGATCTAGTAATAGAAATTAATCATTATCCTTCAAAGTTATCTTCCTCTATTAGTATGTAGAATCCTGATTTCTCATGTAATTACTCGAGGATGTTTAATAGAAATGATATTATTGAGAATCTTTCTTAATATGGTGTGATATGTATTCTCTTGAGATTATGTGAATACTCTAGTATATCTCCTAGATTCCACTTACCTTTTCGTATCCTTGATTTTAGATTTATTAGACTCTCAGATGATCTTACAATGTAAACAAGAGTTATCAAATCTCTATTTTTTTCTCTTCTCACACCATTCTTTGATTCCTTCTCCATATATTTATATTCACAAAATTATCATGAATATCATTGTCAAAAAAATTATAGTTAATATTTCCATATTTGAATTATAGGAACCCAATTATTTTTAATATTAGGTTCTTATCAATTAAATAAATCAATAGATTTTAGATTTATTACTTATTTAAATTCTCATTTGAATCTTATTTTAATCCTCCTAAATACTTGGGACTTATTACATCTTTCACATGAAATATAAATATTCATGATCCAAGAAATTATTCAAATATTCTTCCATTTAAAAACATAAATTATTTTTAAAATATTTACTAGAGTGTAGGGATATAATCCATTATATTATTATTAAACACCAATGTGAATCCCATACATCATTTGAATTCAACTACATGGTTCACTTTGGCTATGTCACATAAATCAACTATGTGTCTCACATCAGCTATGTGGTTCACATCGGCTATATCATTCTCATCGGTTATGTCGTAAAAATTGGATATGTGGCTCACAGAAGTTATGTGGTTTATATAGGCTACATCATTCTCATAAGGTACATCATGAAAATCATACGCATATTCACTTACATCACTAGATTGACTACATGGGAAGTTCAACTACATGATTCCATATAAAATCCATATATAGTATATTCACCTATTTGATTTGGCTATGTGGATCTACACTTCACATGTTCACATGTGTGGTATATTCAGATAAATATATTTCCCTATGTGCTCAAAATTATTATGTGAATCTAGGAAATTTTATATTTCACTCAAACTCACTTATCTCCTCTTTGGTCAATTTCTAAGACTTCTAAACCACTTAAACAATACTTAAATATGTTTTTGTTATTACTCCTTTAACCACCAACACTTGTATTTACTTCCTTTTAAGATCATCTTATCAATCATCATAAATAAATACATTCCCCATTATCGTGAACTTTTCCATTTGACTAATTCAAACTATATCCTCCCAGTTACTTTTCTATAGAACTAGGCATAATCTCAATCATATTTTGAACTTACATGGGTGCTTTATCAATAACTAAATCCAATGCATTCTCATGAATAAATAATAATCCTCCAAGAATCATCATCAACTCTACTAAACACATATTGAACCATTTACAACAAATACAATACATACTTGGTCACAATAATCTATATATGTTATATTCTCCAATAACCTAAGAGAAAGGTGGAACATGTTGAGAGTTTGATTACTAAATTTATGACTCTATGGAAGGATAAGAAATATGAAAATTATAGTAAATATGAATTATATATGGATAAATTTAAATTATTTGGGCATGTCATTATAAGAAAGAGGATATATGTGGATCATTTATATACAAAGGTGATTACAAAATAACCTACACTAGAATCTATAATTGAGATACATAGTTTCCTAATATTATATAGTTATTATTGAAAATTTTTGAGTAACATTTCATGAATTTAAAACCCTTTAACCAATTTTACATGGAAAGGATTAAATTTTATCTATATATATGTGTGTGTGAAGAGGGAATCAAGGGTTTTAATAATAGTCTAATAATTGAACCTATACACACACATCCATTAAGATAGGAAGTATTTGTGATATATGGTGATTCAATAAAGAATGGATTGGGTTTTTTACTCATTAAAAAGGATAAACTCATACCATGTGCCCCAAGGTATTTGAATATTCGTGAGATAAACTATATGACATGTGATCTAGGGTTAGTTGTAATAATATTCACATTAAATATTGGGATGCATTATATATATGGAGATAAGTGTGACATATATACAGTTTATAATATTTTAAAGTATATATTCCCTTATAATTATCTAAGCATATTCCAATGAATATGCTTACTATGGATCGATGAATATAATTTTCCAAACAGTTATCATCCTAGAAAGGTGAATAAAGGGGTAGATTCTCTATGTATAAAATATCTTGTAACCTTATAAATGATAAGGATTAAAAATGATTTAATATTCTATGATAATAAATGTATAGTCATGGTAATAATAAAGGGTGGAATAATATCCTACCATTTTTAAATAATTTATCAATGATATACCCTAGAGAATATTAAGAAATATCAAAAGGATGTTTTGTAGATACAAAATAATGTTAAATAAATAAATAAGGAGAAAGTATTAGATTTCGACATTGATAAAGATAAAGTTATGAAATTTGGGATAAGACTACAAATATAATTTTATTCTTAAATAAATAAGGATCTATTAGTTGATTCCCAAATATAAATAATCTCTCTCTACCCTAGGAGTAAAAATATTCGTAGAGATCTCAAAGATCACTTTTGGTGGGAAAATATGAAGAATGATATTGTTGAATGTGCATGGTATTTCAGTATGTTAATGAATAATGAAAAAATTATAAGGGGATGATAAAACATTACCAATAAAAACATGTATATGGGAGAACATCTCTATGGACTTTGTCATTGGTACTTTGATGACATCCAAGCTAAAAAATGTTGTATGGTTTTTGGTGGATCATCTTATAAATAATGATCACTTTATCTCTATTAAAGAGGACTTCTCACTTGATCAACTAAAAAATATATACATCAATGAAGTGTAAAGGCTATATACAACCCCACTATCTATTATATTAGATTGAGATCCAAAATTCACCTATAAATTTTGGAGGATTCTTTAACATGCCCCGAAGAGAAAGATGACCTTCAGTATAACATATATTCCTTTAAAATATGGTCAATATAAAAGTACCATTTAAACTATATAAGAAATCCTTATAGTTTGTATTATAAATTTTGAAGGAGGCATGGAACAATATCAACCTTTAGTTGAGTTCTTAATCAATAATATATTCCACTTGAGCATCCAAATGTCTCTAAATGAATTCCTCTATGGAAATAAGTGTTGAACTCCAATATGTTGGGATAAAGTTAGATATTGTAAGATATTGGGACCCAAATTTTTTAAATAAATGGATAATAATGTTAAATTAATTCATTAATGCATCAGATTATAATAGAGTAGATAGAAGAGTTGTAACTCCCCAACCACAGAATCCTAGAGTTAGTGTATTATTTTAATACATTGGCATTATTACAAAAAATAAAGTCCCAAAGGACCGATCAGTTTAGCAGTCTTGGAAAATATATTACATACATGAACTTTACATTACAATTTATAAAATAAAATAAAACATAGATATTCCTTTGAGAATTCCATTATTCTTCTAACTTAAACCTATATATAAAATCATAATACACTTCTTGTAATCCTAAAAAAATAAAACATAAGAAAGAGGTGAGCTCAGATGCTCAGTAAGGGTAAATAATTTAGTGGAAGCTATAAACTTTTAAGGCAAGATGTGTAATAAAAACAACAGTCTTTTAAACATAAACTTTAACATAGTATAGAGAAAATAAATCAAACATTATCATATAAACATGCACATGGATATTCTACTAGTTGAATAATCACATGTAATAATTAATTTCATAATGGGGGAATGTCTAACGTCAGACATCATTACCACATAGTCAAGGCCTCATGCTAAGACTACAAATAAAAAAATTTCAAGGCCTTGTTACAAGACACTAATTTGTCTCATAAGACCTACTAATGCGTCAAGGGGATATAGAGGGCCCCACCCATCACTTACTAAGTCTACTACAATCCTCATTTGAAAATGTTGAAACATAACATAAACATTCATATTAAAACTAGCATACAAAATGTCAATACTTCAGCCATAAAACATAAAGGGTATAAAAATAGCACATCCACAGTCAAACATATCATAACTCATTCAATACGATATGTAATATTTTATTATAATAAATCAATCTTAATCAAGAATAATATCCAGTAAAAAATGTTGATATAGTTGAAAATGATCAGTAAAACTTTTTGAGTGAAATATCCCTTTTTGTGAAATCATTTAAAATTCACACATTTATAAAGGAATTAATTTAAAAGATATTTTTTGAATCAAAGTGTCCCATACCACTTTGAAACTTTTTAAAGTAATTAACATTTTAAAAAAATCATGTTCATATAAATAAATCCTTAAAACCATTTTGAAAACATTGATATTAATGAGAAAGATTTAGAAGAATAAATATTTAAAACATTTAAAATGATGTTTTAGTTAAAAAAATACCTTAAAAGAATCATTTTGAAATTTATTTTATGAAACATGGACATGGATAATAAATATTTCCCAGAAAATACTTACACATAAACAATCGTGGATAATAATGAGATTGAGCAATTAACCCTTACCTTGCACTTTCCTTTGGTCGAGGGTACGTTTAACCTCCTATATAATGACCATAGTATTTTATTAAATAATAAAAGAACCATATTCATATTTATTATATTATACATGATTCATTTATGACTTTATACTACCCGTTTAATAATTATTTCCATGTTAAATTAACATTTTGGGTAATAATCGCTTTCTTTATCGTATGTGTTTTAACTTGTTATTCTTATTCGTATCAATTAGATCATTATTTAAATACTTATAGAATATAAAACATGATTTATATATCATATATATTTAGAATATAAATATTTATAATATATAGATAAATGAAATGGAAAACACCATTTATGGAGACGGTAGGTCGTACGTACACATAAATGCAATTTTTGTTTTCATATCGTATTGAACGGAAGTAAGTGAATAAGATATATGTAAGTAAATATATATATATATATACAGTAGAATTATTATTTCATATATTACATACTTATTAATAATATATATTTTTATAATCATTGTTGAATGATGAACCTGGAAATGAATCTCATCCCGTCGTGGAGACGGTAATCCGTATGTACACACGAGCGACGATATCATTTTCTTAATGATTAAAAGTTGTGGAATTGGATGGTATATTAATTTTATAGAGAAATTATAATGTTATTTTTATTATTTATATACATATTAATCATCATTATATCCATCCAAATAACATAGTTTTGAATTACAAATTACATCATGGCGTGGAGACGATAATCCATACGTACGCACGCATTGTGACATTATCATTCATAGGATGGATAGAATAATGAGTATGGTTGTACCATATTTATAATAACATAACAGTATGTATAAGGTACTGGAGTTATTATTTTGGTATGGAAATTACAAATAATGAGAAAGTGTAAGAAGAAAATAACTTTGAAAGAGGTGATAAAATAATTACCTCTTCTTTGGGTGTTTCCTTTTGATTTGAACAAAAGGGATCATTAGGTTGGATTTATTCTCAATGTAAGACCTCTAGTTTAATGTGAGGAAAATTTTAAGGAGATTTGGGCTGGTTTTGGCTGAGCCAAATGGCTTTGGAGGTGTTATTTTTAGAGAAGGAGAAGTACCCTTTTATAAGAGAGGTGAGGGTCACTTTAGGAAAACCTTGAAATATTATTTTATTATACAATCATATTCAGTTTATAATAGCTCCAAATGGATTTATTTATAAGTTAAGGTGGTTATGGGTAGAAATAATCTCAATAAATAGGTTTTAGACAAGTTTAGATCACCATATTAACCCTATCTTTTAGATTTAACTCATAGTTAAATAGTTTAACTTTTACCATGTCCTCTTGTATTATTATAATAAATTGTTAATAAAATTACTATAAAAATCCAAGAGAACCTCAAGTGTTTCATTAATTAAATATATAATATTATTTAATCCCTTTAGCTGAACCTTAGATTTTTAAGAAAATTATATCAATTAATAATATAGTATTTGTTTTAAAAAACTCATTTATGTCAATTTTGATACTATTTGGTATTTTGTTTTTGTGAAAGTCAAAAAAACATGATTACTTTGAAAAACAATTCCTTTAATCAACCCTAAAATGTTATATTAACCTAGAAAATTAGTGGAATTCATAAAAATTCACAAATTACATTTATTTGGATATTTATAATATCAATTATTTTAATCATTCATTAATAAGGTAATTACTGAATCATCATTGTGTCATAAATAAATTAAATTATTTAATGTCTAAAAATTATAAATAAAATAAGATTATGTAGGAAATATTTTTATCTTTCTAATGAATATTTTTAGTCTAATTTATCTTATGTATAACCCTATATTAAAAAAATAGTTATGAAAGCATGAATTTAACACTTTTAACTCTTCTTTAAATAAAAAAATAATAAATGTCCTAATCTAATCCGAGTGGACCAAAAGGATCATATTTTATTCATAAGGTTTATTTTGGTCTAAATACACTTATCCAATAGAATTAGGACATATTTTAGGGTAATAATAATATCATTTTTACCTTTAATTACCCTATTTACTTTTAATCATGGTAAATAAAAGTCAAAAGTTACTATTCACCAAAAATTATTTTCATCTTATTGAACCACGTTTTACTTACTGATATCAGTGTCTCTCGGATTTTTAAAATTCAATTCACAGAACCAGTAAAATTATGTTTTATGCAAATTTGCAAATGTGCCTAGAAGGTGGGTAAATGTGACTAGAAGGTGGGTAAAAAGACGTTAAAAAATTCAATAAAATTTTATACATCTAATTTTATTATAAAATGACTCCAATTAATTAAATTGAGCTAATATATGTATTATTTATCTATTTTGACTTAAAATAAATTTAAATAAAATAAATAATTATTTAAATAAATAGTTGGTTTTACACAAAAACACATTGTTTTCACTATTCATCAAAAATTGAAAGTTTTCAGAAAAATACCAAAAAATCACCATTATATAATTATGATATTTAGAATTCAAAAGTGAAGTCTATTTTACCAAATTAAAAACATATAAGTTGCATTAATTAATTTAAAATTAATTCTCGTTGTCAAAACCAAAATGCAGGTTTTTAAAATGTAAAAACTATCAAAAGATTGACATGTGTTTATGTCCAATTTAAATGTGAAATTACTTATAATGACCTAAATTATATTAAATGATGAAAATATAATCTAATTATACTTGAAAACCACTCAAATTCATAATTTAACACTAGAAATTATTTCAATTAAAAAAGTTGTTTTCAATTAAAATTTAGTATTTTTTACTATTCATCAAAATATGAAGCTTATTAGAAAAGTACCAAATATTTATCCAAACTAAATTTTTATGTCTGTATTCTAAAAAAGAACTTAATTTCACTCAATTAGATATATAAAAGTGTCAAATATTAGATTTAAAAAGGGTTCTTCATTAAAAGGCGGAAAAATCGCATTTTTTGAAAAATACTTATTTTATCTGAAAATTGAATTTGTCCTTATATTATGTCTAAGAAACACAAAATTTGAATGTTAAAATTATATATTGTATATATAAAATTCAAATTTTGGTTAATACTATTCATAAACACTTTTTGAATAACTAGTTTGGTAAGTCATGGTGCACTCAAACTCAGTGTTGCATATAGCGCAAGCTATTGAATTACTTTAAAGAGATAAAGTACTATGAAATCATGGGTTGTTACATTATACCATACTTAAATAAATTTTTTCCTCTCAATTTGAAATTTTTCTTCAAAAATAAAAGGTTTAAAATAGAAAATACCTTTGTGGAAAACCCACATCGGAAATAGGGTCAATAAAATTTAGTCTTAATAAGAGGGAAAAGGAAATGAAAAAGTCACCACCAGATTATGATCTCGATTAGGAGAACATTAGTGGAAATTAGATACACATAATTGGAGGAAAAATATAAATATTTATATGGAGTGATTGAGGTCATCAATCACAAACAAGTGTAAAATTGAGGGCCTCAAAGCCATCAATCTATGATGATTTAAAATATTATCGGTTCAACAAAATATAAGGTATTAGGATAACACATTTTTTGTTTTAATATCCCTTCCCTAAATATTAATAATTAATTTCTTCATAGAATAATAGAAAAAAAATATACTTGAAAAGTAGAGTTTCATCCTTCAAATAATTTCTACCACAAACTCATCTTTCACTACAAAAGATAATAGAACTCCAAAATATTCTATTTATCCAAATCTTATAGGGTTTCAAAAAAAATTAATAATTCATATGTCATACCATTTAAAAAAAACTACATTATACAAACTAGGACATCATGTAGGCCAGTGGTAGTTTTTGAACCCTTGTCACCCTTCGGTTGCGGGTTCAAGTCTCACGGCCTTGCCGGACGCGACGGGTTGTCGCCCAACCTCCGGGTTGTCCCTTTTATAACAATCCAAAAATAATCTTAAGAAATGATTTAACCTTAACAATATTATCCAATGTTAAACTTAATCAATTCCAAACTTTAGACTTATCCATATTACTTTTGTTCAAACTCACAGTCCAAAATTTATAAGGAAGGTAAACACAATAAAGATCTTTTTTTCCACGTAATAACATGTGAATACCTTCATCATGTATTCTTTTAAAACACGGTAACACCCTGAATTACCATAAAACCTTATTGATTGCATTCATGCTCCCTTATTCCTTATATAATACTTGATATACTCATTATATCCAAAAATGTTGTAAACTCCAATAATAATGGAATAATCAAACAAGTAATTAATTCCAATGTAGTCAAGAATATCGAATATAATTTATCCAAATCAATCATATCTTATTCCAAAATCACTACCTCAGTATCAGAACCGTATTAAGGTTTATCTTTACCTAAACCATGTATTTTCCAAAAACTTTAACTTTCTATTGAGTCACTTTTCTTAGAACCATATAATCTCAAATCCTCAATGAAATAGTACTGTAGTACAATACTTATTTATTTCCATAATTCATATAACCATTACATCATTGATACAACACTCAAATGAAATAATTCTTTAATAAAAACATAAGAACACTTGTCATTCCACTTAATTTGTGGTTGTATCATAACTTGATTAATATCCAATAGCATGATTTGGGGAATACTATGATGATTTGGATATTAATTCGTGTAGTGTCCCAAATCCTTGCAAATGAAGCATTGTACATTTGAAAACTTTTTCTTACCCTTGCAATCACATACTTGGTGTCCTTTTCCTCCGCACTTATAACAAACTCACATTCCCTTCAAGAATTTACCAAGGTGACACTTTCCACAGTTATCACATATGGGAAAACCCTTCTTTCCCCTATTCCCTTTATCCATCTTTCTCTCTACCATACTTTTCTTCTCTTACTTCCCTTCAAAGCCATAGGACTCAAGGAATTATTTACTTATCTTATTAACACATGATATTATTTAGTCATGTGATGAGAATATGTGGGAGACTATTTCCCTTATAAATTTTGTCTTAATACCATGAAATATATGATCCTTCTTACTCTTTAGATCATGCGTATTACTGGATTTCGCATTCCTTCTACTGGGCATCATTTCTAAACAATGGAATACACTAGGTTAGTTTATGAATCGTAATGCATAATTCCAAACTTGTAAAATACCTAACGTAAATTGAAAAGATTATGTATATAGTCTATAATCATAAAAAAAATGTTTTCTTTGAGGAATTATTTTCTCATAAATCCTTCATAATGGATTGTAAAGAAAATTTGAATTATCCTAAGCATATCCCCTAGGAGTGTTGTAATCAAGAGTGCAGCAAGGCCCGTTGTTGTGTGCCAGGATACCCCAGGTCAAGTCTGAAACTCCTTATCAGAGTTTTAACTCTTAGGTACATCTATTCCAGAGCCACCTCTACCTACTTGTATCCAGACAGGGATGTATTACTTAGAAAATACACAAAATATCTACATTACCAAAATTCTAGGAAGTTATTCCATACTAATCCTCAAAGTCTATCTTAGGGTAATGTTCTATAATCAGAGTTTTTCTAAATCTAGTTTCCAAGGTTTGTACTAAACTTTCTCTAATACCAATTGTAACTCCCAAATCCCAGAATCCAAGAGTTAGTGCATTATTTTAATACATTGGCATTATTACAAAGAATTAATTCCCAAAGGACCAACCAAGTTATTAGTCTTGGAAAATAGATTACATACATGAACATTACATTACAATTTCTAACATAAAATACAACGTAGATAATACTTTGATAATTCTATTATTATTCTATCTTAAACCTGCATATAAAATCATAATACACTTCTTGGCATCCTAGTAAAATAAAACATAAGAAAGGGGTGAGTTCAGATGCTCAGTAAGGGTAAATAATTTAGCGGAATCTATAAACATTTAAGGCAAGATGTGTAATAAAAAAACAGCCTTTTAAACATAAACTTGAACATAGTATGAAGAAAATAAATCAAAAATTACCATATAAACATGAACATGGATATTCTACTAGTCTAATAATCACATGTTATAATTAATTTCATAATGATGGAATGCCTAACACCGGACATCATTACCACATAGTCAAGGCCTCGTGCCAAGACTACAAATAAAAGTTTTGTCAAGTCCATGTGCCAAGACACTAATTTGTCTCATGAGAACTACTGATGCATAAAGGGGCTATAGAGGGCCCCACCCATCACTTACTAAGTCCACTACATTCCTCATATGAAAATGTTGAAACATAATATAAACATTCATATTAAAACTAGAAAATGAAATGTCAATACTTCAACTATAAACCATGAAGGGTATAAAAATAGCATATCCACAGTCAAACATATCATAACTCATTAAATACAATATGTGATATTGTATTATAATAAATCAACCATAATCAAGAATAATATCTAGTAAAGAATTTTGATATAGTTGAAAATGATCAGTAAAACTTTTTGAGAGAAATATCCCTTTTTGTGAAATCATTTAAAATTCACACATTTATAAAGTAAGTCATTTAAAATATATTTTTTGAATCAAAGTGTATCATACCACTTTGACTCTTTTTAAAGGAATTAACATTTTAAAACAATCATGTCTATATAAATAAATCCTTAAAACCATTTTGAAAACATAGATATTAATGAGAAAGATTTAGAAGAATAAATATTTAAAACATTTAAAATGATGTTTTAGTTAAAGAGTACCTTAAAATAATAATTTTGAAATTTCTTTTATGAAACATGGACATGGATAATAAATATATACCAGAAAATACTTACACATAAACAATCTCGGATAATAATGAGATTGAGCAATTAACCCTTACCTTACACTTTCCTTTGGTCGAGGGTACGTTTAACCTCTTGTATAATGAACATATTATGTTATTAAATTATACAAGAACCATATTAATATTTATTATATTATATATGATTAATTTTTTACTTTATAATACCCATTTAATAATTATTTCCATGTTAAATTAACATTTCTGATAATAATCACTTTCTTTATCGTACGTGTTTTAGCTTGTTATTCTTGTTCATGTCATTTAGATCATGATTTAAATACTTACAGAATATAAAACATGATTTATATATCATATATATTAAGAATATAAATATTTATAATAGATAGATATATTAAATGGAAAACATCATTTATGGAGACGGTAGGTCGTACGTACGCATAAACGCTATTTTCGTTTTCATATCGTATTGAACGGAAGTAAGTGAATAAGATATATGTAAGTACATATATATATATATATATATATATCCAGAAGATTTATTATGTTATATATTATATACTTATTAATAATATATATTTTTATAATTATTGTTTAATGGTGAACCTGGAAATGAATCGCATCGCGTCGTGGAGACGGTAAGTCGTACGTACACACGAGCGACGATATCATTTCCTTAATGATTAAAAGGTGTGGAATTGGATGGTATATTAATTTTAAAGAGAAATTAGAATATTATTTTTATTATCTATATACATATTAATCATCATTATATCCATCCAAATAACATAGTTTTGAATAACAAAATACACCACGGCATGGAGACGATGAGTCGTATGCACGCACACATGGTGACATTATCATTCATAGTATAGATAGAATAATGAGTATGGTTGTACCATATTTATAATAACATCATAGTATGTAGAAGGTACTGGAGTTATTATTTTGGTATGGAAATAACAAAGAAAGAGAAAGTGGAAGAAGAAAAGAACCTTGAAAGAGGTGATAAAATAATTACCTCTTCTTTAGGTGTTTCCTTTTGATTTCAACAAAAAAACTCCTTAGGATGGATTTATGCTCAATAGAATACCTAGAGGTTGAATTGAGGTAATTTTAGAGGATATTTGGGTAGGTTTTGGCCGATCCAAATGGCTTTGAAGGTGTAATTTTGAGAGAAGTAGAAGTACCCTTTTATAAGAGAGGTGAGGGTCACTTTAGGAAAACATTGAAATATTATTTTATTATACAATAATATTCGGTTTATAATGGATCTAAATGGATTTATTTATAATATGAGGTGGTAATGGTCTAAATACACTCAACCAATAGGTTTTAGACAAGTTTAGATCACCATATTAACCCAATCTTTTAGATTTAACTCTTAGTTAAATAGTTTAACTTTTACCATGTCCGCTTATATTATTATAATAAATGGTTAATCAACTTACTATAAAAAGACTAGAGAACATAAAGTGGTTAATTAATGAAATATATAATATTATTTAATCCCTTTGTATGAACCTTAGATTTTTATGAATATTATATCAATTAATAATATAGTATTTGTTTTAAAAAACTCATTTATATCAATTTTGACACTATTTGGTATTTTGTTTTTGTGAAAGTCATAATAGTATGATTACTTCGAAAAAAATAATTTAATCAACCCTAACATTTTATATTAACCTATAAAATTACTTTAATTCATCAAAAGTCTGAAATTACATTTATTTGCATATTTATAATATCAATTATTTTAATCTTTCATTAATAAGGTAATTACTGCATCATCATTGTGTCATAAATAAATTAAATTATTTAATTTCTAAAATTTATAAATAAAATACCATTATGTAGGAAATAATTTTATCTTTATAATGAATATTTATAGTCGAATTTATCTTATGTATAACCCTATATTAAAAAAAATAGTTATGAAAACTTGAATTTAAAACTTTTAACTCTTCTTTAAATAAAATAATAATAAATGTCCTAATCTAATCCAAGTGGACCAAAAGGATCATATTTTATTCCTATAGTTGATTTTGGTCAAAATACACTTATCCAATAGAATTAGTACATGTGTTTGGGTAATAATAATATCATTTTTACCTTTAATTACCCTATTTAATTTTAACCGCGGTAAATAAAAGTCAAAAGTTACTATTCATCAAAAATTATTTTCATCTTATTGAACCACATTTTACTTACTAATATCAACTATTTATCTCATATTTTTTAAATTAAATTCATAGAAGTGGTAAAATTATGTTTTATGCAAATTTGTAAATGTGCCTAGAAGGTGGGTAAATGTGCCTAGATGGTGGGTAAAAAGACGTTAAATAATCAATAAAATTTTATACATCTAATTTTATTATAAAATGACTCCAATTAATTACATTGAACTAATATAGGTATTATTTATCTATTTTTAATTAAAATAAATTAAAATAAAATAAACAATTATTTAAATAAACAGTCAGTTTTAAACAAAAGCACATTGTTTTTCACTATTCATCAAAAATTGAAATTTTCAGAAAAATACCAAAAAAATAACCATTAGATAATTTTAATATTATGAATTCAAAAAATAATTCTATTTTACCAAATTAAAAATATATAAGTTGCATTAATTAATTTAAAACTAATTCTCGTTGTCAAAACCAAAAAACGGGTTTTTAAAAAGTAAAAACTATCAAAAGATTGACAAGTGTTTATATCCAATTTAAACGTGATATTAATTATAATGACATAAATTATATTAAATGATAAAAATATAATCTGATTATACTTTAAAACCACTCAAATTCATAATAAAACACTATAAATTATTTCAATTAAAAAAGTTCTTTTCAATTAAAATTTAGTATTTTTCACTATTCATCAAAATATGAAAGTTATCAAAAATGTACCAAAAATTTACCAAAATAAATTTTTATGTCCTTATTCTAAATAAGAACTTAATTTCACTCAATTGAATATATAAAAGTGTCAAATATTGTATTTAATAAGGGTTGGTCATTAAAAGGCAGAAAAATCGCATTTTTTGAAAAATACTTTTATTTGAAAATTGAATTTGTCCTTATATTATGTCTAATAAACAAAAATATTTATTGTTAAAATTATATAGGATATATATAAAATTAAAATTTTGGTTAATACTATTCATAATGACTTTTTGAACGGCTAGTTTGGTTAGTTGTGGTACGCTCGAACTCGGTGTTGTGTATAGTGCAAGCTATTGAATTACTTTAAAGATATAACGTACTATGAAATCATTGGGTGTTACAAGAGTTATGTTAATAATTGAAGAAATGACATAGAAGTTTGAAGAAATTTAGTAACACATGAGAGCTGTATAAAGTTTAAAAAAGTGTTATACTAATAATCATCAATTAGAAGCAGAGTTTAAGGTTGAAGATAATGTGTTCCTTTATATATCTCTCTAAAATAGATTCATGGGGTACGGTAAATAAGGAAATAAGTCTTAGATATATTGGAACCTTTGATATTTATAACCACATTGGGTTTGTGTCACATCGACTAGTACTCCCACCAAACCTATATTAAGTACATGATATTTCCCATGTATATTTATTAAGAAAGTACATACTAGATACCTAACATAATTCAAATCCATAGGCAGTGCAATTGGAGCATGATATTTCTTATGAGGAGTATTTAGTGAATATATCAATCCATGGAGACAATGTTATATGTAACAAGACAACTCGCCTTATCAAAGTAATTTGAAAAAACCAAAAATATGAAGAGATGATATGGGAACTCAATGCCATAATGAAATAGAATAACCATCATATGTTTACATTGAAAGTATAAAAGGAAACTTCCATCATAAAATTTATAAAGGGGGGAGAATTTAATGACCTAGACATTTTAATATGAATTTTTTCTTCTCAATATGTATGTGTGTATATAATATATAATATCACATATATGATGTAACATCCCGATTCCGGAAGGACACCCAGAGGCGCCCCATACCCAGTTGGTCACATGGCCTCAAGCGCATTTCTCCGAACGCCAGAGGCTGTCGACTAGCAGTGAGGGCCTTGGGTGTGATAGTGGGGAAACTATTCCCTCATTGGCAGAGTACACAGCGGAAGTAACAACACATACAACAGCGGAAGCAGTAAATATCCAACAACAATAATAGTGGAAGAATGATAAATAAACAACTGGAGCATAAATATATGTAAATGATGCATGATACATATATGTCTAGGAAAACAGCCTAACAAGTCACAATTTTGAATACAGTACTAAACCAAAGTACAAAAGAAAAACAGATGAGCAACTCCTCAGCATCGCAAGCCTCATCTTGGTCTCATGCTCTCCAGATCCAGTGAAATCAAGAACTTGAAGTAGAAAGGCGCTTGCCCTTATCTATACCTGCAACAATATAATATTTTTGGGCCCAAAAGCATGACTCAAATAGGGTGTGAGACAAAGTCCAAGTAGGCAACCACCCAAAGATCTGTGCCTAACAATCAGTGAATATATGGAAGGTAAATTACAGTAAGCAGTAAACAGTAGGTAGTAAATAGGATAGTACACAGCAGTAACAATCCATAGTTTCTAGCATATAATCTACGAACAAGGAAGCATCCACTCAAGAAAGAAGAACAAATAGGCAACCCTCTAGGTAGTTCTCACAGCCTAACCCCTATGGTCCAACCAACAATTACTAGCAACCCTCTGGGAGGCACACACAGTCTCACCCCTATGGTTCAGCTACATAAAGAATAGACTCTCTGGGGAAGCACTCACCGTCAATTCCCCCTATAGTCTCGTATCGTACTAAAGGCTCTCTGGGGAAGCACTCAACATCTCATTCCCCCTGTGGCCCGCATTGAGGAACTACAGACACTCTGAGGAAGCACTCAACGTTAATTTCCCTTGTGGTCTCGCATTGTAAATTAAAGACACTCTAGAGAAGACCTTACGTCCATTCTTCTTATGGTCTACTACACTAGGTTCTCTCAGCCCTATGTAAAGTCAGCAAGTATCGCACCACGTAACTGCCAAAGTATCCTCAAGAACTACTTGTCTAGCATTCTACAGCATCTCGGCATGGAAGAACAGTCACACCATCCTACAAACTAGGCATGGAACTAGCAAAAGCCTAACAGGAAAAACTAGACCAAACGGTCATAAACAGGCAAAAATGCAAGGGAAAAGCATCCAAGGCACAGTAAATTACCATATTTATAATAAATGTCCTCTACACATGCATATAAGCAAATCAGGAAAACAATAAGGGAAAAAAAGGAAACACGCAATACCCTGTTCAAGGGTATTGATGGAATTTGCACAAAATACTCAAAGACTTTCAACATAAAGGCACAAACCACCTACCTCGGTGTTAGGAGATTGATATACTGGAGCTACAGGGGCTTTAATCTCCTTATAACGTCGTAGATCTATGAAAACGTACAAAACATTCAACCCATGATAACTTGTGAATGAGGAGGAATTGGAAAACGATGCTCTAGGAGAAGGAAGAGCTTACTGTTGTGGTCCCAACGCAATCAACGGCGGTCGATTCGGAGAACAGACAGAGCCTCGGGGGCTCGGAGAAGATTCGCGGCTGTACGGAATGCTCTCGGTCGAAGAAGCTGGAGAAGAAGAAGAATATGGGGTTAAGACGTGACCCCGGTCCATTTAATGAAAAAAAAGAAAGTACATGGCATGTACTTTTGGAGTAAACGGCGTGTAATAGGCTTTTCTTTACTCCACTTTAGGCGGCCTCCATGTCACCCCTACATGGTCATGTGTGTGGCCATGACAGGGACAACACACGGCCTCAAGCGGCAACAAAGTACATGGAGTGTACTTATAAAGTACATGGCGTTTACTTCAAAAATTTCTAGAATATCCTCTTTTCTCAAAAACTCCAGAAAAAGGAAAAACATACCTGAAAAGAAGGTCCGGGTTCTTAGAAACTTCCCCCCTTAAAAAAATTCATCCCTGAATTTCCCTAGTGAGTCGTAGAAGAAGAAACCCCGAACAGCTCCGGCCACTACGATCGTACATCAGCCTCTCTCTCCCAAGTCTCATCTTGTACTCGCTCGTGCTGCTAAAGCACCCGTACTAGAGAAACAAACTAACCATGGAGAACCTTTGTACTGCGATCGACAATCCAGATAGGATGCTACTCAAATGATGCATCTGCTTCGAGATCAACCTCCTCAGGTTGAAATACATGAGATAGGTTTGAAAAGTAATGTCGGAGTTGAGATACGTGGAACACCTCATGAAAAAACCAGCAACATCTCTCTTCATACTTGGCCACCAATACTGGTGGTGTAGATAACGATACATCTTGGTGACTCCAGGATGAACTACCCAAACTGAGGAATGAAAGTCCCACATCAGCTCCTCGTGTATGTCTGCTGGCACCCATAAGCATCCCTAGAAATGCAAGATCTCATCCTCGCCCACTATCCATACGAAAATAGGGTCTTCTCCTGACACGCTTTCTCGTACTCAGAATCTAATAGATTCCTCATTCGCACCTGATCAAGAAGTGTATAGGTAATAGCTGCAGAAGATAGGTAAGTCTGCCCCTGTCTGTCATGCACTTCCAAATGCATCTCAGAGAACAGATCCAAAAGCTGTCACTCACTGCTAGCCTCCTAAACTGCTCTTATCTGAGACCTCGTGCTCAACGCATCATCCACTGAGTTTCCTTTCCCAGGTGTATAGGCAAGCTCAAAGTCAAAGGACTAAAGATACTCGACCCACCTACGCTGTCTCAGATTCAGATCATGCTGAGTGAAGATGTACTTGAGACTCTTGTGGTCGGTAAACACCACAAAGTGCTCTCCCAGAAGATAATGTCTCCAATAGTGCAAGGCATGAACAATAGCTGCCAACTCTAGATCGTGCATCGGGTAGTTCCTCTCATGTGGCCTCAACTGCCAAGACCCGTACACAATGACTCCATCTTCCTGCATAAGCACAGCTCCCAGCCCGATACCTGAGGCATCATAGTAAACAGTGTAGCTCTTTCCCGAATCTGGAAAGACTAGTATCGGTGCTGAAGTCAACCTTCCTTTCAGCTCCTGAAAGGCTGACTTACAAGAATCTTTCCACAAGAACTTTTCACCCCTTTTGGTCAAACCTATCAGCGGTTCTTCTAAGCATGAAATGTCCCATATGAAGTGTCTGTAGTATCTAGCCAGCCCTATAAAACTACGCACCTCAAAGACATTCTTCGGTTGCTCCCAGAAAATTACTGCTCTCACTTTCTCTGGGTCCACTGACACTCCTGTCTCTGAGATGACGTGACCTAGAAAGTGAATCTGATCCATCCAAAAGTTGAATTTTGAGATCTTATCATATAACTGATGCTCTCTCAGTGTACTCAAAATGATCTCAAGATGGGTAGCATGGTTGTGTCGAGTGTGAGAGTACACCAAGATATCGTCCACGAAGATGACCAGAAAAGAGTCTAAGTATGGATGGAACACTCGGTTCATCAGTGCCATGAAAACTACAGGCGCGTTCGTGAGGCCGAATGGCATAACCATATACTCGTATAGACCATACCTACTCCGGAAAGCTGTAAGAGGTATATCAGATGGTCTAACGTGCAACCGATGATGACCGAACCTCAAATATATATTCGAGAACACTCGAGATCCTCAAAGCTGGTAAAAGAGGTCATCAATCCTCAGCAAATGATATAGGTTCTTTACCGTCAACTGGTTCAGGTTCTGATAATCCACACAAAGCCTAAGGGTGTCCTCTTCCTTCTTCGCAAACAGGATAGGCAAACCCCAAGGAGAAGTACTGGGTCGGATGAAACCCTTCACCTACAACTCCTCTAACTGCTTCTTGAGATCCTGCAACTCAGGTGTAGCCATTCTATAAGGAGGAATGGACACCGGTTCCACTCCTGGAATGAGCTCAATCGAGAAGTCTACCTCATGCTCCATAAGCAATCCTGAAAATTCCTCTGGAAAGACATCCCTGAAACGATCCACCACTAGAGGAAATTCTAACTATGATGTCCCATGTTCATCCAGATACAAACTGGAAATCTGAGTTGTAACTCCACCTAGACCATGATGTTTGGGTCCTTCTCTACTCACCTAGACATCCCACTCGCCTCGATGAAGAAAAGATCCACCCTCTGGTGATATGAAACTCACCCTATGGTGATAACAGTCGAAGACTGCCTGTAAGGGAACGAGACAGTCCATTCCGAGAATGAAATCATATCCTGTCATCTCTAGGACATAGAGGTCCCATAAAAAGTCATACCCATCCACCTCAAGAGGGCACTCTCTGCACTAACGTACACTAGCTTTCTTAATCCCCAGCGGTGTGTCTAGAGTCAAGGTATAGGTAGAGGAAAAGATACAGAGACCAAGTCTCTCCACAACAGCATTAGAGATAAAGCTATGCGTATCACCAGTATCGAAAAGATAATAAGATAAAACTGAGGCTACTAAGATCGTACCTCAAATTGTAGAGGGTCTGGGATCCTGCTACTACTGGGTCTGCTCCACTTCAAAAGCATGACCTGTACCACAGCCCTGTGACCCTGCCTGATAGCTCTGAGCTGATCCACCCTCTTGTCGCTAGAATACCGGTGACTGACCACCCCGGCCTCGACCTCCACCTCGGCCCAAACGACCAGAAGAACTCCAGTTCCTATACTGGTGAGAAACTGGTGGCACTTCTCCTGAACGAGGAGTCATGGATGAACCTATATCACCAGTTACTGGTGAGAAAACCTGACAAAAGCAATAGAGGTGACCCATCTTGTCGCAAGATCGGCACTCCACTGGGTCTCTCTGGCACTAAGGATTTGTATGCCCAGCTCTTCCACATTGGTAGCATACCACCTGGCTACCTGAAGATGTGTCTCGCCACCTCGGATCACCATGCATAGACTCTCTACAGCGCTTCCTACTGTCAGCTGTTGAAGCACTAACTCTAGAAGAGGAACCACCCTGGATCTCTACTCTAGAATCTCTCATATTAGGATCTGCAATCAGTTCCTGGTTGACGATTGAAGCAATGGAAGTTAGCCTAAAGATATTCACCTATGAGCGGATCTCCCGCCTAAGACCATCCTCAAACTTCCTTGCCCAGAAAAACCCATCTCTGCCCTGGAGGGGTTTGAAATGTTGAAGCTCGGTGAAACGATATGAATACTCCATGACAGAAATATTACCCTGCTCTAGGCTCATGAACTCTCGGGCTCGGTCATCCCTCAGGGTCTCTAGATAGAAGTAGTCATAAAAGACATGCTTAAACTCCTCCCACGTCATAACCTACTGATGGCCCTCCTGTGAGATCACGTCCCACCACCTCCTGGCAGAGTCTTGTAGCATGTAGGTAGCGAGCTTGACCCACCTCTCTGGAGGCATCTCCAGATGCTCGAAGATTGTCATCATGGATTCTATCCATGACTCTACAGCCTGAGGTCCTCCTTCCCCTAAGAAGGTGGGAGGATGCTGCTGCTGGAAAACACACGTCAAGTCTTCCATAGACGAGGTAGGAGGAGGTTCTCCCTGGAAGGTCTACATCATCCTCAAAAAGCCTTACCTAAATTGTGCATTGGCGCCTACAACTGGTATAACTACTGGTTCCAAGGATGGAACAGCAGGAGGAACTGCAGGAGGTCCATGATCATCCATATCTGGCCTCTGATCACTACCCTACAACTGAAGGACAACCGGAGGACGTCTCGGTGTCATAGCTCTGAAAGGTCAAAAGCACACCATTGATCAGTATTATCAAGGACTGAGAACTCAAGAGTACAATAGGGGAACAGGAAAAAGAAACAATTAGGTTTTAAAAAACATGACTACACGATGTGTATAAAAACTACATGGCGTGTTGTTTTAATCCATCCACATGGGCGTGTACTTCTGCCCCAACTGGTCGTGTAACACCCCGAACACACAACGTGTTGTACCCACACACGGCATGTACATGATCTCTATTTCCCTACCCGATCCTCCTTACATGGCTAACCCACATGGTTCCCTTAAACCCTAGACTACACGGCGTGTTCCGGAAGGACACGGCGTGTACTAGACAAGGTTTTGACGACCCGTGTTGTCAGTTACATGGCCAGCTACACGGTTGACTATACACGGCGTGTTCCATGGGAACACGGCATGCACTTAAAGGAGAACCCTGACCCGTGTTGTTCATGACACGGCTGGGTTCCCAGGCCAGACTACATAGTGTTTTCAAGGTGGATACGACATGTATAAGAAGAGACTCCCCCGACCCGTGTTGTTAGCTACACGGCTGGGTTCTTATGGTTACACTACTCGGCGTGTACAACTAGTACACGGTGTGTTCCCACAAGATTTTTCACAACCCCGTGTCCCTGCTCACACATTTAGTGACACGGGTAAAAACTACACGGCATGTATTCATAAAGTACATGTCGTGTATTCTGGGTTTTTCTGGACATTAGCCTCAGAACTACACCGGAGCCCAGAAACATGGAAAAACAAGCGTGAAGGTGCCAAATTTTCGATCTTTGAGGTCCCATACTCCCCATGAATCAAAGCTTGGCATCTCTTACATATCATATACTAGGGAAAAAGTCAATGATCTACCAATTTCCGACTCATGAGGGCCCATAACACCTCAAGAATCAAAATTTGGTGTTCATTCGAGTAAATCTCTACACAAACAATTTCCTATCAAACAATAGGTATTTATATCAAGGCAAATATCAAAACAACACACATATTTTACAAATCACCTATCACAACAAAATGCAATCACTAATTCATCTTAGATGTCATGGTAAGAATTCATGACATGTGATTTATAACAAGTGCCTATATGATGCATGAGATGGAATACCCTCATCTCATCGGGTTGCGACAAAAATAGAACCGAAATAACAATAATGGTAACATCACAAAACATGTGAATCACCCAACGGTGAAATCAAATCAACTGTAAAATTTGAAAACCAATTAAAATGGAAATAAACGAGGTAGTAAGGATTTTTCATGTACACGAGTTAGCTACTCCCGGGCACAGCTCATTACCAAGTACCTATTCCATCCTATCCCTAGATAAAGGCTCCAAATAGTAATTCAAGAGAAAAGAAACCCTATGATACCACTTTGTAACATCCCGGTTCAGGAAGGAAAACCAGAGGCTCCCCGTATCCGGTTGGTCACATGGACTCAAGTGCATTTCCCTGAATTCTAGAGGCTGTCGACTAGCAGCGAGGGCCTTAGGAGTGATAGTGTGGAAAGTATGCCCTCATTGGCAGAGTACACAATGGAAGTAACAACACATACAACAGTGGAAGCAGTAAATATCCAACAACAATAACAGAGGAAGAGTGATAAATAAACAACTGGAGCAGAAATATATGTAAATGATGCATGATACATATATGTCTAGTAAAACAACCAAACAAGCCACAATGCTGAATACAGTAATAAACCAAAGTACAAAATAAAAACAATTGAGCAACTCCTCAGCATCGCAAGCTTCGTCTTGGTCCCATTCTCTCCAACTCCAGTGAAATCAAGAACCTGAAGTAGAAGGGCTCTTGCCCTTATCTATACCTGCAACAATATAATCTGTTTGGGCCCAAAAGCATGACCCAAACAGGGTGTGAGACAAAGTCCCAGTAGGAAACCACCCAAATATATGTGCCTAACAGTCATTGAATATATGGCAGGTAAAGTAAAATAAGGAGTAAACAGTAGGCAGTAAACAAGATAGTACACAGCAGTAACAATCCATAGTTTCTATCATATAATCTATGAACAAGGAAGAAGCCACTCAAGAAAGAAGAACAAACAGGTAACCCTCTAGGTAGTTCTCACAACCTAACCCCTATGGTTCAACCAACAAGTACTAGCAACCCTATAGGAGGAAAACACAGTCTCACCCCTCTGGTTCAGCTATAGAAAGAATAGACTCTTTGGAGAAGCACTCACCGTCAATTCCCCCTACAGTCTCGTATCATACTAAAGGATTTCTAGGGAAGAACTCAACATCTCATTCCCCCTGTGGCTCATGTCGAGGAACTACAGACACTCTGAGGAAGCACTCAACGTCAATTCCCCTTGTGGTCTCGCATCGTAAATTAAAGACACTCTCGAGAAGCCCTTACGTCCATTCTCCATATAGTCTGCTACACTAGGTTATCTCAGCCCTATGTAAATTTAGCAAGTATCGCACCACGTAACGGACAAAGTATCCTCAATAACTACTTGGCTAGCATTCTACAACATCTCAGCATGGAAGAACAGTCACACCATCCTACAAACTAGGCATGGAACTGGAAAAAGCCTAATAGGAAAAACTAGGCCAAAGGATCATAAACAAGAAAACATGCAAGGGAAAAGCATCAAAGGCATAGTAAATTACCTTATTTACAAGCAATGTCCTCTACACAGGCATATAAGCAAAGCAGGAAAACAACAAGTGAAAAAAAGGAAACACGCAATACCCCATTCAAGTGTATTGGTGGAATTTTCACAAAATACTCTAAGACTATCTACAGAAAGGCACAAACCACCTACCTCGGTGTTAGGAGATCGATATACTGGATCCACGGGGCTTGAATCTCCTTATAACATCGTAGATCTATGAAAACACATAAAACGTTCAACCCACGATAACATGATAAAGATGTGGAATTGGAAAACAAAGCTCTAAGAGATGGAAGATATTACCACTGCGGTCCCAACGCAATCGACGGCGGTCGATTCGGAGAATGGACGGAGGCTCGGGGTATCAAAGAAGATATGCGGTTGTACGGAACGCTCTCGGTTGAAGAATCTAGAGAAGAAGATGGTTCTGGGGTTAATACGCGACCTTGGTCCATTTAATGAAAAAAAAAGAAAGTACACGGTGTGTACTTTTTGAGTACACAGCGTGTACTAGGCTTTTTTGTACTCTTCTTTATGCGGCCTCCATGTCACCCATACATGGTAGTGTGTGTGGCCATGACACGGCCAGCACATGGCCTCAAGCAGCAACAAAGTACACGGCGTGTACTTATAAAGTACACGGCATGTACTTCAAAAAATTCCAGAATCTCCTCTTTTCTCAAAAACTCTAGAAAAAGGAAAAACATACCTGAAAAGAAGGTCTGGGTTCTTACATATGACATAATAAAAAAAATATTTCATTTATTCAATATAAAATATTACCAATGATGCATAAATTGTTATAATAAAATTATAAATATTATAATAGGGAAATAAATAAAAGAAATATCCTAACAAGAATTAGAAAATCTAGTTCATTATGGTATCCTAGAATCATAACACCCATGAATAACATCATAAAAAAGAAAGAAAATATTTTAAATATAATTGAAATTTTATAAATTTTGAATAGAGAACCATGAGAGTAAATTTGGTGAAAGATGAATGATATAAATAAGAAGTATTTATTGGATGTATGATGCTTTTATGACCATTAGAAATATGTCTATGGTACTACTAACTAGTCATTTAAAATAGTAACTTAGATATTATAATCAAAACATGACTATTTGAAGAGTAATATAATATTTAAGAATCTTATGAAACATTAATATACAATATTTATATCATAAATAAATTATATAAAATTATCAAATATGATAAAATAAATATTCAAAAAAAATAAAGCAGAATTATATTTTATGAAGACATACATGTTTTATTTTCATTAATATCCATTTTATGATATATTTAAAATATTTAGAATAAAATTTAATTTTCATAAAATTATTTTATAAAAAAAATTAATACATATAATAAGTAGTAATATTGTATTAAAACCTATATAAACATTGATTCTGAATTTTAAATACTCCTTTGATATATTTCAACAAAAAAATCAAGAAGTATCATGTTTGATCAACATTTTTTTTCTATCTCCATCGAAAATATATCCATTCTTTCAACAACACTATTTTGGTTCAATGTGTATGGTGTACTGAATTCATGATGAATGTCATTACTTTCAAGATAGTATATAAAATTTCAATTAATATTCTCAAAACCATTATCTGATCAAATATTCTTCATGGAATAGCCACATTCATTTTCATCACCTATCCTGAAACTCTTAAATATCTTTAGAGATTTTTAGTTATGTTTCAAATACATAATACGTATAATGAGAGTAAAATCATATATAAATAAAATAAATTAGTTATGTGTATTTTTTTATTACTCTCTCATTATATCACATGTTCTAGATTGAATCATCTCCAAAGGATGAGTTTAATGAATCTAAAATTTATTATGTACTAATTTTATAATCTTTCCTTTCTAGAATATAGAACAGGACTAATCACTTCTTCATTTCATGTCAGAAATATCACAAATACTTCTTTGATTTGTTATCTTATTCATATTCCTCTGAAAAATATTCCCTAGCCTCTTATTATATATCTAATTTTCATTTATCATACACAGATATCATGAACTCTCTACATCTCCAACTTAAAAAAGTTTCCCTTGTCTCTTTTCCCTCTTATAATAAATTTCCCATCTTCAATTCATTTAACAATGAAACCATATCTTATGAAAAAATCATTACCTTAATCATAATGTTTTTTAACACTCAAAATGTTTTGTTTTAGATCATAAACAAACAATGATATTTTGGATTTTAATTTTTCTCCCCTGATGATAATAAATCCAACACCTTTGATTTTGAGTGACTCATCATTTCCAAAGGTCACTGTACCTTCTTTATAATATTTCAACTTTTTTAAAAATGTAAAATATCCTATCATATGTGAATAACACCCACTATATAATATCCAAGTCCATTCTCCTTTTATAGATTTAAGAGATATTTCAACAATTAATGATTTTTTATTTTACCTTTTCATTATTATAATGAATATTTTTAGATATTTTATGAAAAATATATTATGTAGAAATCATGAAAATAAATCCTTCTACAATATTTCCAAGATGATCTCATTTTTCAAAAATAGTATCCAAGGGTTAGAATATATTTGAAGTATTCAAACTGA
Source organism: Viscum album (assembly GCA_963277665.1). Classification (NCBI taxonomy): domain Eukaryota; kingdom Viridiplantae; phylum Streptophyta; class Magnoliopsida; order Santalales; family Viscaceae; genus Viscum; species Viscum album. Next base: position 314,064,976 of record OY728140.1, read on the forward strand.
CTTTATCAGGTTTTATTCTTTGTGTGGGTTGACTCCTCCTCAAAATTTACCTCATGTTTCTCTTAGATTCACTATAGCATTTATTATTGAACCAATGAATATTTTTTATATGACTAGATCCTCCACAACACCAGTAGTAATCATAGTACACACATTTACCTTTGTAACTTGTATATTGTCTAAAGTTGTGTACCTTTTTTCATTAAATTTTAACCTTCCTCGGTGGTACTTTGTTGAACACCAAATTTTTTATTACCTCCTAAAATTTTATTTATCAGCTTATATTTATTTTTAGCTTCAACAAAATTTCTAGTAGTAATATATTTTGGATTAGACTTTAAAACCTTATAAATTTTAGGTTTTTCAACTCTGATTGTGTTGGATATATAAATTGCCTTCATAAAAAAAATTATCTAAACATATTCATTCTTATTTTTAAAATTTAAGGATAATTTTTGTTTATCCACTTTATTTTTAGGCTTCTTAAAATATTCACTAACATTTTTAACTAATTTTTGGAAATTTTTAATTCCTTTCTCATATTTATCATTTTTTATTGAATATACTCTAATTATTCCTCCTTTAATTTTATATTTTCATCAATATTTATATTTAAGTTCTTCTATTTATTAAATTATTCAGATTGTTAATCACAATTATCAACATGGATTTTTCTCTAAGAAAGGATTCTTGACTATTTTCTAAAAGATTATCTTTCATAAACTTCTTTTTCACCTTATCAAGTCTTACAATCCTTGAAAGATATTCATTAAAATATTGTTTGTGTTAAAATACCATATGATTCTCTTATTATTCTTCTTCTTATAAGGTATTGCCTTCATCACTAGATAATTTTTCATTATTCACTATTTCAATAATATTTTTTTAGAAGCATCATCACTAGAGTTATCTAATTCAATTTCACTATCATCGTATTCCTTATATTTTGACACAAAGTTTCTCTTATTATATATTGAAATCTTCTTATTTTTTATTTTATAAATGGAATTGGTTTTTTAAGCCTTCTTGTTGAGAGATATTAATTAATTTTTATCATCTTTTACACTTTATTCACCTTCCTTTCATCAAGGACAATTTTCAGGAAATTTTCCAATAGCTTTACAACCAAAATATTTCGGTGGTATCTTTCCATTATACTTTACTTTGCTAATTTTCACCCTTTTAGAAAACAAAGACATGAATTATAATTTTTTTTACTAAATTCATCTTCATTTTTAGAGTCACTAGCTTCTTCCTCAAGAATATTCTTAGAAATTCCACTATTAGAAGATTTGAAGAAAATCTATCAATCAGCCTATTCATTGATCATGATAACATTTTCTATTCTCATTTTATAAGTGATAAGGCTGATATAATGGTCATCCAGATAAAAGGTTTTAGGATCTATATATTCTAGGGATGATACATTGGAATCAAATTTATCATGAAGAATTTGTAATATGTTTTCAACAATGGTTGAATCTTCCAACTTTTCACCCAGACATATTATGGTTTTTACAATGTCATTCACCCCTATAAAAAAGTCACCAAAATATTCTTGTTCACCCATTTTAAGATCATTTTATTTCAATATCAATATTTTTAACTTCAAATTATTTACATTCTTATTTCCTTTATATATGTTATATAACTTTTTTCAGAATACTTTATCCATTATAATTTCTTTAAATTTATGAAACTCACTTTTATAGAGTAAGAAAAGTACAACATTTCTGGCTCACTCATCATTCTAAATTTTTCTTATCAATATATTTCAAATAGTATCTTTAGAACGAGGAGGGAAACCAACTATAGAAACCTCAATAACTTCATAATAAAGGGACATAAGATAAGTTAACATTCTTTATTTCAATATATGATAGTTCTTTCCATAAAAAATAGTAATCCCCTTACTTTTAATAGAATTAGAAACATCCCTGGAAACTATCCTTTTTTTAAAACTTCAGAAAAGATTCAATGAATGAAACCTTCACTCTGATACCACATGAAAGGAATGATCAAGATTTTTATGATTGTTTAGTGGGATAGGGGGGGAACCAATTATAATCTCTTTTTATGTTATCATACTTAAGAAACAAACTTTTCATCATCTTAAAGATATATAAATTTATTGAAAATAATCACACAAAAACAATAAAAAGAACACAGATATTTACAAGGTTTTATACTCTATAAGAGTATCTAGAACTTGGAATTATTTTTAAATAATAAAATACCACACAATACAAAAGAAAAAAATCCTTTTTATATGATTACGACAAGCCAAGAATATCCTTTCACTTGTGTTAAACTATATTCAGTTGATAGTGCATGTTCTCTTCACACAGATAAATGATGCATCAATTTTTTCATAAAAACTATAATAATAATTAACCAAAAAGATTTAGTATGTTTTTAATGTGATTCTTTTACTTTATTCACACATTTTTTTCTTTTAATTACTTATTCTTCACTTTCCTTGCCCACGGCAGTTAAGAACATACTTCAGTTTGTTGGCTATTTGACTAATAGGTTAATCTGATGTACTCCTTATAGTTTCTATCTAGTATAATACATTTGGTGCCTTCTTCTAAACTAAAACCACTTCTGGCCCTCTTTATATGAGATAACCTTATCATATTGTCCATATGATACAACCTGATATGAAACTTTGTCTGGTATATTTCAATTGATGCCTCTTCTAACAGTTCGACTGTTATCTTTTTTGAGAGTTTTTTCATTTGATCATTTCTGCACACTGTAGATATGATACCAAATTTTGGTAATTATCTATCTAGTATTTTTATATCTGATATATCTTTACAAAGTCTATATAATTGAATTTCCAATTTTATAATTCTTCATATAACTTCCTCAAGCATGAACATTTTAATTTTATAATGTACTTGCTACACCTATTTATAGGTTCACCTCTGGGAGAAAAGAGGGGGAACATGAAATGTTTTCCCACTCAACCAAATTCAAAAAATGAATCCTCTTACTCCCATGCACTTCTCTAGTAACTTCTGAATTCTTATCGAACATTCCTGAAGCATAATTAAAACTCTAGTGATATCAAACTTCTTTAAACTTCCTCAAACTCATCATTAAGGAAAATATTCAAAATTCCATAAACTCAGCTAGATAAAAAATAATTGTGTGCATATCATATAATCATCATTGTTTGATATCTTTATGAAATACTTATAAAGACCTTCAAACTAGTACATCTACATACCACACATTCATCTGGTAAAACACTGTAGGAGCACTTTTGACTAATGAAACTCCATCTAGTGTTCCAAAATAATTTTTTTATAATTTCTCATAATTCTTCCACTAGAAAAATTAAACATATAATGACCTTCATCAGAATACTTTGATCGTTTCCTTTGTATTACAACCTATGACTGATGAACATCATACATAATCATATATTTGATAACTTCAACCATAACCTTATATTTGGAAGCCTTCTATCTGATGGCTTAGAGTCTTCCAAATGATCATCCTATAAAAACATAAATTAAAATATTCTTAAATTTACATCTGATAGACGTTTATTGTGAGGAAAGTTTTCAAAAATTCAATGGTTTGTCTAATGGACTCAAAATAATAACATTGTGAGAGATTGTCAAATTATCTTCATCTAATGAAATTTCCTAGTGAATTCCCCTTCATATGGTGGAAACTGATTTTTGATCAGAAAGATTCAGGAAATATTGACTAATAAAAATTCTTCTTATCAATGGACATTATTTACATTTAATTAATAATACTTCATACTATTGCAATTCCAAAATTTTACAGACCACTAACACAAACACTGATTGGTACTTCTAGGATTGTCTTTGATCAGAAAAATTCATGAAGGGTATATCCAATTAAGCTTTGATGTGTAACATAAGTCTGGTATTCTTTATATAACTTCAAATCACATTATTTATAATGTTTCACCTTTGTCTGACATCATATATCTAATAACCTCCATATATCTTCGTAGTGTAAACTTTATACACATGAACAATTTTCTCTTCCTTTTGACTTAGGGTAGAAACGTGATATATTCATGTTCTCATTATGTTAATAACTATAAGAATCAAATAGAATCACCAAATTTAATTTATTGAACTCTCTATTTTATAAAACTCATAAACAATATAGGATAATCATTATGTACAAACTTATGATGTTTACATCAGAATGATAAAATGTGTTCGATGGAATTGGTCTGGTAAACTCAAGTCAACCATCTCTTCTTGGTCATGTTTGTTGGAAATCTTAATAAAGTGAAGTTATTTATGTTAGAAAATAAAATAAAATACCCTGATCACTCCTTCAAGCCAATGTAACTTCATCTTAACATATTACATCTTCTTCAAAACACCTCCAAAATTCTTGGTCCGGACACCATCTCCTACCCTTATAAATAAAACCCAACTTATACTCATACCATAAAATTATTAGCATACCAAAATTATAATAATTCCATCTCTAACACTCTTACGCATTTTTTAGAGGTTTTGGTCTCATCAAAATACCATTCTTAGAAGGTTGTAGTTGATTAGTATAGGATTCATTCCAATTAGTAACGTAATAATACCTAGCCATGTTTTTTCTATTTTATTTAATTATTATTTCTTATTATACCATAAAAATTCTATAATAATTGTATATTTTATAGAAAATGTATTGGGTTATTATATTATGAATATTAATACCACATAATAAACACAACTGATGTTTTTTAATAATCACTCATTCATGGATGATATAACTGTATATAAGGATGTTATTTTTAAATAAATATTTACTCCTTTAAGAATAGTCATAATAAATAATTTTATTATTAAATATAAACATAATTACTGATTTATATTAGTATCTATATTCTAAAATATATAAAAAAATTAAAATAAAAAAATTGGTAAAGTTCATCAAGGATGGTAAAACCACCAAAATAAAGAAGCATTATTCAAAAACATTAATATTAATTGAACCATGACTATATTTGAAAACCTTTTGAAATTTAGAACCATTTTAACTTTTATAATTTCATTAACCCTATATCATTAAACTTATGAATGTATTTGAAAATAACATTTTAAATTATTGATAAATCAACATGACCTTGGAACCATGAAACAAATATCACTAGGATAGAGAACATGAACATAATGTTTTAATAATGTGATAATAAATATAAAAAACTATAATAAATGAAATAACTGTGAATAATTTTCTGAAAAAATAATGTAATAAATTTAATTTGACTATTTAGGAAGTTAGGTGTGCACTCTAAACTAAGATAGTACCTAATGTAAAGGAACTCCCTTACATTATTTTTTTCCAATTAAGGACTATTCTCCATTTCTCTCTATTACCCATTATTAATTACACTAAGTTTCTCTCTATTTCTTATATATATAATAAATTTATGTATAATATCTATTTTTAAATTTCTTTTTTGATGATATGCATTATTTATAACTTCCCTTTCTTGCATCTTGTTTAAAATAAACATAATAAAAATAAAAATTTTGTATCTTCTTTTACACTCCATATATATATATATATATTCTGAGGATTTTTATTTAAAACAAATATAATCATTTAAATAAAAATTATGATAATTTATTTCTAGTTTTAAGAAAATCCATATCTTCTTATCTCTATAAAATGTTCATTATCCATTTCTTAAAACATCATTAAAGGGATTCATTTTAAAACTTACTCCAACACCCATTTTTTATGATTTTCCTATAATTTCGGGATCTAATTTTACGAAACCTAATTATTTATTCATATAATAACATCTAATATACCCAAATCCCTCATTTGTTTGGGATATGTTAAAATGATTTATTTGATTATGATATATGATGTGATTGTGTAACCCATTTTCTTCTCAAGGGTTTTCACATAGTTATGTTTACATATGATTTCATTTCTTATAGAATAAATATTAATGTTAATTTTATGATGAAATAGGTGGGACCAAATTTATACATCCCCCAAATTGATTGGGTAATGCTTATATCTCATGGGATACTATTTATGGTGAATTATCAGTTAACGTAGACCATTATGTTATGATGTCTTGGTAGTGAGGCTTGACTTAATTTTTTGTGAAAATTTTTATGCTTCTACCATATATGTATGATTCCATGATCTTATGATATCATTTATTTTATTCCACATTTCTATGTGTTTACCTATGATCCTTCTATTTCATGATTCCATGATATGCCTCTTGGATCATATGTATCACTTAATCATGATTTGTTATATTGATTACTCCATTATTGGGATTTAAAACTTACCATTTTTTAATGTATATCCCTAGGATACCCTACATAGAAATTAAAGAAAAATGGTATTTAGAAACATATTATAAGGATCAAAATAAATATCATCTAGATTATTTTAAGATGATTATTGGCATTAAAAAAATTCCAAAAACTTTACTACAGAACCCATAATGTTATCATCATTCATATGACATAAGTTGAATTTGAGTAAAAAAGTATATCCATGCTTAAAGAAGAATCAAATGGGTTATACATATGAAAAATAACTATTTAAACACTAGAATAGATATATTATTCAAGAACATTATGCAACCTCATGATGTGGGGGTGAGAACCCCACTCTGTGTATAGGTCATGGGTTTTACACAGTGCTGACGAAAAGGGTGTTGAATCCATAAAACCATTTTGAAGGTAATCTGGGAAATCTTGGTCCTAAAAATATTATATGGGATAAACCTATAAATATGGGTGTATTTAAATTCACAATATTAAATTTTACTAGTTGTGGATCCAAAACAGACTTATGAGTCAAAATTTATGGATGATTAAAGTTGTGAAAAGATCAAGTCTCAATCACCCATGTCCATTTTTCCAAGATCCATTTCCCAAGGAAAATTTTACTAAACCCATTGATTTTCCTATTAATATAACCCCCTTACCTCCTATAACACCCCTATATTTTATGATATATATTTTTATATAATTTTAATTTCTTCGATAGATTTTGATACACGCAATATCGAGATTAAACAAATCATGATATACTATTGAAATATTATTATTTAATATTATAGTTATCACCATATAATTATATTGGTAGGTAGGAACATGACTAAATAAATTATTAAAAAAATAATTTACATATATTTAAAATCAATTCATTGGTTATCAATTGATTACAAATAAAAATAAAAATTATTTGGAAGTAAAATAAATGTTTTTCTAAAAAACTATTGTTACACACACAATGTATTTTTATCTTAATAAATTAAATTAATAACTATTAATGAAGTATTTTAATGAAATTTATATATTATATTATCAATAAAAAAAATTATCACTCATCTAATATTTTTCTTTGCATTGGATAAGAATAAATCCAATTTTAGGTTTAAAAATTGTATTTTTATAAAAAACGATTTTCATCGCATTTTGTGTAATTTTTTTAAAATTAATTTCTTATATTTAAAGATATTGACTCTTGAAGAATGGAAAATATATTTGGAATAAATAGGTAAAAATTTAGTAAATAGTCCCATTTTATTTTTGGTTATTATGAATAATAACCATGGTTAAAGTTATCACATCAGTAAAGGATAAATCGGGTTAACCTAGGTTAAAACTAAGTGTTAAGGTCACCATTTTCCAACTTAATTATGATTATTTGAATTTATTTATACCTTTATCACCTTAGGGTTAAAATTTTGTTATTTAAGGTACACTTGTCCTAGAAAATTACATATATTATATTTAAATCAAAGAAAAATATAAAATGTCACTCTCTTACTTTTAAATATATATTATTTGTTTACATAAGAATAAAAGAGATTTTTGAATGAATGTTGATATTTATTTTGATAAAAATGAAATTATTTTCATGGTACTAATTTGTTTCAAATTTTTAGTGATTATATAATTAACTTAAATTGTAACATAACGCCAATGCAATATTTATTCAATTAATAAAAAAATAAAATAAAATCTTTTTAAAATAATAAAAGTAATGTAATTTGAGTGAATTTTAGTGTTAAAAGAGTTTTATATATTAATATAGTATATTAGTGACGTGTTAAATTATTATATTCTAATTACATCTTTGTATTTATGTGTTTAAAGTCAAATTAAATGAATAGTGTCAAAAGTGACATTAAGGATTTTTTATAAAACCAATATTTTATTAAAAAAATATATAAGACAAGTAGGATAATTTAAGGTAAAAATGTTATCCCTTTTCCATTTATGATCCAATTTTTACCTTATAATTAAAATTATATCAATTTATTATTGAAAAAGTTGTTTCCATGGTTAATGTTAAAATTGGTTAACCAAGGGGTTAAACCAAAAGATAAGATTTATAATGACACAAAAACCTATCTAAAATTCATTGTATGATGATATTTTGAACTTTTAATCTTTTTATTTGAATATATTCCTATTTTGAAACATTTTTCTTGATAATTAATTAGATATATTTTTAGCTTTTTTGTAATTCCAAGATTATCTCCCTCCCCCTATAAAAGGAAACCCCTTCTCCCTCTCATTTATACCACTTTGAGAAACATATATTGACCAATACCTACCCATTAATATTCCAAAAATACATATACATGTTCTATAGGTTCTGGTCTTCCCAAAATACCAACTCTAGGGTTCTTAAGAGTGGATCTAAAGGATTTATTTCAATGAAGAGGTAATCGCCTTAACCAATCACTTTCTTTTATTACTTCTTCTTTTACATCCACTAAATATATTTTATTTATAATAAAATTATAAATTTATTATAAAAAATATGCTTAAATTTTATTATGATTTTTAAACCACCATCATCCACCCTCTTTTCCATCAAATGAAAAATGATAACGTTGCTCGTGCATACATGTGGACTACCACCTCCATGAAGTGATGTGATTCATTTTTCATTTCCATTTCACATGGATGGTAATAAGGATGGATTTATTGAATATATGTGATTTATATGATATAATAATGATTCATTAATAGTTAATTTTTATTTACCTTTCTATAGTTTCATCCGTCAAAAAGTGAAAACATTGTCCATGCGTACGTACAGTCTACCGTCTCCACGAACAGTGTAATTCATTTTTCTATCTTGATATTTTATAAATAATTATAAATACATATTCAATGAATATATATTATATTTATATCATGACTAGTTTTATGGAAATTATGAAACCATGATCAAAGTTCAAGGACCAAAACTATCGAATTAAAACATATATCGAAAACGAAGCAGTTATCACCTAGAATATTGAAATTAATATATAATTGTCAATAAACATGTGATAAAAGGTTATAATTAAATCATATATGGTATGATATATATATATGATTATTATATTTTAATATATTTATAATAAATATATATTTATTATACATGAGGATCAAACATGCATGTGGGGAGTCAAACATGATGTAAGGGTTTATTTCACAATCTCATCATTATTCAAGAATGTTTATGTTTAAGTATACATTGAAGAAATCATTTGAAATATATATATTAAACCAATTTTAATTTATTTCCATATGGTAATTTCTGAAAATTGAAATTTTTCCTTTCATTTTCTTCTCTTTAAGTACTCAAGGTATAGAAATATTATTTTTAATCAGCCTTGCTTTTCTACTCAGTCAGGAATATTTCTTTTCCATGCCCATATTTTTCATAAAATTAATAAAATAATGTTTTAAATACTTTTCAATGATTTATTAAAATATAATTCTACCCATTTTTCATTTTAAAAAAAATAAAAGGAATCTTATTATCATTTTCCAAACGAGGTACTTTTTAACCATTTTACAAAAGTGTAAAAGGAATGTTTTTTAACTCATTCAGAATGAATGTAATTTACCTCCATCATGACCACTCATTGATTTTAAGTTTCATTTATAAGTACATAGTTTTATTTTCAAAGAAATATTTTCCTTAAAATTTGGGAAAATTTTGATTTCAAATAAGTGATTTCAATGTGAAAAAGTGTATTTTCCTCAAGAAATTTAATAGCAACCTTTTGAAAGTATTTTTCACAAATATAAAAATAATTTATTAAATATTATTCTTTACTAAGTATATAATCAAATAAAACCATCCAACTTATTTTTTATGATGTTTTATGATCAATTTGATTTCAGAAAGTGTTGATATTATGTATGTCGGTTCTTCCTATACGAACAGTTATTGATTTTTATGGTATGTTGATTGAGTTGTGTTGTTAATTCATATGATGAATGCATTAGTATTATTAAGTGATGATTAGTTCATATAATTACATATACCATTTATGCATTGATAGGTCTCATGATACAAACTACATTGGGTATTTTTTTGAATACCTTATCGATTTATATAAGATGTTTTTGCAAGAGGCCTTGACGGTATGTTTTAGATGTCTTGGCATAAGGCCTAAATGGTATTTTTTATATGTCAAAAATCATTCATTCCATCATTACGAAATTAATTATTTATGAACATGTTATTATTTTAATAATTATTATATTTGTGGATAAGTTTCAATATCATGTGATTATTTTTAAGGAATTATTTGATTATCATTTATTCCTTCCATATTATACATGCCTTATTAACTTCTTTTGTAAACATACCCTTAATTAGAATATAACATCACACCTTTATTATGTTTCATTTCCCTAGGATTATAGGAAGTGTATTGTTTTTTATATGTAGGAATATTATAAAGAGAATAATGTTGTTCTAAAAAAATATTATGTTGTATTTAAAGTTTTCAAATGTAATATGAGATTTAAGAATGTGTATAGTTTTCCAAGACTAATAACTACTCCTTTATTTGGGATGTGATTGATTGTATCTAATACCAATGTAATAATGTAACCACTAACTCTAGTATACTAGGGTTGGGTTCATTATAGTTGGTATCGTAGTTATTTTTTTATAAACCTTGGGAACTAGATTTAGGAAAACATAGATTCATCTAGGGATAATAACCCAAAAAAGAGTAGGTTTGGTTTTGGAATAGATTCATCTAGGGATAATAACCCAAAAAAGAGTTGGTCAAGTATATCTTGACATTCGTTCTGTTGCACGGTGAGTATTCCCTTACTACATAACTAGTTTTACTCTCCCATGGGATATGATTGGGTTAATTCACATTTTATTTAAAACCCATTATGAAAGATTTGAAAATATTTTTTTGATTTGAGAATGTTACCAAAAAACAATGTATATGATTTTAAAATTAGCTATGCATATATTTTTTAATTTATGTTAAGTGTTTCACTAGTTTGAAAATTATAAAATTTGATTCATAATTTTATGATCTAACCAATAGTGTGAAATTATTAAAAAATGAAATATAGAGGAAGGAATGAAAACTATATTAATGCACATAATCCATGTAGGTATTTCCATCCTAGGTAATTTAATAATACTAGAGATAGAGCTGCAACTAGAGATAAATAGAATATAACTATATTTGGGTAGCTAAATTGGGTTATAAAGAATAACCTTGATGTATGGTGTAACCTACTAACCCAAAAATAGTGTAACATTGGTAGACTACTTCATGAATCAATAGAAACTATCATTAAATTGGACTAAAAATCCATTCATAGTTGATAAATGTAAAAGTTCCATAGAGTAGACATTTATCACTTTGGGAAGTAATGAAATGGATAAGGTTTTTATAGATATTTATCATCTCTTTAGAGATGCATATCAACAGTGGTAATTGATTCAAAACACTAAGGATACGGAATAAATAGAGAGCATGAAATGAAAGGATTTTAAGGAAAATTTCTTGGAAAAATATTTTCCTCATGAACAATGATCAAATATAGAGAGAAAATTCTTGGTTTTGAGAAAAAAGAAAGAGGAAAATGTTTCTAAGTATGAAGCTACTTTTACAAGGTTATGAAGGCATGTTGTAGACTATGTACATAATTCAAAGAGAAATATTGACCTTTTTATTGTCTTAATCTAATCTATTAAAGGTAATTAATCTCTTAGACATTCTCATTATATGAGGACATAATATCATGTACTATCAAGATAGAGAGATAATTATCCAAGCCTTATGTATTTGATGGAAAATAGAGAATAAGAGGATGAAAAAGAAAAAAATTGAAAAGGGGAAGAAGTGAAATATTAATTTTCCAACATGTGAGACTTGTAGAAGTAAACACCTTGGTATATTATTAAAAGGAAAAGTAGTTTTCTTTAAGTGTGGAGAAAAAAGGAAATCATACTCATGAATGTAAGAGTAAGGAAGAAGATATCAAGGTATAAAACTAAATCTATAAGGATATGGGGAACTATTCCAACCAATGTCCCAAACATCAAGGTAACTTAACATAAAAGAAGTTATGGTGAGAATGACAAGCATATGAAATTACTACAGTTGGAATGGATGTTTCCAGTGACACTGTGAAAGGTACATTTATCATACACTCTAGGATTGAAAATGTTTTATTTGATTCCAGTTCTAGCCACTCTTTTATATCTGAATAATTTTATAAGGGTATCACATCACCGCCTCAATGATTATAAATTGAATTAGCGGTAAAAACTCCTAATGATAAGATGACCGCATCTCAAGTCTATAACTTCTCTCTTATAGAAGTTTGTGGGAATTTTCTTTCTAAGAATCTTATTATTCTTCCTCTAGTTAAATTTTATGTTATTTTTTCATGGATTATATCTCTCATTATAGAGCCCATATTAATTATTGAGTAAGGTAATTTACATTTTATATTTTTAATCAACATTTAATCATCAATCAATTTGATGATTAACATGGACACCTAATGTAAATTACTTCCATCATATGGGTTTTTCTACTTATTCATGATGGATATTTATCTAAAATGGTTGGGGAGAAATTCAACATTGAAAATGTACCTATTTTTTAAGAATATGATGATGTATTTTATAAGGACTTGTCTAGTCTTCCCCCCAATCATGAAGTTGAGTTTTTAATAGAGATCATACATTGTGATACACCAATTCCATGACTCCTTATATAATGACCCCGATTGAGTTACTGGAATTGAAGAAGAAACTCTATGAGATTTTATATTAGGGATTCATTCATCCTAGTTCTTCACCTTGGGTTGCACTTTTTCTTTTTTTTTTAGGAAAAGATATGGTTCAGTGGGACTTTGAATTGATTATCGTGAACATAACAAGATCATTATTAAGAAAAAGTATCTTCTACCTTGTATCAATAATCTATTTGATCAATTATATAGAGCTCTATATTTTAAAAAAAGATCTTCAATATGGATATCATTAGTTAAGGATGAAGAAGGAGGATATCCCCAAGACAGCCTTTTGTACTTAGTATGGTTATTATGAATTTATAGTAATTACATTTAGACTTACCAATTCTCCTTTTATATTCATGGATTTAATGAATAAATTATTTATAGAATACCTTTATTAGTTTGTGGTAGTCTTTATAGATGAAATTATTATATATTCAAAGGTTAAGGAATGGAATGAATAATATTTGAGAATTTTGTTGAAGACCCTAAGGAAGGATAAGTTGTATTCTAAATTTTTCAAGTGTAAATTTTTTCTTCAGAAAGTTTCATTCTTAGGTCATATATTCTCAAGTGGGTTTACATCATTATATCCATCAAAGATATAGGTTATTGAAAATTTTCCTAGACCAATCATGGTAACCTAAATTCGTAGTTCTTATGGGTTGTCTGGTTACTACTGATGCTTTGTGAGATATTTCCCATGACTATCTAATCTACTCACCATGTTGACTCAAAAGGGGGTTATTTTCTTATAGATAGATGAATGTGAAGAGATTTTCAATAAACTAAATATATTATTGGTTATATATCATGTGCATACACTACCCTATAGTGGAGAAGAGTTTGGGATCTATAGTGATGTATAAAACAAGAGACTAGGATTTGTCCTTATACAGAATTGATAGCTTATACCATATTCTAATTTAAGGTTCATGATAAAAATTATCTGACTCATGATTTTGAGTTGGCAGCTGTAATTTTTTTCATTAAAAATTTGGTGAAATTCTCTATATGGTAAAAGGTGTGATATATATACTTACCATAAAATCTTGAAGTATATATTTACATAGAACAAGTTGAATGTGCTCTAAAGAATATAGTTAGAGTTAATCAAATATGATGAATACTCAATACATTACAACTTTGAAAAAGTGAACAAGGTATTAGATTCTCTAAGTCAAAATGATCATGCAAGTTTATATATGATGAGGATCACAAAAGATACAATATTTATAGATTTTTAAATCCTAGATCTAGAAATATTAAAGGTTGGGGAGAAATATTATCCGACTCAAATGAGTGTGCAACTATCTATCCATGTGAAGATTAAGTAGGCATAGGAGGAAGATGTAGAGTTGTAGAAGAAGGTTAAAATTTTTCTTGAGTTTAACCTTGATTGTGATGAAATTATAAGACAGAAATGTTCTGAGACATGAGTTGGTCACCCAACCCATACCTCAAAAAATATTAATGAAAATGGGAAATTCAGTACATACACAAGATTTAATGGGATTACACCATCTAGAAATTGAAATTTGTTACACATATACATACTAGCACACACAAATTAGAGAAAGAAAACTCATATTTTTTTAGTGCATCCAACCATTAGTATTGGGATATCTAGGAGCTATTAGTTCATCTATAATCTAAAAAGAAACCATTGATCCTAGGTAAATATTTTAGTAGTCTTCACAAATTGATGATTATCATCTCATAAAGGAGACCAATTGAGTTTTTTATGATTCAATCATTAAATGTAACAACCTATTTTGTCTTTAGGTATCATGAGAAAAAATTTCCCACCAAAACATAATGACTCATGACGTCGCATTAAACAACCTACAAAACAAAATTGGGGCCATGGTTGTACAAGATATGCGGACAATGCCTTCATAGTAAATTGGTGAAAATTATGGAATGATAAGGTTTGGGAATCATGTATGTGTCACTTCAATACCATAATTGAATAAGGAGTTGTTTGACGAAGCTCATAGTTCATCGTTCTCTATTCATCCTAAAAGTATAATAATGTATAGAGATATCAAAGAGTAATTTTGGTCGGACAACATAAAGAGAGATATTGTTGAATATGTATTTTAGTTCTGGGTATGTCATCATGTTAAGGTTTATAGATATAATTATAATGGAATGTTATAACCATTACCCATACCCTAATGAAAATGGGAAAAATATCACTATGGATTTCGTCATTGGACTCCCCAAAAAACCTAAAGGTCATAATGTTATTTATGTTTTATTTGATCTCCTTATAAAATCATCGCATTTCATTGCTATCAAAGAAGATATATATATTTATCAAATTATAAGAATATACAATAGTTATGTGGTAAGGTTACATGGAGTACCATATTCAATAGTATATGATCGAGATATGTGGTTTACCTTGTAATTATGGAGAATTATACACTAGGATCTAGATATGGAGTAAAGTTTAAGAACTACCTATAATACTCTGATAGATGTTCAGTATGAGATAACCATTCAAACCCAAAATCATATATTGAGATATTGTTCTATGAAATTAAAAAGTGGTTGGGATGAACACTTTCCTCTAATCCAGTTTCCTTACAAAAGTAACTTTCATTTGATCATTCAGATGGCTCCTTATGAAGCCCTCTATGGAAATAACTATAGAACTCCAATACACTTGGATAAAGATATAGGTAGAAATATATTGGGAAATAAGATAGATGAGGAAATGGTAAAGAAAGTAAGATCAATTCAGAAACACATTATGGTATCTCAGAGTCAATAGAAAAGTTATGCTGACAATCATTGGTGATATTTAGAATTCAAAGTTAGTGAGAAGGTATTACTAAAAATTTCTCTATGGAAAATGTTTATGAGATTTAAAAATAAGGTGAATCTAATTCCTAGGTATAATGTTCCATTTTAAATTCATCATTAAATAGGTATAGTAGTTTATCTCTTGGAGCTTCCACCAGACCTCTCTCAAGTTCACGATGTGCTCCATATATCTCTCCTAAGGAAGTACATACTTGATCCTTCACATATACTGAATTCATAGGTTGTACTATTGGAGCATAATCTGTCTTAAGAAGAAAAACTAATATAAATATTGGACCATTGAGATAATATATTACAGAACAATACTGCTCACCTTGTTAAAGTTCACTAAAGGAATCAGAAATTTGAAGAAACTACTCGGGAGATTGAGGATGTGATTATGCAGTGATATCCTTTATTTTTTTTATTAGGGTGATTGAATTTCAAGAGTGAAATTTTTTTAAGGGGTATAATGTATCATATTGAGATTTTTTTTATATATTTCTATTCAAATAATTTTAATTTCTTTGATATCTTTCAATACACACAACACCGAGTTTAAATGAACCATGATATACTATTAAAATATTATTATTTAATATGACAGTTATCCCCTAGCCATTAGATTGGTCAGTATAAATAAAACTAACTAAATTATGAAATACGTGTTGTTTACATAGTTATAAAATGAATTTATTGGTTATCAATTGAATAAAAATAAAAATAAAAATCAATTAAAAGTAAAAGAAATGTTTTTCTAAAAAACTATTTTTATGCACACGATGATTTTTATATTAATAAATAAAATTAATCCATATTAGTGAAATTTTTTTAATTAAATGTTTATATTATAGGCTCAACCAAAGGTTTTATCATTCATATATTATTTTTCTAGGCATGATATTAGAATAAATCCAGTTTTATGCTTCAAAACTGTATTTTTCTAAATAACGATGTTCCTTGTGTTATGCGCAGTTATTTTAAAATTAATTTCCTACACTTCTAGAGATTTAATATTTAAAAATAGATACCATATTTATAATCACGTGGTTCTAATTTATTAAATATACCCTTTTTATTTTTTATTATTATGAATAGTAACCATGGTAAAATTTATCACCTCAGTAAAGGATAAATCGGGATGAACTAGGTTAAAACTAAGTGTTAAGGTCACTATTTTTTAACTTAATTATTATTGGATGAATATATTTTTTCCATTATAAACTTATTTGAAAAATTTAATTATTTAAGGTACACTTTTCCATTAAAATAACCCATATAATATTTAATTCAATGAAAAATACAAACATTCTTACTTTTAATTATTGATTTTTGTTCACATAGGGATAAAAAAAAGTCATGAATGAATATTAATGTTTATTTTGAGAATAATTAAATTATTTTCATGATATTTTTTTTATAATTTTTAGTGATTATATAATTATCTTAAATGTTTACACAATGCCAACATTGTATTTCTTCAATTAATAGAAAAATAAAATAAATGGTTTTAAAAATATAAAAAGTAATATAATTTGTGTGAGTTTTATTGTTTCATGAATTTTAAAGATTAATATAACACATTATTGATTTTTTATTAGATTATATTCTTATTTAATATTTTTCTTGATGTTTTCAAAGTCAAATTAAATTAATAGTATCAAAATGACATCAATTATATTTTATGAAAACGATATTTTATTAAATTAATTAAAAATAATAAAAATCATAAAATAGGATAGGGGGAATAATATAGGGTTAAAAATTTCATCCCTTTCTATTTATGAGCCTATTTTTTCTTATATGTATAATTATAACCCTTTATGATTAACAAAGTTTTTACCACGGTTAAGGTTAAAATTGTTTAGCTAAGGGGTTAAACCAAAATATAAGACTTAAAATGACACCAAAACCTATATAAATTTCATTTTATAATTATATTTCTACCTTATACTATTTTTATTCAAATTTATTTTCATTTTGAATCATTTTTCTTGAAAATGACTAAGTGATATTTTAATCTTTTTAGTAATTTGATGTGTGTCCTTTCCCTCCCTTATAAAAGGACACTTCATAACTATCTCCTTTAAACCACATTGAGAAAAATAAATCAACTAATATATAACAATTTATATTCCTAAAATTCCTATAAATATTCTAGAGGTTTTGGTCATCCCAAAAGACCAACCCTGGGATCCTTAAAAAGAGATCTAAAAGAGTTCTTTTAAAGAAGAGGTTATCACCTTAACCAATCACATTCTTTTTTACTTATTATTTTACATACTATAAATATGTGGTATTTATATTAAAAAATAAACTATGGATATTAAATATATTAAAATTTTATTATTATTATTAAAAATCCATTATCAAAATTATTTTCCATCAAAGGAAAAATGATAACGTCGCTCGTGCATACATGTGGACTACCACCTCCGCAAAATGATATGATTCATTTTTCATTTATATTTTACATGTATGGTAATAAGTATAGTGATGAATATATATGATATATATGATATAATAATTGTTTTTTAAAGGTTAGTTATTATTTACCTTTCTTTCATTACATCCGTCGAAAATTAAAAATAGTGTTCATGTGTTTGTATTGTATACCATCTCCATGAACAATGTAATTCATTTTTCTATCTCTATATTTTATAGATGATACTAAATACATATATAATGAATATATATGATATTTATATCATGAGAAACTTTATGGAGATAATTAATCCAGGATCAAAGTACAAGGACCAAAACTACCGAACCAAACACACGTAAAAAATGAAATAATTATCACGCGAAATAGTGATCTTAATAAATAATTATTAATAAATAGGTGATAAAATATTATAAGTAAATCACATATGGTATGATATATGTTTTTATTATTTGAGAATATACATATAATAGATATATATTAACTATACAAGATATTCAAACATGCACAAAGGAAGTCGGGCATGAGGTAAGGGTTTATTTCACAATCTCATCATCATTCTAGATTGATTATATTTAAGTATATGTTGGGGGAATTATTTGAAATTTATATCTTAAACCAAATTTATTTTATTCTAATATTTTTATTTCTATAAATTATAAGTTTTCCTTTTATTTTTTTCTCTTTAAGTTCTCAAGATACCGAAATAATGTTTTTAAGGAAATCTGACCTTGGTTTTCTACTAGATCGGGAATATTTCTCTTCCCTGTCCATATTTTCTTTAAAATGTCTAAAAAATATTTTTAATATTATCCAATGATTTATTAGAGATATTTTAACCCATTTTTTACTTTTTAAAAAAATATTAAAAAGGAAAATTCTTGTCATTTTTTGAATGAGGAACTTTTTGACCATTTTAAAAAAGTGTGAATGGAATGTTTTTTTAACTTATTCAACATCAAAAAAAATTCTTAGCATCATTAAAACTCATATCTTTAAAGATTAATTTAAAATAACACAAGGTTCTATTCAAATAAAATGTTTTCCTTTATATTTGGTAAATTTTCAGATTTTAAATAAGTGATTTCAAATTGAAAAAAGGTTATTTTCCTTAAGAAAATTTCTAGTTAACTTTTAAAGTTATTTTTTATCTAAGTCAACATAATTTGATGAATATTATAATTTACTTTGGATGTGATCAAATTATAACTTCCACCATATTTTTTGGATGTTTAATAATCATTTTGATTTGGGAAAATATTAATATTTTGTATGGTAGTTCTTCCAATATGTACATTTATTTATTTTTAAGGCATATTGATTAATTTGTGATGCCCATTCATATGATGAATGAATTGGAATTATTATGTGATTAGTGGGGATGGAATTATATATCCCCTTGATGAATTGATATGTCTCATGAGAAAAACTAGATTAGTTATTCAGACAAGTAATTACCCATTTTTGTAAGATTTCTTGGCATGAGGCCTTAATGATATGTTTTAGATTTTTGGCATGGGCCCTTAGTGGTAAGTTTCAAATATCAAACATTATACATTCCATCATTATGAAACTAGTTATTGATGACCATGTGATTATTTTAATAGATATGATATCCATGTATAAATTTGTGGATCATGTGATTATTTATATGGTATTATTTGATTATCATTTATTTCTTCCATATTATTCATTCCTTATTAGCTTTTTCTATACACATACCCTTACTAAGCATCTACATTTCTCATGTTTTTATTCCCCAGGAT
The DNA here is from genome assembly GCA_963277665.1 of Viscum album. Taxonomy (NCBI): domain Eukaryota; kingdom Viridiplantae; phylum Streptophyta; class Magnoliopsida; order Santalales; family Viscaceae; genus Viscum; species Viscum album. The sequence continues at coordinate 314,085,066 of OY728140.1, forward strand.
ACCAATAAGTAAATTATGATTGATATACAGGGATATTCTAAAAAGAATAATAGTGTTCCCAAATAAAATAAAATTTTGTATTTTATGTTTTCAAATGTAATGTGAGATTCAAGCATGTATCTAATTTTTCAAGACTACTAAACTACTAATTACTTTAGGATGTGGTCACTTTTATATAGTAACAATGTAATAAAGTAACCACCGACTTTGGAAAACTAGGGTTAGAGTCTTTACACCTCCCATTTAGAGGTGTGTACTAGGACACCTGAAAGATATAAAGCATAGGATCTCTCATCCACCCTACCAATCTTGGAGCCCCAAACTTAGGTGCCATATGCATTAGTCATCTCGAGGATCATATACTAGGGAAATAATTTACCATATTCCTCCTGAGTGTAACCCCAATAAGGCCAGGCCTTTACTTAGGTGACCATTCACCTAAGACCCCTTACTTGGGTGACCATTCACCTAGGCCCCTTCACATAGTCAACCATTCTCCTAGGGCCACAAACATGGGCATCCATCTTCCTGGGGCCTATCACATGGTTAACCATTCACTTAGGTTCGTTCACATAGGAGTCTATTAAACAAGGGCCCTTTATGGGTGACAATTTCCCTTGGGCCCCATACTTGGGTGTCTATTCACCCAGGATGTAGTGTCCCGCCCCGGCTTCCATTCAACAGTACCCTGAGAAGATTGGACATAAGACCTCAAGCGCATCTCTCCAAACTCCAAAGGATGCCAACTAGCAGTAAGGGCTTTGGGTAAGTCAATAGGGATACTATTCCCCCATTGACCAGAGTAGGGTGCAGCAATAGATATATAAGAAAAAATAGAATCAGTGACAATATCCAGATTTTAACACCCCAAGATTTCATAGTATGTTATTTTCTTTAAAGTAATTCAATAGCTAGCACTACATGCAACACCGAGTTCGAGCGCACCACGCCTTACCGAACTAGCCCTTCAAAAAACAGTTATGAATAGTATAAACTGAATTTTGAATTTTATATACTCTATATAATTTTAGAATCCATATTATGTTTTTCTTAGACAAAATATAAGAACAAATTCCTTTTTTTAGATAAAATAAGTATTTTTTAAAAAATGAAATTTTACCACCTTTTAATGGAAAACCATTTTTTAAAACTAATATTTGAAACTTTTATATATTAAATTTAATGAAATTAAATTCTTCTTTAGAATCGGGACATAAAAATTTATTTTGGATAAATTTTTGGTACTTTTCTGATAACTTCCATATTTTGATGAATACTGAAAAATACTAAATTTTAATTGAAAAAAAACTTTTTTAATAGAAATAATTTATAGTTTTAAATTATGAATTTGAATGGTTTAGAAGTACAATTATATTATATTTTTATCATTTAATACAATTAATGTTATTATAATTAATTTCACATTTAAATTTGACATAAACACATGTCAATCTTTTGATAGTTTTTACTTTTTAAAAACCTGCTTTTCGGTTTTGAAAACAGGAATTAATTTTAAATTAATTAATGAAACTTCTATGTTTTGAACTTGGTAAAATAGAATTCATTTTTTAATTCAGAATATCAAAATTATCATAGGGTAAATTTTTGGTATTTTTCTGAAAACATTCAATTTTTTATGGATAGTGAAAAAACACTGCGTTATAGTTTAAAACCGACTTTTTATTTAAATAATTATTTATTTTATTTAAATTTATTTTAAGTAAAAATATATATATATAACTATATAAGTTCAATGTAATTCATTGGAGTCATTTTATAATAAAATTTTATGTATAAAATTTTATTGAACTTTTTACCGTCTTTTACCCACTTTCTAAGAGCATTTGTAAATTTGCATAAAACATAATATTATCGCTTCTATAAATTGAATTTAAAAAATCAGAGAGACATGGTTAATATTATTAATTCAAATGTGGTTCAATAAGATGAAAAATAATTTTTTATGAATAGTAACTTTTGACTTTTATTTACCACGATTAAAAATAAATAGGGTAATTAGGTAAAAATGATATTATAATTACCTTAAAACATGTCCTAATTATATTGGATAAGTTTAATTCAACCAAAAACAACCTCAGGAATAAAATATTATCCTTTAGGTCCACTTTTATTAGATTAGGACATTTATTATTATTTTATTTAAAGAAGAGTTAAAAGCGTTAAATTCAAAGTTTATTAACTAAACCATTTTTAATATAGGTTTATACATAAGATAAATTAGACTATTAATATTAATTAGAAATATAAAAATATTTCCTACATAATGGTATTTTATTTATAATTTTTAGATATTAAATAATTAAATTTATTTATGACACACTGATGATGCACTAATTACCTTCTTAATGAAATATTAAAATAGTTTATATTATAAATATTAAAATTTAATTTAATTTAAAATTTTTGATTCCATACACGAATATTATAGGTTAATATAACATTATTTGGTTGATTAGATATATTTTGTCAAAGTGATAAGGTTGTTATGACTTTCACAAAAACAAAATACCAAATAGTGTCAAAATTGACATAAATTAGTTTTTAACACAAATACTATATTATTGGTTGATATAATATTCCTAAAAATCTAAGGCTAGGACAAAGAGATTAAATAATATTATATATGTCATTAATGAACCACTTGAGGTTCTCTTGAAAGTTTAGAGTAAGTTTATTAACCATATAGTTTAAGAATACAAGAAGACACGGTAAAAGTTAAACTATTTAACTAAGAGTTAAATCTAAAAGATAAGGTTAAAATGGTAACCTAAGCTTGTATAAAACCTATTTGTTGAGATTTTTTCAACCCATTCACACCTTATCTTCTAAATAAATCATTTTTGAGCCATTATAAACCGAAAATGATTTTATTTTAAAATAATATTTTAAGATTTTCCTAAAGTGACTCTCACCTATCTTATAAAAGGGTACTTCTCCTTCTTTTAATTTCACACCTCCAAAGACACTTGTATCAATCAAACCCTACCCAAATATCCTCCCAAATTCTCTCAATTCATCCTAGAGTCCTTACTTTGATCATAAAGCCAACCTAAGGAGCCCTTTTGATCAACTGAAAAGGAAACACTCGAAGAAGAGGTAATAATTTCACCACCCTCTTTCAAGTTCTTTTCTTCTTCCACTTCCTCTTTCTTTTTTTGTTTCCATACCAAAATAATAAACCCAGTACCTTCTAAATACTTTGATATTATTATAAATATGGTAAAACCAAATTCATTATTCTATCCATACTATAAATGACAAAGTCACCATACATGCGTACATACGGCTTACCGTCTCCATGTCATGGTGTAGTTTGTTATTCAAACACATCATTATTTGGATGGGTATAATAATGAGTATAACTGATTTAAATAATAAATATAACATGTTAATGATTCTGTATATATTATATACCATCTAATTACAACTTATTTCACCATCAATATAATGATATTGTTGCTCGTGCATACGTACAGCATACTGTCTCCACGAACGTGATGAGATTCATTCCCCATCCTAATCACTCAAGAATAATTTTCATTTTATGATTAAAAATAATGTTTAAGAACTTAATATCATTTTGTATATGAATCAAATACATCCTATACATAACAAACATTACTTACGTAACAAAAAATATAAAGGAAAACGAATCAGTTAACAACCAAAACAATGATTGTTTCCCACGGAATTTGGGGATGACCTCCTTGATTGAAGGTTCAAACATTCCAATTGGTTTCTAATGGGTTTTTTTGTAGAAAAAGAAACATCCAATGATTCCACATCCATTTGGACCTACTTTCCAAAGGTAGGCGCTCATTAGTTTTTGGACTGATGAGGCTTAGGAATTTGTATTGGTCGAGAGGATGGGAGGTCGGACTCATCACACCTTTTTTAGGGGAATTATTGTCTACTCCGGGACTCTATTTATAGATTTAAGTTATGTTCATGAATCTTTATTACATTACCAAGTATAAAATGAGCTTTCCTTCAGATCTGACAATCAATGATTAAATATGTAGGAAATTTAGAGAATCTTTTATATGTATTCGAGGTTCTTCATCAATAGAGAATCATCTGTATTTGTTAGAGATTCCTGGTCAATGGTATCCTTTGACACATTTATATAGAAGAATCTTGGTCATTATGATGACCATTCTGGTTTTAAAGCCACTCAGTGGGTCACTTGAAGTTTATTTTCATTCAGAAGGAGGCCCGGGTTAAGGGACTTGAAAATTTAAGGGACTTAGGGATTACTCCTGAAGAGGATGCCCATATTTGAGACTAGGGCTTACTCCTGAAGAGGATTACCATATTTGAGATTGGGGCTTACTCCTATAAAGGAGGCCCAGGTTAAGATAATTATGTTTGGGGATTACTCCTGAGGAGGATGCCCAAATTAGGGGACTTGGGGCTTACTCCTGAGAAGGAGGCCCAAATTATGAGAATTCTCTCATCTTAAAGGATGAGGTTGAATGAATGAGATCTCAATCTTTAGTGACAAAACGATGTGTAAATCATTAGGTTTTGAGAAATGTTCCATTGAGTTTCTTTCAGATAAGGAATCCAAATCAACAAATCATGCCATAAATGGCTTTGAATAGTGTCTTGAAGACTGAATCTTGAATAGGAGAGGTGGAACGGCATAAGAGGGGTTAAATGGGCAAGAAAGCCACCCAAAAAGGTAGGGGAGCGCAGGTCCTGGCAGGCGCGGAAGTTCTGTGTGGGTGCGCAAGTCCTGGTCACGCAGGTATACCTGCACGACACATGGGTACTTGCACGTTTGTAAACTAGCATGGTAATACTTGGGCGATCCTTGACCAATGCCTTTATAATTATCCTGAGGTACTTCCAGAAGAGAGGCGCGCAAGTTTTGGTGAGGAAGTAGGGCGCCGCTCAAGTATGTTCATTTCCCTTAAGGGTAAAACACCTTAGGCGCACAAGTGTTAGTGAATTCTAACACTTAGACCTTAATCCTCTTGTTTATACCTTCCATTCTAGGTAAATAATTACCTTATAAGTGTTCGGAAGACCTGAAGAAGAGACTTGGGCATTCAGAGCTCTAAATATGAATTCTGGAAAACATTCCTCTCGAAATGGGGGGCCCACCGGGGGTATTTATAGGCTGGAGAAGAGCCCGAGCGGTTATTACTTAGGGCGTGCAAGTCACTTGCGTGAACATTAGGTGGCACGCAAGTATACTTGCATGAAAGTAAAGGAACTTGCACGGCGTATGTGGATTTGAAGCCTTGTTCATGACTTTGTCGATTTTTTATGTTTTCTTCAAAGTCTGAATCAATTTGTGCTAAGTAATTTCTCTTTCCATTCCTTTAAACAATGTGATGAAAAGGAGCATCAACAAAAGTCCCCCCTTAGAGTTGTATCCAAAAAGAAATGAGGATTTGACTCTGAGGAAAAGAAGAAAACCAAAGGGATTTGGCAGTTTAAAGTCATTCATGTTGGACTATAAAAAGGATAAAGTTTAAGGTCGAAATAGCTTTGACCGAATGAATTAGAATTGACTCAATTCCTTGACAATTTATCTAAAAACATATTACCATACTCAAGTATGAGGGAAAATATGTAAACTATGACTTAAGAATATTTGGATCTGAGGAATGATATGAAAAAGAGCTAAAAAGGCATTAGAAGAAGTAATTCCCAAGAATGAAGTTACCATTATTTAACAAACCCGTTAGGGGGTTGAATTGTGCAGGGCCACCTAAGGGAATTGGCTACATAGTCAAATAAATAGTATCTTTTGGATGAAAGGTCCGTTATGTAGACTACTTATGCAAGGCTGCCTAAGGGCACGTGCTGCATGGTTAGGCAAAAGAACTCTCAGAAATTTACTTTCCTATTGCTAAAAAGCCAGTGAAAGTTTATGGAGATTCAAATTTTCCGAAGTATATAGTTTGTTGTATGGAAAGAGGTACTTGAATATGGAGAAGATATTTTCCAAACAATATTATCAAAGAACTGGATGGATATCACTCCTACGAAGGTCTGATCCAAACATAGGGAAGGATAATATAAACCATAGACTTGAATACTTTAAGATCATGAAAAAGGATATGGGAAAAATATGTTAAGGATGACTATTTTTTTGGATCCCTACATACTATCATTTAAGACCAATAAGGACAAAAGAGGATTTCTTCCCAAGAATGAAGTTACCATTATTTAACAAACCCGTTAGGGGGTTGAATTATGTAGGGCCACCTAAGGAAATTGGCTGCATAGTCAAATAATAGTATCTTTTGGCTGACAAATCTGTTATGGAGACTGTTTATGCAAGGCCGCCTAAGGGCATGTACTGCATATTCAGGTAAAAGAACTCTCAGAAATTTGACATTTTTGTGACTAAAAGTCAAGAAAAGGGTTATGAAGATCTGAAAATATTTAAGGTTAGGATTATGACACATAAAGATGGGTATTGTCTAATGTATATAGATATACACAGATCAATGATAACCATAATCATGTTGTGGCTGGGTCCTGAATGGAAATGCTGGACTTCACTACGTATCCCATAAGGATGGGAATCAAGCCATACGTAGTTCTTGAACTACAGTTTAACATCGTATGGGACAAAAGGATTAGATATCTTAGTTTAAGGTCATAGAGCTCGGACCATTATAAGAAATACACATTGTGTGTTTTCATGGGAACTTTTCATCCAAGGGACTGAAAGTGGAATTTGGGGTTAGGCCCAAAGATTTGGTGCTAGATTCGAGGGACACTCGAACGTTCCTACGTATCCCATAAGGATGATAATCAAGCCCATGTAGTTCTAGAACTACCCTCTGTAAAAATTAGGTTCCTACATGTGAAGGGTGAAAGGGGACTTTAGTGCAATGATGGTTTAACCCAAGATAAAAGGTTCAGGTATTTCCATGTATGCACATAGTCTTTGAAATGAAACATGATTGAAAATCAATGTAAATAATGATTCCCTCTCAGGTGAGGGTATCGAAGAATATTGTAGTTTATTGTCATACTGGACAAAAGTGTTGTATATTTTAACATCGTATAGAAAGGACAAAAGTGAACCAATGTAAAGGTATTGATTCTAGGGGCGGTTTCACGAATCAACATCGTATGAGATGGAGGTGAACCGATGTGAAGATATTGATTTTGGACTTAAACCTTGGTAGGTTGCCTACGTACCCAGTCTGGAAGGCAAGGATCAAAGTCCGCATAGTTCAATTAAAGAATTAATTAATGATCAAGTTTTTCTTGGGTACAATGACCTAAAAATGATGTTGTTGGGACTTACACATGGTTAGTAGCCCAGAGAGAGTGTTATGGTTGAAGTTTTCTCTAAGCTCACATGATTCATACTCGGTGTGAGAAACAAGAGGTAACAACAACCTTAACGATGCATAGTTTAATGTCATGTAGGACATATAAAGGGACTATGTAGTTTAAAGTCTTGCAGTTAGGACTATTGGTGCTGCATAGTTTAGTGTCATGTAGCAGGGACAAAGTACAGTTTAATGTCATGTAGGATGTATCAAGGACTTTCTGTATAGTTTAGCATCATGTAGTTAGGACGATGGGGAAAATATAGTTTAACGTCATGTTGGACGAAAGGGGGATTGTGAAGTTTAATGTCATGCAGTGAAGACAAAAGAGTACACCATTTAAAGTTATGTTGGACATATTAGGGACTTTTTCACAGTTTAACATCATGTTGGATGAAAAAAGGACGATACAATTTAATGTCATGTTGGACGTAAGTGAGAATAGTTTACGGTCATATGCATGGACCGTGGATGGTGTTGTTTAACGTCATGTTGGACGTAAGGGAAGTGAAAATAGTTTAAGGTCATATGCATGGACCATGGATTATGCAGTTTAACGACTTTCTGGATGTAAGGGACTTGCAAATAGTTTAGGGTCATATGCATGGACCGTTGGTTATGATGTTTAACGTCTTGTTGGACGGTGGTGTAGTTTAAGGTCGTACTGGACCAATGATGATATATTTCGTGTTTATACAAAATACTTCTTTAAAAATCTGGCATTGGTTGGAGTAGTGATGATTTCTCCATCCATTGAGATTAAATAATAAGCTCAATTGGAGTATACCCTATGTATTGAGTAAGGTCCTTCCCATTTTGGCTCAAGCTTGGGAGGTTTCTTTCCTGGTATCACTGGAGTTCTGAGAACTAATATCAATTCTCCCTGAGTGAATGAACTAAGACAAACTTTTTTGTTAAAATATTGTGCTATTCAATTCTAATAGACTTCCAAGTGGTGAAAAGTGCACAATCTTTTCTCATCTAACTGTTCCAATTCATTCAATCGCTTTTGAGATTGTTCATCTATAGATGATTGATCACAAATGGTTACTCTGAGTGAGGGTAGTTTAACTTCAATTTGAAATACTGCTTCTGTTCCATTTACCAATGAATATGGAGTTGACCGCATTGTAGTGCAGGTGGTAGTCCGATAAGCCCATAAAGCATGGAAGAGTTTATCAGGCCATGATTTCTTATCTTTATCCACCATTTTTTGCAGTATATTTGATAGAGTCTTATTTAAGGCTTCTATCTGGCCATTGGACACTGCATGATACTGAGATGAATGGTTGGATTTGATGTTGTATTCTTGATACAATTTCTTCACCTCGAATGAACAGAAGTTGGTGCCATTGTCCATCAATATGGTATGAGGGAAACCAAATCTGGTAATGATGTTAGACTTGATGAAGCTAACAATGCATTGATAACTGACTTCCTTAAGAGGTATTTCCTCTGACCGTTTGAGAAATAAATCAGTAGTAGTAAGAATATACTTAAACTGCTTGGCCGTAGCTGAAGGGTAAGGCCCCACCACATCCATTCCCCATGTGTCAAATGGCCATGAGTATTTATCTGTATGAAGAAACTATGGAGGTTCATGAATAAAGTTGGCATGTACTTGGCATGAATGAAACTTCTTTGTGAAATCAACATAATCTTGTATCATTGAAGGCCAAAAGTATCCAAGCCTTCGAATCTGATCAAACAGTCTATGTCCAGACTGGTGGGCACCACAGATTCCTGCATGCACTTCTTTTATTACAGCCATTGTCTCTTCTCCATCAATGCATCTGAAGATAACTCCATCAAAACCACGTTTGTAGAGAATTTTCTCTAAATGATCTGGGCTATCATAAAGAGTAAAATTGACTACACGTCGCCGGATTTGTTCTTTCTTGGCTCTATCAGGTGGAAGTGTTCCATTTTGAAGGTATTCCCTGATAGGTGACATTCATCCTGTAGTATGACCATACAGTTCAGGAATGGGGCTAATTTCATTAATTTCCTCTGTTCTGATTCGAACATAAGGCGAAATTGCACAACGGTGGGCAATACTGATGGTTGTCTCGTCTCGATTTGGATCTACCAGAGATGTGGCTATATTAGCCAGTGCATCAGCTTGAGCATTTTGTGATCGCAGGACATAAGAAAATGTCAGTTCCGAAGGGAATTATTCCATTAACTCTCTAACATAATCATACAAAGGGATTAATTCTTCTTTTCTGATGGCATAATCTCCATTGACTTGTTTGATTACTAGGTCTGAATCACCTTTCACCTTTAAGTGATTCACTTGTGCTTGAAGCGCCAATTCCAAGCCTGCGATGAGAGCTTGGTATTATGCTTCATTATTGGTACCACCTTCCCATAATAAGAAGGAATAAGGTAGAACTGCCTTTTCTAGAGAAATGAGCACAATTCCTAAACCAACTTTGTTGAATTTAGGATTTTCCATTTTCCTCCCTGTTGGACTTCTGGAAGCACCATCAAAGTACATTTCCCATGTCTGAGGACTATCCTGAATAGAGAATACTTCCTCATCAGGGAGTTCAATATCTAAAGATGTGTCTTCCACTGAAGGGTGTTTATCCAGGAAATCGGCCAGAGCTTGGCTCTTTATTGCCTTTTGAGACACATACTGAATGTCAAATTGCTGCAAAATAACTGCCCACCTTGCCAGATGTCCTGTAAGCATTGGATGACTAAGGATGAATTTGAGCGGGTTATTGTGAGATACCAATTGGACCTCGTGATGTTGCAGGTAGTGTCTTAATTTCTGAACTGCAAAGATTAATTCCAAGCAGCACTTCTCAATACTTGAATACCGGGTTTCTTCTTCAAGCATAGTCTGAATGAGGTAGTAGAGCCTGTTTTCATTCCCAGCATCATTCTTCTGAGCAAGAAAGGCACCCAATGATTTCTCTAAGGCTGTCACGTAAAGGATAAGTGGCCTTCCTTCAACAGGTGTCATAAGTACCGGTGGACTCAAGAGATTCTTCTTGAGAATATCGAATGCTTCTTGACATTCTTCAGTCCACTGGTAAGTGACTCCCTTCTTCATCAATTTGGTGAAGGGTAAACTTTTTCCGGCTAAATTGGCGATGAAATGCCAAATATAGGCTAAGTGTCCTTGAAGTCCTCTTAATTCTTTCAAATTTCTAGGAGGTGACATACCAAGGATTGACTTTGTATTCTCAGGATCAACTTTAATACCACGATGGCGTACAACAAACCCAAGAAATTTTCCTGAGGTTACCCCAAAAGCACATTTTAAGGGGTTCATCTTCAAATTATGTTGTCTAAGCTTGCGGAATATGACTTCCAAATAAGCCAATTGATTAGAACATTGTTTGGATTTAACCACCAAATCATCTACACAGCATTCAACAAACTTCCCTAAGAAGGGTTTGAAGATACGATGCATGGCACGTTGATATGTTGCACCTACATTCTTTAAGCCAAAGGGAATTACTCGGTAGCAAAACACACCCTGAGGGGCTCTGAAGGTTGTGGATTCCTCATCTTCTGGGGCCATTCGGATCTGATTATATCCGGAATATCCATCCATGAAGGAAAGTTCTTCATAGCCAGTTGTTGCATCAATTAAAAGTTATGTAATCAGAACTGGGAAATCATCCTTAGGACAATGCCGATTAAGATCTCTGAAATCGATGAAAACTCTAATTTGTTCATTCTTATTCTTTATAGGGACAATATTAGCCAACCACTTGGGATACTGAACTTCTCTGACAAATTTATCTTTGATAAGCTTATCCACTTTAGCTTCAATTTTGGAAGCATAAGTTGGGTGTGTTCTTCTCGCGGCTTGCTTAAATCCTCGATGTTCTTCTGGTAAACCCAAATGATGAGTAGAAACATCAGGATCAAGCCCGATAATTTCTGTATAGTTCCAAGAAAATATATCTCTATTTTGATTTAGAAAGGAAATATGCATCTCTTGCTCTTTAAGAGTCATGGCCGCACTGATTAAAGTGGGGCGTGGATCTTCCTTTGTACCCAGATTTATTTCTCTGAGTTCATCCATGGTGGTAGAGATACCCTCTTCTTCTTGATCATGTGTTATTTCTTCCATTTCTACTTACATAGAATATGATGAAGCAAAATTTCCATGATCAGAAGAGATGTTAAAATTTGAACATCTTGAAGAAGAGGCTTCCATTTCTGACCCAATTGATGATGAAGGGTCTTCCTTGGGAAATAAAGAGGAGATGATGGATTGAAAATCAACATCACTATTCACCTCTGATGTCACTATCACTTCTTCTGGCCTGGTTGGTGAAGTATAGACTTGCTAGATTTTGGCAGATGAAATGAAGACGTCACCATTTGTGCTTTCATCACTGCTTGGTGGGTTACCAATTTCTCCCATGTTGTCTGACTCGATTGCCGTAATTGACATTATGGATCTTTCCATAAGAGTATTTTAATTTGGGTCTACCCTGTCAATTTGACTGATAGGCAACACATAATCTGTACTCACATGCACAAATGGATTTACTGGAATCTTTTCCAAACCATATGGAGCATTAACTTTGGTAATCTCCCTGGTTGTGGATTTATCCTTTACCTTCATGTGATAGAATTCCGCATCAATGTATTGAGACTCACATGTCTTGAATGGGGCCTTATCACCATACAATGTCCCAACCTGACCATCAAAACAATATTTGAGACATTGATGGTATGATGAAGGGATAGCCGCATGTTGATGTAACCAGGGTCTTCCAAGCAAGATGTTGAAAGCTGAGTCTTGATCAACAACCATGAAATCTGAATTGGATACAAGATCTCCAAACTGAGTTCTGAGTGTAACTTTGCCCAGTGGTTCTTGTTCATTTTTATCATATCCTTGTAACATCATGGTAGAAGGAGATAAATCAGATTCCGTGAGTCCTAATCGACGAAGTGTACAAATGGGCATGAGGTTGACTCCTAAACCATTATCAATGAAAGTTCTTCAGACGTCTACACCATTGACCTTTCCGGATAAGTACAAAGGTCTAATATGTCCATGCACGACATCATCCTTATATTCATCAGTGAAAGATATCACTGCATGGAATTCCACAGGATTATTCTCTATGTGATAGAATTCAGCTGTAGCAATTTCAGTTTCAAACTCGTGAGGACTTGACAAAGCCTCGATGAGTGCCACCCAAAGATCCTTTGACATATTCAAATCATCAAAAATGGATAACTTGGATGGTACTTGGGCTAGGTGTTTCAATACATCATACTTTTTATCCAGAGGTCTGTGTTCCCCGATAGGAACATGTGGTTTAGCAGGTGCCTTGGAAGTAGATGTTTTGGAAGTTGATGCATCTTGTATCGGGATAGGAGTTGGCAATATTCATGTTTTTGGAAGATTAGACCGATTAGATCCATTTAATTGGTGAGAGGAAGAAGATGGAACCTTCAACCAGTATTCCAGAATAACTGTGTCATGACTGAATTTACTATTGGTGGAAGAACTTGCTTGTTCTTGTTGAGCTCGCTGAAGGGCTCTGCCACGAGTTTCTGCTGCATACACAATTCTAGTAGGGGTAGAATTGGAATAGTTTCTTCTGAAAGATCCACGTCTTCCCATATATCCTGTGCCTCTGGAACTTCCTTTGATTCCTCTGTTTTATACAGAGAATTCAGGCTCATTGAAATCGAAACTGCGACTGGCATACGGATCTGTTAATTGAATCATATTAACAGAACCGAAAATCAATTCTTCATCCGATGAAGACTCTGGATGACTAGCCAATTTAGGCTGTGCCGTTTGATGGGGCGGTGCCCATTTATTCAAAGTAGATGGCATGAAATCTACCAAGGTCAAAGAAAACTTAGTATTTGACACGTACTCATCTACTTCTGGTTCTTTTTCTTTCTTTGAATCATGTCGTTTCTTCGAGGATTTTCCCTCTAATGAAGAGGGTTTTTCTGTGGCATTCATAGTAAAAGGCACAATTGGTTTCTTCAATTGCATTCGCAAAATAGCATTAGTTCAGTTGATCGTATTTATGACCATCCACTCATCATATTTTTGTGAATTTTGCTTTTTACTTCTTGCCACTCGCCTTCCTCTTCTGGAATTGTAGCAGTAACACATGCTACCTGGGCTGAAGAGCCTTTCAGTTTGACTTGTCCCGAGTAGACCATCTTTTGCAGGAGGTCTTTGAAGACAAAACAATCCTGGATGGGATGCCCCAATATTTTATGAAAGGGTAAATAATTGGGACTGTCTTTATCTCCTTCCTTGTTTGGCCTCTTGGGCCTTGGTAGCTGAACCAAATTATTCTCCAGATCCGAAATGAAGTAACCGGGAACTTGTTCATTTCGAAAAGAGTATGTTTTTCTCTTCAGATCTTCAAATTGTTCTCGTCTATGATTTATTTGATCATATTGACGAAATGGCCTTTGTTGTTGGAGCTCAGGAGGTGGAGCCCTTCGAGAAGATGAAGGTTTTAAAGTAGAAGCAGGTACAGGTGCTTGTTTAAGCATAACTGTAGCAGTCGCTGCTTTACCCATTCTCCTTCCTGGAGATGATGGAATTACACGAGATTTATCCTTAGTCTGTATAATAGAATCTTCAATCTGTTTAACGATTGAAGTAAGGTCTCGAAACCCTCTTGTGTATTTCACAGGGATCAATGGCATGCGTAATTCGTCACGCAGATTTGCCACACAGATTTGCAGCAGTTCCTCTTGAGGGAGTGCTAAGCTCAGGGAATATGTTAACCCCTTCCAGCGAGCAATGAAATCAGAGACTCTTTCATTATCCCTTTTCTTACAGTTTGTAAGATCGAAAACTGTTGTCTTTGGCAAAGTTGAGCTGAATTTAAGAAGAAATCGTTGACGAAGATCTTCCCATCTGGTAATTGACCGGGATTTCAAGATTGTATACTAGACAAAAGTTTTTCCTTACAAGGTTCGCACGAAGCATCTATGTTTTACTGCTTCTTGCTACTCCGGAGTTCCCATCATAGGATCACAACAATACAGGTAATGCATCAAATGTTGTTCAGGGTCGCCTGATCCATTGAAAATAGGGAATACGGGGTTCCCAAAACTTGATGGGGGAGAGATTGAATCTACCCATTGTAACAGCCCGAGATTTTATGAAAAAAATTCTTTTTAATTTCATTAATGTCTTGTGTTGTACGCTACACCAAAAGGAGCTTGCACAACACGCATCCTTGACTTTCCTTTCATTACACGCAATTGCGACCTTCCTCGATAGCGTGTGTAGTACGCAATACCGAGTTTCACTAAACAACGATATGCTATTAAAATATTATTAAAACTAGCCGTTATGAATAGTAATAACCACTTTTTGAAATTTTGTAAATTTTATTTTTCAAAATGGACTTCATTTTTAGACTTGGAATATCAAAATTAGCTTAGGGTGAAATTTTGGTACTTTTCGGATAACTTTCATTTTCTGATGAATAGTGAAAATTACTAAATTTTAATTAAAAACAACCTTTTTAATCGAAATAATTAATAGTGATAAATTATTAATTTGAGTGGTTTTAAAGTATATTTAGAATATATTTTTACAATTTAATACAATGTTGTTCATTGGATGTAATTTCACATTTAAACCAGACATAAACAAGTGTCAATCTTTTGATAGTTATTATCTTTTAAGAACACGCTATTTGTTTTGACGACGGAAATTAATTTTTAAATTAATTAATGCAAATGATATGTTTTGAATTTGGTAAAATAGACATCATTTTTGAGTTCATAATATCAAATATAGCTTAGGCCTAATTTTTGGTATTTTTCTGAAAACTTTCATTTTTTGATGAATAGTGAAACCACTAAGTGGTAGTTAAGAAAAATGAATTTTTCATAAAACATAATTTTACCGCTTTTGTGAGTGGAATTTTAAAAATCTGAGAGACACAGTTGATTTCAGTAAGTAAAATGTGATTCAATGGGATGAAAATAATTTTTTGTGAATAGTAACTTTTTAATTTTTTTTACCACGGTTAAAAGTAAATAGGGTAATTAAGGGTAAAAATGATATTATTATTACCCTAACACATGTCCTAATTCTATTGGATAAGAGTAATTTGACCAAAAACAACCTTAGGAATAAAATATGACCATTTAGGCTCACTTGGATTAGATTAGGACATTTATTATTAATTTATTTAAAGAATGGTTAAAATAGTTAAAATCAAAGTTTAATAAGTAAATAATTTTTAATATAGGGTTATACATAAGATAAATTCGACTATAAATAGTCATTAGAAATCTAAAACGATTTACTACATAATGGTATTTTATTTGTAATTTTTAGACATTAAATAATTTAATTTATTTATGACACAATGATGATGCAGTAATTATCTTATTAATGAAATATTGACATAATTGATGTTATAAATACCCAAATAAATGTAATTTCAGACTTTTTATGAATTAAACTAATTTTATATGTTAATATGACATGTTATTATTTATTTAATTAACTTTTTTCTAACTAATCATTCTTTTATGATTTTCACAAAAATCAATTACTAAATAGTATCAAAATTGACATAAAATAGTTTTTAAAACAAATATTATATTATTAATTGTTATTTTATTCCTAAAAATCTAAGGTTCGGCCAAATGACTTATATAAGGTTATATATATTAATAATAAACAACTTGGGGTTCGTTTGGCTTCTTATAGTAAGTTTATTAACCTTATAGTATAAGAACACAAGAAGACGCGGTAAAAGTAAAATTATTTTACTTAATGTTAAATCTAATTGATAAGGTTAAAATAGGAACCTAAACTTGTCTAAATTATATTGGATGAGAGGATTTCGACCCATACCCACCTTATCTTAGAAAGGAATCAATTTGGAGCTATTTAAAACCGAATTTGACTTTATAATAAAATAATAGTTTTAGTTATTCCAAAGGTGCCCCTCTCCTCCCTTATAAAAGGGAACCTCCTCCCTCTCTTCCTCACACCACTTTGAGCCTTCAATCTCGGTCAACCCCTGCCAAATTACCTTCTCCACTTCCCTAGAAACATCCTAGAGGTTCTGGTCTTCCTCAAATACCAATTTTAGTGTCCTAAAAGGAGATCTCAAAGAGGCGCTTCAAAGACGAGGTAATGTCCGTTACTGATTCTTTCATCTTTATTTCTTATTCCACTTCTTCTTCTTAGGTTGTTTCATTATGAAGTAATAACATCAGTATCACTTATATACTGATATGTTATTATAATTATTAAACAACCTTATTTCACCATCTATCCATCCTACGGAAAATGAAATCACCGCGCGTGCGTACGTACGGAATACCGTCTCCACGCCGTGGTGTAATCTATTTTCCACCACCACCTTACTTGGATGGGTATAATGGTGTACATAATAACTATATATTATTATTGTAAAGTGATATTGATTCTGAAATAGTATACATACACTCCAATAAAATTCCATGATCATGAGAACGATATCATCGCTCGTGCGTACGTACGGACTACCGTCTCCACGACGCGATGAGAATCATTCTCCACGTTAACCATTCATGAATGATTATAAAGCATATATAATAAGTAATAATGAAATATATGACATAATAATGATTCTGGATTTATGTGTATATATATGTATGTCATCTACTTAATTCCATTCAACTCAATAAGGAAAAGAAAACAGCGTTCATGCGTACGTACGGTCTACCGTCTCCATGAACGGTGTATTTCTTTCCATTTACTGATCTATTATATATATATATATATATATATTATGAATATATATTATATATATATCATGTTTTATATTCTGGAATTAAGTAATCATGATCTAAGTAATCATATGAATAATTACAAGTCAAAACACGGACGACAAATGAAACGATTTTACCCAAAACGCTCTTTAACATGGAATTTACAAAAGAACGGGTAATATAAAGCCATAAGTGAACCATATATGATATAATAACAATGAGTATGATTCTGGAATAAGTCAATGACATTATTTAAATCATTATACAGGAGTTTCGGACACATACGAAGCAAATCGAACCTAAGGTAAGGGAAATATCACAATCTCATTTTTATCCGAGATTGTTTATACTTCAGTAATTACTGGGGTGTATTTTATCATCCAAATCCATGTTTCCTCAATATTTAATATTATTTAAATCCACCTAAAATTGTTTAAATCCAATTTTACCCTTTGGTGAGTTTTTAGTAAAGGATATGAAAGGAGTCTTTTGTCGTTTTTCGTACGAGGTACTTTTTGACTTTTCTGACAAAAGTACGAAGAATGTTTTTTTAACTTATACGGAATGAATGGATTTTTAAAACATTATTTCCAAGAAGCTTCCTTTACAAGTTTTAAAGTTTATTTTTAATCAACTTCTCTTAGTTTAGAATTGTATGACATGTTAAGAAAGGAAAAGTGTTTTTGAAGTAGAAAGGATATTTTCCTCAAGAATGGAGTTCAAGTGTTTTATCAAAATTATTTTCCATCTAAGATAATATAGGGTCTGTTTATGTCACTATTATTAAATGGATTTTATTATGTTGTTATGGAAATATTTTTATTAATTCCTTTATCTTATATGAATTGTTTGATTATGTCATGATGTTTAAGATTCCCATTTTTACTACATGGGTTATGCAATGATGTATGATTTATGATTTTGTGGCACACATAAGAATGGTATCATTATGAGATGGGTGGGACATATATCTCCCTCCAATGCATTGGGTAAAGATTTTATATCTCATGAGATAGACATGGATGGAACGGTAGGTTATACCGGTTCAGTGAAATAGGACTGAAACGAGGAGTGAACTCGGTTCAGAAATGGACTTTGTCCACTAAGATAGTCTTGGAAATGAGTCTTGACTAATAAGAAATGATTCTCTATGATTATGTGTGTATGCCACAAAGTTTCATGTTTTAAGTTATTATTATTGGGATTACATTTCACTACTATGATTTATCCCATGTTATGAAATTATGATCTCTTTTGCAGGTTAAGATTTCCAAAAGATATGTTCTTATGAATATGACGTGATTGATATTTATTTTGTTTACCCTTACTGAGCATTTGAGCTCACCCTTTTATGTTTTCTTTTCCCCAGGACATAAAGAAAGGATTTAGGTTTAAAAAAAAGATCTTTATGGGAGATGTTGAAGATCTTTCGCCACGATTAGATGATTATATTCTGAGTTTCCAAAGACACTAAACTATTACGGTCCTTATGTGTGTGTTTTTGTTATGTACTAAGTATTCCGCAAAAGTAATGTAATGTCCATGTACGTCAAGCTTCGTGTCTCTACAGTTGGTATCAGAGGAAAGGTTTAGTCAACCTTTGGAAACTAGGATATGAAAATGTTAGTGAGATCCCTAGAGATATTTCTAAGGTATGTCTAGGGATGTCCCTAAGGATAAGTATACGTATAGGATATAGTACTAGAACTATGGTAACGATATTAGATTAAACCAAAGATGTTAGATATTGAAGTTAATCCCCCTTTATTATGATTTTTTCCTCTCACACTATTCTTTTTGGGTTTTAGACGATGGCTGGAACCCGAAGGAACCGTGTTGATCAATGCAATAGACAATGCAATGATTGTCCTCCTGAACAAACAAATGTTATGGGAGATAGAGTCCAAAATCTTATTGTTATACTTACACAAGCTATGAATCATTCTGGACTTCCAAATGAGCAGAGAAGGGAACAATATTCTATTGAGTCCTTCATGAGGCAACGTCCACCTTCTTTTAGTGGATCTTCTGATCCACTTATTGCTGAACAATGGATCAGTACTACTGAAAAGATATTTTCAGTTATTCAATGTTCTGAACATGATAAAGTCATCTTAGCAGTATATTGTTTGGAAGGTGAAGCTAATCAATGGTGTAATCTTATCAAGAATACGAGGCAAAGAGATGAAATCGAGTCCATGGAATGGGACGAGTTCAAGAACTTATTTTTCAATAAGTACTTCCCTCGTATTCTTCGAACAAAGATGGAGAAGGAGTTTCTTGAACTAAAGTAAAAGGATGATGAATCTGTTGGTATATACGAAGCGAATTTTACAAGGCTTGCAAGGTATGCATCTGGATTTATCATCCAACCTGAAAGTAAAGTTGATCGATTCTTCAGTGGCTTAAAACCAAATCTTCGAAGGGAATTAGCTATAAGAGACTTCAGTAGCTATGAAGAAATTGTGCGTTGTGCTATCAAGGTAGAAATGGAAGTTGGTGTTACTTATCCATCTCATAGTTTTGACAAGAAATGAAAGATGGAGTTCAAGGAGAAATCTCAGAATAATGGTGAAAAGAAGATGAATGTTTCCTTATGCTCAAAGTGTGGAAAGAAGCATGGTGGAGATTGTCTTAAAGGGACTAGAAAATGTTTTAAGTGTGGAAAAGAAGGTCATCGAGCAGCTGAGTGTCGAAGTAATGGAAAAATGGTTTCTAATGATGTGAATAGAGAAAATACTGCAAAGAACGCACCAACAACACTTCAATGCTTCAAGTGCAAGGAAATGGGGCATTATGCTAATAAATGCCCTAATCCAAGGGTTAGTGATGATCGACGTGAGCAACCACTTAAGGAAAAGGACAAAGGGAAGTCACATGCAATCACCATTGGCGATGTTGAATATGACAACGATGTACTGGAATGATTAAGTGTTTATGTAATGGGATTCCAGAATAATGTTGTATATAGTATCGTGGAATATTGGAATATTTATGTTTTGGTCTATTGTGGTTTTCAATAATTTTATGGAATTGGTAACCATGAAAAGTGATTGTAATATTTTTGGAAAGCAGATGATATGCACATAATGAAGGGATAAAGAGAATCTAATATGTTTGATAGTATTCATGAGCTCATGATTGATATAAGGAATAAGTGATATCATGGTTTGAGTATATAGAATTTTGAGGATTTTGGTATGTGGAAAGTGTTAACTTTTAACTGCATTCATGTTTTCACTAAGGTTCAATGGATATTCATTCTTCAAGAGAATACATGATTAAGGTATTCACATATTTGTAATTTGACCAACAAGATATATCTTATGATATATGGGGGGTAAATTATGGCATTCACGTGATCATTTTCTTTATACTATGAGCTTGGACCGAAGTATTTTAGATAAGCCTAAAGATTGGAATGGATTATGTTGGACATAAGTTAGTATTGTTTAAGGATAAAACTTTTTTGATATTGTTGATGGGATGTTATAGTAATATAGCTTTAGAAAAAGGACAACCTGCAGGACAGGCAACAGCCCATCGCGTCGGACAAGACTGTGGGAATCAAACCCACAACCGAAGTGCGACTGGCCTTTATCACCTACCACTGGCCTACAGGAAGTCCCTGTTTAGTAGAAACTAGTTTTATTATATTAAGCAGTATGATATATGAAGTATAAGTCCATTTTAGGAACCATATATGATTAATCTCACTATATATGGACTTATGTATTTTTTTTGATAACTTTTCTAACCTTTTGTTTGAGACAGATGGAATGACCCATCATTCTATCACATGATATGCTAAAAAATCACGAATGACAAATTCAACTTCATTTATTTAAGAGATTAAGTGTAAATTGTCCAAAGAACGACCAACGATGAGACTATACCAAAATCACGAAAGTATTTCTTCTAATTCCAATTTCATCAACTTTAGGGAAATGATCTTGAAAACCAAAAATGTTGTCCTAGTGCTCTTATATCTGATGAATCAGATGGTACCTTAGATCGTCACAAATTTATGGCTTTGTGATTGCTAGCTTTTCCATATCCATGTTCTCTACCACTCTCTATCAGAACATGATGGTTAGATTTCTCTTCCATATCCATATTTTCACCTATGTGGAAACCCAGTGATTAGTTTATTTGGGTAACCGTTACGTTTCATACTTTAGTTTTTAAAGCCAAGTTTTGGTATTCCTTTTTACGATGTGCGTTTCCATTAAAGAAACTTTTGAATAGTAAACCATTTATAACCCTGACAAATTTCGAGGGCGAAATTCATTTTAAGGGGGGTAGAATGTAACAGCCCGAGATTTTATGAAAAATATTTTTTTTAATTTCATTAATGTCTTGTGTTGTATGCTACACCAAAAGGAGCTTGCACAACACGCATCCCTGACTTGCCTTGCAATACATGCAATCGCGACCTTCCTCTATAGAGTGTGTAGTACGCAATACCGAGTTTCACTAAACAATGATATGCTATTAAAATATTATTAAAACTAGCCGTTATGAATAGTAATAACCACTTTTTGAAATTTTGTAAATTTTATTTTTCAAAATGGACTTCATTTTTAGACTCGGAATATCTAAATTAGCTTAGGGTGAAATTTTGGTACTTTTCGGATAACTTTCATTTTCTGATGAATAGTGAAAATTACTAAATTTTAATTAAAAACAACCTTTTTAATCGAAATAATTAATAGTGATAAATTATTAATTTGAGTGGTTTTAAAGTATATTTAGAATATATTTTTACAATTTAATACAATTTTGTTCATTGGATGTAATTTCACATTTAAACCAGACATAAACAAGTGTCAATCTTTTGATAGTTATTATCTCTTAAGAACACGCAATTTGTTTTGACGACGGGAATTAATTTTTAAATTAATTAATTCAACTGATATGTTTTTAATTTTGTAAAATAGACATCATTTTTGAGTTCATAATATCAAATATAGCTTAGGCCTAATTTTTGGTATTTTTCTGGAAACTTTCATTTTTTGATGAATAGTGAAACCACTAAGTGGTAGTTAAGAAAAATGAATTTTTCATAAAACTTAATTTTACCACTTCTGTGAGTGGAATTTCAAAAATCTGAGAGACACGGTTGATGTCAGTAAGTAAAATGTGATTCAATGAGATGAAAATAATTTTTGGTGAATAGTAACTTTTTACTTTTTTTTACACGGTTAAAAGTAAATAGGGTAATTAAGGGTAAAAATGATATTATTATTACCCTAACACATGTCCTAATTCTATTGGATAAGAGTAATTCGACCAAAAATAACCTTAGGAATAAAATATGACCATTTAGGCCCACTTGGATTAGATTAGGACATTTATTATTAATTTATTTAAAGAATGGTTAAAATAGATAAAATCAAAGTTTAATAAGTAAATCATTTTTAATATAGGGTTATACATAAGATAAATTCGACTATAAATAGTAATTAGAAATATAAAACGATTTACTACATAATGGTATTTTATTTGTAATTTTTATACATTAAATAATTTAATTTATTTATGACACAAAGATGATGCAGTAATTATCTTATTAATAAAATATTGACATAATTGATGTTATAAATACCCAAATAAATGTAATTTCAGACTTTTTATGAATTAAACTAATTTTATAGGTTAATATGACATGTTAGTATTGATTTAATTAACTTTTTTCGAACTAATAATTCTGTTATGATTTTCACAAAAATAAATTACTAAATAGTGTCAAAATTGACATAAAATAGTTTTTAAAACAAATATTATATTATTAATTGTTATTTTATTCCTAAAAATCTAAGGTTCGGCCAAATGACTTAGATAAGGTTATATATATTAATAATAAACAACTTGGGGTTCGTTTGGCTTCTTATAGTAAGTTTATTAACCTTATAGTATAAGAACACAAGAAGACACGGTAAAAGTAAAATTATTTTACTTAATGTTAAATCTAAATGATATGGTTAAAATAGGAACCTAAAATTGTCTAAATTCTATTGGATGAGAGGATTTCGACCCATCCCCAACTTATCTTCGAAAGGATTCAATTTGGAGCTATTTAAAACCGAATTTGACTTTATAATAAAATAATAGTTTTAGTTATTCCAAAGGTGCCCCTCTCCTCCCTTATAAAAGGGCACCTCCTCCCTCTCTTCCTCACACCACTTTGTGCCTTCAAGCTCGGAAAACCCCTGCCAAATTCTCTTCTCCACTTCCCTAGAAACATACTAGAGGTTCTGGTCTTCCTCAAAGACCAATTTTAGTTCCCTAAAAGTAGATCTCAAAGAGGCGCTTCAAAGAAGAGGTAATGTCTGTTACCGATTCTTTCATCTTTATTTCTTCTTCCACTTCTTCTTTTTAGGTTGTTTCATTATGAATTAATAACATCAGTATCACTTATATACTTATATTTTATTATAATTATGAAACAATATTATTTCACCATCTATCCATCCTACGGAAAACGAAATCACCGCACGTGCGTACGTACGGAATACCGTATCCACGTCGTGGTGTAATCTATTTTCCACCACCACCTTACTTGGATGGGTATAATGGTGTAAATAATAACTATATATGATTATTTTAAAGTGATATTGATTCTGAAATAGTATACATACACTCCAATACAATTCCACGATCATGAGAACGATATCATCGCTCGTGCGTACGTACGGACTACCGTCTCCACGACGCGATGAGATTCATTCTCCACGTTAACCATTCATGAATGATTATAAAGTATATATAATAAGTAATAATGAAATATATGACATAATAATAATTCTGGATTTATGTGTATATATATTTATGTCATCTACTTAATTCCATTCAACTCAATAAGGAAAAGAAAACAGCGTTCATGCGTACGTACGGTCTACCGTCTCCATAAACGGTGTATTTCTTTCCATTTACTGATCTATTATATATATATATATATATATTCTGAATATATATTATATATAAATCATGTTTTATATTCTGGAATTCAGTAATCATGATCTAAGTAATCATATGAATAATTACAAGTCAAAACACGGACGACAGATGAAACGATTTTACCCAAAACGCTCTTTAACATGGAATTTACAAAAGAACGGGTAATATAAAGCCATAAGTGAACCATATATGATATCATAACAGTGAGTATGATTCTTGAATAAGTTAATGACATTATTTAAATCATTATACAGGAGGTTCAGACACATACGAAGCAAATCGTACCTAAGGTAAGGGAAATATCACAATCTCATTTTTATCCGAGATTGTTTATACTTTAGTATTTACTGGGGTGTATTTTAACATACAAATCCATGTTTCCTAAATATTTAATATTATTTCTATCCACCTACAATTGTTTAAATCCAATTTTACCCTTCGGTGAGTTTTTAGTAAAGGATATGAAAGGAGTCTTTTGTCGTTTTTCGTACGAGGTACTTTTTGACTTTTCCGACAAAAGTATGAAGAATGTTTTTTTTAACTTATACGGCATGAATGGATTTTTAAAACATTATTTCCAAGAAGCTTCCTTTACAAGTTTTCAAGTTTATTTTTAATCAACTTCTCTTAGTTTAGAATTGTATGACATGTTAAGAAAGGAAAAGTGTTTTTGAATTAGAAAGGATATTTTCCTCAAGAATGGAGTTCAAGTGTTTTATCAAAATTATTTTCCATTTAAGATAATATAGGGTTCTGTTTATGTCCCTATTATTACATGGATTTGATTATGTTGTGATGGAAATATTTTTATGAATTCCTTTATCTTATATTAATTGTTTGATGATGTCACGATGTTTAAGATTCCCATTTTTACTACATGGTTTATGCAATGATGTATGATTTATGATTTTGTGGCACACATAAGAATGGTATCATTATGAGATGGGTGGGACCTATATCTCCATCCAATTCATTGGGTAAAGATTTTATATCTCATGAGATAGACATGGCTGGAACGGTAGGTTATACCGGTTCAGTGAAACAGGACTGAAACGGGGAGTGAACTCGGTTCAGAAATGGAATTTGTCCACTAAGATAGTCTTGGAAATGAGTCTTGACTAATAAGAAATGATTCTCTATGATTATGTGTGTATGCCACAAAGTTTCATGTTTTAAGTTATGATTATTGGGTTTACATTTCACTACTATGATTTATCCCATGTTATGAAATTATGATCTCTTTTGTAGGTTAAGATTTCCAAAAGATATGTTCTTATGAATATGACGTGATTGATATTTCTTTTGTTTACCCTTACTGAGCATTTTAGATCACCCTTTTATGTTTTCTTTTCCCTAGGACATAAAGAAAGGATTTAGGTTTAAAAAAAAGAAGATCTTTATGGGAGATGTTGAAGATCTTTCACCATGATTAGAAGATTATATTCCGAGTTTCCAAAGACACTAAACTATTACGGTCCTTGTGTGTGTGTTTTTGTTATGTACTAAGTATTCCGCAAAAGTAATGTAATGTCCATGTACGTCAAGCTTCGGGTCTCTACACCCATTCAGGGTAAGCTTTCTTTTCCGGTTGAACCTGCGCATGTTTCCCTTCCATAGTCTCTAACCGAGCTGTTAATGACTCAATGTTAGTTATTAACTTTTGAGAAACAGCCGGTTGAACTTGGAGTTGGTCAGGTGCAATGACTGGAGCTTGGAAAGATGTGGTGGATGGTACTACAACCGATGGCAGCACTGCCAATTGTTGTTGCACTTGACCCGTAGGATTAGACCTGTGAGGGTGTACTGATAAAGGAAGATATTCTTGATCCATCTCAGTATCTGTAACAAACTCCATTGTCTGACTGACTCTAGCATGTTTAGGAAGAAGACTACCCTGAAGTAGCTCTGCATTCAACCTCCTCAATTCCTTCATCTCTTCTTCCTGTTGCGCAAATCTTTGCTATAGTGAGAGTGATTGGCCTTCTCCAGAGGAATGATATGTAACCTGATTCTTTCCCTTCCTCTTGTTTGATCCCTTTCGGAGAGGGGGAAGTGGTTTATTTGAAAGAACACCCAGATTTTGGGTGAACCTTTGATTTCATGTACGCACACCTTCTTCATTTGTGTCTGTACGTACAACTTCTTGAGAAGGAATCTCTTCATTTGATCCCTCTAAATGAGCCTCATCTAGTGGATCAGCAACAACGGCATTGATGACATTAATTGATTCATAACGCATTGCATCCCTTCTATCAGCATTTCTGTGATATTGTCTTCTTCCATGTCTTTAATGAGACATTGCCTTTTTTTATTCAATCCCTCAGGAACTTCTTGACGAACTGTAATTTGGAGGGAATCTCCTGATAATTTGGCTCTTCATTCCTCTTGAGGATTCTTCCCCAATCGATAAAAGACTGACTTTCTTTGAGGAGTGGATTGATGATTTGAAAAATTCCCCAGTCCGGTGGACTGGGTCTGTTCCTGCTGTTCCCGTTCAACTCCTCGAATCCTATTTGTTGATTCCAAGGGTTGGTTTAAAAGAGTCCCTAGTCTGGAAAGATGGGGTGGCTCTTGACATGCTATGTTTGATAATTTCTTAAAATATCTACTGATCTTGCGGACCTTGGTCCGGAAATTAGCTGGATGCATCAATCGACATCCACTTTTATCACCCGGTTCAAAAGACCGTTAGATGATTTTTGACACTTCTGTCACTTGGTGATGTGCTTGCTCCATATGAGAGGCCTGTTCAATATTCTCGTTTGCTTGATGCAGTAGTAATTCAACAACTTTTTCTCTGTATTCTTGATTTTGAGAGGAACTAGTTGAAGCATTTTCTTGGGAAAGCTTTTGATTACAAACAAAGCCAGGTATCCATGGTCATCCATGGGCAATAACATTGCATGAGACCATTTTCGGCGGGATTTGCTGACTGGAGAGCACCGTGAAATGCAGTTCTCCATGAATACCCCATCCTCTAACATCAATACCAGATGGGGAATTGGCAATTAACTGGTATAACTTTCTTAGTGTGCTAAGGCATGAACGCTGAAAGGCTCTCTGCTGCTTTTCAGCCTTCGGATATCGAGATACTGATAGATATGCCAATTCAATTTGGTGTTGTAATCCTTCTATTATCTTAACATGATTTTCATATTCATTATAAGATAATACTTTCTTTTTCAACTGACAAAGAGTTTTCCATATGTTGAGACGAATATCATGAATTCCATCTTCCATCAACATTTCTGGAATGTTATACTGAGAGTCATCCAGAGGCCAAAACATGACTAGCACATCACCTTTCGCCAGTTGTTTTCTCATGTTTAGCATTTCCTCTTTATCATTTGATGAAGATTCTTCTACCTGTTTTGACTAGAGCTGGTGCTTCCTTGTTGCTTCATTGGATTCAACAGGATTGGTAGAGAAATCACTGATTAAACTAGAAGATGCATGACTTATGGGTGGTTAGGAGAATGACCTACACCCTGGGATATCTTTCGATTGAGAAAGTACTTCACCTACCAGTGATGAAACATCAGACATGACTGGTTTCGCATTTTCAAGTGCCTCGAGATAAGAGGGATTTCTCGGCACTACATTGTCCACTGGAGCATTTTTCGGGCAATGTACATCACTACTGCGGAGAGGAATTTCATAGCTAAATTCATCATCATGGGGAGGACCACCATGGTGGGTTACAGCAAAAGATGAGATCTCTTACTCCTTGGTCTTCTGACCACACATAGGGTTCCTGTGGCTCGCATCTGAAGATGAAACTTTGAGATCGACCGAATTGTCATGAATCAAGCCTTCATGAGGAAGTGTATGTTGAAAACCTTCGGAATTAATTTTCCCACTATTGGGAAATGAGGGATTAGAATCTTGAATTCAAACAAATAACTGTCTGAGGGCTTCAAGAACTCCATCATTGAGCAAGGACTTGTTACAGATTAGCTCTTGATCTCTTGACTGTGATGGGCAGGTCTTTTTCTTAGACGCCTTCTTACTCACCTTGAAAACCACTTGTTGACGAAAGTGGCAGCTCTGAGCAGGTTTATGCGCCTGATTAGGAGAGATGGACAGGTTAGGCTGACAATCTCCACTCAAATCAAGTGTATGTGCCTGACTTGGTTGTCCGTATGATATGGGGGAGTATGCCCCACAACCCTCTTGGACTGGAACAGATGTGTGTGTCTGTTTCAGAGTGAACTATTGATGTGTCACTCCACTAGTAGGGATAGATTTATGTGTCTTTACCTGACATGCCGTTGAAGCTGTTATAATATCCTGACGGGCATCCAAGATATGAGCAGTAATTTGCTTCTGCTCTTTCACCATTGATAGAATATGCTTGGTGACTTCAGCTGCCGGAACGGGGATATACATCCATTTTGTGCTTGGAGTAGGTGTATGTACCTGCTCCTGTCCTCCTTTTCCTATCAGTGAATCCTGATAGTACTCAAGTGTAGGGGCAGAGAGTTGATTCTGCCTCCTATTTTCCGCCGGAGCTTTCCGACTGACTTCTCTGAATGCTACCAAGCGAGACTGTTGGTAGGCTTGGTCAATACTAGCAGGTGTATGTGCCTGCTGATTGCACTTCGCCGAACGTGGTTGATGAGATCCAACATATGTAGTCAAATGAGCCTGCTGACTAGCTGGTGATGTATAAACAGGTGTATGTTCCTGCCTATAGTACTCCGCCGGAATTGCCTGGCGGGATTGGCGTGACGCTGCCAGACGAGTCTGCTGGACAGCAGAATTAAAACGGGCAGGTGTGTGTGCCTACTCGTTGCTTGCCACCAAGTTAGGTTGGTGTACTTCTCTGAAGATGGCATAGATGAGAACCTGCTCACTGTTGACCGGATTTCGCCTATGGCAATTCGTCTTTCCTTCTCAGGTTCGAGGAACCTGAGCTGAACGCCTGGAGTCGGTACCCTCATCATGTTGAGGGCGCACTTCCACATGAGTCTGACGGCGATTGTTGGTAGGATCCCTCAGTAAGGACCCCTGTCTGCTATAATTAGGGCCCTAACGGACCTGCTCATTCACCTCCCCAGAATAAGGGAGTGAATGGTGATTGCGTTCCGGGGATAACGACCCAAAATAGTTGTAGATGGTGGTTAGCACCACCTACTTCTTGATCACTGGTCATCGCTGTCCGAACGACCAGGGTGAGTTATTCACTTGGAGGGCTTGTCGGGCAGCCTCCAGAGTTGGAATGGTACCGTGTTGACTGTACTCCTTAACCATCTCATTTGATACCCAGCGTTGAAGACACTGAGTAGGTGATGTCATCCTCAGAGCGGACGACGATCCAGCAGGAGTAGCAGCAGTGGCATTCGCAGCAGCGGTATTCACAGGTGTGAACTTGAGAGCAGCCATTTCTTAGAATGAAAATAATATTAGGAAAGAGTTCATGTTTTATATTACAGGCGTAATCAAGATAAATTCATCCACTACATATTTTGTATGATCACATATGTCAATGATTGTTTTTGTTGGCCCTCTCATTGAGTTTTAAATAGGGGCCTAACAAATAAGCAAAACATCATTTTAACTTGGTTAAGGATTCACGTCAGGTTCCCCATTTTTTGTTTTCCTCGGAATTTTGGGATGACCACCTTGATTGAAGGTTCAAACATTCCAATCGGTTTCTAACGGGTTTGTTCGTAAAACTGGAAACATCCAATGATTCCACATCCATTTGGACCTACTTTCCAAAGGTAGGAACTCATTAGTTTGTGGACTGATGAGGCTTAGGAATTTTCATTGGTCGAGAGGATGGGAGGTCGGACTCATCACACCTTTTTGAGGGGAATTATTGTCTACTCTGGTACTCTCTTTATAGATTTAAGTTATGTTCGTGAATCATTATTACATTACCAAGTATAAAATGAGCTTTCCTTCAGATCTGACAATCAATGATTAAATA
Organism: Viscum album; assembly: GCA_963277665.1. NCBI lineage: Eukaryota > Viridiplantae > Streptophyta > Magnoliopsida > Santalales > Viscaceae > Viscum > Viscum album. Next base: position 314,115,042 of record OY728140.1, read on the forward strand.
TGTAGAAAATTTAGAGGATCTTTTATATATATTCAAGGTTCTTCATCGATATAGAATCATCTATATTTGTTAGAGATTCTTGGTCAATGGTATCCTTCGACACATTTATATAGAAGTCTCTTGGTCATTATGATGACCATGCTGGTTTTAAAGCCACTCAGTGGGGCACTTGAAGTTTATTGTCATTCAGAAGGACATGGATTATTTCAGAGTTGGGATTGAACCCGCAGATGGGATACCTACATATCCTTTGTTTAGAAAAGGAATCATAACCCACGTAGTTTGAGTAAGGGAGTATGATTTTTATGATTGATGACTCAAAGAAGGATGTCATAATTACTTTTACACTCTAAGCTCACGTGAGTCATGCTCGGTGTGATAAACAAGAGGTATTGGTAAAAACCAGACAATTATTCCATGAAAGATGCAATCATAAGAAATAATATGGGGCTTATGTATGTATGACTGCCCAGATAAATGAAGATTAGGATTTACTTCAGGGAAGAAATCCAGGAACAGGGTCTATAAAGGTATATGTGATTCATGGAGATTTGAATACTCTAACTTGGGGATTACTCCTGAAAAGGAGGCCCAAATTAGGAGAGGACTTATGATTGGGTTTTACTCCTGAGAAGGAATCCCATATCAAAGGTAAATTAGGACTGGTTAAGAGAAATTAAGACTGGGTCTTACTCCTGAGAAGGAGGCCCAGGTTAAGGGACTTGAAAAATTAAAGGACTTGGGGCTTACTCCTGAAGAGGATGCCCATATTTGAGACTAGGGCTTACTCCTGAGGAGGATGACCATATTTGAGAATGGGGCTTACTCCTGAAAAGGAGGCCTAGGTTAAGAGAATTATGGTTGGGGCTTACTCTTGAGGAGGATTTCCAAATTAGGGGACTTGGGGCTTACTCCTGAGAAGGAGGCCCAAATTAAGAGAATTATATCATCTTAAATGATGAGGTTGAATGAATTAAATCTCAATCTTTAGTGACAAAAATATGTGTAAATCATTAGGCTTTGAGAAATGTTCCACTGAGTTCCTTTCAGATAAGGAAGCCAAATCAAGAAATCATGCCATAAATGGCTTTGAAGAGTGTCTTGAAGACTGAATATTGAATAGGAGAGGTGGAATGGCATAAGAGGGGTTAAATGGGCAATAAAGGCACCCAAAAAGGTAGGGGCGTGCAGGTCCTGGCAGGCGCGCAAGTACTGCATGGGCGCGCAAGTCCTGGTCGCGCAGGTATACCTGCGCGACACATGGGTACTTGCGCGTTTGTAAACCAGAATGGTAATACTTGGGTGATCCTTGACTAATTCCTTTAGAATTATCCTGAGGTACTTCCAAAAGAGAGGCGCTCAAGTTTTGGTGAGGAAGTAGGGTGGTGCTCAAGTATTTTCATTTCCCTTAAGGGTAAAACACCTTAGGCGCGCAGGTGTTAGTGAATTCTAACACTTAGACCTTACTCCTCTTGTTTAGACCTTCCATTCTAGGTAAAGAATTACCTCAGAAGTGTTCGGAAGACCTGAAGAAGAGACTTGGGCATTCAGAGCTCTAAATCTGAATTCTGGAAAAAATTACTCTCGAAATGGGTGGCCCACCGAGGGTATTTATAGGCTGGAGAAGAGTCCGAGCGGTTATTACTTAGGGCGCGCAAGTCACTTGCACGTCCATTAGGCGTCGCGCAAGTATACTTGCGCGACAGTAAAGGAACTTGCACGGCATATGTGGATTTGAAGCCTTGTTCATGCCTTTATCGATTTTTTATGTTTTCCTCAAAGGCTGAATCAATTTTTTCTAAGTAATTTCCCTTTCCATTCCTTTAAACAATGTGACAAAAAGGAGCATCAACAATGATACTACTGAAATATCATTAACAAAGCAATATTAGAAGATCATATATGATATCATATTTATGTATTTGGTTATTATATAATTTAATAACAATGATTTCACCATTATACAAGAGTTTAACCTACTCTATATTATGGAAAAGTACAAGGTAAGGGTTTTTCATCTTACTTTTATTCCTGTGAGATTTATGCTATATTTTCCACTATTACCTTTTGTGTGGTGTATGTATTGCCCATGATTGTATTGTTTGAGTAATATAATTTATTTTATGGGTATTTAAATCATAATTGTATGATCCTTATTTCATGGGATTTATGTTTAATAAGTTACCAAATCGGTAAGGGAATTTCAAATTTCAATTTCCACTCATTCGGTTTTACGCAAACTTCATTGATTATTTTACTCCAAGATTATGTGTGAAATCACTATATATATACTTATATAGTAATTTCCACTCCCATTTATGTGGATATACTTTTGATACACATAATCACTGCATTGATAAATTCTCAAGTCATCGATATAAACTTGATAAGAGTAATTTTAACTCAATTTCTATTCATTGAGTTAAACATCCAAGTCATTGGTGTTGTTTTTACAAGAATATATGTGAAAGTACTATGGTTGATTTACAATTAATATCTAATCATATTTAGTGTAATTATATTTTTCACACATAATTATGTCATTGATTTATCATTAACCTAAGGATACGGTCTTTATAAAGGAATTCATGTCAACTTACATTCCATTGAGACTTCTTTGTTGTTATGAACCAATTCACTTTTATTTGGTGTATATATTGTACTTTGACATAGTATATCATCAATCCCTTTATTCTCATGATATTATAAAGTTTTTATTACCTCAATTATTTGTATTCAAGCGTCTCTCATTTGGTTAGGAACTCTAACTAAAATATCATTTTAAATTTTTAAAAAATTTATTCTTCTAAATATTTCTCATTAATGTCCATGTTTTAAAAATGGTTTTAAGGTTTTATTTATATGTACATTAATGTTTTAAATTTTAAATTCCTTTTAAAAGTTTCAAAGTGTTATGGTACACTTTGATTCAAAAATCTATTTTAAAAGGATTCTTGATAAATAGTGAAACTTTTAAATGTTTTTAAGAAAAAAGGGGATATTTCTCTCAAATGGTTTTAATGATTATTTTTATCTATGTCGACACCCCTTCATTGGATTTTACATTTGTTTAAAGTTAATTCATTATGATATAATCTTCCAAATGGTATTGAAGGTTTTGTGATATGTTTGACTGTGGATGTGTTATTTTTATACCATTCATGGTTTATAGTTAAAGTATTAACATTTCATATGCTAGTTTTAATACGAATTTTTATGTTATGATTCAACCTTTTCATATGAGGAATGTATTGGACTTAGTAAGTGATGGGTGGAGCCCGATATAGCTCCTCGATGCATCAGTAGGTCTCATGATACAAACTAGTGTCTTGGCACAAGGCCTTGACAAAATCTTATTCATAGTCTTGGCACAATACCTTGAGTATGTGGTTATGAAGTCTGGAATTATGCATTCCATCATTATGAAATTGGCTATTGATATTACATGTGATTATTCTACTAGTATAATATTCATGTGAATAAGTAAATGGCATTAATTGATTTATATTTTCCATATTATGATGAAGTTTAAGTTTAAAAGGCTTGTGTTGTAGTCTTATACATTGCCTTAAATGTTTATTCTTATTTAAGACAGTTTTTGCTATATTTTTATCCTTACTGATCATCTAAGCTCACCCCTTTCTTCTGTTTTAGTTTTACCAGGATGCAAAGAAATATATTACGATTAAATTACAAGAATAGGATAAGGGATATAAGAGTGTTCAAAGGGGACACAATGTTGTTGTTTTTTACTTCATGATGTAATGTAAAACTTATGTATGTATATCATACTTCCAAGGCTACTAAACTGATCGGACTTTTGGGACATGATTCCTTGTATCATGCTAATATTATGTAATAATGCACCGATTCTGGGTAACTGGGGTCGAGGCATTACAGTTGGTAACAGCGTAAGTTTAGTACAAACCTTGGAAGATAGATTTTGAAAAACTATGATTAGAAAACACTACCCTAAGATAGAAATTGAGGATTAGTATAGAAGAACATCTAGAAATTTTGGTAATGTCAATTATAGCATCCCGTCTTTTTATAACATAAACTTTCATTAAATTACACAAAACTGAGGATCTTTAAGGTTTAGTGTCTTGGAAACCAGGAACATAATACATGAAAACAACATAAAGAATTCTTCTTAAACATTTGAAAGGATTCTCCTTAAGTTCATCCTAGGTTCATTAGTGCATCTCATAACCTGGGGGCATACATCAAAAGAAAGGGTGAGCAGAAGGCCCAGTAAGGGAAACAAGAGAAACATTTTACATGTGAACTTGATATACTTCAATAAGGACATGAAAAGAACTTTAAGGCATGAGAAATAAATCATGAGGCATTTCATAATAAAAATAACATTTTTCATAACTTGAAGATGTGGCTACATAATTTAACATATAAAATCATGAACATATCACCAAGGTTCATCCCCAAGGTTTCATTGGAAAATTACCAAGGTTATTCACCAAGGTATCGTGAAAATTGTAATCTCTAGTGGTTACATCATTACCCAATGCATTGGAGCGCTATCAGGGAGCACCCTTAAATTTGCCTTTATTATCATGTGAGCCACATATATCATCATCAAACATTTCATAAATAACCCATATAGCATAAAATAAATGGGTTTCATTTCATAATCATAACGTTTTAAAAACTTCTTTAAAGACAAGATCTTTACGTCACTTTAAACCCACGGAAAGGGAAAGCGGGTCTCATGTATGTAAATAAAAAAATTTAAAATAGAAAATTTTGATATATATGTGAATACCCTTGTAGAAATAAGAGCTTTGAGTATTCAATTTATAACATAAAATAATTTTGAGAAAAGAGAGAGGTATTTTGAGACGAAAATTCTGCAGCATAACGGCTATGTTACAAGGTTTTAGAAAACATTGAAAAGAGAGGGGACATGGGTCACCCACTCATAAATGATCCATAAAACAGTAGGGGGACAGAATATAAGGGATTTAAGAACATGGTAATGAAATTTTAAAGATATACCATATGAAATGAAAAATATGGAAGTGAGACAAAAATAAGATTTCTCTTATGAAAATTCGGCAGCCTAACGGCGTCACTTAACTTCAATAAAAAAATGATTTGACAAGATAAAATAGGGTCTCTCATCATATGATCATAAGATATCAGTATGATAGATATAGAGATCATACCCCAACATAATAAAAAGTAACTTGAAAGATTTGACATGAAAATCGAACTTGAAAAATGAGAAGGGTGAAAGAATCACTTAAAAATTCGGCAACCTAACGGCGTCACTTAAACTTTCATAAAACGAAATGATGAGAGTAAGAGGGGATATCTCATCATATAAACATGAAAAGGGCATTAATATTAATATAAAATAACATCCTCTCACATAAGAACATGGAGCATAAAAGGAATGACATAAAAGAGATTACATGAAAAGAAAGAGAGAGGTCGGATCCCTTACCTTAAAACGTAACTCTTAAAACTCAAAGGTTTGGACCTTGAGGGCTTGGGGGCACCTTGGGAGGACTCCTTGGGAGGTGAGGAGACCAGAACTTCGTTGGGGGAGAGTTGGGAGTGAAAACTAAAGGAGGAAAGGGTGGGTATTTATAGGGAAAGTGAGGGGACAAGGCATTAATGGCCAAGGGACACCTCACAAGTGCTTTTCTCAAAACCATGTGCTCTCCCTTAGAATTTACCATGGAGTTAGGCCACATGGGGCCCCCAAAACAATAATTCATCACCCTTGGCTGGCCAACCCTTAAAATATCTCATGACATCATCATGACACAGTTATGATGTCATTAAACATACCGAAACCCTAAAACTGCATTTTTACTATTCACTGAAAAATTCATCTTACTCAGAAAAATCCCAAAATTTCACCTTAACCAAATATCTATGCTCTAAATACATTTATGAACTCCATTTTATAAAAATAATTTTCTAAATAATTTTAATTTAATTTTTAAATAAAAACACTATTCATCGAAAATTTGTTTTTTTCAGAAAAATCCCCAAAAATTACCATAACATAATATCGATGCTCTTAGTTCAAAAATAAATTCCTTTTTATAAAAATAATTTTCTAATCATTTTTAATTAAATTTTTAATTAAAAAACACTATTCACCTGAAAAAACTAATACTTGACTAATAATTTATGAAACCTTTATTTACCCATTTTATTGAATCACGTTACTTAATCTAGGTGTCTAAATTATATTAAAACTTTCTTTGAGTGAAATTACTAATCCATTTGGTCACATTACTAATCCTAAGTGTAAAATCACTATTCATAATTTACTATTCATCAAAAATTAAGTTGATCTTATTAGACTCCAAATTCCTTACTGAACACTTTTGTAGAAGACCTTTTTTTGAAAATCATTACACATCATTAATTATTTAGGGTTTACATAAATATTTTAAAATATCCTTTTTTCAAAATTCATCAATAAAATACATCCTAAAATTATCCTGACATTTGAAGTTTCACAAACATCACTAAAGGAAGAAATCTTAATTCATTCATCCCAAAGGATTACACAAAGAAGCTAGGGTCTCGTCACATAGCCCCTTATAACACCAGCATATGACCTAAGTGTAAGGTGTGCTATGGTGAGAGAATCTGAGGGAGGTTCAGATAACATTTCCCTAATAGTAATCTCTACTAACTTGAACTTCTCCCGCAGGCGTTTCCGTTCAAGCTTGACACGCTGGAGTTCGTCTTGGGCTTGGTCCAAAGCGAAGCCCAAAGATGTCACCTCCTTCCCAAGCTCTGATAAGTGGGCTTCATAAGGTTCGAGTCTACTGGATGAAGCCATCGACTCCTCTTTCTGCATTAACCATTAACATCTTATTAAATCATTAAGATTAAGTTAATATACTACTCAAAAAGATTGGGTCGTTACATTCTTCCCCCCTTAAGAAATTTCATCCCCAAAATTTATACTTGAGGCCTAGTCTAAAAGGTGAGGGTACTTTTGCTTCATTGTTTCCTCAGGCTCCCAAGTCGCTTCTTCATATTTATAATTCCTCCACAACACTTTCACAAGGTGGGTAGTCTTGTTTCGTAGAACCTTGTCTCTACGGTCTAAGATCTCCACTGGTTGCTCCTCATAAGAGAGGTCATGTTCCAGTTGTACCACCTCTAGGTTCAGTACATGCGAAGGGTCGGGTATGTACTTCCTCAAGAGAGATACATGGAAGACATCGTGAACTTGATCTAGGTTCGGTGGAAGTGCTAGACGATAGGCCACTGCTCCTATGTGATCAAGGATTTCATAGGGGCCAATGTACCTAGGTCTGAGCTTCCCTTTTTTCCCAAACCGCATGACTCTCTTCCATGGAGAAATTCGAAGGAAGACTTTGTCGCCAACACCAAACTCCAAGTCCCTTCGACGATTGTCAGCATAGCTCTTCTACCGACTCTGAGCAGCCTTTATGTGTTGTTGGATGGCATGAACCTGTTCTGTCATCTCTTGCACAAGATCAGGCCCAAGAAGCTTTCTCTCACTAGTTTCATCCCAACAAGTAGGAGTTCTACATCGCTTTCCATACAGAGCTTCATAGGGTGCCATATGAATACTCGAATGGAAGTTGTTGTTATAGGAGAACTCAACTAATGGGAGGTGTTGATCCCATCCACCTTTAAATTCCATTGAGCATAATCTCAGCATGTCTTCAAGTGTCTGAATAGTCCTTTCAGATTGGCCATCAGTTTGAGGATGATAGGTCGTACTAAAATTCAATTCAGTACTCAGAGCATGTTGAAGACTTCTCCAGAATTTTGATGTGAATCTTGGATCACGATCAGACACGATGGATAGTGGTACCCCATACAGCCTTACCACTTCCTTCACGTATATCTTGGCAAGTTGATCCAGAGAGAAATCTTCCCGAATAGAGATAAAATGGGCGGTCTTGGTGAGACGGTCCACAATAACCCATATCGCATTGTTTCCTTTGGATGTTTTCGGGAGACCAGTTACAAAGTCCATAGTGATATTATCCCACTTCCATACTGGTATGGGTAGAGGTTGTAATACCCCCTTAGGAAGTTGTCGTTCTGCCTTTACTTGCTGACACACCAGGAACCTTGTAGTGTAATGAGCAGTCTCCCTCTTCATGTTTTCCCACCAATAATGATCACGAAGGTCTCTATACATTTTAGTGCTTCCCAGCTGTATAGATAAAGTAGAGATATGAGCTTCATCCATCAGTTCTTTCTTTATCTCCGGAATAGATGGAACACATAGTCTTGTAAGAAATTTCAATACACCTTCTTGATCAATATTGAAATCAGGGAACTTCCCATCTTTTATAGCCTCCAACTTCTCCTACAGCAAAGGATCTTCTTTTTGAGCCTTCTTGATCTTCTCTAGTAATGAAGGTTGAGAAATCATTTGGGATAGGGTTGATGATGTCCCTTTCCTTATAATTCCCATGTCCAATTTTACTAGATCTTTAATCAAGGGATCTCCTAGGATCCTCATTGTTGCCATAACAACAGGATCTTTTCTGCTTAACGCATCTGTGACTTTATTTGATCTTCCAGGGTGATAATGAATTGAACAATCATAGTCTTTAATAAGCTCAAACCATCTCCTTTGTCTCATGTTCAATTATTTCGGCGTGAAAATATACTTTAAACTTTGGTGGTCGGTGTATATATCACATTTCTCCCCATAAAGATAGTGCCTCCATATCTTTAGAGCAAAAACAACTGCCGCTAACTCTAGATCATGCGTAGGATAATTCTGCTCATGAATCTTCAACTGTCGAGATGCATAAGCAATTACCTTGTCATTTTGCATGAGGACGCACCCAAGCCCTTTTAGAGATGCATCAATAAAAATAACGAATCCTTCTCTGATAGAGGTTAGTGTTAACACAGGTGCAGTAACCAATCTCTTCTTCAGCTCTTGGAAACTTTCCTCGCATTCCTTTGTCCAGATAAACTTAACCCCTTTTCGAGTCAACTTGGTTAGTGGATTAGAAAGTCGTGAAAAGTTTTTCACAAACCTCCTATAATATCCCGCTAAACCAAGGAAACTACGAATCTCAGTTACTGTTGTGGGTTGAGGCCACTCCTCCACAACCATTTTCTTTGCAGGGTCAACCGAGATTCCTTCATTGGTTATGATGTGCCCCAAGAAAGCCACTTGTTGTAACCAAAACTCACACTTGCTGAACTTTCCAAAGAGCCTCTCCTTCCGCAGAGTTTTCAAAATAACCCTCAGATGATCTTCATGCTCCTCATGACTTTTTGAATATATCAAAATATCATCAATAAAAACTACCACAAAGTTATCAAGGTAGTCCTTAAAGACTCTATTCATCAAATCCATGAAAATAGAAGGATCATTAGTCAAGCCGAAGGGAATAACAGTAAACTCATAATGCCCATATCTTGATCGGAAGGCAGTCTTTGGAATATCTTCCTTCTTCACCCTCAGTTGATGATAACCAGATCGAAGGTCAATCTTAGAGAAGAATTGAGCCCTGCGAAGTTGGTCAAATAAATCATCAATTCTTGGAAGAGGATATCTGTTCTTCACTGTGATCCCATTAAATTCTCTATAATCAATGCATAGCCGCATTGATCCATCCTTCTTCTTCACAAAGAGAACTGGTGCTCCCCAAGGAGACACACTTGGTCGGATAAACCCCTTCTCCAACAAGTCTTGGAGTTGTTTCTTTAACTCTTCTAGCTCTACATTTTCCATTCTATACGGAGTCTTTGATATCAGTTGAGACCCAGCTACGAGTTCAATGGATAACTCTACCTCTCTTTCTGGGGGAGGTCCAGGTAGCTCCTCAGGAAATATATCCATGTATTCCTGAACAATCGGAACATATTCTATTTGTATGCTCTCTTTTCCTTCTTCATCATCACCGATTATCTCTATAAAGAAAGCTATAGGAGGTGCTTCTAGTAGGGATCAGTTCAGGATATCTCTCCTTGGAAGATAACTGTAGGTCGTTCATTCAAGACTACTGAGATTTCCTTACTTCTGCATTTGATCTTAGCATTATACTTTGAGAGCCAGTCCATCCCTAGTATAATGTCGAATTCCATCATGGGAATGACTACTAGATTTGCGATAATATTGTGCTCACCAAAGTAAACACTAGAGTCTCTAAATACTGTTGATGCAAGGATAATCCCACTTGGAGTCTTGACTGACAACTCTACCTCTAGCAGTTCGGGGATTGATTCTATATTCCTTGCAAACTTGGAGGAAATAAAGGAATGCGTAGAACCAAAATCAAATAATGTACTTTCTAGTTTTGATAGGACGACAAGAGTACCTACTACCACATCATTCGGAACTTCAACTTCAGTTGTTGTGATAGCGAAAGCACGACCTTGCTCCCTTGGCCTCTGCTGAGGTTGATGGTGATTCCCCTCCACCGCCCTCAGATTTGGACATTTATTATCAAAGTTCCCAAGTTGTCCACACTTGAAGCATGTGACTTCGGGTAGGTCCAGAACCATCTTTCCTCTGTCGTTAGTGTTGGGAAGTTGAGGCTTCACATCACTACAACAATTCCGATAAATATGTCCTTCTTTTCCACACTTATAGCACTTACCACTTCCGATCAAGCAGTTCCTTGAATGCTTCTTCCCACATTTATTGCATGTGGCATGTTGCATATGATTTCCACCTCTTTCCTGATCAAAACTTCTTCCCAGGCTTGGTTCTAGAGTTCTCTTCTTTTCATTAGATTTTTGAGACCACTGTGTCTCCCCAAACTCTAGTTCAACTTTCATAGCACTTAGAACTATTTCATCATAGCTATCGTAGTCCCTGTTGGCTAGATTATTCCGCAGATGAGGTCGTAGTCCGCCAAAGAATCTATCAACCTTCCCATTAGGGTCCATGACAAAGCTTGAGGTATAACGGGAAAGCCTTGTGAAGTTCATCTCGTAGGTTCCAACTGATTCATTCTCCTTCTGCTTCAGCTTGAGAAATTCTTTCTCCATTCTCGTTCTCATCGAACGAGGGAAATACTTATTAAAGAATATTCCCCAGAACTCTTCCCACTCCATAGCTTCCATATCTCCTCGTGGCTTCATGTTTTTGATCAGTGACCACCACTGATCAGCTTCTCCCTCTAGGCGGTAAACAGCAAGGGTGACTTTTTCTTGTTCCGAACAATGAAGTACAGAAAAGATCTTTTCAATGGAACTTATCCATTGTTCCGCAACCAATGGGTCAGTAGATCCACTGAAATTTGGTGGTCGTTGATGCATAAAGGACTCAACAGAAAGTTGTTCCCTTCGTGGTGAGATCGGCCTCTCAGCTTGATTCAAGTTATTACTCATAACTTGAGTCAGTTGGTTCATCATTCGCATGAATGTTTCCATTCTGGCTTCCATCGGAGGGCCGTCAGAACATGGTGCATTGCGGTCACCATCGGCATGGTTCCTCCTATTGCCTGCCATTTTCTAAAAGAATAAAACCTTAGTGAGAAACTTATTTTATTTATGAATCTTTTAACTAAGACTTCATGTTTAGAAAATTATACTTCTCTATAATTCCTTCATAATGATTCATAAAAAGCTTGTGATTAACCAAACATATCCCTCGGGAGTGTCGTAACCAAGAGTGAAGCAAGGCCCATTATCATACACCAGTTCCCGTTCGAGTCTAGCTCAAAGAAGTGTTTTCAGTTTTTACCCCTATGTACATCTGTGCCAGAGCCGCCTCTACCTGCTCGTATCCTGATAGGGATGTATTTGTTTGATAAACCACTTACTCAATACTTACCAAAATACCAGGAAGTTTTCCTATATTTAAACATTTATATAGGGTTCTTCCTAAAGTTTTTATATCCTAATTTCCACAAATAACTAAACCATCCTTTGATACCAACTATAGCATCCCGTCTTTTTATAACATAAACTTTCATTACATTACACAAAACTGAGGATATTTAAGGTTTAGTGTCTTGGAAACTAGGAACATAATACATGAAAACAACATAAAGAATTATTCTTAAACACTTGAAAGGATTCTCCTTAAGTTCATCCTAGGTTCATTACTGTATCTCATAACCTGGGGACATACATCAAAAGAAAGGGTGAGCAGAAGGCCCAGTAATGGAAACAAGAGGAACATTTTACATGTGAACTTGATATACTTCAATAAGGACATGAAAAGAACTTTAAGGCATGAGAAATAAATCATGAGGCATTTCATAATAAAAATAAACTTTTTCATAACTTGAAGATGTGGCTACATAATTTAACATAGACAATCATGAACATATCACCAAGGTCCATCCCCAAGGTGTCATTTGAAAATTACCAAGGTTATTCACCAAGGTATCGTGAAAATTGTAATCTCTAGTGGTTACATCATTACCCAATGAATTGGAGTGATATCAGGGCACACCCTTAAATTTACCTTTATTATCATGTGAGCCACATATATCATCATCAAACATTTCATAAATAACCCATATAGCATAAAATAAATGGGTTTCATTTCATAATCATAACGTTTTAAAAACTGCTTTAAAGACATGATCTTTACGTCACTTTAAACCCACGGAAAGGGAAAGTGGGTCTCATGTATGTAAATCCCAGAATTTAAAATAGAACATTTTGATATATATGTGAATACCCTTGTAGAAATAAGATCTTTGAGTATTCACTTTATAACATAAAATAATTTTGAGAAAAGAGAGAGGTATTTTGAGACGAAAATTCTGCAGCATGACGGCTATGTTACAAGGTTTTAGAAAACATTGAAAAGAGAGGGGACATGGGTCACCCACTCATAAATGATCCATAAAATAGTAGGGGGACATAATATAAGGGATTTAATAACATGTTAATTAAATTTGAAAGATATACCATATTAAATGAAAAACATGGAAGTGAGACAAAAATATGATTTCTCTTATGAAAATTCGGCAGCCTAACGGCGTCACTTAACTTCAATAAAAAATGATTTGAAAAGCTCAAATAGGGTCTCTCATCATATGATAATAAGAGATCAGTATGATAGATATAGAGATAATACCCCAACATAATAAAAAGGAAATTGAAAGAATTGACATGAAAATCGAACTTGAAAAATGAGAAGGGTGAAAGAATCACTTAAAAATTCGGCAGCCTAACGGCGTCACTTAAACTTTCATAAAACGAAATGATGAGAGTAAGAGTGGATCTCTCATCATATAAACATGAAAAGGGAAGTAATAGGAATATAAAAGAACATCCTATCACATAATAACATGGAGCATAAAAGGAATGACATAAAAGAGATTACATGAAAAGAAAGAGAGAGGTCGGATCCCTTACCTTAAAACGTAACTCTTAAAACTCAAAGGTTTGGACCTTGAGGGCTTGGGGGCACCTTGGGAGGACTCCTTGGGAGGTAAGGAGACCCGAACTTTTTTGGGGGAGAGTTGGGAGTGAAAAATAAAGGAGGAAAGGGTGGGTATTTATAGGGAAAGTGAGGGGACAAGGCATTAATGGCCAAGGGACACCTCACAAGTGCTTTTCTCAAAACCATGTTCTCTCCCTTGGAATTTACCATGGAGTTAGGCCACATGGGGCCCCCAAAACAATAATTCATCACCCTTGGCCGTCCAACCCTTAAAATATCTCATGACATCATCATGACACAGTTATGATGTCATTAAACATACCGAAACCCTAAAACTGCATTTTTACTATTCACTGAAAAATTCATCTTACTCAGAAAAATCCCAAAATTTCACCTTAACCAAATATCGATGCTCTAAATACATTTATGAACTCCATTTTATAAAAATAATTTTCTAAATAATTTTAATTTAATTTTTAAATAAAAACACTATTCATCGAAAATTCGTTTTTTTCAGAAAAATCCCCAAAAATTACCATAACATAATATCGATGCTCTGAGTTCAAAAATAAATTCCTTTTTATAAAAATAATTTTCTAATCATTTTTAATTAAATTTTTAATTAAAAAACACTATTCACCCGAAAAAAACTAATACTTGACTAATAATTTATGAAACCTTTATTTACCCATTTTATTGAATCACATTACTTAATCTAGGTGTCTAAATTATATTAAAACTTTCTCTGAGTGAAATTACTAATCCATTTTGTCACATTACTAATCCTAAGTGTAAAATCACTATTCATAATTTACTATTCATCAAAAATTAAGTTGATCTTATTAGACTCTAAATTCCTTAATGAACACTTTTGTAGAAGACCTTTTTTTGAAAATCATTACACATCATTAATTATTTAGGGTTTACATAAATATTTTAAAATATCCTTTTTTCAAAATTCATCAATAAAATACATCCTAAAATTATCTGGACATTTGAAGTTTCAAAAACATCACTAAAGGAAGAAATCTTAATTCATCCATCCCAAAGGATTACACAAAGAAGCTAGGGTCTCATCACATAGCCCCTTATAACACCGGCATATGGCCTAAGTGTAAGGTGTGCTATGGTGATAGAATCCGGGGGAGGCTCAGATAACATTGCCCTAGTAGTAATCTCTACTAACTTGAACTTCTCCCGTAGGCATTTCCGTTCAAGCTTGACATGCTGGAGTTCGGCTTGGGCTTGGTCCAAAGCGAAGCCCAAAGATGCCACCTCCTTCCCAAGCTCTGATAAGTGGGCTTCATAAGGTTCGAGTCTACTAGATGAAGCCATCGACTCTTCTTTCTGCATTAACCATTAACATCTTATTAAATCATTAAGAGTAAGTTAATATACTACTCAAAAATATTGGGTCGTTACATAAATATTATGTGGGTTTTCCAAGAAATACATCCCAGTCTGGATACGAGCAGGTAGAGACGGCTCTGGAACAGATGTACCTAGGAGTGAAAACTCTGACAAGGAGTTTCAGGCTTGACCCATGGTATCCTGGTACACAACAACGGGCCTTGCTGCACTCTTGGTTACGAAACTCCCAGGGGATATGCTTAGGATAATTCACATTTTCTTTACAAACCGATTTAAAGTATTTTAATATAATATGAGAATAAATAACCTTGGTTAATCCTAAGGTATTTTAGATTGAAAACAAGGTGTTATGTTATTCTCTAAATGATTTTATGACTCACACTATGCTTTCTTGTGTTAGTCAATGGATGGATTCCAAGGAAGTCATAGTAACATTGAACATGATGTAAAAGGTGGGAACGGTGGTGAAAATGAGCAACGAAATGGAATATTGATAGGGGTAAAAGATATTGTGTTCATGCAGAATTAGTTTTCCAAAAATATTATCAATAATATATATATTAACCAACTCCCGTACTCAATAAAGAATAGAAAGGCGGTGAATGGTAAGAGCTCCACCAGTGGAGACCATGGAGAAAAGAAAGCTCAATTTCCATCATGTAGGAAATGTGGATAGAGATACCGAGGAAAGTGTCTCAATGGAACAAAGAAATGTTTTATGTGTGGGAAAAGAGGATATAAAGTAAAGAATTACCAAGGAAAAATGAAGAGTACTATGTAAGAAAATAAAAATGGTCCCAAGAATCCATTTACAGTCATTTGCTGTAAATATAGGGGACCTGGGCATTACCCGAGTGAATGCCCTATTCTATAGGATAACCTATTGGTCAAGGAAGAACCTATGTATAAATAAATGGATGGTTAAATGTTTAAAATTATTAGTTCTATTTGTTGATGGGATTACTTTGGAAGACATTTCTCTTATATGTGTAACCTTGCAGTTTGTTTTGTGAAAATTCTATTTTAGGAATAATTATCTTTTCTTTTGTCGATATAGTTATAAATAACCATTTGGGTTTATATGATCCTTTAATTTGAGGCAATTAAAAGTTATTAAATTTTGGGATGAAAATGAGAGGTATGAGATAACATTTGTGGTAAAATTATGTTATGGTTATTTTGAGGAATTTATCTCATTTTGGTAATGTTTTAAAATATAGTTTTTGAAAAAGGACAACACGCAGACCGTGTGACAAACCATCACATCAGACAAAGATGTGGGAATCGAACCCACAACCAAAGTGAGATTGAGATTTATCACCTACCACTGGACTACGTGAAGTCCCTGGTTAGTGTTACTAATTATTTTTAGTTAAATGATTTTATTGATCAATAATAAGTTGATTTGGGATCTTAGGTCTTATCAAATGGATATCCTTAGTATAGGGAAATGATTTGGTGATAAGTGTTATTTTGGAAGACATTCACTCTGTTGGGAACACTATATGCCTAAAAAATAAAATACTATGGGATTTCATTTGAGGAGTAATGGTGTATTTTTATCTATGTTTTTATTGTGGATTTATAGAGATTTGGGTTATTTATGGAAATTATTAACCTATTATAGAGAATATGTGATTAGGTTAATTACTTTTAAGTATGTGACTTTAAGAGTAGTCGATGTTATTTGGAGATAAAATTTAATGTGGAAGACTACGTAATCAAATTATTATAAGTTTTGGGTTTCAATATTAGTTTGGATTATATTGAAGGATTTTAAGGACAATTATTTATTGAATGGAATTTATTGAACTTTGGGTATTTTTGGTTTAATTTTAGAAATTAAGATTAGTATTTCTTTCTCTAAAATATTATCCTTTTTGGGGATCATTTGATCTTGTACTAACCATTTTGGTTTTTTTTAATCTCTAAATACAAGGTAAATATATATTTTATCCTTTGTGGATCATGTGATTCTCTAGAAGTTGATTCTAGCGCTTCAGGTGTGACCAAGTCATCTTGAATACTCATCGTTTGGAAAAAAAAGATGAGTTAGTGGTAGAAATTTATTAAAGGATGAAATTCTACTTAAAAATTAAGTATATCTCTTTATGTTCTTAGTCAATATCATAAATAAATTCCTCAACTTTATGAAATGTAACTTAAAACAAAAAACGTTGTCCGTTTACTTTTCCTACTGGGAAACTAATGACCGTTTATCCCATCACAAGTGTGTGGTTTTTTTATTGTTAACTTTATCCTGATCATGTTTTCTATCACTCTCCATAAGAACTTGACACTTAGTTTATCTTCCATATCCATGTTTTCCTACATGGAATCCTAGTATGAGTTATCTTGTGTGACCTTTGTACTTCCCTTTCTTTCTTTTAAAGTGATAGTTTTATTAGATCTTTTTTCGATGTGGGACTTTCAATGAAGTTCCCAAGCCCAATTTTAAAATTGTGAGGATTCAATTTCCAAAATGGGGAAGAATGTAACACCCCAATATTTCATAGTAAGTTATTTTCTTTAAAGTAATTCAATAGCTTGCGCTACACGCAACACCGAGTTTGAGCGCACCACGACTTATCAAACTAGTCGTTCAAAAATCGGTTATGAATAGTATGAACTGAATTATGAATTTTATATACTATATATAATTTTAGAATCCATATTATGTGTTTCTTATACATAATATAAGAACAAATTTATTTTTTCAGATAAAAGAAGTATTTTTCAAAAAAATGTAATTTTACCACCTTTTAATGGAAAACCCTTTTTAAAACCAATAAATGAAACTCTTATATATTCAATTTAATGAAATTAAATTCTTCTTTATAATAGGGATATAAAAATTTATTTTGGATAAATTTTTGGTATTTTTCTGATAACTTTCATATTTTGATGAATACTGAAAAATACTAAATTTTAATTGAAAACAAATTTTTTAATCGAAATAATTTATAGTGTTAAATTATGCATTTGAATGGTTTGTAAGTATAATTAGATTATATTTTTATCATTTAATAAAATATAGATGATTATAAGTAGTTTCATATTTAAATTTTACACAAACACATGTCAATCTTTTGATAGTTTTTACTTTTTAAAAACCCACTTTTCGGTTTTGACAATGGGAATTAATTTTAAATTAATTAATGAAACTTCTATGTTTTGAATTTGGTAAAATAGAATTAATTTTTTAATTCAGAATATCAAAATTATCTTAGGGTAAAGTTTTGGTATTTTTCAGAAAACATTCAATTTTGGATGAATTGTGAAAAACACTGCGTTATAATTTAAAACCGACTTTTTATTTAAAAAATTATTTATTTTATTTAAATTTATTTTAAGTCAAAATAGATATATAATACCTATATAAGTTCAATGTAATTCATTGGATTCATTTTATAATAAAATTAGATGTATAAAATTGTATTGAACTTTTTACCATCTTTTACCCACATTCTAGGAGCATTTGCAAATTTGCATAAAACATAATTTTACCGCTTCTGTGAATTGAATTTTAAAAATCTGAGAGACACGGTTAATATCATTAAGTAAAATTTGGTTCAATAAGATGAAAATAATTTTTGGTGAATAGTAACTTTTGACTTTTATTTACCACGGTTAAAAGTAAATAGGGTAATTAAAGGTAAAAATGATATTATAATTACCCTAAAAGATGTCCTAATTCGATTGGATAAGTTTAATTCGACCAAAATTAACCTTAGTAATAAAATATGATCCTTAGGTCCACTTGGATTATATTAGGACATTTATTATTATTGTATTTAAAGAATAGTTAAAAGTGTTAAATTCAAAGTATACTAACTAAACCATTTTTAATATAGGGTTATACATAAGATAAATTAGACTATTACTATTCATTAAAAATATAAACATATTTCCTATATAATTGTATTTTATTTATAATTTTTAGAGATTAAATAATTAAATTTATATATGACACAATGATGATGCACTAATTACCTTCTTAATGAAATATTAAAATAGTTTATATTATAAATATTAAAATAAATGTAATTTAAAAGTTTTGATGACATCCACGAATTTTATAGGTTAATATAACATGTTAGGGTTGATTAGATAAATTTTTTTCGAAGTGATAATGTTTTTATGACTTTCACAAAAACAAAATACCAAATAGTGTCAAAATTGACATAAATTAGTTTTTAAAACAAATACTATATTATTGGTTGATATAATATTCCTAAAAATCTAAGGTTCCGCCAAAGATCTTAAATAATATTATATATGTCATTAATTAACCACTTGAGGTTCTCCTGGAATTTTAGAGTAAGTTTATTAACCATATAGTGTAAAAATACAAGAAGACATGGTAAAAGTTAAACTATTTAACAAAGAGTTAAATCTAAAAGATAAGGTTAAAATGGTAACCTAAAATTGTATAAAATGTATTGGTTGAGAGGTTTTCAACCCATCACCACCTTATCTTAGAAATAAATTATTTTTGAGCTATTAGAAACCGAAAATGATTTTATTATAAAATAATATTTCAAGCTTTTCCTAAAGTGACTCTCACCTCTCTTATAAAAGGGTATTTCCCCTTATCTTAATTTCACACCACCAAATCCATTTGGCTCAGACAAAACCTACCCAAATATCTTTCCAAATTCTCTAAATTCATCCTAGAGGCCTTACATTGATCATAAATCCAACCTAATGAGCCCTTTTGATCAACTCAAAAGAAAACACCTGAAGAAGAGGTAATAATTTCACCACCCTCTTTCAAGTTCTTTTCTTCTTCCACTTCCTCTTTATTTTTTTTTCTATAACAAAATAATAAATCCAGTACCTTCTACATATTTTTATGTTATTATAAATATGGTACAACCATATTCATTATTCTATCCATCCTTTAAATGACAAAGTCATCATACGTGTGTACGTACGGTTTACCGTCTCCAGGTCGTGGTGTAGTTTGTTATTCAAACACTTCATTATTTGGATGGGTATAATAATGAGTATAAATAATGTAAATAATAAATATAAAATTTTAATGATTATTTATATATGATATACCATTCAATTACATACGATTTCACCATCAATATAATGATATTGTCGCGCGTGCGTATGTACAACTTACCGTCTCCACGAACGCAATGGGATTCATTCCCCATCGTAATCATTCAAGAATAATTTTTATTTTAGGATTAAAAATAATGTTTAAGAACTTAATATCATTCTTTATATGAATAAAATACAGCCTATACATAACAAACATGACTTACATAACAAAACATACAAAGGAAAACGAATCAGTTAACAACCAAAACAATGATGCTACTGAAATATCATTAACAAAGCAATATTAAAAGATCATATATGATATCATATTTATGTATTTGGTTCTTTTATAATTTAATAAAAATTATTTAAATATTATACAAGAGTTTAACCTACCCTATACTAAGGAAAAGTACAAGGTAAGGGGTTTTTATATCACTTTTATTCCCATGAGATTTATGCTATATTTTCCACTATTACCTTTTGTGTGGTATATGTACTACCCATGATTGTATTGTTTGAGTAATATAATTTAATTTATGGGTATTTACATCATCATTGGATGATCCTTATTTCATGGGGTGTATGTTTCGTAAGTTACCAAATTGATAAGGGAATTTCAAATTTCAATTTCCACTCATTCGGTTTTACACAAACTTCATTGATTACATTACTCTAAGATTATGTGTGAAATCACTATTTATTTACTTATGTAGTAATTTAAACTTCAATTTGTGTGGATATAATTTTGATACACATAATCACTCCATTTATAAATTCTCAAGTCATTAATATAAACTTGATAAGAGTAATTTTAACTCAATTTCTATTCATTGAGTTAAACATCCAAGTCATTGGTATTATTTTTACAAGAATATGTGTGAATATCCTATGATTGATTTAAAATAAATATCCAATCATATTGAGTGTATTTAAATTTTTCACACATAATTATGTCATTGATTTATCCATAACCTAAGGATACGATCTTTATAAAGGAATTCATCTCAACTTACATTCCATTGAGACTTCTTTTTTGTTATGTGCAAATTCACTTTTATTTGGTGTATATACTGTACTTTGACATAGTATATCATGAATACCTTTATTATCATGATATTATAAAGTTTTTATTACCTCAATTATTTGTATTCATGCATCTCTCATTTGGTTAGGAACTCTAACCAAAATACCATTTTAAATGTTTTAAAAATTTATTCTTCTAAATATTTCTCATTAATGTCCATGTTTTAAAAATGGTTTTAAGGTTTTATTTATATGGACATTAAGGTTTTAAAATTTAAATTCATTTTAAAAGTTTCAAAGTGGTATGGGACACTTTTATTCAAAAATTTATTTTAAACGGCTTCTTGATAAATAGTGAGACTTTTAAATGTTTTCAAGAAAAAGGGTATATTTCTCTCAAATGGTTTTAATGATTATTTTCATGTATGTCAACATCCTTCTTGGGATTTTACATTTGTTTAAATTTTATTCATTATGATACAATCTTCCTAATGGTATTTAAGGTTTTGTGATATGTTTGACTATGGATTTTTTATTTTTATACCACTCATGGTTTATGGTTAAAGTATTAACATTTAGTATGCTAGTTTTAATACGAATGTTTATGTTATGTTTCAAACTTTTCATATGAGGAATTAATTGTACTTAGTAAGTGACAGGTGGAGCCCACTATAACTCCTTGATGTATCGGTAGTTCTCATGAGACAAACTAGTGTCTTGGCACAAGGCGTTGAAAAAATATTATTTGTAGTCTTGGCACAAGGTCTTGACTATGTGGTTATGAAGTCTTGAATTGTGCACTACATCATTATGAAATTGGATATTGATATTACATGTGATTATTCGACTAGTAGAATATCCATGTGAATAAGTAAATGGCATTATTTGATTTATCTTTTCCATATTATGCTGAAGTTTAAGTTTAAAAGGCTTGTGTTCTAGTCTTATACATTACCTTAAATGTTTATTATTATTTATGAAAGTTTTTTTTATATTGTTATCCTTACTAAGAATCTGAGCTCACCCCTTTCTTATGTTTTATTTTTACCAGGATACAAATAAGAATATTATGATTAACCTGCAGTAATAGGCTAAGGGATATAAGAGTGTTCAAAGGAAACACAATGTTGTTTTATTTATTTCATGATGTAATGTAAAACTTATGTATACATCTAGTACTTCCAAGGATACTAAAATGATTGGTCTTTTGGGACATGATTCCTTGTATCATGCCAATGTTATGTAATAATGCACCGATTTTGGGTAACTGGGGTTAGGGCGTTACACAGATAGTATTGAAAACCAAGTTCATAAATATGAAAGACAATGAAATAAAGTGAGGAAGTTGAATAGATAAGTAGAAGAAAATATTGATGTAAATATGTCATGTGTCTATAAAAATGACTAATAAGAGGAATGGGTACAATAATATATAACATTCTATCAAAATGCAAAATAAGAAAAAAAAACTGCTACAACTATCATTTGGAGCATAGGTTCAGTCCTATGCTCCCAACTCCATCCTAGAAAATTAAATCAAGCATTAGAAGATGGAAGATTCCCTTTATCTGTATTTGTGATCATAAAGTCTACTCAGATACCAAAGGTGCATGAGTAGGGTGTGAGATACAATATCAGTAGGATGGCACCCACGGTGTCTAGGCCTTCCCATTTCATGCCATATAAATATAAGTAGTGTTCAATATTTAATTGAAATGCAAGACAAAAATAAATAAATAAACTTGTTGGGCTGGGCTCCAGTTGGAGACCCATCCACTAAACCTGCTTCGACCTAAGTTAGTGTGTCTGAACCGAATGGACCTACAAAGGTAAGGTGAAGTATAATTTTCTAGAGGATGGACTGTCCCCAAGCTTGTACATGGACTTAGAGGACATGTACCTACACTTTTAATTCAAGGTTCATTTCTAAATTTCAAAATGTTCATTTTCCTTTTTAATTTCATTTGAAAATCCACTTCATAGAACAGAGTGAGACACCTAGAGCCTGTCCTTGACAATCTGAGAAGACTTTCTAAGTATCACTTGAGGTATCATTACATAACCAAGGACGAGGATCCTGTACATGGTAACCCAAGGATGAAGTCCCACATCTCACTCCAAGCCTGGTGAAAAGTCAAAGACTATCCTTCGAGTTCGTACCTAGTATTTCACATAGGGGCCTAAGTCTCTCTTTAGGCATGGTTCAACCAAACGTGGCTTAGATCCCATCCAAGGGGTCTGCCGTAAGGAACTGACATCACTCATATGGAGGTAAATGTAATCAATGCTCAGTGAACCCATCATAGGCATAGTTGGTATCGTTCTCGACATGCCTACTAGCCATTAACAATTCTAACATAGTGTAATAAGAGTCCATCCAAGGGGTCCTTAAGATGGAATCCCTTGTTTCACCCTAGGCTATAAAGCGAAAGAACCAAACAATCATTTCATGTTTAACAAGCTAAAAATATGGGCCATTATAGTTAATTCAATCCATTATATCATATTAGGCATCATTAGTCAATCATGTCATTGGGTTAACCATTTAAGTCATATGGCATAAGGCATAAGATTTTAATCAATTCAATTTTATACCAACCATCTATAAGTGGCATGGGGAAAGGCTAGTCACTAGGTTCACCACCCTTAGAAAATCATTACATATCTCAAGGTAATTAATATAAGGAAAGACCCATTTGGAATCCTCATCAAGCCAGGAAAAAATAGACAATTAGGAAACTAGGATAACATATCCAATTGGTTGGAAAAACTCAAGGTGATCATACAATGAGGTGGTTCGATGCTAAGTAGTATCACAATACATGTGTGAAACAAGTCAGAATGATTCAATTCCCATTTTGGAGGCTTTGCTGGAATGGCCTGGTGAGTGGCACAACGACACAATTTATGAAAAGTGATGAAACAATGGGAAAAGACCATGACTACCTACCTTAACCTTGTAGAGATTCCCTCATCTAGTATCAATGTTTGATTCAAGATAGGTTGTAAGAAATCGATGAAACCATAAAATTTCCTAAAAATGGGGCAAATGATATTGCACCCAAATAGCACAATGTATGGGATGAAGAACTTGAAATATATTAGAGAGGATTAGAGACCGTACCTCTAGATTTCCAAAGGATCCAACAACGGACGAATCTGATGATGAACGGAGGCACCACCTTGATTCCTAGGTTGAGAGGAGAAATGGGTTTCTATGAGATGAGGAGCAACCAACCATTGGAATGAGAGGGGGAGGAAGAGAGAATAGTTTTAAATCATTAAAGAGGTTCATTTTAGTAATGTCACAAACCAACCTGGGTCGACCCTGAACTAGTCACCCGAGCCGGTCCGCGACATGGCCTGAGAGGCGTTCCTAATCCTCCCGGGCTTACAAAAAGTACCAGGGCATCAACAGAGGTTGTGGGAATGATTTCTCCCAATATAAATAAATAAAGCCTCAAAAATAATACAGAGAAATGCAGAATAAATAAACCGAAAAAACAACTAAACATGAACAAAAGAAAAATTAAAACTAACCAAACACGACGTCCGAACTAACTCCATGCGACCTCGCGGGTCACTCTCCGACTCAACGATCAATCTTCGCCCAAGGCGAGCGCACTCAAGCTGTAGCCTGAACAAACACTAAAAACAGAAAATAAATATAGGCATGAGTATTAAACTCGGTAGGCTATCCCAATATCTATTCCCAATGCACTACCTTTAAAATAAAATAAACATCATTTCAATTTTGAACTACAATTTATAAAAGTATGTTTTTCTAAATATTTTACTTAAAAACAAAGTACGAACCATTGCTCTTAACCATTTCCAAATTTGGGTTCATTTCATTAGTGTCAATGAATTTTTAGAAATGGAAAGTGATGTTTATATTTTCAAATTTGTACAAATAGGATTAAACACTTTCATTTGAAAACCATTTCTAGAAACCAAGTCAAAACCAATTTATCACTCTCCAAGGAAAACAATATACAAAAATGCACAAGAGTAATTACAAAACAAGGGAAATATAGAAATACATACAAGTACCAAATCATCACTACAAGTAACTGAAAAGTCAACAGACATGGGTGAACCTAGGAGATCAAGAATAATCCAGAATACACCAATAAAAGAGATATAATCCTCATTGACATGTCCCACACGATGAAATGAAAACGCCCTATACACTCGACCATCCTTTCTTAGGCAGGCCGAGGGAAAATCCCATAGTAATAAACCCAATATATCCACCTACTATGGGCCACTGGTCAGTACCATAACCTACCAGTGCAACAATCATCCTTAGAATATTCTCTCAATATACCAGATTCTCATGTCTCAAGTATTTGAAAAGGGGGTGAGCCAACCGATGCCAACCAAGCATCCAATCACACACACATACATACATACATACATATATATATATATATAAAGCACAAAAGGCATCACCTCGGCCCACCCTATGGGACAACCTCTTGCCTTTAAACTACTCGAGCACCCGGAAGCCTCTAAGCACGGCCTCCCATCAATCAGTCGCAACCAAGGCAGGAGAGTTATCCTAGGAGGGCTTTCATCAAAACATTTTCATCATTTTCCATGAAGTTTCAAATGGGCATTGAACACATTTCACAATCACCACTTTAAAAAGAACTAAAATGCTTGTTCACACTTCCGAAAAAATCATTTATCATTAAAACCAGAACTCTACTTGAAATTTTGTGAATTATGTTTAAAAGCCAAACGGGCATTCTTTCACTATTGTGTGTCCGCTCATCAAGAAAATATTTCAAGTGTCATGTATAAAATAAACAGAACTTTTTACATCAAGTAATTATTTAAAAATTAATTATCTAATACTGTTAAATATTTATTAAAATTAATAAAATATTTAATTGAACAATTGGCGTGTGCAAACACAAAAAAAACGACACCATTTTTACACCACAAGAATTGAATTATAAATTTGCATGATAAATGAATTAATATTAAGTTGCATAATAATATTTAGCACACACACACAAACACACACACACACATATATATATATATATTGGGTGCAAACAGCATGAAATAATGTAACTTAAATTTTTAAAAGTAGTGCAACGGGAACCTACCTTGGAACCAAGGCATGGCGACAACGCTCGCTCAGAAACAAGGCGCAACGACAACGCTTACACTGAATCGCTTCACACGGGTTCTAAAACATCAATCCTACCGAAACAACCATCGAACGACAAAACCAACTAATAAAACAAATATGAAAGCAAGAATAATAAAAATAAAATAAAAATAAAGATAAAAACACACCCGAATGGGGAAGTGGTATACCGGAGGGCTGCGCACGCCAGAAGGAGGGGCTGCGACCTGAGGCGGTCTACCGGAGAGGGTTGCCGGAGGTGCAGAAAGGTGCTAGTCGGAAGAGGGGTCGGCCGAGGAGGTTATGGGTCGGCCGAAGAGGTTGTTTCGCACTAAGCCAGGGGTCCGAGGGGGGTTGTGCCAATGAGAAGCAGGGCCAAGGGGTAGCGATGGGAAGTTGGGGTCGCGCCAGAAGTCGCCTATGGGGTGCTAAGGCGCGCTGCAAGTCTGAGGGGGTTGCGGGTCATCCGGAAGGGTTGCGGGTCAGCCAGAAAGGCCACGACCACTGAAGAAGGGAGGTTTGGCGCTGGCGGGAGGCCTCGCCGGAGGAGGGCAGGTCGGCCGGAGGTGCTGCGGGTGTTGCGGACAGGGGAGGGGGAGAGGAGGGAGGCCAAGCGTCCTGGATGGGGGGCTGCTGCGGATAAAGGAAGGGAGCCAGGGCGGGCTGCCTGTGCGGCGGCAGACAAATGAGAGGAGGGAGCAGCGGCGGGCTGCTGTGTGTAGGGAAGGAGAGGGAGTCGGGGTCGAGGCGCTCGGACTGGTGCGCTGAAGGAGGGTCGCACACAGGGGGTGAGTAGGGCCGACGACGGGATGTTGCAAAGGTGGATCGGGCTGCTGTGAAGGGGAGAGGGAGTGCTGGGGTAGAGGAGGCCAGGCCGAGTGCTAGGCAGGAGCGTCGGTGGGAGGCCAGGGTGCGCTGCAAGGGAGGTCGAGGGCAAGGGGGCATGGCGGCGCATGGAGAAGGGTTGTGAGTAGAGGATAAGAAAAAAAATGGGGGGAGAGAAAAGGGTTTCCGAAAACCCAAAAAAAGTAAAAAATAATGAAAATAATAATAATAATAATAATAATAAAATTAATAAATAAAAATAACTAAAATATTATATATATCTATATATATGTGTGTATTTATATACTTTTAAAATCCTACTAACTAAATAGTAATGAATCAAATAATAATTATTATAATTCAACAATAAAATAGTTTCTAGAAATTTCTTTAATTAACATCAATTTAATTTTAATATTTAGAATGACAATAATAATAATAAAAATGATAACACGAAGATAAAATAAAAAAAATAAAAAAAATAAAAGTAGTCATATTATTTCAATAAAAATAAAATTCTTAACATGATAAAATTTTAAACGACACAACAATTAATGTGCGTTTTAAATATAAACACTTTTTATTTCAAATTTACGAAGACAACGGGATGTGCAGTTGTTACGGCGAGGTCGTGTGCCTCCAACTTCACACTCCACCCGTGCGCCTGATGACGTCAATGCTGAAGAGCACATGTTTTAACATAACTCAAAGAAACAATTCATCCAGGACACACCCGAACCACATAAAAATTTATTTAAGGCTGAAAAATAATTAAATAAATCTATACTCACGGGTCGGGTGTGACAATTCTCCCCACCATAATGCTTTTCGCCCCCATAAATCCATGATACCATCCATCTAGTTGATCAACACTTAAGGATTTCACATAACCCGGTCCAACCTCTCAATACAAGGACATCACACCGACTACCTGCGAGACTCAACCTCATCGCTCGAAACAAATCACCAGTGGAGGGGAGGTATGATCGGACTCCCCACCATAAGAACACAACCAGCATCCGATAATGATTTGAGAGAAAATCCAAAGAGACGGTGGGTCTCCCCACCATAAAGGACCAACCTTTACATTGCCAAGTGGAAAAATGACTTAAGCCTGAACCAGGCCTTACTCAAGAAAAAAGGAGCACAACAATAACATTTAAACCACTCACTTTTGTTCGAAAGGGATATGAGCTTAAATGGAAACTTTGCACGAACTAAAAACCCTAACCCCACAGGCAGGGAGGGAGGGACCAAGGGATGGATCAATGAAACTGCGATGTACAACTACTCACGACCCATCACTTCGGGATAAACACAAACCAAAGTCGCAACTGATTCACATGGTTGGACCACGCAAGTTCACTGATCAGAAACTTGCATCTAAAAGGAACAATCGTCGACATCGCACGAGGGATAAGCCCTTCATTCACTTTGCAGTAAGAGTAAAATTACAATGACAGAGAAACCAGAGCAGTAACACCAAAACTAACTCACCACACAGTAGAGGCACAACTTTAACCAGACTTCTTAAAATTCCCTGAGGGTTCCTGATTACACGTTGGCTTCACTATGAGGCCTTTTAGCTGGAGCTCTGATGGATGAAGCGTCTCCTGCCTCGCAGTCAAGTTCTGATAATCTGAATAAGAAACATATATCTTTTGATTTGACAAAAGAAAGGTCAAGATTTTAAAATAAAAATTATACTGGCATTTGAAAACTAGAGTTCATCAAAACACCCACGACATCCCATACATGTCAAAACCCAAAACACCATCAGTACAACTGCAACGATAAAAGATTTATTACACTGAAAGGAAACTTACACCAGAAACTTTGAACAAAAACCCAACAACACATCACTTCTGAGAACTTCCTTCGTGACGCTTTCTAGCAACGCCCTGACAGAATCATCACAAGTGACCCAGGCATCCAAAAGCCTGGCAGGGCTTCGGAGTGCTTAGGCACGATGGCTTCTTGTGACCCAGCTTGCCACACTGATAACACATGAGGATCTCTCACTCCGAAGAGGTTGATGATAGATCCCAAGGCCTCTTGATTCCATGACCTGCTCCATCCACTTTCATTTTCTTACTCATATCCTTTCCAGAATCTTCACCACTACTCATAGCGATCGAATGAGGGAGAACTACTTCGAGCACTCCTACTATCGCAGCTACGACATGAAAATCTTGTCTCACCAAATCGACAAAATAAGGTAGGCTGAACTCTGACACCTTTGACTGTAGATTAGGGCGGAGACCCGCCTCGAATCGTCGATCCTTCATGGGGTCATTCATGGCATACCCTGAATCATAAGGTACTAGCTCCACAAAGCACTGGAAATATTCCAACACGGATCTGTCACCCTACTATAGACAACACATCTCCATCCCCATTCTCACCCTTTCTTCCACAGAGAAATACTGAGGAATGAACAAGGATTTGAAAACCTCCTAAGTAAGCTCTTGACGAGGCTTGTTCTAAGACACCTACTTCCACCACATCCACGGTAAACCCTCAAGCATGAAGGTCGCAAACTTGACCTTCAACGGCTCGGACAACTCAACAAGGTTAAAGTCCCTTTAAATCTTCTTCATCCACTCCTCTACTATGGAAGGGTCTGCTTGACCATAAAAAATAGGTGGATCTAGCTTCTGAAACTCAATCATAAAATCCTTAGGCTGATCAATCGTACTATGATCACCCATCGAAGCTTCAAAAAAATAGCCACTAAACAAAAGGAGTCAAGAACCCAATCAATGCCAACTCAATGAGTGAATAAAAACCTCAAAATCAAACACCGCGTAGGTGACAAGCTCGAAACATGAGAAAAAAAGTCATCATAACATCAAAAAAATTATCTTTGAAAACATATTTAATTTAAAACAAGCTTGGTGGGTTAAACCCCCGCCCTTTGTATTCTTTAGAGTCTCACTCACATGCATGTATCTGTGCCACCCCGGGCATCCATCCGTCATACCAGACATCCGCTCATAATCCAACATACTACTATGCATGTGAGCACCCCAAGGAACACCAAGGCCAAAACAAAGCAACTTCATTTTCCAAAAACAAATCATTCATAACTCTTATTTTAAAACAATCCACAAATTAAACATGTCATTTCAAACAACCATTTTCTTCAAAACCAACTTTTATAATTCAAACCACTTTCAGAAATCGAAGGAAACCCACAACAACTCAAACAGGTAACTAGTGTCAGTGGGTGAATTGACCATATGGTTGGAGGCCATATGCCAAACACGTCACCGACACAGAGAGCCTTTTTGGACCCTGGCTCTAGCTCCACATGGCTTGCCAGACCGTGCGGCTTAGGAGGACTATTAGCCCAAACTCCCTTTTTCATATCCCAATCGCAAAAAATTTACATAAAAACCCAAATAAACAAATTAAACTGGACTTCCCATGGAAAATTGAGGATCAGTATGGGCAAAAGTTCACGACGCTCTTCTCGTACCTACCCCTCAAGTCCCGACTATCCTACTCCATCTACCTTGACATACCAAATAACAAAGGGCACTCTGAAAAACGAGGTCTGCTAAGAGCCGACCTTCTCTAATACCAAGGAAAGAGAGGGCGTCAGGGTCTAGGCGCTCGGACTGGTGCACTGAAGGAGGGCCGCGCACACGGGGTGAGGAGGGCCGACGATAGGATGCTGCAAAGGTGGATCGTGTAACGTCCCGGCCCGGCTCACCATCGACCCGGTGGTCGGACCGGTCGCCACATGGCCTCAAGCACGTCTCCCCGTACGCCAGAGGCTGCCGAATATCAGCGAGGGTCTCGGGAGGTGATAGTGGGGAGAATATACCCTCATATCAGAGTAACACAACGGTATTATCATAGTAAATAATATTCAATAGTGGAATCAGTAAACAATTGAAAGATAGCAGCAAAAGACAGGTAATGACCATTTTATAAAAGGCGTCAAACACCAGTTTATAATGCATGTATGTACAGATGACGATACAGTTATGAAAATAGGAAGCATTACAACATGCTTACAATACAATAAAAAAGAATAAAGAAAAGTCTGCAAGGCCCGACGGGTGATCTCCTGAGCATCCCAAGCTCATGCTTGGTCCTTTTCTCCTAACTCCTCAGGTACAAACAGCACAGCACTCAATCTATGTCCTGCAAGCAAGAAGGTCTACTCAGGTACCCCAGTGCAATGGTGGCCCGAGTAGGCTGTGAGATATAAATCTCAATAGGTCGGCACCACTGGTGTCAAACCCAATCTAGAAAGTGTATAACAATTAAATAGTGAGAAGGTATGGAAAAATAAGTAAGCAGAATTACATAAGTAAATGACACCTATCTAGGTTCCCAAGGGACACCTGACGGTTATACGAGCTTCGGCTCATTGCCAGAAACGTAACCTGATCATGTCATCATATATATATATATATATATGCAATTAGATTATAGATGGAGTAGAGTAATAATTCCTCTCACCCATTAATCAAGATTAGCGGGCACGAGGTAAGAATGCTTCCTGTCCCTATAGGTCAACTGGAAAGGGGTAATAATGCCTCCCTTCCATCACGTTCATTCAACCAGTATGGGGTATAACTACCTCCCATACAACCACGTAAATCATCACTAAAAGTCAACTGGAAAGGGGTAAGAATGCCTCCCTTCCAAACATGTATTGTCACACTAGCATGGGGTATAACTGCCTCCCATCCAACCATGTATCTGTCACACTCATCACTCTGGTATGGGGTATAACTGCCTCCCATCCAGACATGCAATCATCACCAGGTGGCATCAGCATGTGCACACTCACGTTGCAACCATGTTTATATTATACTACTTATGGAATTACCTCATAAGCATTCAAAATCCATATCACAATCACAAACAATCATACATCCCATATCCACATAAACGATTATAATCACGTCTATACAAATATACCTAAGGCAAACCATCTCAAGTATCATTATTACATTTATACTTAAGGAAAATCCTCTTAAGTATCCATTTTAAGACGCTAACATATTCATCACATTTATATAAGGTACATGAGGCAACCCGCTCATGTCCGGTAATGGCTAACCCCCAATTCATTCTTCATTCCCCTTATATCATTTCAAAGACATTTAGGGATTTACAAAGCATAAAGAGGTTATATAGACTACCCCTCCTAGGTAAGTCCCATTCACTATATCCATTCCATTAACATAATTCGTGCTTATTCCATTATCCTAAGGCATGGTCTCACCACCCTAATCCATTTCATTCAAGTTTAACCATTTCATCAAAAGAGCACAATTGTCATGCCTTAACCATTTAGTACAATTCAAAGGAAACATGACATCAATCAATTATCACCCAAGTGCAACAAGAGTTTATTAGGAAAGAATAAGGATCTACTTCCTACTTTTATCTTGAAGACAGTGCACCTCTGATCGAGGGGTTTTATTATTAAATTGTTCATTTAGTGACCAAACAACCTCTTTTATTTGATTCCTACATTTCACACGATTTTCATAGAAGCATTTAATCGACTAAACTTGCATAATTAAAATACTAAAACAATGCAGTATTAAACTATTTAAATGCTTCACTTTAAATTAAAGGGCCAGGAGAGGGACCCTACCTCAAGGTGGATCCATCCGTCCACTCCAGCTCTTGACGCTTTCTAACTAAGAGCTGCTGCTGCTCCCCCACGAGGTATATGTGATTTCACATACGTATAAGGACACCTAGCCTCTATGCACATGCCTCGCATGGCCATGAGAGTGCACAAGAGGATCCTTACACATATGTTTAAACACATAAGACTCTCTCCTCTCACTTACGCGGGCACTTTTTATATATGTACATGGGCACACCTAGCCCCAGACGTGTACAGTCGCCGCCATGCACGAGCCTACACATACCGGGGGAACCCACATACATATAAATATGTACCTATGCCCACGCAGGTGAGCCTCCTAAGCTCTGACAAAGCGAAACCAACTCCAAAGGTCCAAGGCACTATGGAAAACAAGCCAGGAACCTCTAAAATAGCTAAGGCATTGATTTAGAGGATGCACAAACATTAAATGGGAAAAACCCCTACCTCGGAATCAAACCGTTAGACCAAAAAGACCGCAAACCGCCTCGCCTTCGGCGGCGGACATCATACGTGCACCCATGAGGTCCTGAAGGACCTTTCGCACCCTTTTACAACAAGAGAAACAAGAATGAAAAAGAATTAAACAAAACCCCTAAACATGGGGGTTCGGCCGAAATAGATTAGGGCAAAGGGGAGGCCGAAAATCGGCCAAGGAAGGAGAGGGAAGGAGGGGAGTGACCTACCATGAAGATTCGGAATAAGAATCGCCAAGAAATGGAGGATAGGAGGTTCGGTCGAGGGAGGGATCACGCGAGGCCGAGGCACCATAGGAGGGGGTTCGTGTGGGTCTGGCCAAGAGGAGAGGGGAGAGTCTTTATTTTAGTTTAGGTTTCCATTTTTCTTTTAATTTTAAAACCATTTAAAATATCCCAAAAAAACCCAAACAGGAGGGTCGTGCATGGTTTATCCCGCACGGTTTTCCAAACCGTGCACAAACCGTGCGGCACCCCACTTGACACCCAGGGCACCACGCACGGGCTGGTCGGACGGTTTGGGGAAACCGTGTGTAGGCTGTGCGGACTCCTCTGCCTCCCTATTTTAAGCCGCACGGTTTGGGACGTACAGTTTGGGAAACCGTGCACCAACTGTGCGCCTTTTTTGTTGCTTAAAAACCAGCCGTCTTCGGTTCCAAAGCCCGGTCTTAGATTCGACACGCTTAGCAATTGAAAAAGTTCAATTTCCCTCACTTTTTAACCTGGTTCAAAACGCGGGTCATTACAACCTTCCCACCTTAGAACTTCTCGTCCCTGAGAATCCATCAGGAACAACACACACCTCACTTGACCTACAAGGGTTGTGAAGCTTCGTTAAAACGATCGCGTTGTGTTTCCAACATCCCACACACCAACAAACATCCACTTAAGCACACGACACTTAAGCCGTCAACACCCGAGCCAATGCTTGTTTTCCAACCGTAACACCCAGAGGACTCTTACCGGAGCCCGTCATACCAGAGACACAATCTCATCGTCATCCCTCCAAGCAACCAATCAAAGGTACTTCCCACCTTAGATTTTTAACATTAAGCGGTCAAAACTCAAACCACAGCTCCACCACCTTTGGAACTATCTTTCAAAAGCATGCCCCAAGCATTCCAACAACGCACCTAGTGTGATTTTGAAACTATAAAATGTTCAATTCCCCCATCGACCTCAAAACCCAATATTGAGAAGGGTCAAGCCATTCCGGATGACTATTCAAGAAGACGCCCGGCTTAAACGGCCAACGATTTATAAGCTGAACAACGATGCCTTCTCCCAAGGCATCTCACACTTACCATGAGAACGTTCACCGAAGCTCATACCCGACTCCCGGTGATGTCTCTAAGATCAAACCATGAGAGAAACCATGCATCCCACGTGCAGCGCCAAAATAGAACAACCAAAAGAGCTCAACATCTTTTAAAAACATTATCACGGAATAAGACCAACGCTCTCTTAGTGCATCCGGGATGAAGTCAAGATAGGGGACATGCTCGTCACGTAGCAAAGTAAACCAAGAGGATTAAAACGGATTCCAGTCAGTCATACCAGACTACTAGAAGGAAAAAGGGTCGAACCACCACTGGTCGACTTTAAAAGACAAGACTCGGCTTCTTCTGCCGACACCTCGAGATCTCAAACCGATCACAATGCATTTTTCCACCCTAGGCATTCCATCGATCAACCTTACCACCAAAATCCAAGGGCATTCAAGAAACACCCGACCATTTTCAAAATGGTCCTTCTTGGCGTGTTCCT
The DNA here is from genome assembly GCA_963277665.1 of Viscum album. Classification (NCBI taxonomy): domain Eukaryota; kingdom Viridiplantae; phylum Streptophyta; class Magnoliopsida; order Santalales; family Viscaceae; genus Viscum; species Viscum album. The sequence goes on from OY728140.1 coordinate 314,149,700, forward strand.
TCTACCCGGAAGGACACACTTCACTAAACTAACACAAGGCTTCCCACCTTAGAAGTGTCAGTTTCATCGAAAGAAGAAAAGGCAAGTTTCTCCTAAGAGAACTGGTTCATCGCCACCTAAATAGACGAGTGTCTCTCCTCCGAGCCACGATCACCATGTTGAAATGTTCAAAGAATCCAAAACAACAATACTAGCATTTCAAAACACCCGAGTCTTCCAAAAATCATCCCATGCATTGGGACAACTTGATTCTCAAACGCTCAGGTCACTCTACCACAGAGATGACCTGAGAACACACTCAACAGCACAAGAGATTTAGCCGAACGTCGTATTAACTCATACCACCATTCACTAGGACAAAGACGTGTCAAGTCATCCATTACCGAGAAAAGAAAAGGTCAAACGATCAACAAAATAACCAACCATGCTCGATGCATGTCTAACAAGCTGATACAAAGCATTACCCGATGCTCAAGTCCACGATGAGGTCAAAAGAAACATGACCACACATCCGAACAAGGGTTTCATTGGAAACAAAAAGTACTACAAGAGACAACGGCACCCAAATGGTACCCAACATCAGGAAACCCACTGTACAAGAATGGCATAAAATCTCTAAGGGAGCTACCTATCACGGTCTAGCCCCTCACGAAGAACAAGCGTCGACCCAATAATTTGGTCATGACACACAAAATTCATCAGGCTCATAAGCCTAACATTTAAGTCATTTTCCAAAAGAAAACAAATGCCCATAGAAAACACCTACGGTTCCGTCTCAAGGCACTCATAAGAAAGACTTAACTTACCCTCACACGAGGTTTCAACAGAGGACACCACTACAGGTTCATTTTCCAAGACCTTTATATTTAATCACATTCATTCTTTTAATCACTTTAAAAGATTCAATTAAAAACTTCAAGTAACCTTTCAAAACCAAAAATCACTAGGGACTTGATCATTTTTAACAAACAGCTCAAACAAAAGCATGCAAGTCTCAACAAACTCCCTTTTAACCATTAAACACCTATCAGACATCCTGTCATATTCTGACAATTTATCATAATAAAAACATTTTAAACCATTCAGGTGACCTACGAGGGTCCCAACAAGCTAATTCACATCAGATCAAAACCAAACATCTTTTACACAAATAAGCATTTCGCAAGGCATGTTGCCATCACGTTCATTATGGTTTTCTATTTTCCAACTCATGAAGTGCCCATACACTCCATGGGTTGAAATTTGGCTCCCATTAGACGAAACAAATCACATTCCAGAATTAAACATGCCCAAAGAAATCATCCAGTCATACGGGTGGCCACCTACCAACCCGTAAAGTTCCCATACACTTTACAATTTGGCATTTGGCTCCCTTCATTCAAAACCAATTTCCATTCATTTTACAATTTGACTTTAGCAGCCCATTTTTCTCAAAATTTAATCACACAGGTTACCCTTTCCCAGCTATAAGGAGCCTATACACCTTACAACTGAAAATTGGCTCTCGTTGTAATTGCAATCATTTAATTTGGTCAAATCAACCAATTCCATATTAACTGAACATAGCATGTTATCAAAAGCAGTAACACAGAAACATGCTATATCATAGAAGCATGGAATAACTACCACAAAACCTATCACAACAGCAGGCATCAACTAATGCATCCTAGATGGCATGGAATAATACATGACATGTGATTTCTAACAAAGTGCCTATATGATGCATGAAATGGCATACCCTCGTATCATTGGGTTTCAACATAAATAGAACCCACAATTGCATTAATAGTATCAACAAAAACTATGTGTGTCACCCAATGGTGAAATAAAATCAACTGTAACAATCAAAATCATTAAAATAACAATTTCATTTGAAGCAATTTAGCTTTTCCATGTACACGGTTTAGCTACTCCCAGGCACAGCTTATTACCAAATTCCATCTCCTTCCTATCCCTATCTACTGTTGCTAAATAGTAAAACAAACCAGAAAAAAAAACTCCTCTGATACCACTTTGTAACGTCCCGGCCCGGCTCACCATCGACCCGGTGGCCGGACCAGTCGCCACATGGACTCAAGTGCGTCTCCCCGTATGCCATAGGCTGTCGACTAGCAGAGAGGGTCTCGGGAGGTGATAGTGGGGAGACTATACCCTCATATCAGAGTAACACAGCGGTATTATCAGAGTAAATAATATTCAATAGTGGAAACAGTAAACAATTGAAAGACAACAGCAAAATACAGGTAATAACCATTTTATAAAAGGCGTCAAATGTCAGTTTACAATGCATGTATGTACAGATGGTGATATAGTTATGAAAACAGGAAACATTACAGCATGCTTACAATAAAATGCAAAAGAATAAAGAAAATTCAGCAAGGCCCGATGGGCGATCTCCTGAGCATACCAAGCTCCCACTTAGTCCTTTGCTTCTAACTTCTTAGGTACAAACAGCACAGCACTCAACCTAGGTCCTGCAAGCAAGAAGGTCTACTCGGGTACCCCAGTGCAATGGTGGCCTGAGTAGGGTGTGAGATATAAATCTCAGTAGGTCGGCACCACCGGTGTCAAACCCAATCCAGACAGTGTATAACAATTAAACAGTGAGAAGGTATGGAAAAATAAGTAAGCAGAATTACATAAGTAAATGACACCCATCCAGGTTCCCAAAGGACACCTGACGGTTATACGAGCTTTGGATTGTTGCCAGTAAAGTAACCTAATCATGTCACCATATATATATATAAATGAAATTAGATTATAGATGGAGTGGGGTAAGAATGCCTCCCACACATTAATCGAGATTAGAGGGCACGAGGTAAGAATGCTTCCCGTCCCTATATGTCAACTGGAAAGGGGTAAGAATGCCTCCCTTCCATCACGTTCATTCAACCAGCATGGGGTATAACTGCCTCCCATCCAACCACATAAATCATCACTAGAAGTCAACTAGAAAGGGGTAAGAATACCTCCCTTCCAAACATGTACTGTCACACTGGCATGGGGTATAACCGCCTCCCATCCAACCACGTATCTGTCACACTCATCACTCTGGCATGGGGTATAACTGCCTCTCATCCAGACACACAATCATCACCAGGTGGCATCAGCATGTGCACACTCACGTTGCAACCATGTTTATATTATACTACTTATGGCATTACCTCATAAGCATTCAAAAGTCATATCACAGTCACAAAAAATCATAAATCCCATATCCACGTAAATGGTTATAATCATGTCCATACAAATATACCTAAGGTAAACCATCTCAAGTATCATTATCACAGTTATACTTAAGTAAACTACTCTTAAGTATCCATTTCAAGACGCTAACATATTTATCTCATTTATATAAGGTACATGAGGCAACCCGCTCATGTATGGTAATGGATAACCCCCAATTCACTCTTCATTCCCCTTATATCATTTCAAAGACATTTAGGGATTTACAAAGCATAAAGAGGTGCTATGGACTACCCCTCTTAGGTAAGTCCCATTCACTAGATCCCTTCCATTAACATAAGTCGTTCTTATTCCATTATCCTAAGGCATGGTCTCACCACCCTAATCCATTTCATTCAAGTTTAACCATTTCATCAAAAGAGCACAATTGTCATGCCTTAACCATTTAGTACAGTTCATAGGAAACATGACATCAATCTATTATCACCCAAGCGCAACAAGAGTTTAGCAGGAAATCATAAGGATCTACTTCCTAATTTTATCTTGAAGACAGTGCACCTCTGATCGGGGGTTTTATTATTAAATTGTTCGTTTAGTGACCAAACAACCTCTTTTATCTGATTCCTGCAATTCACACGATTTGCACAGAATCATTTAATCGACTAAACTTGCATAATTAAAATACTAAAACAATGTAGTATTAAACTCTTTAAATGCTTCAATTTAAATTAAAGGGAAAGGAGAGGGACCCTACCTCAAGGTGGATCCATCCATCCACTCCGGCTCTGGACGCTTTCTAACTAAGAGTAATTGCTGCTCCCCCACAAGGTATATGTGATTTCACATACGTATAAGGACACCTAGCCTCTATGCACATGCCCCGCATGGCCATGAGCGTGAACAAGAGGATCCTTACACATATGCTTATACACATAAGCCTGTCTTCGCTCACCTATGCAGGCACTTTTTATATATGTACATGGGCACACCTAGCCCCAGACGTGTATAGTCACTGCCATGCATGAGCCTACACATACCGGGGGAACCCACATACATATAAATACATACCTATGCCCACGCAAGCGAGCCACCTAAGCTCCGGCATAGTGAAACCAACTCCAAAGGTCCAACGCACTACGGAAAACAAACCAAAAACCTCTAAAACAACTAAGGCATTGATTTAGAGGATACGCAAACAATAAACGAGCAAAACCCCTACCTCAGAATCAAACCGGCAGACCAAAAAGACCGCAAACCGCCTCACCTTCAGCGGTGGACATCATACGTGCACCCACGAGGTCCCGAGGGACCTTTCGCACCCCTTTACAATAAGAGAAACAAGAACGAAAAATAATTAAAAAAAAACCCTAAACATGGGGGTTTGGCTGAAATAGATTAGGGAAAAGGGGAGGCTAAAAATCGGCCAAGTAAGGAGAGGGAAGGAGGGGAGTGACCTACCGTGAAGATTCAGAAGAAGAATCTCCAAGAAATGGAGGAGAGGAGGTCCGGTTGAGGGAGGGCTCGCCTGAGGCCGAGGCGCCATGGGAGGGGGTTCGTGCGGGTCTGGCCGAGAGGAGAGGGGAGAGTCTTTATTTTAGTTTAGGTTTCCATTTTTATTTTAATTTTAAAACCATTTAAAATATACCAAAAAAAACCCAAACAGGAGGGTTGTGCACAGTTTATCCCGCACAGTTTGCCAAACCGTGCACAAACCGTGCGGCACCCCACTGAACACCCAGGGCACCATGCACGGGCTGGTTGCACGGTTTGGGGAAACCGTGCGCAGGCCGTGCGGACTCCACTGCCTCCATATTTTAAGCAGCATGGTTTGGGCCGTACGGTTTGGGAAACCGTGCGCCAACCATGCGCCTTCTGTTGTCGCTTGAAAAACAATTGTCTTCAGTTCCGAAGCCCAGTCTTAGATTCGATACGCTTAGCAATTGAAAAAGTTCAATTTCCCCCACTTTTTAACCTGGTTCAAAACACGGGTCATTACAGAGCAGGCTGCTGCAAAGGGTAGAGGGAGCATTGGGGTGGAGGAGGCCAGGCTGAGTGTTGGGCAGGAGCGTCGATGGGAGGTCAGGGCGCGCTGCAAGGGAGGCCGAGGGCAAGGGGGCGTGGCGGCGTGCAGAGAAGGGTTGTGTGCAGAGGATAAGAAAAAAATGGGGGGAGAGAAAAGGGTTTCCAAAAACCCAAAAAAAGTAATAAATAATAAAAATAATAATAATAATAATAAAAATAATAAAATAAATAAAAAAAACAACTAAAATATTATATATATCTATATATAAGTGTATTTATATACTTTTAAACTCCTACTAACTAAATAGTAATGAATCAAATAATAATAATTATAATTCAACAATAAAATAGTTTCTAGAAATTGCTTTAATTAACATCAATTTAATTGTAATATTTAGAATGACAATAATAATAATAACAATAATAACATGAAGATAAAATTAAAAAAAAATTAAAAATAATAAAAGTAGTCATATTATTTCAATAAAAATAAAATTCTTAACACAATAAAATTTTAAAAGACATAACAATTAATGCGCATTTTAATATAAACACTTTTTATTTCAAATTTCCGAAGACAACGGGAAGTGTAGTTGTTACGACGAAGTCATGTGGCTCCAACTTCACGCTCCGCCCGTGCACCTGATGACGTCGACGTTGAAGAGCGCACGTTTTAACATAACTCAATGAAACAATTCATCTGGGACACACCCGAACCACATAAAAATTTATTTAAGGATGAAAAATAATTAAATAAATCTATACTCATGGGTCGGGGTGTGACAATTCTCCCCACCATAACGCTTTCCGCCCCCTGAAATCCACGATACCATCCATATGGTTGATCAACACTTAAGGATTTCACATAACCCGATCCAACCTCTCAACACATGGACATCACACCGACTACCAGCAAGACTCAACCTCATCACTCGAAACAGATCACCAGCAGAGGGGAGGTATGATCAGACTCCCCACCATAAGAACTCAACCAGCATTCGATAATTATTTGAGAGAAAATCCAAAGAGACGGTGGGTCTCCCCACCATAAAGGACCAAACATTACATGGCCAAGCGGAAAAATGACTTAAGCCTGAACCCATCCTTACTCAAGCAAAAAGGAGCACAACAATAACATTTAAACCACTCACTTTTGTCCGAAAGGGATAGGAGATTGAATAGAAACATTGCACAAACTAAAAACCCTAACCCCACGGGCGGGGAGGGAGGGACCAAGGGATGGATCAATGAAACTATGACGTACAACTACTCACGACCCATCACTTTGAGATAAATACAAACCAAAGTCGCAATTGATTCACATGGGTGTCCCATGCATGGTCATTGATCAGAAACTTGCATCCAAAAGGCACAATCACCGACATCACACGAGGGATAAGTCCTTCGTGCACTTTGCGGCAAGTGGAAAATTACAATGACAGAGAAACCAGAGCAGCAACACCAAAACTGTCTCACCACACGGTAGAGGCACAACTTTAACCAGACTTCTTAAAATTCCCCAGGGGTTCCTGACTACGCACTGGCTTCACTCTGAGGCCTTTTGGCTGGAGCTCTGATGGATGAAGCGTCTCCTGCCTCGCAGTCAGGTTCTAATAATCCCAATAAGAAACATACATATTTTGATTTGACAAAATAAAGGACAAGATTTTAAAATTAAAATCATACTGGCATTGAAAACTGGAGTTCATCAAAACACCCATGACATCCCATACATGTCAAAACCCAAAACACCATCAGTACAACTGCAATGATAAAAGATCCCTTACATTGAAAGGAAACTTACACCAGAAACTTTGAACAAAAACCCAACAACACATCGCTTCTAAGAACTTCCTCCGTGACGATTTCTAGCAACGCCCTGACAGAATCATCGCAAGTGACCCAGGCATCCACATGCCTGGAAGGGTTTCAGAGCGCTTAGGCACGACGACTTCTTGTGACCCAGCTTTCCACACTGATAACACACGAGGATCTCTCGCTCCGAAGAGGTTGATGATAGATCATGAGGCCTATTGATTCCATGACCTGCTCCATCCACTTTCATTTGCTTACTCATCTCCTTTCCAGAATATTCACCACTGCTCATAGGGATCGAAGGAGGGAGAACTACTTCGAGCACTCCTACCATCGTGGCTTCGACATGAAAAGCTTGTCTCGCCACATCGAAAAAAGAAGGTAGGTTGGACTCTGACACCGTCGACTGTAGATCAGGGTGGAGACCCGCCTCGAAGCGTCAAGCCTTCATGGGGTCATTCATGAAATACCATGAATCATAAGGTACTAGCTCCACAAAGCACCAGAAATATTCCAACACGGATCTGTCACCCTACTGAAGACAACACATCTTTATCCCCATTCTCACCCTTTCTTCCATAGAGAAATAATGAGGAATGAACAAGGCCTTGAAAAACTCCCAAGTAAGCTCTTGACGAGGCTTGTTCTGAGACACCTACTTCCACCACATCCACAGTGACCCCTCAAGCATGAAGGTCACAAACTTGACCTTCAACGGCTCAGTAAACTCAACGAGGTTAAAGTCCCTTTCAATCTTCTGTATCCACTCCTCTACTATGGAAGGGTCTGCTTGACCATAAAAGAGAGGTGGATCTAGCTTCCGAAACTCAAGCATAAAATCCTTAGGTTGATCAATCGTACTACGATCACCCATCGAAGCTTCAAAGGAATAGCCGCTAGAAAAAAGGATTTAAGAACCCAATCAATGCCAACTCAATGAGTTAATAAGAACCTCAAAATCAAACACCGCGTAGGTGAAAAGCTCGAAACATGAGAAACAAAGTCATCATAACATCAAAACTTTTCTCTTTGAAAACATCTTTAATTTAAAACAATCTTGGTGGGTTAAACCCTCACCCTTTGTATTATTTAGAGTCTCACTCACATGCATGTATCTGTGCCACCTCGGGCATCCATCTGTCATACCAGACATCCGCTCATAATCCAACATACTACTATGCATGTGAGCACCCCAAGGAACACCAAGGCCAAAACAAGGCAACTTCATTTTCCAAAAACAAATCATTCATATCACTTCTTTTAAAATAATCCACAAATTAAACATGACATTTCAAACAACCATTTTCTTCAAAACCAACTTTTTTTATTCAACCCACTTTTAGAAATCGAAGGAAACCCAAAACAACTCAAACAGGGAACTAGTGTCAGTGGGTGACTTGACCATATGGTTGACAGCCATATGCCAAACACGTCACCGACACGGAGAGCCTTTTTGGACCCTGCCCATAACTCCACATGGCTTGCCAGACCGTGTGTATTAGGAGGACTATTAGCCCAAACTCCCTTTGTCTTATCCTAATTGCAAAACATTTACATAAAAACCCAAATAAACAAATTAAACCGGACTTCCCATGGAAACTTGAGGATTAGTACGGGAAAGAGTTCGTGACGCTCTTCCCGTACCTACCCCTCAAGTCCCAACTATCCTACTCCATCTACCTTGACATCCCAAATAACAAAGGGTGCTCTGAAAAGCGAGGTCCGCTAAGAGCCGACCTGCTCTGATACCAAGGTAGGAGAGTTATCCTAGGAGGGTTTTCATCAAAACATTTTCATCATTTTCCATAAAGTGCCAAACAGGCATTGAACAAATTTCACAATCACCACTTTAAAAAGAACTAAAATTCTTGTTCACGCTTCCGAAGAAATCATTTAGCATTAAAACCAGAACTCTACATGAAATTTCATGAATTATGTTTAAAAGCCAAATGGGCATTCTTTTACTATTGTGTTTCCGCTCATCAAGAAAATATTTCAAGTGTCGTGTATAAAATAAACAGCACTTTTTACATCAAGTAATTATTTAAAAATTAATTATATGATACTATTAAATATTTATTAAAATTAATAAAATATTTAATTGAACAATTGGCGTGCACAAACACAACAAAACGACACCATTTTTACACCACAAGAATTGAATTATAAATTTTCATAATAATTGAATTAATCTTAAGTTGCGCAATAATATTTAGCGCGCGCGCACACACACACATATATATATATATATATTGGGTGCAAACAGCCTGAAATAAATGTAACTTAAATTTTTAAAATCGGTGCAATGGGAACCTACCTCGGAACCATGGTGCGGCGACAACACTCGCTCGGAAACAAGGCGCAACGACAATGCTTACACCAAATCGGTTTGCACGGGTTCTAAAACATCAATCCTACCGAAACAACCATCGAACGGAAAAACCAACTAATAAAGCAAAGACGAAAGAATGAATGATAAAAATAAAACAAAAATGAATATAAAAACACACCCGAATGGGGGAGTGGTATACCGGAGGGTTGCGCATGCCAGAAGGAGGGGCTGCGACCTGAGGCGGGCCGCCCGAGAGGGTCTTCGGAGGTGCGCGAAGGTGCTGGTCGGAAGAGGGGTCGGTCAAGGAGGCTACAGGTTGGTCGGAGAGGCTATTACGCACTAAACCGGGGGTCCGAGGGGGTTTGCGCCGATGAGAAGTAGGGCCAAGGGGTAGCGACGGGAAGTCGGGGTCATGCCGGAAGTCACCTATGGGGTGATAAGGTGCGTTGCAAGTCTGAGGGGGTTTCGGGTCAGCCGGAAGGGTTGTGGGTCGACCGAAAAGGCCACGGCCACTGAATGAGGGAGGTTCGGCGCCAGTGGGAGGCCTCGCTGGAGGAGGGAAGGTTGGCCGGAGATGTTGCGGGTGCTGCGGATAGGGGAGGAGGAGAGGAGGGAGGCCAAGCGGCCTGGCTGGGGGGCTATTGCGGACAGAGGAAGGGAGCTGGGGCGGGCTGCCTGTGTGGCGGCGGACATAGGAGTGGGGGGAGCAGCGGCGGGCTGCTGTGCGTAGGGCAGGAGAGGGCGTCGGGGTCGGGGCGCTCGGACTCGTGCGCTGAAAGATGTCTGCGTGCAGGGGGTGAGGAGGGCTGATGGCGGGATGTTGCAAAGGTGGAGCGGGCTGCTAAAAAGGGGAGAGGGAGCACTGGGGCAGAGGAGGACAGGTCGAATGCTGGGCAGGAGCGTCGGTGAGAGGCCAGGGCGCGTTGCAAGGGAGGCCGAGGGCAAGGGGGGTGGCAGCGCGTGGAGAAGGGTTGCACGCACAGGAGGAGAAAAAAACCGGGGGGGGAGAAAAGGGTTTTTGAAAACCCAAAAAAAGTAATAAATAATAAAAATAATAATATTAATAATAATAATAATAATAATAAAATAAATAAAAACAACTAAAATATTATATATATCTCTATATATGTGTATTTATATACTTTTAAAATCCTACTAACTAAATAGTAATGAATCAAATAATAATAATTACAATTCAACAATAAAATAGTTTCTAGCAATTGCTTTAATTAACATCTATTTAATTGTAATATTTAGAATGACAATAATAATAATAACAATGATAACATGAAGATAAAATTAAAAAAAATTAAAAATAATAAAAGTAGTCATATTATTTCAATAAAAATAAAATTCTTAACACAATAAAATTTTAAACTACACAACAATTAATGCGAGTTTTAAATATAAACACTTTTTATTTCAAATTTCCAAAGAAAACGGGATGCGCAGTTGTTACGGTGAGGTCGTGCGGCTCCAACTTCACGCTCTGCCTGTGCGCCCGACGACGTCTATGTCGAAGAGCACACATTTTAACATAACTCAAAGAAACAATTCATCCGGGACACACCTGAACCACAGAAAAATTTATTTAAGGCCGAAAAATAATTAAATAAATCTATACTCACGGTTCGGGGTGTGACAAGTAAATTCACCCATTTTTAATATTGTGCACGGTTTGTCCGCACGGTTTGGTCAAACTGTGCGCCAACCGTGTGTCATTCACTGCTACTTGGGGCACCTCGCACGGTTTGCCACATGGTTTGACTAACCATTCCCAAACCCATGAAAAATCTCTCTGTCCCAAGACCCGCAACACTCATACGACCGTGCACCCTGGGTCGCACAGTTTCAAACAAACCGTGCGACCCCTGCTATCTTTCCCATTTCGGGGTTCCAGACTCCAAATGAGCCTTGGACACACCCGAGTCCTCCTTGACTTGATTATGCATCATATTTAGGTCTGTTTAAAGGGAATAAGAACAAGAAATAAATGGTTTGTTCCTTGGAGAAAAGTCAAGACGTTACACAGGACCCTTCACTTGGGGGACCATTCACCCAGGTCCCCCTACTTGGGTACCCACTTGCCCATGACCCTTCACATAGGTGACCATTCACCTAAGGCCCTTCACTTGGGTGACCATTCACTCAAGACCCTTCACTTGCGTGACCCCCTACCAAATGCACTTTAATAGGGTAACCACTTTCTCAAGCCCACCTATTTGGGTGACCATTCACGTAGGCCTCACACCTAGGAACCCATGTTAGATTGAGGCCTCAACTAGGATCTCATTAGGGAAAACATTTTTAGGGACCTCTCACTAGGGTAAATCCTCATGTTATCCCAAACTAGGGCTAAGCACCTTCATTGATCCCTCACTAGGGCTAAACACCTTAGTTAACCCCATAATAGGGCTAAGCACCTTCGTTATCCCTTACTAGGGCTAAGTAACTTAGCTAATCCCACACTAGGGATAAGCACCTTCATTAATCTCTCATTAAGGCTAAGAACATTCACTAGCCCTCACTAGGGATATGTACCTTTAGTATACCTTACTAGGGACAAACACATTAAGAAACCTATAAATGGACTCTGATCCACTTAGGTCCCAAACATGGGATCCAATTCACCCAGATCTCACACATGGGCACCGAATCACCCAACTCTCACACTTTAGAACCAATTCACCAGACTCACTTAATAGGCTAGGTATCTCAAGGCGCTCCCAATGCGTAAGCCCCACTCAATCTCCTTTTTTCGACACTTTTATTGCTTATACATCCCACATGGGTCTCCTCCTAAGTGTAAGCCCCAAACATACCTTCACCTAACCCGTTTACTTCTCCTACCATCACCTCATTCATGACATGAGAATCCCACCAGGGCAACTCATGTGTAAGCCTATTCAACCCCCTGTTGTCCACTCTCATAAAACATGGTTGATCTACAATCAATGTTTGTTTCTCACACCAATCATGAATCACGTAGTCTTAAAAGGTATTTTGTCAATCACTTTATTATCATGACTGAAATACACCATAGTTAGAAGTAAGTAATCCCATGTATTACTAGCATGATTGATGTGTCCTTTAATTCTTGTGTTTTGGTGCATCATTTTTTTGTGTATTTTTTGTGATTTTATGCTTAAATTAGACTTTAAATGGTTAATTATAATTTAGTGGTTATTTTATAGTGAAATTAGTTATTATTTATAATTATTTTAGTTTTGTTTATTTTTAAGTTTAAATTATTCTTTTATTGTTCTTTGAATTATTTATTTATTTCATTTTTGTATTTTTCTTTTAAATTTTAATTATTAGTGTCTTTGGTTAGCTTCCGTGTTCTTTGAATTAAATATTTATTTATTTTTTATTTTTTATCTATTAATTAATTAATAGGTGTTTAATTTTTAATCACTTTTTATAAATGTTTTAATAATTTGTAACATTAATTTACAATTTAAACTCATTAGTAAATTTAATCAACCTTTGTTTTAAATCATTTAATTAATTATTTAATTTAATTTGAATCTAATTATTTGTTTTTAATTATATAGTTTTAAAACTCTTAAATTTTTTATGTGTGTTTTTATTAATGTAGACAAATTGGTATTAAATATATAACTTTAATCGTTAAAATGTTTATTTATTTTAATTTGTTTCTTGTTTCAGCATGATGGATATGCTTGTCAAATTTTTAGTGAAGTCCAGAAGCGATTGTTCCCTCTGCAACCAACCATCTATATACATACTAAATAAGGGTTTTTTTCTGCCACGTGTTAACCTCTCAACAATTCTCTGAAATCTTCCATCTACACCCGATTACACTCCCCCGACGTCTATCCTCTCCATCTCGTGATATCTCTCTCTGTATCCTAGGGCTTCCGCCTCGTCTCCGCTCCCGCTTCCGGTACTCCATCTACAGACACCACCATTTGGCTTCACGTATCTGGCACTATTGGATCATAATCCTCATCTCCTCCTGCGCGTGATCCTCCTTCATCTCTTCTGACTTCGGCTCCTTCGACTATGGATCCTCCGACTACGGCTCCTCCGATTTCTGCTCCTCCGATTTCCGCTCCTCTAATTTCATCTCAATCGACTAATTTCCTTCCTTTGTATTCCACAGAAGTTTTTACCTAGAGTTTCATCCCTTTCGCGCTTCAACTCCAGTCAACCTTCGGTTCTAGTACACTGAATTCCTCGACTACCAGCTTCAAACTCCCGTAATCTTCTTGGGTTCCCATGCCTCCAATTTATACTTCATCTTCGACCAGGTACTCCTCCTCCCATTTATAATATGTGTTAAGTTATTTTTAGGTTTAGGTATGTTTCATTGCAATCCTCATCATCAATCATTGTTTCTCGTGGTTATTTTCAGGTCCATACACCCGTTTTAGGTATGTTTCTTTGCAATAACTTGTGTAATAGAGACTGTTATCATTTTTTCTGTTACCGGGTTTGAATTATTTATATCCATGCTCATCCCTTTTGACGAATTTAAAATTCAATCTGTTCATAGGTTCCTGCCATTATTATTAATGAGAGAGAACAACATCAAACATGGAGTCAAATATATTATGAGGATACTTCTAAACAGTCAATTCCAGTCATAGCTGCTTGGAAATTGAGTGAATGAATGTAACTGATTCTGTTTATTTTTGTGGTTATCCTTTTGTTTCATTACATCTTCCTTTTAATTCTGAAAAAAATTGACTTCGTTCTTTCATATATCATAACAAGAGGGTTTGTCCCTTTTCAAATGCCAGGCCTGTCGGAAAAAACTAGGTTGTGACATTCAAAGAGGTCTATTTTATATATTCACATTTTATCTATATTTTTTCAATGATTATATGTAATTGTTCTTTAATATTACAATCACTTTAATGCTTAACTATTATTCTATATTAGCTATTCAACCAATAACTCTCTCAATATAATTTCCCTTTATTGTTGATTTATTTCATAGTGAGCTTTATATTCTTATTTTTGTAAGTCTTATATTAATCAAACACATTATATATGCAATGAAATATTTTTTGTTCAATATTTTGTTGAAGTTTATTATTTAGTGGTTTGAGAACTATTCAAGACTGATAATCAATGAACTTCCAGTATTTTACCAACATCGATATTGTATACTTATCATTGATAAAGGTCTTCACAGGAAACACGGGCATAAAATCTGCTTAACGTTTTAGGTATTGACTCTGCTGATATTTTTTTTATTTATTGGTGATTTATTTCACCTAAGACATGAATTCTTTGATATATACAAAAATACTCAGATCTTGTGATGTTTATTTTTGTGTATAGTAGAAATAGAACTTATACTGAAACATCTTATTACTACTATGTAGAGATTTCCTAGATAATATTGAACATGATCTGTTGATATTAGATCACAAGGTTCGGTTTATTCTTAGGTTTGTTGGAATGATCTTGAGGAACTCAACAAGTAATCCAATGCAGGATTTTTCAAGGGAGGTTAAGTAACCTTTTAGGAATTCTTGGACAAGGAATTCTTATGTTTGGAGAGATAGGAACAGCTGAGAAAAATCTAAATATTATAACCCTAATGGACTGGTCTATTGGGGCGTCACATTCATTCGGACGACTAGTATGTATTCACCTAGAAATTTTTTAGAATTGATACATATTTTCTACACAAATGGAGCTCTAATTTTAGAGATGATACTTCGACTACCAGCTCCTAAATCAGGACATGATTCCTCTCGGAACATCAAATCTTCATCACCATAGCGGGTCCTTCATCTATGTTTTCCTACATTGTCTTCTATGTTTTTCCAACTTTTTTTCGATGTTATGAAACTATAATATTCATGGTTTTAACTGTTCTACACCCAGAATTTTCTCGAAAATCTAGAAACAATCCAGTACTTATCATAGGTGATACATGTTTTCAGAATTTTTTGTATGTCCTTCCAAATTCATACCGATTGGTAAGAATTGGGGCCCAATGGGATACTGTTTTGACTGATTTGGTAATTTTTCAGGGCTTATATTTTTTAAATATACCATATGATGCATGGGAGTCTTCACTACTGCTTTTTGGTGTAAATTCATACTATAATTTTTAATCGTTTATTGTCTGATGATGTCTTAATGGTGTTTTTTCCTTTCTATGGTGTTTGATGGGTGAATTCTTTTGATTTCATGATATGGGTTCGCATCGAAGAACATGTTTTTGCATGGAAAAGGTGATGGGTCATTTCAAGTTGGTACCAGGAAATCCTACACTACAACATATGTAAGATTATTAAATTTTCTAGACTGATTATCTATTTGAGCTTTTTCATCTCTCAATGTGATGGATTTAATCATGTTATTCATGTTTGGAAAACTGGTACGGATCTATGCTTGTCATTTTTAATTCGTGATTGGGAATATTATCCTTTTAATGTCTTATTTTAATTATTGGTTGAAGATAGCATCATGTTTCGATTTATTTAGCCTACTGGATCCCTTAGAGTCTTCTGGTCTATTATCATTACCTTCAAGTCTATTAGCATCCACTATATATTTTTTTATGCACTGAAAACAATTTTCAGATATCCTACATATCTGGATCTATTCAGCAGGTATGTTTTCCTAAAATTGTGGAATTAAACTCCCTTCTTTCCATCATTTTTTAGTGGCAGTTACACTCTATATAAATGCAGGTTATTTGTCCTAAAATTGTGAAGTAAACCTCCCTTTTTTCAATGTATGATTGTAGGTAATTTGTTTTAACTATTGGATCCACTATATATTTATTTTCATGCACTAAAAACATATGAATATGATTAATATGAGATAATACACATAAACCAAAATTTTATGATAACTGCATGCATCTGTAAGTTATGCATGACTATAGGAACATACAGGAGACTTTCACTCAGCTTCTCCTTGGTTCACCTCCCTCAATCACTTACTTTACCAACTGTAGTGACAACCATTGTTTACAACGCTTGACAACCACCTCAAAAACCACCTTAACATCACCCATACATTCTTCAAACATCCTACAGACCAACCTATCCGCAACAGATACGTCATCCTACTATCCTTCAATACATATCCCTCTTGTGAATCTATGATTCTTTTCAGTTTATCAAAAGTTAATGATACATTCATACTAACTTTTCATATTAAATCTATATACACACTAAAGAAGGGTTTTTTTCTGCCACGTGTTAACCTCTCAGCAATTATCTTAAATCTTCCATCTACACCCGATTACACTCCCCCGACGTTTATCCTCTCCATCTCGTGATATCTCTCTCTGTATCCTAGGGCTTCCACCTCGTCTCCGCTCCCGCTTTCGGTACTCCATCTATAGACACCACCATTCGGCTTCACGTATCTGGCACTATTGGATCGTAATCCCCATCTCCTCCTGCGCGTGATCCTCCTTCATCTCTTCCGACTTCGGCTCCTCCGACTATGGCTCCTCCGACTACGGCTCCTCCGATTTCTGCTCCTCCGATTTCCGCTCCTCTAATTTCATCTCAATCGACTAATTTCCTTCCTTTGTATTCCACATAAGGTTTTACCTAGAGTTTCATCCCTTTCGCGCTTCAACTCCAGTCGACCTACGGTTCCAGTACACTGAATTCCTCGACTACCAGCTTCAAACTCCCGTAATCTTCTTGGGTTCCCACACCTCCAATTTATACTTCATCTTCGACCAGGTACTCCTCCTCCCATTTATAATATGTGTTAAGTTATTTTTAGGTTTAGGTATGTTTCATTGCAATCCTCATCATCAATCATTGTTTCTCGTGGTTATTTTCAGGTCCATACACCCGTTTTAGGTATGTTTCTTTGCAATAACTTGTGTAATAGAGACTGTTATCATTTTTTCTGTTACCGAGTTTGAATTATTTATATGCATGCTCATCCCTTTTGACGAATTTAAAATTCAATCTGTTCATAGGTTCCTGCCATTATTCTTAATGAGAGAGAACAACATCAAACATGGAGTCAAATATATTATGAGGATACTTCTAAACAGTCAATTCCAGTCATAGCTGCTTGGAAATTGAGTGAATGAATGTAACTGATTCTGTTTATTTTTGTGGTTATCCTTTTGTTTCATTACATCTGCCTTTTAATTCTGAAAAAAATTGACTTCGTTCTTTCATATATCATAACAAGAGGGTTTGTCCCTTTTCAAATGCCAGGCCTGTCGGAAAAATCTAGGTTGTGACATTCAAAGAGGTCTATTTTATATATTCACATTTTATCTATATTTTTTCAATGATTATATGTAATTGTTCTTTAATATTACAATCACTTTAATGCTTAATTATTATTCTATATTAGCTATTCAACCAATAACTCTATCAATATAATTTCCCTTTATTGTTGATTTATTTCATAGTGAGCTTTATATTCTTATTTTTGTAAGTCTTATATTAATCAAACACATTATATATGCAATGAAATATTTTTTGTTCAATATTCTGTTGAAGTTTATTATTTAGTGGTTTGAGAACTATTCAGGACTGATAATCAATGAACTTACAGTATTTTACCAACATCGATATTGTATACTTATCATTGATAAAGGTCTTCACAGGAAACACGGGCATAAAATCTGCTTAACGTTTTAGGTATTGACTCTACTGATATTTTTTTTATTTATTGGTGATTTATTTCACCTAAGACATGAATTCTTTGATATATAAAAAATACTCAGATCTTGTGATGTTTATTTTTGTGTATAGTAGAAATAGAACTTATACTGAAACATCTTATTACTGCTATGTAGATATTTCCTAGATAATATTGAACATGATCTGTTGATATTAGACCACAAGGTTCGGTTTATTCTTAGGTTTGTTGGAAGGATCTTGAGGAACTCGACAAGTAATCCAATGCAGGATTTTTCAAGGGAGGTTAAGTAACCTTTTAGGAATTCTTGGACAAGGAATTATTATGTTTGGAGAGATAGGAACAGCTGAGAAAAATATAAATATTATAACCCTAATGGACTGATCTATTGGGGCGTCACATTCATTCGGACGACTAGTATGTATTCACCTAGAAGTTTTTTAGAATTGATACATATTTTCTACACAAATGGATCTCTAATTTTAGCGATGATACTTCGACTACCAGCTCCTAAATCAGAACATGATTCCTCTCGAAACATCAACTCTTCATCACCATAGCGGGTCCTTCATCTATGTTTTCCTACATTGTCTTCTATGTTTTTCCAACTTTTTTTTGATGTTATGAAACTATAATATTCATGGTTTTAACTATTATACACCCAGAATTTTCTGGAAAATCTAGAAACAATCCAGTACTTATCATAGGTGATACATGTTTTCAGGATTTTTTGTAT
Source organism: Viscum album (assembly GCA_963277665.1). Classification (NCBI taxonomy): domain Eukaryota; kingdom Viridiplantae; phylum Streptophyta; class Magnoliopsida; order Santalales; family Viscaceae; genus Viscum; species Viscum album. Next base: position 314,168,413 of record OY728140.1, read on the forward strand.
ATCCTTCCAAATTCATACCGATTGGTAAGAATTGGGGCCCAATGGGATACTTTTTTGACTGATTTGGTAATTTTTCAGGGCTTATATTTTTTAAATATACCAGATGATGCATGGGAGTCTTCACTACTGCTTTTTGGTGTAAATTCATACTATAATTTTTAATCGTTTATTGTCTGATGATGTCTTAATGGTGTTTTTTCCTTTCTATGGTTTTTGATGGGTGAATTCTTTTGATTTCATGATATGGTTTCGCATCGAAGAACATGTTTTTGCATGGAAAAGGTGATGGGTCATTTCAAGTTGGTACCAGGAAATCCTACACTACAACATATGTAAGCTTATTAAATTTTCTAGACTGATTATCTATTTGAGATTTTTCATCTCTCAATGTGATGGATTTAATCATGTTGTTCATGTTTGGAAAACTGGTATGGATCTATGCTTGTCGTTTTTAATTCGTGATTGGGAATATTATCCTTTTAATGTCTTATTTTAATTATTGGTTGAAGATAGCATCATGTTTTGATTTATTTATCCTACTGGATCCCTTAGAGTCTTCTGGTCTATTATCATTACCTTCAAGTCTATTAGCATCCACTATATATTTGTGTATGCACTGAAAACAATTTTCAGATATCCTACATATCTGGATCTCTTCAGCAGGTATGTTTTCCTAAAATTGTGGAATTAAACTCCCTTCTTTCCATCATTTTTTAGTGGCAGTTACACTCTATATAAATGTAGGTTATTTGTCCTAAAATTGTGAAGTAAACCTCCATTTTTTTCAATGTATGATTGTAGGTAATTTGTTTTAACTATTGGATCCACTATATATTTATTTTCATGCACTAAAAACATATGAATATGATTAATATGAGATAATACACATAAACCAAAATTTTATGATAACTGCATGCATCTGTAAGTTATGCATGACTATAGGAATATACAGGAGACTTTCACTCAGCTTCTCCTTGGTTCACCTCCCTCAATCACTTACTTTACCAACTGTAGTGACAACCATTGTTTACAACGCTTGACAACCACCTCAAAAACCACCTTAACATCACCCATACATTCTTCAAACATCCTACAGACCAACCTATCCGCAACAGATACGTCATCCTACTATCCTTCAATACATATCCCTCTTGTGAATCTATGATTCTTTTCAGTTTATCAAAAGTTAATGATACATTCATACTAACTGTTCATATTAAAATACTCCAAGTACATATGTTTAATCTGCTCAGCCTTTATTTATCAACCATTCATTATTAGTAGGGTTTACAATCAATTCATCATAGTAAACAACTATAACTGGTACCATACAACCCTAGCAGTGACTACATGAACATTCTAAGGATTATTTGTATTTATAGTACACATTTTATATACTCTAATCATAGTACTGGGAAGAGATTAAATTATATTGGATTTTTTGATTCATTTTTTCTCTGATGTAACCTTACTATAATTTTTTCTTTATATATTTTGCATTGTGTTGATTCTATTAATTTCAGGAGATGGTTTCGCATCGAAGAACATGTTTAATCTAGGTAACCTTTCAGTTCTGATGAAGTTGGTACCCAATTAAGATGGTACTGTCACAACTTCCTTCACTTTATTTCTTTATTGTAATTTCATACTATATTTTTTCTTTTAAATGTATATTATATTTTTTATTCATTTATTGTATGATGATGGATTACTGGTGTTTTTTCCTCTCTATGGGTTTTGATGTGTGGATTCTATTGATTTCAGGATATGGGTTTGCATTGAATAACATGTTTTTGAACAGGAAAACCGATGGTTCAATTGATGTTGGTACCTGGCAATCCTACACTACATCATATGTAAGCTTATTCTGTTCTCCATACTGATTATCTATTTGAGATTTTTATCTATTAATGTGATGGACTTAATAATGATTTTTATGTTTGGAAAACAGGGATGGATCTCTGCTTAGATTTTTGAATTCATGACTGGGAATCTTATCCTTTTAATGCATTCTTTTCATTATTGGTTGAATATAACATCATGTTTCACTTTATTTTTCCTACTGGAACCAGTAGGTTCTTCTGGTCTATTAGAATCACCTTCAAGTATGTATGGATTTTAATGGATTGATGTTACTTTTTTATAAATAAATAGTGATTTAATAGAACTGTATGATGCATTCCTTGCTTTATTAAGAGAAATTAGAATATCATTATCTGAAGAAAAAAAATCCTCCCCTACTATCCCTCTCTATACTCTTTATACTTACATACATATATATGTATATTTACATGAATGCATGTATTTTTTCCAACCTTCTATGTCAATATATTTTAATTTTTAGTGCAGAAGGAGGATGAAAAGGAATTTAAGGAGTCAAAATTGGTTGACTTGAACAACAAGAATGTTAAAGCAAGTCCCATTTTTGAGGTATCCACTCTCTTTCTATGCTTTTTACTGATTAATATTCCTCCGATTCAAATGCACACAAATATTTGTATTTCCCAGAGTTTATGTCGTTTCTCTAAGATAGCTATCACTGCCACTTTGTCCTATCTATTCATAACATTCTAGATTCTTCTGTTTTGGTTGCTTCTCATGTGCAGTCATCTCTTAGAACTGAAAAAATAGACTTTCATGTCATCATCGATGATAAAACTTATATTGGAATGCATTCATGGTTTACACTTAACCCTATTACCCCTACAATTGTTTATGTTGAAGGAATTCACTAGTTTGACTGGTTAGCAATAGATAATGCTCCAGTGATTGAAGTTGTAGAGAGTCATAATGGCATCATGAATTACTTCTATAGGAACCACATACCTAGGGTCAACCTAAGTGATACTACTCCATGAGTCATTTCATTGAGATTTCAATCTATGAGTCCCAAGTATATTTCCTTTCTCAACCATCTACACATATATTTTGTACAGGTAATTAAATGTAATGGTATGCATTTTCTTCCCATGAGTATATTTTTGTTAAATAAAAATCATTATGATTAAATGGACGGAAAAGTGGTAAATGAGTTTTTTATATTTGGTTTGAAGCTTTTTCAATTATTTTTCTTGCTTTCTCATTCTCATTTACTACCAAACAAGATCTAATATGCATTTGTTATGTGCTGTAATATCATTAGCAACAATATTAATTTACCTTTCATATTGAATAATATTTATGAAACTTTACATTACCATTACAAAAAGTGAATAGATTCCTATCATTATTGTTACATTCAATAAATTTAAACATTTCTTTCCATACCAAACATTGTAAGGTTACTATACATTCAATCACATTACATTCAACATTCCCCACAACCATGAAACATTTTGGAGGTTGATAGAATTTGAGTAGCATGAAAAGGGTAAAAATATTCATATTATTTGAGCTTTTAAGAAAAAATTTACTATGGTTTCTATTGGTTGGGTGGGTTGGTTGGGTGGGTGTGTTAATTTTCATTCAGTTATGTTACATAGTATCTTCTCCCTACAATAGTTTTCTGCACAACTATTTTCATTTCGTTTCCTCATAGATAATTTGATGAGAAATTATGTTCTGAAGTGTTATCTATACATTTGTTTCTATCATCATCAGGAGTTTCATGTGATGTTGTGTTGTTTAAATGGGTCTGCATGTTTATGTGACTATAATTTTAGTTTTTTAGTGTAATAATTTAATGACTACTATGTTTTGAACATATTTTCCAAGCCTTCTCAAGGTAGTATTTTTAGAAGATGATGTTGGGATTCAGCAGGATTTCTCTCCATTATGAGATATTGATCTCGGGGGAAATGTCAATGGAGAAGCAGATAAGATGAAAAGGTATAGATCTCTGGACTGGCCTGATGGGGCGACCTCGAGAGACAACATCAAGGCGGTGTGGAAGCTCCAACAGCTTCAGGTTAGTGTTCATCACCATTATGTGGTTTGTATTATTATTTTTGTTGTATTTAAAATAATTTGTGTTTCTGGGTTTTGTGCTTTCTAGAATTAGATAATTGAGCATGTATACCACTCAGCTGGGGACCTCATACATTTGCTGCAAGGCCTTTTGAATTAATTTGGAATCTCAAATTCAAATAATGCTGCGTCAGTTTCCCGATGGATCACTACAATTTCTCTACTTTTATCAACTGGAATAGTGCCCTGCGGGCTGGGGGCTGGGTAGGGAGGCGATTTTGAGAGGTTTGGGTTGTTAAAATGTTGGATCAATGACAACCAAACGCATTTTAATTTAATTTGGAATCTCATTTTATTTAAAAATTCACATTTTTTAGTCCATTTATATTTTCTTATGATTTTAATTAATTGTCTGTTTTGGATTTTTAGAGAAACAATGCTGAAATTGGAACAATATTTCATTGAGTTTTTAATATAAATTCTAAATATATATTCAATTTTAATAATTTTAATATAATAAATATAAAAAAGAAAGTGGTGGAAAAAATGGATTTTTATTTAACGCCTACATTGTTTACTTTGTTTTAATAATTTTAATATAATAAATATCGTCTGTTTTGAAATCTAATCATTTATTCCATTTTTTGTTGTTTACATTAGTATGGTCTGAATTACAACATTATTTATCATAATTATTAGAATTTCAAATATCAATTTCATTGTTTCTTTACATTCATTTAATTCAAATCTCCATAATAAAAATAATTTTTTATTTCTTATAGATTCTTCTACACCATTTCAAATGTATTTATCCAAAATGTAATCTACTATCATAATAATGTTTTTATATTATGTCTAATTGTATTTTAATAATAAGTATCATTATTTTTTTATTTCAAAATATTGAATACTCATGTTCATTACTAACATTGAAATGTAGTATCTATATCTATCTATATACATACTAAAGAAGGATTTTTTCCGGACACGTGTCACTCCCTCAGCGCATTCCTCCTCACCTGATTACCTAACATCATTCCCACGACCTAATTTCCATACACCCAAATCATGATTTACATCTGCACCTCAACTTGCTAAAACCCCTCCGTCGCCTCCTTCGTCTGACGAGTCCTCCGCCGCCTCATTCTTCGTCCGAAGATTTCACCAAGATCGTTCTCCAAAATCGAAGGTCATCGCTTCTTGTCAGCACTCCCTCGTCACCTATTCAGATATCTGCAATCTAGGGTTTTGTAAGCTACTCCCTTCAGTCTATGAAATCTAGGGTTTAATGTTCTTCGTACTCAGCTACCAGGGCTCCATCGTCGTCGACCACCTTCAATTCCTTCATGTACCGCTCATTTCTTTTTGTTATCTATTGCTTGTCTTGGTGGATAAAATTTTGATACATTAAAAGGTGCAGTTTTATGTCAAATCACTATAAGTGAACCATTGGTAATGGAATAGATTAATTAGAGTTTTTTCTTGTATCTTCAATGGTAAGAAATTATATGATTTGCACAGTTGATCTTAAAAGGATTTCATCAATATCTTGGCATTCAATAAGTACCCATTCATAATAATAAACATCCTAGCCTTCATCGGAAAATTTGTAATACATCATGATTGATTTTTTTTCAGGGGAAATGATTTTTATTATATAGTTTTGATTGTTTGAGTTGATGTTACATAGAGAAATTTTCAAGGAATGAAAAATGAGATGAAAACTGAGATGCAGATGAGTTTAGTATGGGCAAGGATAGGGGTTGATATATTTGGTTTGCTCTTCGTTGTCAGAAGTACTGCAACATTAAAATATTTTCATTATGTATATATGCATGGTCCAGATGTTTGTTCCATATATAAAAATACATTAAAACATTTAATTGCATTGGCTTTTTCTATTACATGAATAACTGTAATCAACTTTTGGGGTGCAATCATTTTGTAGCATTGTTTAAATGCTTAATATTCATGATTAAAACAACCATACTCAATTAAGAGAAAGGTCTTCATTGTCAATCAAGATCAAAATCATGAAGGTGAATTACGAGTCAACATCTCATGTTTGTGTGATCTTTGATTGGCTATTAGAGAGTTGGAAGTGATTTGATTAGCTATGGAATTGAAGGTTTGTGGACATCTATATCTATTCTAAAGCTGGGTTGTTTCCAGCACACGTGTCACATTATCCGAGCCCCAAATCACTCCTTTGTTACGTTTGGATTACAATCCCGTAGTCTCACCCAATCCTGCTAGCGTTTTCTATTCGGTGTTCCTAGGGATTCTGCTGAATATCGTCATCTCCCTCCGCGACTCTACACTCCAGTTGCGTCGCGTGGTGTCGCGCCTCCACCTCCACTTCAGATTTCCTCCCCGACATCTCCTTCCATCAGATTATCTACAAAATCCTAGATACCTCTTCCAAACCCTATTTCGATTCCACCACTCGCGACTTCCCTCACTGGTCCTAGGGTTCCTGATGAATACCGTCGTCTCTCTCCTCGACTCTCCTCTCCAGCCGTGTCATGTTGCACCTTCGCATCCACCTCTGACCTCATCCCAGACATCTCTTTCCACCATGGTATTCTGCATCTTCCTCGACAACTCCTCCAAACACCATTTTGATTCCACCGCTATCCTTAGCCTCAACTTACCCGCCAATCCAGCTTCTCTGTTTTCTAATGTAGCTTCATTTACAGAGATTTAAGGTCTTTTAATATGAGTACTGTAGAATTGTGGACTCCTTTATTCTCATCAACATGATTTTGGTGATCAATAGCTCAATTGTTATCAAGGGGATGCAAAATAACTTCCATATTGATGAATCGTCTGATCCATTTTTCTCTTTAGATACTAATTATCTTTTAATGACACCACATGAAATGCATTCATGTTTCCTACTAATCTGCACATATGCATCGTTGAAAGCCCATATAATCTATTTAAAATCCATAAACCATGAAAATCTCTCTAGCTTGCATTCCATAATTTATCTCAATCTCGCCTCTTGCCTCCATCTCAGCCTTCACCTTCATCTTTCGTTTTATCTCTGTCTTTGATACCTGTCTCTCCCATTCCATCATGTTCCATCTCTTCCAATATTAGTCTTCACTCCATTTCCATTTGTCACATTAAGTCCACTCACTTCATTATCATCATTTTATTTTAAGCATTATGTTGACTATATTTTTTTTTAATGATGTAGAACTAGATTATTTGAATAAAAATTGATAGTCCCGTGCATTTGCATCGGGGGAGTACTACGTTTGTCTAAATTTAAGCTGGTGCGAGGGGCATGAAAAATTGACTAAGGGGTGCCTGATAAAAATTCGAGCCCGACTCATTTGAAAGCCGATTCTGATTCCAAGATGGTTGGAAGGAGCTCGATGCAGAACTGATGCCCAAGGGAGATGATTTAGCTTGAGTTTGGGTTAACTTCGAGTCTGACCATTCCGTGAAGATGAAGAACGACAGATTGAAACCGAAGCTTCACGGAGGAAGGTTTAATTCCAGATCTAAGTTCGTTGAGGATCCAAGTGAGGCCGACGTTCGGGAAGCAAATCATCGTAGATTCTGACCTGAGGTCAATCGAAGAAGATTCCGACGTCGCTGATTGGTTCAATCTACTAAAGTGTGGATTCAACAGGTCAAAGAAGATGATCTTGATGAAGTCTGAGTTTCCATCATCGATTTATGCTGATGATTCCCTATAGTAGACGATACCACTCGAGCCTCCACGAATCATAGGAAACCCAACTTTGACATTGACTGAGCTCGAACTGAATCTATTGAACGGATATGGGGTTTTAGAATCAAGAAGAGAAGGAACATGATCTGATCTTTCTATGAGGGTTTTTGGAGTTAGGGAAGCGAGATCTCGCGGAGTTGAAGACGACGACCGACGAGTTGCACCTGAACCAAACTGAAGCTTCTCAAATAAGTTTACACATAGGGAAATGTTAAGGGTGCCTGAGTACAACCCGCTCAGAATGAAGTCGCCCGTGAGACCAAAGAAATTTCAAATCTGAGTTGGGGTTTGAAGAATTGAGTAAGTGACGAGTTCAGATTCAAGGGAAGAAGACAATTTGGGTTTCTTTTGGAAACTGATAATTTGGGTTTCTTTTGGAAACTGATAGACTGTCCGAAATCACCTGTTTGAAATTGAGAATTGATGTTTTTTTTTAGGACAGATACCTATGTGACATGGATGAACCAGGCATCTGACACGTTAAGCCCATGGAAGATTATGAAGTGATTTTGCTGCCTGTAGAATTTTGCGAACATGTTTGGATTTTTTTTGCTGGTTTTAATTTTTGCCGGACCATTTGAGGATGGAGCTGGATGACTCTGAAGAAGACGAAGTTGGATAGCTTGGGTCTGGTTCACTGATTGAAGCTGTTGCTGGGCTTGAAAGAATTTTGTAATGCTGAATGCATCAAATCAGAAATGGGTCCAGAAGCATTTGGAACAGATCGCATGTGGGTGTGTTGTGGTGGTTAGAAGATGAATTGTGTTGGTGTGTTGTGGTTGTTAGAAGGTGAATTATTAAGTGAGGTGCAGGTGATAAAATACAGTCACCAATGACGTGGGTGGTAAATCGGCAAAGAATGAGCTAAGTTAGTGCAAGAAGACTGTGATCAACCTGTAAAAGAACGTAAATAAACTGGAGGACTGGACACTTTCTGAACGGGGAGATGATCATGGAAGAATTTCTACACTGGGGATTTCAGACTAGAGTAGGGAATAGAATAGAGCTTGGCAGTACTTGTTCTGCTTCAGATGGCAGCAGGACTGGTGTGAATTCTGGTTGCTGCGGTGCTACGGCAACAATGATTTTCGTTTTGTATCTTCTTCATGACGACACTTCGTTGGAGCTATGTTTTGGTCTGCTGTGGTGGCTTAAGTGTCCTGTTTTGGTGGATTCGTTTTCAGTGGCTTTTGATTTTGTAATTCTTTCTTGGCTGATGATGTTTAAGGTGGCAACGCTATGGCGGTGATTGGACGACGACGACGCCAGTGGTGACTCCTAATATTGGCAAGCGAGGAGACTTCGACTAATCTTGGATCGTGATCTTCTCAGGTTCTGTGTTCCAATGTGTTTTTTGAATTTTGAATTTCGATTTTGGCATCCTTTGATTTTGTATCCCATGTGGTGTGTTGCTTACCACTTTGGGCTATTTTGAAAACCAAATAAAAATTGAATTTTCAGTCTTTTATTTCTATTGATATCGAAACAGAATTTTTAAATGATTCTAGAATTGATCATGTCTTGTGGCTAAATTCTTAGAGAATAAAACTACTAGTTTCATATTTTCACAGCTTCACGTCAATTTTCTTTAAAATTGTACTGCGTCTCTAGCAATTTATTTTCAAAACATTAGAATCTTTGGGTTTGATAGATTCTGATTTCATTTTTTCAATTTTCATCGTGGTTGGATGATTCTTAGATGTTGTAAGCTGTAAGAGTCATCCTTCTATAGGATAATCTCTTAGCAAAGTTGATTAACCTAATTGATTTTTGTGGATGTGCTTACAATGAATTTTCAAGGAAAGAAGAAATAATTTTAACCCAAGCAATTGAAATTCTCCTTTGTCTCATTGTTGCTTTTGGTTCTTGTTCTCACATCTTAATCTTTTTCCTTCATGTCTCATCTAGTCCGAAATCACTGCTTCCTTTCCATAAATAAAAAAGATTTTGTTTATCGTTGTTTCACATTCTGGAATTTTTAAATTATGGATTAGCACAATCATTTTACCCTGTGGGTTCGACACCTTACACACCACTGCAGTAGTCATTTGTAGAATTTATAAATAAAAAAACTTGGTCCTTTGATGAAGAGGAACCAAATTTTATGGCAGCCTTTCTGGTGGAAAGGCTTCGTGCATCTAGATTTGAAAGTTTAGAAAAATATAAACCAAAAAAAAAAAAAAAAAAAATCAAATCCAAATATGTAAAAAAAATATTTTAGATGAAAAACTGAAATCTCCTGTGTTGAAGACCTTGACATCTGTTGTGTATAGGATTAACTTTGTGAAATTTTTGTATCTATTAGATAATGAAAACTTGGTCAAAAAGTGAGAACTTAGAGCCAATAATACTAGAGATCAATATTCACTACACATCCATTATAAAAAATTAAAAAATTTAAATGCAAAATCTAAGAGAATGAAATCTTATTGAAAATGAACAGAACCTTGAAGCTAAAATCATCCAAGACAACCAAGAATGGTTCAGGATAAGGGGGTTTCAACCCCCTTAGGTTTCTATCAATCAATCTTCCATTAAATTGGCACCTAAGGCCCCAAACTACGATCTCAAACAATCACATTTGTCATTATTGTCTATGTTTAATGGTTTATCTAATGAAGACTCACTAGCCTTTATTAGAGACTTTTATAACATTGTATAGTAGTTACAACTGAAAGAGCTCACTGAAGATGAACTTAGGATGTGTGTTTTTTCTTTTTGTCTTAAAGGGAATGCTATAAATTGGTTTTTGAGTTTAGATGAGAAGATGTTTGAAAACTAGTATCAAGTTTACAATTCATTTTTCATTAAATTTTACTCTCAAAGATCTAAGGGAGTGCTTTGAACTAAAATCACATGTTTTTATCAAGAGGATAGAGAATCCTTTAAAGGGAGAGCTTTGAACTAAATTGTCCTCTTAAGGAAAAATTTGACAGATCTGATAGCTAGAGGAAATTATAATGACAAAATTGACGAGGAGTTTAGACAAATTTTCAATAATTTTGCTTTGAATTCTCAACACAAAAGGAAAAGCGTGAATGGAGGTGGCAATAACACTGGTTCAGGGATAGATGTGAATGCTCAATTGGATGAAATAAAAGATCATCTACAATATATAATGAACCAATATGCCAAACAAATTGTTAATCAGGCGGGCTATCAAAACCAAAATCAAACCCTTAAAGAATAATGCTCTCAATGCGGTATGTTTGGGAAGACTGAAAAATTCTTTCATAACTTTTATATGTTGTCCCAACAATAAGAAAATGTTATCTTTGTGGGATATGGTCTTAGGATACAAGCTAAAGATGGTCTTTTTTCAAATAATTACAATCAAGGTGTTGGTCAAAAATCTCTCAAGGTAACATTGCATCATTTTTTGGTTGATTGTTTTTGTTGACAAAGCAGGTTTTCATGTTGAATTGTCAAGTTCCAGCATTGTTGACAATCCATGTTGACAAAGAACCATGACAAAAGAATGGACGATCTGGAGACGGTACAAAAAGAGCAGTACAATGTGACGCCGTTTTCCAGTGTTTGCCAAATTTTTTAGGTCCAAAATTTGGAATTTGATGACCATCGCGAAAATTGGATATCCTTGAAGATCTTATTTAAATATGGCAAAGACATGACTTTCGTGAAGATAAACCTGATGGATCGGATTTCGCGAAGACTAGAAAAATGATGACGGTAATTTTCGCGATTACGTCAAGCTTCGCGAACGGCAGAGGTCGAAGTGCATCACGACGGTGAAGGGTTTTGCGAGGGAACTTCGCGGCGAAGGAGCGAAAGAATATTGACGGTGATGCTCCGCGACTACGACGAGCTTCACGATCGGAAAATTGCCGAGGTGCTTCGCGATTTTGAGAGAATTTCGGCGGGAACTTCGGAGCTTCGCGATTTGAGATGACGTGGCGTTGACTTCACGCGGAAGGTTCGGGGGTCGGTGGAATCGCCTATAAATAGGCCTCGACCCCCTCGGGAGAAGTAGAGAGAATTTTCGGAAAAATTATTTTGCTCTCGGTTCGCGAAAGTAGTTCGCGAAGGCAGTGTGTTTCGCGAAAGGAAGGAGCTTCACGACGGCTATTCTAGCTCCGTGAAAGTTGCGAGCTCCGCGTTGGCTCAGTGAGCTTCGCATGGGAATTCGCTTTGCGATGACTTGAGCTTCGTGAGAGTGCTTCGCACGAGTGCTTCGCGAAAAGACAGTAACTTCGCGAAGGCTTGTTTGAGCTTCGTAAAATTGGGAGCCTCGCGAAGTAGGGTGCTTTGCGAAGTTTCTCCAAAGGAATTGCCTTGTGTTCAGAGGCAAAGTGATATTCATCTATGGATAAAAGTTGGACTTCAACAGAGAATCTATCAACAGTTGAGGATGCATGCATTCATGCAAATGAAGAGACCTACAAGTCTATAAACTATGAGTGAATCCCTTCCAAGTGCAGTGAGCAAAGAAAAATGAAGAAGATAATCATTTCTACCGGCAGTGAGCCAATGAAAGAGAAACAATGAGTGACTTTTGGGAAAGTAGTGAGGTGACCCTAAACTTTGTAAAGGCAGTGAGCCTGGACATAGAAGTGATCTAGCCCGAACATTATTGGCAGTGAGCCTTAGTGGATTTGGTACAGCGGCACATCGCCGTTGTATGCTCCTTGGACGTAACCCAGTGAGGGTGAACCAAGTAAAAATCTCTGTGTCTGCATGCTTGCTTCCCTGCATTGCATTCAAAATATCATCATCAGATAAAGAAGAAAAGAAATTGTCATAATAAACACACAAGTGCAAACAAAACGACCCTTGTAATAAAGAGGTCAAGATCCAGTGGGGCATGAAGAATTTAGAAAAGAATATCCATACCTTGATTCACCCCCCCTCTCAGGGTATATAGGCCCCTATTGGTCCTAACACAAGGCTATAAGAACCATCCTAATCTCTCTTGGAAAGAAAAAGGAACTCTTAGAAATCCTATTGCCCCAGGTTACCAAAATCAATCTAGACAAAAAAATTCAATATCATCAAAGTGTTCAGTCATCCAATTTCCAAAGTAATTTTGAGGGATAAATGCTTACTAAGAGGGACCAAATTTTAAGAATATTTGAATTAGAAGAGGCTAAATTTAACTATCGGAAGGCTCAACATTACTCTGATAAAGATGAAGTTGAAGCTATAATGCATAACTTTGAATTGCAAATGGGTCAATTGGCAAGATACATGACTTCTAGTGTAAAACCCTGACCTTTTCTGGAGATGTCTCGGACTCGTTTTTAGGTACTATTTAGTTTAGTTTTGAGTACTTTTTGTATGGGTCTTACCTTGGGATTTATTTGGGTGAAAATTGAGAAATTTGGAAGAAAGCGGGCAATGTACAGTTCGTGCACGGTTTGCCCTAACCGTGCGCCCTGACCCAACAAATCTTGTGAACCCAAATAGAGGGGATTAGTATGGCCGGCGCACGGTTTGTCAAACTGTGTGCTCTAAAAGGAGAAACTGTGCACCTCTCATAGAAGAGGCGCACAGTTAGGGGAAACCATCCGTCCCGAGCAGCAAACCGTGCATACAAGATTTTAATCCCTGAATTTTATTAAAAAGGTTCTAAAATCCTTGTTTTATACCCTTGAACGCCCTAGCTTGACCCATAATCGATTTCTCTCGATTCCAAAGCCTCCCATAGGGATTCCAAGGCCCTCTGACCTCCGTTCTTGGCGATTCGAAGCCCGATTTGCAGATATGCACCTCTTCAGGTATGTGGTTTCTTCCCGATTGATTTTACATCTCTCCCATTTTTCTCCCATTGTTTTGGTGGGTTGTATCTTCTTTTTTGTTGGATCTAGATCTAGATTTGTTGATTCTAGATCTAGGCTTGTTGAATCTAGATCTAGATTTAAGAGATCTTGTTTCATTTGATCGTGGAATTAGGTTTCAGATCTAGACCGCGTTCTTCGTTGCGTTCTTGATTGATCCACTTCAAATTGGGGTTCTCCATTGAGTGATTGTTCATCAACGAATTGAGGTAAGTGGTCTATGATTCAATTCTCATAATCATGATTTCAATTACGTGTATGTAATTGTAGAATTACTAGGGTTCGTTTATCAATTGAGTTTTCTAATTGAATTAATTAATTTGGTGAATTAATTAATTAAGGGATTGTGAATCAGGAATAATTAATTGTTGAATTAGTTATGTGATATTAAGATTGCTGAATTGAGGTAATTAATTATTAAGATATTGTGATTATGAAAAGTGAATAATTAATTGTTGAATTAATTATTTGATATTGCGATTGTGAATTGAATAATTAATTGTGGAATTAATTGTGGGGATGTTGAGATTAATGTATATGATTAATTAATTGTTGAATTAATTAATGGAATGAATGTGATTAATTAATAGTTGAATTAATTAATGGGATATATGTGATTAATTAATTTTTGAATTAATTAATAGAATGATGTGAATATGCAATTGTTACATTTGATAAATTAATTAGTGATTTAATTAATGGGTTGTGTTACATGTAATGTTGTGATATATGTGATATTGTGATATTGTGATATTGTGATATATGTGATTTTAAATGGTGAATGGTAATGACATTCAATCATGTATTATTAAATATGGATGATAACATTATCATTCAAGTATAAAATGATGAATTGTAGCATGAACATTCAATCATGTATTATGAATTATGAATGGTAACAATGACTTTCAGGTATATAATTTGAGTTCGGGTGTCCTCGAGAACCCGAGTGATATGTGGTTAAATAAAAAGTAAAGGAATAAATGTAAATTGTTTACTTTATTGCTTGGATTTTATTCTTTATACAACTAAATATATTGTTATTGACTGGATATTGTTTTAGACGTCGTTGGTGGTGACCTACTGGGTTGTACTCACACCTTACTCGGGTTTCTTGATCAGTACCTAAATAGATTTCATGGTTGCAGGATATGATAAGGGCAAAAGCCATGTGTTAGATGACTGAGTAGGGATGGAGCATGGTTGAGGGAACTTGAAGTGGTTCGGGACCTGCTTGGGATTGTCAGTGTATTTACTTTTGAGTTTCATTTTGACACTTAGCACATACTTTAGCAAGACATACATACTGTTTAGTTTTGATATTTTATTTCCAGTTTTGGTCATCTTGTGATACTGGATTGTTCAGGTTATGTTATATCATCCTTTGGTTATTTTTTATTTATTTCTACTGGTGTTTTACTCTGATAAAGAGGGTATAGTCTCCCCATAATTGATATTAGACTCTCGCTGCTAGTTGACATCTTTTGGTGTACGAGGAGGCGCGTTTGAGGTCATGTGACCAAACAGATCGGGGCACCGATATCTGGCACCCAGGTCGGGATGTTATAAAGTGGTATCATAACCCGATTTTCTTTTCTTTTCTTTTGTCTTGCTATTTGGGAAAGGTGGACATGATACTAGGAAGAGTTGGATCATGGTTATGAGCTCATTCATGGGAGTAGCTAACCCATGTATGAGGGAGAACCCAAGTACCCAGGGTGAGATTTTTGTTATTGTTGTTTGCTATTACAGTTGAATATTATTTCACCTTGGGTGACACACTTGTTGTGTGATGTGATTAATGTTTCAAAGAATTGTTGATATTTGACTTGTGGCCTAGTATGACATGAAGGTTGAGTTTTCATGCATCATTCTAGGCACTCAGGATTATTTTGTGACATGCATCATTTTAGGGATGCACGAGAAAACATGTTTTGGTTAAGTTATTGAATTGTAAAAATGATGCAAGATGTGAATAAATGGGTGTCTAATGAAACATGAAAGATGATAATGAGTTTACCCTTTTGTTAACCATCACCTAGATGTAGGATGGTTAAGGGTAGTGATAACACCTCAGTTTTGACTATGCGGTGGGGCTTGGAGAAAAGACTTGTGGTTTCTTATTATGTTTTCCCTCTTATGTAAATGTGATAAAGTTTTGTTTTGTATCCTGAGACGTGTGTTTTGAATTGTAGAGATATTCCTCCATGACGACGCTTGTTGAGAGGATGACATGAGGATATGGCTGGAGATGCTCCACCGGTAGTGGAACATGAGGCACCAATAGTGTCAGTTGAGGAACTAGGGGATCAAATCTGAGAGAACTTTTCTCGCTTCATGTAATTCATGGAGAGAGACCTAGAGCGGGTTGAGAAGAGCATGTCTGACATGACGAGGGTGTTTCAGTTGCAGAACCCTACGACTTTTACTGGAGAGGGTGGACCTGAGGGATCTGAGTTTTGAGTTGAGTCTATCAAAAATATACTTGACCATTTGGAGACTCTGACTAAGAAGAGGGTTAAGTTGGATACTTATATGCTATGAGGATTAGCGAAGCACTGGTGGGACATTTAGGTGTAGACTGGACAAGCTGATGATATGTTATGGAAGAACTTCTTAGAGAAGTTCCTAAAGCACTTCTATCCAGAGACACTGAGATAGGAGAGAGCAGTTGAGTTCATGCGGCTGACTTAGGAGAGTATGTCCATGATGGGGTATGCTGAACACTTTACAGATTTGCAGTGCTTTGCTCCAGCGTTGGGTGGAGACGAGACAACTACAACAAGACGTTTTCAGGATGAGCTTAAATGTGAAATTAAGTTCCAAGTTAACCTATTTCAGTTAAAGAAGTTTGTTGAGGTAGTGGATCAGGCTCTCATGGCTGAGGGAAACTTGAAGGAGACTTCCAGTGTAGGACTTATAGTTTCTGCTGAACAATCAGGAGGTACGTCTTCCAGGAACCGGGAGCATCGCTACGAGAATGTTATTTAGGGTGATAGCAAGAGGAGTAACAAGGGGGAAGGTTCAGTTACATAGGACATTTCCCATGTGATCTATCACCAGTGTGGTAAGTCAGAACACTTCTGGAGATAGTGCCCCCAACCACTAGTAGTGTGCCGGTCTTGCGGAAAGATGAGACATCTAGAGAGGTTCTGCATGAACACATGATAGATGGGGAGTGATGGAGGAGCTTGACATAATCAGGGTGTGGGAAGTGGATCTTCTGCACCATATGAGTCTAGTAGTTGTAGTTCTACTGGTCGTGGCGGTAAAGGCAGTGGACGTGGAACTTCAGGACAAGAGCGCTCCTATCAGAAGAGTGGTGTAACTTAGGGAGTTCACACTACATCACATGGAAGAGGGGCATGACAGTTTCAAACCATTCAGCCTACACTTATGGAGAGCGAGGCTGGACCATCGACAGTGAGAGGTACTTTTCTTGTAGATTATACGCTAGCTATTTCCTTATTTGATACTTGTTTCTCTCATTCCTTTATTTCTGCACAACTTGTGAATGATTTGAGCTTGGTGGTGGAGTTCGTGACCAGGGTGTTGACGATAGATACACCGTTGGGAGTGTGGTCTAGAGAGACTTGCTTGTGCAAGGGATGTTCTCTCGAGGTTGTGGAGTATCATTTTCTGTGGGATCTTTACATCCATGACATATCGGGCTTTGATCTAATTTTGGTTATGGACTAGTTGGTAGCATACCAAGCCCACATAGATTGTTACTGAAGGAGAGTAACTTTTATGTCTCCTAAGGGTGACAATTATATTCACCATGGAGAGTGGGATATATAGGCAGGCCGAGCATGACCAATTACTCAGTAACTGGGAGATCTCATATCCCAAGTTTCTAGTCTGTTGTAGGATGATGAAGGAGTGAATCATGGTGACTTTCCACCAGTAGTGGAGCGGTTTCAGGATGTGTTTCTTGAAGACTTCTCACGGTTTCCACCTGAGAGAGATGTGAAATTTACTATTGATCTCATTCCTAGGGATGAGCCAATTTCTATTCCACCATACAGAATGGCACCGATAGAGCTTCAAGAGATCAAGACTCAACTGGAGGAGTTGGAGGATAAGGGGTTTATTCGACCAAATACGTCGCCTTGGGGTTCACCGATTTTGTTTTGCTAAGAAGGTTGACGAGACTCTACGCTTATGTGTCAATTATCGGAAGTTGAACTAGATGAAAATAAAGACCCGATATACTCTTCCGAGTATCGATGATCTATTTGACCAGTTGAGAGGGCCTTGTGTTTTCTCAAAGACTGAATTGAGATAAAAGTATCATCAATTTAGAGTTTGAACTTCTGATATACCAAGGAATGCTTTTAGAAGAAGGTATAGCCTATATGAGTTTGTCGTAATGTCATTTGGATTGACGAATGCACTGACAATGTTTATGGCCTTGATTAATAGGATCTTTCATCCGTATCTAGATTAGTTTTTGGATAACATCTTGGTGTACTCCAAGACTCATGATGATCATGTCCAACATCTTGACATCATCCTGAGTACACTGAAAGAGCATAAGATATGCACCAAGATATATAAGTGTTAGTTTTGGATTGGTCAAATACACTTCTTGGGTCACATCATATCAGAGGAAGGTGTGTCGGTAGACCCAGAGAAGGTTCAAACAATGTTTTCTTTGGAGCATCCTAAGAATGTATTCGATATCTGTAGCTTTCTGGGGTTAACAGAATGTTATCAGAGATTCATCCAGGACTTTTCTTGATTAGCAATGTCACTTTCAAGCTTGACCAAGAAGGGGGTAAAGTTTGAATGGTTGGGAGCATGTGAGGATTCCTTCAAGGATCTTAAGAATCATTTGACATCAGCACCAATTTTGATCCTACCTGAGACCGGTGAGGAGTATACAATGTTTTGTGACGCTTCTGTAGTCAGACTTGAAGTAGTGTTGATGTAGGGAGATCGAGTTGTGACATATGGGTATCATTATTTGATGCCACATGAATGGAACTACCCTATACATGACCTCAAGTTGGCTATAGTGGTTTATGCTTTAAAGTGTTGGCCGTATTATCTGTTGGGTGAGAAGTTTATTGTGCATACGGATCACAAGAGCTTAAAGTATATCTTTTCCTAATGAGATTTGAATCTCTAGCAGCGGAGATGGGTTGAGTATATGTAGTCATTTGATTTTGAGCTAGCATATATGCCCGGGAAGGGAAACAATGTGGTTGATGCTTTGAGAAGGAAAACTAAGACTCAAGACGTTCAAGAGTATAATGTTGAGTGGAAGATGATGACTTTGCTAGATGAGATGCACATTGTGGTTTAGGAGATTCAGGAGAAGATGAATCTCGTATCAGTTTTAGCAGAGTCTACACTTTTGAGATGAACCAGGGATAAATAGTATGAGGGTCCGAAGTGTTTGACCTTGAGGGAAAGCCTTGAAGGTGAGGAGTCACCTTCTGATTGGACCATAGATGAGGATGAGACCATCTATGTCAGGAATTGGGTTATTGTGCCTACGAGTATGTGGGAGGAGTTAATGCATGAGTTTCATGCCTCAAAGTGGATGGTACATCTAGGTGTGACCAAAATGTACCGTGACCTACGACGACAATTTTGGTGGCTGAGCATGAAAAATGTGATAACGGGGTTCGTGGCACGACCCTACACCTTTCAGAAGGTGAAGGATGAGCATTAACGACATGGTGGTTTGTTACAACCATTTCTCATTCCTGAATGGAAGTGGGACAACATTACCATGGATTTTGTGGTGGTTCTCTCAAAGAATCCTTGGAAGAATGACGCTATCTGGGTGATTATAGACCGCTTGACAAATGTAGCACATTTCTTATCTATATGAGAGACTTTCTTAGTGGAGCAGTTAGAATAAATGTATGTTTGAGAGATAGTTCATCTGCACAGGGTGCCATGAACCATTGTTTCAGACCGCGACTTGAGTTTTACTTTGCGCTTCTGGCAGGGTTTGCATAAGGCACTTGGTACACATGTTTTGTTGACTGCGGCTTTTCACCCACCAATAGATGGGCAGTCAGAGCGTACTATACAGGTGCTTGAGGATATCCTGCAAACATGTGTTCTTGACTTTAGAGGGTCTTGGGAGAAGCACCTGGAACTTGTGGAGTTTTCCTATAAAAATAGTTATCAGGAAACTATTCATATGGCGCCATACGAGACACTTTATGGTAGGCCATGCAGATCACCTCTATGCTGGATAGAGGTAGGTGATTCAGAACTATTAGGATTGAGCCTCATGTGGTAGAGGTCAGAGCAGGTACAATTGATTCAGAAGCATAAGGCTACGACTTAGAGTAGACAGAAGTCGTATGCTGATAGACGACGACGACCCCTAGAGTTTATAGAGGGTGACCGTGTATTCCTTCAGGTGTCACCTAGATTGGGTCACTGCAGGATACACTACTACAAAATTGGGTTTATCCAGTGCTAGGGATTTAACAGTGCCACATAAAAGTGTTGTTAAAGACACCCTTTGTCAATGCTAAAAAAAGACTATTAAATGGAGGGGGTCTTTAACAACACTTTTTTAGTGTTGTTAAAGGAGGTCTTTAACAGTGTTAAAAAAAGCACTGATAAAGGCTTTCTTTTATCAGTGCTTTTTTAGAAGCATTGATACAGACCCCCCTTTATCAGAGCTAATAAAAAAGTGATAGTAAAGGGAGGTCTTTATCAGTGCTTCTAAAAAAGCGATGATAAAGGGTAACCTTTATCAGCACTTGTAAAAAGACGCTAATAAAGGGAGCATGGATAAAGGTTATATTTCAAAAAAAAAAATATATTTTATTAAAAATTATATATTAATATATAAATATATTCATATTGACGTAAATATAATATATATTTTATGAATATGTTTTAGATAATGGTAAATAAGATTTTACACTTAATATATAAGATATTTAGTGAAAATGACTTATAAAATAATTAAAAAATTATTTGTAATTAATAATTTTATAATTATTATCTAGTAATGGTCATTTAATAACAATTTAATGATAAAAAAATAAAAAAAATTAACAAAATATCTAAAATAAGTTGAAAACGTAACTCGAACTTCAAAAAACCATAACTTTTGATCCGAGTGTCCGTTTAGGCTCGAACATATGCCAAATTGAAGCTTGCGATGAGATCTATACCTTATTGATTGAGCATAACCTAGTCACTATTTTTAAGGTTAGAAGAGGCACAGAAGGCCTCCAAAACCGAGTTTTTTGTCGGGGTACCCCGATTTTTTAACATTCGATGGATTTTCAGTCTCATTTAAGGGGGTCTTATTGACTTTATTTGGTGGGGATTGAATTTATTCTCCGGTATTACATTTATATTGATATTATGATTTTAAAATTTTATCATTTTTCATAATTTTGTTTTATTTGTAATTAAATATATGCATATTTTCTTATATTTTCTTATAATAAATCCCTTATATAAATGCATGTAATAAAATATTTACATAAAAATGTATTTTTAAATATAAAAAATAAATATTTATTATTAATTTTATTTAAAGTAAAAAAATATCCATTTTATTTACCTTATAAAAATGTAGTAATATGTAGATATATTTTTATATATACATATGTGTTTGTATTAATAAACATATATTTATATATTTATATATTTATATATTTATATTATAATATATATAAATGAATATTAATATATAATATATTTACATAAATATAATTGAATATATATATCACACATTTCAAAAATATATACAAATAAATAAAAAAGTCATTAAATATACAACAAAACACGTATGACATAGTGGTAAAGACCATTTAGTCGCATAAGGGAGCTCTTAGGATCAAATCCAGGCACACGTAGGTATTTGGGGAAACCTTCAGGCGCTAAGAAAGGGGGTGAGGTACGTGATGGAGGATGGGTAGTGGAAAGCGCGAAGGGGGGGGGGGGGGGGTTGTAAGCACTGAGAAAAGGGTGTCAGGGTGCGTGAAAAATTAATTAATTTTTTCCATATTTTTAACATCATTTTTTTAGCACTGTTAAAATATAACCTTTAACAACGCTAAAAAGCACTGTTATAGACCCCCCCCCCCTTTAACATTGCTTGCAATATCAGCGCTTTTTAAGCGCTGATAAAACCCTCTAACTAGCACTGTTAAAGCCATGTTTTACAGTAGTGATACGAAGGTAGGGAAAGTTGACACCCAAGTTTGTTGGACCTTTTGAGGTTGTGGAGAGAATCGGGCTGGTGGTGTACCGATTGACTCTTACATAGAGATACAGTGTTATGCATGATGTTTTCCATGTGTCACAACTTCAGTGGTATCACCCCAACCCTTCTCATGTGATCGGTGTGGAAGAAGTTGATCTTGAGATAGATGCGTCCTTTGAGGAGCATCTGATATGTGTATCAGATCACAGTGAGAAACTGTTGTGAGGAAAGACCATGCAAATAGTTCATGTATTGTGGAAATATGGCTGTGTTTAAGAGGAAACTTGGGAGAGAGAAGAAGATATGAGGGCTCAATGACCCGATCTTTTTGACTATGAATCCTAGAGATGCTTCAGAGAACAACTTGAGCATGAGTTGTTATAAGGTGGAGAGATTTTAAAACCCCGACGTTTTGTGTAGATGTCTCAAACTTTTTTCCAGGTACTCTATTGTCTAGTTTTGAGTAATTTTTTTTGGGTCTTATCTTGGGGTGTGTTTGGGTGAAAACTGAGAAATTTGGAAGAAAAAAGGCAGTGCATGGTTGGTGCATGGTTTTCTCTAACCGTGTGCCCTACCCCATCAAACTGTGTAAACCCAAACAGTGGAGATTCGCACGACCGGTGCACGGTTTTTCAAACCATGCGCCCTAAAAGGAGAAACTGTTCACCCCTTTAGAAGAGGTGCATGGTTAAGATGCATGGTTAGGGGAAACCGTGTTTCACGAGCAGCAAACCGTGCATACAGGTTTTTAGTCCCATGAATATTATTAAAAAACTTCCTGAACCCCCATCCTATACCCTCAAATGCCCTAGCTTGACGCATAATTGATTTCTCTTGATTCCAGAGCTCCCGGAGGGATTCCAAGGCCCTCTGACCTCCATTCTTTGTGATTCAAATCCCGACTGCCAGATATGCACCTCTTCGGGTATGTGGTTTCTTCTCGATTGATATCTCACCTCTCTCTACCATTTTCTTTCATTATTTTGGTGGATTATATCTTCTGTTTTGTTGGATCTAGAGCTATATTTTTCAAATCTAGATCTAGGATTGTTGGATCTAGATCTATACTTAAGAGATCTTGTTTTGTTTGATCATGGAATTACGTTTCGGATCTAGACCGTGTTCTTCGTCGTGTTCTTGATTGATCTGCTTCAAATTGGGGTTCTTTGTTTAATGATTGTTCATCAATGAATTGAGGTAGGTGGTCTATGATTTAAATTTCATAGTTAGGATTTCAATTACATGTATGTAATTGTAGAATTTCTGGGGTTCATTTAACAATTGAGTTTTTTAATTGAATTAATTAATTTGGTGAATTGATTAATTAAGTGACTGTGAATCAGGAATAATTAATTGTTGAATTAATTATGTGATATTAAGATTGATGAATAAAGGTAATTAATTGTTGAATTAATTGTTAAGATGTTGTGATTATGAAAGTGAATAATTAATTGTAGAATTAATTATGTGATATTGAGATTTTTAATTGAATAATTAATTGTGGAATTAATTTTTGGGATGTTGAGATTAATGTATAGGATTAATTAATTATTGAATTAATTAATGGAATGATGTGAATATGCAATTGTTACATTTGATTAATTAATTGGTGAATTAATTAATGGGTTGTGATACATGTAATGTTGTGATATATGTGATATTGTGATATATGTGATTTTAAATGGTGAATGGTAACATGGACATGCAACAATGTATTATAAAATATAAATGGTAACAATGACATTCAATTATGAAATAATGGATGGTAACAATGATATTCAATCGTGTATTATTGAATATGGATGGTAACATGGTCATTCAATTATGAAATAATGAATGGTAACATGGAAATAAAATCATGGATTATGAAAACATGAATGGTAACAATGAAATTCAGTTATAAAATGATGAATGGTAACAATGACATTCAATCATGTATTATTAAATATGGATGGTAACGTGGTCCTTCAATTATGAAATTATGAATGGTAACATGGGCATTCAATCATGAATTATGAATTATGAATGGTAACAATGACTTTCAAGGTATATAATTCGAGTTCAGGTGTCCTTGATAACCTAGGTGATATGTGGTTAAATAAAGGGTAAATGAATAAATGTAAACTGTTTACTTTATTTCTTGTATTTTATTTTTTATACAACTGCATACACTTTTATTGAATGAATATTGTTTTAGATGCCATTGGTGGTGTCCTACTGAGTTGTACTCACACCCTACCCGGGCTGCCTGATTGGTACCTGAATATATTTCATGGTTGTAGGACAGGATAAGGGAAAAGACCCTGTGTTAGATGGGTGAGTCGGGATGAAGCATGGTTGAGGGAACCAGATGTGGTTCAAGTCCTTGGGAGTTGTTAGTGTATTTACTTTTGAGTTGCATTTTGACATGTGGTACGTACTTTAGCATGACATACCTACTATTTAGTTTTGATATTATATTTCTAGTTTTGGTCATCTTGTGATACTCGATTGTTTAGGTTATGTTATATCATCCCTTGGTTATTGTTTATTTATTTCCTCTGGAATTTTACTCTTATAAAGAGGGTATAACCTCCCCATAACTGATATTAGACCTTCCTTGGTAGTCGGCAACCTCTGGTGTACGTGAAGGCTTGTTTGAGGTCATGTGACCAACCGGGTCGGGGCACCGGTGTGTGTCACCCGGGTCGGGACGTTACATCTAGAGATAGGGGTAAATTTCCAAGTACCACAAAAATAAACCCTAGTGGAAATGTCATGGATTTTGTTATAAAAATCATCTTAAAAAGTCAAATTGAAGCTGGAAAAGACCCTAGGACAACTCAAACTATAAAACTAGGTGAATCCAGAAGTCTAAATCTCTACAAAACTAAATCTGGAATTAAAGAAAATAACCTTGAAAATGAAGAAAATCTCACTATTCCACCTAAAAAACAAGTAGAAAAAGGTTTGAAAAATAATAATAAAGGGAATGATAATATCACTGAAGTATTTTGGGAGATGCATTATAGTATTAAGAACTATTTCCCACCCATCACTTTCTCTAAAAAAAGTAAAACCCAAAAAAATAATAAAGATGAACTGCTCCATTTCCTTCAACTTTTAACCAAACTCGAATTCAATATTCCTATCATCCAAGATTTGATTTAGATTACTTTATATCTGAAATCACATAAGAAAATTATTTCATAAAAAAAGTCTCTTGAATAATTTTCAACTTACAAACTCACTAAAGAGTGTAGCGCTATTCTTCAAAAGAAAATCCTTCAAAATGTAAATATATAGGGAGGTTTTTCATTCCCTTTACCTTAATGAATATTGGTCATCTCAACTATCTTTGTGATTTAGGTGTTAATATCAACCTACTCCATTTCTCACTATTTCAATAGTTGATATTGGGTGATTTTCATCCCACCACTATCATTCTTCAGTTGGCTTACTTTTCATTTACACACCCTGTATGAAGAGTTGATGATTTACTATTTGGAGTTGGAAAGTTGTTGTTGCCAACTGACTTTCTTGTTTTAGGCATAGAATGTGACCAGGTGGTTCCCATCATTTTAGGTAGGCCTTTCTTGGATACTAGATTATCATTTATAGATGTTTCTATAGGTCAATTAATCTTTAAATTTGGTGAGGAATAAGAGGAGTTAAATATATTTAAAAATGAAAGAGAAGAATGATCTAGTGAAAATTGTTCAAGAGTGGAGTTGATAGAATCTAATATATAATTTGATTATTCAAAATAATATGAGAAACAACCTTTGGCTAATAAAATTCTAATCAAAGTGGAAAATGATGTTTCACGCACTATTGTGACTCCTCAAATTGAGAATTAGGAAAACACTCCATATTTGGATAATAATCCTTTTCCTATTGTGAATGTGAAGTTAAGGATGAATTATTTATCTCTGAACTTAAATAATTTTTAAGTGAATATAAGGATAATTTTTCTTGAGCAATTTGATATGGCCGAGGGAGATTTTCTAGAATAATATGACAATTATTCTATGATAAATATCTTGAAATCTAATCTAGAAACTCATGCAAGTGGGTTGTCACCTCTGGACAACAGTAAAGAAAAATGAAAATCTAGTTCTAAAATTCAAAACTTTTGTAGTTTCCAAACTCATTTTAGAAAACATATTGAATACCTCAAACCTCACAGTCCCATGAGTCTTCCATCAAGTGAACAAACACCCACATTAGAGCTTAAACCACTCTTTACACACCTGAAATAATCATTTTTATGTGAAGAATCTACACTTCCTATTACTATTTCTTATTAAATTAAAGAAAACCAAGAGGAAAAATTATATGGTATTCTAAAAAGTTCAAAACAATAATAGGTTGGTCTATAGTAGATATAAAAGGGATTATCTCTTCATTATACTTGCATAGGAGTCCTATGGAATAAGACGACAAAGTAAGAGATGAGGGTCAAAGGAGACTGAACCTAAACATGAAATAGGTTATGAGAGAAAAAGTAATCAAGATATTAAATATTAGGATTATCTATCTCATTTCTAATAGTTCTTGGGTTAGTACAGTCTATATAGTCCCAAATAAATGAGGTTTTATAGTTTCCACTAATGAAAAGAATGAATAAATTCATGTTTAGAAGGAAACAAAATGGAGAGTCTGTATAGATTACAAGAACCTCAATACATCCACTAGAAAGGCTCATTTTTTAATGTTATTATTGGATCAAATTCCCGAGAGGATTATTGAGGATGATTTCTATTATTTTCTATATGGCTATTTTGGTTACAAATAGATCATTGTAGCCCCATAAGACCATGAGAAAACTAATTTCAGAGGAAAATTTAGATAATTTTCCATCTGACGAATGTACTTTGGATTGTGTGGTTCCCCAAACAACTTTCAAAGATGTATGATGGATATATTTTCATACATGATATATAGGATCATTGAGGTGTTTATTGATGATTTCTCCATTGTTTGGAGAACTTTTGAAAGCTATTTTCAAAATCTGGAATTGGTTTTAGAGAGCTGTCAAGAGTCAAATTTAGTTTTTAACTGGGAGAAATGCCCATTTATGGTCATAAAAGGACTTGTTCAAATTTAGTCAAATTTGACTCTTGGAATTTAGTTTTGAACTAAATTTGACTCTTGTTTATGCCCATTTATGGTCATAAGTGATTTTTTATGCCCATTTATGGTCAAATTTAGTTTTCAAAATCTGGAATTGGTTTTAGAGAGCTGTCAAGAGTCAAATTTAGTTTTCAACTAGGAGAAATTCCCATTTATTCCCATTTATGGTCATAAAGTGTCTAAGAGTAGAATTGTTATTGACAATTCCAGAATCGAAGTGATTTAGAAACTGTATCCTCCTAAAAATTTCTAGGGTGTAAAGAGTTTTTTATGGCATGCCAATTTTTACCGAAGGTTTATTAAATTTTTTTCAAAAATTAAAAATCCCTTATGTTCACTATTGGTAAAAGATTCACCATTCCTATTTGATGATTTTTTTGGAATCATTTAATTTTTTTAAATAAAAAATCACTTCATTGCCCCTCATTACTACACCAGATTGGAAATTGCCCTTAAAAAATATGTGTGATTCTAGTGATGTGGTTATTGGACCTGTTTTAGGCCAAAGGAAAGATAACATATTATATGTGGTGTATTATTCTAGATTAGTGCTAAATGATGCACAAATGAAGTACACCACTACTTATAAAGAGTTATTAGCTATATATTTTTCTTCATAAAATTATAGGGAGTTCCATTTATTTACCAAAGTCATAGTATTTATAGAACACACTTCCTTGAAGTATATTCCATTAAATAAAGATGTCAAACCAAGACTCATTATGTGGATAATTATTTTACAAGAGTTTTATTGGGAGATTAGGGATAAACAAGGTGCTAGGAATGTTGTTGCAGATCATTTCTCTAGGTTATCTAGTACCCAGTGTGAAGATCCTAGGGTGATTAATTTTTTCTTTCCAAATAAAAATTTACTCACTATTTAGGTTTAGAAATATTCTTGGTATGAATATGTTTCCAATTTCCTAGAAGTATGAGTTATTACCAAATATTTCTCACTTAATCAAAAGAATAAGTTATTTTCAGAATATAAGTACCATCTATGGGATAACCCTTTTATGTTTAAGAGGCATATTGACAACATCTTGAGGAGTTTTGTGCTAAAAGAAGAGATATTTCCTATTCTAGAGAGTTTATTCATCACCTTGGGGAGGTCATCATGGAGGACAAAGGACAACATTAAAATTTCTTCAAGTAGTATTTTATTATCCTATTTGTTTAAGGATGTTAAGAGTTTAGTTATTGGTTGTTATAGGTTTCAAAGGTTAGAAAATGTGGGAAGAAATAATAAAGTGATTCAAAAAGGCTTGGATTCCATATTTGTGCTTGAAAATTGATTTTTCAATGAATTCTAGCAAGAAAATTTAAATTTAGTGCTTTATGGGAGTCAACTCGTGGTTTTTCTTATGTGTTTACTTTTGATTTTGTGAAGAATAATGTGCTACTGTGATCTGTATGTTTCTCTCCGTTTCATATTGGATTTAATTTATGGCCATCCGGGTTATTTTTTTAAAAAAATGATGTTAGTGGGGTGAAAAAAATAAGAGAAGATCCCAAATTTTTTTCAAGTCAAAGAGAATTTGCATGATAGTGCCTAACTGGATAAAACTTCCCTAAACTCAATCTCATTTTTTTCATTAATAGTGAGTTTTTTACTAGAATCTAATTCTTTTTTTAACTTGTATATACTTAATGTTAGAAAACCAGAGGGTTTCATTCAAAGTTAAGAGGGAAGAAATTTCTTTTGTATAAAGTAAAAGTGAAATCTTATTAAATCAGAGGAGTGTTTGTGTAAATTTTTAAATTTATTTTCTACTTTTTTTAATTGTTGGTGTGTTGTTTCATGATGATTGTTAGCTGAAAATTATGCTTCATTATTTTTAAAAATTCTCATATAGTGAATTTAAGAATATAGGAGTGATTCTACTAGATTTTTTTGTTTATGTGATTGTACATCTCTTATTTTGTTGATTAGAACATTTTTTATAGACTGTTGAAAATATACTTGAATCAAACTTTCAAACTTATTGAAACCCTCTAAAATGAATTAATTTCATGTTTTTGTTTGTTGGGTATTTAACATTTATCATTATACTATATTTAACTTTATTATAAATCATTGTGTTGTGCCTTAAAAATAATGAATGTAGCCTTTTATTCTATTTTTAAAATACTAACTATGGAAAACATGTTATTGAACTGTATTTTGACCCTTAAAAATAAATTTGAACTGTTGAACTTCAAAACTTTTTGAACATATATTGTTAATTATTTCCTTCACTTTTTAATTCAAATTTGAGTAAAAAATTAGGTTTTAAGTAGGGGTGAGGGTCATATTTAATGAGTTAGACTATTCTTTAATGTTAACCCATCAATAACCCCTAATTTGTTTTTCAAATTGTGAGCTTTTCAAGAATCAATTTTATTATTTGGTGGATTATTTTTTTTTCATTTTTGAGATCTTTATTTCTAATTTTAGGAGGTTAAATTATTCCACTTTATGATGGATTTAATTGGGTTTATCAATTTATTTCTATCTTGAAAACTTTTGTTTTTGGTTAAATTTTGGGAGTATGATTTACAACCATCATATGTTCTAAACCTTTTTACTAGTTTTTAAACTTTTATGATATGTATTTACATGTTCTATGAAATGAAAATCCTAATCCAAGTTTGTATTTTCATCTCTTTATTATTTCATTATTATTTTTTCTTTAAACTATTTGATTTTTTATTTATACTGCTTGTAATTTTTAAATTTTCTCATCTAAACAGAGTATCTAATTATTATGAATTTTAATTATGTGTGTCTATTCTTATGAAGGTAAAAAAAGTTTGGAAGTATCAATTAAATGAAAAGTGATAATTGTTCAGACTCTTTAAATATTTTCAATCTTAATTATTTTCGTAAAATAAAAACTGCCTTTTGACTAAACCTCTTGTTTTAAGAAGAGAAAATCATTTTCTCCTCTTAAAAGAGTCCATGGGGAAGAAATTTTTTGAAAATTGATTATTAGTGGAAAATCACATTTTCAATCTAACAATACTTTTCTTCCACTAAATTTGTAAAAGTGTTTCCTTGAGGAAAAACAATGTTTAAGTGTGGGGGAATTTTATATAGCATTAAATTATTGTATTTTTTCACATCATTTTTTAGTATATTATATGTTTTGAAGATTAAATGAGACTTTAAATGGTAAATTTTAGTTTAATGGTTATTTTATAGTCAAATCTATTTTTATTGATAATTTAATTAGTTTTGTTTGTTTTATATTTAAATTATCCTTTGATTATTTTCTAAATTATTTATTTTATTTATTTATTTATTTTCTTTTTAAATTTTAATTTATAGTATTTTTTGTTAACTCCTATGTTCTTTGAATTAAATATTTATTCCTTTTTTTAATATTAATTAATCAATTAATTAATATATGTTTAATTTTTAATCTCTTGTCTTAAATGATTTAATAAGTTTTAGAATTAATTTACAATTTAAATTCTTTAGTAAATTTAATAACTCTTTGTTTTTAATCAATTAATTATTATTTAATGTAATTTGAATCCAAATATTTATTTTAATTTTTTATAGTTTTAACATTCTTAATATTTTTTTATTATAGTTGTCAAAATTGGTATTTAATATATAAAATTAATTATTAAAATGTTTATTTCATTTCATCTTTTTTTGCAGCACAGTTGACATGGTTATCGAATGAATCAGACATCTAACACATTGAACAACGAAACCCCACGAAAGATGATCTGAGCTCAATTTATAAAGCTGATTTTGCAGCCTATGATGTTCTGTGAGGATGTTTAGATTTTTTTTCACTAGTTTTAATTTTTGCAGGACCATTTGAGGATGGAGCAGGCTGAATTTTGAAGAAGGCCAAACAAGATGGCTTAGGTTCATTTCATCAATTTATGTTGTTGTTGGGCTTGAAATAATTTTGAGAAGCTGAATGAAACAAGTCAAAAATGCATCTAGATTCATTTGAAATAGATTTCATGTAGATGTGTTGTTATTCTTAGAAGAGGAATACTTAAGTCACGTGAAGGTGAGAAAAGAGTCACAATGACATTTTGTCGGTAAATAGGAAAATAATGAGCTAATTTAGTGAAAGATGATTATGAATAACTTAGAAAAGAATGTAAATACACTATAGGGCTGTAAATTTTCTAACATGGGAGATGATCATTGGATAATTTCTACACCGGAGATTTCAGATGAGAGCGAGGAACAGAAGAGAGCTTGACAATACTCAATCATGATCAAGAATAGAGGGGAAATTTCTTCATCCCCTATATTTTCTTTCTTTTATTTCTATTGAAATAAAAATGATTTTTTGAATCATTATGGAATTGAAAATGTTTTACAACTAAATTCTTTCTTGGGGAATTAAACTATTGGTTTCATATATTTAATTCTTCATGAATATTTTCTTAAAAATTATTTTGTACATCCAGCTATTTTTTCTCAAAACATCAAAATCATTCGATTAGATTGATTCTAATTTAATTTAATCAATTTTATTTATGTTTGGATAATTCTTAGAAGTGGAAATATGTAAGATCCATCCCATAATAAGATAATCTCTTGGTGACAGAGATTAACCTATTTGATTTTTGTGGATGTGTTTGCAATAAATATTCCATAAAAGAAGAAATCATTTTAAACCAAGAAGTTGAAATTATATTTTCTTTGTCTCATTGTTTTCTTTAGATATTATTCTCATATTGAATCGTTTTCTTTCTTGTATTATCTTTTCTGAAATCACTTCTTTATTTATATAAATAAAATGATATTTAAAAAAATATACCATTCATCATTATCTTGTGTTTTGTAATTTTGGAATTCTGGATGAGCACAATCATTTTACCCTTCCTTGTGGGTTCAATTCCCTACACACCACTACACTGGTAGTTTATTGGAATCAATAAATAAAAAATTTGGTCTATTATCGATGAGACATCAATCACCCTAAATTTCATAGTGCACATCCTTACCATATGAAGTTAAATTGTATAGACAGGTCCTCACATATAACCTTAAACCATGTCACTCAGAATATATGGGATTTCATTCCTTTTTTATAGGATATGTAGGATTCAACTATGAGATTCAATCCCAACATACTCAAACATAACTTTTCTATATTGATGTGAGTATAAAATGACCCATTTTCAGTTAGAGCATGTATTCTCCTCTTGGTTCCCTCATATTCACTATGAGTTGAGACTCTCCTCCTAGTTTCCAAAATACCTTGAGTCGAGATACCCCCCTTGGTTCCCTATTCAGGCCTCCTACTAGGTGTATTCCCTAACCCCATCTATCTACCTCTTATGTGAAAAGCATAAGAAACCCATGTGACAATCATGGTATTTCCCTAACATTCATCAGGTGATGATCTTGAGGTGACTACAATCAAACTCCCTAAGGAAATGAGCCTAAAACCCCCATGCGATGAGCATAGGATCACCTTATATTGATGAGCATAAGATGAATTATCTATCTTTAGTGATGAGTCATGGATTCCTCTGGAGATGAGTTAGGGTTGCCTATGGTAATGAGATAGGTATACCTCTGGTGAAATACAAGGGATGCCTCTAGGGATGGGCTAATAATGCCTTTGGAAATATACTAGAGATGCCTCTGGTGATGTGCCAGGGATGCCTCAGGTGAAATTCCTGAGATGATCCATCATCTCTGATGTCACAAGCATGAGATTACCTCTGAGACTGACATGAGGGAGATAATCAGCCTTATACTATGTGTAATCCACAACCATTGATTATCTTATGTAGTTACCAATAAACAAGACAAGCCAGAAAGGATACCCCATTCATAAGTCACACACTAGTGATCACTAGAATTTTTTTCCTTGTCATCCATTCTGAAGTATATTAAACTACTTGGAAGTGGTCCTTGTTGCATGAACTTAAAAGGTGTTACGTGTCCCATTAAGTGGAACCAAACTACATAGGTTTTTATTAACTTTATAGGGATATGTAGGAATACTAATTTTATGGTTCTGATCCCAATATCATAACACCTATTACCTCCCTAGATGGAGATAAATTCTAGAGTTCCTAGCTAGGTGGATTTAAAACAAATCACCACTAATTAATAAAATAAATATAAAGAACCGCTAACACACACACTTATTCAAATTAATACATAGTTTTGTTCAGATGGTTGGTATAGGGGTAACCATTCCTATTCTGGGATTTGGGAAGGATTCGAAAATAATTATTAAATCTATAAGAGAGTCTCAAAGAAGTCAATAATTCCCCCAAAAGGGTTTTATCAGCCTGACCTCCCACCCTCTCAATCAAAATGCATTCCAAATAATCACTATCCATAAACCCCAATGACCAACTACCTTTGTAAAGTTGGTATGATATTATATTTATTCTCATGGATAAGGGAGTTTTGGATGTTTCTAGTTCCACAAACAAATCCTATCAAAAACGATTGAACCAATGATGCATTATCTCACTAGTCTCCCAAAGACACCAGGCCATAAGATTTATATGTTTTCTATGGTTAATTATATAAAAATCAATTCTTATACATGTTTATAATATTTTTTTCATTATAATAAATGTTATTTATCACATTACTTTTCAATTATGATTTTTTTGAATAATACATGAAAAAATTAGATATATTTTAATACATGTCTTTGTGAAATGATTTTTTATTTTTAAAACTATTGTGGTAAAGTGTGTTTGGTTTCACTTGTTTTCAATATATAAATATTTGGATATAGATAAAGTTGAGAGAATATGTTGTTGGAATTATGAAGGAAGGTTTCCTTTTGAGGTGTAGGAAAACTCTCTTTATAGTGCATAAGAATTTTTATATACAATTCATATTATGCTAAGTCGTTATCAAATTTATCTACACCATAAAGATTTTCATGATCCAATAAAAGGTTTTACACATTCCTAAAAACTGAAAAATTCCCAAGGAGGAGTAAAAAAGAAGAGTTTGAGATTACAAAATGAAAATAACTAGATGTAGATCATTGGAGAGACACTTTTTACAAAGTCACATGAGGGTTCACTACTAGAAATCATGGCTATATCCACAGACCTATAGCCACGATTTTATAAGTTCGTGTCTATAGCTTAGTTTATACCCACAATTCTATTAAAACTGTGGCTATATCATAATTTATATCCACGGATTAAAAAAATCCATAGCAATGTTTTTTTTGAATATCAATCGGGATCGTCCTCCCCATTCCGCGACTCCTCTCCTCCCCCAATCCGCGAGATCCTCCTCCCCAGTCTGCGACGCTCATGGCGACACTCTCCGCGACACTCTCCGCGATGCTCTCCTCCTCTCCTCCCCCAATCTGTGAGCTCCTCCTCCCCACTATCCATGACTCCTCGAACCCTCAACCTAGACCTGCTCTCCACGCACTCCTCCCCGACGTCGCTGCTACACTTCCCGACCATCGGTGTTTCATGGAGGCCTCCCCACCCTCGCGCTCAACTTTCTCCTCCCACCCTTGAAGCTCTCCCCCGTAGAATACTCATTCTCCCTCATCGTTCCTACTCCCTCGCCGTTCCTCCAGAGACTGAATGGTCATGGATTCTATCCTGTAAGTTGATTGGATTTTTAGTTTTTTCCTTGCCCGCACGCTTGGTTTCTCATGAATATGTGAAATTTTCAGGAAATTTGAAAGGGATTTCAATGCCGAGCTTCAGAGTTTAAGGGAAATTTTTAACAGGAGTGCCCAGGCTGAGCCGACTCATCTTGCTCAATTGGTTCTGGGAATTGATAACAGGTTTTGAAATTTATTTGATTTCTCTTGTTCCCTTGCATTTTTCAAAACAAGAGCTATGACATCCCTTCGTATGTTTATCCATTAATTTGAGATGATGATAAATGAACTCCTCTGCTTTGAGGGAATTTCTCAAGATAACACAGAATCTTCAAGAGGTCAAGCCCTCCCCAAGAAAGATGTATTTTTTCTAAATGGATTCAGTATGTTTCTACACCAAATTATCACAATCCTTATGTGGGTAGGCCCGGGATTTTTCCTACACATTCGGATGAATTCATTCTTACTTTACAACACTCGAATAAGGAGAATTGAGTTAGTGGGGATGGAATTTTTCCCTATATGTCAACCAATTGGTTCAAAATGTAGCCTTCTTAGTGATGTTTCATAATTGTTTTCTATTACTAGTGCTTGAATCCAACACTAGAGTCAGAGTTACAACCTTTTTGATAGTGGACCAACTGGCCATAGAGAGGTGAATTAATATTGTGATCATGGTACTGGAAATGATTTATCATTTTAGGGGTGTATAAGAATGGTAATGTGTCCCTACTAACTCATGGTCCCTTTCCATGTTCATTGGGAATGGAAAATAGGCCGCATTCAAGGCTATGGATTCATAAAAAAATATAATATTATATATACATAATTCTATCCATACTTAATATTTACAGGTTTGGTGAATCCATTGACCTTGTAAGAACACAATGCAGTTTACCAGAAAAATCACCAAAACTATTTTTGATACGCAGCATATAATTATCTTTCTAGTATCTTACACATTTACATTATTTAACTTAATGGTAATATAAATGAACACCGTTCTAATATTTTGGTTTCCTAGGTTATGAAGATATGTTTTAGGTAGAAGTACTAATGGTTGACATCATTATGGGATATTTTTATGATATTTTATTACGATTGAATATGTTTTATGATTATAAAGACACAAAACTATTATAGTCCTTAGGCATGTATTATTGTAATGTAATTTATATTCACCTAATATTATGTAATATATTTTTATGTTAACCCTGGGTTGCTATACATTCTGTTTATGTTGCATGGTTGGCAGTATGTCAATGTAAATTGTGATATTGTGATGCGAAACCATTCCACCTTGGATAAGATAATTTAACAAAGCTGGCACATTATTTTGTAAAATTTATAAGATCCTCAGGTTATTTTGTGACTTTTACCCCTCTTGGATAGAGGCAAACACATGGTTGGTGAACGGTTTGGAAAACCATTATGTCAAACCATACAGCCCTTAAAAAGTGTGATTTTCCCATTTCCCCCCATCGATATTTATCATGCCTCGGAAAATATTCTCCTCATTTCTTCCCCTTTCATCCATGGTTATGAACAAAAATTACCAAATCATTCCAAGGGTGGATCTCCTTTGATTCTACACTATTCAGAGTGCCCTTGGTTTCAAATCGATGCTCTGTGTTTCTCTAATACCCCTCTTTCTTTAATTTTTTAGATTTGGGTTTGTTTACTTTGCTATCTTCTTCTGAATCCCTTAAATGATTTTTTTCTAGTGTATATTAGGTTGGGGTTTGGAAGGGTGTTCTAATCCGAGTGATTCTCCAAGTTTGTGCATGTTTTTTTCTTCAGAATCGAAGTACGTCATCTACAAGTTATATCCAAAAGTTTTATTGTTAATTTGTTCATGTGCAGTTCTATTCATGGTTCTATATTGTTTTTAATTTGATTCCTTTGTTAGGGTTTGGTAAAATGGTTAGATAAATTATAAAATGAACACCTCATGATCCCCGTGTGATGTGTGGAGGATTATTTCACCAGTTTAGTGCCACCCATTGGGTGCTTCAACATTTCCCAATATGGAAAATTGAAATATTAAGAATAGGGTTGATTTGTGTTGAAGTAAATACCATGATAAATATGTTGAAATTTTAGATAAAATATAAGAGTCACCAATGGTTGTTTTTTCAAGTTATTTAAAATGGAAA
The DNA here is from genome assembly GCA_963277665.1 of Viscum album. Classification (NCBI taxonomy): domain Eukaryota; kingdom Viridiplantae; phylum Streptophyta; class Magnoliopsida; order Santalales; family Viscaceae; genus Viscum; species Viscum album. The sequence continues at coordinate 314,204,907 of OY728140.1, forward strand.
ATGGTATTATTTGGAATGATGTGAAAAAAAGTTCAGTGGATTAATGTGAATCTGGGCAATGGATTATGAATTTTTGATGTGCATGCATAAATAGGTCAATTCATAAGAATATAGGAACGTGATAAATGGGATAATGCACCTAAATTGAGTAAACGGTTATGTGGGTTAAGTTATTGGTGTTGATTAATATTCTAAATGGGTTAAGGTATGAAAAGGGAAATGGGTCAAATGGGATAAGCGATATAAATGGAAAATGTGTTAATGGGTTATGTATTGATATTGTGTCATATGAAAATAAATATGAATTGTGATGTTTGTGTGTATAGAATATGTATGGATGCGATATGTTATATGTGGTTAATAAATACATAATAATGTGATCATGGTCTAGTTGTATGGGGGGAATTGAATTCAGTTTCAATACACATGGTTCGGGTTGGATAGAGGCTCTAAACCCCACCCCTTTAATACATGAGTTAGGGAGTCAGACTAAGGATATATTACCTTAATAGTTTGTTGGATATGACTACATGTACTAAGGCTCCATGGTAAGTGTAATTATTTGGTTATGATATGTTTATCCCTAGCGAGATAAGGAACATGACTTATTCACTTATGCATAGTATTTTACCATATTAGGACATTGTTTAAAAGATATAAATGCCTAACCTATTTGAACATGGGATGAAAATGAAATAAGTTATTAAGATGGTATAAGTGATAAAAATGGAAATAACGAAGGAAATGGTTAATGTGTATATAGTTAACCGATAATACCTGAGTTTTCTTTTGTTTTATATCTTATTTACATTGAACCTACTTACACTATCTGTTTAGATTGGATAATTTATAGACATCATTGGTGATGTCCTACTGTGTATTACCCACACCTTGACCAGAACATCATTGGGTACCTGAGATTATTTCATTATTGTATATTTGAACAAGGGAAAAGGCCCTATTCTGGGGAGTTTAGTTGTCTTTGGGAAGAGCATGAATGGGGATCAAGAATTGGAGTCTGGACCCATTTTGGGGATTCCAAGGTTTCAATTAATTATTGGGTTTCTTTCTCAATTGACAATGTTATCTTGACATGATGTATTATTGTTTGGTTATAGTCCATACCCTCTTGGGGAAACAGTTTGTAATTCATGTGTCCAGTTATTGTTTATTGTTTCATTTAATTCACATGGTATCTATTGTGCCTTACACTAGTAAGGAGGTTTTAGAATCCCCACATGATCCCTCATACCCATGATACATGTAAGAAACCTCTAGTTTGTGTAGGGTGTTAAGGGGGGTCAAAACATGAATGAAAGGATAAAAGTGGCCATTATGTGCATGTTACATGGTTGGAACATAGTTAGAGTAAACCACATGACCTTGGAAAGATGAATTTCAGACTGATGGAACATATTTTTATAAACTGTGTGAGATCCTCGGTTCACAGTGTGACTTGGACCCCTCTTGGACAAATATTGGTGCACGGTTTGGGTATATTTCGGAAAACCATGTAGCCAAGCTGTGTGCCCCTTAAAAAGTGCAATTTTCCAATTTTCCCCTTGTATTTATCAAAACTCACTCAATTTTCTCATCATTTATTCACCTTGAAACCATAGAGATGATCCAAAATTCTCATATCTCTACATGGGTTGATCTTCTTTTATTCTATTCCATTTAAACCACTGTTGGTTTCGAATCAAATATCTGGGTGAGTCTAATCCTTATATTTCTTCAATTTTTCATATTATGGAATGTGTAGTTTCTCATGTTCTTCCAATGACCTAACAACATTTTTTCTTTTCAGGTCGTATGTTTCGGTTTTGAATGTTATTTGATTCTAAGTTAAGGGGAATGGTTGAGCAAGCAGTATTCTTTAGAATAGAGGTATGTGGTCTATAAGTTAAATACAATTGTTTTATTATTGATTTTTTAATGTGAGGTTTTGTTCTTATTTATCTCTTGTTGGTAATTTTATTTATTTTTTAGGGTTTGGTAAATTGGTTGGATAAATGATAAAATTAACCCCGCATAATTTCGGTGTGATGCATTGAGGATTGTTTTACCAGTTCAGGGCCACCCATGGGGTGCACCAACATTCCTAAACATGGAAAATTGAATTGTTAAGTACATGGTTGTTTTTTTGAAATAAATGATAAAATTAACCCCTCATAATTTCTCTATATGGTTTATTTGTGTTGAAATAAAGTAATTCCATGATTTTATAATAAAATTACTCCAACAGAGGTGCACTATCTTCTAATCCAAAGAGTAGTGATAACTATATGTACCATGTTTAGATTTGGTTTGAGTCTTTCATATGCCTCTTGTTGGTGTTTGTTTTGTGGCTAGTTAGTTTTTGTTTTCTTTGAATAATATAAATTGTCTTATCATACTCGTTTAACTCAAATGACATTGCCCGAGTAGGCATATTCCTTGACCATGACACTTTCCTTTTCATACTTTGAATATTATAAATAAAATTTCCATGTTTAGGAAAATTGAATGAATTTGTAAATGGTTTGTGTAGGGTGTATGATTATTTTCCATCGTTTTGTTTCCCTTTAGACGTTGTTTCATTGTGCCGCTCGCAACAACCTTCTCTGGTGATCCCTTGTTATAGAATATTAAATAGTTGATCTGTTTTATCATCTTCCGGTGGTGAGAAGGTCATAATGTTGCACCGCATCCTCCCGCTCCCTTCTCTCCTGGCTGGAAGATGCTTCCCCACAGATGTCGCTGGACCGGGCAAACACGCCGCGGTCACGCCGTGGTCACATCGTGGTCACGTCGCGGTCAGGTCTCGGTCATGCCGCGGTCACGCCACGGTAATGCCGTGATTTGGCCCTATTCTAGGATGACACCCCATGAGGATTCATAGTGACAGTATTCCATGAGTCTTGTGATCAATGTTGAGACTGACTAATCACAATTTCTGTCGGTGGGGTGATGATCAGAATGTTGCCCCACCTCCTCCCACTCCCTTCATTCCTGGCCGGAAGATGCTGCCCTGCGGATGTCGCTAGACCAGGCCAACACGCTGCGGTCACACCACGGACACGCCGCAGACACACAACGGTCACGCCGTGGTCACACCGTGGTCACGCCGCGGTCTTGCCGCAGTCACGCCGCGGTCACACCGTGATTTGGCCCTGCTCCAGGACGACACCCTGCGGCAGTTCGCTGTGATAGTATTCCATGAGTCGTGTGATCAATGTTGAGACTGACTAATCACAATTTCTGTCAGTGGGGAGATGAACAGAATGTTGCCCCGCCTCCTCCTGCTCCCTTCGCTCATGGCCGGAAGATGCTGCCTCACGAATGTCGCTGGACTGGGCCAACATATCGCGGTCACGCCGCGGTCACTCCACGGTCACGCTGTGGGAATGTCGTGATTTGGCCCTGTTCTAGCCACATCCAGCCCACACCAACCCCCTTACTGGAAAACAATGACCTCCTAGGCCAAGAATTATATCTTAGGGAATATTATTCCATGTTTAAAAAATTATTACAGTGGTTGTGCATGTTGAAAAATAATCCAATATGTAATCTATACTACTTTGGAAATCCTTGTGAAAAGTATCCCTTACAGAAGCATTCTGAATCCTTTGCAGTAACCAATGAATTCCCATCCAGAACCCTCTTAGCCTGAGGAAGAGGCCCCAAACTTTCTTGGTCGACCTTTTTCTCCTTTAGTAATCTTTGAACTAGTGTGTAAGAATCCTCCACATTGGTTGCTACAGTTGTCACTAGACTAGCTTGACTCTTTCTACCACTGGCAGAAAAACAATGCTCACAGCCAATCCGAGTATCTGTAGAGGCAATAAATTGTTGTCTCATAGAAACTCTACCAGCCTCCATTACATTTTCCATGGTAGTTCCAACATCAATCACTTCTGGTTCTATGGGTTCTACTTCAAAAAAAATCAAAATACTCATCTATTGTCACTAATTTGTACCTCATCATGATTTGTTCTGATAGAACATTCAAACACTTTTTCCCTTAGTTAGTGGTTCCATTAGAACATGAACATGTTTCCCCTCATCAATATGCATTTAATTCTTATCCTATGAAGAAATCAGATCATAATGTACCACGTCAAGCCATTCGAGACAGGATTCAAACTTCTCCTCAATCTCTTCATTGTTTATCCCTTTCTGTCTGGACAAAAAAAGTCCACAAGCTTTCTACCTCTCTATTCAATTCCATTTGATCCACTTCCATGAAAAAATAAAAATAAGATATTACCTATTCAAGACATTCTGGTTTGGTTGCAAGCTGCTGATCCTTGGCATTGTGTCTACTGAATGTACATGCAGCGGCTTTGTCACCTCAATTTCCAGAATCTAAGCAATGAGACTCTTGCATCTCCAGCTCTCATGCTTCTGCTCGCAAGAACTGAAGCTATTTTTTATAGTTGTTATTAGTTCTTGAATCAAAATAATATGAGTTTGAATAAGTCACACCTCTATAGAAATTTTGAATTCCATCATAAACAACAATCAACCTAACAAATCTCGTGAACTTCCTCCAGCTTCTGCAGCATGTCTTTAGAAATGGTCACAACTTCCCAATTTTCGTGCCTCCATCAGAGTTGATTTTTTAGCAGTAATTTTCCCAAAGGTTGTGTCCAATATAAAAACAGCTATTAGAGAGAGAAATAAACTACAAGTAATTCATTTATTTCATCTTTTTTTCAATGAAAAATTCCTCCATGAAAGAGTCACACATACCTTTTGATCACAATCATGCCTAACAGAAACTAGTCGCATAAACCATTTCCTCAGTGTGAGATGCATATTCAATTTTACCCACCTGTGTTGTATTTCCCAAATCCTTACTCTCTCTCCAGCTATCGAAAATCTTGAATTAGCTTCCCTCCTTGAGTGATTTCCCCATTGGAGTATTCAAAAGTTAGGTAACAAACCTAACAGCAATGAGAGCAGTTAAAAATAGGTAGAAAAGCATTGAACAAATAGACATGGCTCACTTGAGATTTCTAGGATGAGAAGAAATGGAGATACATAAGGAGGTAGGAGAATAATCTCAAGGAAGAAGACCACCTCTCTGAGAGATAAGGTCGACACCTCCCAAGTCCCCTACCTCTCAACATCAACTAGCTGAACCAAGCCAATTAATTTGTACCCCCTTCCCATTATTCTCTCCCCTATTAAATATTTGAAACAAATGCTAACAACCCATCCAACAACTCCCTAAATACTATATCTGGCCAAAATAGAAAAGTATCAAGAAAGAAAACATCGCCCCTAATTATTCACTACTTCCCATACATGCCCAAGCCAACCCTACAACAAACTAACCCCCATATATTACTAACATTTCATACCCATTAAAAACTCAGATTATCCTCTAGGTGGACTATGAATAGCTTTGCTCGATTGCTTAAGTACTGGAATGAAAACCTATTCTCAAGAACTGTAACGGAAACCCCTAGAGGCAGCTTTGGGGGAAGGCTAAGCGTTAATGTAACTTTTTACAGTCTTTTCCTTAGAGAATAAGTCTTCTGAAGCTCACTGACCTTACTTTTTTGTCCCATTTTTAGTATCCCATCACAAATAAACCAAACACATGGAAAGCCCAGTTTAAATAATAGATCTTCATGCCCCCGAATAATAACTTAAAACAGCTCTTCTTGTACCAAAAACATAGGCTGAGAATCAATATTTTTCTCTTCATACAAAATTTTGGAAGCTTTAATCGTAAGCACAGTCCCTGGTGGGTCTCAGCGTGCTTGTTGAGAAGCAGAAACAACCATAGAAAAATATGATCTTATTCACAAAAAATTCTGAATTATTCTCAACAAGAAGGATGTAAACTTACAAAAACCTCCATAAGGTATAAAAAGTCCTTTACTCTCTCCAAATGGCTCTAAGTAAGTCAATGATTCCCTTTTAGTAGGCTTCAAAACTGTTGTATAAAAAAATCCTTTAATCATAAGCACAGTCATGCCGCAGTCACGCCGCGGTCACACCGTGATTTGGCCCTGCTCTAGGATGACACCCCATGGCAGTTCGCAGTTATAGTATTCCATGAGTCTTGTGATCAATGTTGAGACTAACTAATCACAATTTCTGCTGGCGGGGCGACGACCGTAATGTTGCCCCGCCTCGTCCCGCTCCCTTCACTCCTGGCTGAAAGATGCTGCCCCGCGGATGTCTCTAGATCAGGCCAACATGCTGCGGTCACGCCGCGGTCACACTGCGGTAATGCCGTGATTTGGCCCTGCTCAAGGACGACACCCCGCGTATAAGTGTACTATGAAAAAAGTTAGTACTTATGCACTGTATAAGTGCACTATGCAAGAAATACTAGGTGATTAATATGGGAATGATTCCCTTGTCCTTATTTCATAGAATATGAGAGAAGGTTAAGTTACTAGACATCATCAAAGGATAAGAAAATTTATCCCCTCACTATCTAAAATGGGGAGGTTTCTAGCATTGACAATAAGGTTGTGGTCCTTATTACCAAAAGATTTTATAATTAACAACACTCCAAGGATCCAACCTATTAGATATTATAAATTTAGGACCTTAATTACTATTATAATGTATAATATAGGTGACATTCTAGTGTTCCCTATGGTCTGACTACACATATCTGGAGGATTCAGGGAAGTTCTTGTCTTCATCTCTTTTGAATGAGGTGTCTAAGGGAAGAGTTGACCTACCATTGGTGACATGAAAACGCATCCCAAAGGATGGTACACCTAGGTGGGGAATATGTGGATATAAGGGTCTCATGTAGGGTATATTTGGGTGGACTGGAAGGCACACACAAGATTGAACTAGATGGACTGGAATGTCTCTTGCAGGATAGAACTGGATGACATGAGATTGATTTGTGCAGGATGTACCTATGTGAGCTAGAGGTGAATTTAGAAAATAGAAATCCTTGGAAATAACACTTAGGTGAGGCCTTTATCTAGGATATTAGGGTTACCTCAGGTTTCTATGGAAGGGTTTTGTGCAGGTCCTTAGTTTGGGAGGATACCTTAAAGCTAATACTTATGGACTGAGGGTGAGTGTTTACTCATGAGGGTGAATAATTCTTCAAACACTTTAGGAAAAATAAAATAACTATTACTCTTAATTACCTCTTCGATCAGGTTTTGGAGAGATACCTGGATGGTTTTGATGGACCAGGAAATAGAATAGGGCAAGTAGAGCTTTATGACTTATTCTGATCATCCATATTTCATAAATACAGAGCACAAGGTCCTATTTATAAGAAATTTTGGGACCCTGGGAGAAGGATATGTCTTGCATAGGGTTCTATCATAGGTTATTTCACTGGGTGTTGGCACAGATCTCCCTTTCTATGATGACTTGCACAAGTCTGGGGTTGCAAAACCTGGCCCTGCATGATGTCGTTGTTTGGGTATTTTTTTGGGATTTATTGGGCAATCGATTTTAATATTTTTTGTTCTTAACTTCCCAATTACTTGAGGTATTCTATTTTGAATGTAGTCATCCTCATATGGAAATGGGAGTGTAAAACAAAACCCTCATTATTTGATCCTATCGGAAGAAGAGGGTCTAATCTTTAAGTAATGAAATACAGACGTTGAAATATTCTTTGTTTTTTGGTCTCTAGATTCCCATTTACATTCTTGATTGGTCTTGAATAAAATAACATCTTGAGTACCATGAAATGGATGAATGGGGAAGGTTGGGCCTCAAAAGTAAGCCGCACTGGTGTCTTTCATTGGTGGTTCATGCAGTTATTCCATGAAGGTTAGGTGCACATGCCACCAGTGTAGGTGTTCGTGCATTTATAAATAGCATCGATGGCTTGAAGTATCTTCTTATCACCTTATCATGGTTGTAGCCACCCTTAATCTATCCCAGTTATTTTCTTCTACACAAATGTTTCATCATGCTAGTTTTTTGTGAAAGATTCTTACTAATGATTTTCTCACATACACATGGTATTACCTTATCTTCACGACACATGTACCTAGTTGGGGTGACCTGTGTGAAGTCATTTGGGTGAGTGAACTGCATGAGGTCAATTGGGTGAATGGCCTGTGCGGGGTCCCTTGGGTGGGCGAGTGACCTGTGTGAGGTTGTATTGGTGAGTGATCTACACCACATCACACCTATGCCAGATTTTTGAATTTATAAATTTTTCAAAAAAACAAGATTTTATCTCTGATGAAAATATTGATATATTATTGTAGATTTTCAATGGATACCCAGAAGGTTATTTTTCTTAATGAAAATTATTCTTCCCATTTTTTATAAATTATTAAAATGATTCGACTAAATTATTATGAAGTATTTGATAGAACAGTCTTGTACTTGGAAAATCATTTAATGAAACACCACCATGAATATCCTAAGAGTTATTATCTTCCACTATATGGTCGTATGATCCTGAATGATGTGCTCATCCTAAAGCTGAAGGATTACCTTACACTCTAATGGTTTCAATAGTACAATAACTATACTACTACTAATATCTTGACCAAGGGTGTGTATATCAATGAGGGATCATCACCCATAGCCTTTTTTATGAATCAAAGTATTCAGGCTCTCAATTTAAAACATCAAACTCTTGATTTGATTAAACAATACTATTCTTACATATTTATTTCTTCCAAGACCAACCAATATAAAATTTGGAAGGAAGACTAGGACCCACTCCCCAGATGGGGCATCAAACTAGTGTGGATGTGGGAGTAATAGGTACCTTATACATGTGTTGATTTTGATACTAATACGAAGGAAATTGGATTTTATGAGGATTTTTTAGTTTCCCAGATGTATTTATATAAAAAATCCAGATATTATCCTCAATATTATATGATGATGAAACCCATAGAAATAAACCTTGCACCTGATGCACTGTGAATTCTTCATCAATTTATGGGTTTTTTGCACTATTTGGCCCTGGTCCAGGACGACACCCCACGAAGGTTCTTAGTGATAGTATTCCATGAGTCTTGTGATCAATATTGAGACTGACTAATCACAATTTCTGCCAGTGGGGCGATGACCGTAATGTTGCCCTGCCTCCTCCCGCTCCCTTCGCTCCTGGATGGAAGATGCTACCCCGTGAATGTCGCTAGACTGGGACAACACGCCGCAGTCATGCTACGGTCACGCCACGGTCGCCGCGGTCACGCTGCAGTAATGTTTTGATTTGGACTTGCTCCAGGAAGACACCCCACGGCGGTTCGTAGTGATAGTATTCAATGAGTCTTATGATCAATGTTGAGACTGACTAATCATAATTTATGCCAGCAGGGCGATGGTCGGAGTGTTTCCCCACCTCCTAACGCTCCCTTCACTCCTGGCTGAAAGATGCTGCCCCACAGATGTCGCTGGACCGGGCCAACACGCTGCAGTCACGCTGCGATCACGCCACGGTCACGCCGCGGTAATGCCATGATTTGGACCTTCTCCAGGACGACACCCCGTGGCAGTTCATAGTGATATTATTCCATGAGTCTTGTGATCAATTTTGAGACTGACTAATCACAATTCCTGTCGGCGGGGCGACGACTGGAGTGTTTCCCCACCTCCTCCTGCTCCCTTCACTCCTGGATGGAAGATGCTGCCCCGCAGATGTCACTGGACCGGGCCAACACGCTGCAGTCACGCCGCGGTAATGCCGTGATTTGGCCCTGATCCAGGACGTCACCCCGCAGTGGTTCATAGTGATAGTATTCCATGAGTCTTGTGATAAATGTTGATACTGACTAATCACAATTTCTGCTGGTGGGGCGATGATTGGAATGTTTCCCCGCCTCCTTCTACTCTTTTCACTCCTAGATGGAAGATGCTTCCCCACGGATGTCGCTGGACCAGGCCAACACACCGCGGTCATGCTGCGGTCACGCCGCAGTAATGTCGTGATTTGGCCCTGATCCAGGACGACACCTCACGGCGGTTCGTAGTGATAGTATTCTATGAGTCTTGTGATCAATGTTGAGACTGACTAATCACAATTTCTGCCGGCGGGTGGTGACGACTGGAATGTTGCCCCCACCTCCTCCCGCTCCCTTCACTCCTGACTGGAAGATGTTGTCCCGCAGATGTCGCTGGACTGGGCCAACATGCTGCGGTCACGCCGTGGTCATGCCGTGGGTAATGCCATGATTTGGCCCTACTCTAGGTGACACCCCGCGACAGTTCGCAGTGATAGTATTCCATGAGTCTTATGATCAATGTTGAGACTGACTAATTACAATTTCTCCCATCACTTGTGTTTCCACATTTCATCTAATGAATACCCCTTATATATATTGTATCATATCAATAGCACACTAGAAACCCAACAAATAGCATAAGATCCCAGTATATGCACCACTTACAAACCAGCAGAAGGAATCACAGAAGCTCCCAAGCACAAAACCAACAAGCACTCCTAGGGGAAGTATAACCAAGGAAACAAGGCGACTAAAGGAGAAATATAAAAATCCAAAAATAAGTTGTCACAAATGATAGAAACCAACAACACACACATTCATGAAATAACTCACAACCACCCACACACACCCACCCACCCACCCACCCACCCACATGTTGCCAAAATCCATCACTCATCCAAAAGTCAAGCTTTATCAAAAGAAATAGAACCACTAAACCCCCAGCCCCACAACCAACATCAACCAACCAGACCAGCATCCCTATCCAAACAAAGCCTAGAGTGAAAGACCTCTAGACAACCATGCCAACTAATGGACACTACACCAACACCTACTTGCACAAGAACCCTAAACCACACCAGATCCAACCACAATAAGCACCTATAGTAGACACAACACCCAAAATATTAGCTAGAAACCAAATCATCCCTAGACCACCATCTGGCCCCATCCATCACCATCTGAACTCCTTGCATCAAAATAGACCACCCCACTATAAGAAAGTCTAAAAAACCAGCATTCAACTAGTACCATCCATCCGAAGTGCCCCACATCACCCACGCCTAACCCATCATACAACCTAAAGAATCCCCAAGCAGTCCCTAATCCAAATGTGAGCTAATACCCACCCTGAATCCAACACCTCTAGACCCACCAAGTAGTCAACATGCACCCACCCTAGAAAGAGAACCACCCATCTAACAGAAACATGCCTCCCAACCTGCAACATCCATCATCTCAAGGGAATTTTAGAACATCCACCATAGAAATCCCTACAACATCAACAACCAGAATACACAAGATGGGGAAACTGAGCACAAGACAACTGAACTTACTCCAAACCACCACCTGAAGACCCACCCCAAACTATATCCACCACACTAGACAATCGAGAGAACCAGAAGCCTAAAATATTAATCCAAAACAAAGAAGAAACACCAAAAAGCCAACCCCTATGCACCCAAAACATGTTACCAACCATAGTAGAAATCACAAACCAACCAGCACCATGCACCATGTAAGTGTATCCTATACTACACCATATAGAAAAATACAAACATCAACACACCCAGCTGAAACCCATCTTCAAAGGTACTATAATTCCAAACAGCACCATGCACCATGTAAGTGTATTCTCTAAGTCTCTATTGGATAAACCCAGCATCTCCCAGCCTCAACCTTAAGAAGCATCCAAAGTAACATGCATACCACTACCTACGAACATACACCCCTCCACCTGAGTAGCCCCTCCCCACCCAACCTGAAACCAGGAAGAACCACAACACACACCTATATAGGAGGGTCCAGTAGGGGGGAAATTGTTCAGGGGGGTCCAGTAGGGGGGGCAACGGTCCAAGGGGGTCCAGCAAGGGGGGCAGTTGTTCAGGGGGGTCCAGCAGGGGGTTCTATCCAGGGGGTTCAGCAGGGGGGCTGCTGTCCGGGGGGGGGGGGGTGTCCAGGGGGGTCCAGTAGGGGGGGCTGCTATCCAGGGGGTCCAGCAGTGGGGTGGGGGGGCTGCTATCCAGGGGGGGTCCAGCAGGGGGGAAAGGGATGTGTAGGGGGGCTACTGTCCAGGGGGGTCCAGTAAGGGGGGTAAGGGATGTGGGGGGGGGGATGCTGTCCAGGGGGGTCCAGCAGGGGGGGTAGCTGTTTAGGGGGGTCCAGCAGGGGGGAGCTATTCAGGGGGGTCTAGCGGGGGGGGGGGGGGGGTTCTGTCCAGGGGGTTCAGCAGGGGGGCTGCTGTCCAGGGGGCTGCTATCCAGGGGGTCCAGTAGGGGGGGCTGCTGTCCAGGGGGGGGGGTCCAGTAGTTTGAGGGGGCTACTGTCCAGGGGGGGCTGCTGTCCATGGGGTCCAGTGGGGGGGGGGGGTGTTGTCCATGGCGTCTAGTAGTGGGGGGGGGGTTGCTGTCCAGGGGGGGCTGATGTCCATGGGGTCCAGTAGTGTGGGGGGGGGGGGGGGGTTGTTGTCCATGGCGTCTAGCAGTGGGTGGGGGCTGCTTTCCAGGGGGTCCAGTATGGGGGGCTGCACTATTCTTATTTATTGAGTTATATTCTTTGTGAATTTTCTAAGATGTTTTGTTTTACCATAATTTTAGGGGATGAGAACTACTATGTTCTACCTTGTGTTGTAGTTACTTTTAAGCTGGTTCTAGACTTCTTTGATAGTTTGTCTTTATAGGGAGACTCATATAAGTGAAGTTATGTGTTTTTTTTGAAAAAGGTGGGGCAAAGCCCTTATATTGAAAATGAAAAAAGTCTGTAAATAAGGAGATGCGTAGGAAAGTTCACATGAGTCATCAAAGGACTCGTCAAGAGGTGCCAATTTTCTTCCTAATTTTTTCCGCAATCTTGCGCTCTACATCTCGTAAATCACCCCAATCTACTCCTCTACCTCGTCCACGCCCACGCCCCCTAGTGTGTAGAGATTCCAATTTTTTTTCCTATTGAAGAAGACTTTCAATGTCTGAGTCGTCCGAGTCAGAAGCTTCAATTTGTGACTCATATTTTGAAGTAGACCAGTCCGCTCTTCGACGCCCACGTCCACGACTTCGAGCATGACGTCCTCTTTTCCAACTAGCCTTTTTCCATGAAACTTCTTGATCAATCTCTTCTGCAATAAAAAGTTGTTTCCCCTTTGCATTATCCTCTTATATTACTTGTTGTGAATGCGGAAAGACGGTTCTGTCCACTTTGACCTCCTTGTGAGGGTCAATGACTCCTTCAACTGTGGTACTTGCATTATTAAAAAAGATAGAACCAAGGGGGTTTTAGGGTGTCAACTGCATCTCATTGCTCTTGTCTGAATCAATCTGCATTCCAGGCTGCAAAACAGGGGACAGTCCTATGTATCATTGCTCATAAGAGCATTTTGGGGATTGCATGACAAAGTAGACTTGTCCAGGAAGGGAGAATCGGCTGGGGAGTTTTCTCCTAAGATATTATTGTCCTACACCTTTAAAACACAAGCAAAACCAATCTGCATTCCATGTTGCAAAGAAGGAGAACAGTCCTGCTTTGTGACAGGAGAATCAGAAGTGGAATTATCATCCTTGATAATAACAGAAAAGGTAGGTTCAGAATATTTGTTGATAGCAGAAGAGGATGGGACTTCAGAAAAGAATCTCAAGGCACCTTCCTTACTACTAGAGTATTTTCCCAGGGAATATCCTACCATTTTTGGACCCATCTTTTGTGATCTGTTATCCTCTGATGACTGGACCATAGCAGTTTTCCCTTGTTCAACGATATCAGCCCATGATTTATTGACATGGTAACAAATGACATCATTGGGTTGCAGACTTTTTTGAGGTGGAGGCACCAAAGGGTCTGTAGTGTGAGTTTCTTCACCACTGCATGCCTTCAGGTCTGTCTGGACATCCACCCCGTCCTGAGTCAGGTTATGGGAATTCACAGCCTTCCTAAGTGCAGTTATGTGTTTTTTTTTATATTTGGATTTGTTAAATTCTTATTATGTAAGTAGCTTTCCTATATAATTTAATTTGGAGGGGACTGGCAGGGTGTAGGGGGAAACTGGCAGGGGGAGGGTGCTGGCAGGGGGGTGCAAGTGGGGGCTGGTAGGGGGGTGCAAGTGGGGGGCTGGTAGGGGGTGAAAGTGGGGGCTGGAAGGGGCAGGGGGGGATGAGAAATAGATAGGGTGGGGGGGAAGGGGGGGGGGGCAGGACTGGGGGGTGTCCAGGTTCTGGGGGGGGGGGGGTCCAAGGTCTGTCCAGGAGGATGGGGGTGTCTTTCTAGGGGAGTGGAGGTCTGGGCTGTCCAGGGGGATCTGTCCAGGGTCTGGGGGTGTCTAGGGTCTGGGGGGGGGGGGGTTCAGGTTCTGTACAGGAGGGTGGGGGGTGGCTGTCTAGGGGAGTGGAGGTCTGGGCTGTCCAGGGGGATCTGTCTAGGGTCTGGGGGGGGGGGGGGGGTGGTGTCCTGGGTCTATCTGGGGTGGTGTCCAGGGTCTGTCCGGGGGGTGTCCAGGGTGTGTCTGGGGGGGTGTCCAGGGTCTGTTCGGGAGGTGTCTAGGGTCTGTCCGGGGGGTGTCCAGGGTGTTTCTGGGGGGGGGGGGGTGTCCAGGGTTTGTCCGGGGGGTGTCCAGGGTCTGTCTGGGGGGTGTCTAGGGTCTGTCTGGGGGGTGTCCAGGGTCTGTCTGGGGGGTGTCCAGGGTCTGTTCGGGGGGTGTGCAGGGTCTGTCTGGGGGGTGTCCAGGGTCTGTCTGGGGGGGGGGGTGCATAGGGTCTGGGGGGAGGTGTATAGGGTCTGTCTAGGGGGGGGGGGTGTCCAGGGTTTGTCCAAGAGGGGGGCTTTGCAGGGGGGGTGTCCAGGGGGGTTATATAGGGTGGGGGTGTCCAGTGTCCAGGAGGGAGGGGTCTATAGGGGGTAGGCTACTGCAGGGGGTGGGGGATATTTTTTTATGGTTTTCCAGACCCTATAGCCACGGTTTATAACCATGGAAATATATTGTGTCCCTCCTCTAGTATAGCCACAGTTCTAAACTGTGGCTGTAGAGATATTACCACAGTTTGAACCGTGGCTCTAGACCTATAGCCATAGTTCCAAACTGTGGCTATAAGTCTAGGCCTATATCTACACCAAACTTATCCACGGTTTCTCAAACCCTAGCTATTACCTATATCCATGGTTTGAGGACCTATATCCATGGTTTTAAACCGTGTCTATAGCCCAAATTTCCAGTAGTGGTTGCTGGGAGTGAAGAAATGAACCACTATGTAAAGGTAATAAAGGTGTTGTGTAAAGGTAACAATATAAATTACATAAAGGTTGTACTTGTTTTTCATGACTTATGTAAAGGTAAGGATTAGATAAAGGAAATGCGAGTAGGGAAATGGACATATAAGTTTCATGTAGTATAAGTCTTTAGAAGTTTCTACATTGTAGTTAACCATCAATGAATCAAGTTTACCAGACAAGGTTTAAGCTCAAATTCCTAGACAGAAAAATTATATAAAGTTTAAATATAAATGTTTCATTATAAGATTTAAGCTGTTTGATGTTTAAATGTTAAGAAGTGAACTAATAAATGTTTTCCAATGGATCATATCCATTGGATTAAGATAAATCAAATGGGAATACATTGGATGAACATTCATGATGTCAGTCGAAAAATGTTTTTGAGAATTTAAACCAAGTGGTGTATAATGTTTGGTATGAGGAAATTTCAACAGCTGGATAAATGATAAATCCTCAAAAAAAATTTCATATGTCTAATAGATAGAGGATGCTTATGTAGAGAACCAGTTGAAGAGAAGAAAAGCATGAATGACCATAAAGAAAAAACCACATGAATAATTTTTTATGAAGTCATCAAACAAACCTTACTGAATGGAGTTCTGAGAAACTTACATAATATTTTTAAGTCCTTTTAAACAAGGTGATATTGAGATGATTTTTTTCAATTTTTTTTATCTTTTTGAGATAAGGATGAATGAAGATGTTCCCTAACACTATGGTTAAGGAAGTTTGAACAAGGTTTTGGTCAATAGAGAATTCATAAAGCTTTAAGAATGTTCATGAATGTTATAAAAGAAATGAGAGGCATCCAATGAATTTCAAATAAGTGGAAAATTTTAGTTTTTGAATTTGGTTGATTGAAAAAACATTTTCAGGTTCCTGCACTTTTATATTACTAAGACACCTATAAACAGGGATGCTAGTACAACTCATACTTAACACTGTTCACCTATACATAAAGGATAAAATGATGTAATTTTGTAGTAGACTGAGTTTCCAACCAAGTTAAATTTCAATTTTAATAAGATATATCAAACCAAGATCCATTGGATGAAGAATAAGTAATGTGACTATGTCCAATTGAGTTTCTACACAATAGAAGATGGAAGCGCATTGCACTAAAATTTATTCATCAAATAGATACATATTAGATGAATTAATTAGATATATTTTATTTGAAAAAGGAATACCATACTGATGTGTAGTGAGAAGGATCAGATGGAGGTGTATTAAAAGATCATGACAGAATAAGTCACAATATGGAGCATTAGACAAAGAATAATGAATGGAGACCCATCAGATAGAGTGTACATGATATATTTTATTATAAGGAATTTTAAAAAAAGAAGTTTTATGAATTTTTTTAAAGGTTTGGATTGAGAATATCAAGGTCAAAAAAATATTAACATGAAGTGTAGAGACCAATAAAATATTAAGAAAGTTATTCAATATCATGAAGATTATACACAAGTGAAGGTGATCTAACTTCCTTATAGAGAAAGGAAATATATTTCTACAGTGGATCTAAAAATATGAAGAAGTGATCTTGAAGTTAGGGAGTATAACCATTTTTTTTAAAGGCATGTTTTTGGGTTGTATAACCATTTTTGAAGAAAGTGGATATGAGATAGACAGTTGGGGGTATAACCAACTTTTTAAAAATACCTAATTGATAAAGAGAGAACTAGGGTTAGATGAAGGACCAATTATTAGGTGTAAAACTAGTTTTTTCATATACCTTTGAGACCATATGATGATTGGTAAAAGAATACATGTTGGTCGGATTAACCAAAATGGAAAGAAGTAAGTATTTGTACCAAATATTGTAAATATCATGTACTGACCTCTCTTTATATTTATTTCATATGAAAGGTGAGGCTGATATTTATGTTTGAGTAGATCATAACTCTAAACAATTTTCAGAGGTCAGGAATTTTTTCCTTACCATGTTGAGAAATTTTCCTATAAAGAAAGAAAGTGATAAAGTTTTTACCCATACACCCCAATGATCCTATATTGATATAAGGGAACTTTAATTGGTATTAGAGGGAGGTCCCCCATTATAGAACCAACTCTAAGAATAGAGAAGTTTAATTCAGTTAAAATCATGGATGATACTATATTTAATGATAGAAATTATCACATTTTGAAGAATATGATATTACCCTATCTTTTATTTCTTTTCCTTGAAGTTAGAGAAGCTACAACATAGGGATTTCCTCTCATTAATGAAGTTATCGTAACAACAAATAATAAGGTAAAATTGGAACTTAATGGAAAATCCCACAATACCATATTGATGGTTATCTCAGATAATGTTTATACAAATATTATGGGGTTTTCAATAGATGAAAAGAAGAAAATTTTGTTTAAAAAAATAGGGCAGGATGATTCTTCATCCAAAAATGAATTTGATTATCATATAAACATTGTAAAACATGTTAGAAAATAAAGTACTTCATCAGGCAGTGATGATGATGATAAATAAATAACATAACTTGAGTGTAATTTAAAATAAAATTTTTAAGAAGCACTTAAAAAAATACACAACTCAAAAAGAAAAGGAAGATTTGGAAAAAGTAAGTTAAGGAAATAAGATTTGAGAATAGTGATAGAATAAAAAATAGGGAGATAAAAATCAAGGTTATTAATGATTGGATAAAGAAATTTATTATGCTTGAGGGAAATCTAAAAATTTATGAGGAAACATCATCTAGACCGAATAATATCAACAAGGTTGAAACTAATTTTTTTAGGGAATATAAGAAGAATACGTTGAAGTTGGCTGAATTCAAAAAGATGGTAAATGCTATTCAAGAATGTTTAGCTGATAAAGAAGAAGAACTGTCAAAAACACAATCAATGTTTATTAAAATACACAATGAGTTAATAAATTTCATAGAATACTTCACCAAATCATTTGAGGTTAAATTTGAAACTTCTCAAGATGGTGAAAAGAAAGGTTCACAAAAGTGTATTGTTTCTATTCCCAATCATTTTCAAAGTATATCTTCTTATACTAGAAATTATGGTAAAAAATTTAGGACTTGTGATAAGTTATTTTCCACTAAGAAAGTGTGGAATTCATTAATAAAATATTACCCTAAACAAAGTCACCCATTTTTTTTAAAAAACAACAAAAAACATCAGAGAAGTACCACTATCATTCTGAAAGATCATGATTCAAAGGTTACTACTGGTGTTATAGAGTTTTAAAGCATATATAATATAACAGATGGTACAATATATCACTACCATGAAACATTTATGAATCAATGGGAAGATAAAATAATAAAATAAGAATTTTTTTTTGAAGAATGTTTTGTGACAAAGAAAAGAAAGTATAGAAGGTGAATAATGTTAGAGCCCCATTAGAGAAAAATGAAAATATTAATAAATCTGAGAAAAAAAATAAGTTTAAGAAAATTGATAAGGGAAATAAATAGTGTTTAGATATTTTTTCCAAATAAAATGGCCATGGCTAGAAAGATGAAGGAATTACAAAAATCCATTAAAGAAAAGGGGAAGAAACTGTTTTCATAAAATGAGAACAAAGTTGAAAAAAAGTTATCAATAGATAAAAAGTTAAATATCTAAAATAAATTTAAGATATGTGAACCATAAGTTCATGTTACAAGAAATTGTATGACAATCCTACTAGACTAATAATAAAGTATGAAGATAATGTCACAAACTCAAGTTAAAAAAATGTTATAAAACCTTAAGATAAGGTAGAATCTTTATATAAATATTCTATAGATGAGAATAAAGATAGTTCATATGATACTAAATATAAGAATAAGAAGAATCCTATATTGAAAGAAGACTCTCAGTCCAAGTGTTACTTCTATATAACATTAAGGTACCTCTATGACAAACCTTATCTTTATTAGACATTAATTCATGATTTATTACTTAAAAGTACACATAATACAACATAAAAGATAGATAAATATACTATATTTGGGTAATTAGGTTCATTACATAACAAATATATACATGGATACAATAATATTATTGAAACTTTCCTTAACATGCTTCTAATATTCCATCATTCTTAAAACTTCACGGGATAACCTTGGGACATACATAAGAAAGGGGTGAGATATAAAGCTCAGTAAGCGAATAAATAAATAATAACATGAAGAAGGTATCACATGTTAGATAATAGAAAATAGAAATTTTAATGGAAAAAGGGAAAGAATCATAAGCATGATTAAGGACTGATATAACATGATAATATAAAGGAAACATGGGAACGTGAAAACAACTTTAAGCATGCCATCATAAACATAGGTCAAGGATAACCTCCAAGACATCATAACATGGTAGAAAAAGTCATGTGATTTATTAGGTTCACTCCCTAATCCCTTTCATGACATCTCATGAGATAAAAACATTACCCAATGCATTGGATCACTATATAATTTCAGGTGCACCCGTTACTTTCATATCATGTACATACATAAGTGTGCCACATAGATCATTCTACATAGGATCATATTTCATCACATTTAATTCCATTATAAATAAATGTAAAAAAATACATTTAATTACCCAATAAAATGATTATAGATATGTCTAGGTGGATACCCTTGAGTTGAAATAGCGAGGGTATTCACAATAAAAATATTTGACATGGAAAAATCATAGTGAAATTTCGAAAGCATAATGAGAGTACTAAAAGATCTATAAAATGGTTTAATGAGAGATAAATTTATCTCTAATAATTTTTAAATCAAATGGATAGTAAGATGAATGTGTATAAATATATTGTAACATTAGGAATTGGAAATAAAAGGCATAAAATGAAGAAGATGCTTGAATAAAGATGAGAAGGAAAGGATCCCTTACCTTGATAGGGTGATTCCAAAATATTGGGAGGGGATTCTTGAGATCTTGGGGGAACCTTGGGATGAATCTAGAGAGTGTAGGGATTATTAATTATTAGATACAAGGTTTTTGAGTGAATAGGAAGGGGATCTTGTGTGGGTTTATATAGGAAAAGAGAGGGGGGTTTTGTATTATTTCTCAAACTTAGGTTTTAGAGTCTATATATTAAAGTAATAAAAAAAACCTCACCATGTTTTTCCCCATGGTTTATTCCAAATAGAATTGGTTTTTATTATTTTATATGGAAAATGTCCTAATTTATTAAAATATTACCCATGGTGATGTTGAAGTGAGTCATACTCTTAAAGAAATGATTTTAAACCCTTAAAATATTATATACGTTTTGGAGGATTCATAAAGGATTTATAAAATTAATCAAATATCATAAAAATATTATTTTAAATTAAAAACATATATTTGTTCATTTATACCCTTTATTTCATTTATTACACCACTTTTTTTTCATTGTTATCTCATAATACACATCGTATATTTATACAGTATTTAATTTTTACCCAAAAATTTGACTATCCCAGAAAATTATGAAAAAAAACTATTGAATAATATTGAGATGATGATTAATAAAAATATATTTATTTTATCAAAATAATTTCCTAAATATATGAATTTTTTTATTTTTAAATAATAATTGACATTTATTGAGAAATACTGTTCATTTTGACAATAATAGTTTTTGAACCCTTAAAACAAATAAATTTGATTTCATAAAAATTATGTTATCCTTTATATTTTAAAAAATATATTTTATAGTATTATTTTAATAAAATATAATTTATTTTGAAAATTCATTAATTCATAAAAAATGAATGTATTAATTTAAATTACATATTACACAAAAATATAATCTACGTTTTATCCAATTTTTTATAAAAAACATTTATAAAGTAACAAAAATAAGCAATAAATATAATCATTATCCTATTGAAAATAAAATATACATATTAATATTATTAGGGTCTTGATACATATCCCTTAATTACACTAGAAAATTCCCTAAAGGTAAGGCGTGTGATGGTGAAATTTTCATGGGGTGGTTAATCATACATGGTTTGGGTTGTGATCTTGATGAGATTGAACTTCTCTCGTAAACAATTTCTCTCCTACTTTAGTTATTAAATCTTGGCTTGGTATTGGTCAATAGAAAATCCCATAGATGTTATCTCCCTCGGAAGCTTCGACAAACATGCTTCATAGGGTACGATCTTATTGGTTGAGACCATCATTTCCTTTTTTTGTGTCTATTGGATTTTTCAAGACCTTATATTTATACTAATCATATGATCATTGTTCAATGACTATATTATCAATGGTCATAATGATTAATGGGATTTTAAATATAATATTATATAATAAAACTAAATAATTTCATGTATTTTCTATAATTATAATACATAATAGGAAATTTAATTCAACCAAAAATGGAATTTCATTTATAAAAGTGCAAGTCATTACAATATTCCCCCCTTTATAAATTTCACCCTAAAAATGTTCATTTCACACTAAAACATATAAGGGTAATTTTTTTTCATCACCTCCTCTAGTTCACATTTATCTTCTTTAAAATTTTGTTTTATCTATATCACTTTGACAAGGTGCATTGTCTTATTTCATAGAACTTTGTCTATACGATCTAAAATCTTCACTGGTTAATCCTCACATAAGAGATCATTCTCCAATAGTACCACCTCAGGATTTAACACATGTGAGGGGTCTGTTATGTACTTTCTCAAGAGGGATACATGGAACACATCATGTACTTGAGATAGATTAGGTGAGAGGTCTAGTCGATATGTCGCTTATCTGATGTGATCAAGGATCTCGAAGGGGCTAATGTATCTTGGACCAAGCTATCCCTTCCTCCAAAATCTCATAACGTTATTCCATAGTGATATGCGGAGGAATGAATTATCTACAACCTCAAACTCTAGGCCTCATAGATGATTTTCAGCATATCTCTTTTTTCAACTCTAAGAAGCCCTGATGTGTTGCAAAATGGTCTTTAATTTTTCCACCATTTCCTTAACCATTTTTGAACCTAACAATTTATATTCTCCAACTTCATCCCAGCATGCAGGTGTTCTGAACCTCTTCCCATAAAGGGATTTACATAGGGACATTTGTATTCTTGAGTGGAAACTATTATTTTATGAGAACTATACCAGAGTAATATGTAGATCCTATCCATCTTTGAATTCAATTGAGTATACTCTAAATATTTCCTAGAGTGTCAAGATAGTCTACTCAGATTGGAAATTAGTTTTAGGGTGAAAAGCCACGCTAAAGTTCAACTTAGTATTTAGATTATTTTGGAGACTTTAATTGTATCTAATTGTATCATATCGACCATTCAAAGTTCTAGTGATCTGCTAATGTGTATGGAATCACTCGGGTCGAATCCTCGATCATGGTATAGATTTTAGAGTCATTTGTTTTTAATTGATTGTATTTTGATTTGGGGGGTGGTTTGTTGATAGATCTTAGATGAAATGACTTATTAAATAAGATTTATTTAACAATTTAATAATAGTTTGTGTGAATTAATCTTTAGGGATTTATTATTGTGATATCCTTGAGCTTTTATATATATTTCATTAAATTAATATGCACTCAATAATATGATTTTTGATTGGAATTCCCAATTGTTTTGGCTTTAATCCAAGTATGAACTAGGGTATTGATCTCAATAAATTATTATTTATGAAAGGTTCAGTATTTCGTGAACCTTTGTGTACTTTTGGTTCTAATAAACCATGGAATCCACATGTCAAACAAAACATTCCATTAATCCCTAACATTTTATGTTTAACATAAACAATATTAATTTAAAGAATATTAATTGAGAAAAATATCTTAATCACATAACATCCCCAAATTATGACTCAATACAATGGGATATTTAATTATCCATTTATGTGGTTAGTAATCTAGTTTATGATGTTTAGGGTGATGAGTTAAAAATAGAATAAAAATAAGGGGACAAGATAAGAGTAGTGTGTCGAACACACACATGAACAGTGAAGAGAATCACACACAGACATTCGATTGAATGAGAAAGAGAAATAAGAGAATGATTTTAAACTTTATTTAAAAAATTATTTATAACATTAATATTAATCAAAATATGGTGGATTAGGATAGGAGATAATGAAAAAGAAACATGGATTAAAAAAAATTATAATACAAACACTTATGAGATTACAAATAAAGAAGAACGAAAAAGTAAATCAAAAGAGAGCATGGAGGAAAGGTATCTCAAGTAGAAACTTGAGTTTGGAAGATCTTAATAAGCCATTTTAATTGCCTTGGTCATTCCAATATATCCTCCCATTCTCTGAAATTCCAACTCTATATATGTAGAGGATGAGAGTGTATTTATAGCCCAAGGTGTTGGACTGTTTGCATTCCAAATCTTCCCTCAAGTTGGAACAAACATTTTTCCATCCATATAGCTGAATCTAGAGAAATATTATTATTAAAATTTATAGATATTTATTTTGTATGTCTACCCTCAAAATTTTGTGTCCATTGGACTTTTTTATCCAAAGTTATGGCTATTTTACTAAACAATGTGTTGATGCCCATTTTTATCCATGATTTTTCGAAGGCCACAATGTGAATGGATTTTTGGAAAATAATATTACATAAAATACAAAACATTTATTCATGAAAGTTGTGAGAATATATCTTGTATTTCTCCCCACAAAATCTTAGATCAATTGGATCTCTATATATGGATAAAGTTAAGTATTGTGTTATGATTTTAATTTTTAGACAGAATTGTGGGTTGGATTTTAAATCATTATTTGGGATCATTATTGGTTTAGTTGGGCCTTTAAAGTTTTATCCAAGATGTATCTAGATATAATATAACATAATATGTAGTTTCATAAATTTGGGATTATGTATTGAACCCATAAATTCTATCTTCATGGATGGTCCAGTTTTTATCATAGATTTGGTGGGTCTTCTTGTGTTGTCCATATGACCCTTTAAATAGTTGAATTATCCCAATATCAGTATGAGTATTTTTAGTAAATTGAATTAATAACCCTAAAATAATAATCACACAATTTGGATAAGTCGAGTGAGAGTTCTAATTAAAAGAGTAAAAAAACTCGACTAGATTAATTCAAATAATGCTAAAAATATATATTTAGTATTAAAAAATGGGTATTTCACACCAATTATTCACTTTTACATAGTAGTTAATAAATTGAGTAAAAAAAAGTTATGAATAAATGAATAGAATTAACTCCCCCACACTTATTCTTGTTTATGTACTCATGTGTAACAAATAAAAAAATATGGGAAAATTATTTTCACTTGCTAATAAATATTAAAATTTTGTTTTCCCTAATTAGGGGAGGTCTATACCATTTCACTCATCCATATTGACTTTCACCACAAATTGTTACATAAAAAAATTTCCAAAAACATTTCATTTTTCATGATTAAATTTAGAAATGAAAAATTTGGGAACTCAGAACTCACTCTCAAGATGATAAAAAATCATTTATGTCGGTTTACTCATTCACCAAACAAAAGTGAAAATATTAGAGTTTGTAAGAGCTCTAAGCTTCCATTACCAATCCCAAAGTAAAAAAGAATCAAGAAGTATTTAAGGGGTTTTTTAGTGGATATGGGATGGTAGGAATATAATATCCAAAAGATAGGAAAATAGGGGTAAAACACCAACATGGAATAAGCACTTATTTTTTTAAATGAAATATGAAAGGAAATAGAAACACATATTTACAAGAGAATGATTTCTTGAAATAGTGGGTTCCCTAGACCCAACTATTCAGTTCTTTTGATTACCATATCGTGTATATAGTTAGCTATACATGATGTCATCTTACCATTATAGTGTAAACTTTTCTACGTTCACTATTGAAATGGTAATGTCCAAAGATTAATTATCACATTGAAAGGTTATAGCTATTTCTAGGATATAATGGGAACCTCTACATACTATGAAATTAATCTTAAATATATGTTCTATGGTTTAGATACATCATACTGACTGGATACAGTAGATGTTGGACTATCATGTTCTGGGGGATCATAAGCATTGAGACTTCTTCTCATGAAGTTTTCACTTGGTGATCTCTAGTAGTGAGATCATGAGGACTAACCCGCCAATAGGAACCCCACAAGTTTCGGGTGTTATTGGATGTTCCTATCTGCGATCATATGTAATAGTATTCTAACTTGAGATAATTACCAATGTATGTCATTTAATTTCATACTTTGATGCAATATGAAAACCATGGAAATGATGTTGCGGTAAGGTAGTTTGTGTTGGGTACATCATTGGTGGTGTGACATTGGTTGAATGGTTAAGAAAGGATTTGTCACTTCTGGGTTATGGAAGTAATATATCTCAGGCCATGTTGATATAGATGAAATTACCTTTATAAGACCATGGCCATGGCAGTCGAGGGTAAATCCATCCAGTTAAATCAACAAACAATAAAGAAAGAAAAGGGTGATGACACAAGAGTGTGTCCTGCTTTATGAGATATTATAGACAAAGAAATTATATTACACAGTGCGTGTTCGTAGGTTAGTTATCACTACTGTGACAATCCTTATATCTTCAGGGGCCATGATGGGTTGCTAGAACCCACTCTTGGTCTATGAATTCTATTCACTACTGTCGAGATAAGGGCCTAGAGGGTCACACACAATAGCGTATTCAAGAATCTGCCCTATTCAGCTGAATAAGAGTTTTGGACATGGTGGCCCCCATTACTGGGGTCTAGGATTTGTCCAAAGAAAAATGATCACCAATGTAATAACTAAATTCATATTATTCAAGTTTAAAAAAAAGAGTATTGAATTTATTTATTAAATATATTTATGAGTTTTAAGTAAATACATGAAAAAAATATTAATTGATGAATATTAAATTATTCAAGGTTCAATTAATATTTATGGGAGTGACGAGTTGAGTTAATGCCTTAGTTATTATCATGCAATATATTTTAATATATTACAAGTGAGTGATAATAATATTTATGACTCAGATAAGTAGTCATAAAAGGTCGTTGATAGTGCGTTAAGTATTTGGGGGCCAGGTTGGCATTTTCGGGTAATTAATTAACCGCTATAAATATAAGAGGAGAGGAGATTTCTAAGGACTCTTCATGGCACTTCTCTCGATTATCCTCTCTCCCATGATCTAGAGAGAGAATCTCTGGATCCAAGGACCATGGATCAAGTACTCTCTCAGGAATCTCTAGAGAAGCGATGCGGTGATCATTGGAGCGTCGAAGGCGTCATCTCAATTCCACGATAGCACCCAGATTATGACGAACAATTCTCCCATAGATTCCTTGAAGTGTGTGTGGAAGATCAAGAGGAATTCAACTTCGGATTCTTCGAGCAATAATCGCTAATGACAAGTAGACGTCATGCGTGACTTCAGATTTAAACCAGGTATTTTATAGTTAATTTTTTTTCTTAAAACCCTTCACATGAAATCCTCAGTCCTGACTGGGTTTCTCTTCACTGACGTCAACAAGTTTACGTCAATTGTTGGTGAGAATTTTTTAAAACTCACCTGTTTGGGGCTTCTGCTGCACTCCCTGTTCCAACAAGTGGTATCAGAGGTATGTGTGATGATTTTAAGTCAAATAAATTAAATTTTAATTAATTTTAAATGAGGGCGTTGATACGGTCCCAACACTATAGACCACATTTTAATCCGATATCATATGACCCATCTACGGTCATCTGAAGTTTAAAATCAGAATTAAACCGGTTGTTTTATGATCATCGGGTGGACATCCGATTACTAGAATAGTGTTTTTTGGTGAGGGATATTAATTATTATTGTTATAATAATTTTATTATAATAATAATAGTTTAATTATAATAATAATTTTATTATTATTATATTATATTATAATAATATTTTATTATTATAATGTTTTAAATTTTCTAGTCTAAATAAAGACTTAAGAAAACTCTATTATAATTTTAGTATTATTAATTTCCAAAGTATTAATAGGCTTTATAAATTTTTATAAAAAAATAGGGGTAGGGGTGAAAGACTTGCAAAAAAAAGTCTTGGTTGGACCCAAAATAAAAAAATAGGGGGAAAAGGTTCAAGTTAAAAAAAAAACAAAAAAGGGAGAGACCTTGTTTTGCAGGTCAAGAAAAAATAGGGTTAGGGGGGTCCCCCCCCCTCGTGTCTCCTTTGCCATGGAACTGGCAGGCGAATTTTTTTTTCTGGGTTTTAAAAAAATAAAAATTTCGGAAAAGGGGATAGGGTTCCGATATTTTTGAAATTGGGTCCAGGATGCGTGAACGCCGTTCACGCATCCTTCGCCACGGATGGGCCTGCGCAGGTTCGCCCCGACCCGCACAGGTTGTGCTCGAAGTTTCATGGGCCCATGTGATTTAAATTTAATCAAACGTTAATTAAAATAATTAATTTAATTACTGTAGATAATTAAATTAATTAAATATTATTTTTTGGTTTAAAAATTATTACGGCATAATTAATTTAATTGACATATTAATTTAATTAATTAATTAATTTTATTTTATTTTTAAAATTAAATTAATAAATTAGGACCGAACGACGTAACTATTGAACTAAAAATAAGAGTGAAAATTTTAATTCAATCAAATGCCCTCAAGTATTATTTTAATGCAAGTTTAATTTTTTATTCTGCATTTAATTCAGTATACGTGAGTTTAATGCGTATATGACTGATCATGAGCCTTAGACTGACTAATGTATGTTTAGTGTTTATTTATTTAATTTATTTATTTAATTATTGCGTGCCAGTTTGTAATAATTAGTTTAATTAAATAAAGGTGATCTGTGTGTTGTCTCAAGTGTCATTATATGTATAAGGGCATGCATGCCCATTGTCAGAGTTGTATTTTATACCCTGATACCCCCTCACCTGCATGAGAGTACTGTTGTATAATGGAAATACAAGGCGCGACACACTTCACACCAAGTGACGGCGATGCACCAGACAGGAGTTGGATGGATTGGATGAGCAGAAGTTGCTGTTCAAGTCACAGGCCACATGACTAAAGGTATTGTCCCTAGGGTCTTGGTTGGTCCGTTATTCACTCAATCGATCAACCATTAGAACTGGCTCATGATCAGGTTTTCATTTTATTTCTGCATGGTTTATTATTTTTTGAATGTGTAGTTAGAATGCGATCACATAGAATAATAATAAACCAACATACAAGATAAAATGAACATGCGACTTGATATATTTTTCTATTTCTTGCACGGTTAGTTGTGAGTGAGAACACATAATATATTCTTATAAAATAGAAAATGATTTCTTTCTTCACACTAAAATAATAAAACCCTCAAAGATATATTAAGTCCAAACCGCCTTTCGTCATTCAAGTTTGGACAAAACCGACTGTTTGAGGTGCCGATCATTCCATAGATGAGGGTACCTCTTACTACCAGGGAGTTCTTATAAGAATGATGGGTTGAATTAACTAAAATTGTATCAAATAAATATCCATAGCTATCTTGTTGTAATTTTAGAGGCAAGCGTTGAGTAAATCAAGTTCTAATTTTAGAAGTTGGGACTTCACTCAAAAGATCAAGGAACCACAAGTTAAAGTGGTCGGCCAACCAAAAGTCCACCTAGAACCCTCTAAGTAGTGGCGTAGCCATAACTTGTAAACGATGAGGGGTGGTTCCAGGATCCTTGCCACTAGAAGACTCAAGGGGAAGAGTATTCCGATTCTAGCACAGAGGGTTCCTAGAATCTAATAAAATAGTGGGAGACATTAAATGATTTAAGTAATTAATGAATTTTTTTTAAACCGGTAATCAAGTAAAAAGGAACTAATATGCTAAAATTTATTTTTGTAGAAAAATGGAAATTTATACCACAAGTTTAAACTGCAATAAATATTGGACTAAGTAAATGTCCACACTGACACAAGTATCCATGAATAGTACATGCGTGTGTGCATAGTACTATGATATAAGAAACTCAAGGTGTCAGTGTTCCCAAACAGTATTAATTACCTCAAGAAGTGAGGGTGAAACTGCTTACAGGAGATTAATGTATAAATCATATGATAGTTATATCATTATGTTGTCATCAATGTCTGGTGTTAGTTGTAGTCGCTACACCAGGACATGGATGATATACACATGAAGTCTCATCTCCGAGGTGTTTGTAAAGAGAAAGCGAAGCAATGAAGTGAATAAGGAAATAGTTACACCGGTATGTGTAAATTTAAAGATCGATCATGATCTTTAAATGGATTCCTTTCTCATATCATTTTCACCCCTTTACTCAAGTTTCATTACAAAATGAACAAGTATAGAGTAAACGCTTCATTACCTATCTAGGTAAGAATCACCAAGTGAATAAGAATAAAAGACAATTAAGCTTTAATTCTTATGGCATATAAATTGAAAGACAATGTGAAAAAGGTCAAAGGAATTTAATGCCAATGACACATTCGTGATGTCCTTCAATTAATGAGGTATTAACAAAGATTGTTTGCATTGCATATTATAAAATAAAACAATGGAAGTTTAAATGCAATTAACTGATTTAAAGAATCAAGTTTCCACTTCTACATCAAAAATATTCATCAATGTAATGTTTACTTTTACTACTTGGATATTTAATACTATATGTTTTTACATATGTGTATTTAAATACAGTTACCAAGTTAGTATAGAAATATTACTATAATCCAGGTGTATTCTCCAAGTGGATGAAAAAGGGTGATGCCTAGGACAATGATGAGAAGTACACGACTTCTTTATTTTCCAAGTGAAATATTCATGTTGAACTATTATTGAGTATAACCACAAACATTAATATCATGTGTCCTTGGACACAAGGAGAAATTCTTTTAGGTTCTTAAATGAATGTTGTTTTTGGTAAACTCAATCACTAGTTCAGTAATACCTGAATCATAGACAATTAGTGATGAATATAAATTTAAGACTTATACCTAGTTATGACAATATAATTCTTTGTCATGTAATACTAAAAGTAGACATCATGAATATACCAAGTATGGTATTTAGGCTCGGCACAGCTAAATTATTTTGGTAATATCGACGTCTTTAGTTTGGAAAAAGGAGCCTTTAGAAATAAAGGTATGTCACAAAGCTTTTGGAAATAGTTCAACAAGTAATCATGAACTATTCCAAATATAAGATAGAGGTATACATACTTAATAAGATTCCTTTAATCAATTAAGGAATAATAAAGTGAAGTATGTGAATGGTCAGAAGATATGAGTTACTTTGGGTTGGGATACCAGTGAATATCTTGACCAAGCATTTATCAATCATGATAATGTAGCATAGAGTAATTCTTAAATGTAAATTACCTTATCGACATCACGACATTGATGTTAATGATAAGGATTGATGATAAAGTCTTACATATCAACATTGATCAGCAAACATGTAGTGTGGAGGTATATTTCCGAGGTACTGTAGCAAAACTGTAGCAATTACTGTTTTGCACTGTAGCAGTTGGGACTATTCCCCCATTTGGGCCTTCGGGCCACCAATTTGGTCCCTGATTCCTCTAAGGCCTTCGGGCCACCCATAACTTCGAGTCAGTAAGGTGTTCAGGCCACCTCAAGGCCTTTAGGCCACCTTAAGGCCTTCAGGACACCTTAAGTGTAGATGCAAACCAGACAACCTATAAGGAACAAGCTTCAGAAGGAGGATGAGAAAAAGAGATTTCACCACAACAAAAGCTAAACGGATTACAAGAATGAGAGGGTATGGAACTTTCCATCGGGACAAGCCTGTGAATGCATAGGAAAGCCTAGCTGAATAGCCATACAAAGGTGGAGATTTGATTTCACGATGAAGATGCTTGGGAGGAGCAATTCCAAGTAGTTAAGTCTGGGTTTGTATGTAATGTTTGAAGCCTACGGGAAATGAATTCCTCTAAAGCCTACAGGCCATGTAATACTTACACCTACGGGCCTTATAAGAGTTATACCTCACCCCTTGAAAGGTGGATTATCAAAAATCAATAAAAAATGAAGGCCTTCAGGCCATTGGATGGAATATGTAGTGTGGAGAAATTCCTAAATGCATATGTTATACATCAAAATCTTGATGTAAGTCGTATCAATGTTGCAACTTGCAGAAACTTACATTATATTTCATGAGATACTTTTCAAATAACAGCAATATCCCACAACCATATGCCAACTATAATGACAAATGTATATCATACAATTCATAGTATGATGTAAATCCATTATGTCATAAGGACATGTGTTTGGATGTAAATAGTTTGTTCGGATAAAAACACACTTGCATCAAGATAAACACATTGTGCATCTAAGGTACATATCTTAACGGTTTCTTAAGATATTAAATAAATCCCTAAGATATAAAAATTGTATTCAAGTGATAGACTACACTTCTATATAAGGGTGAACATCTCTATTAGATACAGTGGGAGCTATATTGACTTGTGTTTAGTCAATGCTCAAGATGCACAAATAGTTGGAATAGGAACTAGTTCGACAAGCACATGTGGAACATAGTATGTTCCAAAGACACATACTGCGTAGGAAGGATAAAACCATGGTGATGGTTTTTATATTCACCGCAATCAGTGATCTATTATTCAATATGAATAATATTTCATACAAGTAAGCAGTATATGGAAATTAACAAAAATTGATAAGACCAAATAAAATTAAATTAATGGATTCCATGTATCAAAGTGAAAAGGGGATTATTATTTTGAATATTGTGGTGGGTATTCAAGTGAGTTGATACATAGATGGTACAATCATGGTACCAATAAGGCTCAATTGGTTTCACCAAGTCGTTATGCCTAAATCTGTTAGAATTTTACTTGTCGTAGCTAATATCTATGATCAAATTATTTAGAATTGGATTTCATGACCACCAATCATGGATGGTGTCTATATGACGCAACCAGAAAGGGATGGTAATGTCATAGAATGCTAATAAAGGTTACAAGTTACTAAAATCATATTTTGGATTGAAGTAAGCAACATGATCATAGAATATACATTTGTAACAAATGATTTACATGTGTCTACCAAAGGTTAGTGAGAGCTTCGATGTTTTCCAAGAAGAAGTATGTTCAAAAACATATGGAAAACAGATTGGTCTTACAGTCAGTTAAGAGCAAAATGAAATTTATTCTCTAATGATTGACTTAATGTAGCAACCTAAGTTCTAGGGAATGAGATCTACTAAGGTAGATCTATATGTTTATTGTTCCTAGTCAATCATACATATAGTGAAATTGTATTGAAAAATACAAGTTTGAACAATTCAAGATATGAATTGTTTCTTGTGTCACAGGGCGTAATCTCTTAAGGTTGACATGTCCTGTACATGGGAATAGATAAACATAGTGATTTGAAATCCCTACGTTGGAGTGATGGATCAATAATACATGCCAAGATATGTACAAGAACAGATATTCCTAAGGTATTTTGGGAATATATCAGTTATATCTAGGATCACTACAATGGATGTAACATAACTATCTAATTATGCTTCGGAAAGTACAAAAGATATGTACCTAGTAAGTGGAGAAGAAAGGATACTAGTTTTTGGGAATAGAAACTAGTATTCTATAGATCATTGTGATCTAATATCATAGTTAGGATAAAGATGATGAGAGAGTCAAGTTCATATCATCTAGTGGTAACCATACATATAAAGACTGAGTACGTTGTAGCTTCTAAGGCTGTTAAGAAGCAGATAAACACAACGATTTGTTCTAGTTCTTGGAATCGCACCTAGTAAGAAAAGTATCATCATAATGTAAATTATGATATTCTTACTGGATAATATGTCAAGCTATGACAGTAGACAAAATTGATATAATCAGGATACCATCACTTGAGAAGTTTTACTCAAGGATATGAGGTCGCTATAGAAGAATTTCCTCACAGCGGAACAGTGGAAGGCCTAGTAGCTAAATCCATTACTCAGTAGAAACATGATGTCTATCATGTGAGTAGCTAACAAGTTTGGTTAGCAAGTTGGGTATAGTTCAAGTGGGAGTGTTGAAATATTGGGTTCCCTAGACCCAACTATTCAATGCTTTTTATTACCATATCATGTATACAGTTAGCTATACATGATGTCATCTTACCATTATAGTGTAGAATTTTCTGCGTCCACTATTGAAATGGTAATATCCAAAGATTAATTGTCATATCAAAAGGGTATATAAGTTCTTAGTCTATAATGATAACCTCTAGATACTATGACATTAATATTAAATATATGTTATATGGTTTAGATACATCTTACTGACTGGACACAGTAGCTGTTTGACTATCAGGTGCTGGGGGATCATAATCATTGAGACTTCTTCACATGAAGTTCGCACTTGGTGATCTCTAGTAGTGAGATCATGAGGACTGACCCGCCAATAGTAACACCAAAAGTTTCAGGTGTCATTGGATGTTCCTATCTATGATCATGTGTAATGGTCTCCTGACTTGATATCATTACCAATGTATGTCATTTGATTGCATACTTTTATACAAGATGAAAACCATGGAAATGAAGTCGTGGTGAGGTGGTTTTTGTTGGATGCTTCATTGGTGGCATGACATTGGTTGAATGGTCAGGAAAGGATTTGTTACATCTGAGTTATGGAAGTAATATATCTTAGGAAATGTTGATATAAATGGTATTACATTTATAAGACCATGGACATGAAAGTCTAGGGTAAATCCATCCAGTTAAATCAACAAACAATAAAGTAAGAAAAGGGCGATGACACGAGAGTGCATCCTGCTTTATGAGATATTACAGACAAAGAGATTATATTACACAGTGCATGTTCGTAGGTTGGTTGTAACTACTGTGACAATCCTTATCTCTTTAGGGGCCATGATGGGTTGCTAGATCTTGCTCTTATTCTGTGAATTCTATTACCTACTGCCGAGATAAGGGCCTAGAGGGTCACCCACAAAAGCGTATTCAATAATCTTCCCTATTCAGTTGAATAAGCATTTTGGACATGGTGGGACCAATCACTGGGGTCCGGGATTTAAAAAAAACAATCACCAATGAAATAAATAAATTCATATTATTAATGTTTATAATAATGAGTATTGAATTTATTTATTAAATGTAATTATGAGTTTTAAGTAAATACATGAAAAAATATTAATTGACGAATATAAAATAATTCAAGGTTCAATTAATATTTATGGGAGCGACGAGTCGAGTTAATGACATAGTTATTATCACATAATGTATTTTAATATATTAAAAGTGAGTGATAACAATATTTATGACTCAGATAAGTATTCATAAAATGTTTTTGATAATGCATTAAGTATTCAGGGGTCAGGTTGGCATTTCCGGGTAATTAATTAACCACTATAAATATAAGAGGAGAGGAGATTTATAAAGACTATTCATGGAGATTCTCTCTATTCTCATCTCTCCCATGATCTAGAGAGAGAGAGGATCTGGATCTAAGGAGCATGGATCAAGTACTCTCTGATGCATCCATAATTAAGTGATGTGGTGATCATTGGAGCATCAAAGGCAACGTCACAATTCTACGCTAGCACTCAGATTACGACAAACGATGATTCCACGGATTACTTGAAGAATGTGTGGATGATCTAAAGGAATTCGACTTCAAATTCTTTAATCAGCAATCACCAACAATGAGCAGACATCGTGCGTGGATTAAAATTTAAACCAGGTATTTTATGATTTATTTTTTTTCTTAAAAACCTTCATTCAAGATCCTCGGTCTTGACTGGGCTGCTTTGCACTGACTTCGACAAGTTCACATCGATCGTCAGTGGAACATTTTTAAAACCCACCTATTTGAGGCTTCCGCTGCATGCTTGGTTCCAACATGATTATGTGAAGGATAAAACAAAAGATATGGATAAAATTGGAAAGGTATTAAATTATGAAATATATACAAGACATAAAACTTGTCCCACTAACAAACTGACATATAATGAAAGTGTTCTTTTTTTTCCATTGTTTCATTTTTTGTTTTTTTTGAAATGTGAACTTGAAAAAAATCTCACACTCATCTCCCAAACCATTTTTTATCTCCTCATGACACTAATTTTAATAGTTATAACAAGATAAAAGTTTGAGTAAGAGTGATTTTTGACCCACCCAAGACACAAACCATTCTTTTTTTCTCTTTTTTTTCATATAAGTTTTTGAAAACTTTTCAATAAAATTTTTACAAGATGGCATAAACTTATATACATTCCCAAAACTCACCAAATGACAACCTCACAATTGGTTGCACTTTAAATTTCATTTTTTCTCTTCTAATGTGTATAGCATCACTCGAGTTGAATCCTCAGTGATGGTATATATTTTTGAGTCAATTGTTTTTAATTGGTTGTCTTTTGATTGGGGGGGGTTATTTATAGAGATTATATGAAATGAATGATTAATGAATATTTATTTAAAAATTTAATAATAATTTGGGTGAGTTTATAATTTGGGTGTTAATCTTGTGATATCCTTGAGCTTTGATATATATTTCATTAAATTAACATCCACTTCACAATATGATTTTTGATTGCAATTCAAAATTGTTTTGGATTTAATCCAAGCCTCAACTAGGGTATTGATATCAATAAATTATTTTTTATGGAAGGTTCAATATTTTATGAACCTATGTTTACTTTTTGTTACAATAATACATGTAATCCACATGTCAAACAAAACATGACATTAATCTATGACAATTTATGTTCAACATATACAATATTAATTTAAATAATATTAATCAAGCAAAAGATATCTATCACTTAACATATCCAAATTACGACTCACCGCAATGGGATATTTACTCAGTAATTAAGATGGTTATTAATCTAGTTTATGATGTTTAGGGTGATGAGTTGAAAATATAAGAAAATGAATGAGATAAGATAAGATTAGTGCACCGAACACACACATGAACGGTGAAGATAATTACACATCAACATTCAACTGAATGAGAAAGAGAAAAAAGGTAATTATTTTAAACTTTATTTAATTTTTTTTATAAAATTAATATTAATTAGTAGAGGGTGTATGAGGATAGAAAATAATGAAGAGGAAACATTCATTAAAACAAAATTACAATACAAACACTTATGAGATTACAAATGAAGAAGAGCACAAAAGTAAATCAAAAAGTGAGCATGTAGGAAATGTATCTCAAGTAGAAATCTGAGTTTAAAAGATCATCCAAATTCTTTGTAAGGTCCTTTTTCATGCTAATATATCCTCATATTCTTTACAATTATAACCTCTTTCATGTAGAGGAGGGGAGTGTATTTATAGCCCAAGGTGGTGAATTGTTTTCATTCCAAATATGCCCCTCAATTTGGCTCACCAATTTTTCCATCCAGAAATCTTAATCTCAAGAAATATTATTTTTAATAGTTGTATATATTTATGTTTTCTATATACCCTAAATTTTTTGATGCCATTTTACTTTTTTATCCAAATTTATGGCTATTTTACTAAATAACATGTTGTTGTCCATTTTTATCCATATTTTTTCAAAGACCACAATGTGAATGGATTTTTGGATAGGAAGATGCCATAAAATCCAAACCTTTTATTCAATTTTTTTGAGACTATATCTTTTAATTCACAAAAAAAAATATTAGATAAATTGGATGTTTATATTTGGATAAAATTCAAGTATTGTGTTCTACTTTTAATTTCCATACAGAATTGTGGGTTGGATTTCAAATCATAATTTGGGCCCCTTATTGGTTGATTTGGGCCTTGAAATTTTTATCAAATATGTATCTAGATATCCTATAACATAATATATATTTTAATAAAAAATTACTTCTATATTGACCCCATAAATTCTATCTTAATGGCTTGTCCAGTTTTCATCATAGATTTTATGGGGCTTATTGTGTGGTCCATATGACTCTTTAGATGGCAGAATTGGCCCAAGATCCAGTAGGATGATTTGTAGAAAATTGAATTAGGAACCCTAAAAAACAATAATCACAAAATTTATATAATTAGTGTGAGATTTATAATTAAAATAGTAATATGAATCGATTGAATTAATTCAAATAATGCTCAAAAATTATATTTAGTATTAAAACATGGGTATTTCACACCAATTATGAAATTTTACTTGAAAATTAATAAAGAAATTGGAAAAAATGTTACAAACAAATTAATAACATAAATAATATTCTAGAACATGTAGATAAATCTTAGATCTTGATCAGATATAATCGATAGTGGTGTTCCATACAGCCTCACCACTTCTCTAATGTACATTCTTACAAGTTGATTGTGTGGGAATCCCTCTCGAATTGAAATGAAGTGAGAATTATTTATAAGAAAATCCACCACAACCCATATAACATTATTTACTCTTGATTTCATTAAAATAATAGTGACAAAGTATATGGTCATGTTCTCCCATTTCCATGCAGGTATGAGTAATGGTTGCATCATCCCCTTGGAATTTTTCCTTTTATCCTTTACTTGTAGAAATATAAGGTAAGCTATATTTAATGACCTCCTTATTAATATTTTACCACTAATAGTTTTCTTAGAGACATCAATACATATTTTTTCTCCTTGTATGGATGGAGAAGGTTGATTTAAGTGCATCATCCAACAACTCCTTCTTTAACTCATGATTTGATAATACACATAGTTATGACCCAAATATTACAACTCATTCTTTATTGATTTTGACCTATAAGGATTTCCATTTTCTTACATCTTCCACCTTATTTTTAATTTCCACATCATATATTTAATAATCCTTCTTCTCCATAAGGGATGTTTAAGTAATCATTTGTGAAAAGATCGATGATGTTCCTTCCTTTATGATTACCATATCTAGACTTTTCATGTCTAAGAAGATTAGATCCTTATCAATTATAATAAATGATAGAATTTTTTAATCCTTTCTAATTATAGTGTCTTACACTTTATTTTATTTCCCAATATGGTAGTGTATTGATCAATCATAGTCCTTAATCAGTTATAACCATCTTTATTGCACATATTCAGCTCTTTCTATGTGAATATATACTTGAGGCTCTTATGATCAGTATATATTTCATACTTCTCCCCAAAGAGATAATGACGCCATATTTTCAATGAATATTTCACCAAAAAAAACTCTATATTATGTGTTGTGTAGTTCTATTCATTAAATTTCAATTTCCTTGAGGAATAGGCTATCAAATTTTTATTCAGTATTAACACATATCCTAATACCTTCTT
Organism: Viscum album; assembly: GCA_963277665.1. NCBI lineage: Eukaryota > Viridiplantae > Streptophyta > Magnoliopsida > Santalales > Viscaceae > Viscum > Viscum album. The sequence goes on from OY728140.1 coordinate 314,243,229, forward strand.
CTAATCATCACTGTATACCATGAAAAGTTCCCCACTTATTGGTAGCGTAAGTATAGGTGTAGTGATAATATGATTTTTAATTTCCTTTAATCTTTCTTTACATTCATTATTCAAAAAAAACTTGACTACCTTTCGAATAATATTGGTCAGAGGGTTTGAAAATCATGAGAAATTTCTCAAAAATCAACAATAGTACCCAACTAGTCCAAGGAAACTCTATATTTCTGTCATAGATATTGGCCTCAACCATCCTTTTATTTATTCTATCTTTGAATGGTCAAACAATATCCCATTACTTGTGATAATATTCTTGAATAATGATACTTCCTTCAACCATAACTCACATTTACTGTACTTTTCATAAATATTCTCCTTTTTTAAGGTCTTTAGTAGAGTGCTTAGATGCTCCTCATACTAATCCTTTCTTCTGAAATATATTATAATTTCATCTATTGAGAATAACACACATTTTTATAGGTAATCTTTAACGACTCTATTCATAAAATTCATAAAGATTTATAGATAATTAATAAGTCTGAATGGTATTACTATGAACTCATAGTGCCCATACCTTGTATGAAAAGTAGCATTGGGGATATCTTCCTTCTTTACCCTTACTTGATAATAACATGATCGAATATCTACCTTGGAGAAGTATTGAGATCCATATAGTTAATTGAAAAATAAATCAATCCATGTAAGAGGATACTTGTTCTTTATCATGATCTTTTTGAGCTTGTGATAATTAATTCATAGGTGCATTGACCCATTCTTCTTCTTGATGAAGAGGACAGGTGCACCCTAAGGTGCAACACTTAGGTGTATGATCCCTTTATCTTGATTCTCATATAGTTTTTTCTTCAACTCTTCAAGTTCCATAATAACTATTCTATATGGAGTATTGGATATTGGTAAAGTCTTAGATATAATCTTCATTGAAAATTAAACCTCTTATCTTGGAGGAAGACTATAAAATTATTTGGGAAACACATTAGCATATTCCCTCACATTGGGCATGTGTTCAAGGATAATTTTTTCCTTAGAATCAATCATTTTAGATAGATATTATTGTTTGTATGTAAAAAATACCCATACTTGAGATGTTGGTACTAAGGAAGACCCATCCTTCTATTTGAACTTGTACATAATCAGGGGAAGATTTTTGATATGGAGAGTGATTTCCTTCTCATGGAAATTTATGTTGACTCTATGTAAGGAAATTCAATACCTACCCATAATTTCATAAAATTACATTAAATGTAGTATCACAAAGTTATCTAAGAATTTTAGCCTATAAGTTTTGACAGGGGATAAGTTATATACTTGGGATGCAATACTTTCCTAATTTTCCATTTTCACTAACAACTCTACTTCCAAGCTTTGAGGTGGTGTTAGAATATTTTGACTAAACTCGTGTGATATGAAGGAACGTTTATAACTAGAATAAAAAAGTATTCTCACTATTCTTTAATGAATAACTAGAATACCTGTCACCACTTCATTTTCGTAATCCACCTTAGTGGTTGTAATAGAATAAACTCACCCTTACTTCCATGGAGGTTATTGGCACTAATTTTCTCCAACCACCCTTGGCTTAGTGCATCAGCTTCCAAAAGTGTTCTTATTCCTTATAGTTGAAACATTGTACAAAAGTCTGAGGGTTGACTTAAACATTCCTCTATTTCATTATATTGGTGGGTTTCACCCATCAACAATCACTAGCTAGGTGTCCTTCCTTTCCACACCTAAATAATTTCCTCATCCCCTTTAGGAAATTTCTAGGGTTCTTATTTCCACACTTTAGAAAAGTTGGATATTGAAATTCATTACCACCACTATATTTATCTATCACACCACCATAATTAAACTCCACTTTCCACTTCTTATCCTCATGACACCCTTGAGATTTTCTGATCTCCATTTTGGCATTGAGGGAACATCAGACAATTACCTCATAGCTATCAAAGTCTCAGATCACCATAAATTTTCATAGGCTTGGTTTTATCCCATAAAAGAAGTGGTAAACTTTGAATTCAGGTATAATAACAAATCTAGAGGCGTATCATACAGGTCTTTTAAGTTTTAACTTGCACACCCCAATGGATTCATCATATTTTTTTCTTAATGGCAAGGAAATATCTTTCTATTTTATATTGAAGAGTGCAAGGAAAATATTTTTTGTATTTTTTTTCTAGAATTCCTTACATCCTATCACTTTGATCTCTTCCTTGGGGTTTATATTCTTGATCAATGTACACTATTGACCATCTTCCTCTTAAATATGATAAATATCTAGTATAAACTTCTCTTGCTCATAACATTAAAGGATAGAGATGATCTTCTCAATGAATTTGATCTATTTTTCCTTGATTAAGGTATCATATAATCCATTGAAATTTAGAGACCTTTATCACATAAAGGTCACAATTGTAGCTTTTTCTTTCTTAGGGGGGTTTTATAGTTCCTCTTGATTCAAGTTTCTATTCATAACCTGATTCAACTAAGAGAGTATCATTATAAATTTCATGATTCATTCTCCTATTGGGTTGGGCATCTTTTTTTGGTCATTAATCACATTTCCATTCAAATTAGTTGTTTACTCAGTTCCTCTTATTTCTGACCATTGGCTAGAATAAAGGGAAAATTTAGGATGAGTATTTTTAAACTATTAAAAAAATAAATGGTAATCCATTGACATTAAATTGGTAATTTATAAATGACAATTATTCCCTTAAATTATGAATTTATAGAATTCAATCTATGTTATCCATGATCTATTTGCTAACATAGAAACTTATGGGAATTATTTTTCACATTATAATGGTTTATAATAATCATGTGAAATTACCAAATAATTTCCCTAGGGAGTTCCAAACTAGGTGTGAAACAAGGCCCATTTTCATGCACCATTTCCTGATTGAGTCTAACTCAATGCATTATTTTTCGATTTTAACCCTATATACATATGTATTAGATACAAATCCACTTATAGTATCCAAAAAAGGAATTATTTTCTTAGAAACTACTTACTATATACTTTACCAAAATTTAGGGATGTATTATTATGTTTATTCTTATCCCCAAGGCTTTCTCTATAGTTCTCTAATCTTAATCCCCCTAAAAACTAACATTTAATTTGATACCAACTATGAAAACCCTAATATTTATTACACATCAATTCATGATTTATTACATAAAAGTTTACATAATACAACCCAAAATATCAATAAGTCTAGTACATTTTGGTAATTAGGTACATTATATAACAACTTGATACAAGGATACAACAACATTATTGAAAATTTATTTAACATGCTTCTAATATTCCATCGTTCATAAAATTGCATGGGTTAACCTAGGGACATACATAAAAAAGGGGTGAGATATAAAACCCAATAATGTAATAAACAAATCATAACATGAAGAATTTATAACATGTTAGATAAAAGGAATTTCAATGGAACAAAAAAGGGGTGATAATCATAATCATGAATAATGAGACATGATATAACATGATAACATAAAGGAAACATGGGAATGTGACAAAAACTTTAAACATGACATCATAAACATAGGTCAAGGATAACTATCATAACATGGTGTAAAAATTCCCATGATGTTTTAGTTTGAAACCCTAATCCCTTTAATGACATATCATGAGACTAAAACATTACCCAATGCATTGGAGCATTATAAAATTCTGGGAGCACTAATCAATTTTATATCATGTACATTCATAAGTGTTCCAAAGAGATCATTCAACATAGGATAATATTTCATCACATTTAATTCTATAATAAATAAATTTTTAATACATAAATTTAATTATCCAATAAAATTAATATATGTATGTCTAAGTCAATACCCTTGAGTGGTAATAGAAATGGTATTTACAATAAAAAGTTTTGGCATAGAAAAATCATCATGAAATTTTGAAAGCATAATGGAAGTACTTAAAGATACATAAAATGGTTTAATGAGAGAAAAGGTGGTCTCCCATAATTTCTAAATTAAATGGAAATTAATAGGGATGTGAAAAAAAATATCTCAACGTTATGAATTAGAAATAAAAGGCATAAAATGAAGAAGATTCTTGAATAAAGAGGAGAAGGAAAGGATCCCTTACCTTGAGAGGGTGATTCCAAAATCTAGTGAGGGGATTATTGAGATCTTATAGGAACATTTTGAGGACTATGGAGGGGGTATAGAATATTAATTACATGATCCAAGGTTTTTTAGTGAATATGTAAGGGGATCTTGGGTGGGTTTATATAGGAAAAGAGTGGGGAGTTCTTTATTATTTCCTAAGTTTTGGACTCTACATATTAAAAAAACCAAAACTAAAAACCTTACCAAATTTTTTCCTATGGTTTCTAAAATTGAAAATTAGTTTTAATTATTTTATAAGAAAAATGTCTGAACTTATTAAAATATTACCTATGGTGATGTCTAAGTGAGTCATAATCTTAAAGAAATGATTTTAAAACCTTACAATATAATATTAGTTTTGGAGGATTCATAAAGGATTTATAAAATTAATCATATAATATAAAAAAACCCATTATTTTAAAGGGGAAACATATATTTGGTCATGAATACCCTTTATTTAATTTATTACATCACTTTTGGGTCATTATGATGTCATAATACACACCGTATATTTATACTGTATTTTATTTTTAACCGAAAATATGACTATCTTAGAAAATTATGAAAAATTCACCACTGGATACTTTTTATATAATTATTCCAAAAATAATATTTATTTTATCAACATAATTTTCTAATTATGTGAATTTTTAATTTTAAAATAAGAAAAGATATTTATTGAGAAATACTGGTCTTTTTGATAATAGTAGTTTTTGAACCTTTATTGTGACATCCTAGACCCGGATGCCACTTGATAGGTGCCCCAAGCCTAGTGGTCCACATGGAATCAATTGTATCTCCCCAAACTCCAGAGGCTATTGACTAGCAGCGAGGGACTAGGGTGTGTCTGTGGGGATCCTATGCCCTGATTACCAAAGTGTAGCATGACAGGTGAAAGTAAACATAGGTAAATAGTGTAAGAAATATAAGTAAACAGAAGGCACAATGAAAAATAGAGACAAAAACAAAAATAAATGAAATAAATTGAATAACATACAATAACTGATGATATTTCATGTCACTATAAAACTAGAAAACATGGATACATGACAGTAGGCATAACATGTTCCACAAAAGTATAAAAGCAATCAAAGACTATCCTAAGCATCCTGGGTCCAAACTCGGTCCTCTGCTATCAAGATCCATACTAAACAATAAGTAATTAAGTGTTCAAAGTCATATACTTCCCTTTGTCAATACCTAAAACCATGTAATCTAATCTGGGTACAAAACAACTCCTATAGAGGGTGTGAGATAAATCTCAGTGGTCCACCACCAATGGTGTCTATAAAATCCAAACCGTGTAATGGAAATGTAACAGTGTACATGCATGCATATATAAAGTAAAGAAGTACAATATAACTAAATACCCAAGTACCTGCTTCATCCCTCGGTTGGTGTCTGAAAATGTCAACAAGTTCATCAATTAAGCAATTACCAATTTATATTGATAGGTCATGTGAGGTATATCTTTCACTGACATCACATCGTGATAATATAAATAGTGGAGGTTCCAAGTTATAACAAGGAAACCATGATTAATGATATTTAATAATGAAGACCCAAGGTAATGACCAAGGTGACGTATACCTCAAAGGTCACCAACTCAGTAGTAACTATAGCCTGGATAAGGATAAGAGTGTAATCTAAGGATCATAGTCCAAGGCATTCCACAATAAGGTGCCTATCGAATCTAAGGTGATCGTCCAAGGTAAAATGGGTCTAAGCAGAGACTGGGCCCTATGGTTTGTAACCATGGCACCTAATTGTGAATTCTATATCCAAGGATTGTATCCAAGGAATCCTGTGATAATATGAAGGGATCCTAAAGTGTCATACTGAGCATCCAATAATAGACAAGGATCGAGATCTAGGTGGGTATCAAATTATGCAAGTTGTATCCTTGAATCAGAATGGGTTTCCCAAGTGCTCATGGAATTCCTTGATCAAAATCTAAGGAAATCTCGAGTCAGGCCATTTTTGTTTAATTATGAAGTCATGTAATATTTTATTCGATTCAAGCCTTGAATTTCATTAGTGTGATTATGTCAGGTAGCATGAAACATCTTAATCAAGTCATTTGGTTCAAGTCTTTCTTTTCAATAGTGTGATAAGGCCAAGTAGCATGCAACCATTCATTTAATCCATTTAAATCATATTCTATATTTGAGGTTCATTCTACTACCTTCCATTAATGTGGTAAGGGGTTCTACGAATATGCAACCTACTATTCATTTTCATTTAAGGCCAAGTCATATACTTAGTATACTTGGAAATTCACAGTTCACATTTTATTGTCAAATTGAAGAACTTACCTTAGGAGGGTCAAGCATTAAGCATACATGTTACTTTACATTATTCAATTCTCATTATAAAAAATCCTTTTAATATAAAAAAGCTTAACCTTAGAGTGTTCAAGCCAAGGCACACCTGAACGGTGGCGCAACGTGTCAAAACACTAAACAAAAAATATGGAATAACCTTCAACATGGGGGGAATTGAGTTGTGGGAGTAACTAATAACAACTAATCACATATTTGGAAAGAGCAAAACCATATGGTTCTAACGAGTATAATCATGGAATATGAATTTAATAAATGGCACCCGATGAAATCGGTGGGCCCCAATCAATAATTAAAAAATCAACGAACATTAGGGATGAGTTATAGACCACCCACCTTAGGATTGTATGAATATCCTCCTTTGGGTTTAGCCCTTTATTTGGATTGGATCGGAGTATATCTAAGAAAAAGAGAAAAATTCTCATACCCCCGATAACTCAACTGAGAGAAAAAGAGAAGGAGAACAACTCAAGAGGACTCGAGTACTTACCGTTGTGCATCAAACGTGACGAATGAAAGCTCGATTAGATCCCGGATGAAGGAGATATCTTGATACCTAGATTTTTCCTTAAAAAAGCTCCAAAATGAGAGCCATGGAGGTAAATACTGCATAATCTTAAATTAGGGAAGAAGGAGGGAGGTTAATAGATCATTAAGGGAAATTTAGTAAAATTACCCATAAATGTATCCTGTGCATGGTTTGAAAAAACATGCACAAACCATGTGAGGTTTCCTAGAACAAGGGGAATTTTAATGGTTAGGCCACACGGCCATGTGAAAACCATGTGATTGGCTCTATCCAAATAAAACACAATCTGCACGGTTAGGAAAACCGTGCGCTAATTGTACACTAACCATGTGACTTGGCCTTTTTTTCCCAAAAAGAGGTTTTTCAAGCTCCAAATAAGCCCCATACACCCTTATAACATTTTCTAACTCATTAGGCATCCATAATAGGTCCAAAGTTAATATTTAAACTAAAATTTAAAGGATCAATACCTAAGTGAAAAACCAGGTTCTTACATTTATAACAATTACATTTAACTTCACAAAAATCATATTATAATTTATATTTAATAAACATTATTTTATATTATTATTTTATTAATGTATTATTTATTTTAAAAATCCATTAATTCATCAAAAAGGAATGTATTAATTGAGATTTCATATTACAAAAAAAATACAATTTGTGTTTTATCTAATTTTTATCAAAAACATTTAAAAAGTAATAAAAATAATGAGAAACCATAATCATTATTCTATTGAAAATACATATAAATATTCATATTATTAGGTCATTATAGATATAACTTTATTACATCATCAAACTCCCTAAGGGTAGGGTGCATGATAGTGATATTTTCATGGGGTGGTTCTATATACATGGTTTGGGCCATGATCATGATGAGCTTGAACTTATCCTGTAGATGGTTTCACCCATAATTTATTTATTGGAAATAATCTTGGTCTTGGTCAAGATCAAATACTACAGATTTTTTCTCCCTCATAATCTTTGATAAATGGGTTTCATAGGGTATGATTCTACTAGTTGAGATCATCACTTCTTTTTTCCATGTTAATTGGATTTTTCAAAACCTTATATTTATACTAATTATATGCTCACAACTCAATGGATATATTATCAATGGTTATTATCCTTAACAGTATTTTAAATATTATAGGATATAATAAAACCAAATAAGTACATGTGTTTTTGATAACCATAATACATAATTTGGAATTCAATACACCCACAAAAGGAATTTTATTTAATAAATTTTGAGTTGTTACAAACTCTTTATTCCAAATATGCTTTCTTAATTTTACTAACTTATAGGGAATTGAAGGAGAATATGTAAAAAAATTGGCTGAGTGTTATAAACGTTTTTACAGTAAGAAGAAATTTCTATCATGTAATTATTTCTGACCATGATGATAAATGAAGTGCTACCCTTGTGGGGGATAAAAGATGAACCTGAGGTATGGGAATTACAATTTTATTTAAATAAAGTAATTATGTTAAGAAATATAATATTTTAGGGAAAATGTGTTTATAAACTTGAACTTTTTGATATGTTTGTTTAGACGGGTGCTGGTTTTTCCTTAACAAACATGTTAAGATTACTCCTACTATAAATAAATTGAAAGAATCTTGAAGAAAGTATTACTTGAAACAAGTGTTATGGTCCACATTTACCCCAATGATTATTCACTCTTTTTTATACACTAGGTTCTACCATGTATACATAGAGTTGTTTAGTTAAAGGCTCATTTTTAAGAGAGTCGCGTGATACTACTTTTCTATCGAAGAAAGTTTTCAAGATTTTGAGACGAATTGAAGTATCTTGAGATAGCCCCTTGGAATTTTATTATAAATAAGTGGGAGAAGTAAAATAAGGGAAAAATAAAATGAAATCATCATTTTGAGAGAAATAATTGATTACACATATTGACTTAAAATATGTTTAGAGTTTTGTGCGAATATTTAAAACAAATACAAATATGGATATTATTGTACTGATGTGTGTTTGTTGCATTTGTTTTCAATATATCAATATATAGTTATAGATAATATTGAGAGAATACATCACTGGAATTATGAAAGAATGTTTCCTTATGAGGTGTGTAAAAAATTTCCTTATGATGCGTAAGAATGTTTTCATACAAGTCAGATGATTCTAAGCTATTCTTCAAAGATACCAACATCATGAAGGTTTTCATGATCCAATAAAAGGTTGTACACATTCATACAATTTGTGAAATTTCTAATATGGAGTAAACAAGTATGGTTTGATATTACCAAAAAATAACCAAATACAGATAACTGAACATACACTTTGGTTAAAGCTACATTAGGGAAACTAGGATTGTAGAAAAGAAGTGCTTTGTAAAACTAACAAAGGAATTTTATAAAGGTAGAAACATATAATATGTAAAGGTTATACTTATTTTACATGACATATGTAAAAGTAAGGATCAGATGGATCAGATCTTAGCATGTAAATAGATATAGAAGTTTCATATAACATAAGTATTTAGAAGTTTCAAAAATTTATTCAACTATAAATGGATCAAGTTTACCAGGCACAGTTTAAGCTAAAGTTTCCTAATAGAAAATTTGTATGAATTTTAAATAGAAAATTTTCACTATAAAAAGTATGATGTTTAATGTTGAGAATTTATAACATTTTATACTGGAGGAAGGACAATATATTGATTCCATCGAATAATGATCCATCCGATAGACATACATCAGATGAATATTCATGATGTTATTAGAATAAAATTTCTGAGAAGTTGAACCAAATGGTGTATAATGTTTGGGTTGGGGAAATGAGAATAAATGGATAAATGTTTATTCATTGGATAAAAATTTATTAAGTCCAATGAATAGAGGATGCTTATGAAGATCATTGGTGAAAGATAAGTAATAGAAGGGTGAGCATACAGATAGAACTAGATGAATAAGTTTTTATGAAGTCATCTGACAAAAATTTCCAGATAGAGTTATGAGAACCTGTACATTAGTTTGTAAGGTCCTTTTCAATGTGATGATGTTGAGATGAGTTTTCTCCAATTGGTTTTTTATCTAGTTGAGATAGGGTCGATCAAATAAGTTCCTTAACACTGAGGTTAAGGAAGTTTGAAGAAGGGTGCGATCAATGGAGAATTTATGAAGCTTCAAGAATGTTCATGAATATTCTAAAAGAATTGAGAAGAATCATATAAATTTTAAATAATTGAGAATAACTGTTTTTTTTAATTTCATTGTGTGGGAAAACATTTTAGGTTCCCACACTTTTCTATTTCTGATAGACCTATAAAGGGGGATACAAGTACAATTGGTACATGACACTATTCACCAATATAGAAAGGCTAACATGTAGTAGTATTTATAGAAGATTGAGATTCCAACCAAGTTAATATTCAGGTTGAAGAAGAGACACCCGACTGAGTTCCATCAGATATAGAAGAATCAAAGTGGTTGTGGTTGATTGAGTTTCTACTCATTCAAAATAGGAAGCATATCAGGACAAACTTTCTTCATTGGACAATGATGTATTTTAATAATTCATTAGATGGAGTTGCTTTAAACATGGAATACAAGTCCAATGTGTAGTGAGATGGAGCTGATAGAGGTGCATCTACCTGACTGGGTTTCTATGAGAAGTATCAGATGAAGACCAACAGTTGTATACCTATCAGATAAAGGGAATAAAATATATTCAATCAGATGATATTTTTATAATAAAGTTTTCAAAAAAGTTATAAAAATTTAGATTGAGAATATCTAAGTTTACTAAAGATCATAAGGAAGTGTCAAGGACAACAGATCCTTAAGAGAGTTGTTGAAGATCTTGAAGATTTTATATAGTTGAAGTTGATCCAAAATCCTTATGGAGAAAGAGAAGATATTTCAATAGAAGATTAGAAAATAAGATGGAAAGATCTTATATATAGGGAGTATAACAAGTTTTAGAAAAGTATTAATGTTTCAGTGTATAACTAGATATGAATAAAGTGTATATAATAAGGAAATATAGGGGGTATAACCAATTGTGGAAGAAGAGATGATTGCAAGGGGAGAACTGGGGTCAGGTGGAGGAATGATTATTAGGGTGTAGAGCCAGTTTCTTCTTGGTTTTTTTTGATCCTATGAAGATTTGTAAAAGAAACCATGTTGTAGGAGAATAACCAACATTGAAAGAAGTAATAATTTGTACCAAAACTTGTAAATATCACGTTATTATATATTTTTATTTTTTCCAAAAATAAATAGAGAAGTTGAGATTTATATTTGAGTGTATCACAACTCTAAAAAAATTTATAGGTTAGGAAAAGATTCCTTAACAAGTTATAAAACATTCTTATAAAAGAAAAACTGATCAATAATTCACCCCCCAATTAATGATCCCACATAGATCCAAGTGTACTTAAAAATACTAAAAAATATAATTAAAATTAAATATTTTTTATTTTTATAATAAAAAAGTGGACATGATTTTTTATTAACAAATCATGATAATTTATAAAATAAAAAACCAAAAAATATATGTTTTATTCTATGTAAAATGTTTTTTCTTTTAAATTCTCTAAATAATATAGGAATAATCAACATTATATTTATTGAGAAAAATACAATCATGATGTTAAAAAATGAAGTATTAATTTCATAGAACTTCCCAAATGGAAACCCCTATTAGGACTCTAGTGAATATGAGAGTGATCATTGAGGACCACCATAAATAGACCCTAAGTTGGTGACTGACACTAAGGGTATAAAGCATAAAAATGGGAAGAATTTCCCTAAAAGTACTAGAAATATAATAAGATAACCATAAAAAACCAATAGTATAATATAAAATAAAACCAATAGCCCATAATAAACCCCAATTCATGGAAGTTTCATACAAATAAAATTCCGCAAGATAAAACACCAAAATAACTCATGGGAAACAACTTTAACGACAACTTCAGGATACGATCTAGTAATGTCTAGATATATTTCTAAATCCCTCCTAGAAACCCATGAAATAGTTTCGTATATATAGGTGTGGTAATATTTGTATACTAAGTAGGATCCATCTCAATAAATCTTGTACAAAAGTGTAAGAAGAATGATAATGCCCAAATGAATAACAAATAGAACCAATGTTCACCAAAACCAAGTCATCTAACCTATACTACACCAAATACCAAAACCATGTTTAATAAAATAATATCAAATAATATATAAAAATAGTTCCCCACACCACATCTACATTTTCTTATTGTTCTCACCCCTAAAAAAATTGTCATGGAGCTCCAATCCCTTCCATACCATCATAACCATATCCACACATTGTATACCACATAAAGACTTAATAATCATACATATACACAACCACATAACACATATCCATATCTCAATTTTACATCACTTTTCCATCGTAGTAGGGTATCATAAACATGAAAGACATGAACCTAATTCCCCCTCCTAACATGTACAACCCCCTCCATATAAAACATCACCATCACATCTTCTTCACATAAATCACACTTCTAACTTATATCCAAAACAACCCATGTTAATAATTTTTGTCCATAAAAACCATTCCACATCCAAAATAGAGAGTATGTAAGAAGGATTATTAATCCATATGTTCCCTCACAAACCTAGATGATTAGAGAAGTCACCTGAAACCCAAAAAATTTGGGCATTGATATGTTGACTTGACTCAAGTGGAGTTCATGTGAAATAAAAGGAAAAAATAAGTATAATATAACCAAAAAAATTCCAAAACTTTAGGGTTCACACCAAAACATCATCACCACACCCATTACACCCACCACACTTTCAACACTATACACTAAAATTATTGTTAATTACTAACCCACAACCTACCCCCACATTATATATAAATCACCCACAACATAATCCATAAATTCAATTTAAACATATAATTTAAATAATTATTAAAAAAATACTAGTAATATTAAATTCATTATATCATTCATTAATCCTTTTAATGAAAAATCATTCATTGTCCATCCCTTGGTTTTTATTTGATCCACTAGCCAATCATTTCAATTATTACCAATTTTAGATTAGCCCACCATTATTCATTTTGAGCCCATGTTTGAGTTTAATATTCATTATTTTCATTTAATTCCATTCCACTAGACATTTATAAATTCCACCCTAAAATAAACAACCACCCACCACAACAAATATCATGCATATCTTCACCATAACCACCATAATTTTCTACAAACTGATCTTTTCCCATAGAATCATCCATACCACCACCACTACAATAATAGTTACACCATGTCATGCAAAAAACTTCCCATTCATAATGTAAAAAATGCAACCAAATTACAATAGGAATAAAAAACAAGTAGTAAGAATATAATCAAGAATAAGTTTTTTCATTATTTCTAGGTATGTTATAAATGGCCATTATAATAAATAATATTAGTTTTCAGATATTATAAACAAATTATCTTTTACCATCCTAAAAGTTTTATACTTTTATGGGAGGTGAATCCATCATTTAGTCACAGAATAAAATTCACACATCACAGGATTAATGAAACCATAAAGCATCAATATCAATATCCACCCAACACATGAAATAATAAAATCAGATATGGATTATGTGATACTCTCTTCCCATTAATTTCAATATTTTAGTTTCCATCTTTATTAGGTTAGTTTGGAATATTTATTTGGATGAGGAAAAAATATGATAATTCCAAAATTCATACAAAATAAAAGTGTGAGTTCTTGAATCCCCTACCTCAATTTATACTTCAAAAATTAACCATACATGTATAGGGAAATGAAGAGATAATCACAAACATGAAACTCACATGGAATAAACCCAAACTAATTACAAGGGGTAGTATTAACATGAAGGGTGAGGTTTATATAGTCCATGATCAAGAAAACAATTAGACTCAAATAGGTGGAACTTCCTAAATTTTAAAATAAGTGAAGCTAAACTACATGAAAGTTTTCTTGAATATTTCTTTTTAAAACCTATAAAACCTCTATAAATTTCAATTAATATTAGGCATGACTTTTATCACCACGTATTAACATTTAAATTCCATAAAATATGGATTTAATCTTGTAGATATAAAGGATTTTATTTATCTTAAAACAATTACCAATTTAAGGATTTTATTATTTAAAACTCCACTTTAAATCATAAAATATGACTCGATATAAAATATTAGAAGAAGAAAAATTTTCCTAAGGGGGTTACTATTACAAAAAAATTGACTATATATAGAAATTTTATGGGTCATTTTAGGGATAAGAAAATGAATCACACATGTCAAGAATTTAATCTTATGTTTTCTGTAAGGCCTCTTACAAAACCAAAAATACCCTTACAAAGATATGAATTGAATCTTACTTTTTATAATTTATAAAGGAAAATAATATTATGCATTCTTGTTGACTCTTAAAAAATAGAAATTTAATCTTAAAAAATAAAATCACCCTTAGAAAATAATAATTTATTCTTATGAAATGAAAATTTTCAAATTAAAGGAATCATATAAAGCAAGGAATCACCCTTATAGAATAACATGACCCTTAGAAATTCAAATTGACTCTTATGAAATCATATTAATCTTTTTAAAATATAAAGTTACTCTTATAGAATATATAAAATTACACTTATGAAATCATGAATGGATCTTATGGTTAGAATTTGTAGAACTATAAAACATAAGGTTCATTTCTTCACTAAGGGTAAAAAATATAAGGGTTATCATATAATTAGTTGAAAAAATGGACAAAACCCAAAATGCATAATTTCTTAAAAAATTATAGATCGCTTATATAATTATAGAATTAATTTAAATATTAGTTTTAATAAAATATAAACCTTTAAAACATCTAAAATATCAATAAAACATCATTGTACATCCCCAAAACCCATGAAATGAAAAAGTATATGGTTTTGGGAAAATTTGGTTCGTTACATTATATAAATCTCAAATGATTCTCATCTTCACGAATTAAAACAAACCCAAAAATAAAAATAGCAACCTATAAACCCAACATCCCTTTAAATATGTTGGATTTGGTTCCCTAGAACCAACTACTTTGTATATTCAATTAAACATGTTTTTAAAGTATTGAATATTAATAAATATTTTATCACATGATGAGTGTTATTATTTATAAAATTAGTGTAATAATGTTCTTAGAGTATTTTTCACACCAAAAAGTCATAACAGTTCCCTGCAATGATGAGGACATTGAAGCGCTATGATAATATTATTAAATATATTTTCTATGGAAAGATGACGTATATATGATAGGACAAAGATGATGCATTCTATCTGGTATAGGGGGATTATAATACATTGATAATCCTAATTAACTTTACACTTGGTAATCTATAAGAGATGAGGGTATTAGAATAAAACCACCCATATAAATTCCACATATTAAATTTGTCATTTGATTTTCAAATTTATTGACGTGTGTATTTTTAGTGAAACTATTGAGTTTTAATTTTGAAGAGATTTACAGTGTTGAAGTTTTTTAATATTAAAAATACTTCACATGTGTGTAATAAATCTCAATATCATATAATTATTATTATTTATAATGTTATTTATTTTTTTCATTATTATTTATTATGTTTATTATTATTAGTTAAATACTCTATGTTTACTATGTGATGTTTAATTCTATAATTGTAAGTTCTTAAGTTTTTTTATAAAGGGTCTTATCGTGATGAAAATGGGGTTTAACTTGATAAAAAAGTAGCTTTATCCTTATATAGATTCCCTTTTTTTACTTTATGTAACCTTGAAACATTTTATCATGACGTATCACTTATGTGTTTTACACTTACATAGATAAATTATTTTATCTTTATGTTGAACTGATATGTTCTAACTTTATGTACTTTCTATTATGTATTTACATTGTTTATGTATACCTTCACACAGATGTGTTTACACTTACATAGATACTAAGTTATACCAACACAAACTTAAAATGATACCTACATAAACATAACTCAAATTGTTTTACTTATTTATTATTTTATATATTTTCTTCATGTTTTGTTTTAAGATTATCAAATAGTTTGTTTTGTGTTTTTTAAACTCAATAAAAGAACCCAAAAATGGATTAAAGTATTGAAATGCATATGTTAAATGATCATTAAGATTGTGAAATAGCCATTATATAATCATCTATAATTATAGTTTGAAGATTGTAATGAGGAGTTATGAGAAACACAATCCAAATATACATTTATTTTCTTCTAAAGTTATGAAGTTTCTCGAGCTTCATTATTCATACATTTCTATTTCTTGTTAATGTGTTTGTTCCATTTTTCATTAAGCTTCAATGTTCATCATCAACCTTAAAGGGTCGATGATTATTGTTCTACAGTAACATTATTTTCAACTCTATCTCTAGTTTTATTATTTCACCATTATGTGGAGTATATAACTTTTTTATTATAGTATTATTATCGAGTTGTAAACCAACACCCACAAGGTTGTTACCCTATCTAGAATTTTATTTCATGGTTATGATAAACTAATAAAAAAGTAAGACCACACAGGCTGTGTTTGAACAAGATAAAAGGCAATGGTTATAGTTGATTATTATAAAAGTTGTGGTTCTATTTGTACATTAAAAAATCATAAGTTTGGCCTCTTCTATAATAGTCCATGTTAAATCAGAATCTATATAAAAATATTAGGTTGGGTCTACACCACTTTAAAAAGAACTATATTAAAGTGAATCCCACAACTTTCCATGAGTTAGTGTGTTTATGAAGATTATATGTTATATATTTTGATATACACTACTATGAAATTCTTGGGGTCCTTATTCATTTTTATTTTGCTGAATTTATGATTAAACACTGAACCTTCACTTACACCATAATTATATTTTAAGTTAAAATATATTTTAATTATTTTTTTAATGTTTTAAAAGTTTTATCCCACCTCTAGACCATCATTCCATCACACACTAGGACAATAATTTTTATCATATGATTCCCCTTGAAGAGATCATCTTTATTGTATTTATCTTGATACCACATTTGATATCAGATCTTAACCCTTTAGTGATATTTATTTTTTATATAATTTCTTGAATTTATTGTTTGTATTTTTTGGATCTAATCATTTCTATAGACTTTAAAAAGTCTTGTAAGATCTTTTGTTTTTTATGGAAACATAGAAAAAACAAAATCCATGTAGATAATATCATGAAATTATATAGATAATATTGAATGATAACTCATTTACTTTGAATTTAGAACACTTGAGCGCCAACGACATGATTTTAATAGAATGAAAGGAAATAGGATACTCACTCAAAAGAATAATTAAAAATGTTTTGAATATTTTATGTTATCATCTAGAGTGAAAAAAATACTTTAGTATTACCTGTTTTATGGATAAATCCTCATGGGTTAGTAGTTTATATTTAGATTCTAATTCTTCTATTAAATACAAAATTGATGAGTTTAGTATTGAAAAGTTAAAATAATTATATGATGAGTATGATGAAAAAATTGATAAAATGATTTTCATTCACTTGAAACTTAAGGAAAAATTTAAGAAGATTGTAAAATAAAAGAAGGATGTCGATTCTGAAATATTGAAACTTAGATTAGAAAATATGAAACATAAATAAGATAATAGTTGGATTAAATAGTTTCCATATAAATAATAAATAGAAATAAAGGAAATAAAATATGTTTTTGGATGATATGTCTTGTTTTGAAATAGAGTGAAAAATATTAATAAAGAAAATAAAATATTGATAAATATAGATTCATATACTCATGAAAATATGTGTGATGATTTAAAAGTTTTTTAGAGAAAAAATAAAAATTTAAAAAGTCAATTGACTAAAATTTTGGAAGAAATAAATAGTTTAAAATGACCAATAACTAGTAAAATTGTTTCAAATTTTAACTTTGGAAAAACTAGAACATCTCAAACTCCAGAAACTTTGAGAAAATAGTTATATTACATTATTGGTACAAAATACAAGAGTTTATAGAGGATCCAATAGTTTAATGGTATTGGTAGATTAGATACATACATAAAATACATTTCAAAAAATATTATACAATATCTACATATAGTAATAAATTTATTATCTTTTCCATCATATCCCTATAAATTACACATATTCCTCCTCTATATTTTCTAGGGAAAGGATAAAAAATAAGGTTTAGCTCATCTACTTAGTAATGTGTAGAATAAAATGGAAGTTTAAATAACATAAACATGTAATAAGTGATATAGAAAGAATAAATAAAAACACTAATCCATAATAAACCAAGTCTAAGGGAAGGCTATATCCATAAAAAAAATGAAAACATGGATAAAAATAATTACTGATCTCATACTGATGGAATGCATAATGTTGGACATCAAACTTGTTGTCAAGGTATTGTACCAATAATTTTTTTTCCATGGGAAGAGTTATACAACAATACCCACATTGTTTTTTCTCATGATATCTTTTGATGAAATTATAGGATATATAATTTTGGGACCCACTCATCACCTAATTAAGTCCAATGCATTCACCATAAGAGTCATCAAGACCATTCATACTATTCACCGAGGAACCTCTTACTGAATAAAATTTGGTTATCCATACAATGATAAATATAGAAATAAAATAATTACCCTTTAAATATAATAATTTATATTTTAAGGAGAATATTATTGAATCAACTTGGAGTCCATGGGGTATCATCAATGTAACATGAAGTACCCTTATCAAAGAAATATAGTGGAAATGTTAATTAAAAAGAAGAGAGTTATATATAGAAGATAGTAAATATATTCAATAGATTAAATTGGTAGGAGATTAATTAAATGGTAGTAAAAATAATTTATTATGGATTATAAAGAGTGTGAATATTCCAAATAATATCCCCTGTGACTATCTAGCCATGTGTGCATTATTAGGCCCATTCATCATGCATTAGGGTAATGATTGATATAATGACCAACCAACACTTTTGGGGTGATTATACCTTAGTTAATCTATTCCATAGTCACATAAACTTTATAGTATCCAAATAAGGTTGTATTTTCTAGGAAACTACACATACTTTTACTTTACCAAAACTTAGTATGGTTCTTCCACCATGGAAAAGATTGAGATTTAAAAAAAACTATAATTGTTAAATAAAAATAATGTTGGGTAGGTATAACAATATAAAAATTTAAATCCATTAATTTCATGGATAATATGTATAATTTCTTCCATGTATATTTATGTACCATACACAAGGAAATATGTTGTGAATATAAGTCAAGTCCCAAAGAATGTAAATTAAGAAAAAAAACCACACATATGGATTAAGTAGTAATTAAATAATAAACTATTGATATATATGGAATTAAAATGATCTTTAAATACCATTAATAAAGGAATTTCGTGATATACCATTTCAAATAGGTAGTATAGGCACTACATAAAAGAAATTATGGGCATAATACAATACATGTCTCAAAGAGATGAATTGGAGATGGAAAACACTGAACTCTTGTCCTTACTTCTATGAACTTACTTTAACCTTATGTATCATAACAATAGATATATTAATCACTTAATTAATAACACTAATCAAATAAATTTTTATTTATACTCTTTATAAATAGTCATTCTCTACATGAATTCTTCTGATTTTCCACATCGAATGATTATTATTTTGATCATTTGACAAAAGTGTCGCATGAATTATTACTTCTTCCAAGGTTAATCATTAATAGGTTTTTAAATTTAATATTCGGGATAAACTATAATAACTTATGATGTATTAAATTTCATTCATGAGTGTTTAAGACTTTATCCTTGAATATGAAATCAATAATAGTAATGTTTTGGTGATTCTTGATGATCGAAGTGTGTTTTCTTAATTAATGAATTAAGTATTGATATAAATTATACATAACCAAAAAAATAATCATTTAAAAATTTATATCATATTACATTATTAATTATTTTCATGAATTAATTTATGATATAAATTCATATTATTGTTCAATTAGGTGGTTAAACCAACCTAAAGATGAACATACCCAGATTTAATGAATTATTAAGAGGCCGTTTTATTATAATATCATTATAATAGAAGAATAATTATATTATTTATTTATTATTAGTGTGATATATTATAATTTTAAGTAATTATAATAAGAATTAATGGATATTAAAACATTACACAATTTGAATAAAAGATTATTCTCTTAGTATTCTTATTTTAAATGATTAAATCAATGAATATTTTTTATTAATAATATAATTAATAGGTTCTCATATTTTTTATACCAAAACCTTAATGATATTATAAAAATAAAATTAATCATTCAATCCCTTCCTTTTATCTATATTTTTAGGCAATGAAGGAAAAAATACACGTTGTGTCCTGGAGGCGGTCGTCTGCACAACACATGAATGATCATTTTGTTTTTATTAAGGGAAAGGGGAAAGGTGGTTGGTGTTTGTTTCCATAATATAAATTTTTTAATTATAATATAAATAATAAATTCATCATATAATATTGGGATAAATAAATATGAAATTTAAAGATAAAAGGAAAATATATTAGCAAAAATATTGAACATGTCTTGATAACTTCAGGTTTCTCTTAGAGGATTACTTAAATAGGAATAGAATAGGATAATTTAATTTCACCCAAATATTATGATAGTTAAATAGGTTTAAAGGGAAATTAAATGGGGTATAGTTTTAGGATGAAACCTAATTCTTAGATTAGTATTTAGGGATGGTGAGAGGCCCCTTTTATAATTGCTGAGAATGGATTTTTTGTAAATATTTCAACTTTTTATAAAGGTAGTGCATGTTAAACATGTCATGTGGATAAAAAATTTAGATATAATAGATTTAAGAAGATATAAGGTCTATAAAGATATCATTAACTCAATTTTTGACATTTTTTATGATGTTTGAGTCCCTTTACCCCATGAATCATTTCCTTTATCATTTTATCTTTTACCGAGATAACTAGTTTTTACCTAACGTAACTTAATATTTATGACTAAAAATAATAAGATCCATATATTATAATTTAGAACTAATGATTCTAAGTTTGATATAATTTTTTAGTATTAAATTTATATAAGTGTTAAAATTTAATTTTAATATGAAAAATTTATAATATATTAAAAATACTTTTGAGAAAAATATTACTTGAGTTTTAAAATATAAATCACATGTTTTGAAATTATAATAAATATTCTAAAATATATAATTTTAATTATAAAATATATATTTTTTCAATAAAAGGGTTTCATAAACATAAATTTCATACTTATATTCTAATAATGGAATAAAAGTCACAATTTTAATTAAATCAGAATATTGCATTGTTCACAGAAAAAATCCATTTTTTTAAAAAACCTGCAAATTCAATATTAGATAATTTATTTATGAATAATTCAAAGATGTTTTTTTTATTTTATTAAAATAAAATTTTAACATTAATAATTTTATGTTTAAAATATACTTATGGATAAAAGCTATTTAGGGTGTGCATTGTGTGATAGTTTAAGATATAGTGTTTACCTACTATAGTAGGGTCTTGGGTATTAAATTCTCCCCCAAAATAAATAATTTCATCATAAAAATTATGGAATATGTCACCTATTGAAAAAGTGTGGATATTATTTCATCATATATTCTTTAAGATCCCATGTTTCCTCTACTATTTTGTGATATCTCCAAACCACTTTAAAACAATTGAGTTGTCGGATTCAACAACTCTTTTTATTTGGTATTAAGAATCTGGACATGTTCCTCATTATAAGACAACTTGGGCTCCAAATAAATTCCCTTGGATGTTAGAACATGAATTAGATCTAGAATTTATTTACTTAGTAATGAAACATGGAAAATATTTTTCAATTTAAATTTTTGGGTGGCATAACCAATATGTAAGCTACGACCCTAATTATTTTTAGTATTTCAAAAGGCCCAACATACCTAGGTCTTAAATTCCCCTTTTTACTAAACCTTACAACTCCCTTCCATAGAGAAACCATTAATAATACATGATCCCCAACTTCAAATTCCATATCTTCAGTTTAATTATCTACATAACTCTTTTGTGTTCTCTAGGATTCTTTAATATGATCTTGAATTGTTCGTACATTAATAGTCATGTCTTCTACAAGTTTTAGGATAACTAAATTTATTTATCCTACTTCTTTAAAATATGTTAGAGTACGAAACCTCTTCACATACAATTCTTCATATGGTTCCATTTGGATAATAAAATGGAATCTATTATTGTATAAAAATTATATAAAATATTGATATTGATCCCACACACAACTTAAGTAAAGATAACATGATCTCAACAAGTCTTTCAATGTTTAGATTGCTCTTTCAAACTACCCATCAATCAAGGGATGATAAGAAGTGTTTAAATATATCTCATTATTGAGGTCCCTTTGAATACTCTTCCTGAATTTTGATGTGAACCAAGGTTCATAATCAGATACACTAGATAGAGGTTCCCCATGAAGACTTATGATTTCATTAATATAAATTCAAGAAAGGAACTAAAGGAATAGATACTCTTTTATCTCTATAAAATGAGTAGAATTTATAAGATGAAATATGATGACCCATATATCATTGTTATACCATGGATTATTTGGTATTATAATGAAAAATACCATTGTAACATTTTCCTACATCCATATAAGTATAGTAAGATGTTACATGACTCCCTTAGGGTGTTATCTTTTAGCCTTTACCTACTGGAATACTAAGAATCTAGACACATAGTCTGAAATTTATTACTTTATAACATTATACTAGAAATTTTATCTTAAATACCTATACATCTCTGTGTTATCAGGTTGTATAGACAAATTAGATCTATGTGCTTCATGTAACATTTCCCTATTCAACTATGGTATGGACGGAACACATGACCTATTCCCAATATTTAACACTCTATCTTTATAGATGAAGTATATCAATTCCCATCATTTACCAATTTAATTTTACTTTTTAAATTCACATCATCTTACTGGGACTTTGTTATACTTTACATTAAGTTTGGTTTTGAAATTTTCTATAAAAGCAATGATGGATCCCCTTCCCTAGAAATCAC
Source organism: Viscum album (assembly GCA_963277665.1). Taxonomy (NCBI): domain Eukaryota; kingdom Viridiplantae; phylum Streptophyta; class Magnoliopsida; order Santalales; family Viscaceae; genus Viscum; species Viscum album. Next base: position 314,266,378 of record OY728140.1, read on the forward strand.
CCTTTCTATCTTTACTAGATCATTTTATATAGGATCCTTATTAATCCTCATCATGGTCAAAACTTCATGGTCTCTTATAGTCAATGCATTATCCAACTCTTTTCCCTTCTCAAGGTGTTAGTTTATTAAGAAATCATATTCCTTGAGTAGTTCCAACCATCTTCTTTGACTCATGTTGATCTACTTATAAGATAATATATAATTCAAACTCTTATGGTATGTATATGTCTCGCATATTTCACCATAGAGGTAGTATATATATATTTTAAAAGAAATTATTATATACACCAGGATAATGAAATGAGTTTTATATTTTGTTTATGGATTTTCATTTTCCTTGATGCATAGGCAATCACCCTATAATTCTACATAAGGACACAACCAAGTCCTTTCTTTGATGAAACTCTATAAATTACAAATACCTCCTTACCAAATGGTAGATTCAATACCTATGTATTAATTTTTATACTTTTTAGTTTATTAAAATCTCCTCACATATCCTTGACTATGTGAATTTAACCCCTTTATGATTTAACTTGGTTAATGGGTTGGAAAACCGAGTGAAATATTTTTCGAACCACATATAATAAATATACGGTGTGTTTTATGACATCATAATGGTATAATAATGATGTAATAAATACTAAGAAATGTATATTATTCAAAATTTATGTTTTACCTTTAAAATAGTGTGATTTTTAGTTTATTTAATTCATTTTATAAAGCCTTAGTGAATCCTTCAATACTTATAATATATTTTAAGATTTTAAAATCATTTATTTGAAAGTGTGACTCACCCCACATAAGAAATGGAAATATTTTATTATATCCATGACTAAGAATCATAAAATAATTTATACCAATCCCCTTTTCTAGAAAACATGGGCAAAACCCATGGGATAGTTTGTGGTTTTGAATATTTTATTATGTAGTGTACAAAACAAAAATAATAAAGAAATCCCTCTCCTTTCCTATATAAACCCACACAAGATCCCATTTATCTTCACTAAAAATACTTAAAGCTCATACACCCTCTTCCATATACTCCCTATAGTTCTCCCAAGGTGCCGTAAATCTTCCAAGAAGCCTCTTATAATCCTTTGAGTCACATATCCAAGTAAGGGATTTCTCTCCTCACCTTTGAATTCAAGAACCTTCTTTGAGATTAGTTATTTTAATTTTAATTTCTTGTATTTACATTAATTTTTAATGATTAAATTAATATCAATTTTATGTTATTTGTATGAGGGATCATTTATTCCCTTCATTTGGACCCTTACCTAAGCCCATTACTATGCCAAAATTTCATAAGGGATTCTCTCTCTCCTCTTTTAATCAAGCACTTCATTTATGATATGCCTTTTAATTTACATTTTATTATGTTGAGATAAATACATACCTATAAAGATTACTTTAAACTTGTTTTATAAATGATTATATCCCATTTAAATCTTATTTAACCTTCCTAAGAACCCTTACATACACTCGTTACAATGCTTAAATTTTGTAAAATCTCTTTTTCTTTCTCCGCTTTCTTCAAGATTCTTTATTATGTTACACATTCTATTTCCAATTACTTATATTGGGTAATTTACTTACACGTACCTATTACTATCCATTTAATGTCTAAATGATGAGATACCCATTTCTATCCCATCAAACCATTTTATAAATTTCTATATAATGTTGTTATACTGCCAAAATTGCCCCAAGATTTACCATGCCTATGTAGTGAATACCATACCCATTTCTCTATAAAGGGTATTCAAATTTATAAACATATAATTATTGATTGATGAATTACATGTACTTATTCCATATTACTTGATTGTGGAATAAATTATGATGTTGAATTAACCCATGTTATATGATCTATGTGGCACACTTATGCATGAGAATGAAATGATTATGAAGGGTGTTCCCTGATAGCCCTCCAATGCATTGGATAATGTTTAGTATCATGATACATCATGTTGGGATAAAGGTTTACGTGATTCCTTTATGAGAAATTTGTCCACCATAAAGTCTGGGTATTTTATCTTTGACTTATGTTTATGATTCAGTGTTTTAAGTAGTAGTTACATTTCCCATGTTATGTTTATCTTGCTATATCATGCCTTATTATTCATGTTCCTTTTATGTTCCATTGATATTCCTATTGTCTAACATGTAATGTATTCCTGTTTTTATTAATTTTTTATTCCCTTAATGGGCTTTATAGCTCACACCTTTCTTATTCATGTCCTCAGGTTATCCCATGCAGTGTCAAGTACAAAGGAATGTTTTGGTCATGTCAAAGAATTTTTCAATAAAGATGTTGTATTTAATATTTTAAGTTGTTATGTGATGTTCCTAAACCCCAAATACACTAGATTTATCAATATATTGAGTTTTATTAAGTGAAATTTTATGTAATAAATCATGTTTAAATCTAAAATAAAGATAAGGGTTGGTATAGTTGGCATGAGAGGGTAGGTTTAGCTATTTTTGGGATTATGATTAGAAAACCCTAGTGAAAACCCTTATTGATAAGATTATGTGTAAGAGAACATTCTTAAATTTTTGTGAGTATAGAGAAAGTGGTTTATCAAGAAAATATAGCCTTGTCTGGATACTATAAGTGGATGTGGTTTTGGAACATATGTACCTAGGAGTAACAACTCTGACAAGGTGTTCTAAGCTTGACTCGGGGTAACCTGGTACACGATAATGGGCCTTACTGTGTACCTGATTTTACACTCCTGATGGATATGCTTTGGTAAATTTATAATCTCATTACAAAACATTATTAAGGTAATAGAGAAAAAAAATCCTATAAGAATATATATTAGGATTTAGATCATGGATAACATAGACTAAATCCTAGAAACTCATAAGTTTAGAAGATACATGTAATTCATATTTTATCCCTTTAATCTCATTGAATTACCCTTTATGTATTAAATAGTTTAAAAGTAATCAACCCTAAGTCTATATTGAATAAATTAGAAAAAGAATAAAAAATTTAAAGGTAGGGTTATCATCTGTACTTCTACACATTCTTTTATATCACGAAAGTTTAGTAGAACTATTCAAACACCACCAAAAAGCATGGAAGTAGAGATGTCGATGAAAATAAAAAACGGGAAAATTATTGAATACCATGTATATAACTCCTCCCCTATCAAAATTTTTGGAATGAACTTCCCGGTGAACCTTGTCATACTTCCCTTTCTATAATTTGATGCAATTTTGGGCATGAATTGGCTTTCCTTATATTGAGCCAACATAAATTTCCATGAGAGGGAAATCAATCTCCTTATGGATAATTGACCCCAGATTATATATAAGTGCAAGGAGGGGGATGAATCTTATTTAGAACCATCATCTCAAGAATGGGTATTATTTCCCTACAAGAAAGCGTTTCTAGATCAAATGATTGAGTATAAGGAAATAACCATTCTCAAATAGATTCTTATTGTGAGGGAATTCGCTGCTATGTTCCCTGAGGAATTTTTTGGTCTTACTCATAGTAGAGAGGTTGATTTTTTGATTAAGATTATACTCAAGGAATTTACAATATCCAATAATCCATATATAATTGATTTTGTGGAACTTGAGGAACTGAAGAAACAATTATAGGAGAATATAGATAAAGGGTTTATATGCTAAGTGCTTCACCATGGGGTGCACCATTCCAATTCTTCAAGAAGAAGGATGTGTTAATGCACCTTTGTATTGATTGACATGTGATCAATAAATTCATGATAAAGAAAAATTATCCTTTGACATGAATTTATGACTTTTTTGATCAACTATGTGGAGCACAATACTTCTCCAAGGTGGATCTACAATCGGAATATTACCAAGTAAGTGTGAAGAGAGAGGATAAACCCAAGATTGTTTTTTCATACAAGTTATGAGAATTACGAGTTCACAGTGATTCCATTTAAACTCACTAATTTTACAGAAATCTTCATGGACTTAACTAATAGAGTCTTTAGAGATTAACTCAACAAATTTTTGGTAGTATTTATAGATGATATTCTAATATACTCCAAAACTAAGGAGGAGAATGTGGAGTGTCTGAGCACTGTTCCAAAAACCTTGATACAGGAGAAGCTCTATGAAAAGTATAACAAGTGTGAGTTCTAGTTGAAGGAAGTCTCATTCTTAGGGAATATAATCATAATAAATGGGATATCTATGGATCATTCCAATTTAAAATCAATCAAGGGATGGACAAGGCCAACATATGTGATAGATATCTGTAGCTTCCTTGGGTTAACTGGATATTATCGTCAATTTTTGAGAAATATATCATGATTTTCAAACACTCTTACCAAGATAACTAGTAAGGGATTAAAATTTTATTAGAATAATGAATGTGAATACAGATTTATGGAGTTGAAAATGAGGCTTATCATTTCCCATGTTCTCACACTACCCATAAGTTGGGAGATTTTCATAATTTTCATTAATTCTTCAAAGAAGGGATTGGGATGTTTGTTGATGAAAAATGATAAATTCATTGTCTATACCTCAAGGTAGTTGAAAATTCATGAGAAAAACTATCCCATGCATGATCTGGAGTTAGTAGCTATGATCTTTGCATTGAAAATATGGTAGAATTATCTCTTTGGAGAGAAGTGTGAAATACTTACAGATCACAAAAGTCTCAAATAAGTATTAACATAGAAAGATCTGAATATGTGCCAACAAAGATGGTTAGATATCATCAATGATTATGACTTCTTAGTTCAATACTATCCTGGGAAAGCAAATAGGGTAGCAGATTCTCTAAGTAGAAAGTACCCATCAATTCCATCATTGATGATAATTGAGAAGGATCCTATCTTATTAGATTTGAAGAGTATGGACATAGAAATCATAAATAAAGGAACATCATAAATCCTTTCACAAATGATTGCTCAACCGTCTCTTTTTGAAAGGTTAAAGGATGCTTAAAAAGATGATTTGGGGATTTAGAATAAAGTAGAAACTATCAAAAAATGAAAATCCACTGAGTTCAATATTAATAAATAAGTAATTGTGATATTTGGTTCAAGACTATGTGTTCCATAAAATCCTAAGTTAAAGAAAGAACTTTTGGGTGATGTGTATAGTCTGAATTTCTCCATTCAACCAGGAAATATAAAGATATACCTAGATCTCCAAGAGAACTATTGGTAGGATAGTATTAAGAAAAATATTACTGAATATACATCAAAGTACCTGGTATGTCAGCAAGTGAAGGATGAATGATAGAAGTTTAATGGGATGATGCAACCATTACCCATAACAACATGGAAATGGGAAAATATCACCATGTAATTTTTCAACAGAGTTCCAAATACATCAAAAGGAAACAATTATATCTGGGTTGTTGTGAATCGTCTTATAAACACTACACACTTCACTGCAATTCAAGAGGATTTCTTACTAGATCAACTATAATGAATATACATCAGAGAAGTGGTAAGGCTACATGGAGTACCACTATCTATTGTGTCTGATCAAGATCCAAGATTCACCTCTAAGTTTTGGAAAAGTCTTAAGGATGATCTAAATAATGATTTAAAATTCAATACATCTTATCACCCTTAAAATAATGTCCAATATTAGCAGACTATCCAAACACTTGAGGACATGTTTAGAGATTTCTCAATGGACTTCAAAGGAAGATGAGACTGACATCTTCCTTTAGTGGAGTTCTTTCAAAAAAAATTCTATTTGAGAATCCAAATTTCCCCTTATGAATCCCTTTATTGGAAGAGGTACAGAACACCAACATGTTGGGATGAAGTTAGGGAATGAAAACTTATAGGTCCTGAAATCCTTTAAGAAATGATGAAGAAGGTTAAGACCATACAACAACACATCAAAGCTGATTAGAGTTGACAATAAATCTATGCTGACAATCGTTTATGAGACCTAGAGTTTGATGTTGGATATATGATATTACTCCACATATCTCCATGGAAGATATTGATGAAATTTGGGAAGAAGGGAAAGATTAGTCCAAGGTACATTGTCCCTTTTGAGATCTTTGATCACATTAGAGTAGTGGCCTATCGACTAGCACTCCCACCGAACCTGTCTCAAGTACACGATGTATTCAACATGTCTCCCTTAATAAAGTACATACCAAACCCATCACATGTACTCAATCTAGAGGTGGTACCATTAGATAATGAACTTTCCTATGAGGATCAGTTGGTGAAGATATTTTTTCATATGGAAAAAGTTCTACGAAATATGATAATGCCCCTCATCAAAGTGTTGTGGTGAAACCAAAAGTTTGAAGAATAAATATGGGAACCAAAGGAGGTGATGAAGTAGAGTAACCCTCATCTATTTTAGAGTGGGAAAAAAATTTTGTGGGTGAAATTTCTTAAGGGGGAAGGATTTATTGACCCAAACATTTATGAATAAAATTCCATTTCTTTTGATTTAATTAAATGTATTATGGTTACAAAAAACATATACACTTATTTTATTATATCCAACTAGATTTTAAATTACTGTTAAGTATATTTACTATTGATAATATAGTCATTGAATAGTGATAACATGACTTGTATAAATATAGGGTTTTACTAAATCCTTTTGGCACATACAAAGGAAGTGATGACCTTAACCAGTAGGATCATACCCTATGAAGCCCATATATTATAAATTCCAAGGGAGATAGCATTTTGGGATTTTCCCTAGACCAATCCTAGGCCGATATCCAAAAACTTAATCTTGATCGAAACCATTTACGAGAAAAGTTCAATCTCATCGAGATCACAACCCAAACTATGTTCACTGAATGCCCCCATGAAATCCTCATCATTATGCACCTTACTCTTAGGGTGTATTCTTGTGTAATAAAGGGATATGTATAAAGATACTAGTAATAGGATTATGTAAATTATTTTTTTATATAATAATAAATAAAATTTATTCATATTATTGTTACATTGTAAATGTTTTTTAAAGAACAAATAATATTTTTGGTTAATATTCAAATTCATTTAAGAAATATATTTTGATGAATTAATGGATTTCGTAAATAAATTATATTTTAAAAATAAAATATTATTATTAATTTTTTTATTAAATATAAATCATCATATAATTTTTATGAAGTCAAATGTAATTTTTATTAGGGTTCGAAAACTGTTATTGTCCAAAAAACCTGTCATTTTTTATAAATATAAGTTTTTATTTTAAAAGTTAAAATTAACATATTTAGAAAATTATTTAGATAAAATTAATATTTTTTTTGAATCAGGATATCGAAATTATCTAATGGTGAATTTTTCATAATTTTCTGAAACAGTCAATATTTTGGGTAAAAATTAAATACCATATAAATATACGTTGTGTTTTATGACATCATAATGACACAATAATGATGTAATAAATACTATAAAAGGTATCTTTATACAAATTTATGTTTTAAATTTAATATAATTTTATTTTAATTTAATTTTATTTATTTTATAAAGCCTTAGTGAATCCTCCAAGGCTTATAATATATTTTAATATTTTAAAATCATTTATTTGAAAGTGTGATCACCTCTACATAATAAAGGATAACATTTTATTATCTTCAACCCTTTGAATCATAAAATAATGCATACCACTCCAATTTTCCAAAAATCATGGGAAAAGACATGGTATGATTTGTGGTTTTGAATATTTTATTATGTAGTGTCCAAAACTAAAAATAATAAAGAAATCCCCTTCCTTTCCTATATAAACCCACCCAAACTACCATTTATCTTCACTAAAAATACTTTAATCTCATATTAAAACTTTCCTATACTCCCTATAGTCCTCCCAATGCACCCCCATGCTCCCAAGTAGCCTCTCCTAATAATTTGGAGTCACACATCCAGGTAAGGGATTTCTCTCCTCACCTTTGAATTCAAGAACCTTCTTTGAGATTCGTTCTTTTAGTTTCAATTTATTATACTTACATTAATTTATAATCATTAACTTACTGTAAATTTTAGGTTATTTTTATGATGGATCATTTATCCCTCTCATTTTTACCCTTACCTAATCTCGTTACTATGCCAAAATTCTGTAAGGGATTCTCTCTCTCTCCTCTTTTAATCAAGCACTTAATTTATGATATACCTTTTAATTTACATTTTATTATACTAGGATACATTATTACATATCTAAATTATTGTAAACTTGTTTTATAAATTATTTTATCCACTTTCACTCTCACTTAACCCTCCTAATAATCCTTACCTACACCCGTTACCATGCTGAAATTTTGTAAGAGTTCTTTTGATTTCTCCTCTTTCTTATAGATTCTTTCTTATGTTAAGTCTTCTATTTCCAATTACTTATGTTGGGTAATGTACTTACATATCCATATTACTGTACATTTAATGTCTAAATTATAAGATAACCCCTTCTCTCTCATCACCCCATTTTATGAATTTATATATGATGTCGTTATGCTGCCAAAATTTCTCCACAATTTACTATGCCTGTGTAGTGAATACCATACTCATTTCTCTATCAAGGGTTTTCATTTTTATGTACATATAATTATTTATTGAGGAATTACATTTATATACTTCACATTCCTCTATAATGTAATAAATTATGATGTTGAATGAACCCATGTTATATGATCTATGTGGCACACTTAAGCATAATAATGAAATGATTATGAAGGGTGTGACTTGATAGAAATTTAATGAATTGGTTAATTTTTAGTATCATGATACATCATGTTGGGATAGAGGTTTACCTGATTCCTTTATGGGACATTTTTCCACCATGAAGTCTTGGCAGTTTAGCTTTGACTTGTGTTTATGATGCAGTGTTTTAAGTTGTTTCCATATTTACCATTTTATAATTATCATGTTATATCATGCCTTATTATTAATTTTCCTTTTATGTTTCATTGATGTTATTATTGTATAAAATTTATTTTATTCTTCATTTTATTACTTTTTTTTCCTTACAAGGATTTATATCTCACCCCTTTCTTATGTATTTCCTCAGGTTATCCCATGCAGTGTTACGTACGAAGGAATGTTTTGGTCATGTCAAAGAAGTTTTCAATAAAGATATTGTATTTCATGTTTTAATTTGTTATTTAATGTTCCTAAAACCCAAATACAACATACCTATCGATCTTTTGAGTTGTATTAAGTGAAATTTTATGTAATAAATCATGTTTAAATGTTAATAAAGATCAGGGTTGTTATACTGCTAGCAGGGCACATTCACATTATGAAAGTAATTCACAATATGAATATGTCACTATGAAGATTCTATGAATTTCATTCAGAGTGTGAAAGTAGATCCATCTATTAATCATGTTTACACCATGAATTGGTCAGTCAAGATTATTTTAACCTGAGGTGATGCTGATACATTTATTTCATTTATATATTACAGGGTATTTTTATGGGATAATTTATGTAATATAATTTATATTATTTTCAATATTTAGACTATTTAAATTGTTTTTGTGATTTATGGTGGGATACAATCAATATTTAGATAAGTAACAAAAATATAAAATTATTATGAGTTAAATACACTTTGTACCAAGGCACAAAGTGGTGTGGAATGACACCGAAAAAATGAAGCTACAAAGGAGCTGGAATTGCACAATTCACATCATGAAACATTGAAAGATATGAACCAAAGATAGGACATGAAGTTAAGAAAAGAAAAAATAAGGGCTCATACATTTCACATAATGAAAAAATTACATGCATTGAAAGTGTTGGAATGTCCCAAAAATGGGTATATTCGATAGAAAGGGTGGTAGAGTCCTCTTTTTTGACCCTGAGACAACCTAGGATGACTTGATGTGTAAATAAACAACCTGGTTCAACTAGAAAATCCACTCGAGATGGTCTATCATAGTGAGATACAATAAATATAATAGAAAAATGTCTTGAATATAACAAAAAACACATACAACCAGGATACAAAATGGAAGAAGAGACACACCCATGATCCATACAAACCAATACAAAATGGATAAACCAAAGATTTAAAATAATAAAAACCATCAAGTCTTCATGTAACCAATCACTACCTCCAAACCAACCTGCCACCAAGGCTGAAACAAAGAGATAAGCTGACATGATACATGATTCCCTTACCTTTACATGGATCCTACAATATAAAATCTAATACCGACCAAAGGAAAATTTAGGGTGTGAGCATAAATGATAGTAGGATTCCACCACAAAGTCTATAAAAGGTATAATATAAAAAATGCAACAATTCATGATTTTAGAATTAAAATAGTTTTAAAAATCATTTTCATAAATCTAAATCCATTTGTAAACATTTCATTTGTTTTTGATAAAAATACTTTCAAATTCACAAAACCAGGAATGTGAAAAGAAGAAGTGATAAAACAAGAAAGCATATATATATACTATAAGGTAAGAAGTAAACACATATCCATGAAATAACCCATCACGTGAATTAATGTGATACAAACTCATGTGAAAATATGTGAGAAACTATCCACGAAAAATCCATCATGTGATAAATAAACCATAAATGAAAAAGTACATCATATTGGGAATAAGCCTATAGTTATATGTAATACTCATAAAAATTCATAAAAAATAATATATTGGAAGTAACTGATATTAGTTCCTACCATAATCTATCGATATCAACAAAATAACCCATAGTCGTGCCACACTCACTATGGCTACCCATGTCCATTTCTAAATGCACCCAAAGTTCCTAATGTTCTATGTTTTCAAAATACATTTAAAAACCATGATCACATTTATAAAAAAAATTCAAATAAAAGAAAAATATTCTCCAGTGTTTAAAACCCCATTTTTGAACCAAAACCACCATTCAAGCATTTAATTAAACACATGGTGTGCAAAAACCCATTTTTAAAGTAAAACCCCTTTAAAAAATAAATCTTTCCAAAATACCCTTTGAAACCAAAATTAACTTAAATTCAATGAAAAAACCAAATTAATTTTAAATTAAAAATAAGAAATTTATAGAATTAACACATTGTATAGAAACACTTACCTCAATAAAGAAGGTAGAACTATTTGCCTTCAACAACAGTGACTAGGGAAGAGTATATCAGGTACTCACAAATCTATATCCATAAGAAACAAATAAATCCTCTATCAAACCCCATAAATTTGGAATACACTACCCCTTAGAGTTCCACAAGACAATAGGAGAAGAAATCCAATTAGTATCTAAGAAGAAATGGGAAAATCAGATCAAAATGCAACATACCTTGAGATGATCCATCAAGAAAAAAGGGAAATCACCAAGAATACCAAGGGAGAAGCCTATAGATTTCTATGTAAGGATTAGGATGATCTAAAATGAGATTAGGGTGTGATTATAATTAAAAAATAACCAAGGGAAAAGGGTAAAATTCAATTCTTTTAAGAGTTCATAGGGGGATCTCACAATTTCTTGGGGTAGGTTTCACGATTAAATTAACTGTAAACCTTAACCATGTGACACTACTATCCATTTCGCCAGGGGTGAATGGTTTACACTGAGGGACACATGGTTTGGGGAAACCATGCTCAAACCATGTGAAACCCCTATACAACCACCATACACCCCACACGGTTTATTGGGCATGTCACACAGTTTGACTAACCATGCTCAAACTATGAAAAACACAACTGGAACCTTTCAAAGGCATACTAAACAGTTATCACATAGCTAAAATAATTGTTCACCTTAATCATGTACCTTTACAGTTTCTCTCAAAATACTTTGTTTTCAACCTCCAATCCTCTAAATATTTCTGGACCCAAAGGATAATGATGGATCAACTAAGGCATAACTCTGATATCTAGTGGGTGTTACAATTCTACCCACTATAAAAGATTTCTATCCCCAGAAAGTGATCAAGATTCTAGACCTATGAAAAGATAATTCCACTACTGAATCATAAATTATTCCTTCTCCCATGTCTCATGGATATCCCATTTACACCTCCACTATACCCGAAACAAAGGAATCATTTTACTGTGTAGTACCTTATCCCGATGATCCATAATCTGAACTGGTTTCTGAAGTTCCCAGTTAGGATCCAAGTATCACTGAGAGGGGGAGGGGGTGAATCAGTGATATCTTTTTCTTTTTAAGTTTCCTTCTTTATAAAACAACCTCCGCCTCCTGTTAAAGAGTTTCTTCCCTGCTGAACACACACAACCACAGGAACACAAGATTTACAAGGTTTACTACTCAATAAGAGTAGCTACGTCCTTGGTATGATACGAAAATAATCCAGTACCACACAATCTACTAGAAAACAATCATTTGATGTGGAATACAAGGAGTAGGATATACCCTTACACTCGTGTAGCACTTTGAAAACAATCCAATAGTGCATCTGCTCCCTCTTAGCACAAATAGGGTAATGAAATAATTCTGTGCTTCTTGATGACCTTTCCTAGATCAAACAAAACAATTCTTCACTTTCCTACCCAGAAGCTGGTAGAAACCTCCTAGAGAAAATATCTTACGCGCCTCCTTCCACTTTCACGCCTCCTTCCCACTTGCGCGCCTCCTTCCACTTGCACGCCTCCTTTATGGACACCACAACACTTGCGCGCCCTATACTTGTGTGAAAAGACTTGCATGAAAGACTTGCGCAACAACACTTGCGCGATAGACTTGCGGGGAAACACTTGCACGGCAGGCTTGTGTGGCAGACTTGCGCGACAACACTTGCACGGAAACACTTGTGCAGAAGACTTCTTCGACCTACGCGCTCAGAGCTCAAAATATTTCTCTAAGTCTCGAGCCTTAAAAAATGAGAAGGCGAGTCGTCTATTTATAGGCATTTTTGTGACTTGCGCGACCTAGACTTGCGCGCCACCACTTGCGCGCCAAATACTTGCGCGCCATTCTTGACTTGCGCGCCACTTTATTTACTTTTTCATATTTCTGAAATAATGCTCTTTTGAAATATGACTTGCGCGCCTCTACATACTTGCGCGCCTACTGCATACTTGCGCGCCTACTTTTTTCCTTTGCCATATTTTTGATCTGATGATATTTGTGATACGACTTTGCCAAAAACACTTCTTTGTCACTCCATTTCCTTCATAAGTCTTGCATCACAAGTTCTCCAAACTTATGATATTTGTGAAATACAAATCAGAAAAGCATCGTCTAGTTTTCCAAGTCTTTTACAAAGTGAATTGATTTAGCTTCTTTGTCAACAAAAGACAACACTCTATAATAGAAAACGTTTCTTACTTCCTTATCCATTCAACTTGGTCCCAACAATCTCCCCTTTGGATTTTGTTGACAACCATGATTCATAAATCACTGATCTTTGTACCCTTACGCAATGGATTGCTTATCAACAATTCTAAGCCTACGTGAGCTAAATCATTGTAGGAAACAAGAACTATTGACAGCCAAAACCATGCTGTCCAAAAGCAGTGAGTATGAAATCTCATGAGCGTACCTCCTCAGCCTTCGTTAGAACATCTTTCAAGCTTCTACTTCAGCATTCTTCACTTCCTCAACTTTCCTGGAAAACAACATTGTTTCCTACAACCACTCCAACAAACAGTTAGACTAGTTCACACACATACATGCTGGATTCACAGCTTACCCACAACTCCCCCTTTATGCATGTATCTATAAGGATAGATTTATGAAACAATTCTCCCCCTTGAAAACACTATCCAAAGGCAAGATGAGAGAGGGGACAGAAACACGTACCTTAACCTTGATGGGAAGGAGGTTGGACACCCATGTTCAACCTCAATTTTGCAAATGGTTCTTTCAGTAAGGGTTTGGTAAATATATCAGCAACTTGTTCAGATGTAGGAACATAACCCAACCTTAATTCATTCTTCTCTACCTGCTCTTTGATGAAGTGGTACTTTATATCAATGTGTTTTGAACGATAATGTTGTACAAGATTTCTTGTAAGATTGATTTCACTCTGATTATCACAACCCAAGAGCAATGGTAGCTTTACTTCAACAAGTGGATCTTCCAGCTGGGTCTTCATCCACATTATTTGAGTTGAATCCTAAGTAGCAGCAACATACTCATCTTCATCTGTGCTAAGAGTTACTGAATTCTATTTCTTAGAATGCCAACTAACACAACTTTTTCCCAGAAAGAAAACTCAACCGGATGTGGATCTTCGATCGTCAACATTTCCTGCCCAATAGGCATCAGAATACCCGAATAGATCAATATTTCCTAAGCCATCATACCTGATTCCAAAATTTGTTGTGCCTTTGATATATATGAGAATCCTTTTTCCATCAATCATATGTTATTATTTAGGAGCACTTTGAAATCTTGCACATAAGGTGACAACATAGACAATGTCGGGTCTTGAGGCAGTCAAATACAACAAACTTCCAATTATCTTTCGAAACTCTTTCTGATCAACTTCCTTGCATTCTCCATCTTTAGACAACTTGGTTCAAACTGAGATAGGTGTGGACACTGGTTTTGAATTCTCCATTCCAAACTTCTTTAGAAGTTCCTTAGAATATTTTTCTTGAGACAGAAAGATATGATTCCTTTTCTGTGAGATTTGTAATCCAAGAAATTATTTCATTTCACCCAGCATGGACATATCAAATAACTTCTTCATCTCCTTAGAAAATATTTCACATGATCTTTCATCATTCCTAGAAAATATGATGTCATCAACATAAACAATAACAATCAGTGAAAACTCCTGGCCCTCCTTGATGTAAAGATTGCTATCAACTCTTCCTTTCTTAAAATTCATCTTCTTCAGTCAAGTATCTAATTTAAAATACCATGCCCTTGGAGCATGTTTTAGCCCATACAAATCCTTATTCAATCTGCACACATAGCTTTCATCCTTTCCAATAACAAATCCATAAGGTTGATCAATGTAAACTTCCTCGTCAAGGTCACAATTCAAGAATGCGGATTTGACATCCATTTGAAATATTTTGTAACCTCGTTGTGCAACAATGGAAAGAAAGATTCTGATTGTTTATAATCTTGATACCGGAGCAAAGGTTTCATCAAAATCAATGCCTTTAATTTGGGAATACCCTTTGAAAACCAATATTTCTTTGTTTCTTATTACTTCACCTTCTTCATTCAGCTTGTTCCGGAAAACCCACTTTGTGACAATAATGTTCTTGTTGTCCGGATTGGGTACAAGTTCCCAAGTATTATGCTTCTCTATCTGATCAAGATCTTCGTTCATAGCATGAACCCATTCTGAATGCTCAAATGCTTCATTTACATTATTCGGTTCAATTTTCGAATAAATAGAAGTATGTGATATAACATTTGTTGTTCTTCTTGTTTGAACCCTCTGGTCTTTATCTCCAATAATGTTCTGAGTCTCCACTTTCTTCCTCAATCTAGGATGAGTTGTTTGAAATTCTTCATCATCACTCGAGATATCTGAGTTAGATTCCTCTTCTTGAGTAGGATTAACACAGTCTGCAACATTATCAGAATTATTAAAAAAAACTTCTCTATCCTGCTCAACTTCCACATCAACATATGACTGCTTTTCTTTCTCAACATTTTCAACAACTTTTACCTCTGAAGAATAAAAAATTCTTCCTGTTTCTTTATTGAGGCATCTATAACCTCTTCCTTCTGGAACATAGCCAAGAAAAATTCCATCATCTCCTCTTTGCTCAAACTTTCCCAGGTTTCCACCTTTCTTCTTTATAATGCATGGACTCCCAAAGACTCTCAAGTGTTTCAGACTTGGATATTTTTCATAGAACATTTCATATGGATTCATATCTGAGTTTGGACTATAGAAACATAGGTTCTGAATATGCACTGCAGTTCTCATGTCTTGCCTCCAATAATAATGATAAAGATTATGTTCAAGTAACATAGTTCTCCCCATTTCCACCAGACTTCAATTCTTTCTTTCAGCAACCCCATTTTGTTGAGGTGTGTATGGTGAACTGAACTCATTCCGAATTCCATGTTTGTCAAGGTATCTTGCAAACTCCTCATTCTTATACTCTCCACCATTATCAGTTCTCAACTTCTTCACTGAATACTCACATTCCTTCTCTGCTTTCCTCCTGAAACTCTTAAACATTTTCAGATCATCTGACTTATGTCTCATGTACATAACACAAGTAATGCGAGTAAAGTCGTCAATGAAAGTAATGAAGTACTTATCTCCATTTTTAGATTGCTTGCTCATTGGTCTACAGATATCAGATTGTATGAGTTCCAATGGACTTTTTGATTGAATTTCAACTCTCTTATGAATAGAGTTTGTAATCTTCCCTTTCTCACAAATGGTACAACACTAATCTCTTTTTCTTGATAAATCAGGTATATCTCAGACACTGTCTCTCTTTGATAACTTGCACAAATTTCTCTGACACATATGTCCCAGCCTTTTATGCCATACCTGATTTTCAGCCACTACACCCATTTAGTAAGAGCTCTTAACTTCACCAACTTGAAACAAATTCCCTTTTGTGCGTTGGCCTCTCGTAACTATATTTCCACCATTTTCACTTTTAACAATAAATCCATCTTTTTTGAAGATAACTTTTTTTCCTTCATCACAGAGTTGTGACACACTAAGCAGGTTATGTTTCAGTCCATCAACATATAATGTTTTCCTAGATTTCATCTTTTCTTTTCCAATGATGGCTGATCCAACACCTTTGATCCTTAGAGATTCATCATTTCCAAATGTCATTGTTCCTTCTTTAAAGTCTTTCACATTCTTCAGCATCTTTAAGTCTCCTATCATATGAGATGAACATCCACTATCAAGAATCCATGGACATTCTCCTTTTATAGATTTCAAAGCGGTTTCAATAACAAGAGCTTTTACTTCTCCCTTTTCTTTCTTCACCTCCATCTTCTGAGAATTGTTAATGAGCTTTTGTTGTGATGGTAACAAAACAAGGCATCCTTTTGCAAGATGTCCAGGTTGTTCACATATTTCAAAAATAGTTTCCAGGGGTTGGAACCTATTTTTAATCTTTACTCCCACATTATCAGGTTTCTTTACAACCACCTTTTCTGACTTCTTTCTTTGAGGAGATTGACTCCCCCTCAAACCCTGCCTTTCATAACCTGTGGAATAATAGTAATGCTGTTGGTTGAACCAACACATATTTGCAGTATGTCCGAATCCACCACAATACCAGCAGTATCCATAGAAAGAGTATTTACCTCTGAAACTTCCATATTGACTAGAATTGAGAACACATTTCTCTACCACCTTCCCGTCTTTCTTTTCTGAGCCACCAACCTTTCTGTTATAAATCAAAGTATTGCTCTCCATTTCAGTTCTATCAAAACCAGAAATTTTGGAAAATTTTCCGGATTCATAATGTTTTGAATCATTTTTGAACTCAGGGTTCTTTGAAACATCTGAATTCCCAATTTTGTTGGTCTTTTTAACATACATATATTTCCCAGTATTCTTCATTTCAGAACCAATTTTACTTTTCTTTTCAACCTTTGAAGGAAACCCTTTTTTATCCTTCTTAGGTTCCTCCTTCAAAGAACAATCACCAACTTTAGAGATAGAGTTTTTGAAACTGATACTCATTTCTTTACCTTTATAAAGTTTTTTTTGGATAGCTTCCAACTCTTCTTCTTTTGCCTTTAGCTTTACTTCAAGATGATCATTGCGATTCTTTGCATTCTCAAGAGAATTCTTCAGATCATTAATCTCCTTTTTCATATTGATTTTCTCATCAGTAAAACCTTCTTGATTGTTTATTGCAGAATTTTCATTTGTCAACTTCTTGTTTTCCTTCTCAAGCCTTTTGATCCTTCTCAAACATTCCTTCAGCTCTTCTTTCAGATAGGATTCAAGTTGAGTTTCTTCTTCTTCAGAACTGATTCTCTCATAATCATCATTATTAATAGTTTCAACAAAGGTCTTCTCTCTAGATTTCTCAGCAACTGAATTTTCAGATCCAGTCTCACTATCATCTTCTTGTCCACTTTTCGAAAAAAAGCTTCTTCTTTTTGATTCTAAGAACTTTTTGTCCTTACCTATTCCAGAAGAACTATCTTTTCCACCCTATGTATTCCAAGACCTTCTTGGTCTTCTGTATTCTTCATCACTGTCTTCAAATTTCCCTTTTTTTAGGACAATTAGCCACAAAGTGACCAACAACTTCACATTCAAAACATTTCAAGGGAAGTTTCCCTTTGTATGTTCCTGTACCTCTTCTCACATTTTTAGAAAACAAGGTTAAAATTTCATCAAAGTTTTCACATACCTCATTTTCGGAGTCAGTGCCAACAACATCATATTCCTCATGCGCCTTCTTAGATATTTCTCTCTTGGAAGCTTTAAAAGACATTTATCTATCAACTTTGGTTTTATTCTTCATAGTCATCTCCCTTCTCATTTCATAAGTGATAAGAGTGCTATGCAAATCATCCAGAGATAATTCTTTAGGGTCTCTATCTTCCAATGAAGAAAATTTAGCATCAAATTTTTCAGGAAGAATTCTTAAGATCTTCTCAATGACTGTAGAATCCTCCATCTTTTCACCAAGACATCTGATAGTGCTGACAATTTCATTTACCTTGGTAAAGAAGTCCCCAACAGATTCAGCTTCTCCCATTTTCAAGTATTCATACTTCATTCTCCAGATTTTTAGTTTAGCCTTCTTCACTTTCATATTTCCTTCATAGATGTTCTTCAGTTTGTCCCAAATTCCTTTAGCTGTAGCAACACCTTTCACTCTTAAAAATTAACTCTCGGACAGAGATGAGAGTAACACTTTTTTAGCTCTTCCATCATTCTCAAGATTATTCTTATCGACAGGAGTAAGAGGAACCTTGTCATCAATAGCAGGAAATCCATTTTTTGTAGTTTCAAGAACTTCATATCCAAGAGACATAAGATAAGGCATCATTATGTCCTTCCAGATGTGATAATTCTTTCTGTCAAAAATCGGAATCCCCTTACTGTTCACGCAGTTAAGATTTTCCATCACAGCTTATCTTCCACCACTTCAGCAAAGAATAAACGAAGGAAAACTCCCTCTGATACCAATTGAAGTTCCCAGTTAGGATCCAAGTATCACTGAGAGGGGGGGGGTGAATCAGTGATATCTTTTTCTTTTTAAGTTTCCTTCTTTATGAAACAACCTCCGCCTCCTGTTAAAGAGTTTCTTCCTTGATGAACACACAAAACCACATGAACACAAGATTTACAAGGTTCACTACTTAATAAGAGTATCTAAGTCCTTGGTATGATACGGAAATAATCCAGTACCACACAATCCACTAGAAAACAATCCTTTGATGTGGAATACAACGAGTAGGATATACCCTTACAATTGTGTAGCACTTTGAAAACAATCCAATAGTGCGTGTGCTCCCTCTTAGAACAAATAGGGTAATGAAAGAATTCTGTGCTTCTTGATGACCTTTCCCAGATCAAATCTTTCAAAACAATTCTTCACTTTCCTACCCAAAAGCTGGTAGAAACCTCCTGGAGAAAACAGCTTGCGCGCCTCCTTCCACTTGCACGCCTCCTTCCACTTGCACGCCTCCTTCCCACTTGCGCGCCTCCTTCCACTTGCCCGCCTCCTTTATGGACACCACAACACTTGCACACCATATACATGAGCTAAAAGACTTGCATGACAGACTTGCGCAGCAACACTTGCGCGACAGACTTGCGGGGAAACACTTGCGCGGCAGGCTTGCGCGGCAAACTTGCACGGCAACACTTTCGTGGAAACACTTGCACGGAAGAATTCTTCGACTTGCGCGCTCAGAGATCAAAATATTTCTTTAAGTCTCGAGCCTTAAAAAATGAGGAGGCGAGTCATCTATTTATAGGCATTTTTATGACTTGCGTGACCTAGACTTGCGCGCCACCACTTGCGCGCCACCACTTGCGCGCCAAATACTTGCGCGCCATTCTTGACTTGCGTGCCACTTTATTTCCTTTGCCATATTTCTGAAATAATGCTCTTTTGAAATATGACTTGCGCGCCTCTACATACTTGCGCGCCTACTGCATACTTGCACGCCTACTTCTTTCCTTTGACATATTTTTGATCTGATGATATTTGTGATATGACTTTGCCAAAAACACTTCTTTGTCACTCCCTTTACTTCATAAGGCTTGCATCACAAGTTCTCCAAACTTATGATATTTGTGAAATACAAATTAGCAAAGCATAGTCTGGTTTTTCAAGTCTTTTACAAAGTGAATTGATTTAGCTTCTTTTTCAACAAAAGACAACACTCTATAATAAAAAACGTTTCTTACTTCCTTATCCATTCAACTTGGTCCCAATAGTTTCTAAAAAACAATGGTATTGAACTCAAGATCAACATCCTCCCATCCAATAACATGGGATGTATCAAGGTGACACCTCTTCAACCAGTAAACATGAAACATGTGGTGGTTCAAATTCAAACAAGATGGTAATTCCAACTGATATTCCACCTTTCTAAGCTGCTCTAAAATCTCAAAGGGGCCAACAAACCTTGGTTCTAACTTACCCCACTTACCCAACCAACGATGTCCCAAGCGAGGTGAAACTCTAAGAAAAACATGATCACCAAACTCAAACTCTAGTTTCCAGTGACGAAGGTCCACATAAGATTTCTGATGGTTCTGTGCTATAACTAACCCCTTCCGAATCAACAACACTATATTCCTTGTCTCCTGAACAAGTCTCATCCCAACCAAGGACCTCTCTCCCAACTCTATTCAGTATAAGGGAGATCTATATGGCCGCCCATACAATATCTCAAAGGGTTCCATATTTATCAAATCCAAATAACTATTTTTATAGGAAAATTCAACATAAAGAAAATTCTTTTCCAAAGATCCTCCAGAATCAATCATGCATGCTTGGAGCATATCATCAGGAACCTAGATATATCTCTTTGTCTTCCCATTTGCATGTAGATGTTAATCTATGCTCAATTTCAACCAGGAACTCATTTCTTATTTCAAAAATTTCCAAATTTTTTATGTGAACCTCATTTCATTATCATATACAACCATAGAGAGACACCATAAAGTCTCACAATCTCTTAGACATACAAGTCCCCAATCTGATCCACTTTTTTTGTCTCTTTAATAGGTATAAAATGATCTGATTCTATAATTCAATCAATGAAAACCCAAATTTCATCCTTCCCACTAGGAATCCATGGAAAACCAATGATGAAGTCAATAGAAATATCATCCCACTTCTAAACTATAATGGGTAAAGTTTTCAACAAACTACCAGGTATCTGATGTTCCGTTTTAATTTTATAACACGTGATACATCGCAAAACAATTTCTACAGTCAACTGCCTCATCCCCAACCAAAAATACTAACGTCTCATGTCATGATACATCTTGGGGTCCCCATGGTGTAAAAACCAACATGATTGATGCCCAATATCCATCAACTCCTTCCTCAGGGAAAACAGAACAACCAACCTTCTAAGAAAGGAAAAAATATCCACTAGGGGACCGAGACCACTCACCTAAGGCCTCCCCACCATAAAGTATTTCAATAAAGAATTGTCACTCAATGTACATCACCCTATTGATCCAAACTCACTCATAAAAATATGATTTATATTTCACTAAATCCAAGAACACCTATTAGCCAACCTCTTCTACTCCCAAGCTCATCATAGAAAACCATCTCATCAGAGACCACTCCTCAACTAATTCCTTCATGGTTTGTGTCAGAAATTTTCTACTCAATGCATCAAAATCCACATTCTCTTTTCTAAGAGTGTATACAATATAAAAATAAAAAGTCTAAAGATACTCCACCAAAAATCTCTATCACAAGTTCATATCCTTGTGAGTAAAAATATATTTTAGTATCTTCTGATTAGAATACATTATAAACTACTCCCTAAATAGATAGTGATGCCATGTTTTGAGTGCATGCATAATCGTTTCCAATTCAAGCGCATGGATAAAGTATTTTTTATCATGATGAAATAACTGAAGACAGACATAAGTTACCACATGTTTCCCCTATATCAAGATGCATCCCAAACCCATTCCAAAAGAATCATAGAAAACATCATGACCATAACCTAGTTCTGGAAGAATCTAAATTGGTGTTGAAGTCAACCATACCTTCAGTTCCATAATGGTTCTATGAAATTTTTCATTCCATTCAAACTTTACACCCTTAAAGGTTAAATATTTCATCGAATATGTGAACTTGGTGAAATCTTGAACAAACAGTCTACAGTAACCATCCAAACCCAGGAATCTCCAAATCTCAAACACATTTTTAGGCTACTCCCAGGACATAACAACCTGTGACTTTTTAAGATCTACTAATAGGTACCTATAAAATATCGCATGTCCCAAAAATTCACTTTCTAGATCCAAAACACACTTTTGTAAAGCTTATCATATAGACTATGTTTCTTTAACATTCAAAGAATGATATTAAAATGGTCCATATGATCCTCCTAGGACTTAGATTATACCAAAACATAATCCATGAACACTACAAAACATATTATAATAACTGGTTAAATATATATTTCATTAAATCCATAAATACTGCAGGAGCATTGGTGAGACCAAATTTCATAACCAGAAACTCAAAATTCCCATATCAACTCCTAGATGTTGTCTTAAATATATCTTTTTCTCAAACTCTCAAATGGTAGTACCTTAACCGATGGTCAATATTTTAAAACCAATGTTCCCCTTTAAGCTGGTCAAAAAGACAATCAATCCTAGGAAAATGATATTTCTTCTTAGCAGTCACTTGATTAAACTTTTGATAATCCATGAAAATTTTGATACACCTATATTCCTTATTAGAAAAGAGGATAGATGAAGTCCATGGTGACATGATGGGATGAAAAAATCCCTTGGCCTCCAGGTCGTCAAGTTGGAACTTAAGTTTTTCCAAATCAGAAAATGTCATTTAATAAGATGGCATAGAAATGGAAATTATATTAGGGAGTAGGTCAATAGAAAACTCGACCACTCTATATGGTGGTAAAACAAAAAAATAATTCGTAAAGGCCTCAGGGTATGTACTCACCACCATAGGTAGATAACTACCCAAATAAAGGTAAAAACACCAAGAAACATCTCTGATAGATGGCATGAGATTACCCCTGCATAAGTAACAACAATCTCTTTACTTCTTGATCTATAATCACACTAAACCTGAAAAACATGTGTGAATCCATTAGTAGATAAGAGATTAAACCAATTATGATAACATTCTATTTGGTCCTTAACGTTGATCATCCAATCCATTCCAAGTATCAAGTCAAAGATATCAATATCGAGAAATAAAAATCCCCATGTCACCTCATAGTTTGTTATTATCACCCGACACATGGGACACTTGAAACCTTGTTTAAACTTATTTACCAAATGTGTGGAAAGATCCAATAAGAACGGAATAAGTTTTGAATGTAAACCCAACACATAAGATAACTTTTACATTATAAAGAATGATTATTTCCTATATAAAACATAGTTATCACCATAGAAGACTAAATAAACATTGTATGTCTAATATTATCTAGACCAACTTTAGATTCCTCTAGTGAATACTCTATCACATAAAAGCGTCATTTCTTAGCCACATGAACATCCTTGTTAGACTAAGGATTAAACCCACCACTCTTAGAAGCATCAACACAAACATATGAACCTTTTATAAGAGTGGATCATTCCTTACTTCCTTGGGATTTAATAAAAAAATTTAAGTGACTAGATTTTCCACAAAGATGAAAATACCTAGGATCATATACACAATTAGACTTGGTATGACCAAACCTTTCACACTTTTAATAGACAACATGCGACTGTCCTTACAAATCACCTAAAACTAGTCCTAAAGAAAACTGATCACCCTTTCACTTCCTTTTTCAGACACAAAATACAACCTAGCTAACAACAACCCCAACTTATGCTCCACCCAAACATGTATTTCCAACTATTTCTACCTCATTCAAAGCTATTTTATCAAAAAACTCCAAAAAATATTAGGAGACACATGAGAATAAACACCAACCAAATATCTAACCTCAATCCCAACTCAAAACTTCAAGAATTTTGGTACTCATTGGTGAAAATCTCCAATTCCAAATGCACCAAATCCACAAATCAGGTGGAATAATCCAAAATGGTATAATCCCCTTTCTCTAAGGTCAAAAAATCCCAAGTCTTTGCTGCATGTAATGTTTCAATGTAAAACTTATGATTAAATATTTTCTCAAAAGATTCCTAGGCAAGACCCTCATGAAACCAATCTTTCACAATAGAGTTCCACCATCTACTTCTATTTCCATAGAGAATCTAAATGGTAAAACCCACCATAAAGTATTTAGGAGTATTAAAAAAGTTTAAGATGCTCTTAATCTACTGAATCCACTACTCATATTTTTGGGGTCCCTTGTCACCATAGAAGACGAGTGTATCTTGTTTGGTAAATTTAGATCCATGATCTACTACACATTCTGGGTTACTAACACCCACTTGACTCAAGGTTTAAATTATATAGATTACTACATCAACCAAAGAAGGTTACACTAGGGGATTATTCTACAGACACTGACTCACAACTTACACTTTTTTATTTGGAAGACCTATTCTCAGAGGCATTATCTATTAAACACAAGGAAATGAAAAATAAAATTTAGATAATATTATAAAATATTAGGAATAATATCAATAATTCATGTAAGTGCCATAAAAAATAAATAATTTAAAGAAATTACGAATTATATGAATGAAAGATGATTCTTTGAGAAGGAACATGTAAATTCAAATAAACATACCATCCAAATCATTCAAAAGCATTCAAATTCCAAGTTTCAAACCTGGTAAAAAAATTTGACTACCCATGGTAACTAAATTTTAGACATAGAAGTGAGCTTAATAGGAACCCTCGAATACTTACTATCTGAATCCTGACAGCACTAACTCTTATATACCTAAGAAATTGAACCAAAACCAGGTAGTGTTAACACACTTCAGGCTGAGAATATTTTTGATACCAAATTGTAATGAAATAACCTGGGTCAACTGGACAAGCCAACTGAGTTGGTTTATCATGGTGAGTTATAAAAAATACAATGAAAACAAGTCTTGAATATAAAAAAAACAAGACGTACAACTAGAGTACAAATCAGAAGAAGTGATACATCCATGATCCATATATCCAAAGTCAAACTGGCTAAACCAAATATGTAAAATAAGACAAAACCATCAAGTCTCCATGTGACCAATCATTGCCTCTAAACCAACCCACTACCAAGGATGAGATAAAGAGATAAGTTGACATGCTACATGATTCCCTTCCCTTTACCTGGATCCTTCAATACAACATCTACATCCACCTAAAGGAAAAAGTTGGGTGTGAGCTCAAAGCACATTAGTATTATACCATAGAGTCTATACAATTTCTAATATAAAGAATAAAATAGTTCTATCTTTTTAAATATAAACAGTTTTACAAATCATTTTTATAAATAAAAACCCATTTGTAAACATTTCCTTTGGTTTTCATAAAAATCCTTTCATATTAAAAAAACCATGAATATAAAATGAAAAAGTGATAAAATAGGAAATCATGTTAATAAACCATAAGGTAATCAAATAACACATATCCATGAAATAAACCATCATGAAAATACATGTTATAAAGCCTAATGTAAAAACATGTGTGAAACTATCCATGGTAAAATACATTATGTGATAAGTAAACCATAAAAGAAAAATCAAATCATATTGGGCATGAGACTATGATAATTTTTACTATACATAAAAAGATCCAAAATAAGTATATGTTGGATCCAACTAATATCAAGTCCTAGCACAGTCTATTGATATCAATAAAATAACCCACAGTCGTTCCACACTCACTATGGTTACTCGTGTCCATTTTTCAATGTACCCTAGGTTAACAATGTGCCATGTTTTTTAGGATACATTTTAAAACCCTACTCAAATTTTATAAAATATTTTCAAATCCAAGACAATACTCTTTAGTGTATGAAAAACCATTTCTGAACCAAAACCATCATTATGCATTTAATCATACACAAGGTGTGAAAAAACTCATTTTTAAAGAAAAACCCCTATAAAAAACATGAATCTTTCCACGATTACCTGTGAAACCACAAGTCGCTTTAATTAAATGAATAACTAAAAGGAATTTTCCAATTTTAATAACCAATTCATATAATTAATTGATTATATAGAAACACCTACCTAAAAAATAGGTAGAGATATTCTACTTCAACAATGGTGATCGGGGAAGAGTAGATCGAGTCCTAACAATCCTAGATCCATAAGAAACACATAAATACTCTATAAAACACCTTATATCTATCATACATATCTGTTTAAGTTCCATAAGGTGAGAGGAGAATAGATCCAATGGGGATCTAACAAGAAAAGAAAAAAAAATAGATCAAAATTAAACATATCTTGAAACGATCAGTCAAGAATGATGGAAAAGCACTAAAAAATACCAAGGGATAAGCTTATAGAACACTACGGAAGGATTAGGGTGAAAAAAATGATATTTGGGGTGATTATACTTAAAACTGACCAAAAGAAAAAGGGTAAAATTCTATTTTTTTAAGAGTTCATAGGGGATCACATGGTTTCCTAGGGCAGACCACACCGTTAAACTAATTGTGCACCTTATCCTTGTTCCCCTACTATCCATTCTATCCAGGGGCACAAGTTTCACTGGGGGCTACATGGTTTTCTCAACCATGCTCAAACCATGTGACACACCTGTACAACTACTAAACACCCCCACACAGTTCACTGGGTATGTCACGTGGTTTGAATAAACATGCTCAAATTGTGTATAACACCAATGGAATATCTTAGAGTTATACCGCATGGTTATCACATAGTTAATATAGTCATGAATATTAACTGTTCATATTGAAAGATTCTCTCAAAATCCATTGTTTTCTACCTCTAATCCCCTGAATCTTTAAAGACACTAGAGGAGAAAGACCAAGGCTCAACTAAGGCATACCTAAGACCTGGTGGGTGTAACATGATGACCCATTATGAAACTATTGAATACTGATAGATCCCTATGGGAGTATATAAATAGGGAGATGAGCTGCTTCCACCCAAGATGGATTTTAAAGACCAAAGTAAAGGGTGATAAATTTCACTATTATAGGGTTCTCCACCACTTTCTCTCTGATTTTTCATTTATTTTTTCTTTTCTTTATTTCCTTTCTTCTTACCCTCTCATCACTAGGATTAGGGGGTAAATTCATCTTGATATAGGGTTGAATGGGGAAGGTGTCGTTGGATATGTTCCCTATTCTTATTCATGTATTTGGATTGTTTCATTTTTATTATCAAATTCAAATCCATTTATTTTCTTTTTATCATGACCATTGATAATTGAATCTAAAAAAACATTTAAAATTGCTCAATTGGTTACCCTAAATTAAGTAATGACCACTATAAAATTCAAGGAAACTAGGTTTAAATATGGTATTGATACAAACTTCATTAAGAAATGTTCTAATTACCTAACCATGGGAAAAGTGGAATCACCACATTGATGAGGGGATACCATAACCATTGGATCCACCTCATATTGACTCTAACACCAAACATAAATTAAAAAAATTAATTTCTAAAAACCAATTTCACATGAATCTTAAAACTACAAAACCTCTGCACACCTTAAAATATGATTTCCAAACAACCAATCAATTGAACATTGATTATTTATTTCACTTTCCAAAAAATATTCTCAAAACCAAAGTCTATTTCTTCTTCTATATTCAATTTAAATAAATAAATTCTTTTGAAAACCTAAATTAACTAATTTCAAAATCTCTGTGGGTTCAACCTCAAACTTTCCTAATACTCTATTTTAATTAATTAAGTAACACAATTTGAGTTTTTATAAATTTTGAATTTTGATTAGACCCATAGGGAAATAAAAACTCCCTTAGGTCCTGTCAAATTCCTTTTTTAGTGTACATGGAACTCATGGGATTCATACTATGAACATGGGATTCACAACATGAATCACTCATGTACTGTAGATATTTATTCATTATAATCCCAAATCCTAATCCATTTGGTTTTCCTCCTCCATTCACTATGCCCTAGGTTCCTTCGAAGAAATTTTGGGTGAATCCTCCTCCTCTAGGCTTCTTTGTTTGATGCTTGATCTCCATGGTGGTTATGCGATGTCTCGCTCGGTAAGTGGATTTCCTTATTCTTCATTTTAATTGGTTATGACAACAATGTTGCACTGAGTTTGTGGAATCATCAACCTTATGGTGAGGTTTTTTTATCCTTTATATCTTTTTTGTGTGATATTATCCCAAAGTCCAACCCTAATGTTGGTTATGGCGTGTTAGGTATGTTTATCAAGGCATGTGTGATATAATCTCTCTAATGTCTCTTATTTTTTATAGAATGTGATTATGAGATATGGGGATAATTTTTAGGGCCTCAATTGTTGTCTCTTATTTCCTTACAATGTTGGTGGATCTCATTATGTGTAGTGTTCAACTTGATTTTTTGGTTGGTGGTTTGTCACACCCGAACCATGGTTTTTCTTTTATTTTATTCTCTTCTTGATGATTGGATATTTTGGTTGAGTCTCGGGTTGAGTTTCAGGTTTAAGTTCTTGTGTTTTGGATTTTCTGGGTGGTTTTTTGGATTGTGAATGATTCGAGTACACAGTTTGAGGGTTAACCATGCAGGATGTTAAAGAATAAGGCGTTTTCAATTCATTTTCTTCTTGCATGATTTTTATGTCATGACTTGATCATGGATTGGGAAAAACCATGTGAGGACTAGGAGAAACTATGTGGCTTGGGGTTGGTGTTTGGGGAATGGTGCATGTCTTGTGAACAATTAATAGATACCACGCAAAAATAATTCATGGGTTTTATACAATTTTATAGAGCCATGGTGTATAGTTGGTACATGGTTTCCCTAACCATGTGGACAAATCATGTGAGGTAACCCTTCTCTCTGAAGGATGCACATGGTTGGTGCATAGTTTGTCAAACTGTGTGACCAAACCATGCGAGTTTCCCAGATTTATTAAAACTTGAAATTCCAAGTTTTCCCTCTTATTTTTAACCCTATTTTAGTATTTTCTTCTCTTTCTCAAACTAAGAGCACCAGGGGTATAAAAAACCTTCTATTTATTACACACTTAAACATAATTTATTACATAAAATTTCACTTAAGACAACTCTGAGGATCTATAGGTCTAGTGTCTTGGAAAATTAGGAACATTAAACAACAACTTAGAATATAAAACACAACAAATTTATTGAAAAATTCCTTTACATAACCATAACATTACCTCATACTTAGCATTACATGGGATAACCTGAGGAAATTCCCCAGTAAGGTAGTAAACAAGGCATAATATAAAGAATACAATAAATGTTAGGAAATATTTATATCAATAGATC
This sequence comes from Viscum album, assembly GCA_963277665.1. Classification (NCBI taxonomy): domain Eukaryota; kingdom Viridiplantae; phylum Streptophyta; class Magnoliopsida; order Santalales; family Viscaceae; genus Viscum; species Viscum album. Next base: position 314,295,796 of record OY728140.1, read on the forward strand.
ATAAGAGAAACATGAACATAAAGGCATGATATAACATGATTAACATAACATGGAAATGTGGAAATAACATTTAACATGATATTAGAACGAGACATGGCTCATTAAACATTGAGCACGATTAAACCCTCATTTCACTTGAATTGGCATGATTAAACACTCATTTCACTTAACGTATCATGATACTAATCTTTACCCAATGCATTGGAGTGCTATTAGGGTGCACCCTTCTTAATCATTTCATTTCATGCATAAATGTTCCACATAGATCATACAACATGGATTCATTAAACATCATAATTTATTACATGATAAAGGAATGTATAATTTATACATGAAACTCTATAATCAATAATTAAATGTGCATAAAGGTTAATACCATTGATAGAGAAATGGGTGTGGTATTCACTACACAATGACTTTGGATTGGAAAATCGTGGTGCAATTTTGGCAGCATAATGATGTGACATAAGAATTCATAAAAATGGTTTATGAGAGAGAAATGGGTATATCATCATATGTACATGAAATGGATATTAAGGGGGTCATATATATACATGTACCAACATGATTAATGGAATTTAGATTCATAATACAAAAGAATTTCTTGAATGTAAATGTGGAGAGAGAAATTCCTTACGAAATTTTGGCATGGTAACGGGTGTACATGAGAGGAATTAATGAAAGGGAAAGGGTTATATTTTCATTAAAACATAAATAGGGAAGTATGGGAGAGGTTAGAAATCATACCCCAACATTTATAATTGAAATTAAAAGTGCATAACAATATTAAGAAACTTGGATAAAATGAGGAATGAAGGAATCCTTTACTTGGAAGTGTGATCCCAAAGGCTTGGGAGAGGCTTGGGAGAGGATTCATGGGATCTTGGGGCACCTTGAGAGGGTTATAGAGAGATTAGGTCAGAGTTTGGTTGAACTACAAAGGCTTTGAGTGAAGAGTAAGTGGGAGCTTGGGTGGGTTTATATAGGGAATGGGAGGGAATTCATTATTATTTAGGTTTTGGACCCTACACATTAAAATAATAAAAACCACAAACCATCCCATGGTTTTTTCCCATGGTTTTTGAAAAATGGGAGTTTAAAACAATATTTTATAAGTCCAATGGCCTAACTTCTTAAAATATTAGGCTTTCTTATGTGGAGGTGAGTCACACTCTCAACGAAATCATTTTAAAAAGATAAAATGTTTTATAAGTCTTGGAGGGTCTACTAAGGCTTTTTAAAATAAATCAAATAAACATAAAATCACATTATTTTAATTTTAAAACATATATTATCCGAATATACCATTTATAATATTTTATTACATCACTATTGGGTCATTATGATGCCATAAAATACATTATATATTTAAATGGTATTTAATTTTTACCCAAAAATTTGACTGTCTCAGAAAATTATGAAAAATTTACCATTGGATAACTTCGATGTCCTGATTCCAAAAAATAATATTCATTTTATGTAAATAATTTTATAAATATTCAAATTTTTTACTTTTAAAATAAAAACCGACATTTATAGAAAATTCATGGGTTTTTGACAAAAACAGCTTTCAAACCTTAATAAAATTGCAATTGTATTATAACATTATATGATCATTTATATTTAATAAAAAGTAATTAAATAATAATAATATTTTTTAAAAATATTATTTAATTCAAAAATCCATTAATTTATCAAAATATATTTCTTAGTTGAATATTAACTAAAAATACTATTTGTGCTTTAGAAACTATTTATAAGGTAACAATAATAAAATGAATGTATATTATTTATACAAAAATAATTTACATAGTCATAGTTCTAGTGTCTTATTACATAACCCTTTAAAACACCCACATAAGACCTTAGGGTAAGGTGCGTAATGGTGACAGACTCTTGGGGTGACTCGGATAACATCGCTCGAGTGATAATCTCTATCAACTTCCACTTATCCCGTAGGTGATTCAGATCAAGCTTAACATATTAAAGCTCAGCTTGGGCTTGGTCAAGAGCAAAGCCCAATGATGCCACCTCCTTTCCGAGCTCCAAAAAATGAGCCTCATACAGAGCAATTCTACTAGATGAGGTTATCACTTCCTTTGTCTGAGTAAATTTGATTTTTTAAAGACCTATATTTATACTAATCATGTGATCACTGTTAAATGTCTATATTAGCAATGATAACAATTCTAAACATTATTTTAAAATCCAAAAACATAAAACCAAGGATTTTCATGTGTTTTATATGATCATCATACATAATAAGATATTTAAATTGATCAAGAAAAATTTTCATTAATGAAAGTTTGGGTCATTACAATCTTCCCCCTTAAGAAATTTCGCCCTCAAAATTTTCTTTTCCCACACTAAAACAGATGCGGATAACTCCGCTTCATCACTTCCTATGACTCCCATGTTTCTTCTTCAAACTTGTGGTTTCTCCACAACACTTTCCCGAGGGGCATTGTCTTATTTCACAGAACTTTTTCCCCACAATCTAAGATCTTCACTGTCTTCTCTTCATAGGAGAGGTCATTATTCAATGGTACCACCTCTAAATTGAGTACATGTTATGGGTCTGGTATGTACTTACTCAAGAGTTATACATGGAATAAATCATGTACTTGAGATAGGTTCGGTGGGAGTTCTACTTGATAGGACACTGCTCCAATGTGATCAAGGGTCTCAAAAGGTCTAATGTACCTTGGAATAAGCTTTCCATTCTTCTCAAATATCATAACCCTCTTCCATGGTGATATGTGGAAGAATACCATGTCTCTGACATCAAACTCTAGGTCTCATCGACGATTATCAGCATAGTTCTTTTGTCGAATCTGAGTAGCTTTAATGTGCTACTGGATGGTCTTAACCTTCTCCACCATTTCTTCGACCATTTATGGACCTATGAGTTTTTTCTCCTCCAACATCATTCCAACATGCCAATGTTATTCAACTCTTCCCATAAAGGACTTCATAAGGAGCTGTTTGTATTCTTGAATGGAAACTGTTGTTGTAAGATAACTCAACTAGAGTATGATTTTGATCCCATCCTCCTTTTAAGTCCATTGAGCATGATCTCAACATGTCATCTAGTGTCTGGATAGTCTTCTCAGATTGGCCATCAGTTTGAGGATGATAAGCCATACTGAATTTCAACTCAGTGTCTAGAGCATGTTGAAGACTCTTCCAAAACTTATAGGTGAATCTTGGATCAAGATCTAATACAATAGATAGTGGTACTCTATACATCCTTACCAATTCTCTAATATACATCCATTCCAGCTGATCCAATGATAAATCCTCTCTAAATGCATTGAATTGTGCAGTCTTTGTAAGACGATCCACAATAACCCAAATAGCATTGTTTACTTTGGATATATTTGGAAGTCCGGTGATAAAGTACATGGTGATGTTCTCCCATTTCCATTTTGGTATGGGTAATGGTTGCATCATCCCCTTATACTTCTACCTCTCAGCCTTCACTTGATGACATACAAGGCACTTTGATGTATACTCAATGATCTCCTTCTTCATGTTATCCCACCAATAATACTCTAGGAGATCTTGATACATCTTTGTGTTTCCTGGGTGAACAGAGAAATTTGACCTTATTGATGCTCCTTTCCGTCGCAGAATCTAACGACTGAAAAAGGGAAAATACCTTAACACAAATTGATTCATCCTTTGAAGAAACATCAGAAATTGAAAAAGGCATGAACATGGATTTGTTTACACTTGGGTCGTGCAAGTTTCATCATGGCCGCACAAGTATACTTGCGCGCCTGATATTGGTCACACAGGTGACTTGCGTGCCCTAAGTTGTTTTCTCCCAAGGTCTTTAAAGGCCTATAAATACCCCTTGTGGCGCCCCATTTCGAGGACAAAAAATCGAGAAACTCAGATTTGAGCTCCCGACGCCCTAGTCTCTTCTCAAAGCCTTCTGAACACTTCTAAGGTAATTTCTTACCTAGAATGGAAGGTCTAAAGAGAGGGAACAAGACCTAAGTGTTGAAATTCATCAACACCTGTGCGCATAAGTGTATAACCCTTCAGGAAATTGCAGACACTTGCACGCCGCCTTATCCCTTCAACAGAACTTGCATACCACTCATTTAAAGGTCTTTAGGGATAATACTAAGGGCTTGAGCCAAGCCTCGCCCAAGTATCACCCTATGGGTTGACCATCGCGCACGTGTACCTGTGTCGCGCAAGTATACCTACGCGACCAGGACCTGCGTGCCTACCTTCTTTTGGGTGACCCTCCTATCCATTCATCTCTTTTCTTCAAATCCACCTCTCCTCTTTAAGATTTAGCTTTCAGAATCCTCTTCAAAGACATTTATGGCATGATTCCTTGGTTGGCTTCCTTATCTGAAAGGAATTCTGTGGAACATCTCTCAAAACCTAGTGATTTACGTATCTTTATATCATTAAGGTTAGAGATTTCATTTATTCAACCACATCCTTTAAGATGAGAAGATCTTTAATATGGGAATCCTCTTTAGGAGTAAGCCCCAAGTCCCCTATTCTTGGGAATCCTTTTCAGGAGTAAATCCCAAGTTCCCAAATATGGGAATCCTCCTTAGGAGTAAGCCCCAAATCCCAAGTTCCAAAATATGCGCATCCTCCTAAGGAGTAAGCCCCAAATCCCAAGTTCCCAAATATGGGAATCCTTTTCAAGAGTAAGCCCCAAGTTCCCAAATATGGGCATCATCCTTAGGATTAAGCCCCAAATCCCAAATTCCCTTAACCTGGGCCTCCTTCTTAGGAGTAAGCCCCAGTTCTCAAGACCCTTTAACCTTGGCCTCCTTCTCAGGAATATGCCCCAGTCATAATTTCTCTTAACTAGTCTTAACTTCTTTTGATTTGGGCTTCCTTCTCAGGAATAAAACCCAATCAAATGTCTCCTCCTAATTTGGGTATCCTCCTCAGGAGTAAGCCCCAAGTTAGAGCATCCAAATCTCCATAAATAACATATACCTTTATAGACCTTGTTCCTGAGATTCTTCTCTAAAGTAAGTCCTTATATTTATCTATTTGGGAAATCATACATACATAAGCCCCATATCAATCCTTGTGACCGCATCTTTTGTGGAACAAATTTTCAAGTTTACTAATTCCTCTTGTTTCTCAAACCTAACATGACTCACGTGAGCTTAGAGTGTAAAAGTAACCATGACACATCTCTTTGGGCCATTAATTATACATAAGTCCGACAATTCCCAATCGAACTATGTGGATGTTGATCTCTACCTTAAAAGTGGAGTACATAGGAAGCCATTATGAGGTTCAATCCCATCACCCATTAATTCTCATCCATCCTATATGATGTTAAACTATATCTTAATTCTTGAACTACGTGGGTTTTGATTTATTTTCTAACAAGGATATGTAGGTAGCCCATCGACAGGTACTATCCCAACTCTGAAATACTCAATGTCCTTCTGAACGACAATAAACTTCATGTGCCCTGCTGAGTGGCTTTAAAACTAGTATGGTTATCATAATGACCAAGAGATCTTTATATAATGTGTTGAAGGATACCATTGAGTAAGAATCTCTAACAAATACAGATGATTCTCTATCGATGAAGAACCTAAAATACATATAAAAGATTCTCTAAATCTCATACATATTAATCATTGATTGTCAGATCTTAAGGAAAGCTCATTTTAATACTTGGTAGTGTAATAAGGATTCACAAACATAACTTAAATCTATAAAGAGAGTCCCAGAGTAGACAATAATTCCACTCAAAAAGGTGTGAGGAGTCAGACCTCCCATCCTCTCGACCAATGAAAATTCTTAAGCCTCATCGGTCCATAACTAATGAGAACCTACCTTTGGAAAGTAGGTCCAAATGGATATAGAATTATTGGATGTTTCCGGTTCTACAAATAAACCCATTAGAAATTGATTAGAATGTTTTAGCATTAAACAAACAAGGTCATCCCCATTTCCATAGGGAACAAAAAATGGTGAACCCAACGTGAATCCTTAACCAAGTTAAAATGATGTTTTACTTATTTGTTAGGACCCTATTTAAACTCAATGAGAGGGACAACAAAACAATCAATAACATATGTGCTCATCCAAAAGCTGTAGTAGCCGAACTTATCTTGATTATGTATGTTATATCAAATAGGCACTCTTTTCCAAGATCTTCTGTGTTGCAGAAATGGCTTCTCTTAAGTTCACACCTGTGAATGCCTTTACTGTGAATACCTCTACTGCTACTCCTGCTGGATCGTCATCCGCTCTGAGGAAGACATCACCTAATCAACATCTTCAACGTTGGGTATTAAATGCACTGGTTAAGGAATACCGTCGACACGGTACCATTCCAACTCTGGAGGCCACTCGACAAGCCCTCCAAGTCAATAATTCACCCTGGTCGTCCGGATAGAGACGACCATCGATCAAGAAGTAGGTAGTGCCAACCACCATTTCCAACCGTTTCAGGTTGTTATCCCCAGAACACAATCACCATTCCCTCCTATATTCTGGGGAGGTGAATGAGAAGGTCACTCAATGCCTTAACTCAAGGAAGAACGAGTCCTTCCTGAGGGCTCCCACCAACAATCGCCGCCAGAATCGTGCGGCAGTACGCCCTCAACATGATGAGGGTGTCATCTCCAGGCATTCGTCTTAGGTTCCTCAAACCCGAGCAGGAAAGATGTACCACCAGAGGCGATGATAGGTCAATAGTGACCAGGTTCTTATCTCTGCCATTTCTGGAGAAGTCCACCAACCTAACTTGGTGGAAAGCAACAAGCGGGCACACCCACCCATCCATTTTAATTCTGTTGTCCAACAGACTCGTCTGGCATCAACACACCATTCCCGCTAGGAAATTCCAGCGGAGTGTTATAGACATGAACATACACCTATTTATAAATCATCAGCTAGTCAATAGGATCTTCTAACTACATACGATGAAGCCCACCAATCCAATGTGTTGACAACTGGTAAACAGACACATACACTTTCTTACACTCATCAATCCTGCCAGCAGTCTTGTCAGCCAACATTGAAGGAAGTTCATCAACCACGTTCAGTAGAGTGCAATCAGTAGGCACATAAACCTTCTAGTATTGATCAAGCCTACCAACAGTCTCATTTGGTAGCACCCGGAGAAGTCAATTGGAAATCCCCAATGACAAATAGGAGGCAGACTCAACTCTCTTCCCCCATACATAAGTACTGTCAGAACTCACTGACAAAAAAGGAGGACAAGAGTAGGAACATACACCTACTCCAAGCACAAAATGGATGTATATTCCCGTTCCGGCAGCTGAAGTCACCAAGCACATTCTAACAATGGTGAAGGAGTAGAATCAAATACCTGCTCATATTCTAGATGCCTTCCAGGATATTATAACAGCTTCAACAACATCACAGGGAAAGAAATGAAAATATATCCCTACTAGTGGAGTGACACATCAACAGTTCACTCTGGAACAGATACACACCTCTGTTTTATTCCAAGAGGGTTGTGAGGCATACTCCCCCATATCATACGGACAACCAAGTCAGGAACATACACCTGATTTGATTGGAGATCATCATCCTAACCTGACTATTTCTCCTGAGCAGGAACATACACCTGCCCATAATAACCACTTTCATCAACAAGTGGTTCCCAAAGTGAGTAGGAAGCATCTAAGAAAAAGAACATAGTCAAGAAATCAAGAGCCAATCTGTAATAAGTCCTTTCTTGATTTTGGAGTTCTTGATGCACTCAGACAATTATCTATTGCAACTCAAGATTCTACTCTCTCATTTCCTAATAGTGGGAAAATTAATTCCGAAGGTCTGCATCAGACACTTCCTCATGAAGGCTTGCTTCATGACAGTTCGGTCGATCTCGAAGTATCATCTTTAGATGAGAGCCATGATAACCCTCTATGTGGCTAGAAGACTAAGGAGAAAAAGGTTTCATCTTTTGCTGTAACACACCATGGTGGTCCTCCCCATGATGATGAATCTAGCTGCGAAATTCCTATCCGCAATAATAATTCACATTGCCTGGAAAATGCTTCAATGGACAATGTAGTGATGAGAAATCCCTCTTATCTTTAGGCACTTGAAAATGTGAAGCCAGTCATGTCTGATTCTTTTACAATAGCATGTGAAATAATTTTTCAACCAGAAGATAGCCTGGGGTGTAGGTCATTCTACGAACCACCGATGAGTCATGCATATTCTAATTTGGTAAATGAATTCTCAACCAATATTGTTGAATCTAATGAATCAACAAAGAAGCACCATCTTTGGTCTAATTAGGTAGAAGAATCTTCATCAAATGATAAAGAAGAAATGATTAATATGAGAAAACAACGGACGAAAGGTGAAGTACCAGTCATGTTTTGGTCTTTGGTTGACTCTCAGTATGACATTCCAGAGATATTGATGGAAGATTGTATTCACGATATTCATCTCAACATGTGGAAAACTCTTTGTCAATTGAAAAATAAAATATTATCTTATGATGAATATGGAAATCATTTAAAGATAATAGAAGGGTCACAATGCCAAATTGATTTGGCCTCTCTCTCAGTTTCTCGATATCCAAAGGTTGAAAAGTAGCAGAGAGCCCATCAGAGTTCATGCATTGGCGCACTAAGAAGGTTGCGCTAGTTAATTGCCAATTACCCATCTGGTATTCATATCAGGGGATGGGGTGTTCATGGAGCACTGCATTTCACTATACTCTCCAGTCAACAAAGCCCGCCGAAAGTGGTCTCATGAAATGTTATTGCCCACAGCCAGCCACAACCAATTAGTTTTGTTTGTAATCAAAGGCTTGCTCAAGAACATGCCTCAACTAGTTCTTCTCAAAATGTGGAATACAAAGAACAAGTTGTTGAATTACTTTTGCATCAGACAAACGAGAACATCGAACAGGCTTCTCGTTTAGAGCGTGCACATCATCAAGTGATAGAAGTGTTAGAAATCATCAAACGGTCATTTGAACCAGGTGATTTGAGTGGATGTAGGTTAATGCATCCAGCCAATTTTCAGACTAAATTCCACAATTTCACGAGAGATTTTAAGAAAGTATCAGATGTAGAAGCTCAAGAGCCACCCCATCTTGCCAGACCGGGGACTCTTTTGGATTAACCCTCAGAATCAAGAAATAGGATTCGAGGAGTTGAGCAGAAATGGAAGGAACAACCCCAGTCCACCGGACTGGGGACTTTTTCAAATCCTCAATCTCTTCCTCAGATAAAGTCAGTATTCTCTCGATTAGGGAAGAATCCCCAAGAGGAATGAAGATCCGAATTATCAGGAGATTCCCTCCAAATTATAGTTTTTCAAGAAGTTCCTGAGGGATCAACTCAACAGAAGGCAGTGTCTCATCAGGGACATGGGAGAAGATAGTATCACAGAAATTCCGATAGAAGTGATGCAATGCGTTACACATCAATAAATGTCATCAATGCCATTGTTTCTGATCCTCCAGAACATGAGGCTCATTCAGAAGGATTAGATGAGGAAGTTCCTCCTCAAGAGGCTATGAACACAGAGGAAAATGAAGAAGGTGTCCGTACCCGGAATCAAAGGCTTACCCAGAATTTAGGTATTCCTTCCAGTAACCAACTCCCCCATCTTCGAAAGGCATCCAACAAGGGGAAATGGAAGAATCAGGTTACATACCCTTCCTCTGGAGAAGGCCAATCACTCTCACTAGATCAAATATTCACCCAACAAGAGGCAGAAATGAAGGAATTAAGGAGGTTGAATGCAGAACTACTTCAAAGTAGTCTTCCTCCTAAGCATGCTGGAGTTATTCATTCAAAGGAATTTGTTGCGGCTACTAAGATGGATTAATAATATCCTCCTTTACTAGTACACCCTCACAGGTCTAATCCTATGGTTTATACGCAACAACAACCAAAAATACTACCATCTGTGGCAGTCCCAGTCGCCACACCTATCCAAGCTCCAGTTATTGCACCTGCAAAGGTCCAAGCTCAACCGGATGTTTCTCAAAATTTAATGACTACCATTGAGTCATTAACATCTCGGTTGGAAGCTATGGAAGGAAAGCGTGCACTGGTTCAACTAGAGAAGAAATCTTACCCTGAATGGGTAGATGCAATTCCTCCCCCATCAAATTTTGCAAGTACCACATTCCCAATATTTAATGGTTTGGGAGACCCAGAGCAACACTTAAAAAATTTTGTTTCTCGTTGTGATCTAATGATGGGAACCCCTCAACAATAAGAAGTAGTTAAGCTCAGGTGTTCTGTACAATAATTACAAGGGCCTACTTTTGTCTGGTATACAAGCTTGCAATCCCGGTCAATTACTAGGTGGGAGGATCTCCGTCAATGATTCCTTCTTCAATTCAGCTCAACTTTTCCAAAGACAACAGTTTTTGATCTTACAAATTGTAAGCAAAGGGAGAATAAAAGAGTTTCAGATTTCATTGCTCACTGGAATGGATTAACATATTCCCTAAGCTTAGAACTCCCTCAAGAAGAGTTGTTGCCAATCTGTGTGGAAAATCTGCATCATGAATTATGCAAACCATTGATCCCTGTGAAATACACAGGAGGGTTTCAAGACCTTACTTCAATTGCTCAAAAGATTGAAGACTCTCTTATAAAGACTAAGGATAAAGCTCGTGTAATTCCATCAGCTCTAGGAAGAAGAATGGGTAAAGTAGATACTGATACAATTATTCTTAAACAAGAACCTGTACCTGCTTTTACTTTAAGGCCTTCATCTTCTCGAAGGTCTCCACCTCCTGAGCATCAACAACAGAGGCTGTTTCGTTAAGATGATCAAAGAGATCAAATAAAAAAACAATTTGAGGATCTAAAGATAAAATTTTACTCTTTCCTAAATGAACAAGTTCCTGGTTACTTCATTTTAGCTCTGGAAAATTATTTGGTTCAATTGCCAAGGCCTAAAAGGCCGAACAAGGAAGGAGATGAAGACCATCCCAATTATTTCCCATTTCATTAGATGTTGGGGAATCCCATTTAGAAGTTTTTTTTCTTCAAAGACCTCCTGTGAAAGATGGTGGACTTGGGACAAGTCAAATTGAAAGGTTCTTCAGCTCAGGTAGCATGTGTTACTACTACAAATCCAGAGGATGAAGGCAAGTGGCAAGAAGTCAAAAACAAAAATGCACAGAAATATGATGATTGGATGGTCAGAAAAATGATCAACCGAACTCATTCCATTTTGCAAATGCAATTGAAGAAACCAATTGTGTCTTTTGCTATGAATGACACAGCAAAACCCTCTTCATCAGAGGGAAAATACTCAAAGAAATGGCATAATTCAAAGAAAGAGGAACAATCAGAAGAAGATGAGATCATGTTAAAGCCCAATTTGTCTTTGACTCTGGAAGATTTTATGCCATCTACTTCAAATCCACGGGCACTGCCCTGCCAAACGGTACAGCCTAAATGGGCTAATCAGGTAGAATCTTCATCAGATGAAGAGTTGATCTTTGGTTCTATTAACATGATTCATTTAATAGATCCTTATGCCAGTCATAACTTCGATCTTGATGATCCTGAGTTCCCTGTATCAAACAGAGGAAATAGAGGGAGTTCCAGAGGTCTGGGATACAGAAAAAGACATGGATATCCCAGAAACCACTATTCCAATTCCACCCCTGCTAGAACTGTGTATGCAGCAGAAACTCGTGGAAGAACCCTTCAGCGGGCTCAACAAGAACAAGAAAATTCTTCCACCAATAGCAGATTTAGTTTAGGTACAGTTATTCTAGAGGATCAGTTAGAGGTCCCACCTTCTTCCTCTCAGAAAGTAAATAGACCTATTCGGTCTAATCTTCCAAATCCAGAAGTATTTTCAACTCCTACCCCGATACAAGAAGAATCTACTTCTAAAGCATCAAACTCTAAGGAATTTGTGAAACCACATGTTCCTGTTGGAAAACACAGACCTTTGGATTAAAAATATGATGTTTTAAAACATTTGGCCTAAGTACCAAAAAATTTATAAATTCTGGATGCCTTGAATCTATCCAAGGATCTTCGAGAGGCACTCATTTAGGCTTTGTCAAGTCCTCAGGAGTTCGAAACTAAAATTTTTTCGGCTGAAGTCTATCATGCAGAGAATAATCCTATAGAATTCCATGCAGTGATATATTTTACAGATGAAGATGAAGATGATGTCGTGCATGGACATATCATACCTTTGTATTTATCTGGCAAGGTCAATGGTGTAGACATCTGAAGAGCTTTCATAGATAATGGTTCAGAAGTCAACCTCATCCCCATTTGTACACTTCGTCGATTGGGCCTCACAAAATCTTATTTATCTCTTTCTACTTTGATGTTGCAAGGATGTGATAAAAATGAATAAGAACCACTGTGTGAGATTACACTCAGAACTCAGTTTGGAGACCTTGTATCCAATTAATATTTCATAGTTGTTGATCATGATACAACCTTCAATGTTTTGCTTGGAAGACCTTGGCTAAATCAACATGCGACTATCCCTTCATCATACCATCAATGTCTTAAATATTGTTTCGATGGCCAAATTGAAAAATTGTATGGTGATAAATCCCCCTTCAAAACATGTGAATCGAAATACATTGAGGCAGAATTCTATCACATGAAGGGTAAGGAGAAATCCACAATAAGGGAGGTTACCAAGGTTAATGCTTCATATGGTTTGGAAAAGATTCCAGTAAACCCATTCACACATGTGAGTACAGATTATGTGTTTCCTATCAGTCAAATTGACAGGATATACCCGAATCCAAATACTCTTATGGAAACTTCCATAATTTCAATTATGGCAATCAAGCCAGAAAGCATAGGAGAAATTGGCGATTCACCAAACAATGATGAAAGCTCAAATGGAGATGTCTTCATTTCATCTACTGAAATCCAGAAAGTCTATACTTCACCAACCTGGCCATAAGAAGTTATAGAAATATCAGAGGTGAACGATGATGTCGATTCTCAATCCATAATCTCCTCTTTATTACCCAAGGAAGACCCTTCATCATCAATAGGGTCAGAAATGGAAGCCTCTTCTTCAAGATGTTCAGATTTTAACATCTCTCATGATCATGGAAATTATACTTCATCATCTACTATGAAAGTAGAAGAAGAAGAGATAACATGTGTTGAAGAAGAAAAGGAAGATATCAGGGATGCTCCTCCAGCATTTGAAGAGGGTATCTCTACCACTGTGGATGAACTCAGAGAAACAAATCTGGGTATAAAAGAAGATCCACGTCCCACTTTAATTAGTGTGTTCATGACTCTTAAAGAGAAAGAAATGTATATTGCGTTTTTAAAGAAAAATTGAGATATATTTGCTTGGAATTATACAGAAATTCCTGGGCTCGATACCAATGTTTCCACTCATCATTTGGGTTTTCCAGAAGAACATTGAGGATTTAAGCAAGCTGCTAGAAGAACACATCCAACTTACACTTCCAAAATTGAAGCTGAAGTGGATAAGCTTATAAAAGATAACTTTATTAGATAAGTTCAATATCCAAAGTGGTTGGCTAATATTGTCCCTGTGAAAAAGAATAATGGAAAAATTAGAGTTTTCATTGATTTCAGAGATCTTAATCGGCATTGTCCTAAGGATGATTTTCCAGTTCCGATTATAGAACTCTTGATTGATGAAACAAATGTATATGAATCACTTTCCTTCATGGATGGATATTTTGGATATAACCAAATCTGAATGGCTTCAGAAGATGAAGAATCTACAGCTTTCAGATCCCCTCAGGGTGTGTTTTTCTATCGGGTTATGCCCTTTGGCCTAAAGAATGCAGGCACAACATATCAGCGTGCCATGCATCGTATCTTCAAAGCATTTTTAGGGAAGTTTGTTTAATGTTATGTGGATGATTTGGTGGTTAAATACAAAAAATGTTCTAATCACTTGGCTGATTTGGAATTCATATTCCACAAACTTTGACAACATAATTTGAAGATGAACCCCTTGAAATGTGATTTTGGGGTAACCTCAGGAAAATTTTTCGGCTTTTTTGTATGCCATCGTGGTATATAAGTCGATCCTGAGAAGAAAAAGTCAATCCTTGGTATTTCACCTCCTCAAAATTTGAAATAATTGAGAGGACTTCAAGGACACTTAGCCTATATTCGTCGTTTCATCCCCAATCTGGCAGGAAAAAGTTTACCCTTCACCAAATTGATGAATAAGGGAGTAACTTACCAGTGGACTGAATAATGTCAAGAGGAATTTGATATTCTCAAGAAATATATCTTGATTCCACCGGTATTAATTACACATGTTGAAGGAATACCACTTATCCTCTATGTGATAGCCTTGGAGAGATCATTGGGTGCCTTCCTTGCCCAGAAGAATGATGATGGGAATGAAAACAACCTTTACTATCTCAGTCGGATTATGATTGAAGCAGAAACCTGATATTCAAGTATTGAAAACTGCTGCCTGGCATTAATATTTGTAGTTCAAAAGTTGAGACACTACCTGAAACATCATGAGGTCCAATTGGTATCTTGTAATAACCCACTCAAATTCATCCTTAGTCGTCCAATGCTTACAGGACGTCTGGAAAGGTGGGAAGTTATTTTGCAGAAATTTTATATCCAATATGTGTCTCAAAAGGCAATAAAGGGTCAAGCACTAGATGATTTTCTTCCTGAACACCCTTTATCAGAATATACATCTTTAGATATTGAACTTCCTGATGAAGAAGTCTTTTATATTCATGATAATATTCAAACATGGTTAATGTACTTTGATGGTGCTTCCAGAAGTCCAACTAGGAAGAAAATGGAAGATCCTAAATTCAACAAAGTTGGATTATGAATTGTACTTATTTCCCTGGAAAAGGTAGTTCTACTTTATTCCTTCTCATTTTTGGGAGGCGGTACAAATAATGAAGCAGAATACCAAGCTCTCATCGCAGGATTAGAGTTGGCGCTTCAAGAACAAGTGAATCACTTAAAATTGAAAGGTGATTCATACTTGGTAATCAAACAAGTCAATGGGGATTATTCCATCAAAAAAGAAGAGTTAATCCCTTTGTATGATTATGTTAGAGAGTTAATGGAGGAATTTCCTTTGGAACCAACATTTTCTCATGTCCCAAGATTACAAAATGCCCAAGCTGATGCACTGGATAATATAGCCACAGCTTTGGAAGATCCAAATCGGGATGAGACAATCATCAGTATTGCCCACCATTGTACAATTTCACCTTATTTTCAAACTTGAATAGAGGAAATTAATGAAATTAGTCCCATTCCTGAACCATATGGTCATACTATAGGATGGATGGCACCTATCAGGGAATACCTTCAAAAGGGAACACTTCCACCTGATAGAGCTAGGAAAGAACAAATCTGGCGACGTGTGGTAAATTTTACTCTTTATGATAGCCTGAATCACCTAGAGAAAATTCTCTACAAAATAGGTTTTGATGGAGTTCTCTTCAGATGAATTGATGGTGAAGAGACAATGTCTATCATGAAAGAAGTTCATGCAGGAGTCTGTGGTGCCCACCAGTCTGGACATAGACTATATGATCAAATTCGAAGGCTTGGATACTTTTGGACTTCAATGATACAAGATTGTGTTGATTTCAAAAAGAAGTGTCATTTATTCCAAGTACATTCCAAATTCATTCATCAACCCCCAGAGTTGATTCATATAGCTAAATACTCATGGCCATTTTCCATATGGGGAATGGATGTAGTAGGACCTTATCCTTCAGCTACAACCAAGCAGTTTAAGTACATTCTTACTGCTACTGACTTTTTTTCCAAATGGGTAGAGGCAATACCTCTCAAAGAAGTTAGTTCTAAAACCATTGTTAGATTCATCAGGTCTAACATCATTACCAGATTTGGTGTCCCTCATACCATATTGATGGACAATGGTACCAACTTCTGTTCATCCGAGGTAAGGAAGTTGTATCAAGAATACAACATCAAATCTAACCATTCCTCTCGGTATCATGTAGAGGCCATGGAAAAATAGAAGATTTCAACAAGACTCTTTCAAATATACTAAAAACATATGGTGGATAAAGATAAGAAATCATGGCCTGATAAACTATTTCATGCTTTATGGGCTTATCGGACCACTACCCGCACTACAACACGGTCAACTCCATATTCATTGGTATATGGAATAGAAGCAGTCTTTCCCATTTAGGTTCAATTACCCTCACTTAGGGTATCTATTTGTGATCATTCATCTACAGATGAACAATATCAAAAGCGATTGGATGAATTGGAATGATTAGACGAGAAAAGATTGTGCACCTTGCACCACTTGGAAGTCTATCAGAATCGAATAACACGAGCTTTCAAAAAAACGTTCATCTTCATTCATTCATTCAGGGAGAATTGGTATTGGTTCTCAGAACTCCAATGATACTAGGGAAGAAACCTCCCAAGCTAGAGCCAAAATGGGAAGGACCTTATTCAATACATAAGGTCTACTCCAATGGAGCCTATTCTTTAATCTCAATGGATGGAGAACTAATCACTACTCCAACCAATGCCAGATTTCTGAAGAAGTCTTTTGTATAATACAAATACATAGATTGTCCATGCATATGACCTTAAACTATTTGCACTTATGTCCAACACGATGTTAAACTGTGTCATCCTTACTATATGACGTTAAACTATACAACCCTTCTTAAGTCCTTACTGCATGACATTAAACTGCACAGTCCCTTCTTCATCCAACATGATGTTAAACTGTGACGTCCTAGATACATGATGCTAAACTGTACAGAAGTCCCTTATGTCCAGTAAGACGTTAAACTACATAATCATCGATCCATGCATATGACCTTAAACTATTCGCACCAATGTCCAACATGATGTTAAACTGTGAAAAAGTCCTTAATACGTCTAACATAATGTTAAACTGTGTCCTCTTTTTCCCTTACTGCATGAAATTAAATTTCACAGTCCCCCTTTAATCCAACATGAAGTTAAACTATATTGTCCCCATCGTCTTAGCTATAGGATGCTAAACTGTAAATCACCCTTATTGTCCAACATGACGCAAAACTATGTTCACGTCCAACATAACATTAAACTGTGTCCCTATATTTTTCCTACATGATGCTAAACTATACTGTTCATTCATCCTACATGACGTAAAACTAAAAAAAGTCCCTTTATACGTCCTACATGACGTTAAACTGTATTTTGTCCCTACTATATGACACTAAACTGTGCATCACCAATTTTCCTCACTACAAGACTTTAAACTTCATAGTCCCTTCATATGTCCTACATGACATTAAACTATTAATCATTAAGGTTATTGCTACCTCTTGTTTCTCTCACTGAGTATGACTCATGTGAGCTTAGAGTAAACTTCAACAATAACACCCTCTCTGGGCCACTAACCATTTGTAAGTCCCGTCACCATTTTTTTAGGTCATTGTCCTCAAGAACAACCTGATCACTAATTCATTATTTAATTGAACTACGCGGACTTTGATCCTTGCCTTCTAGGCTGGGTACATAGGCAACCTCCTGAGGTTAAATCCCAAAACCAATCTCTTCACATTGGTTAACCTTCATCTCATATGATGTTGATATGTGAAGTATCCCCAGAACCAATACATTTTACATTGGTTCACCATCATCCTTTCTATATGACGTTAAACTATTCACACTTTTTGTCCTGTACGAAAATAAACTACAACATTCTTTGACACCCTCACCTAATAGGGAATCATTATTTATATTGATATCTAATAATGCTATATTCCAAAGACTACGTGCATACATGGCAATGCCCGAACCTTTTATCTTGGGTCAATCCATCATTGCACTAAAGTCCCCCTTTCACCCTTCACTTGTACGAACCAAATATGTATAAAGGGTATTTCAAGAACTATGTGCGGCTTGATTCCCATCCCTAGGGGATACGTAGGAACGTTCGAGCATCCCTCGAATCTAGCCCCAAGTATTTGGGCCTAACCCCAAATTTCACTTTCAGTCCCTTGGCTGAAAAGTTTCCTTGTGAAAACATGAATGTGGTATGAAAACCCTGGTCTTCATTCACATCAGGTTTATAACAAACACACACTGTGTATTCCTTATAATGGTCCGAGTTCTATGACCCTAAACTAAGATCTTCTACTCTCTCATCCCACATGACGTTAAACTGTATTTCAAGAACTATGTATGTCTTGATTCCCATCCTTATGGGATACATAGTGAAGTCCAGCACCTCAATTCAGGACCCAGCCACAACATAATTATGGTTAGCATTGGTCTGTGTATCTCTATATGCATTGAACGATGCCCATTTTGATGTGTCATACTCCTAACCTTAAATACTTCCAGATCTCTATATCCCTTTTCTTGACTCCTAGTCACAAAATGTATGATACTTGAGAGTTCTTTTTCCTGACTATACAGCACGTGCCCTTAGGCGTCCTTGTATAAACTGTATACATAATGGACCTGTCAGCCAAAAGATGCTATTATTTGACTTTGCAGCCAATGCCCTTAGGTGGCCCTGTATAATTCAACCCCCTAACGGGTTTGTTAAATATTGGTAACTTCATTATTGGGAGGAAAAACTCTTTTTTCCATATTTGTATTAACGAAAATGTGTAGTGATCCACAAAAATAGCCATCCGTAACATATTTGTCTCATACTCTTTTTCATGATCTGGAAGTATTCAAGTCTATGGTTTATATTTCCCTTCCCTACGTTTGGGTCAAACCTTCGTAGGAGTGACATTCATCCAATTCTTTGATAATCTTGATTGGAAATATCATCTCCATATTCAAGTACCTCTTTCCATACAGCAGACTCTGTGCTTTGGAAAATTTGAATCTCCATAAACTTCCACTGTCTTTTTAGCAGTAGAATAGTAAATTTCTGAGAGTTCTTTTTCCTGACTATGCAGCACATGCCCTTAGGCGGCCTTGCATAAGTAGTCTACATAACGGACCTATTAGCCAAAAGATGCTATTATTTGACTATGCATCCAATGCCCTTAGGCGGCCCTGCATAATTCAACACCCTAATGGGTTTGTTAAATAGTGGTAACTTCATTCTTGGGAAATAATTCTTCTAATGCCTTTTAGCCCCTTTTCGTATCATTCCTTAGATTCAAAATTTCTTAAGTAATAGTTTACATGTTTTCCCCTATACTTGAGTGTGGTAATATATTTTCAGATAAATTATCAAGGAATTGAGTCAATTTTAATCCATTCGGTCAAATCTATTTCGACCTTAAACATTAGCCTTTTTATGTCTGACGTGCATGAGTTTAAACTACCCACAAAAGACAAGGGAACTCTGAACAAAAGTCAAGTCCCAACTCACTAAACATATACTTTGTATGATTTAGGTAATATTGATAAATTAAAAAGATTCAAAGTTTGTAGGGTTATTTATAATAATCCTAGTAAAAATCAAACTATTCTTACTAGGCCCATTGGCTTAGGTAAAAATTTAAAGAAGGTAGCAAAAGAAGGAATGTACAAATGATTGAAGATGAAAGTGTCTTTCATTAATGCACAAGAGTTAGAAGGACGTCCACAGACTGGAGTCTCTTCTCTTTTCCAAGAATTACAAGAGGCTTTCAACAAAACTCTTCATTTGATTCACGGCATCCCGAGCTTCATTAGCATCCACTTAGAACTCATTCATTAAACTGAATACAATAAGAGACGTAGTGATACCGAATCTTCTTGGAACAATTGTAAAAGAATGTTCTTGAGTGCGGTTTGAGAAAACTTTCTACAGATCAAACATTGACTCTGTTTCTATCCAAGAGACTTGGAAGATGGATACATGGATTTTAGAATGGATCATTGGAAGTAAATATCCATTTAGAGAGAGTACTCTTTTCAGATAATGTTATAATGTCATGATAGTCTTCTCTCCACCAACTGGAAGCGAGACATGATATTTCTTCAAGTACTTGGCCAAATCTGGGAAAGTGTTATCGCATATATCATAGTAATCATTTCCAATGATGTTCATCATGTCATCAATCTGCTTTCTAACCAAATGTTCAGTCATTCCAATTCTTCTTGGAGCCATTGAATCTGTACAAAGGTCAAATAATTAACTCTTAAGTGAGTTGATTTTTCATAAAATTTGTGAAGAAACATAAAAAAATGGCTAAGGCATTAAGGGGCGCAAGTCCAATTTTGGCATGTAAGTATAGTTGTGTCGCTCAAGTTTTTGGCGCGCAGGTATCATCGCGCAAGTCCAAATACCTCTACAGAAGCGCGACACAACGAAACAGCGAAAAAAAAGACACTTGCACGACAAAGGAAACTTGCACAATGAGAGCGGGAATCTTTGAGAACCGGGTGCTTTGCGCAAGAATGACCGTATATTTATAGGCAAGGCCGCACCCCTGCGTGCTGAAGCCTGCGCGGCTCGCACCTGCGTGACGCCATCTGCGTGCCTCTCACATGCGTGCTCAAAACTTGCACGCTGCCCTTCCTTGGTATTCTTATTTACCTCAGAGTCACATCCTCATTCCTTTTGGATCCAACTCTGAGAGGGAACTTTTGTTGACGCTCCTTTTTTTCATAGAATATAACGACTGAAAAAGGGAAAATACCTTAACACAAAGTGATTCATCCTTTGAAGAAACATCAAAAATTGACAAAGGAATGGAAAAGGATTTGTTTACACTTGGGTCACACAAGTTTCATCATGGTTGCGCAAGTATACTTGCGCGCCTGATATCGGTCGCACAGGTTACTTGTGCGCCCTAAGTTGTTTTTTCCCAAGGTCTTCAAAGGCCTATAAATACCCCTTGTGGGCCCCCCATTTCGAGGACGAAAAATACAGAAACTCAGATTTGAGCTCCCGATGCCCTAGTCTCTTCTCAAAGCCTTCTGAACACTTCTAAGGCAATTTATTACCTAGAATGGAAGGTCTAAAGAAAGGGAACAAGGCCTAAGTGTTGAAATTCATCAACACCTGCACGCCTAAGTGTCTAACCCTTCAGGGAATTGAAGACACTTGTGCGCCGCCTTATCCCATCAACAAAACTTGCGCACCACTCATTTAAAGGTCTTTAGGGATAATACTAAGGGCTTGAGCCAAGCCTCGCCCAAGTATTACCCTATGGGTTGATCACCGCGCAAGTATACCTGTGTCGCGTAGGTATACCTGCACGACCAGGACCTGCGCGCCCAAACATGACCTACGCGCCTACCTTCTTTTGGGTGCCCCTCTTGTCCATTCATCTCTTTTCTTCAAATCCACCTCTCCTCTTAAAGATTTATCCTTCAGAATCCTCTTCAAAGACATTTATGGCATGATTCATTAGTTGGATTCCTTATCTGAAAGAAATTCTGTGGAACATCTCTCAAAACCTAGTGAATTACATATCTTTATGTCATTAAGGTTAGATATTTCATTCATTCAACCTCATCCTTCAAGATGAGAAGATCTTTAATATGGGAATCCTATTTAGGAGTAAGCCCCAAGTCCCCTATTCTTGGGCATACTTTTTAGGAATAAATCCCAAGTTCTCAAATATGGGCATCCTCCTTGGGAGTAAGCCCCAAATCCCAAGTTCCCAAATATGGGCATCCTCTTTAGTAGTAAGCCCCAAATCCCAAGTTCCCAAATATGGGAATCCTTTTCAGAAGTAATCCCCAAGTTCCAAAATATGTGAATCCTCCTTAGGAGTAAGCCCTAAATACCAAATTACCTTAACCTGGGCCTCCTTATCAGGAGTAAGCCCCAGTTCTCAAGACCCTTTAACCTGGGCCTCCTTCTCAGGAATAAGCCCCAGTTATAATTTCTCTTAACCAGTCTCAACTTATTTTGATTTTCCTTCTCAGGAATAAAACCCAATCACAAGTATCCTACTAATTTGAGTATCCTCCTCAGGAGTAACACCCAAGTTAGAGCATCCAAATCTCCAAAAAGTACATATACCTTTATGGACCTTGTTCCTGGGCTTCTTCTCTAAAGAAAGTCCTAATCTTTATCTATTTGGGAAATCATACATACATAATCCCCATATCATTCCTTGTGACTGCATCTTTTGTGGCACAAATTGTCAGGTTTACTGATGCCTCTTGTTTCTCACACTGAGCATGACTCGTGTGATCTTAGAGTGTAAAAGTAACCACAAAACATCTCTTTGGGCTGTTAATTATACATAAGCCCCACAATTCCCAACTGAACTACGTGGAATTTGATCTCTACCTTAAAATTGGAGTACGTAGGAATCCTTTCTGAGGTTCAAGCCCATAACCCATTAAGTCTCATTCATCCTATATGACGTTAAACTATATCTTAATTCCTCAACTACATGGGTTCTGATTCCTTTTCTAACAAGGATACGTAGGTATTCCATCTGTGGGTTTGATCCCAACTTTGAAATACTCCATGTCCTTTTGAACGATAATAAACTTCAAGTTCCCCGCTGAGTGGATTTAAAACCAGTATAGTTATCATAATGACCAAGAGATCTTTATATAATGTGTTGAAGGATACCATTGACTAAGAATCTCTAACAAATACAGATGATTCTCTATCGATTAAGAACCTCAAATAAATATAAAATATTCTCTAAATCTCATACATATTAATAATTGATTTTTAGATCTTAAGGAAAGCTCATTTTAATACTTGGTAGTGTAATAAGGATTCACGAACATAACTTAAATCTATAAAGAGATTCCCGAAGTAGACAATAATTCCCCTAAAAAAGGTGTGATGAGTCCGACCTCCCATCCTATCGACTAATGAAAATTCTTAAGCCTCATCAGTCCACAACTAATGAGTACCTACCTTTGGAAAGTAGGTCCAAATGGATATATAATCATTGGATGTTTCCAGTTCTACGAATAAACCCGTTAGAAACCGATTGGAATGTTTGAACCTCAAACAAACAAGGTCATCCCCATTACTAGAGGGAACAGACCTATGTGCATCATCCAAAAGTTCTTTATTTGGCTCCAGACTTGATGGAACACATAGTATTTTTCAAAATCTCACAATTCTTTCTTCATTGAAATTGAAATCCAAGTATTTCTCTTTTCTAATAGTTTCCACTTTCTTCTAAATTCCCACATCATCCTTTTGAGCATCCTTTAACCTTTCCAAAAGAGAAGGTTGGGAAATCATTTGTGAAAGGATTGATGTTGTTCCCTTCTTTATGATTCCCATGTCCATCTTCATCAAATCTAAGAAGATTTAATCCTTTTCAATTCTCATCAATGATATAATTGTTGGGTACTTTCTACTTAGAGAATCTTCCACCTTGTTCACTTTCTTAGGGTGGTAATGGATTGAGCAATCATAGTCTTTGATCAGATTTAACCATCTTCATTGGCGCATATTAAACTCTTTCTGTGTGAATATATACTTGAGGATTTTTTGGTCCATATATATTTCACACTTTTCCCCAAAGAGAGAATATCCCTAAATTGTTAAAGCGAAGATCACCACAGCCAACTATGGATCATGTGTTGGATATTTCTTCTCATGAAATTTCAATTTCCTTGAATCATAGGCAATGACTTTGTCATTTTGCATCAACACACAACCCAATCACTTCTTCAAATCATCACTAAATACCACAAAAATTTATCCACTTGTGGGTAGTATGAGCACGAGTGTAGTGATATGCCTCATTTACAACTCCTTGAAGCTTTATTTTCATTCATCACTCCAAGAAAACTTGAATCCTTTCTAAGTTAGCTTGGTAATAGGGTTTGACAATCGTGAGAAATTTCTCACAAATCGGTGGTAATATCCAGTTAACCCCAAGAAGCTACAGATATCCATTACCGATGTTGGCGTCAGCCATCACTCTATTGAATCTGTCTTCAAGGGATCCACAGATATCCCATTTCTTGTAATTATATGACCTAAGAATGAGACCCACTTCAACCAGAACTCACACTTACTGTACTTTTCGTAGAGATTTTCCTTTCGCAAGGTCTCTAGTATAGTTCATAGATGCTCCCCATGCTCCTCCTTGGTTTTTGAGTATATTAGAATATCATCTATAAATAATACCACAAAATTTTAAAGGTAATACCTAAAGACTATATTCATCAAGTTCATGAAGATTTTTGGAGCATTAGTGAGTTTGAAAGGCATTACTATGAATTTATAGTGCTCATACCTTGTATAAAAAGAAGTCTTGGGGATATCCTCCTTCTTCACCCTTACTTGGTAATATCCTAACCATAGATCCACATTGTAGAAGTATTGTTCTTCACGTATATGATCTAACAAGTCATCAATTAGGGGTAGATGATACTTTTTCTTTATCATGATTTTGTTGATCTCACGATAATCAATGCAAAGGCACATTGACCCATCCTTCTTCTTAACAAAGAGGACTGGTGCACCCCATGGTGAAGAACTTGGGAATATAAACCCTTTATCCAGATTCTCTTGTAGTTATTTCTTCAGATCCTCAAGCTCCACAATATCCATTCTATACAGAGTATTCAATATTGGCAATGCCCCAGGTATAAGATCAGTTCAAAATTTAACATATCTTCTCAGAGGAAGACTAGAAAATTCCTCAGGAAACACTTCTGTGAATTCCCTCACAATAGGCATGTCTTCAAGGATGGTTTCTTCCTTAGACTCAATAATCTGATCCAGATACACATGCTCATAGGGCAGTAATATCCATGCTTGAGATGATAGTGCTAAAGAAGACTCATCCTTCTCCTTGAACTTGTACAAAATCGGGGGTTGATTCACCATATGGAGAGTGATTTCCCTCTCACAACAATTTATGTTGGATCTATATAAGGAAATCCAATCCATGCCAATAATTACATCAAATTACACCATAGGGAGTTTGACGAGGTTCACAAGGAAGTTCAATCCACAAATTATGACAAGGGAGGAGTTATATTCATGGGATTTAATGATTTTCCCATTTTATGTACTCACCGACATATTTACCTCCATGATTTGTGGTGGTGTTGGGATTGTTCTACTAAAATTTTGGGATATAAGAGAATGTGTAGAACCAAAATTAAAAAGTACATTTTCTATTATTGAATGAATAGATAGTGTACCTGTCACCACTTCTTTTTCAGGGTTCACTTTGACATTAGTGATGGAAAAATCTCACCTTTAATGCCTTGGAGGTTGTTGGTTTCCTCTGAAAACCCTTGGCTTAGGGATCTGGTTTTCAAAGTGCCCTATTTCTTTGCGTTTGAAGCAATGAACAATGTGTTGAGGGTCGAATAGAGCATTACTCTCCTCTATCGCAACAACGAGTTTCTCTTATCATAAGTTAATATCTAGGTGCCCTTCTCTTCTACACCTAAATCATTTCCTCTTCCCCTTCAAGTAATTTACAGGGTGCTTCTTTCCACACATTTGGCAAGTAGGGTGCTGTATTTTCTTAGCTTCATGGGATTTATCCATCGGACCTCAAGAATTAAAGTTCACCTTACAATTATTATCCCCAGGATACCCCTGAGATTTTCCAATCTCCATTTCAAATTTGAGGTCACATCAAACAATTTCCTCATAGATCTTGAAGTCACATATTACTAGGGATTTCCATAGGCTAGGTTTTATCTAACCAAAAAAGTGTTCAACCTTACATTTAGGGGTAACGACAATGCTAGAGGCATATCATGTAAGCCTTGTGAAGTTTTCCTCGTATGCTTTGATGGATTCATCATCTTTTTTCTTGAGTTAAAGGAAGTCCCTTTCCATCTTTAGTCGGAGGGTGTGCGGAAAATATTTTTCGAAAACCATTTTCTGGAAATCCTTCCATTACAATGCCTCAATCTCCTCCTTCGTATTTGTATTTTTTTATCAATGTTCAACATTGATCGGCTTCACCCTCGATATGATAAGCATCCAGAAGAACCTTCTCTTGTTCGGAACATTAAAGGATGGAGAAGGTCTTTTCAATATAGTTGATCCATTGTTTGGTGATTGAGGGATCAGATGATCCATTAAAAGTGGGAGGCCTTTGTCTCATGAAGCTCTTGACTGCGACTTGTTCTTTCTTAGGGGGGTTGAACGTTCCTCTTGACCCATGCTTCTATTCAAAATTTGAGTTAACTGAGAAAGTATCGTGACAGAGTTCGTGATTCCCGCTCCCATCATATTGGGAATATCAGTATAACAATCATCAAATTGATCTTTTCATCGATTATTAGCCTCAGTCCTCCTAGTACTGGCCATTGGATGGAATAAAAGTAAAGTTATGGGTCACACATAAAGGGTAATCTAAATAAAAAAACAGATGACTTATAAATTACTTTTATTTACATAACTTATGAATATATAGTCTTCAATCTATGTTATCCATGATCTACTTACCAACATATATTCTTAGGGGAATTTTTTTTATTACCTTAATAATGATTTATACTAATCTTGTGAATTTACCATAGCATATCCCCTAGGAGTATCGCAACCAAGAGTGCATCAAGGCCTGTTGTCGTGTACCAGGATACCTTGGGTCAAGCCTAAAACTCCTTGTTGGAGTTTTCACTCCTAGGTACATCTGTGCCAAAGCCACATCTACCTGCTCGTATCCAGACATGGATTTATTTGCTTGAAAAACCACTTACTCAATACTAACCAAAATTTAGGGATGTTTTTATTATACTTAGTTGTAACCCTAAGTATTCAATAGGGTTTTATAATCCTAATCCCAAAAATAAATAAACCTATCCACTAATACCAACTATAACAACCCTTATCTTTATTATACACTTAAACATGATTTATTACATAAAATTTCACTGAAGACAACTATGAGGATCAATAGTTCTATTGCCTTGATAAATTAGGAACATTACATAACAACTTAGAATATAAAACACAACATATTTTTTGAAAACTACCTTTACATGACCACAACATTCCCTCATACTTAGCATTGCATGGGATAACCTGAGGACATGTATTAGAAGAGAGTGAGCTATAAAGCCTAGCAAGGGAGTAAAAAAGTCATAAAACGAAGAATACAATACATGTTATTTAATAGTAATATCAATAGATAATAATAGAAACATGAATATAAAGTCATGATATGACATGATTAACATAACATGGAAATGTGGAAACAACATTTAACATGATATTAGCATGAGACATGGATCATTGCACATGGAGCATGAGTAAACCCTCATTGCAATTGAATTAGAATGAGTAAACCCTCATTGGACTTAACTTATCATGATTATAATCTTACCCAATGCATTGGAGCACTATCAGGGCACACCCTTTTTTATCATTTCATTTCATGCATAAATGTGCCACATAGATCATACAACATGGATTCATTAAACATCATAATTTATTCCATGATAAAGGGATGTGTAATTAATACATGAAACTATATAATAAATAAGTAAATGTGCATAAATGTGAATACCCTTGATATAGAAATGGTCATTGTATCCACCACACAATGACTTTGGCTTGGAAAATCATGGTGCAATTTTGGCAGCATAACGACATGACATAATAATTAATAAAAATGGTTGATGAGAGAGAAAGTTGTATATCATAATATGTACATGAAATTTATAGTAATTGGGTCATATAGATACATGTCCCAACATGAGTAATGGAATTTAGATTCATAATACAAAATAATTACTTGAATGTAAATGAGGAGAGAGAAATTCCTTATGGAATTTCGACATGGTAACAGGTGTACATGGGAGGCATTAATGAGAGGTAAAGGGTTCTCTCATCATTAAAACATAAAGAGGGCAGTATGGTGGAGGTGTAAAATTATACCCCAACATTTATAATTTATATTAAAATGGCATACATATATTAAGAAACTTGGATAAAATGAGGAAGGAATGAATCACTTACTTAGAAGTGTGATAAAAAAGGCTTAAGATAGGATTATTGAGAGATTGGGTCACCTTGGGAGGATTATAGAGAGAGGAAGGATGATTTTGGTTGAACTCCAAATGCTTTGATTTAAGAGGAAGTGAGAGCTTGGTGGGTTTATATAGGAAAAGGAAGGGAATTCTTTATTATTTAGGTTTTGGACCCTACACATTAAACTAATCAAAAACACAAAACATCCCATGGTTTTTGCCAATTGTTTATTCTAAAGGGTAGTGAAGAAAATTTTTTATAAGTCCAATGGCAAAACTTCTTAAAATATTAGGTTTGCTTATGTGGAGGTGATTCACACTCTCAAGGAAATCATCTTAAAAAGATAAAATGTTTTATAAGTCTTGGAGGGTCTATTAAGGCTTTGTAAAATATATAAAATAAACCTAAAATCACATTATTTTAACTGTAAAACATATATTGGAAAAACATACCATTTATATTATTTTATTACATCACTATTGGGTCATTGTGATGTCATAAAATACATTATATATTTAAACGATATTTAATTTTTACCCAAAAAATTGATTATCTTAGAAAATTATGAAAAATTCACTGTTGAATAATTTTGACATCCTGATTCCAAAAATAATATCCATTTTATCTAATTAATTTTCTAAATATAATTTTTTTTATTTTAAAATAAAAACCGACACTTATAAAAAATGCATGGGTTTTGACAAAAACAGCTTTCAAACCTTGATAAAAATTGAAATTGTATTATAAAATTATACAATCATTTATATTTAATAAAAATTAATTAAATAATAATAATATTTTATTAAAATATTATTTAATTCAAAAATCCATTAATTTATCAAAATATATTTCTTAGTTGAATATTAACTAAAAATTCTATCTGTACTTTAAAAACTATTTACAAGGTGACAATAATAAAAAAAATGTATATTCTTTATAAAAAAATAATGTACATAGTCATAGTGCTAGGGTCTTGTTACATAACCATTTAAAACACCCAGATAAGACTTTAGAGTATGGTGTGTGATGGTGACCGACTCTTAGGGTGGCTCAAATAACATCGCTCAAGTGGTAATCTCTATCAACTTACACTTCTCTTGTAGGTGGTTCTGATCAAGCTTAAAATATTCAATCTTGACATGGTATTAGTCAAGAGTGAAGCCCAATGACACCACCTCCTTTCCGAGATTTGAAAAATTGGCCTCATACAGAGAAATTATACTGGATGAGGCCATTGCTTACTTTATTTAAGTAAATTGGATTTTTTAAAGCCCTATATTTATACTAATCATGTTATCACTATTCAATGACTATATTAGAAACAATAACAATTATTAAGGGTATTTTGAAATCTAAAAACTTAAAACCAAGGATTTGGATACGTTTTATATTATCATTCTACATAATAAGATATTTAAATAGATCAAGAGGAATTTTCGTTAATGAATGTTTAGGTTGTTACAAGGGGGCTCCAAAAAACCCTCCTCTCTTGCTCTTCCCCATCATTATAGCTCCTATAAGGATCCTAAGGTGAGTTCCTCTTAGTTTTTCGTCGATTTCCTCCTCTTATCTCTTTTATCTCTTGTTTTCTTAGTGTTTTCTTGGTGGTTTCTCTATTTTCCAACCCCTAAGATGAGGGTTGGGTTATATGGTTCTATTTATTGGATGTTAGGGTGTGTGGTTTGTCTCTCGGGCTCAATTATTACTTCTGAAGTTTCATAGCATTCACATATCGTTGAGGTAGGTGTTTCCATTCATTTCCTTTCTAGAACATTCAATTTTATTCTTGTGTGTTTCTAAATAGTTTAAAAATATTATTTTCATGGTTGTGATGTGTTTGTTTAGTTCATTGGGGAATTTTCATGTTGGAAAATTTGGTGGTAATGGTTTTAAAAAGGGGTTCTTTAATTATGATTATATATTGATGTATGCAAGGAGTTTATTGAAATTTAATTATCCTTTTTAAATGAAATTAGGTATTTCGAGGGTTTGTTTGGATTTTGTTATGTTTTGGTGGCTTGGTTGGATTGTGATATGAGCCTTGCGTATGATTTGTGGTGACTTTTATGGTTTGGCGTTTATGTGTGTCTTGTTGTGCTTGATGATAAAGAAAGTGGTGTTTATTTAAAATGGTTCTTGGGTATTATCTTGGTTTTATATGAGTATAACATTTAATGTGGAAACATCCATATGATTGTGGGATTCACATATTAAAGGAAACATAAATGATAATGGTTTTAGATGAACTTGGTCAATTTAAAACTCATATTTTAAATCACTCACCCCTCCTTCTTCCTTTCTTATTCAACTTTTTTCTTCTTAATTGTTTCTTTAAAAACCTTTCTATTTTACCAAATTATCCTTGGTTTCAAATGAATAAAACATGGTTTCAAGATGGTGTTCAAGATTATGGCCCATTTGGTACTTTGGAATGCAGTTGGTTTCAAAATGGATTAAAGGATACTTGGAATTTTTGTGTGTGTTGTTTGTTTTAATATTGGTTTAAGAAATGGTATTCGAAATGGAATTCGTATTTTGAAATTTAAGGTATGGTTGTAACTTTGAGATGCTTTGGTGTTTTTTTTGAAACTCATGTGATGTGAAGGCCATATTGGCACATTATGATATATGTGGAATTTTTTTAAGAATCATGTGATGTGATGGCCCAATTGGCACTTATATATGGATTTTTGTGGTATGGAAGCCTCTATGGTGGGACCTCAAAGGAGTGGGTCATCTCATATGTAGTTTCAATTTTTGGTGTAGGAAAGTATGGTGGAATTGGGTTTCAATTGAGCGATGTGTGTGAGGACCTCCCCATTAACTATGTACTATTATAATGGGATTCATGGGCATCATCTAGAGGGTTGAGTGATGGTTTCTTATTTTTATGATTAGACGGGTTGGTACCCCCAAATTAGATGAGTCCAGCTGGGATGCACCACTTGATTGGATATTTCAAAGTGGCTAGTTGGTTATTGACTTTGAAGATACACCATACACCAACAAGTGAGTCCAAACTGATTAAATCCAGGGATTTATTCTAGATATGTTTAGGAAATTCCTGTGACTGACTATCTATATGTTTTGTTTACTTTTTTCTATATGTTGGGTATCATCCTAATTGGTTTATGCCTACTTGATTTTTTTCCTTTACTTTTAGAATAATTTGTCTGATCTTTTGTTATGAATTTGTAAATGGGTTTTGGTTATGAACTGTTTTTTGGAAATATAAAAACATTTTAAAAAGGAAATGTGTGTGTGTTGTTTTAAAAAGGGAATTTTGGGAAACTATGTTTGGTACATTAAAGGGATTAAAATCCTATTTTCTAAATGTATTTCAACCCAGTTTTTTGGACTATTTAGGGAAAAGAAATGTATGGACTATGTGGTAATTACCTACTAAATTTTTTTATGCTCACACCCTACTTATTCCACTTGACATCCATAGAATCTAGTTTTTTTAGGTGAAGGTTTCTAGTTTGAGTGTTTTTCCTTGGATAAAGCTGTTCTTGTGGTAGTTGGTGACTAGGAGGTCACATAGATATTGTGTTAGCATGGTTTTTTTTGTTTTTTTATTTATATTTTGTTTTTTTTGTAGCAGATATTGTATTTGGTTCAGTTGTGTATTCATTTATGCGTGGTTATTGTTGGATATGTTGAGTGGTTAGTTTTATTATTTGATTTGGGTATTTTTTTGGGAAAATTGTTCCCATTATGATATGTTTGATGCCTGATTCTAGTGTTCATACCGAGAGGATTGAGAGCGCCTCTCGGGCCTTGTCTCAGACCAGGCCAGGTTTCAGGTTAGATGAAATCCCGAAAAGGTTCATAACAAAATGGTATCAGAGCAGTTTTTTTAATTGGGGAATCAAGTAGACTAGATATTAGGATGGTCGAAACTTGAGAGGTAGGTATGGGAAGGGAGTCATGAACCCTTGATCATCCTGAGCCTCAAGCTTCCAAGGGTAGTCCATATTTGAGAATTTTTTTATGTTTTTGTTTTTTTTGAATAAGGGATGATAGTGGAAGTTGGTTGATGTGAATAATGGTTTTACATGGAGTAGTGACCCATGTGGATCCAAAGTTCATGGCTCAGGATCTTTCTAGCAGTTGGTGCTTTCTTGGGGAATGGTCCACTAACCATGTCTCCAGATAATGTACAGATACTAGTTCCCTATGTTGGGAGTTTTCTGTGAGTTGTGTGTTTGGATTGGTTTTCATGGGTGTGAGTGGGTTTTGAAAATGAAAAAGGTTTTGAAAAAAAGAGTTTTCAAAAGGAAAATGATTTTTGGTATTGAATTGGATTTGAAAGCGGATTTTGGTAAATGTAAAATGTCCTAAGAAGGTGGTTTTTGGATTGAAATGGAAATGGGGTGGTTTTGAAACATGATATTGGTATTGTTTTTTTGATGTTTGGAATATGATTAAATTGTTTTGGCTTGGGGTGTTATTTTTTATGAGGTTTTATTGAATTTTGGTTTTTGTTTTGTGTTTTTATGTTTCTCAGAGTATGTCGCCTAAAAAGGTCCCCAAGGTTTCTAGAGAGTCTCCTCCAGTTTTTGGCTCTGCCCAAATTCCCAGTAGAGTGGTGGAGCTATATTCTTCTCAGTTTTTTTCTGTCATCCATGGTGATCAAGGTCTATTAGGTGTAGTGAAATGGCTTGATCAAGTTGAGAGTGTCTTCAGATCATTGAGAACTCTAGAAGTTGTTAGGGATCGTGTTGTTCTAAGCTTGTTTGAAGGTCCAACTTTGGACCAGTGGAAGGTGGTCACCCCTAAATTGTTGAAATATGGGTTGTATTGGGAGGTATTAAAAAAAATTTCGTCCAACAGTTCATACCAGTGGAGGTGAAGGTAAAGAAGGTGGTAGAGCTATTGGGTGTTCATCAAGGTCAACTGACAGTGAAAGACAATGTTGGTTATTTTAAGGAACTGGTTTCTTTTTCTTTAGATATATACTTAGAGAATAATTTTAAAGATCCTATATTTATTTGGGGTATTCAAAAATAAATCAATGAGCGATTCCTCTCATCTGGTGAATTTTGATTTGAGAATTTAGTGGATAAGGCATTCTTAGCCAAGTTCGTTCTTGGAATGCAGTCAATGGTGATTGATGAACCAGTCTTTCTCATCACTTGTGAAGGCTCTCCATCTAGTGAGAGGTGTCTTCTAGAGGATCCTATTTCTAAGGATCCTCTTTCTTCAGTCCCATATTCTCATTCATCATATTGTTCACTTGTTTTCTTTTAGTGTGGTCAGTTTGGGTATTCAAAGTTGTCTTGTCATAATCCTTTAAACGTGTGTCATTATTATGGTCATTTGGGTCATATGGAAAAGTTTTGTAAGAATCTTTACTGGAGGAAAATGTCTTTATTAGAGGGTGTCATCTCCTGACTGTGGGGTAATATATTCTTCAAGACATCTAGGCTCCATCCATAGGCCTTGGAGTGAAGCTTTCTATGATGTCAGGGATCGCAAGGGGTGTAGAAAAACTTAGACCAACCTTTTTCTCTAGTGTTGAGGTGGAAATGATTAAAGTTTATTTTTTATATTTTTATATACTTTTTTAATTTCCTTTTTCTATTGAAAAATCTTGATGGTTTTGTTATTTTGTAATCTTATTGGTTATTCTTATTTATATGTGAGTCTTTGAATTTATTTTCCTCTCTTAGGTGTGCTTAGCCTTTCTGTGGATTGGTTATGGTTTTAGGTCATGCTAATTTTTGATATTCTTAAGTCTTATGGAGTTAATGAATTTTGGTTTCGTTCCTTGTTTGGTCTGAGTTCTTTCCATGGGTTTCCCTTGTATCAGGAATTTTTAGTTAAGATTGGGAGTTCCCGTATTAGTGCTCCCATTTTGGGAGTTTTAATGTTGATCATTATAGTTGGGTTCTTATAGTTGAGAGAACCTTGTTCATGGTTATACTCATTTGGGTTTCCCTTAAAGTTGGTTGGGTGTGACTATTGAAGTGAAAGGTCACCCTGATGTTCATGGTTTCATTTGACTTTATTCAGACTTCAGATCGAGTTTTGTTTATCCTTTGGTTGGGTAAATTTCTAGGGGAATAAAGTGTTTGTGGTGGAGAGAATTTTCACACTCTAAACTTGATTTTTCTTTTATGTTATTCCATTCTTAATGATTGGATATTTTGTTTGAGGTTCAATTTGAGTTCACAGTTAATTTTTTTTATTTTTGTAGTTCAAGTGTGGGTTTTTTGATTGTGCACAGTTTGAGAGAATGGTTTGAGGGTTAACTATGAGGCCTATTAAGGTAGAGGGTGTTTTAAGTTCATTATATTATTTCATGGTTTATCTGGAATAGATTGAGAAGGGTTTGGGGAAAATCATGTGAGGCTTAGGAGAAATCATGTGGCTTGAGGGTTAGTTTTTGGGGCATGACGCACAGTTTATGCATGATTAAGAGAAACTATGCGGTAAGCATACAGGGAGGTTCTGCAATTTGAAAAATTTGTGGTTCAAAGTTGGCACATAATTTCCCTAACTATGTGTTCAAATAGTGTGGGGTGCCCCTTCTCTCAATTAGGGTGCACATGGTTGGCACCTGGTTTATCAAACCGTTTGGACAAATCGTGTGATTTACCCAGATTTCTTAAAACTTAAAATTCCAAGTTTTCCTTCTTATGTTTCAACCTTATTTTATGATTTTCCTCCCTTTCTCGACCTAGGAACACCAGGGGGATCTAGAAAACCCTCCTCCCTTTCTCTCCTTCTACCATTAGAGCTTCTATAAGGTTCCTAAGGTGATTTCCTCTTAGTTTTTCATTGATTTCCCTCACTTACCTCTTTTTTCTCTTGGTTTATTAGTGTTTTTTTGGTGTTTTATCTCTTTTTCAAACCCTAGGATAAGGGTTGGATTATATGGTTTAGTTTCTTGGATTTTAGGATGTAAGTTTTGTCTCTCGGGCTCAATTATTTCTTCTCCTGAAGTTTCATTGTTTTTACATGTTGTTGAGGTATGTGTTTCCATGCATCTCCTTCCTGAAAAATTCCATTTGATGGTTGTGTGTATCTAAATAATTTATAAATATGATTTTCATACTTGTGATATGTTTTTTGGTTCATTATGGTATTTTCATGTTGTAAAATTTTGTGGTAATGGTTTTAAAAATGGGTTCTTTAATTATGATTATATATTTATGTATGCAAGGTGTTTATTGAAATTGAAATTTTTTTATTTTTAAATAAAATTGTGTATTTTGAGAGTGTGGATGAATTTGGTTATGTTTTTCTGTCTTGGGTTGATTATGATATGATCCTTATGTATGAGTTGTGGTGAATTTTATGGTTTGGAATTTATTCATGGCTTATTATGCTTGATGGTAAAGTAAGCTGTGTTTCTTTAAAATGGTTCTTGGGTGTTCTCTTGGTTTTCAATGAGCATACTATTGGATGTGGGAACATCCATTTGAGAATAGGTTGCACATATGAATGGAAACATAAATGATAATGGTTTTAGATAAACTTGGTCAATTTAACACCCATATTTCAAATCACTCACCCCTCCTCCTTCCTTTATTCTTAAATTTTTTATTTTTAAATGGTTGTTTCAAACCCTTGATGTTTTAAAAATGTCCCTTGGTTCCAAATGACTCAAACATAGTTTCAAGATGGTGTTCTAGATTATGGCACATTTGGTGATTTGGAATGTGGTTGGTTTCAAAATGGTATAAAGACCACTTGGAATTTTTATGTGTGTTGTATGTATTAATCTTGGTTTTGGAGATGGTATTTGAAATAGAAATTGTATACAGAAATTTAAGGTCTGGTTGGAACTTTGATATGTTTTGGTGGGTTTTTATGAAACTCATGTGATGTGTAGGCATGATTTTCACATTTTGGTATCCATGGAAAATATTTTAAGACTCATGTGATGTAACAGCCCAATTGGAAATTTTATATGGCTTGTTGTGAGATGGGAAAATCTATGGTGGACCCTCTGAGGAGTGGTTCATCACATAGGTGGTGTCGGTGTTTGGTCTAGGAAATCATGTTTGTAGTGGTTTCGATTGATCCATGCATGTGAGGACCTCCCATTCACCATTTACTATTATCATGGGATTCTTGGGCATCATCTAGAGGGTCGAGTGAAGTTTTATTGTTGAACCTGATTAGATGGGTTGTTACCCCCTATATTAGATGAGGATAGATGGGACGTGCCACAAGATTGTATATTTTAGAGTGGCCATTTGGTTATTGAATGTGGAGTTTCACTATACACCGATAGGTGAGTCCGAACTGAGTACGTCTAGAGATTTATTCTAGATTTGTTTAGGACATTCCCATGACTGACTATATATATGTTCTATTTAATTTTTTTCTATATGTTGGATATCATCCTCATTGGTTTATGCCTACTTGATTTGTTTCCTTTATATTCAGCATAACTTATTTGATCTTTTGATATGGATTTGTAATTGGGTTTTGGTTTTGAACTAGTTTTTGGAAATGTAAAACCATTTAAAAAAAGGAAAGGTGTGTGTATTGTTTTGAAAAGGTAATTATAGGTAAATTTGTTTGGTACTTTAAAGTGATTAAAGTATTATTTTCTAAATTTATTTTAACCTAGTGTTTTAGACTATTTCAGAAAATGAAATATATGGAATCTATATTGATTACCTACTGAGCTATTATATTCTCACATCCTACTTATGCAACTCAGTGTCAGTAGACCCGAGATGTTTTATAGGTGGAGGTTTCTAGTTTGAGTGTGTGTACTTAGAGTAGGTCGGTCTTGTGTTTGGTGGTGACCATGAGTTTTTCTGGAGATCCTGTTATTGTGGTTTGGTTTTAGTTTTGTATTCAGATTTTTTTTCCACAACTGTTGTACTTGGTTCAATTTTGTATTAATTAATGTTTGGTTATTTTTAGATATGTTTCATTCTCAGTTTGGTTATTTTATCCTGGTATGTTTTGGAAAACATCATTCCCTTTATGATATCTTTGATGCCCTATGCTAGTTTCCAGCCTAGGAGGATCAGGAACATCTGTTAGGCCTTGTCATAGATTGAGATGGATGTTGGGTTAGATGGAATCTTATCCAGGTTTGTGACATTGTTCAGTATCTATCCTACATTGGATGAACCATATTTCTCTAGTTTTTATGATTTATTTTTATAAATGAATTGGAATGATTTTTTTTGTGTTTGAAAATGGATTTGTGATAAAAGATGGTTTTCCATTATTTTGGTAAAATATTAGGGTGTTTTCAAAGAATTTTGAAATTGTTTGAGAAATGGGATTTCAAAGAATGTTTTTTATAGAATAAAGGGATGTTTGTATTTGATTATTAAGTGTATAAACCTTTTGGATTTATTGGAGAAATAAACCACATGGTAAGTCTTCGGTACTTTAGTGGAAGGTGCAGCTCAGGGATACCATTAATTTTACTATTGGTAGGTTTGCTCATTGAGTGTTCCTCTTCTCCCCAGGGATGTTGTTCTAGGTACTTATTATTTACATTGTTTGGGGGTTCACTCATGGTGTGTTATACTACTTCTTAGGCCCATGTTCTAAGGAATTGGGTGCACACTAGTCATTTATTATGGTGCAAGTATTCTTATAGTATGGAATGTTTTGATCCATAGAATGATTTACCTATGCTTTAGATTATTCTATTATAGATTTTATATACATGCTTTGGATTTTTGATAAATTGTTATAGAAATTTGTGCTTTGAAACTATTTTACCAAGATTTTATATGAACTATAGAGAAAGGTAAATATTTACCATGATTTTGATGTAATTTTTTACTTCTTATCATTCCA
The DNA here is from genome assembly GCA_963277665.1 of Viscum album. NCBI lineage: Eukaryota > Viridiplantae > Streptophyta > Magnoliopsida > Santalales > Viscaceae > Viscum > Viscum album. The sequence continues at coordinate 314,333,413 of OY728140.1, forward strand.
TGTTTTCTATAAAATGAGCATACTAGGATTATGTATAAAAACACTTGATATAGAACACCTATTTGGGATCATACTAATCCTATTTATCTCACATCCTACACACCCCTTTAATGGAGTGCAAACCTGGTTATGTATTTTGATGTAGGGAAAGGCTAGGAACCATTGTGAGGTGGTGAGGTTTCTATCAGATGGGTTTGGGTAGCTGGTGCTGAGATAGTGGGAGATATTCCACATCTCACAAGATTATTTTTATTTTTTTTGGTTGTAATTTAGTTTTGTTAGACTTGTACCTTTTGTTTTACCATGGTTTTTGAGTTTTATCACAATCACTGTTTCTTTTAGTTATGGAATGTATTTATTTTGGTATTTCTTCCTCAATTATTTATTCTATTTATATATTCCATGTATCTTGTTTAGTTTTGAAGAAATTGTCTATTGTAGTTGATGTTTGATGCCCAGGTGCTAGTCACTATCCCATGGGGACCGGGAACACCCTTCAGGTATATGGTGGATCAGCTCAAGTACTGGTTTCTGATGGTAACCTGGGTTGCTTCATTAAAAATTGGTATCATAGGTTAGTTTTTTCTCACGATTTCTTACCTTGAGACATTGGGTAGACTAGAGATATTACTATTAGAACTTGAGAGGTAGGTTGTGGTGAGTGCCTATCCAGATCTTACCGTGACGAGACTCAAGTTACCATTGGATGTTGGGATGTGTGTATCCTATGTTAAGTTATTGATATTAGTATCAATTTCTACTTATAGTTCAATGTTTTTAACTGAGATTATCCTATTGTACGATCATTTATTCTTTTTTTTATGTAGTGGTATTCCTCTGATATGTCTCCCATGGGTTATTTAAGAGGGTGAAGTGTATGATCCTTAGGGGAATATACCTTCATACCATAATTTTATAGAGGTTTCCACATGATAAGTCCATGTCTTGGATTAAAATGCAATTTAATTTTAAAACCTAATTGTTGAGGTACAACCAGGAACTAAAAGAGATGGGGATCAATCTTGGGAGTTTTTATGTAATAATCCACTATCCTTTAAGGGCACGAATGAGCCCTAAGAGGTGGAGGACTGGCCAGAAAAGATTGATAATATATTTGAATTCTTGTATACACTAGAAACCATAAAATTAAAGTGTGAAATGTTTATTCTTGAGTTTCCAAGAAATTGATAGTGGGATTCTATGGTGTAAAAAGATAGTTACATGGGATTGTATTGAAAGGGTTTAAAAAATATTATTTTATCAATTCTTAAAAGATTCTATTATGATGGGAAAGTCTCAAGGGTTCATCAATTTTCATCAGAGGGAATTTTCAGTGTCATAGTACACAAAACAATTCTTGTATCTTGTTCATTTTTCTCTAATGTAAATAATGATTAGTTGAAAGCTCAAAAGTACTTACAGGGTTTTCAACTAGAAATCATAGTGCATGAATTTATAGTGAATAATTATACATATAAAGAGACAATAGACATAACTATAATTGAATAAATGGACATGGAATGAAATATTGGTCATTATACCCCTTCTCTTCCACCTAATAGTTTCTTTAGTGGTGTGTAGGGAAAGAGGAGGAAATGGTATGACCATTTCCAGAGTGGTGGAGATGGTACTTAGAAATGGGCATCCTCTGTACCAAGAATTGTAGCTAGTAGTGTTCCACTGACTTGATAAAAGTATGGAAAGGTTAGTCAAACTCTATGCTCTTATCCTTCAATAACAATTATGTGCAATGGTTATGGTCTCTACGATCATCTACATAGATTCTTCTTGTAAATATGTCTACCACACTATGGTCATGGATCATTAAATCTAAATAACACTAAAACATAGTAATAATATTCAAATTTCATAGGGATATAAATATATTCCTCTTGAGTGAATTAATTTAATGAAGTGGATGAGTCTCTATCAAATTTTTCCATGGGTTTGATGATAATGATATGTACCATCTATGTTGTATCTTCTCTAGAGAATTCTTTATTTGATACAAGTGCCTTCCACTCATTTATATTTGTATTTTCTGTTGATGTTTTGAAACTTATAATGTATCTCATGTCCATTTTCATGTAGTAAGCAACACCTCTTTGTAATAGGAAAGATCAAGGGTTTCAATTTCCTTCTTTTTCTATATCGATAATTGACATGGAGTTAGTCTAGGATTTCATCATTCTTGATCCATATCTATTTTACATCATCATATGGATGGATTGGATTATCAGTCACCATGATAAGATTGAGTGTTATTATCGACATGTCACGTTCCTTACTATCAAAGGGAGATATTGGGTGTTTAAAGGAGAGTGGGATCTATGTTCTGTTCATGAAATAACCCCTACCCATAGCTCAAGAGTTTATTATATGTTGTTGCATTTGATCCTAATGTGGGTTCTTATCTTGTTGATATTACTGAGGTTGTTTATGGCTTTCTTGATGTTTTCCTAGATGAATTATCTAGTCTTCCTAAAGAGATAGAGGTATAGTTTATAGTTGAACTTGTTCCAAGTATGTAGTCAATATCAATAACCTCTTATCTTATAGATCCAACTTAGATGAAGGTGATCAAGACCCAGTTGGAAGACTTGATAGATAAAGTTTTTTTCTCCATAGTGTTTCTCTATGGGAATCCCCCATGCTCTATGACAGGAAGAAAGATGGTTAAATTTGATTATGTGTGAACTATCAAATGTTGAACCAGTTAATGGTTAAGAATAATTATCATTTTTCTCATGTGGTGATGTTTTTACCAAATAAAGGGTAAAAGTGGTTTTAGAATATCGATCTTTGGTTGGGTTATCATCAACCCAGGGTTTAGGAGTATGATATACTGAAGATGTAATTTAGTAGAAGGTATTTCCATTATGAATATTTTTTGATTCCTTTTGGTCTAACTAATGCTCCTATAATTTTTATGCCTCGAATAAATTGGATATTCCATCAGTTTCTTGAAACTTTTTAGATTGTGTTCATAAATTATATCTTGTTTTATTCAAGTCCTGAGTGTGATCACAAGCACCATATGGGTTTGTTTTTGAAAATCCTAAGGAGTCCCCATCTATATAGAATGGTTTTTAAATACATTTTCTGGATACAACAAGTGAATAACTTGGAGAAATTTATTTCTAATATTGTATTGTCATTCAATACTTAGAAGGTGAAGGATGTATTATCATAGAGAAGCCATAGAACATCTTCAAGATTCAGAGTTTCTTTGGTCTTGTTGGATATAATCAACGATTCATCAAGGATTTCTCAAAATTTCCATCACCTTTGACTACTCTTACAAAGAAAATAGTGAAATTAATATGGGATAATAAGTGTTAGACCTCTTTTGATGAGTTGAAATAGATTCTGAAATTAGCACCTATTATGATATTACCTGAGTCTAGTAAGGGGTGTGTGGTGTACTACAATTCTTCCAGTGCTATTATGGGTTACATACATATGTGGTGGTCTATTTATCTCATCATCTTTAGATATATGATAAGAATTACTCCACTCATGATTTGGAGATTTTCACAGTTATACATCCACTTATTTATTGGAAGAATTATCTTTTTTTGGGGGGAGATTCATAGTATTTTCTAACTATAAGATCCTGAGTTATATCTTTTCTCAAGAGGAATTGAATAATAGATAGAGGCAGTGGGTGGAGTACTATCAGATGTTCGATTTCAACATCGCCTACACCCCATGGAAGGGGAATATCATCTTGTATGCTCTCAATAGTAAACTATCACCATAGGATATCTTGGAATCGAAGTAAGAGTGGAACTTTATGTGGATCTTCACTCAGTTACATTTGGATGCTTAGGAGGATGTTTCAGGTATGGTTATGACCAGTGTTTAGTTTTCATAATCTCTCATTATATTCTATTTTATAGATTCAGTAGTATTATGACGAGTTAATAGAAATCAGAGAAACCCTTTGTGGTAGGGAGACCATTTGTGATTGGTCTCTCCCTTCTAATGGAATTATTTACTTTGGGAATTGGGTTTTCATCCTAACCTCTATGACTAGTTTGATATTTTTTACTGTCATACTTTTTTTGGGTCATTCATCTCGAAAATGAGAAGATGAATTATTACATTATATGATAATTATGGTGGCTGGGTATGAAGCATGACATTGAAGGTTTTTTGTACCTCTTTTACATCTAAAAACATATAAAGGTAGAGAATCTGTTTTCTTCTAGTTTTCTCCAAACTCTTCTAGTTCCATTTTGGAAATGGGATTAGGTTTCCATGGAATTTTTTATTGTATTACCATGGAATCCTTGAGGTAATAATAATACCTAGGTGGCGATTTATTAGATGATGAAATAATCTCATTTTATTCCATTTAGGGACACCAATAAGGTTGAGGATTTAGGTAAGTTTTACGTGAAAGAGATCATGAGGCATCATGGGGATCCCTCTTCTATAATCTTGGATAGGGATCCCAGGTTTACTTTTAGATTCTAGAAGAGTCTTGGTGAGGTGATGGGGACTCATGTTTGGTTTAGTACAACTTATCATCCTCTTATGGATGGTCAGATAGAGTATGATATTCCAAGTTTAGAGGATATGATATGTGCCTACATCTTGTAATTCAATGGATCACGATATAGCCATCTGGGACTATTTGAGTTTACCTATAACAATATCCATCATTCATCAATTTGGACAGTCCCCATTGAGTATTTTTATGGTCACCCATATAGATCACTTTTTTAACAGAGGTGGGAAAGGCCACTCTTGTGGTACTACGATTTATTCATGAGAAATTGGAAAGGATACAGGATATACATTAACATATGGTTGCAGTGTAGAGTCGACAGAAATCATATGCATATTTTTGACGCCACCCTTTAGATTTTTCCATAGGTGATCAGGTTTTCTTGAAAATTTCTCCTCAGTTGGGTCATTGTAGGCTTGGGAAGTAGGGAAAGTTTTCTTTAAGATATTTTGGACTATTTAAGATCACTGAGTGTCTTGGGATGGTTAATTTTTAGTTGTTTTGTGTCTCATTTGGTAGGTATTCATGATGTTTTCTGCATATCACATCATAATAAGTATCATCATAATTCCTCTCACATTCTGAGTTGGGAAGAGATCAAGTTGGATCGAAATGATTTGGTTATAGTGAAACTAGTGGAGATCGTGGATTCTTAATTCAAATTATTATATTAGAAGTATATCCCATTGGTAAGAGTGTTATGGTGAAACAAATCAGATCCTCAGAAGACTTGGTAGTACAAATTATCTTTTAGGGAGCAATGACCTCACCTATTTCTGGAGAACCCATCTTATACATGAATTATCAGGGATGGAAAGTGATATGGTGGGTATATTATAACATTCTAGTTAAAGTAGAATTCACTTTAATGTTTTGGAGGTTTTCTTCAAGTTTGGATGACTTCTAGGAGTTATGAGAGTTTTTTATAGAAACCTGGATTGGGTGCTTCCTACAGGGAACATTCTTTTCATGAAAGTTATTCATGACATTAATATGTCCTTAGGTAGATACTACAAATTAAATTTAATTCATAAAAATGGTCTAGGACATGAATCATGTTCACACTATGAATTTTTCGATCGTGATTTATTTAACTTGATGTGATTCCTTTTTTAGCACATGGTCGCACCATGATTCACTATTTTATTTCACCCTTACAACTCTATATTAAACTAGTTTTGTATTGAAAATTAAAAATATAATAAAAAATTTTACTTCAAATTTGATTAAATTATTTAATTTTTTTCACTATTTAAAAGTGAAATATTACTTGTTTTAAAAATAACATTGTACGAGGAGGTGATTTAGAGGGCTAGAGATGATGTAGAAGAAAACTGGGACAAACTGCACAAGTTCTCAAACAAACATGTGGACTTAAATGGAAATTATAGCTAATTTTTACATACAATTGGGCTCAAAATTTGTAAAATAAATCAAAATTTAGTGGGATAAAACTCTTATGAAGACATAAAAGCCCAATTTTTCTAACAAGGGGCCCAAAAAAACTGATCTTTCCAAGAAATCTAATGTTCTTGAAGTTAAGTGTTTGATTCTATATATAGGCCATATCTTCCATTTTACACATTAAATGGATGCCAAATTTGACATAGATATATTCAAGATATGGTTACATATCTTATAGTTTTTTAAAAAGTGAGATAAAGCTATCAATATACCCAAAACCATGGGAAAATTGGTATCTCAAAATATGGGTTCCCAAAACCATCTCCCACTTTGCCTATAAAAGGGAACCTTGGGAACTTCATTTGAAATATCATCCATGGGGAAAATATCTAATATTTTTGGGACCCAAATGAGTATTCTCATCATCCTATAAGTTATATATTCCCCTATTCTCATAGGTTGATCAAGGATGAAGGTGAATATCCACCTGATCCTCATCCTCCTCTCGATGGCTAGCTAAACGGTGGATGGTAATTTAAAGGGAGCTACAACCACTTAAAGAGGAGTTAAAATTGTTTTTATTCTACACTTTTGGTTGAGTTTTTTTTGGAACATTTAATTTATGTTTTATCTTTACATGATTCTTCATTTAATGCATTATTTTGGTATAACTAAGTGAAATAATTTTCATTTAAACACCGATTGAGTTGAGATTTCAAGGGGGAATATTGGGTTGTTTTGATTGTAAAATACAAGAATACTTTTTCTATAAAACATACATGATATTTAAGTATGATTTGGTATCCCTCATTCCATGATTGAGTTCAAAACCTTGACAACACGATTGTTTTCTCAAGGGTTGGTTCTTTGTGCAACATTTTAAAATGAATGACGGGAATCGAGATCTTGATTACTATCAACCAACAGATTCTATTAAACCATGTGTAATTTTTGGAAAAATAAAATAACCAAGATGCATATTTAACTTAAAATGGCCTCCTTCTTTCATAATTCTAAAAACACCACTTTATTTATCAAATATTAAATTCTTTAATTAAGTCATTTTATTTTTAAAAATGTTTTCAAAACCACCCCATATTTTAGTATTTTTTATTAAAAATACACACTTTAAACCTCCAATAATCCTTGAGAGATGACCTATCATCTTTACTATGTTATAAATAAACTTTAAAAAGTCAATCAATTTGATGTTTCATGAAAAAATGGTCAAATTTGGGCACCTTTTCTGGGGAGAAATTCAGTTTTTAGTGTGCATTCTTGATAAAATATTTATAAATTTTGTGAATATTTTTTATATTATAACTTATATTTTGTGTTCTAATTTATTTCCTCTATTGGTTATGTGCATGACATGTTCTACTCATGGAGATCTACCTTCTTTAAACCTATAACTAGAGAGTATCCTATGTCAGCGACACCGAGACACACCGGACAATCCCTTGAATGAGGACGTGCCACACCTTGAGGCTCTTGTAGACCCCTATTCTTTTGGAACTAAAATATAAAATGAACATAACATGTATAAAATTAAAAAATACCAAACACTAAAGGAAGTCAATTTTTCTAGAGTTGATATCCAAATTTCATATATTTAAGAACAAGGAAAAGAACCAAACTTGGAACTAAAATCTGGTTTAATTCACTTATTACAAAAATTTAATGGACTGGTTATAGAAGACCCACATAAACATTTAAATTAATTTCATATTGTGTGTTAGATGTTAAAACCTACAAATATGGATGAAGGATTTGTTAAGTTTAGGGAATTAGCTTTCTCATTAGAAGACACTGTAAAATATTTTCTATACTATGTTAACTCCCCAATAAGTGGTTGGGCAGACATGAAACGCCATTTTCTTGAAAAATAATTCCCCACATCTCAAACTATTAAAATAAGGAAATAAATCTATCATGTAAGACAATCCAATGGGGACACACTTCATGAATAATGGAAACATTTTAAAAGGATTTTTTCAAGCTGTCCACACCAAAAATAAGCAAGAAACTTTAAATATAATACTTTTATGAAGTATTAATTCCAATAGATCATAACATGATTGACGTTACTTTAGGTGGTTCCATAATGGAAAATAACTTAATCATTACAAGTTCTCTCATCGATACCATGTCACAAAATACTCAAAAATTTGGTAAAAGGTCCTCTTTACCCATAAGAGGTATCCATGAGGTGCAAAGTTTTGAATTTGATAAGAAGGTGGACACAAAGTTTGAAGGGGTAAGCACCCTACTCCAAAAAATTTCTCCTTACCACGAAAAATCCCAACCTCATCCTCAAATTCATTGCAATATCTATGCTGCTAACAACCACTATTCAGACCAGTTCCCCCAATTGAGAGAATATTCTGTGAGTTATGAGGAAATATTTCTAGGATTCCCCAATAACTAACCTATTAGGAAAGAACCATACTATACATATAACTTTGTATTGAAGGATAAACAAGTATATATGCATGGGGGTATTCAAAACAACATCAACAATCATGAAACCACCCAAGGCAGAGTAGTCATCCTCCTCCACCTCATAGAAACCCACAACCTCGACAAAGGAATTTCCAACAACCCCCTCCAAAAATCAATCCTATCCTTGATGAAATGATGAAAAAATGGTTATAAATAGTCTCTAGTTTAAAAAAAACACAAGAATCTATAGAAGACCTAAAAACTCAGGCCAACTCTCCAACTCGGTGGGTGAAATTCAAAGTCAAGGGTATGGAAGACTTCAATCCCAACATATTTTCAATCCCAATGAAAATGTTAATGTATGTTCTATCACACTTTGTATTGGTAAATAAATTTATACTTCCAATGATTTTACACATCAAGTATGTCCTCCTCTTTAAAACTCTTTTACTCTACCCTAAAAATATTTAAGTGAAGAAAAAAAGGAAAAGGGTAAAAATGTTATCATTGAGTATTCCACTAAAAAATACATTCCCATTCCCTTTCCCTAAATGATCTCTCAATCTAAGAAAAATTATAATAGTGAAATTGATAAATATATCGTGGATACATTTAAAAAGGGACAAGTTATCATTCCTCTCTTGGATGTAGTTAAACAAATTCCTTGCTATGCCAAATTTATTAAAGAATTTTTCACCCATAGGAGGATACTAAAGTAGAATAAGAGAGTCAATATTGGAAGGAATGTCTCGATCCTGATACAACCGATGAATCCAACTAAATTGTAGGATTTGGACACTTTTACAATACCTTCCAGCATAGGGGAGACTTTATTTTCTAATAAAATTCTTGATTTAGTTGCTTCAAATAATGTGGTTCCTGACTCTATGTATAATTCTATTTAGGTTTTAGAGATTGAACCAATGGAAATCATCATATAACTTTCTAACCATAGAACCACACACCCAATAGGAGTGATTGAGGATGTCCTCATGTGATTAAAGAATCTTGTTTTCTTTAAATAATTCTACTCTATTGAGATAGAAGATACTTGGAAATGAAGACATGATCCTCCCATACTTGTATGACCTTTCCTTAAAAATGTAAAATGCAATAATAAATGTTCACAATGGAATGTTTTCCATTGTTTTGGAGGGATAAAGGTAAGTTTCAATATCCTTGATCCTATGAAACACCCTATTGAAGAGAACTCCACTATTTATATATATTTGATAGAAGTTCTCTATGATGACACACACAGTCAACATCTTCTCCTTGACCCATACTATGATTTTTCCTCTTCCTCACTCTTTTATGATTTTAGTTGTGGTCTATCTTTGGAGTGTTGTTTAGTTTTGGAAAAGTGTAAATATAGAGTTTTAATTGATTATTTCTTGATTAATGGGGATCCCATGACCATCGATGATACTTCTCAACTTATAAAAGCCTATTCATAATCTGGGGATGTTACCATGGAGAATTTGGAAGAGATCATTGACATCTCACTTTCACATTCACCCCCATCAATCCCCCGAATGGCCTGAAAGCCTTATTTTTTTAATTTATTTTTGATAAACCCCCTTTCAAGTCATGAGGGGAACCCTTAAAAGTCCCTTAGGCTCATAGATTACAAGGCCCATAGGCTTAGGAGATTACATGACCTGAAGGTCTTAGAGAATTCAACCAGACTATCTACATGAAACTGCCCCTCCTCATCATCTGCATCATGATAGTAGCTCTCCACCTTTGCATGTTTGTCTGGCTAGGCTTATTGTGCAATCACAGGCTAGTCCCAATGGCATAGTCATACCCTCTCATTTTGACAATCCATTTGGCTCTACTCTGGTGAGTGCACCTACTCTGAATCCTATTCTGGAGATACTCCTTTTTCATAGAGTCTGTCTGGGGAAAATGCATGTGGCTTGAAGGCTTTGAGGTGGCCCGAAGGCCTTAAAGGTGGCCTAAAAGTCATATTGTCCCGAAGGCCTGGGTGGTTGGAAATCCTTAAGGACTCCAAGCCCAAACTAATGGCCCAAGGTGAATAGTTCTGGCTGCTACAATACCAAATAGTACCTGATATAGTAACTGCTACAGTTCCTACTACAGTACCTACACAGTGTAAAATTCTGCTATAGTATCGCACAGTGTATAGTTCTGCTATAGTGCCTGCTACAGTACCAGCTACAATACCCTTTTGAAATATGCCTCTACCTGGTTTTGAACCTGGGTCTCATGGATGCACTTAAGGATACCTCACCAACTAGGCTGAGGCTCATGTGTATTCCCCCCCATCTATCCAAAATCAACTTGACTTAGAACTTCAACCACTTCTTCAAAACATGAAATATTTATATCATGAAAATGGAAACAAGTTTCCTATCATCATTTCTAGTTCACTCTTTCCAAAGCCTGAATTGATACTTCTTAACCTTTTGAGGGAGTATAAACAAGCATTAAGAGGGAAACTTACTGAAATTCCTAGTATTATCCCATTAATTTGTATGCATCATATATTATTAAATTATGTGGATAAACTGGTGAGGTAAGCACAACGTCGACTGAACCCAAACCTCCTTAATGTTGTTAAAAAGGAGGTAACCAAATTATTTTCTTCTAGAATCATTTATCCCATCTTTAATATACAATGGGCTAGTATAGTTCAATTAGTTCCTAAGAAAACTATCCTTACAATAATCAAAAATGAAAATAATGAATTGGTTCCAAAACGTGTGCAGAATAGTTAGTGTGTTTGTATAGATTATTTCAAAATAAACCAACACACTAGGAAAAACCATTTAATGTTATTGGTCATTGACTGCTTCATAGAGATACGATATGATAATTCCCACTCAATATTTCTTGATGGGTATTCTGGATACTTTCATATCCATATTTCCCTTGATCATCAGGGAAAAACAACATTTACTTTCCCATTTGGCACATTTTCATATAGGAGGATTCCATTTGGTTTGTGAAATTATCCAAGTACTTTCTAGTGATTAATAGTTAGTATTTATTCAGATTACTTGGATAATTTTATAGAAATTTTCATGAATGATTTCACAGTTTATGGATCCTATTTGGATGAGTATTTGAGTAGTCTTGGTTTTGTCATATATCATTATATTGAAAAGAATCATGTATTAAATTATGAAAAAAGTCATTTCATGGTGAGACAAGGTATAATACTTGGACATGTCATTTATGGGGATGGTATCCAAGTAGATAAATCAAAATTAGACATCATTGTTTCCTACCATTCCCCAAAAATGTGTGGGATGTGCGGTCTTTATTAGGTTATGCTAGATTTTATCATCGTGTCATTCATGAATTTAGTAATATTGTACTCCCCATGTTCATTTTACTCCAAAAAGAAAAAATAATTTTTTTTATAAATAATGTGAGGATTCTTTTAACCAATTAAAATCGAATCACACAGAACCCTTGATAATCCAACCTTATTAGTGGTATTTACAATTTGATCTCAGGTGTGATGCCTCTAACTATTCAGTTAGGGAAGTCTTATCACAATGGTTCAATCGATCTCCACATGTCATGACCCACGCCTCATTCAGACTATAACCTGCCCAAGAATACTACACCACAACTAAAAAATAATTTCTTTCCACTGTTTTTTCCTTGCATAAATTTAATTCTTACCTTTTAGGGTCTAAAATAATTGTGTTCTCAAACCATGCTTCCATGCGGTATCTCTTTAAGAAACTAGAAGCCACACCACATCTCATTCATTAGATGATCCAACTTTATGAATTTAATCTGTAAATTAGAGATAAAAAAGGAGCATAGAATGTGTTATTAGACCACATTGGTAGGATTTTTTCACCATTGGACCACCATATTGAACCATACCTCCCCATTGGATAATTCTTCTCTGATGATAACCTTTGTGATGTAGTGGACCTTACCCATTAGTATAAAAACATTGTGTATTTTTTATAGCATTTAGGGTACCCATATATTTTAGCACTTCACAATCCCAAAGACTTAAGCTGGGTCATTATGGTACATTTGGGATTAACCATACTTGTTGATAATTTTAATTCACTAGATTTTTCACCAGCGTGCCCTCGATCATGAGTTCACCTCAGTTTTGAGATTATTCCACACTTTGGATTGGGGGTGCCACTTTGGATCTTAACGTGCAGCTCAAAAGATCCTTGAATCTAGAATTTATTGTCCAAAATTTTATGCATATGCCCATCAATTTTTTAATTCATTCTCACATTTTCAATTCACTAAGAACATCTCTAAGAGGAATGAAATTCCCCAACAACCCATGTTATGTTATGGGATCTTTGATGCATGGGGGATTTTCTAAATTCATTAGGATTTGTATACATATTATTGGATGTTTACTATGTCTCTAAATGGGTATAACCAAAGGATATAAGGACTAATGATTCTCGAGTGGTTGTCTATTTTTTGAGATCTTGGATTTTAGGCATATTTGGTTTACCAAGATTTGTTATTAATGATTAGGGTTCACATTTTTGTAATCAAAACATGAAAATCATGCTCCAAAATTATGGGGTTGTACACAAATTATTTACTTAATATCACCCAAAAACTAATGTACAATAATAAATTTCAAATTATGAAGTTAAGAAAATATTAAAAAAATGGTACAACTCAATAGGGAAGATTTAAATTTACACTTGGATGATGCACTTTGGTCCAAACATATTTCTTTTAAAACTCAAATTGTAATTTAACCGTACCAGATTATGTTGGGAAAATATTTTAACCTCTTTGTAGAGGTATAGAACTATTAATATTGGGTTGTTAAATAATGTAACATGAATCTCTCAGATATAGGTGATCGTAGGAAGTTGTAGATTTAGGAGGTGGAGGAAATTTAAAGAGACTCATATGAGAACTCCCATATGTATAAGGTGATAACTAAGGCTTCCATGACCACCTAATCCTTCATTGTCAATTACACATTGGGAAGAGTTTACTACTTTAAAATTCAAGGCTGATGTTGCAACCAAGTAAGATTGGTTCCTATTGGTTGGCCCATACACTATTACTAATGTCCATCCATTTGGTGTTTCACATGTTCAAAATTAAAAAACTAAATAAGCATTAATTATTAATTATTGGAGGTTGAATCACTTTTAGGAAACCATTATAGAGTCCCTAGTGGAGGAAATATATGTTCAAGAAAAAAATTACCAGTGACACCAACTAGGTTTTATCTTTCCTTCCCACATTCCCTTTTGTTACAGTGATGAAAATGAAATCTCTAGGTGTGTGTGTGTGGGTGGGGGGGGGGTAAATTTTTGGGTTAGTTATTATTTGTTATCATCCTTCTTATTTTTCTATTTTTCACTTGTTTCATTTTATTTTTACCTCTGCCCCCCCTTTTATGCCAGAATACTCATTTTTAATGCCCACATAATCAAGTAAATTATTAAAAATGAATGATGAATTTTTCTATTTCAAGTTGTTTTAATATTTAAAGAAAACTTCATTCATCGATGATAAATATTTTTGAGAAATAATTTAACATTGAGGTGTGATTTTTTAAAAAATTAGTTGTTTGTTGATGATATAAATGGGTTTATCTCTATGAAACCTTTGAGATGATTTATACCCTCAATATGAGTAGTTTATGGGTTGATAATGTCACTTAATATCTCCACACCACATTGCAATCAACCTTGAAGTGTAAATTTTTCTTACTTAATAGAATGTAAATATAAGTTAGGTTACTATTTACCATATTTCCAAAATTATTTATCCATACGTTTGTTCCATATACAGTAATTTTCATTATTGTATTGGATTGAACTACACATGTGTATCTATTATCTGACTGTTTTATACCCACAAAAAATAAAAAAAATAAACCAAAAAACACAAATAAATAATTAGGTGAGTGATGAAATCTAAATCATATGGGGATATCTAGGTTAGGAGATTATGGTTTGACTTCTGGGAATGCTTAAGTGAGTGGGTCTTGAAGTTTAATTGCAAATTATGTTGGTAAATTTTGGTGGAAAGAATCAAGTAAGCATATTTTTTTCTTCAAATAACCTATATTTACTAGATAAATTTAGGAAAGAATAGAGTTAAATGGTTTTCACACACATACATGAAGAGTTAGTTACATGGTAGACTTTTTAAATACTTTCTAATACTAGTATCGTGCATATACATGAATTTTGTTCTAATACAATTTTTGAGACATCCTTTTCCATGATCACTGAGAATAATTCCTCGGTGTGGTGTTGTCTTTGATCACATTTATATTAAGAATTATATTCTCATTTAATGATAAATATTTATGAATTTTTAAATATGTCCATGCATTATTTTTTAAATTTGACATTTCCTAAGAGTGAAAATGTTTTGTTTTAAGGGTGTGATCGCATCGCGATTCCTAGTTTTACTTCACCCTTAAACCACTGTATTAAATTGGTTTTTTATTGATAATTCCAAATATAATAGAAAATTTTAATTCACATTTGATTTATTTATTTAACTTTTATCACTGTTAAAAAGGAAAATTTTATTTTTTTTGGTAATCACATTGTAGGAGGGGGTGATTTAAAGAGCCAATGATGATGTGGAAGGAAAATGGGCCAAACTGCGCAAGATCCCAAACACACATGTGGACTCAAATGGACACTGTATCAAATAAATGCATCAAATTGAGATGAAATATTTTTAACTAATCCAAAATTCATTTTTATATTACTCTTATGAATAAATTCAATCCCAATATATACAATAAGGGGCCCAACTGAACTAATCTTTCTAAGAAACCAAATTTGATTGAAGTCACAATTTTGGTTCTATATATTGGACATATATACCATTTTATACATTAGATGAATAAATTTTTTTATAGGGAGATAATATATAGGTGGTTAAAAAACTTTTTAGTTTTTTCCAAAGTGATATTAGGATTTATGTCTACCCAAAACCATGGTTCAAATGGTATATTGAAATCTTGGGGCCCAAAAACACCTTCCACTTTGCCTATAAATGGGCACCATATCATTTTCAAAATTGACCAAGGGGAAAATATATATACTATTTTGAAGACCCAAAGGATTAATCTCCTCATCCTAGAAGTTCTAGAGTTCCCTATTCTCATAAAGAGATCAAGGATGAAGGTAAAGTTCTACCTGAGCCTCCTCCTCCTCTCGATGGCAAGCTAAATTATGGATGGTCATATAGAGGGAGATACACACACTTATATAAGAGGTTATGGAACTTTTTATTCCATTTTTTTGTGTGATTTTTGTGTGGAACATTTCATTTATGTTTTATCTTCCCATTATTATCCTTTGAATTCATTTTTTAGTATAACCATGGGAAACACTTTTCATTTCAACATATATTGGGTTGAGATTTCAAGTGGGAATCTTGGGTTGTTTAGATTGGAAAATACATGAATAATTTTTGTATCACACATATGTAGCAAACCCAAACTGATATCCACTTAAAACCAACTTTCCGGGTTAGTGAAATATTGGGCCTTAGGCATGCCTCCCCATACACCAAAGGCTACCGACTAGCAATGAGGGTCCAAGAGGTGATATTTAAGAGACTATACCCTCAGGTGATGATAAAAAATAATGGAATAAAGACCAATAAAAATATGAATAAATAATAAAAACTTAGATAAATCATGATAAATAGTAGTATTAGAAATCAATCCCAAACCCACAATACCATTTTCAGATGATACACATGCCATATCAAGTCATACAAAACAATAGACAAGCTAGGTCACCCATGGTAGACCAAGTAGGTACATATATAAATCATGAAAAACTTAAAAGGAAACTTCATATTGATGAAATAACTACAAAGGCCCCTATTCCATCCATACCATTAAAAATTTACAACTATGATCACTGAGGTACAACACCTGAGCCTGATCCATTACTTTATCTCAAAGACAAAAAGTCTACACACATCCCATGGGGCCTATGTAGAGTGTGTGACTGAACTCAGTAAGACACCATCAACATGTTCTTATCTTAAATCCATAATTATGTAGGTGTATTATGAATATAAATAAAAATTTATTGCACACACATTTATTAATTAACCCACTCCACTTGTTCTTGGAATCCCCAAGTAAGTGTTCTACCTGTTTCATCCAATGTTGAAATATCTATGAATATGTACCCCCAAATATATATATGGAATAAAATAATGGTATATATATATATATTAATAGTTCCAAGGACCCATGTATTAGTGCACAAGGAATCCCCTAAAGAATATCATAACTTGTGAACCCTCAGGTACCACCCATAATCACGTCACCCAGCACCACACTCTAATCGACACATCATGTACCTCCAATAAAGTAAATAAAATCCCTCATCATTCCCAATAATAAGTCTCAAGTCCCATAAAAATTCCAATTTAATAACCACCTTCATCTCAATATCCCAACGTCTCGAGGTATGGTGATATCTGTCCTCCCACATAATTATTAACCATCGACTTGAAAGCCTGACATCCAAGGAACGATGATACCCATCCTTTAATAAACCTGTCCTAGTGGACCCAATTTATATGAAGATCATTATCCCCAATTTCTCCTCACCATCCACCATGTATTTATATGGTGAGAACCACAAATATATCTGATGTTCACTCCATCCTATAAGCCACATAATCTATTGGGTATCCACCCACAATGAGTGGTTAAGACAACCTAAACTGAGTCCTATCTATATGAAAACAACTCCAACAACACATTTGATAATCACAGTGAGTAGTAATAACCATATATCCTAATCCAAATCATCTGGTACTTCATTCCCCTATGACCATGTCTCTAAGTTCTGATGGTCAACATTATCTCAAATCACACAGACCATTCCCTCATCTATATGACCTCACTGCCTGAATCCCATTGATCATTATCACCTAATATATCACATGCCAAGCCCAACCTAATGACCATGTCACATTAGTCCCAATGATCTACATCACCTTAAATTACTCAAGCCATTCCCATCACATTCACATAGAACCAATGCAATCCGCATACACAATTTAATTCATTTAAATATAAACAACTAGCCTAACCTACCTAGTTTTTCAAAATCCACTTACCCAACTTAGCATATATGAATAGGTTAGGGAATACCCAATAAAATTCCAAAATGACATTTAATCAATTTAAATTCAACAATTAATTAATTAAGGTATCACTCGGACAACCCAATGTGTGTATTTAAGTACACACCCCATAAAACCTGTAAAATTATGGAGAATTCTAGGAACTACGTACCTTAGACTCATAGGTGATCACTCAACGAATATCAGCCTCTAAATCGAGATTTATCGAGAAAAATATGAGTTTTAGAAAAATTCCCAAAAAATAGGTAAAAAGAACTCGCATGGATTTATAATTCTGTATGAAGAGATAAATAAGAAAGAGAATAAAGAGGACTGAAGTCCTTAACGATACACTTACTATGAGACAAATTTATCAAGAATCAGATCTCAACTGAAGAAGATATCTAAAATTCTCCAAAAAAAGAAAAAGGATATCATTCCCACTGTTGTGCATGTAGGTGAAGAAGAAATGAGGAGGAGAAATCAAATAAGGATGGAGGGACAGTTTAGTCATTTCATGATTTTAAATGCCCCACACATTTTGGATGCATGGTTTGATAATAATGTGCCAACTATGTTATGCTACTACCTCAAGCACCAAAACTCACATGTCTAGACACACAGTTTACACAAATCATATGTATCCCATGTACAAGCCACCATATAAGGTTCACCACTTGCTTGTCTAGGTGTGTGGTTTAATAATATTTGGGTAGCCCATGTGGATCCCTTATGTCAACAGTTGTAGAGGTTTCTCATGTACACGAACCCCCAAAAACATGATTCGAAAAACCATGTCCATAGAAATAGTGGGCCATAAGGTTACTCTTTGGAGGCCACATGGTTTGATCTAACCATGCCCCCTATCTACACTTTCCCAAACTTGAGTTTTCGGGGCATGATGTACCCAAAATTCATTTGAAACCTTGAGGAACTCACTAGAAATAAAACCCCATCTAAATAAAAGGTCTTTAAGAAATAAAAATATTATAATTTGGTTCCAAAGATGAGAGAAAGAGTAGGACTGGCCACCAAACTCAAAAGTTCAAATTTACCTGGGAATTTCGACCCATTCAAAAACCCAGGACACTAAAATATCCCCACATTATGATAGCTCATCCTAGAGCTATAAGGTCTAACATAGATATGGTACCAAATATACCCATATCATAAACATAACCCAAGAATACCTCATTCATTCAAACATAGTTCAAGCCTCCTCAAGGAACTCCCCAACTTAGGAGTTACCTACCCAGTCACTTCTTGAGCCATTCAAAAATTCTGATAATCCAGTCCGACTATCCCTAGACTCAAAAGTACCCTATGAAATATCATCATTACTACACCTCATCGAGTTCTCAATCCATACCCATGTCAGATAAAAAAACCATCAATTCCTACATCTCATCAAATGCCCAAAAGTTATGCATCTCATCAAGTTCCTATTTTATGCGCGTGCTTTATGTGACACCCATGAGGTCTTTCTTCTCATCAGATTTTCAAAGTTCCTGCATCATATATGCATATTCATTTTCATCATAGTCACAATTCCTATACACCTCATATAATCTATGAATCATAATAGATTTCCATAATAAGTTTTTATTCCTACACACCTCATATATATATATATATCATAGATCATCATCAATTCCAACAAAATAACCATCACTTAGTCCAAAATAAACCTGCACACCTCATGCACCCATAATTTTCCATGCCAAAAATGGAATAAAAACTTAGTAATTACCATACAATACCTCTAACCATCATATATTCATTATCTTGCTCTAACCCTATCATATCAACAACATGCACCTAGCTTGAAGCATGACTTCTCGATGTATATCCTATCTACGGAGTTGCACTAGCCATTAAACCCACTGCTAGTTCTCAAAATCCCTTCTGTGACCTAAATGTGTATCTTAATCCCAGCTAATAATTCTTAATTCACCATCTCTGAAAAAAAATCACCCATAAAATATTCACCTACACGTTGATTGTGTGCCTTAAGCCATCCTCAAAATTTCACACTCTAGAAATGTCTCCACCCACCATAGCACATGAAAATTGGGACATGTTTGTGAATTTTTCCATGTAATACATGATAGATGTATCCCCTACTATAGTTTCATGAACTCATGGGATCAGTCCTCCCTTAACATCTTAGGGAGGAAGTGCTTGAAGAACCTAACCTCGAAATCCATATAAGTTATTCCCACATATATGCCAGTCTGTACTTGTATGTCGCATAAGCTGTTATTCAGTCCTCTGAGTATATAAGTTTCTAGATTCACCCTCTAAATTGGGGATGTCTCAAGAAGGTCTGATATAGCCTAGAAAGACTCGATCTAGTTCTATACTACCTGCAGTCCAGCTTTACCCTAAAAAAAAGGTTGGTGTTGAGACTGGAACTCATGATTCAGATACACCATGGATAACTCAACTCCCTAATCTCCCCTGTCAATACCATTTATGACACTAAACAAGATCACCTTGAGATTATAATCTAACCATGACCTAAAATAAGCCATCTACTATGGATTTATTGCTTATTCCAAAGCCTATATCTATGGGTCATGATTAGCCTGACACTCTGGGGCCTCATCCCGACCCTTAGGGTCCTCATCCTATGCTCAATCATGTGACACCATATCTTCATCCTCCCGACTCTCCATCGTAATTCTTCTAGGTGGTATCACACTGAGACCAAAAACCATTGTTAAGCAGGCATAACATTCATATATATCTCATATAGGGAAAGATGTAATAGGCAGCACATCTCACCACCCTTATACTCCCCTACTGCACCATGTCACATGAAATTCAGTCACATGGACCCTTACCTACCCATATCGAGGTCAAGTATCACATATCATCTATCCTCACAGCCCCTTGCCTACCCATAATAGGGTTAGACATCACATATAATTTATACCAGTCTGGGTAAGCTGAGTAGAATTCCACCAAAAGGCTAAACCAGAAAACACTATTTATCTTTTTGTTAACATTTTAAATAACTCACCCCCTATCATCGTCCCTGCCTACTCATAACAGAGTCAAAACTATGTATCATATAATCATAGAATCACATATCGATATCATCAAGAACCACATACCTGGGCTGCAAATGTAAAATACCACAAAATGATAAGTAGGAAAACACTGTTTAGCTTCTTTGCTAACACTTTAAACAACCCAACACCTCTTAGTGAATTCCAAGTTCCTGATGATGATCAAAAACACATAAACACATAATATAATCATAAGTTCCAACCATGATGTATGAACAATCCTCCCATTCCATACCAGGCCAAGGTTTATAAAACACATAATCAATAACATTACACACCCAAGTGAGTTACTCTATGTGGAAATATCATTCAATTGTAAAATCACAACGCATAACATAAATCTACCACACTTGGAAACTTGGTTTATCCTCTATGAATGGGGATTCAAGTACCCAAACACAAGTTCTTTTCCAAAATCTGACTATATACTAGTCTCTGGTCTACCAACCAAATCATAATGAAATAAAACATTGATAACAACTGTAACCATATGATCGTGGTTTCCTTTAATACCTAGATCTTGTGATGCTATAAGGCAACACCAATAAAAAACTTTCTCTAATACCATTTGTAGCATCCCAAAAATAGGAGACACTTAAAACAATTCTCTAATACAGTGATCCTTTGATCTTTAAGCATGCCTCCCCATACACAAAAGGCTTCCAACTAGTATCAAGATTCCAGGAGGTGATATTGGGGAGACTATACCCTCAGATATTGATGATAATAATGGTCCATATGTATACAACTAATGGCATAAAAAGAACCAATAAATATCTCAATAAATAAGCAAAACTTAGAATAATCATGGTAAATAGTAGTAATAATAAACAATCCTATAGGTACAATACCATTTTCATATGATACACATGTCATATAAAGTCACAAATAAACAATATACAAGATGAGTCTTCTGTGTATGACCATGTAGGTACATATAAAAATTATAAAAAACTAAAAAGGAAACTCCAACTCTATGAAAGAACTATCAAGGTCCCTATTCCATCCATCACATTAAAAAGATACATCTATGATCACTAATTTCTAGCTTCTAAGCCTGATCCATTACCTGATCTCAAAGACATAATGTCTACATGTGTCTTGAGGGGTCCATGTAGGGTATGAGAATGAACTAATTTGGTCACCGTTAATATGTACCTATCTTAAATATATAATTATATAGGTTTATTATAAATATAAATAAAAGGAAATTCAAACACATTTATTAATTAACCCACTCTCATTATGTTCAACAGTCCCATGTGAGCATTATACATACTTTGGCCAACTCCAGAATATCTCTGTACATGTGCCCCAAAATATATGTATGGAATACCATAATGGTCTACATATATATATATATATTCCAGTGGTGAGGACCCATGGATTAGTGTCCAATGCACACCTTGAAGAATATCATAAATGGTTAACCCTCAAGTACCACCCATAATCACATCACTTGACACCTTGTGTCAACTAGCACATCATGTTCCTCCAATAAAGTATCTAGAATCCCTAGAAATGCCCAATCATAAGTCCCAAGTCCTATAGGACTTACAATGTAATAATCACCATCGGCTCAACAACCCGATGTCCCGAGGTATGGTTATATCCATCCACCCACATAATAAATCATTGTTATCTTGAAAACATGGCGTACATGGAACAATGATACTTGTCCTTCAATAAACTAGGACCAATGACACTAATGTATGTGATGAGCCTCATCCCCCATCCAATATTCCCAACCATCACATGATGGCTCCTCACCATACATCATGGATTTCTACGGTGATCACCCCCAACATATCTAATGGTCACACCATCCCCTAAGCTATATAATCTATGGGGGACTCCACCCACAAAAAATGTCCAACACCACCTCAATTGGGTCCTAACTATGTGCACATGATTCCAACAGCACATCATCCAATCACGGTGAGTGGAAATCACTAAACATTCTAATACACATAATTCGAAACATCTTGACCCTATGCCCACATCACTAAGTATCGATGGTCAACACCATCTCAAATCGCATGGGCCCACTAGTAGAAAAATACCCTATACCAACGGTTTGAAACCGTTGGTATAGGCCTCCAAACCGTTGGTATATCCTATACCAATGGTTTGGAGAACTGTGGACAAGTAAGTCTTAGGGATAGGTCTATACCAATTGTTTTCCCAAAACCGTTGGTATAAGTAATATGAAAAATCTATACCAACGTTTCCATAAAACCGTTGGTATATGTATTTCAATAAAGAAGCATTCGGTGGGTTTGGATCCCAGTACCTACAGTTTATGATTGAATGACCTAACCAATAACCTAACTTGACTTTTGTGAACATAATTTCATAAATAAGTATATGTATTATTATAAATATTTTATATTTTGATTTATTTAATGTTCTCTGTAAGAAGATTCCATAAAAAATACATGTAACTATACCAACGGTTCTAAAAACTATTGGTATAGACCAATACCAACGGTTTCAAGAACCATTGGTATATATTCTTTGATTTTTGGAACTATACCAATGGTTTTGGACAAACCATTGGTATAGGGGAGACCTATATGAATGGTTTGGGAAAACCATTGGTATAGGGTCTCTATTATGGACCTATACCAACGGTTTGGCCAAAACCGTTGGCATAGGTCCATATAAGTGACCTATACCAAAGGTTTCCACCAAACCGTTGGTATATGTCCAAATTAGTGACCTATACCAACGGTTTTGGCCAAACCATTGGTAAAGGTCCATATAAGTGAACTATACCAATGGTTTTCCCAAAACCATTGGTATAGATCTTATTTCCATTAGTGGCCATACCCTCATCTAATGAACATTTTTTCTAAATCATGATGATCATGATCACCCCATATATCATGGGATAATCCCAACCTAATGACCATGTTGCCTTAGTCTCAGTGATGGACATCACCTCATATGCCTCAGGTCATTCCCATCATGGTCCCATGGAACCAATGCAATCATCATATATAATTCAACTCATTTAAATACAAAAAAATAGGCCAACATTCCTAGTTGGTCAAAATAACCTTACCCAACATAGTATACATTAATAGTATAGGGTATAACCAACAATATCCCATAACATCATTTAATTAAATTAATTCAAGCATTAATTAATTATGGTCTCACTCGAAAAATCCAACATGCATATTTAAGTACACACCCCATAACAACCATAAAATTAAAGAGAAATATAGGCACCACCTACCTTAGACTCATAATATCTCTCTTATCAAATATCATACTCTAACTCAATCCATATTGATAGAAATTAGAGTTTAAAAAAACACCCTAAAAATGGAGAAAAATATATTACAGAGATTTATCATTATATATATAGAGATAAACAAGAAATAGAGGAAATAGTAATGAAGTCCTTACAGATAAATTTCCAATAAAACCAACAGATCAAGAATCAAAGCATAGCCAAAAAGGATCCCTCATATTCTCCCAATAGGGAAAAAGGAGATCCCTCCCACTGTTATATGTGTGAGTGAAGAAGAAAAGAGGTGACGTAATAAAATAAGGAGTGGGGTTAATTTTGGTCAATTCATGCTTTTAAATGACCCACATATTTTTCCCACACGGTTTTTATAACTGTGTGCCAACTATGTTATTCTAATACCTCATTAACCACACCTCATATGGCTAGATGCACAGTTTACTAAAACCGTGCATAGCTCATGCACAAGCCACTATCCATGGTCCACCCCTCACATAGCTAGGCACGCAGTTTAACAAACCATGTGAATCACATGAGGATACCCTCTGTAAAAAGTTTCAGAGGTTTCATACAACTATGAACCCCCACCTATATAGTTTTACAAACCATTTTCAGTGTAATAGTGGGTTGAAAAGTTATTCCTGGGATGCCACACAGTTCAATCAAACAGTGTTCCCCTATATGTGTTTTCCCAAACATGAGTTTTCAGGTCCTGAAGCACACAAAATTCAACTAAAACCCAGAGGATCTCACTGGTCCTTAAACCCTCTCTAAAAATAAGTTATTGGTGCAATAAAACTCTCAGAATTAGGTTCTAAAGCTTATAATAAGAGTTGGTATGACCACAAAACTGAAAAGTTCAAATTTATTGAGGAATTTCAACCCCTTGAAAAACTTGGTATGCTACACATACATGAGATTTCAGTATTCTTTGGTATCCCTTATTCCATTCTTGATGTAAAAACCTTGAAAACATGATTTTTGTGTCAATAGTTTATTCTTTATGAAAATTTTTAAAAGGCATGAGTGGAATCGATATCTTGATTACCCTTATCTAAAAGATTCCATTAAACCATGTGTAATTTTCAAAATAATGAACTAAACAAGATATGTAGTAAAGTTGAAATGATCACCTTCTCTCGTAATTATAAAAACACCACCTTTCTTTTTTAACTATTAAAATCTTTAATTAATTCATTTTATTTTTAAAACTGTTTTCAAAACCACCCCCCTCTTTTAGTATTTTTTATTAAAAATATACACTTTAAACCTCCAATGATTCTTGATACATGACCTAGGGTCTAAACTATTATATAAATAAACATTAAAAAATAAATATATTTGATGTTTTACAACAACACATTCATCATATATGGAACTCATGGGATTAAAATTGTGAATAGGGGATTCACGAAATGAATCATTCTCATCCAGTAGGTGTTTATGTTCTATAAGACTGAATCATAATTCATTAATTTTCCCTCCTCCCTAACTTGTTCCCTAGTTTCCTTTGAGGTTATTTTTTGTGTCTCCTAATCTTCTAGATCATTTTATTCGATGCTTGATCTCTAAGGTGGTAGTGAAGCATCTCTCTTGGTAAGTGACCTTTTTTCTTCTTCATTTCCATTGGTCACAACAATAGTGTTGTGCTATGTTTTTTATTCACTAACCTTATAGTGATGTTTTTTTATCATTTCTATATCTATTATGTGATATTATCCTAAAACCTGGACCTTGTTTTATTTAATGTGTGAATGGTTTGTTTGTCAAGGTATATGTGATCTTACCTCTCCACTAACTCTTTTTTATAGAATATGATTTTGAGATATGAGGATCATTGTTAGGGCCTATTTTTTTCAATGATTTCCTTTCAGTGTTGTAGGATACTATTGTATGTATAGTTAGAACTAAGTTTGATGAAGGTGGTTCTATCTCTAGCCTACATTGGATTAACCATATTTATCTGGTTTTTATGAATTTTGTGTGTATGTAAATGGATTTTTGTTAAAAATGGTTTTCCCTTATATTGGTATAAGAGAAGTTAGTTTTAAAATAATTGTAAAAAGGATTGAGAAATGGGTTTTAAAGGAAATATTTTGATAGAATATGCATTTTTTTTGAATTATTTATAAAATATGGAAACCTTTTAAAATTATTTAATAAATGGAACACATGGGAATCCTTAGGTACTTAGGTAGAAGGTGTATATTAAGAACATTTTCCATTTTACTATTGAGAGGTTCACTCATGGGGTGTTCTTTTGCTCCCATGGTTTATTGTTCTAGGGATTTGTTTTGACATTTTTGGTGGGTTCACTCATGGGGTGTTTCTATTATCCTTAGCCTATGTTTTAAGGACTTTGGTGAACACTATTCATTGATTATAGTATGAGTAGTCTTCTAGACTTCCTTATTTTGATCCTTAACATGATTTCTGAATACATTTTCTTGTACTATTATGGGTTTTATATACATGCTTTGGATTTTAATAAATGGTTATAGAAATTTTTTATTTGAAACCATTTTACCTGACTTTTTTAGAACTATGAAAAAAGGGGAATATTTACCATTATTTTCACATAAACATGTTTTACTGCATGTCATTCCATGTTTTATATTAAATGAGAATACTAGAATTATTTGTATAGATACTTGTTATGGAACACCTAGGTGGGGTCCTACTAGATTTGTTTATCTCACACCCTACACACCCCTTCAGTGGTGTGTTAACCACGTTATGTATTTTGATGCAAGGAAAGTCAAGGAGCCATAGTGAGGCAGAAAGGTTTCTATTAGATGTGTTTGGGTAGCTAGTGGTGAGATGATGGGTGATTTCCAATATCTCATAGGAGTATTTGTCTTGTTTTTTGGGGTTCCATTGGTATTTTTTAGATAATTACCTTTTTCATTACCTTAGAATTAAAGTTTTATTGCTATTGATATTTTCTTTTAGTTATGGAATGTATTTCTTCCATTTTTTCTTCTATTATTATTTATGTTATATATATATTCTGTATATAATTTTCATATTTGATAAAATTATTCCCTCCAGTTGTTGTTTGTCACTTGGGTGCTATTTTCTAGCCTGTGAGGATTGGGAATGCCTTATTGAGTAGCATTTTATGTGGGTAACCTGGGTTGGTTAATTATAATATTCATTTAATATTCAATTAATTAGATCTATAAATACATAAGGTGAATTAGTTATTCCAAAAGTAATTACTATAAACTCATAATATCTATACCTTATTCAAAAAAACATCATAGGTATATCGTCCTTCTTCACCCATAGCTGATGATAACCATAGAGAAGATCAATCTTTGAAAATTATTAGACTACATGAAGTTGATAAATTGAGTCATAAATTCATGGAAAATGATACTTATTCCTTATAGTGATTGGATTTATCTTCCTATAATCGATGCACAATTTCATGGAACCATACTTATTATTCTTAAATAAAATATGGGATCCCCAAAATTAAACACTAGGGAATAAAAATCACTTATCACTCAGCTCTTACATCTATTTCATCAACACCACCAACTCCATCAGTTACATTTTATAAGTATTTTTAGATATCAGCCTCACATTAGGAATGAGATCAATAGAGGAATCAACTTTACACTCTAGTGAATGACCAGATAATTATTATGGAAAAAAATCAATGAAATTTTGTACCATGGGTAAATGCTCTATTCATAGGATACCATCCTCATCTATAATTTTTTTTAATATTCCTCTTTACCTAGAATTTAATTAAGGGGAGATACTGGGGGAGGATCCTGATCCGATTTAGATAATTATGTTTCCCCTATAATGACAAGAGATTCCACCTCACCTCCAAAATTCATAATCTCCTTCCCTTATAAATAATTTTTTTGAATTATAATTTTAAATACAATCCATACCAATGATTATATAAAAGTACACCATAGGTATAACAATTATGTTTTTAAATAGTATACACCTATACATTATAATTGGAACTACCTAACATATCATTATTACTATAAGACTCCCACTTGGTGGCTTAATTGATAACTCCCTTACTATGGTGATAGAGATTTGTCTAATGTTTTTAGAAAATATGGAAGATACAGAAAATTTTTAAGATCCCGAATCAAATAAAACATTATTTAAACATGATGTGGTGATTGAAGTACCTGTCACCATCTCATTTAGAACTTTAAATTTAGTTGTAGTAATCTCAAAATCTTGGCCTTTCTCCCATACAAATTTTAGAGATAAATTACCTTAATGTTTAGGGAATTGGTTCACATAATGACCCTTTTCTATATAGTTAAATCATTGAGCATAAATAGTTTATACCTTTTCCTTTCATTGGTGAGCTTGGAGGCCTTTTTATTGAAACATGTAAAAAACTCTTATTCCCTTCTTGCAAGCCCTAAGGAATTTCTTACAATAGTAATCACACATGGGAAGTCTCATCCTTCCATTATTTCCATTTTCCACATTATTATTATTGTGATTATCACTCAACTTATTCTTCTCATGATTTCTGTTGAATACATGCATCCCTAAGAACTCATTTTCTTTCATAATAGTGATTGAGACTATATCCTTATATGATGGAAATGTTTAGGAGAACAATGCTCTTAAAAGGATAATATTTAACCCATCAAATAAAAAATAAATATTTCTTTCCATTATTTTTACATAGTCCATATAATTCCTTGTTTTTCTCAAAAGTTAGACTTATACTCATTAACATTTTCCTTCACCATTTGTCTAAGATTGAGTAACTAAATTTCTATTTCTACTATTTTCTCTGGAGAAAAGTATTTTTCATTGAACATCTCTTTGAAATTTATCCATTCTATGCACTTGGTCTCATATTCCTATTTATTGTTTTGAATTAGAAACCACTATTAGTACATATCTCCCTTCAAATGATAAGCTTCCATACTGACTTTTTCTTTTTCACTACTTCATAAAGTGAGAAAGATATTCTCTAGGGACATGATCTATTGTTTAGATATCAATGGATTAATATTTCCACTAAATTTTAGAGGCTATTATCACATGAGGATATCCAAAATAGTTACACAATTTTGTAAATCAATAGGGGCCTCTATGTGGGAGATATTATTTTTCATAACCTGGATCAACAAACCAAGTATTTTTATGAACTTTTTATCCTCAACTCCATATTCATTGATTTTTTAGGGGGGGTATCTATACATCAACTATGGATGTTGATAAGGTTTTAATTTTTCTTATTAGTCTCCATATTTATATAATATCATGAACATAATTAGATCATGATATTGAATTTTAAATTAAAATTCCAACTGTGTTTTAAGGAGTGCTCCCCAAAAATATTTAGGGATTTTAATAGTACTTGTGCTATTTTACTTGGTTTATCTAAATCAATTCCCCAAGGTTACAACTAAACTTAATTTGATACCAATTGTAACATCTTGAAATACAAAAAACCCAGATCCAGTAGTCATATTAAATTATTCATTCTAGATTCATGATCTCCATGAGTATCCAGTAGTTTAGTAGTCTTGGAAGACCAGTTACATACATGCAATACATTTCAAAACATAATATGAAAAATAAACATATAAATAGAACATTATTAGCCCTTCCATTATATAAATAAAAAACATACATAGTCCTTCTATAGGTTTTTTAGAGAAAGGAATAAAATAAGTGTGATCTTAGATACTTAGTAAGGGGTAACATATAATAAAAGCTTACATAATATAAACATGGATTAAGTGATATCAAAATAATAAATGAAAAATATGAATCATTAATAAAATGAAATTGAGGGAATGTTATATCCATAATAATAAATGTAAACATGGATTAAAATTATCAATGATCTAAAATAGATAGAATATATAATGTCAATCATCAAACTTTTTATCAAGGACTTCTGCCAAGACACTTTCCTATGACTGGAAGAGGAATGCAATAAGAACCAACAAATTTTGTCTCATGAGACTTATCGATGCATCAAGGGCCTATTTAATTTTGGTCCCCACACATCACCTGATTAAGTCTAATTTATTAACCATAAGAGATATAAATAACTCTCATAGAATTCCTTAAGAAACCTATTACTGAATAAAACATAGTTATATATAAAATAAAAATTATGAAAATAAAATAC
Source organism: Viscum album (assembly GCA_963277665.1). Lineage (NCBI taxonomy): Eukaryota > Viridiplantae > Streptophyta > Magnoliopsida > Santalales > Viscaceae > Viscum > Viscum album. Next base: position 314,363,373 of record OY728140.1, read on the forward strand.
CTACCCATTCAATAGAAAAATGTGTATATCTAGGTTAATATACCTTAATCAACTTGGAATCCATGAGGCATAATCAATGTAATATGAAGTACCCTTATCAATGAAATATAGTAGTGACGGTTCTCACAAAGAGTTGAGTTATCCCTAGAAGACAGTGATTGTATTAAATAGATTACATTATTAGGAGGCCAAGGAAATGATAGGGAAATTAATTTATCATTCTTCATAAATCACAAGTGAATATTCAAAATCATATCCTTTTGGAGTGTCTAGTTAGGTGTGTAATCTTATTCCCATTCATCACGCATCATGATGATGATTGATTAAATAATAAACCAACCCTTTTCAAGGTGATTACCCCAATAAGAATTTGTTACAAATTCACATACACTTTTTAGTATCTATATATTGATATATTTTCTTTGAAACAATACATAATTTTACTTTACAAAAACATAGGATGGTTTTTATGCCATGAAAAATATTGAATTTATAAAACAATTGATAACTCATGAATAAAAATAACATAAGGGAGGGATAAAAATATAAAATTATAAATCCCTTAAATTTAATGGATAATATGGTAAAATTATTCCATGGAAATTTATGCACCATACTCTAAGAAATATGTGATGAATATATCCTGACTCCCAAAGATTGAAAATTGAGATGAAAAAACCCCACTTATGGCGGGGGTAGAAATTAAATCACAAAAAAATTAAAATAGATGCCATAAACATGATATTAAAATTAAATGAATAAATTTATTTCATCATATAACATCCTAAATAGTCAATATATACACCACATAAAATAAATTATGTGCATAATATAAAACATGTCACAAAGAGAGGAATTTGAGATGGAAAACCCTTACCTATTATCCTGACTTCCATGAATGTATTTCAAACCCTTGTATCATAAACATAAATATATTAATAACTTAATTTATAACCTTAATCATACCCATTTTCATTCTTACACTTCATAAATTTTCATTCTCTATATGATGACTTTTTATTTTTGCACAACATGTGATTATAGTTTTGATTACTTGTGCTAGTTTCATAATAGCGGTGTTCATATTATTTATTCTTCAAAGTATTAACATTAATAAGAAATTTAATTTAATTTTAGGTATGAATTATAATAATTTATTATGTTTCAAATTCATTTCATGATTTTTTAAGCCTTTATCCTTGAAGATGAAATCGACAATAGGCATGTTTTGGTGATTCTTGACGATCAAAGTGTGTTTTCTTAATTAATGAATTAAATATTTATATAAAATATATAGAAATAAAAAAACATTATTTAAAAATTTATATCATATAATAATAGTAATTATGACATTATATTCATTCATAATGTAAATTCATAGTATTGTTCAATTTGGAGGTTAAACTGACCTAAACATGAGCTCACCCAAATTTAATGAATTACTAAGAGGTGGTTTTTTGTAATATAATTATTCGTTAATAATAAAAATATCATTTACTATTTATTAGTGTGATATATTATAATTTTAATGATGTATAATAATAATTAATGGATATGAAAAAATTACAAAATTTTAATAAGTGATTATCCTCTTAGTATGGTTATTTTAAATAATTAAATTAATATTGATCATTTGTTAATCATATCATTAATAAGTTATCAAATTTTTCATAAAATTAAATTAATCATATCTTGAAAAATATATTTATATTTTACTCCCCTCCTTATATCCATACTTGTAAGGTGATGAAGGAAAATTAAACATGTTGCGTTGTGATGGTGGTAGTCTGCACAACACATGAATGACAGTTTCATTTTTCCAAAGGGAAAGGGGAAAGGTAGTTATTGTTTATGTACAAAATATAACAAAATAAATATAATATAAATAATATTTTGAAATATAATATTTATAAAATTAAATTTTAAATATAAATATAAAATAAAATGATGTTAGCGAAAAGATTGAACTGACATTGAGAACTTTGGGATTTTCTTAGAGGATTCCTTGGAAAGGAAGGTATTAAGATAATTTCTTTTGACTAGAATATTAATAGAGTAAAATAGGATTATAGGGTAATGAAATAGGGCATATTTTTAGTATTAAAACGAATTCTTATAGTTTTATTTAAGGAGTGGTGATAGGTCTCTTTTATAAGTGATGAGAACAACATTTTCATAAATATTTCAACTTTATATAAAGGTAGCACATGTTAAACATGTAAATTGGATCCAAAATTGAGAAATAATTAAGTGGGAGAATATATAATGTTGTGAAACATCTCTTTCACTAAATTATATACATTGTTTATCAGGTTTCAACCCCCATATCCCTTGAAATATTACTTTTACCATTTTAGATTTTATTACATCAACTTATTTTTACCTAAGGAAACATAATGTTTTTGCTTAAAAATAAAGGTATACATATTAGATATTTTAGAACTCATAATTATAAATTTAGAATAAATTTTTTATTCAATTCATATAATTTTGGAAAATTAATTTTAATATTAAAAATGTATAATATATTAAAACAATATTTGAGAAAAATATTACTTTTTCATTAAAATATCAATCATGGATTTTTCAATTATAATTAATATTTCAAACTATATAATTTAAATTGTAAAATAAATATTTTTTCAATAAAATGATTTCATAAATTTCTAATTCATACTTATATACTAATAATTGCATAAAAGTCGTAGTTATAGTAAAATTAGTATATTGCACTATTCATCTAAAAAATACATTTTTTAGAAAAATCCAAAAAAATAATCTTAAGATAATATACTTATGAATAATTTAAAAATTATGTTATTTCTAATAAAATTATAACATTATAAAATTAAAACTTTAAATATACTTATAAATAAAATATCTTTAGAGTGAACATCTCTTGATAATTCAGGATATTGTGTTTACCTACCATAGTAGGGTCTCTGATATTAAAAAACTGCTTATTTTAATTAGTATGATGGAAAAATTATGGTAAAGTATTTATATTATTCTATTACTTTTGTTTTTTTACATGTAAATTATGCATATGGATGTTATGAATGTTTTTGAAATCTACTTAGGAATAATAATGCCTCTACTGCTTTATCTTAAATGAGTTCCAATGTTCCAATAATTCACTCAGTTTTGGATCCCAAAGGTATTTTGATGAAACAAGTGGAACTTAAGCTACTCTAAATTCCCAAGTAAGGATATATTTTCATTTAAATTTTTTTACACATTCATGTTTTAATTAAATGGTATGTTAGAATAATATTATATTTATAAATTTTTTAGTTATGGCTAGTGATCATGTATTATAGTCCTTAAAATCCATTGTTTTGTCTTGTGTTTTAAATTTTATTAATTTTATTTAATTATAAATCCTTTTATACTTATTTTAAAATCATTTAAATTTATTTAATAACCCATTTTAGTATTACTTTTTTTCTTTTATAGTAGGAGTTATGAGCAGTGTATTCACTGTTCTATTTTTGAAACAAGAGAAGCATTGACTTAGGGGGAGTTTGAATTCATTAAAATTATGTTGATTACCTACCCAAACTTATTATATTTATTTTTTTAAATAATATTATTCATAATGAAACATTTTTAGTTTCAAAATTTATATTTCAAGCATGATTTAATTTTTTTTAGTTTTAAACATGTCGATATCTTAATCTTTGGGGGATATTTATTATTTAATATTTGAAATATTTTATTTTAGAATGAATAAATCTAAGGAGATTCATTTATTATTAATTTAAACAATTAAACATGTATAGTTTGAGTTTTAAATCTATTTTTTTATTCAGAAAATACAATTTTCATTATAAAACGTGTTTTTTAATTACTATATTAAGATGGGGGGTGTGAGTTTTTAGTAATTCCAAAAGTGGTGAGAATTATTTATTTATTTATTTTAGGGAAGATGTTTAAAGGACTTAATGTTTTTAGTATGACTTTTAGTTCTAGTATTTAAATCTAATGTAATTTTTTATTTGAAAAATTGAAGTTTATTTTATATATTTTATTGAATTTGTATGTTGGTATAGTTGTTATACTTATGTATATGTATTTTAGTTAACATGATTTTATCCAGGTAGAGATCTAAAAATATCATTTAAATCCAGATCATTAATTTCATTAAGTCATTATGTTTGAATCTATTTAAATCATGATGAAATCTGGTGTATATTCCATTATATATGCTTTCAATATGCAAGTTTTTTTTATAATTGGAGTATTACTTATTTTCTATTTTAATCAAAATGGGGAGTTATTTTATAAAATATTTCATTTTTTTAAGTATGTTAAGTTATTTTAAAGGAAATTTAGTTTTTTAATAAATTTTAAGTTTTTTTTCTATTTATGAAAAATATAAAGAAGTAGGAGAGTATTTGTAATTTTTTCACTTTTATAGTTTTCAAAGGGGATATATTTTTTTTCTAGGATTGAGTTTTATGTTTGGGGAAATTTTTAATGTTGATGTTTATTTATTTTTAGTTTTTAAACATTATAGATATATAACATGTGTATAATAAATCTCAATATTATATAATTACAATTTCTAACTAAATTATTTAATTTATATTTATTGTTTATCATGTTTCATATTATAGGTTAAATATTTTTTTACTATGTGAAGTTTAATTCTATAATTAAAGGTTCTTATGTTTTTTTATAAAGGATTTTACCTTAAATAATATGAGATTTAACTTGATAAATAAATAGTTTTGCATTTATTTATATGACCTATTTAACCTTTACATAACACTTGTATGTTTGATTTTTACATAACCATGATATGGTTTACTTTTACAAAGATAAAATGTTTTGTCTTTACATGGCACTGATATATTTTACCTTTGTGTACTTTCTATTGTATTTTTACATAGTTTATTTATACCTTAATGAAAATGTGTTTACACTTACATTGATATTGAGTTATACCATCATAAACACAAAATTTCACCTTTCTAAACATAACTTGAATGGTTTTATTTATTTATTATTTTGTATATTTTCTTCATGATCTTTTTTAATATTCCCTTGTATATTGTTATAAGTTTTAGAAACTCTTCCAAAGAACCAATAGATTGATCAAAGTATGGAAAATTTCATGTTAATTTACCATATATATATTTTAAACTATCCATTGGATAATATTGTATAAATAGAGGTTAGGGCATGTAGTGTGAAGATATGAGAATCACAATCGAGAGACACATTCCTTTAATTATAAATTTTTGTAAATCATTATAAGATTCATTTTTCATACACTATTATTTTATATTATTTATTATAAGATTATAAAACTCCAATATTTTAGAATATTTATTTCTCTTTAATAAATTTGAAGTGTTTAATAGCTTTCTTTACACGCAATATTGATTTTTTACAAACAATGATATATTTTATTAATAAAATTAATATTTATAACCTAACCATTAAATTGGTAGGTATGAATAGGAGTAAATGCATTAAAAAATATTTTTATAATTTTTTTACTTAATATAAATGTATTTATTAATGATTATGGAATAAGTAATCAAATTTTAATAATAAGAATAAAATCACATAAGACCTAATTTTTCAATAATTATATTTTCTATATTTTTATGAATTTTTATCAAAATAAAATTTATTGATCACTACTAATAAAATTTGAAATATATGTATAATATATATAACAGAAATAATAATCGTTTATAAATTTATTGTTAACTTGTTAGAAATGATGATATAAGAATTTGATGGTAGAAAGTGATATTTTATAGAAAACTGTTTTTATTTTACGCAATGTATTTTATTTTAAAAAATTGAATTATTCTCTATTTATGGATAATTTTAACAAAAAAATTAGATGATATATTCAATAAAATATATTAATATTCATTTATTTTTTTTCTAGGCAAGGAATGTGAATGAATTAATTTTTATGATTAAAAATAAATTTTCTCTAAAAATATTATTTACACATTGTGTTCATTAGTATTAGAATTAACTTATTAAAAATATTAGAATTTAATTTTATAAAATAGATTATATATTTAAAATTACTATAATTAATATTAAGTAAAACTTTTAACTTAATTTTTATCCATAACTAATAGTTATTGTGGTAAAAATATTATTAGTGTAGTAATGGTTAAAGGGGGGGGGGTAAACCTAATAGATAATGTTCAAAATAACACAAAACACTTGCTTAAATATAATTGGTTGGGTGTATTTATACCTCACTTATCTTATATTAAATGAATGATATATTTGTAACTATATGAATTTAGTAAGATGGATATTTTATAATATACTTTCAATTATTTACATGTTTTTCACCCACCTCACATATAAAAGGTCACATCCTCTTATCACTTATCTACCCCACTTGAGAACTCTAGTATGACCATGACCTACCCAAATCTCTTCCCAAATCTCCTCCCCATGACCTAAAATTTTTGGTATCCCCAAAATACCAAGTCAAGAAGTCTTATGTTGTAATCCATATCAAGATACCCGAAAAAGAGGTAATTGCCTCTATTATTATATTTGAAGTTTCTTCTTCTTAAACATCCTCTAAATATTCCATAACAATGAAAAAATAATCATTTCATTGTATTTATTATCCTAACATATATTTTCTTTAGTGGTATACCCATTATCTACTTCCTTCACATCACATGGAAAAATAAAAACATTTCTCATGCATACATATGGACTACCATCTCAAGGAAGTGATATATTTTATTTTAAATCCCCACCTATTATGGTTAGATATATTGATATATTAATTGGTTATATTTATGATTTTTAGTATATTATTTTTATTATGAAAAGATATATTATTACTTACCCTTCTTTATTTCTATTCATTGGAAAATTAAAACATCACTCATGTGTACGTGTTGATCAGAGTAACTCAAGAGGGGGCGAATTAAGTTCTCAATAAAAAATTTGTTTAAAAAAATTAAAAAACTGAATCCAAATTTAATAAAAATGTACAATGATTCAAAACAGTAGAAATATATAAATTTTATATTTCAAATAATTTATCATTAGAGGAAATGAGACCAAATTAAAATATCTTTTAAATACTTTAACACTTGAAATTAAGTTACATAATCAAAAACTTTATATAAACACAAATTAATACTAATAATAAAATTAATTTTTTTATAGTTTAGAAAATGAAAACTTATTTGAATATTAGAACAAAAAAACTAGTAAAACACATTGTGTAATTTAAATAAGGGGTTTGGTCTTAAGCCGAGACTTAATCCCCTCTACTTATAAATCACCTAATACCAAGAAATTTATTAATTAATAAATATATTCACAACCTAGATCAGGTTTTATAAAAAAATACATAGGAATTTCTAGGAACATATCATCTTCTATAGTTGTATGTGGGATCAAAATAATACCAGGTCAAGCAGGGCCTCTTACATGGTTATTTATAGGAATAAAAAATAAAGGAGTTGATAGAATATCAAGTATTCTTTAATTTATAATAGAAGACTATGTTTTTATAGATAAATATAAGAATATAAAATACAACTCTAAAGAATATCTATTATAGAAAAATAAATATATAAAAATATAGAAAATATAATGCATCTCTATCCGAGTAGTTTCGATTATAGGGAGTCCTTGTATTTTTTATCTAGAAGGATCTTGGATGAGTTTCTCGAAAAATATATAAAATAGAGCATAATATAGATCTTTTCTATAGTACAAAATATCACATAAATATCCTATATTTCTCTATATAGGATTAATTATTATCAGTACTACACTCTCTATTTTTTTCCATATGATTGAATAATTCTATTAAATAGATCTTCATCCAAAGTATCCATTAGAGAATAATTGTTCTTCATTAAATTAATTGATGCTTCATTTAATGCTTCAACACTAGCAATTGGATATTTTAAATTCTACAATACTAAGTTAGACATGGTAATATTCCTTCACTTAAATTGTGGTTAGTTGAGCTCGAATCAACATGACCATAATATATGATGTGGAAATGTGACATGATTAGTTAATCTCTTTATGTGGTCAACTAATTTTCACATGCATTGAATTGATAACTTCATGAGGTAAGTTATTTATTCATATATTCAGGTACATGATATGTATAAATTTATCTCTTGATAGGTTGAATAAACATACGATAAGGTGATATATAACACGTGGTAAGGTGATACAGCCAGTTGAACTTCACACGGTAATGAGGCATAATAAGCTCTAGACTTATCCATTTTTACAATTTTTTCAGTAAATAATTTTCTAATAGAAACATGAAATTCATTAATAAAAAGATAAAAAAATGTAACAACCCTGACCCCAGTAGCCCAGAGTTGGTGGTTGTTTCATTACAATAGCATAGATACAAGAGATCACATCACCAAGGATCAGTCAGTTTAGTAGTCTTTAAGAAACTAGATACAGACATGGTTCCCTTATTACATAGGTAATTAAACATAGAACATAAAAAATGAAAATAAAATTCTTCCTAAACACTTATTCAAAGGTTTCATATTCAGAACCTGTGGAAGGAAAAAAATGAAAGGGGTGATCTCAAATGATCAGTAAGGGTTACATGAATCAATAATAAGTGAAACAAAGTCAATAAGGCATAATAGAAAGGCAAATAAATAAAAAAACATGTCATCAATAAACTGAGAATGAAAATGCATCCATAAATTTTTTCTAAGTGAAAATATCATGGAAATTAATAATTTAATATTAGGTGAAGAAAATTCTTAATTATTGGATATCATGTACCTAGTACATGAACCATTATATCATCAAGATAGTTTAAGTATGTGGGTAGAAACTTATATGATTCTTCTTGGAAAAAAAAATGAATGGTTTGTCCCCAAATTCTTTGTCTCATAAGACCTACTAATTCTATAGAGGGCCCCACCCATCACTACAAGTCCAAATCATTCTTCATACATAGATTCAATTCTTGAATAATATGACTTATCAAAATATCTGTATTGAGTAGAGGATAAAAATTCATCAATTTTCCTCAATTAAAACAACATTTAAATAAAACACCATATATTAAAAATGGTACACATATAAGGCAATAATAATATCCATGATATAATAAATATGTATATTTAATTAAATCTTTAATGAATGATGATCACAAATGAAAGGGAAGTATACATACACTAGACACAAGGAATAAGTGGTGAATAAGGCATAAAAAAAGGTAATATTATAATGGTTTCCATGAAAAAATGGATTTAAATCATACTTGGAGATTAATAAGATAAAAAATTTATAGATCGTGATAAATTATACCCAAATTAAGTGCGAACATGTAAAAAATATTTTTTAAGAGACTTTAGAAAAGATCCTCTTTAGTGCGATTAAAGGAAAAATATAAAAGAGTCTTTAAAGTGGGAAAAGGCATAATTATTTTCATAAAATAAGAAATATACAATAATTTTTTTCATGATAAGAAGAATTATTTTAGAAAAATACTGGTGGATTAAAATAGATTATGGAGTGTACTTGAAAATGGGTAATAAATTGGAAAGTTCCCTTAAATCGGGTTTACTTATTGGGAGGAATTAAAAAGAGAACCTTGTAAAATATGTATTTCTTTATAAAATAAATAATAATTGGGATATGTTCATATGTTTTAAACATAAACATATAATTTAGGATGTATTAATAATAATAATTAATAATTACATTGGGGTAAAAAGAGAGAAAGCATAACCCAAATGAAAAATGGAAGTTCAGGGAGAATCCCTTACCTTATTCAATGTGTTCTTCACTTGATCATAATGTCATGGATAATAAGATTAAATCCATTAATTAATTAATTAATAATTCTTATACATTTATTTTATTTATTATAATTTTATTAAATTAATTTATGTACTTTTTGATTAGTTATAAGATACAATTTTATCATCTGGTAGCGTTCATTTCCTTAGTTTTCATGATTGGTTTACTTGTATACATGTATGGAAAATCATGTAAAATGAGAATAGTTTTCTAGAATTAAAATTATATGTTATTAATGAACTTAAAAAAATACAAAATGGTTATATATTTCATCTGTTTGTATGTTATAATGATGAATCATTTGATAAAACATTAAAGATGAACGTTAGTTTATTTTGGTGAATTTTTTATTATCACAAACTATATTTGTTTTATTATTTAATATTATGTATATATACTATTCAAGAATAAAAAATAAGTTTTAATATAAATTTTAAAATCTTTTTTAACCATTATAATGGTTTTATGACCATCTGTGAAGGTGGTAACAGAAAATGAAAATGCATCATCCACGATGGTGATAAATCAACACATCGCGAATGATATTTTAATTTTTAGAATAAAAGGGAGAGGAGAAGGGGTTTAATGATGGAATTACATTAACATAATAAAATTAAAGTATGTATAATATAATATCATTATTATTAATTTTTAGATAGAGTAGGTTAGGTAATGATAAGAAAAGAAAATAAAAGAAAAAGAAAGGGAAGGATTAAGGGTTTTACCTCTGGAATTCTTTTCCTTGAGAACCTCCTTAATGAAATTGGGTTTGGTATTTTATTAATAAAAAATTCTATTGGGATTGTTTTAGAGACTTTGGAAGAGTATTTCACATAAATTGGATAACCTTCAAGGCTTTTTAGGTATTAGGAGAGTAGGTGGTGAGGGGTGGTATTTATAATGGAGGAGATGAGTGTTTTTTTTATTATATTCATTATTTTATTATTTTGGATCAAGAAAATAAATATTGGTGATTACCATGAATAAATAAATTAAATATATAAGGATAGTTTTATATTATGGTTCTTTCATTAGTGATGAATCAATAAATAGTGTATTTAACTTATAATGTATATATACTGTAAATTATTTTTTTTTGAAGGCAGCATGGATTGGTTACCCAATCCATGCCAAAAGAAATTTATTAAATAAAAAAGGTTACAAAAAAGTCTCGAGGTGTAAAATGCATACACCATCATAAGAATATAAAAGACCAACAAAGATACAACTTTAAAATCGGGTAAGAAAACATCCAAAGATTCCAGGAGAGGATCTGCATGATCAGCCCCACCATTTCTTCATCATTCTGGAGCTTCAAAATCCAGTGCAAGATCCACACTTGTCAAAGCATATATGAGTCAATCAGCACATCATCAGATCAAGAACACAAAAAAACAGCTGCAAGTAAGGAACAACAGCAAAAATCAGAACAGAACTTGAGCATTCCGGCCAAAGCAAGCTTAAGACAGCACAAATTGCGCAAGATTTCAACTGGGAAAAAAATGCTGACATGAAGGAAAAATAGTCTAAACATCAAGAAAAAAAACAGGTAGAGGAATCCAAAAAGCATCTATACTTCAGCAAGTATTAAAACGCCATGTGAAGGTTCCAAAGAGATCCAGGGGCCGGACTTCAAAAAGCTATAGAAGAAAATATGCACGAACTGCCAAAGAGAGAGATCCATCACATCTTCAGCAGTCAACCCAAATCTTCAAAGAGCTTCTGTGAAGTCCAGCCATCACCCCAATGGATCATCTTCAAGCTCATGTGATGGTCAAGACCCCAAAGAGATCACACCAGATCATCCAGCGAAACCGAACACGATCTATGCAGCCATCTTAAGACTTCCCAAAATAAGAACAGAAGCATCAAACATTCAAGTTCATCTAGCCCAGAATAAAATATTCCTGTCCAAGACTGCATGCTGGGAATTATTTATACTTTGATAGGGTAGTTTACTATTCAAATCATAGATAGACTATTAATACAATGAAAATGACAGTTTTATAGAAATCAGATTTTTTCACTATTCACTGGAAAATAAATATTTTCATAAAAATTCCAAAATTTCACCCTAAACTATTTTTTAAATTCCAATTTTAAAAATAAAGTTAATTTTGTTTAATATAATTTATAAAAGTTTAAAAATTTATTTTTAAAATAAGTGTTCCATTAAAAGGTGGTAAAACTACCACTAGAAAAATATAGTATTTTAATGCATAAAATTAGATTCATTCTTATCTTATGCATATAAAATCATTTGGATGAATTTGAAAACATTTTATTAAATATATAATATATAAATTTCATAATTTGGTTTATACTATTCATTCCCGCTAATTTAATGGCTAGGTTATAATGATCATTTTAAAATAATGATATTTATTCCTTGTTTGTTTAAGATTGGTGTTGTGTGAAACCTATGTTAGAAAAGAAATTAAATTTAAAAAAGTTTATACCATGAACACTTATGGTGTTACATTCTCCCCTCCTTCAATTAATTTTTTCCTCACAATTTAAAACTGTACTTCAAAAATAAAAGGTTGGTGCTTTAAAATTTCTTTGTGGGAAACTCACATCAAAAATAGGGTTAACAAAATATCTTTTTAATAAGTGGGAAATATAAATGAAAAGGTTACAAAAAAATAGGAATTATGATAGGATAACATTAGTACAAAGTGAATATATGGGAATGTAATAATAATCTAACTATCAAATTTTTATAGAGAGTGATATAGAACATGGTCATTAGAAATTTAATGACCACAGAGCTGTAAATTTGTGTTTGGTTAAAAGAACATTGATTTCTCACAAAGAAAAGTAAATGAATAAAATTTATGTTACAAAATATTTCTCCTAGAGTTGAGGGACTCTTTTAATATTTAGATAAGAACTTTAGAAAATAAAATTACTCGATTACATTCCATGTCATAAGCAAAATATCATCCTTTGGTTGTGCTTCGATCTATTTCCACTTCACCCCTTACACCTGGAAATGAATGTTCAAGATGAATTTTTCACACCTAAAGCACTTTTAATGATTCATATGGTCGTTAATTCATTCCTTCAACCTTTAAATGTTAACAAAAACAAATAAGGTTAACATATATTATCAATGAACAATAATTTCCAAATATTTTCCTGATACATTCTACAAGTAGTTAATCTTAAGGCTCATCTAAAATATGTTTATCCACATTAAACGACCAAAAATTTATAAGGAAGGTCATTAAATTTCCAAAACCAACATAACATAAGATTCTCTAAATAATGTAGCTCTTAACCACATATACCAAATATATGAATACCTTGATCGCCTTAAAACCTTAATGAAAACATGAATGCTTCCAAATCTGTAAAAAAAATTATTATAGTATAATCCTTATATATCTCATGATTCTTATAACCAGAATATCACAATATAATTCTGGAATACAAACATAGGAATATTAATCATTCCTCTTCATCTATGGTAGTAGAATAATCTTGACCAAGATCCATTAGCCTCTTTTGAGGTACATTCCTTTAACGCTTGCAGTAACGATTTTTATAGTGTCTCATCTCATTACAGTTGAAGCATTACACATTGGAAACCTTTTTCTTACCATTTAAATCACAATCATGGTGTAATTTCTCTCCAAACATGTAGAAAACTCTCATTGCATTTAAGTAAGTACCTGAGTATTTCTTTCCACAAGTATCACATGTGGGAAAATAATTCTTTCTCTTTGTTCATTTATCCATATTTTTCATATAAATAATCTTTTTCTCATTCTTCCCTATGAATCCATAATTCATAGATAATTATTTCTTTGCCTTTTTAGCATATGATACTATGTCCTCATATGTTGATAATATTTGGGAGACTTGTTTCATTCGAAATATTGGCATAATACCATAAAATATATGACACTTACTATTCATTAGTTCAAGTGCATTAATGAAGTTCTCATTCATTACACGAGGTTCCATTTCTAAATAATGGCATAGACTAAATTATGTTATTAATCATAATGCATAATTTTTAACTAGCACAACACTTAACATAAATTAGAAATTTATGCATAGCTAATCTCATAATCATAAACATGGTTTCTTTAGGGACCTGATTACTTTTAAATCATTTATAATTTCTTGTAAAGAAAATGTGAATTATTCTAAGAATACCCCCTGGGAGTATCAAAACAGATGTGTTGTAAGGCCCGCTATCGTGTGCCAGGTTATGGAAAGTTATGCCTGATGAACCTTGTCAGAGTTGTTACCCTTAGGTACAACTATGCCAGAACAATCCCACTTGTAGTATTTAGACAGGTATGTATTTCTAGTAAAATCCGCATAATCTCTACCTTACAGAAATTCTTGGATTTTCTTCTATTATTGTTCTAAAAATCTATCTTAGGGATATGTTCCCTAATCTAGTTTCCAAGGTTTCTACTAAACTTTATCTGATACCAATTATAACAACTCCGGCCCCAATAGCCTAAACTCAGTGGTCATTTTATTACAATGGCATAGATACTAGAGACCACATCACCATGCATCAATCAGTTAAGTAGTCTTGAAGAAACTAGATACATACATGGCTCCCTTATTACATTGGTAATTAAACATAGAACACAATAAAGGAAAATAAAATGCTTCCTCAACACTTATTCAAAGGTTTCATCTTCAGATCACAGGGAAGGAAAACAAATGAAATGGGTGAGCTCAAATGATTATTAAGGGTTATGTGAATCAATAATAAGTGAAATAAATTCAATAAGGTATAATTTAAAGGTAAATAATTGAAAAACACATTCCATAAATAAACTGAGAATGAAAATGTATCCATAAATGTTTTTCATAGTGAAAATATCATGAAAATTAATATCTGAATACTAAATGAATAAAATGTTTAATTATTTCATGTCATGTATCTAGAACATGAACCATTATACCTTCAAGACAATTTAAGTTTGTGGGTATAAGATCATATGATTCTGCTTGGAAACTAACATGATGATATTATTTACAAATTTTTTATCTCATAAGACTTATCGATGCATTGTGGGGCTATATTGGGCCCCATCGTCACTAAAATTCCAAATCATTATTTATACATAGATTCAATTTATAAACAATATGACTTATCAAAATATTCATATTGAGTAGAGGATGTAGATCCATCAAATTTTCCCCAATTAAAATACCATTCAAAGAAAACACCATATGTAAAAATTCTACACTTATAAGGAAATAATAATATACATGATAAAATAAATATGGATATTTAATGAAATATTCAATGAATTATGATCACAAATGAAAGGTAAGTATACATATACCACACACAAAGAATAAGTGGTGAATAAGTCATAACCAAAGGGAATATCATAATGGTGTCCATGAAAGAATAAATTTAAATAATTCTTGGACATTCATAGGGGAAAATAGAAATATACCATGATAAATTATGTTCAACTGAAGTGATAACAAGTTAAAAAAAGTTTCTAAGAAACTTTAGAAAGGATATTATTAAGTGCGATTAAAGGGAAAATATAAAAGAGTATTTAAAGAGTGAAAAGTCATAATTGTTTGTATAAAACCAAAAATGAAAAAAGATTTTTTTTAATTATAATAACAATTATTTTAAGAAAATACTGGAAGCTTAAAAAATATTATGGGTTGTACTTGAAAATGGTTTGGAAATTGGAAAGTTCCCTTCAATCGGGCTTGGTTATCTAAAGGAATTGAAAAGTGAAACTTATAAAATATGTATTTCACACAAAACAAAGAATAATTGAGATAAGATCATATGTTTGGAACTTGAACATATAATTTAGAAGGAGTAAAAAAAATAATTAAATTGGTTTAAAAAGAGAGAAAGCATAACCCGAATGAAAAATGGAAGTTCAATGAGAATCTCTTACCTTATGTCAGAATATGTTTTGAACTTGATATTAATTTCTTGGATAAGAAAATTAAATACATTAATTAATTAATTAATAAAATTTAATACATGTATTTTATTTATTATAATTTTATTAAGTTCATTTATGACCTTTTTGATGAGTTATAAGATATAATTTTATCGTTCGGGAACGTTTGTTTCCTTGGTTTTCATGATGAGTTTACTTGTATACATGTATGGAAAATCATGTAAAATGTGAATAGTTTTCCAGAATATAAATTATATATTATTAATGGAATTAAAAAAATATTAAATGGTTATATATTTCATTCGTTATATGGTATGAGTATTATTTATTATATAAATAATTAACGATGAATGTTAGATTATTTTGGTGAATTTTTTATTATCACAAACTAGTTTTGTTTTATTATTTAATATTATGTATATATAGTGGTTCTAGAATACTAAATAAGTTTTAATATACATTTTAAAATCTTTTTTAACCATTATAATTTTTTTATTACCAGACATGAAGTTGGTAACGAAATATGAAAATTCATTATCTGCGATGGCAGTAAATCGACACATCATGGATGATATTTTCATTTTTAGAATAAAAGGGAGAGGAGAAGGGGTTTGCTGATGTATTTTTCATTAACATAATAAAAATAAAATATATATAATATACTAGAGTTATCATTAATAATTTGATACAGGATGTGAGGTAAGTATAATAAAAGAAAATAAAATAAAAGAAAAAGAAAGGGAAGGATTAAGGGTTTTACCTCTTGAATTCTTCTTCTTGAGAACCTCCATAAGGGACTTGGGTTTGGTCTTTCATTGAGAACAAATGATCTTGGGAATTGGGGAGATACTATTTATGAGTATTGTTAAGAGATTTTACAACCATAAAGGCTTTTGAGGTGTGAGGAGAAGAGGTGGTGAAGGGTGGTATTTATATTGGAAGAGAGGGGTGTTTTTTATTATTCTATTCATTATTTTATTATTTTGGCTCAAGACAAGATATAGTGAATATTCCCATGACTAGATATGGTAAATATGAAATTTTATTTTGATATTATTTTTCTTACATCATCTATTACTCAAGAAATAGTGTATTTAACTTATAATGTATATATACTGTAAATTAACGTATTTTACTATTCACCAAAAATTCAACTATTTTAGAAAAAATCACAAAAATTCATCCTAACCATTTTTTATGTGTAGAATTAAAAAATGAATTTAATTTTATGAAAATAATTTTATAAATATGATAAATTTAATTTTTAATCAAAATCATCATTTATTCAAAAAACACTGATTTTAATATTATAACTGATTTTATGACACTTTCAAAAATTAACTAAGGTCTCATAAAATCATCTTATAATAATAAGACAAAAAAATATTAATTTATGAATCTAATTCATTAAATTAAATTTTCTTTTAAATAATTATTTTAATTATAAAATTATGAATTGGCTTTTATGTTTCCCAAAAATACCAATAATTAATTTATCATTTTTAAAACATTTATTTACTTATTCCATTATATAAATATGTTATATTTTCATTCATAATATACCTATATTTTATGTATAATTTCATATGGGATGTTACTATTCAAATCATAAATAGAAAATTAATACAATGAAAATGAAAGTTTTATAGAAATCAGATTTTTTTTACTATTCGCTGGAAAATAAATATCTTCAGAAAAATAACAAATTTTCACCCTAAAATAATTTTAAAATTCTTTTTTTTAAAATAAAATTAATATTTTTAATAGAATTTAAAAAATTGTAAAATTTTAGTTTTAAAACAAGTCTGTCATTAAAAGATGGTAAAACCACCTTTAGAAAAATATAGAATTTTAATGCATAAAATTAGATTCATTATTATCTTATGCATATAAAATCATTTAGATGAATTTAAACAAATTTGATTAAATATATAATATATAAATTTCATATTTTTTTATACTATTCATTCCCTCTAATTTAATGTCTCGGTTATAATGGTCATTTTAAAATAATGATATTTAATCATTTTTTGTTTAAGCTTGGTGTTGTGTGAAACCTATGGTGTCAAATAAATTAGATTTAAAAAGGTACATACCATGAAATATTGGGGTGTTAAAAAAATGATTTTGGATTATTAAAAAAGGAGGTGTTTGTCTAATCCAACAATCTCCCCTGTTTTGATGACCATAAATCATGACCTTAAAATTGAAATGAATTGCATAAATAAAAATTATTTTTGAAAAGGATTGAAATAAATGTGTGAAGGGTTTACACTGAATTCACTTTATTTTAGTTTTCAGGTTTCTCTCCCTTTTGAGATTATAAAAAAGAAACAAAATAAGGAATCTGATAAAGGAAAAATGGGAATAAAAGAGAGCATGGGATTAATATATCAAAAGATATTACAAAAAGGGTACAAATAGATTTCAAAGAATTTCTCTTAGAAATCCTATTCTAAAGTTGAAGGATGGTCATATCTGATTTCTATAGAAATGATAGGATCCTTTCCTTTGGAGGTATAGGTAGGAGAAAAATAAGAGGCAGGGTATCCAATAACTACACACCTGGAAAATGGTCTATGTTTTTGAAAGGATTAGTCAGGAGTTAGGATAAAAGGATTTATATTAGAGGAGGTAGTAGGTTGAGTTAAATTAATAGTTTATGGTGATAGGAAAACTATATGATAGGTACAAATAAAGGGTTCCATCAATCATGTAAACTCACTGATATCCCATGAACCATTCTCCAATGATTAAAGGAAATCATCTAGATTATTCCTGAAGGCTTCCAAAATAGGATTCATAGATTTAAGCTTCTAAACATGAGACTTAAAAGCTTTAGTCATAGGAGGCATCTTCAAATCCAAATAAATAGTCTTAAACATCCCTTTCATATCGGAATTTTTTAAGATTCTAACTAGATAAAAATCAATCACCCTCTTGATTGTTTCTCAGTCTTGACTAGCTTGTTTGACATACTCAAAAATTAAATATAGGGTGTTGGTAGCATGGATTTGAAACCTATCATAAAAAGCTTAATGAGTCTTGATAAACTCTTCAAAAAAACATTTAAATCACCCTAAATGAACCATTTGATGTTTTTATCATCAAAAAATGACTGAATAAGAGGATTAGAAGACACAAGAGTAGTCTTAAACAAAAAATTCATAAACCCCTGATCTAGTTGAATCATCATGTCAGATAGATCAACCTAAAGATCACCAATATGAGATCTCATATATTTAATATCTTTATACATGAAATCTATTCTAAAATTAAATCTAGGTTAAAGATTATTGACTTCTAAAGTAAAAAATTCATAAATATTCTCTTACCTCACTTGTTTCCAGGAGTTGTAAAATTTATCAAATCCCTGTTTGAGTATCTCCAACATCTCTGATCTAACATAGCTAATTATTCTTTAGTAACATGTAAAGAAGATGGAATGGAGGGTGCAAGATCAGAGAGAGAGAGGGATCACTACTTGGGTTCCTACCATCTACTTCAGTATAATCCTCTATAGATCTATCTCTTATAGGCTAATCCTTAGCATTGTTAACAACTTCAACTTCATCTTTATCAGAATATTCAATAATGTCCACATGAATAACTAGATTGGAATCCTAAAATATCTGTTGAATGTCAACCTCAATAATCAAATAGCCTTCCAAATATCTTTGAAAAAAGATAATGGTAGGTCCACTATGTCTAGTTGGACTGCCTCTAGTATCATCATCATCAGAATCAAGAGATTCTAATACCAGTACAATAGATCCAGGGGACCTCTCCACCTTAGAAGGTTCATCTAGTATAGGTTGTCTAGGGGCACTCCCAATAATAGGATATCCTTCTGATCTATCCTTATCTTCATTATATCCAACTGATTGATCCCATTTTGGATCATCTTCATAAGCTAAACTATCTTCTTCATTAAGGTCTACAACCTCTATTTCGAATTCTTATTCTTATTGTTCTTATTTAGAAGGAGAAACATTATCATCTGAATAATAAAAATTATCATCACATTTAAGACCTAGATCTACCAGATCTATAGGTCTAACATGATACTTCACTGGGTTAAACTATTCATATAGTTTATTTTGTTTAGCTACCCATTATTGTTTCCATGGATTCCAGTTGACTTTAATTTTCTTATAAATATTTTGTATAAGAAAAAAATCAGAATCAGTTATGATTTCCTCCCCCTGAGTAACTAATCATTTTTACACAAGAAAATAATAAATAATTTTAGAATATGGTAAGGAACTAAAGCTTGAATCTGGATTGCACAGCTCAATCATGTTTCTCATAAAAAATCTAAAAAAGCTAATTTGAACCCTATTTTCATCAAAAATAAGAAAAAAATATTTTGATGTGTCAGGATACTAAAGTCACTTTTTATTAGGAAAATTTTATGTTGAATAAATTTACCCAAAATTCTAAATTCAACATTTAACTTAATAGAAGTGGGTCTTCTAGGAGTTGCATTCCCAGTGAGCTCATCCAAGGCATTCTAAAATTAAAATTATGGATTATTAATAGGATATAAACTTTGATATTATTCATATTCACTATTGCGAGACATGCCTAAAAAATTTTCCCAGCGTTTCAGAAAGAATTCAAAGACTTAACCATTTATCCTTGATTTTAATTTATACCTATTCTATCCAGGGAATAGAACAATGTTTTCATAAAAATACTTGATTAGATTCAGATAAAAAGGCCTTAAACTAATAATCACATCCTTGTTCCTGGATCACGTTCCAAACTAGTGATTGGATTGAATTCAACCATTGAGAATCGACTTCTTTTTTTTTGTTAAAACTGGATGATCAATGAGATTAATATTCTTTTGGTTTAATGAAGTAATCAGGTTCTCTTTTGACTTTTTGACTTCTTCTAAGGAGGAAACTGAATAAGAAAATAAATTTCCAACATTCTATTCATCCTCAACATATAGATTCGATTTGATATATCTAAAGGTTTGAAAATGGGAGGTAAAAAAAGAGAGTTTTGAGATGGAAAGTGTGAGAGGTTCAAGATGAGATAAATGATCCACTCAAAATATTCTAAAAGGATATTGTAGATATAAATGAAAATATAGGTAAAAATTAGATTATTATTCGAATTCTAATTTAAATCATTTATGGATTAAAATAATAATAAACTTAAAATAAATTATGCCAAAATATTTTCATGAAAAATTTCAAGTAAATAAGCATGGTAAGTCTGCTGACCATGAATCTATAAATAACATAATCATGGTAGTATTTATATTCAAAACATTATGGTGGATATTCTAACTATACAAAAAATATGTTATCAATAAGAAAACACTAACTGTATAAGCAATTTTCTATGGTAAGCTTAGTGATCATGTAAGTAACTACTCGTGATGAGTATAGTGACCATATGGTTAATTATTCATGGTAGTCATGATGACTGCATGAGAAAAAACTCATGATCATATTTATAACTGGGTAAATCATAATTTATGATTACTTCTAGAAAAATAACTTAGAGAAATAAAAATTAAAAGAATTTTAACGTAGGAATTAATAACTAAAACTAAATTTAAAAAATTGGATGTAATTTATCATGCCCAGTTCATGTATGATATAATTTATTATATAAATATTCAATGGATTTGTAAATATATCAACAAGATGATGTTCAATAACTATTAAATCAAGAGTTATATCACTTATTTTTGTAATTATATCTCATAAAGTGATGTATTATATCAATATGTTATGTTCTAGACTGTGATATAGGATTCATAAAACTATTTATCACACATGTATTATCAAAATTTAAAAAGAAATGTTGGAATTGATATCCATTTTCTAGTAATGTATGTTTCATCCAAAAAATCTCTGTACAATAACTCCCTACAGTTATGTACTCATTTTCAGCAATGGATAATGCGACAGATTTTTGTTTTGTACTACACCACGACACTAGAGACTTTTCCAGAAAAGGACATGTTCTAGAAGTTATTTTTCTCTAAATTACAACCACCAAAATCATTATCTGAATAATTAAATAAATCAAATGTTTATCCTCTAGAGTAAAACAATCCTAATTTTGTTTTATTTTTAAGGTATTTAAAAAATCATAGCTATTAGATGGGACTATTTTGGGTTTGTTTGAAAATGAGAAAACATAAACACACTAAAAAATATATCATGTCAGATAAAAATTAACTATAATAACCTTCCAATCATACCATTATAAGTGGTTTGATCAGCATATTTCCTAGTTTTATCATGATCATATTTATTGTAGTACTCATGGGAATATCACTACTTTAGTATTTTTCATCTCAAAACATTTCACAAGATCTTTGTAGTACTTTATTTGATTTAAGATAATTATTTCTTTATCTTGAAAATTTTGAAAAACTAGAAATAATTTAAGTTCACCAAGAAAAATAATCTCAAATTCACTTTGCATCGTTTTTTAAAATTCTATACACAAATAATTTCTTAAAGATCCAAAAATAATATTATCAACATAAAATTTTACTACTAAAACAGCTTTTTAAATTATTTTAATTACTAAATTACATTTGAATATACCTTTAGTTAAACCTTTGGAAAATATAAAAGAGTTTATCCTATAATACCAAGCTCTAGAAACTTATTTTAGACCATGTAAAGTTTTTTTTTAATTTAAAAACATGATTTGTAAAGTGTGGGTTTTGAAATCCATGGGGATTTTTCATGAAAACATCATAAAAAATTACCCATTTATGAATACACTCTCGACATCCATTTTTTATAATTTTAAATACAAATGTTCTTAATAGGAAAGAAACATCCTGATGGCTTCAAGTTGAGATACCGGTGAAAAGGTTTCCTCATAATTAATTCCTTATTCTTGACTATAAACTTTTACAACCAATCTATATTAATTTATAATTATTGTGCATGAATAATAAACCTTGTTTATAAACACCTATTTAGTGAAAATAATTATTAGTCTTTAGGTATTTAAATTAATTCTCATAATCTATTTCTTTCAAACTGGTTATGTTCTTCTTACATATCCATTTCCCATAATTCATCGTTAATTGCATCATTGATGTTCTTAGGTTCAAGCTATAAACAAGAAGGCTTGATGATCAACTAGATTTCTTATAGAATCTCTAGTCTAAGTTATTTTATCTATATATATTACTATAGATTCTAATTTAATATATCTATGAGCCATAAAATCTCTATGAATAGAAGTGTTTTCCACCTCATTATCATCTATAGGTTCAGGTTCAAGTTGTTCATCATAACTGAATGACGTCTTTATAAGTGATCTGAAATAATTATCACCAGGTTTAGAATTTAATTCCATACTAAAAAGGTCATCTTCAAGATTTTATAAAGGGATATTAGGATCATGTGGATCCGTCTCATCAAATTTTACATGTATAGATTCTTCCAAAATCTTAGTCCTTTTATTAAACACCCTATATGATTTACTTGATGTAGAATATACAAATAAAATTCCTTCATCACTCCTGGAAGAATTTTTTTCTAAATTATCTTTTGTATTGAGTATAAATACTTTACAACCAAAAACTATAAAGTAATTAACCTTTGGTTTTATACCATTCCACAATTAAAAAGGAATATTCTTTAAGAGAGGTCTAATTAAAACTCTATTAATTATATAAAAAATTATTTTCACAGCTTCTTACAAGAAATAAATAGTAAAATCATAATCATTGAGCATGGTCCAGGTACTTTCTTGAAGGGTTATATTTCTTATTTCTACTAAACCATTCCACTATAGAGTCTTAGTAATAGAAAAATTGTGATTATATCCATGTTGTGAGCATAATTATTCAAAATCTTGGTTTTCAAACTCATAGCCATGATCACTTCTTAAGGTATTAATTCTAAGTCCACTAAGATTTTCTATAGATCTAGAACATTTGGAAAAAAAAAGTAAAGGGATTAACTTTTATGAGAAAAGATAAACACCCATGTATATATTTAATAATCATCAACTATAACACTAGCATAATGTTTTCTGGATAAACTAGAAACTCTAGAGTTTTCAAAAAAATCCATGTGAACCAACTATAAAGGTTGAGAATTTTAGACTTTTTATTTGATTTTAAAGATATTTTATATTGATTTACCTTTTTATAGGTATTATAGACTTTTTATTTTGGGAATACTAGATTAGGTAGGTCCTTAACTAAACCTTTCCTAGTTATATTTCTATGAGAGTGTATATTTCAATGGCCTAGACTCTTATTCCAAATCCAAGATTATTTGTGAAAGGAACATAAAAAATAAATATTTTGAGAAATACAATATAGATTTATAGTATAAACATTTTCATTTTTGAAAGCATTAAAAAATAAAGAATGTTTGGAATCAAAAAATTTAAAAGAATTATTCTCAAATTTAATGTAAAATACATCATCACATAATTATGAAATTCTAAGTAGATTATATTTCAATCCATATAAAAATAAAACTTTATAAATTAAAATAGAATTATAGTTACTAATTTGTATAAGTCTAATTATCTTTCCTTTGGCATTGTCACTAAAAGTTAAATGTTTACCATCCACTTTAATTAAGTATTTAAATCTTGATTAGTATCCAGTCATGTGTCTAAAGAATCCACTATCCATATATAATAAGTGTTTAATAGAAATATTTAGGTAGGTTTCTTAAAAAATAGATTTAATCAAAAAATTATATTGGTACCCATATTTTCTTGGGTCCAGAGATGTTATTAATAATATCTTTTGGAATCCATCATTTATTTATTAGTTTCCTATATGAATATCTGAAACTTTTATAAATGAAAACATTATTAAATATAGAAAATTAAAAACAATTAATAGAATTAGTAGAAATAGAGATAGGAATAAATTTATTTTTAATAATTCTTCTCAGTCTAGGATGATATCCTATTCTAGTGGTATATTTAATAGTTTTTTATTAACCAATCTTCTCAGTAACAATTTTTCTTACATTGGTAAATATCTCCATATCACTCTTTAATTTATCATTAGATAATTCTAGTTCATTATTTTATTTAATTAGTTGAGTTTTATTATCATTCTCTACTATAAGATCAGTTTTTAAGTGAGAAGATATAATATGTTTCTTCTTTAAACTTTTTTATTTACCTTTTAATTCATTAAATGTAACTTCCAGAATGTTAAAATATTCAAATAATTCATCACTGGAAATATTTTTTGAATCATTTTAAGTCTTAGAATGATTTAAAATATAATAATTTGATTCAGGAAAAACATTTAATACCTATGATATGTTTATCATAAAACACATGTTAGATTTTTCCCTTATTTATCCTCTAATTGAGTCTGATTCACTTGAATTGTCCTCTACAGTACTCTAAGTGTATTTCATTTCCTTTTTATATATTTTATCCTTATCCTCATACTCTTTATTAAAATTTATCATAGGATAGTATGCTTTGATGTGTCCTTTTATTTTTCATTCATATCATATTATTTCATTAATGCAATCATACTTCTTCCAATATTTTCTCCAATTTTCGCTATCATAAAAACATAAGTAATTGTGTTTCTTAAAAAAATTATTATCTTTATAGAAATTTTTGAGAAATATATCTATATGTTCTATTTCCTCATCATTATCATCATGTTCTTATTCATCACTTGAGATTTCATATTTGATCTTCTCTTTTTGTTTTGATCCAGTAGTCTTGAAAGCTATATTCTTTATTTTTTGTTTCATTCACTCCCTCTTTATTTACTTTCAGTTATTATTTATAAATAATTTTCTTTCTAATTAGTTACTTTAATATAATTTTAATAATATCACATGATTATTTTATGGATACGGATGTTCCTCTCCATTTTTTAGGTAAGCAACCAGAAAGTCACATGACTTTATCCTTGTCAGTGATTTTCTTTCCTAGCACATACATCATGTTCATTATCATATTAAACCTAAGATACATGTCAAATATAGATTCATAAGGATTAATATTCAAAGTATGATATTTAATTGTGTACATGTTTAAACTCATTTATTTAATATTAGATGTTCCTTTATGATAAATATCTAGGGTATCCCAAATTTCAAAAGTAGTAGCAGATGAAAATATTCTGTTAAATTCATCTTCACCTGAGAAATAGTTATACAATTACCATCATATGTTTCTTTATTAGAATCACTCCAAGTAGCTCTAGAATCTTGAGGTATTTCATATTTATCTTTAATTACATATTAAATATCCAAAATCTTACTTTCTAAATGAATTTTTATTTTTATCTTCCATTAAGAATAATTAGTTTCATTAAAATAAGGAGGTTGATTAGTAGCAATTATTTCTTTTCTATTGTTATCTATAAAGAATTAAATTTATAAATAAAAAATTATGATCTTTAAATACAACTAAATAATAGTTAAAAATATATTTAATGTCATATTTTACCAAATTTTGGTCAGATTGAGTAACTCAATTGGGGGTGAATTGAGTTCTCAATAAAATTTCTTTTAAAAAAAATTAAAACAAAATCCACAATTTAATAAAACTTCCCAATTAATCGAAATAGTAGAAATATATAAAGTTGATCTTTAAATAATTTCTCATAATAGGGATTAAATCTTAGTTAAAATATATTTTAAATAATTTAACTCTTGAAATTAAGTTACTTAATCAAAAATTTTATATAAACACAAATTAAGACTAACTTTTAAAGTAAAGTTTTGTTATAGTTTAAAAAATGAAAACACAAATTTAAGATTAGAATAAAAAACTAGCAATATACATAATGGAATTTAAATAAGGGGTTTATTCTCAAGAATATACTTAACACACTCTACTTATAAATCACTCACCACTAAGCAGTTTATTATTTAATAAATTGGTCAACATCTTGAATCGGGTTTTATAAACAACAGCACACTAGACTATATGGTCACAGATCATTTTCCACAGTTTTCATGGTATGAAAATAATACTATGTCACATAGTACCTCTTCCAAAATTATTCATGGGAATAAAAAATAAATTATTTAAAATAATAACAAGTATTATTCAATTTATCACTAGAGACTCTATTTTTATAGATAAAAATTGCAATGAAAAATAAGGGATAAAATAATTTTTAAGGAAGAAAGATAAATAGATAAAAATATAATAAACTCAATGTATCTCAATCTGAGTAGATTTGATTGTCTAGACACCTTGGATTTTTTATTTGGAAAGAGCTTGAATGAGTTTCTCATAAAATTATAGAAAATAGATAATCTTATAGATATTCTCTATAGAATAGTTGCTCACATAAAGATCCTCTTTTATTCTCTATTTAGGAGAAATTATTCTCAGTACCACGCTCTCTCCTATTTTCCATATGATCAAATAATTCTATTAAATAGATATTCATCAAAAGATGATGTTGTAGAATAATCATTCTTAATTAAATGCACCAACGCTTCATTTAATGCTTCAAAAATATCCATTGAATATTTGAAACACTCCACTACTAAGTTATACACAATAATATTTCTTCACTTAAAGTATGGTTTGTCACGACCCATCCCAGTGGGGCCTGCGCCGTGACTCCCCAAGCCCGCCTCCAATAGGCCAGGGGCTGGTGACTAGCACTAAGTAGGCATACCACTAACATGGGAGGCGTTGCCTAAGTACCTATACACACGCACACATCTCCAAGCCCACAAATGCTGAAATATAATAAAAAGAACGCCTAGGAATAGAATGAATGCATACAACTAAACCCAACCACCAGAGTACAACAGAAGGTAAAGTGCTGAAAATAAACTGGGCCAAAATACAAACCCACTAAAAAATAGTCTGAAAACAGAAATGTCCAACCTGTAAACACAAATAGGTACTTGGACTGTTTCTCATAGACATAGGAACACCTCAGCCTATGAGGAACTTAGAACGCTCGATCATGTCCTGGTCCGCCCTGGACTATGTCAAAAGGCTGCTCTCCTGCACAAGACACAACACGTGCGGCAAAAGCCCATTCAGGTGTGAGTATAAAAATACTTAGTAGAGGACCCTGAAACCCACAAAGTAATACAGAAAGTAAAGGTATAGTCAGCTATACACAGTATATGTCTATAGAACATATTACAAGTGAAACACAATCCAGATATACTTGAAACCCATACCCGCGGTCTAGAGGCAAGTCACACAACCACATAACCCCACTAGGGATTCTGTCCAAAGATTCCATGAAGCACTCATTCTGGGAGAACACACTCCATGAGCCTGTTAGGTCTGATGACGTCCGTCCGAGATGTACCATTCATCGGGAAATGTCACGAGAGGTAGTTACACTAATTACGGGAGACAAACTCCTGAGTGGGAAGTTCACGATAGATAGATACACTCATTATAAGAGACACACTCCTGAGTAGGGAAGATCAAGATACACAGATGAGGATCACATACAGGTCCATGGAGGATACCGCGACTCATCCGGATTCCCCAGCTAGGTAGATGATCAACGCTTGGTAGATTTTCTCACGTCGATTCCTGACTCTACCTAGGGTCAGGAATGGATAGAGGATCTCGCTCTGGGCCTCTTGGATGGATTCCTGACTCTGTCATAGAAAGTCCCAATGAAGGGATCATTCTCCTATAAAAGGAAATGATGTCTGACCTTCAGGGGAACAATAAGAAGGGGCACAAACCTAAATGAAACATGTCCAAGATACGGTGGACAACACGACCAAGTCGTTTTCAAAAAGTACACGGTGTGTAGGAAAATCACACGCCATGTTTTCTAACCTCGGGTGCTGCCTATGTTCAACATCCCATGTTGCAAGGTCAGTCATGTAAAAAATTTAGTACACGACATGTGGTACGGATTACACGCCGTGTTCGAGGAACTAGGTTTGGCTTTGTGTATACTGGTCATGTGCCCGTACACGGCCTCAACCCATGTACACCAACCCGGGTAGTCGGTACGTGGGGTGACCCATGCTAATGGCCTCACCTAGCCATGTGTTGTAGTAAACTATCGTGTACTACAACCTATATCCGTGTATCCCCTAGATACATGCCGAGTCCCACGTAGCCGCCTCCTCCATGCTGCGTAGAGAGTACATGCCGTGTTCTGAAGCCGTGCAGTTCATCCCGTGTCTATGTGCTTTCCAAAGTACATGCCGGGATTTGGGGGAAGGTCCAACACATCGTGTGACCATGGTCACATGCCGTGTGATACCCATCTAATTCCTAAAACCCTAGCCACTACTGAGCCGGTCCACATGGCATGTTCTTCAGGATACACACCGTGTATTCTGGAAATTTACAGAATCCCAGACTTCCTTCGTCGTGCCTTCCATGCTACCCCGTTCTTCAATCCGACCGTCCGATCTTCACGAAACTCTAGAATCTAGGTCTCCCCGACATCCCGAATTCATTTCTGTTGTTTTCAGGCCTCTGATCGACCCTAAAAATGCATTTTGATTCACTCGTACAAAGAACGGTCAAAGAATGATAATTCTCATACCGTGTTGATTCGTCATCCTTTATCATAGTCACACCTCTGGTAGGTCGTCGTAACATCGTATCATCAATTTGGTATCGTTGCATCGCAAAATGGATTCCAATGATCTGTTGTTTGTTGTCCCACGAAGAACACGAAGAATGTGCAAAATAAAAAGGGGTAGGAAATCCAATAAGAAAAATGAGGAATGAACCTCCATCTCCATTCATCATGACATCAATCCTCTCCCATTAGTAGGATCAAATGGAGCAGGACCAAAAAAAATAAGAAATAATAATGGATTAATCCCAAAAAACATCCCAACAGAAACCCTCCAGCAATAATGCACGAATACACGAATCAACTTGTCCGTGGTTGATCTACATTAGTCATTTATATAAAAAATGAGAAAAAGAAATTAAATAACAAACCCATACTTCATGAAGGGATTGATCACTGACAAAGGGGTCGTGCTTCCGTCGTTTCCGAATCCTTCTAGTTTGTTGGTGTAGTGATTCACGGCTTCTATTCGTCGTCGTTCATCATTGATAATTTTTCTCCAAGTCTCCACGGATTCTTCAGAGCTTCCTCTAAAAAAAATTCTTCAACAAACACCATTCGATTAACCCATTAAAAAATGTAACGTGATTCTGCATTCTGCTACACTGCAGAATTAATGAGTCAAGTTGTCGTTTCTGATCCATTATGATATGACATTAATTATTGAAACAATTTCCCCATCGTTGTGCTGAAGTGAATGTTTCTAAATAAAATAAAATTTTCCATTTATTTTATTTTATTTTACTAAAAACGTCCAAAAATTATCTTTTTCCCTCGACCCAAACCGGTCGAGGTTAAACCCATTCTTAGGTAAAGTCATCTTCCTGGACACAATGGTGCCCTCAAATTTTTAATCCGGGAATCCGTTTGGAAACTGCCACAAACATGCACATGTACCAACTCACTTAACTTAAAAAAAGTTCAAACCACCATTCCTGACTCACCGGGCCTCGGAATGATGTGTCATATTCACGCCTATTCTTGTAATAATTCCATATAATATTTAAAAATAATACACAAAAAAATAGAGACATTACATTTTCCCCACCTTGGGGCTTTTCATCCCTGAAAATCCAAAACAAAGACTACTCAAAAAGATGTGGGTACTGGGCACGGATCTGAGCCTCCTGCTCCCACGTGATTTCTTGAAGATTCTCGTGCTTCCACCGAACACACACTAAGGGAATCGATCACCCATGAAGGATCCTTTTCTGTAGATCCTCGATCTCCACTGGGTACTCAGAAAAGGTCACTCCATCCTCGATGTCCAACTCGCCCCATTAGATGATGTGCGATGGGTCGTGCACGTACCTCCTCAGCTGCGACACGTGGAATACATCATGTACCCAGTACAACTGCGGAGGTAGAGCTAGGTAGTATGCCACTTCGCCGACTCTACACAATATCTGAAAAGGTTCGATGAACCTTGAAGATATCTTGCCTCCTTGGCCAAAACTCTGTATCCCATGTCAAGGTGAGACCCGAAGAAAGACATGGTATCCCTCCTCAAACTCTAGGGTTCTTCATCATCTATCATCATAAGACTAATTCCGGCTCTGTGCAGTCTTCATCCACTCCCGGATGATGTGCACCTTCTCGGTGGTGGCTCGCACCAACTCTGGACCCATGAGTGCTGAATCTCCGGGGTAGGTCCAGCAAAGTGGTGATCGGAAGGGTCTCCCATACAAAGCTTAGAAAGGTGCCATACCAACGGTGGAGTGGTAGCTGTTATTATACTCAAACTCCACCAGTTGTAGGTGGTCCCCCCAACTGAGACCAAAGTCCAAGATACAGGCTTGTGACTTATCCTCCAGAACCTAAATGGTCATCTCCGTTTGACCATCTGTCTGGGGATGAAATGTTGTGCTCAAGCGTAGCTGAGTCCCGAAATCCTCCTGCAATACCTTCCACAACCGGGATGTGAAATGGGTGTCTCGGTCTGAGACTATCGTCGAAGGGACGCCATGAATCCAAACTATCTCCTGCACGTAGAGGCGTCCCAAGATCTCTACGGAACTCTACTCCTTGAGTGATAGAAAGTGGGCCATCTTAGTGAGTCAGTCAATGATCACCCAGATGGAATCATGCCCCTTGGACGTTAGTGGTAAACCTGTCATGAATTCCATCGATATTCCATCCCACTTCCACTCTGGAACCTCCAGGGGTGAGATAATCCCGCTGGAACCTGGTGCTCAGCCTTCAACTGCTGGCATTTAAGGCATCGAGAAACGAACTCTGCTACTTCCTTCTTCATGCATGACTACCAGAATTACTGTCGGAGATCCTGGTATATCTTTTCCACTCCTGGATGTACCTACAAGGGTGATGTATGAAACTCTTTTAGAACCTCTTCCTGCAACTCCACTGGTACGATAGTGCATCCTATGAAAAAAATTACGTGTTCCCCACCTTGCGAGTATCCATCAGGAGCATGTCCTGAGGATAACTGAGCAGATAAAGTCTCATAGTTGACATCCCCAAGCTGTGCATCCCTAGCTCACTGTAAGAGTGGAGGGGTGAAAACCATTGACTATAGGTAAGTTGCATCCTCTCTATCCATGAAGGACACCCGCAACATGGCCAACTGCTCCGTCGCCTCACTCAACAGCTACGAGCTCGAACTTATACTAAGAGAATCTTACACCTTGTTCCCTTTCCCAAGAGTATAGATAATCTTGAAATCATTGTCCTAGAGAAACTCTAGATAATTCCTATGTCTTAGATTAAGATCCTTCTGTGAGAATATGTACTTGAGGCTCTTGTGGTTAGAGTAGATTATGAACCTCTCACCCATAAGGTAGTGTCGCTAAATCTTCAATGAGAAGACTACCATCTCCAACTCGAGATCATGGGTAGCATAGTTCTTCTCATGTGTCCTAAGCTGGCATGAACCGTAAGCAATCACTACCAGTCTCTACATCAGGACACAACTGAGCTCGATCCCCGATGCATCGCAGAAAACTACGTACTCAACACCCTCCTATGGTAGTCTCAATATTGGGGAACTCATCAAACTCTGTCTCAACTGCTCAAAATCCTGTTGGCACTTCTCCGTCCACACGAAGGGTTTCCCCTTCCAAGTCAAGGTTGTCATCAGTTCTGATATTCGAGAGAAATCAATAATGAATCTTTGGTAATATCCTGCCAACCCAAGGAAGCTCCGCACCTCCGTCACGCTCAGAGGTGGCTCCCATGATAACACTGCCTCCACCTTGGATGGGTCCATAGCTACAACATCTGCTGAGATTACATGTCCCAGAAAGTGGACCTTCTGAATCCATAACTAGCACTTCGAGAGATTCTCATAAAGCTGCTGCTCTCGAAGTATGTCTAGAACCATTCGCAGTTGTCTCACGTGATCCTCCTCTGACACCGAGTATACAAGGATGTCGTCGATGAAGACCACTGCGAACTGGTCCAAGTACAGCTGGAAGATCCGTTTCATCAGTCCCATGAACACTGTGGGGGCATTTGCCATGCTGAAAGGCATCACCAAGTACTCATAGTGACCGTAACAGCATCTGAATGTTGTCTTTGGTATATCCTCATTTCGTACCCGTAACTGGTGATAACCTGATCAAAGGTCAACCTTCAAGAAACACTGTTCCCCTATTAGTTGATCGAAGAGGTCATCAATTCTTGGTAGTGGATACTTGTTCTTCACCATCACCTGGTTCAAGCATCAGTAATCTATGCACAACCTCAAACTCCCGTCTTCCTTCTTGGAAAACAAGATTGGGGGTGCCCATGGTGAAACGCTGGGTCATATGAAACCCTTGCTCTGAAAATCCTCCAGCTGCACCCTCAGCTCACGAAGCTCTGGAGGAGACATCTGATATGCTGACGAAGAAATTGGTTCCGTCTTGGGGTGTAAGTCGATGCAGAAGTCGATTTCCCAGTGGGGAGGTATTCCTGGAACATCTTTGGGAAAGACTTCCTCATACTCCATCACTACTACTGGAAACTAGGAGCTCATCACATCTACTACTCCGAGGGAAAGGCTAGCCAACTCACAAGTGACCGGTTGCACCCTCCTATGCATGATCCCACTCTGTGCTTCCTGGGTTTCCCTTTATATAACAAAGGAAAACCTCATCCCATCACTGCAGACACACCGCACTCTTCGCATAAAACAGTCTATCTGGGCATAGAATGAAGATAACAAATCCATACCGAGAATGACGTCATAAGGCCTTGATGCTACCACCAAGAGTTTCCAACCAAAACTATCACCTCCAACGGTAAGATCACACTGTCTGCAAAGGTGCGTGATCGTCGAGTCTCCTCCTGTAGTTGTCTCTAAGCGTAAGGATCGAGTAAACGGTTCTACCAGAATCTCAAGGTTTCTCACAAGACATTTGACTATGAAGGAATGACTAGAACCAGTGTCTATAAGGCTGGAAGCTATGGTAGAGAAGACATAGATCGTACCTTGAATCATCCCTGGAGTCCTTGGGTCGTACGCCTTGACCGCATGCAGTTGTCCTCAACCCTGTCCCCCCACCCAGCTCCCTGAGCCTGGTGAGGACCTCAGGGGGGTGGTGGTGGAAGTAAGTCGAAGTGTCTGCCACCACCAGAAGCTCTCCCTGCTCCTCTTCCATGTCTGTCGCCTGGAGGATCAGTCTGCTCCACTCTCTGCCTCTACCTCGGTGGTCCATCCACCGCTTCCCTGTCAACAACTCGACCGGTTGGACAGTCTCTAGCGAGATGTCTCCTACCATCTCACACGTAGCACCGCTTCTCCCTAGGATGACTGGATCCAGCCTGAGAGCCTTGGACCATCGATCACCTATACTGGGTCCTCCTCTGACGTCTCTCATGTCCTGATCTATGTGTCCGATGTCGGATCCCCACTGCCGAGGTCTCTAGACCTGTCTGCCTACTGCTGACTATCGTCGGCTGCCTCTGCTCTGCCAAGAAGCTCTCGATCACCAGGGCTCACTCGAGCACTCCATCATAAGTCAAAATTCATAGAGGCACGAATCTAGCTTAGATGTCTCATTGTAGAACTCTCTCAAAGTTCCGAGCTCTGAAGTACTAATCCCTGACCATATCCATCGAGTACCTGGTGAGGTTGGTGAACCTTGATGAATAGTAAGATACCGTCATACTTCCCTGCTGGAGATGAAGAATCTACTGGATGTATACTTCTCTCATCATAACTAGAGATAAATCCTCCATAAAGAGTTGCTCAATCTCCATCCATGAAAGAGTCTCCTCTTCATGAGTCTCCACCATCGTCCCACCGAACCTTGAAGAAGGTTCTCTCTTAGGATCACCATCTGGTCTGCTGTTGTCCTTAATAGATGGAAAACTATGGTCACCGCCTCAATCTATTCCTCATCCGCCTGAGGTTTGGGCTCGCCTCGGAACCTGAGGGGTCTCTGTATCTGGAACTCATGGAGAGCACTAAGCCTGCACCACTCATCGGTCGGTACTGCAGGTACCACGAGCAGCTCCACTGGTGGTGGCATAGCAGGTGCACCACCTGGTGGAAATGCCTGGGGAACTGGTCCCTGCATCGAAGCCTCATCACTGAGGGGGTCATCCTCATGATCACTCTGCTGAATCCTAGTGGGTATGCGTCATGGAGGAATCCTTTAAGGAAACAAGGTGTACCATGGTCAATGATTATATCTGGATAGCTGACACAAAGGACATGGAAAACACAAACCATTCCTATATGATGCACGTACCTTTATTTTATTTCCCTGAAACCAGTGTTTTCATGTACCAAGTCAAAAAGTAGGTTATCAGATTCCTGGTGTATGGATACGTCGGCCGCCTCCACCAACACTGGAGTCCCTAGCCTGAAATCCAAACTCAAAAAACTCAACACAGTTTCCCCAAACCAATCTTACAGACTCTTGGTCCTAAGGTAGAACTGACCTCCTCTGATACCACTCTTTCACAACCCATCCCAGTGGGGCCCGTGCCGCGACTCCCCAAGCACACCTCCAATAGGCCAGGGGCTGGTGACTAGAACTGAGTAGGCATAATACTAACATGGGAGGCATTGGCTAAGTACCTGTACACATGCACACATATCCAAGACCACAAATGATGAAATGTAAAAAAAATTCCTAGTAATAGAATGCATGCATAAAACTAAACCCAACCACTAGAGTACAATGGAAGGTAAAGTAATGAAAATAAACTGGGCCAAAATACAAGCCGACCAAAACAAGAGTCTGAAAACTGAAAAGTCCAACCTGTAAACACAAAGAGGTACTGGGACTACTGGTCGTAGTTGTAGGAACACCTCAGCCTGTGAGGAACTCAGAAAGCTCGATCTTGTCCTGGTCCGCCCTAGACTCTGTCAAAAGGATGCTTGTCTGCACAGGATACGGCACGTGTGGCTAGATCCCGTGCATGGGTGAGTATAAAAATAGTCAGTAGAGGACCTCAAAAACCAAAAAGCAATACACAAAGTAAAGGTAAATTAATCTCTACACAGTATATGTCTACATAACAAATAGTGACTGAAACACAATCCAGATATACTTGAAACCTAGACCTACGGTCTAGAGGAAAGTCACACAACCACATACCCTCACTGGGGATTCTGTCCGAAAATTCCATGAATCACTCGTTCTAGGAGAACACACTCCATGAGTCTGGTAGCTCTGATGACATCCGTCATAGAAGTACCGTTTTTTGGGAAACGTCACTATAGGTAGTTACACTCATTATGGGAGACACACTCTTGAGTGGGAAGATCACGATGGATAGATACACTCATTATGGGAGACACACTCCTGAGTGGGAAAGATCACGATACACAGATGAGGATCACTGCCAGGGCCATGACGGATACCACGACTCATCTGGATTCACCAGCTAGGTAGAGGATCAATGCCTGGTAGAGTTGGTCACGTCGATTCCTGACTCTAACTAGGGCTAGGAATGGATAGAGGATCTTGCTTGGGGCCTCTCGGAGGGATGCCTGAATCTATCACAGAAAGTCCTGCTGAAGGGATCATACTCTTATAAAAAAAACGATACCTATCCTTTAGAGGAACGAGAATAAGGGGCACGAACCCAAATGAAACATGTCCAAGATACGGTGGACAAAATGACCAAGCCATTTTCCAAAAAGTACATGGTGTGTAGGAAAGTCACACGCCGTGTTTTCTGACCCCAGGTACTGCCCGTGTTCAACGGCCCATGTTGTAAGGTCGGTCATGTAGAAAAGTCTGTACACGACATGTGGTATGGATTACACGCCGTGTCTGAAGAACTAGGGTCAGCCCTGTGTACGCTGGCCATGTGCCTGTACATGGCCTCAACCCATGTACGCCAACCCAGGTAGTCGGTATACGGGGTGACCCGCGCTACTAGCCTCACCTGGCCATGTGGTGTAGTACACGACCATTTACTGCACCCCTGTGTCTGTGTATCCGTTGGATACATGACGAGTCCCGCGTAGCTGCCTCCACTATGCTGCGTAGAGAGTACACAGAATGTTCTGAAGATGTGTAGTCTATCTCATGTCCGTGTGCTTTCCAAAGTACACACCGGGATTTGGGGAAGGTCCAACATGCCATGTGACCAAGGTCACATGCCGTGTGATACCCATGTAACACTCAAAACCCCAGTCACCACTGAGTCGGTCCACACAACGTGTTCTTTAGGATACACACCGTGTATTTTGGAAATTTCCAGAATCTCAGACTTCCACCGTCGCGCCTTCCGTTATACCTCGTTTGTCGATACGACTGTCTGATCTTCACGAAACTCCAGAATCTAGGTCACCCTGAAGTCCTGAAGTCGTTTCCGTTGTTTTTGGGCCTCTGTTCGGCCCTGAAAATGCATTTTGATTCACCCGCACGAAGAACGGTCGAAGAATGATAATTCTCGTACCATGTCGATTCGTCATCCACTATCTTCATCGCACCTCCTGTAGGTCTTTGTAACGTTGGATCTTCAATTTGGGATCATTGCATCGCAAAATGGATGTCCAACAATCTGTTGCTCGTCGCCCCACGAAGAACGCGAAGAACGCGCGAAAGAAAAAGGGAGAGGAAATCTAATAAGAAAAACAAGGAACAAACCACTATTGTCATTCATCACAGTGTCGATCCGCTCCCGTTAGTATGATCAAATGGAGAAAGATCAAAACAATAAGAAATAATCATGGATTAATCCCCAAAAACATCCCAACAGAAACCCTCTTGCAAGAATGCACGAATACGCGAATCAACTTGTTTGTGGTTGATCCACGATCATCGTTTATATCAAAAATGGGAAAAAGAAATTAAATAAAAGACCCTTACCTCACGAAGGGATCAATCACTAATAAAGGGGTCATGCTTCTGTCATCTCCGAATCCTTATACTTTGTTGGTGCAGTGATTCATGGCTTCGATTCGTCATCATTCGTCACTGAGAGTTTTTCTCCAAGGCTCCACGGATTCTCCAGAGCTTCCTCTCAAAAAAATTCATCAACGACCACCATTAGATTAACCCATTAAAAATGGGAACGTGATTCAGCGTTATGCTATGTTGCAGAATTAATGAGTCAAGTTTCCATTTCTGAGTCATTATGATATGACATTAATTATTGAAAAAATTGCCTCATCATTACGCTGCAGTGAATGTTACCAAATAAAATAAACTTTTCCATTTATTTTATTTTATTTTACTGAAAACATCCAAAAAATTATCTTTTTCCCTCAACCCACGCCGTTCAAGGTTAAACCTGTTCTTAGGCAAATTCTTCATCCCGGACACAATGATGCCCTCAGATTTTTAATCGAGGAATCCATTTGGAATCTTCCACAACCGCGCGCATGTACCAACTAAATTAACTTAAAAAAAAAAGTTCAAAGCACCATTCCGGACTCATTGGGCCTCAGAATGATGTGTCTTCTCCGCGCCTGGTCTCATAATAATTCCATATAATATTTAAAAATAATACAAAGAAAAATTGAGACATTACATGGTTAGTTGAGCTCATGGAAACTTGACATGGTTAGTTAATGGGGTAAGGTGACATGGTTAGTTCATCTCTTCATGATGTTAACTCATTTTCACATGGGGTAAGTTGATAAATTCAGGTGGTAAGTTATTTCTTCATGATATCAGGTAAATGGTGGGTACAAATTTATCTCGCAATAAGATGAATGTACATGTGGTAAGGTGAGATATAATGTGCGGTAAGGTGATATGGTCCCTTGAACTTAACATGGTATGGAGGCATGATAAGCTCTAGACTTAGCCATTTTTTAATTTTTTTATTAAATAATTTTCTAAAAGAAAACATAAAAATCATTAATAATAATATAAACATGATTTTGGGTTATTAAAATGAGGAGGTGTTTGTCTAATCCAACTATACATATGGGATATCGTCTCCAAAAAGTGATTAAATTCATTTTAAACCACCACATTATATTGATGGATATAAAATTTTATATAATGTATAAATTTGATATTAATGAAATGTTTAAAATTATTTTTATTATTAAAACATGAACAAGGTAAAATTACTATAATAATTGAGCCAAAACATGCATAAGAAACATAAAAGTTAGCACCTAGAATGGTAATTTTAATGAAGAATTGCTAATAACCAATGGTTGGAAAGTATAAGGTAATTATATATTGTAAGATAGTTTTTAAAATGGTTTTTTATAAATTTATAATAAATATAAATTTATTATACATGATGTTAAGATCATGTATAAAGAAATTCAGGACCTAAGGTAAGGTTTTATATTAAAATCTCATTTCTTTTTGTGATTTTCTATGTTAAATTTTCAAATAAGGGAGATTATATGATCCTTATCTTTTAAAACAAAAAATATATATCATACTATGGTTATTTATTAATTTTCCAAGTGTTATTACCATTTTTTCTCTCTCTGGTACTTAAAAGGATAGAAAATATGTTTTTAATAAAAGTTGACCTTATTTCTTTTCAGGTTGGGAATCTTTCTCCTCTAAGTCCATGTTTATAAAAATTGTTTTATGGAAGATTTTATCATCATTAAAACGTTTGAAAAGGGTACTTTATACTACCTTTGACTTTATTTACAAATTATTAAAAGGAATATTTTCAAATGTTTACTATACGACGAAATTTCTAATTTTTATAAATGTGTGAAAAGAATGTTCTCTTCTAATGTATATGGAATTTTCCCTTTGTTATATCATTTCATAGTCATGAAGATTCATTTACAAGTTTCAAAGGTTTTACAATTAAAATCTTATTCCCATCTTTTCTATAAATTTTCTTTTTAAATGTTTGATCGTACCACGATTCACTGTTTTATTCCACCCTTACACCGCAGTTTTAGACTAGTTTTGTAATGAATATTTCAAATATAATAATAAATTTCACTTCATGTTTGAATAAATAAATTAATGTAAATAAATATTATAATGGGAAATGTTACTTGTTTTTATTGTTTCAATGTAGGTGGAGGTGATTTGGAGAGCCTTTGATGAAGTGGAAGAAAAATGGGCCAAAATTGCATGGATCTATGGACATCTGTCCACTGGTTTTCATTGTACACGAAATAAGTGCATCCAAATGGGCTGATATTTTGTGGGACTGTCCAAAATTAAATAGGCTAAATTTCATATTAAAACACCCAATCCTGATTCGGCTTCTATGGGGCCTATCCGAACTGATCTGTCCAAGCCACCGAATTTGGACCAAGTCAAATGAGGTGTTCTGTATTTTATCAATATCTTGATTTGTAGTTGTCCAAATGGTTCCAAACTTTCGGTGGAGATATTAAAGAGGTAGGGATACAACTTTTATATTTTCTCCAAAGTGAGATAATACTGTCTGAAGTCCGAAACGCATGGTACAAGTGGATTGAAGAAATCAGTGTGCCTAAAAACACCTTCCAATTTTCCTATAAAATGGCACCTTGGGCTCCCCATTTGGAAGTTAGGCCAAGAGTCAAGGTTATGCCATTTTGGAGTCCCCAAGGAATCTTCTCAACAACCCTAGAGGTTCTGGAGGCTATGGGAGGTGCTACTTCAACATCTTCTTCTTCTTCCCCTCCCATGGGTTTCTAAACCCCTTGTGATCACCCGGGGAGGAACATGACGTACATCACGAGCTTCATGTTTGTAATATTTGAATGATCTTTTAAATTCCAGA
This sequence comes from Viscum album, assembly GCA_963277665.1. Lineage (NCBI taxonomy): Eukaryota > Viridiplantae > Streptophyta > Magnoliopsida > Santalales > Viscaceae > Viscum > Viscum album. Next base: position 314,403,762 of record OY728140.1, read on the forward strand.
TTTTTTTGTTGTTTTTCATCATCCTCTATTCTTATTTTATTGAGTTATGTACTGGTATGTCATGCTCAACTCATATGATCATGTTTGGGGGTACCCATTCATGTGATGTTTCACACACTGTTCACCACTTTCTTTCCCCATTTGAATTGCGGTGTTTGTGTGGTTTATATTGGTCAATTGAACTCACAAAAGCACTGTAAATTCTATGTACATTTATTTCATGGTATCAAAAATAAATAACATACAAATATGGATAGTTCATCGAGTTTTTCATGTGTTGCCTTGGTGAGTTTTGGTTATGAAGTCAAACACAATTCACCCAATCATCGGCGGTGTCTAGTGAATCATTGTGTGTTTTTGACTGAACCCTAGGAGGTATCCTAGTATAAACTCAGTAAAATTCTAGTTCTAGGTGTTAAAAACCAGGGATTAAAATATCATAACCCCATCCCTTTAAGCGATGAAGTATGAGCATCACGAGACTTCCCCGGGTTGATCACATTTAATCAATCTTGTTTATTTATATTTTGTTTTATCGCTTTCATTTTCTATTTTCATCATTAATCATAAAACCCCAAAGTTTCAAAAAACATAATTAACCTTCTACTTTCATAATCAAAACTCTACTTTTAAGTTAATGATCTAAGGCTTCGTCGAGAGACGACCTAGGGTTTCTGCTATACTGTAGAAATTCTAGTTAAAAATAAACATCTAATTTGACGCGCTCGACAACACGATCAAATTTTGGTGCCTTTTCTGGGGAGACAAGATCATTTTTTTTCTTTATTTTTTTTATTTAGTTATTTTACTTCTTAATTAGTACTCTTTTAAATACCCCACCCCTATTTGATTGTTTTTGTTTTGGGTTTTGTCTTTATTTTTTTGTTGTTTTTGGTGTGCTATTTCTCTCTCTCTCTCTCTCTCTTCTCCATCTCCCTCTCTAATTATATAGTATAAAATTGTATTATTCTTTAACCCTTCTTGAGTTTTTTTTCTTTCCATCTCAAATAAATAAAAAAAAACTTAAAAAAACAATCAATCAATCAAACCAGACATCATTGTTGCATGACAAGATCTGGTAAAGGAACACTACTTGAATTTGATCCTGAAATTGAAAAGTCACTTCACACACAAATCAAGGAATATAGAGAAGGTAAATCAAGTAACATTGTGGAACCCAATTTAGAACCTCAAGTTGTTCTAAAGCAACCCAAAATTGAACCCAATCAAACCCAAGAAAATATGGATGCAAATAATCAAACTTTTAAAGAACTTACCACCCCTGATGTGGAGTACCAACCTGCGTACATCCAATATCCTGAGGAAGCAGCCAAATTTGAGCTTAGATCAGGTCTCATCCACCTTTTTCCAAAATTCCATGGTCTTCCCAGTGAGGACCCTCAAAAACATCTAAAGGAGTTTCACATAGTGTGCTCCACCATGAAACCCCAAAATGTGTCTGAGGACCTCATTAGGTTTAGGGCCTTCCCTTTCTCCCATGATAGTGTAGCCAAAGATTAGCTATACTATTTTCCTACCACGATTGGAGGTTGGAATGACCTTAAAAGACTCTTTCTAGAGAAGTTCTTCCTTGCCTCCCGAACTGCGTCAATTAGGAAAGAAATCTGTGGAATTAGGAAATCACAAGGAGAGAACCTTTATGAATATTGGGAGAGATTCAAAAGAATTTTCTCAAGCTTCCCCCACCACCATATTAGTGAAAAACTATTAATCCAATACTTCTATAAGGGACTTATCCTCATGGATCGTGGAATGATTGATGTTGCAGCTGGTGGTGCCCTAGTTGACAAAACTCCTTCCGCCGCTCGTGACTTAATAGCCAACATGGCTCAAAATGCACAACAATTTGGTACACGAGCTATTGCACCAACCCGAGGAGTTCATGAGGTAAGTCATTAATCCCTAGAATAAAAGGTAGATAATAAACGTGATGAGATGCATACCATTCTAAGGCAATTAGCTCAAGCACAAGGTAACTCACACTCTACTTCTATTCCATTGCATTGTGGTATTTGTTCTGATAACACTCATTTTTCTGACCAGTTCCCACAACTTCAAGATTCATCTGAGTCCTGTGAAGCTGTGTTCCCAGGGCGTCCATTCCAAAAAGCACCTCCCTTCAAGCAAGAACCATTAATTCCAAATCCAAACCCCGGGTGGAAAGCACAACCACAATACCGACAAGGAGGAAACTCAAGCTACCCCAAGCAGAATTGGTATCAACAAGGCCAAGGTATGAAACCTTCTTATCCTTCAACATCTCAAAAAAATCCTACTCCTCCCATGTCTGAACCAAGACTTGAGGATATAGTGAAGAAAATGACAACCCAGAACCTTCAGTTCCAACAGACCACACAATCAGCTATTCAAGACCTACGAACCCAAGTGGGGCAATTGGAAAACACCATCGGTGAGCTTAAGATGCAAGGTTCTGGACAAATACCATCCCAACCCATTGAAAATCCAAAGGACAAAGGTAATGTATGTGTATTTACACTTCATAGTGGTAAAGAAGTTTCTCCTTCTACTGATTCTGCATAGCAGGTATGTCCCCCTCATGAAAACTCTCTTTCCCAACCCTCAAAAACTTCATGTAAAGAAAAACAAGACAAAAATGGTAATCGAATAGTCATTGATGATTCAAATGAACAATCCATTCCTCTTACTTTCCCTCAAAGACTCTATAAATCTAAGAAAAACTTTGATAATGATATTGACAATGAAATAATGGATACATTTAAAAACGTTCAAGTTAATATTCCATTGTTGGATGCAGTCAAGAAAATTCCCCGTTATGCCAAATTTCTTAAAGAGATTTGCACCCATCGACGAAGGCTGAAGGGGAATGAGAGAGTCAACCTGGGAAGGAATGTCTCAGCCTTGATTCAACCAAAAATTCCAACCAAATGCAAGGATCCCGACACATTCACCATACCTTGTACCATAGGGGAGACCTTCTTTTCTGATGCTATGATAGATTTAGGTTCTTCCATTAATGTAATGAATCACTTCATGTATACTTCTCTATAGGTTGGAGGGCTTCAACCAACAGGCATTGTTGTGAAACTTTCCAACCGGAGTAAAACACATCCAAAAGGAGTGATTGAGGATGTCCTTGTTAGAGTGAAGAATCTCATCTTCCCTGCTGATTTCTACATTCTTGAGATGGAAGATACCTGAACCCAAGGACAGGCCCCTCTCATACTTGGGAGGCCATTCCTAAAAACAGAAAAGACGATCATCAACGTTTAAAATGGTATGATGTCCATGGAATTCAGAGGAGAAATGGTAAGTTTTAACATCCTTGAGGCTATGAAACACCCCATTGAAGAGCACTCCACTCTTCCTGTCTATTCGATGGAAGTGCTCTCAAACGATGCACACACACACAATTCTCTCCTCAACCCAAACTCTGATTCGTTTTTGTTTTCTTCACCCTTGGATGATTTGAGTTTTGGTTCTTCTTTTGAATTTTGTGTGGGTTCAGAAAAAAGTAAATTTTGTGCTTTAATTGATGAGTGTGTTTATTCTGAGGTACCCATGACTATCGATGATTCTGCAAATCTCATTTCAATAGATTCTCTTTCCTTTGAGAATAAACATGAGCAGATAGATAGTTTCATGGACCTCACTCCCCCTAAATCCCCTCCCTCAATCTATAAAAAACCAGTGTTTGAACTTAAACAACTTCCTTCTAATTTAAAATATGCATATATTGAGGGTATTGACCAATTTCCCGTCATTATTTCCAATAACCTCTCTCCACAACAGGAATCAAAACTGCTCAAACTTTTGAGAGAGTGTAAAAACGAAATAGGATGGACATTGGATGATATTCCTGGGATTATCCCATCTATTTGTATGCACTATATACTTTTGGATGATGAGGCTAAGCCCGTAAGACAATCTCAACGCCGGTTGAATCCCACTCTCCTTGAAGTGGTAAAATTGGAAGTTAGTAAATTACTTTCTACAGGGATCATTTATCCTATATCTGATAGTAAATGGGTTAGCCCAGTGCAAATTATGCCTAAAAAAATAGTAATAACATTTGTGTCAAATGAAAGGAATGAATTGGTTCCAACACGTGTGAAAAATAGTTGGCGAGTCTGTATTGACTACCGTCGACTGAATCAAGCCATGCAGAAGGACCACTTTCCTTTACCTTTCATTGACCAAATGTTAGAACGATTGGTTGGTAAGTCCCATTATTGTTTCCTTGATGGCTATTCAGGTTATTTCCAAATCCATATAGCCCCTGAGGATCAAGAAAATACAAGATTTACCTGTCCATTTGGCACATTTTCATACATAAGGATGCCATTTGGTCTATGTAATGCTCCTAGTAATTTTCACCGATGTATGTTGAGTATTTTTTCTGAGTACCTTGAGAGTTGTATGGAAGTCTTTATGGATGATTTCAAAGTATATGGTTCTTCTTTTGATGATTTTTTGGAAAACCTAGGTTCTGTCCTCCACCGCTGCATTGAAAAAGATCTTGTTTTAAATTATGAAAAATGTCATTTCATGGTTGAGCGGGGGATAGTTCTTGGTCATATCATTTCAAATAAGGGAATTCAGGTTGATAAATCTAAAATTGAATTAATTTCATCCCTTCCATATCCAAAATGTGTTCGTGAGGTGCGGTCTTTCTTGGGTCATGCTGGTTTTTACCGCCGATTCATTAAAGACTTTAGTAAGATCGCACTTCCCTTATCTCTGTTATTACAAAAGGATTATGAATTTGTTTTTGATAAAAATTGTGAGGATGCATTCAATTCACTAAAAAAGAGTCTCACATCACCTCCCATAATCCAACCACCAAGGTGGGATCTCCCCTTCAAGCTTATGTGTGATGCCTCTAACTTTGCAGTTGGGGCAGTTTTATCACAAAGGGTTGAAAAGGCTCCTCATGTCATTGCGTATTCCTCGCGTACCCTTGACCCTGCCTAGGTAAAATACACCAACACTGAAAAATAACTCCTTTCTATTGTGTTTTCCTTGTAAAAATTTCTTTCATATCTTCTCAGTTCAAAAATCATTGTCTTCTCTGATCATGCTGCCCTTCATTTCCTCCTAAATAAACCTGAAGCCAAACCCCACCTCATTCGGTGGATGCTCCTCCTCCAGGAGTTTGACCTTGATATTAGATATAAGAGAGGGGTAGAGAACGTAGTAGCTGACCACATTAGTAGGATTTCCCCACCATTGGACCGTCATGTTGACTCACCCCTACCCATTGGAGAATTCTTCCCTCATGAGAACCTTTGTGATGTTGTGGACCTTACCCCCTGGTATGCGGACATTGTGAATTTTCTAGCAACATATAGGGTCCCCACTAATTTTAGCACTTCACGATCCTAGATACTTAAACATGATTCTAGATGGTACATTTGGGATGACCCATACTTTTGGAGAATTTGTAGTGACCAGGTTGTTCGTAGGTGTGTCCCTGACCATGATTCCACCTCTGTTTTGACCTTTTTCCACACCTTGGCATGTGGGGGCCACTTTAGCTCTCAACGTACAGCTCGAAAGGTCCTTAACTCCGGATTATATTGGACAACATTGTATAGAGATGCCCATAGGTTTTGTAAATCATGTACTCAATGTCAACTCACAGGTAATATCTCTAAGAGGAATGAAATGCCCCAACAGCCCATGTTATTATGTGAAATCTTTGATGCATGGGGCATTGACTTCATGGGGCCTTTTCCAAATTCATTTGGCTTTGTGTACATCTTATTGGCTATTGACTATGTATCTAAATGGGTGGAAGAAAAGGACACCAGGACCGATGACTCTCGAGTGGTTGTTTATTTTGTGAGGTCCCAGATTTTCAGTAGGTTTGGTCTACCAAGATTCATCATTAGTGATCAGGGTTCACATTTTTGCAATCGTAACATGAAAAATTTTCTTTGTAAGTATGGGGTTTTTCATAAAGTCTCCACTTCATATCATCCCCAAACTAACGGACAAGCATAAATTTCAAATCGTAAAGTTAAGCAAATCTTGGAGAAAATGGTACAACCCAATAGGAAAGATTGGAGTTTGCGCTTGGAGATGCACTTTGGGCATACCGTACTACTTTTAAAACACCGATAAAAATGTCACCATATAGGATTGTGTTTGGAAAAGCTTGTCACCTCCTGGTAGAGGTAGAACACCGTGCATATTGGGCTGTTAAACAATGTAATATGAACCTTTCAGATGCAGGCGAGGAAAGAAAGCTGCAGATTCAAGAGTTGGAAGAAATTCATCGTGATGCATATGACAACTCCCGAATCTATAAAGAGAAGACAAAGGCTATTCATGATAGCATGATTCACCAGCAGAAGTTCCATATTGGTGAGAAGGTCCTCATATAAAATTCTAGGCTTAAGCTCCACCCAGGTAAGCTTCGTTCTCGATGGCTCGGTCCTTATACTGTTACTAATGTTTACCCTTTTGGTGCAATATAGGTTTTTCATGAGCAGAGTGGACGAAGTCTTACTGTCAATGGGAAGCGACTTAAACACTTATATGAGGATTTTCCAAAGAATCCGGTTGAGGAAATCCACCTTCTCAACGCATCATACCAATAAAACACACCAGGTTTTATCCTTGCTTCTCACATTTTCAATTATTTCAGTGAGGACACTGCACATTCTAGGTGGGGGGGGGGGGGTGGATACATTCCTGGGTTATTTAGGAATTTTCATCGTTTTCTCATTTTTTTTCTCTTTATGGCCTTCTTTATGGTATTTTTATTTTTCCCCATCAACAATCTCAAAATTCCATGATGTGGAGACCATAAAGTGGGGAAAGTAAAAATACCATAACGAAGGATAAAAATAATTTGTGTATGAGTTTACCATCAAGGAGTGATTTTTAGTGAATTGGTTTTCTGTCAATGATATAAATGGTCATATCTATGTGAAACCTTTGATATGATTGATTCCCTTTGTGTGAGTAGTTTTTTGGAAAAGTGTGTCACTAATATCTCCACAAAATTTTTCACCAAACCACAAAGTGTGATTATTTCTTACTTAATATAATGTAAATATATTTTGGGTTAATATTTTTCATCTTTAAATGATATTTCCATACGTTCATTCCTTATCCGATCTGTTTCATTAATGTACCAGATTGACCTATGCGTGTGTACCTAATGTCCAACCGTTGTACACCCTCCAAAAAAAAAATTTGTGTCTTGGGAAGGTCAAAAACCACTCCTCCTCAACCTTTGATCTTGTTATAACTATTTCAATTAGTGTCGTGAGGAGATCAAACATGGGTTGGAGATGAGTGTGATATTTGTTCCAATTGCAAATTCAAAAAAAAGAAATAATAAATGAGGGGAGTGATGAAATGTGCAACATATGGGGATATCAAGGTCAGGATCTTATGGTTTGACTTCTGGGAATGCTTAAATGAGCGGGTCTTGAAATATTATTGCAAATGATGTAGGACAGGTTCGGTGACAAAATCATTTAAGCTGAAAAATGTTAAAATAACATATATTTATTGGATAGAAAGTGGAAAGAATTGCATGGAATAATTTTCACACACACACATGGAGATTTAGTGTCATGGTTTACTTCTGAATTCCTTTCTCAATTGGGTATCATGAATCTTTTTGAATTTCGCTATGATATGATTTATGAGACATCTTTTTCTATTTTCACTAGGAAGAACTCATTGGTGTGGTTCGTTTATTGATCACTTTACTTTAAATAAAATTTCCTCAAATGATAAATCTTCAGGATGTGGTAAATATATATATGAATCATTGTATTTGGATATGTGACTTTGCCCAGGAGTGAAAATGTTTAGGTGTGGGGGTGTGATCGTACCACGATTCACTGTTTTATTCCACCCTTACACCGCATTTTTAAACTAGTTTTGTAATGAATATTTAAAATATAATAATAAACTTCACTTCATGTTTGAATAAATCAATTAATTTTAATCAATATTATAATGGGCAATGTTACTTGTTTTTATTTTTTCAATGTAGGTGGAGGTGATTTGGAGAGCCTTTGATGAAGTGGAAGAAAAATGGGCCAACATTGCATGGATCTATGGACATCTGTCCACTATTTATCATTGTACACGAAATCCGTGCATCCAAATGGGATGAAATTTTGTGGTCCTGTCCAAAATTTAATAGGATACATTTCATATTAAAACACCCAATGCTGATTCGGCTTCTATAGTGCCCATCCGAACTGATCTGTCAAAGCCACCGAATTTGGACCAAGTCAAATGCGGTGTTCTGTATTTTATCAATATCTTGAGTTGTAGTTGTCCAAAGGGTGCCAAACGTTCGGTGGAGATATTAAAGAGGTAGGGATAAAACTTTTATATTTTCTACAAAGCGAGATAAGACTTTCAGAAGGCCTAAACTCGTGGTACAAGTGGATTGAAGAAATCTGTGTGCCTAAAACCACCTTCCAATTTTCCTATAAAATGGCACCTTGGGCTCCCCATTTGGAATTTCAGCCAAGAGACAAGGTGATGCCATTTTGGAGTCCCCAAGGAATCTTCTCAATATCCCTAGAGGTTCTGGAGGATATGGGAGGTGCTACTTCAACATCTTCTTCTTCTTCCCCTCCCATGGGGTTCTAAACCCCTTGTGATCACCCAGGGAGGAACGTGATGTACATCCCGAGCTTCATGTTTGTAATATTTGAATGATCTTTTAAATTACAGATTTTTGTGTTGTTTTTCATCATCCTCTATTATTATTTTATTGAGTTATGTACTGGTATGTCATGCTCAACTCATATGATCGTGTTTGGGGGTACCCATTCATGTGATGTTTCACACACCGTTCACCACTTTCTTTCCCCCTTTCAATTGTGGTGTTTGTGTGGTTTATATTGGTCAATTGAACTCACACAAGCACTGTCAAGGATATGTACATTTATTTCATGGTATCACAAAGAAATAACATACAAATCTGGACAGCGCATCGAGTTTTTCGTGTGTTGCATTGGTGAGTTTTGGTTATGAATTCAAACACAATTCAGCCAATCATCCGCGGTGTCCGGTGAATCATTGTGTGTTCTTGAATGAACCCTATGAGGTATACTAGCATAAACTCAGCAACATTCTAGTTCTAGGTGTTACAAACCAGGGATTGAAATATCATAACCCCATCCCTTGAAGCGATGAAGGATGAGCATCATGAGACTTCCCCGGGTTGATCACGTTTAATCAATCTTGTTCATTTCTATTTTTTTTATTGCTTTCATTTTCTATTTTCATCATTAATCATAAAACCCCCAAGTTTCACAAAACCTAATTCGCATTCTACTTTCATAATCAAAACCCTATTTTTAAATTAATGATCTAAGGCTCCGTCGAGAGACGACCTAGGGTTGATGCTATACTGCAGAAATTCTAGTTAAAAATAAACATCTAATTTGACGCGCTCGACAACACGATCAATGTTACCAAAGAAAGGGATGTTTTATCTTGATTTTCAAAGTTTATTTAGAATTATTTTATAAAATATATTTTTTATCATTGTCAACATATTTTAAGGACCAGTATGCTTCACAGGTGATATGATATTATGATATCACCCACTATTACTGATGGATTATTATTATTATGATGTTTTATAAATGATTTCATGAAACCCATTTTACTCCCCTATTTAATTATGATTTATAAAACATTAAATGGTTTTATAATTCCATCCACTTACTTTCTCTGGATATATTATGATTATATGGTGATGAAATTTTTATGAATCTCATTCATTTTCCATGGGTTATAAAATGATGAAATTGTTTCTTCTGGAAATGGGGATGACCTTATTTATTTAAGGTTCAAACATTCCAATCGGTTTCTAACGGGTTTATTCGTAGAACCAAAAACATCCAATGATTCTATATCCATTTGGAACTACTTTCCAAAGGTAGGTGCTCATTAGTTGTGGACCAATGAGGCTTAAGAATTTTCATTGGTCGAGAGGATGGGAGGTCGGACTCATTACACCTTTTTGGGGGGAATTATTGTCTACTCCGGGACTCTCTTTATAGATTTGAGTTATGTTAGTGAATCATTATTAATTTACCAAGTATGAAAATGAGATTTCCTTTAGATTTTGAAATCAATGATATGTATGAGATTTAGAGAATATTTTATATGTATTTGAGGTTCTTCATAGATAGAGAATCATCTGTATGTATTGGAGATTCTTATTAAATGGTATCCTTCAATACATTGTATAGAAATATCTTGGTCATTATGATAACCATACTGGTTTTAAATCCACTCAGCAGGGTACTTGAAGTTTATTTTCATTCAAAAGGACATGGATTATTTTAGATTTGGGATCGTACCCTCAGATGGGCTATCTACGTATCCTTATTAGAAAAGGAATCTGAACCCACGTAGTTTGAGAATTAAGATATATTTTAACGTCATATGGGATGGATGAGAATTAATGGGTGATGGGATTGAACCTTATAAAGCCTTCCTACATACTCTACTTTTAAGGCAGAGATCAAATTCCACGTAGTTTGATTAAGAAATGTGGGGCTTACGTATGATTAACGACCCAAAGGGATGTGTTGTGGTTAATTTTACACTCTAAGCTCACTCGAGTCATGCTCGGTGTGAGAAACAAGAGGTATTGGTAAACCTGATGATTTATTCCATGAAATATGTGGTCACAAGGAATGATATGGGTCTTATGTATGTGTGATTTCCCAAGTAAATGAAGATCAAGATTTAGTTTAGGAAAGAAACCCAGGAGCAAGGTCCATAAAGATATTCGTGCTTTATGGAGATTTGGATACTCTAACTTGGGGATTACTCATGAGGAGGATGCCCAAATTAGGGGGGACTTATGATTGGGTTTTATTCCTAAGAAGGAAGCCCAAGTCAAAAGAAATTAAGTCTGGGGATTACTCCTGAAAAGGAGGCCCAGGTTAGGGAACTTGAGATCTGGGGCTTACTCTTGAAAAGGAGGCCCATGTTAGGGAACTTGGGGCTTACTCCTAAGGAGGATGCCCAGATTTGGGAATTTCTCATCTTAAAGGATGAGGTGTTGAAATGAATGAAATCTCTAACCTTAGTGACATGAAGTTATGTAAATCACGAGGTTTTGGGAGATTTTCCACAGAATTCCTTTCAGATAAGGAAGCCAACAAAGGAACCATGCCATAAATGTATTTGAAGAGGGTTTTGAAGGATAAATGTTGAAGAGGAGAGGTGGATTTTAAGAAAAGAGTTGAATAGGAAGGAGGGGCAGGAGGGGCACCCAAAAAGAGGAAGGTGCACAAGTCTTGTTTGAGTGCACAAGTCTTGTTCGTGCAAGTATACTTGCGCGACATGGGTGTACTTGGGCGATGGTTAACCAATAGGGTAATACTTGGGCGAGACTTGGCTCAAGCCCTTAGTATTATCCCTAAAGGCTTCCAAAAGGTTGGCGCGCAAATTCTGTTGAAGGGATAAGGTGGTGCGCAAGTGTGTCCATTTCCCTTAAAGGTTAGGCACTTTGGCGCGCAAGTGTTGATGAATTTAAACACTTAGGACTTGTTCCCCCTCTTTAGATCTTCCATTATAGGTAAGAAATTACCTTAGAAGTGTTCGGAAGACTTCAATCAAAGACTAGGGTGCCGAGATCTTAAATCCAACTTTTGGATTTTTCATCCTTGAAATGGGGGGCCCACATGGGGTATTTATAGGCCATTAAGGACCTTGGGAAAAAATAAAATAGGGCATGCAAGTCACCTGCGCGACCAATATGTGGCGTGAAAGTATACTTGCATGACCATGGTGAAACTTGCGCGACCCATGCTTAAAGAAATCTTTGTTCATGACTTTGTCAATTTTTTATGTTTCTTCAAAGGATGAACTCTTTGTGCTTATGGTATTCCCCGTTTTCATTCATTAGAATCTATGATGGAAAAGTGCATCAACAAAAGTCCCCCCTCAGAGTTGGATCTGAAAAAGGAAAGAGGATTTGACTCTGAGGTAAAAGAGAAAACCAAGGAAATTTGGGCATGCAGGTGTTGAGCGTGTAGATGGCAGCACGCAGGTGTGATCCGCGCAGGGTTCGACACGCAGAGGTGCGGCCTTGCCTATAAATACGGGTTCCACTCTCACGCAAATCACTCTACTTTCAAAGAACTTTGCTCTTGTCGTGCAAGTGGGCTTGGCTTTCGCTCGTTCGCGCAAGTGCTGCTATCTGCGGTTCATTCTTTATTTGTGTTGCGCTTCAGTAGAGGTATTTGGACTTGTGTGGTGATACCTGCATGCCTATACTTGCGCGACCGAATTAGACTTGTGCTCCAACATGGGACTTGCGCGCCTTAATTACTTAGCCATTTTTTTTCAAATTTCTTCAAAACTTTTATGAAAAATAAACTTACTTAAAAGTTAATCATCTAATGTTTGTGTAGATTCAATGGCTCCCAAAAGAATTGGAATGGATAATGAGTTGGCTAGCAAGCAGATTGATGACATGATGAACCTCGCTGGCCATGATTATCACGATATCTGCGACAACACTCTCCTAGATTTGGCCAAGTACTTGAAGAAGTGTCATCTTAATTTCCCACAAAGTATCTATTTGCCTCTATATAGCCATGGTCATCTACAAGAAGTCAACATTCCAGATCCAAAGAACTATCTCCCGCATTCTTGGTTTCAGACTTACACTAACTTTTCTTCAGCAAATGTCTTAGTTGGAGGATCATTTGTAAATGCTGGAACAGTGAAGAAGGTGTTTATAATGAATCATAGCCCTTGTTCCCCAGATCTGAAACCTCACAAGCCTGAGATGCAACCACATTGTTATCCCTCAATCTTCTGAAACTTTCAGATGGATCAATCAAAAGGCTGGAAGAAAAGTTGGGACTTCCATCCTAGAGGAGGTGTGAATCCAACTTGGATGTGGCCATATTGGGTGCGACAAACCTGTGCAGAGTTTGTTGAGGATCTGAAAGGAGATGCAATATATGAAGTCATCTGGGTTGAGCAGACATATGTCTATAGGAATGATGACTTTGTGTCGGAGCTAATCAGCCGATGGAGCCCAGAAACCAATTCTTTCCAATTGAATCACGGAAAAGTAGGCATCCATTTGTGGGATGTCTACAAGATCTCGGGGGATCCAATTTTGGGTGATATGTATGATGAATTCATCCCTCCCAAGGTGACTTGGAAGGATTTGGAGATTACTCCAGCTTTGGATTGAGAATTATTGAAAATTTTCTACAAGCTCAAGAATTCAAAGACCTCCAAAACTCATTCTAGAAAGGATATTCATATAGAGGAGTGGATGGATATGTTTCTTACCAAGAATAAGGAGAAGGGGCCCACCTGTACTCGTCCTACTACCTACCCCAGAACAGAGAAGAGGGGTGTGGTTGGCACATTCTGGCCGACCCTAGAAGCAGAAGAATTTGAAAAGTGGGTGTATTAAGTGGATCAGAGAATCCCAGAAAAGACCCATTTGGCAGGTTTCATAGCCTTGTGGATCAGTGTTTATCTTCTGTCAGTCAGGGATTCAAAGGGAGGCGTCAGGCCAGAGACCTTCGTTGTTGCAGCCAAGTTGGATGATAGGAAAATGGTTGGGTTGGCCACCCCCATTTTGGAAACGATTCACAGAAGATTACTCCATGTCTTTATGGGTAAGTCTTATTTGAGAATAGTGGGACCATTACATGTTTTATGGGGATGTATCGCCACTCATTTTAGGACATATGCTGTACAGAGTGGAGTACAGGTTCCTAGAAGTTCTTTCAGGCCATCATTGTAGGGATTTTCTGTAATTTTTCCGTTATCCCTCAACTTCTATAATATGAAGGTGAGGCTAAGCATGTTCAAGGAATTCCATTTATTTCCTTATGGAAACCCACCAACTGAGCAGTTTGTTGATAATGGAACAGCCGGCCTGGAATTGAGGTCATACATACTGGCTTGCAGAGATGGTGTATTGGCCACCAGGATTGATAGAGAGGTTATATGCGAGGCATATGATCCCTACAGATTTGCACGTCAATTCAAGTGACTGAAGAAGACTGTTGTATCCCCTCCTGTGCATATCAGGTCAGAGCAGCATCCAATGGTTTCCCGACAACTATGGTTGTTGACATCTATGGAGAAGACCGAGGTAGTGTTTGATCTACCAGTTTCTGGAGCGACAAGTAACTTGACTACATGGTATGCCGAGAGTTGGGTAGCATCATACCTTGAAGGGGGTACTGAATCATCCGATTCATCGGGTGGGGAAAAAGAATAGAACTGTAGAGAAAGAAACCCTTCATCTAGAAGGTGACTCTTCCACACCCGGAGCTTATTCATCGGGTTCCTCACCCAGGGCTGACTCGCCAGATTCTCAGGATGGGGATGATGAGGCACAACATGTGTCAAAGCGGCCTTATGCCATATATAATCCTCATGTCAGAATCAAGAGACCCACTCCATCGACTCCTGGTGAGTTACTTCATTGGGGAAATTTAATCACCATTACTTTATAGATCAACAAGTTTTATTTTCTTATTCTCTATCTGTGATTGTAGGAGTTGGGAAGAAGTTGAAGTCCAAGATTGTAGGACCCTCCTCATAGCCTTCTGGTGAACATGTTGAATATCAACGACCTGAGGCTGTCCAGACATGGCAGAGTTTATATTGCGATGCTAAAACCACCTGGATGGACTTATGCAAAAGGATACACATCCCTGGAGTAGGGAATCTTCAAGCTTCTATCGATATCCATTTCAAGGATAACCCCAATGAAGTGGGGGCTTACATTAGAGATCTAGAGATGCTCATATATGCCACCGATGATTCCATTCCTATCACCAAGCAGGTGAAGGAAATGATAAATCGTGGCACCACTAAGGGGACTGGTGCTTTTGGAGATGAGGAGTGGCACGATTACATGGCTCCTGGAGATGTAAGTCTATTTCTTTATTTGATTTGCAACTTGATTTCAGTTAAATATTTGTTACTCAAGGAAATTACTTTCTTCATCTTGAAGCTTGCAAATAAAGGAACTTCTGAGTTTCCTTCACCATAGTATAGCCCTGGTGGTACTACCATCGGAGCTAATGAATCTCCTCATGAGCCGGGCTAGGTATCTCTAGGCCAGTAAGCCATGGACGAGGATTTAGACATGGATTTTCATTCTCCAATTCCTGTATTTGGAGATGATGATGTCAACACTCCCAAAAATCCAAAGAAGCAAAGACATCGAAGGAAGAAGTCCATAGCTAAATGCCTCATCAGTAGTGGTAAGTCCTTCAGATAGTCATGAATCTTATCTCATGAAAAGATTTCTCATACTTCTTGGGATTGCAGGGGCTTATTCAATTTCCCCTTTGACGGAGAGGATTGACCCTACTCTGAGGACGATGTAGGGTGCTGGTGAATAGTTGCAAATTCATGATAACTTGGCTTCTCCTGAAGAAGATCTAGCGTCTGTTCCTAGTATTTCTCCTACTGCTGCTATAAGGAGAGAAGAGACTACTTCTGGTAATTTAACAATGCTTCATAAAATATTGAATAAAAACATCAACTGACTTCCATTTTGTGATTCTTTAGGTTCAACACCTGCACCAGAACATTTGGCGACCACTACAACTGATGTCGTAATTTTCTCTAAAGAAACTGTCTGGGGTCAAAGGGTGTAGGATGAGGGTCACCAAGAAGATACATCGAATGCTCCCACTGGTGAGACTACCTAGGAATATGAGATATAATTGGATGAAATGATGAAACTTGGCGCATATTTTGAAGACATTTTAGATCAACTTAAATTACCATGTAATTTAGAGGATTTTGGATGTGAGTGTTATCCCTCATCCTGTAAAAATTTCTTATTACATCTCTGACCATGATTAGTTAAAATGTGTAGTTACATCTAAGCAAGATGCTGAACTTCCAATGCCTGAAGGGGGTATAGACAACCCTACTATTGAAGAGACACAAGCTCAAGTGGAGCTGAACCTGGTGGAGCTTCTTGAAACCCGTCCTGAAAATCCTGTTGAATCTAGGAAAGACAGGGAGGAGCCTTCTCATATTGCTTATCTACTATTGGGTAAGAGATAATAATATTTGTGGCTACACTTAATTTGAAAGAAAACTTAATCAACTTTTATTATACTTTGAAACTAACCAAAACTTTCAATTGACTATGTAGGGCTGTCAATTTCAGTGTTTAGATCTGGAGGTGAAGCCTCAGACTCCGCCCCAATGGAGTAGAAAGTGAAGTAACAAGGGTCATGGGGGAAGGAGAAGAACATGGCACTTCTTTAAGGGCATTAATTCCAGATTATATTCCCCCCTATGATAGTGATGTTGAATCAGACCTAGAGGTACAAAAGGTGCTCCAGTTTTCACAACACAGGGCATGGTAGAACATATGGAAGATCATATCTGAAGTGCCTCTTAAATAGTTGTCTTCAAAGATCCCACGACTATCATCCATGTTCATAATGTTGGGACTTTGCAGTTTTGGATATCAAGAGATCCATACCGCGGTGAAACAAATCATTTTAAGGAGGGAGAAGGAGAAGAGGTACCATCAAGACCTGACCAGAGTGAGGTTGTTGGCCAATATCAGCGAATTTGAGGCTGCGGTGTCCCGATATGAGCCTGATCATGATGCAAAATTGAAGGAGATGAAACATAATATCAAGGAGAAAGTTGTACAGTAGATGCACCTTCAACAATAGTTAGATGTTGTTACTGGGGAAATTGACCAGCTTTACAATTCACTGGAAGGAGTTCAAAAAAATGGTATGAAAACCATTGCAGATTCCAAGAAATCACTCCATCAAGATGAAAAGGGTGAAGCTGGTTGAGTGCATGAACTCCAAGTGGCTGCTGATGAAGCTCAGGATGTCATAAATTAAATGAAGAGTTATGTTGAAAGAATCTTATAATTCTTCGAAAAGAGAAGAGAATCCAATCTATGGATGTCCTTCTAACTTTTGTGCATTAATGAAAAAAACACTCTCATCTTCAATCATTTGTGTCTGCCTTCTCTTGTTACCTTCTTTAAATAATTTTACCTATGGCAATGGGCCTAGTAAGCATAGTTTTATTGTTTCTAGGATTATAAAAATAACCCTACAAACTTTGAATCTTCTTATTTCTCAGTATTACCTAAATCATATGAAATGTATGTTTAGTGATATTGGACTTGACTTTTGTTCAGAGTTCCCTTGTCTTTTATGGGTAGTTTAAAGTCATGCACATCAGACATAAAAAGGCTAATGTTTAAGGTCGAATAGCTTTGATCGAATGGATTAAAATTCACTCAATTCTTTGATAATTTATCTGAAAACATATTACCACATTAAAGTATGGAAGAAAACATGTAAACTATGACTTAAGAAATTTTGAATACGAGGAATGATATGAAAAAAAGGATAAAAAGGCATTAAAAGAAGTATTTCCTAAGAGTGAAGTTACCATTATTTAATAAACCCGTTAGGGGGTTGAATTATGTAGGGATGCTTAAGGGAATTGGATATATAGTCAAATAATAGCATCTTTTGGCTGAAAGGTCCGTTATGTAGTCTACTTATGTAATGCCACATAGGGGCACGTGCTGCATAGTCAGGAAAAATAACTCTCAGAAATTTTACTTTTCTACTGCTTAAAAGCCAGTGGAAGTTTATAGAGATTAAATTTTCCAAATCATAGAGTTTTCTGTATGGAGAGAGGTACTTGAATATGGAGAGGATATTCCCAGTCAAGATTGTCAAAGAATTGGATGAATTTCAATCCTATGAAGGACTGATCTAAATGTAGGGAAGGGAAATATAAATCATAGACTTGAATACTTTCAGATCATGAAAATGAATATGGGACAAATATGTTAAGGATGGCTATCTTTGTGGATCCCTACATACTGCTGTTAAGACCAATAAGGAAAAAAGAGGTTTTTCTCCCAAGAATGAAGTTACCACTATTTGAAAAACACATTAGGGGGTTGAATTATACATGGCCACTTAAGAGCATTGGTTGCATAGTCAAAAATAGCATCCTTTGGTTGACAGGTCCGTTATGTAGACTACTTATGCAAGGCCACCCAAGGGCATGTGCTGCATATTCAGACAAAAGAATTCCCAGGTATCAGACATTTTGTGACCAGAAGTCAAGAAAAGGGTTATGGTAATATGTAAGTATTTAAAGTTAGGAGTATATGATACATGAAAATGGGTATTTTCCAATGCATGAAGGAGATACACAGACTAATGCTAACCGTAATCATGTCATGTATGGGTCCTGAATTGAAATGATGGACTTCACTACGTATCCTATAAGGATGGGAATCAATCCATATGCAATTATTGAAATACAGTTTAATGTCATGTGGGACAAGAGTGTAGAAGATCTTAGTTTAAGGTCATAGAGTTCATACTATAATAAGGAATACATAGTGTGTGTTTTATAAACCTCATGTAAATGAAGACTAGGGTTTTCAAACCACACTCATGTTTTCACAGGGGGACTTTTCATCCAAGGGACTGAAAGTGGAATTTGGGGTCAGGCCCAAAGACATGTGGCTGGATTCAAGGGACGCTCGAACGTTCCTACGTATCCCATAATAATGGGAATCAAGTCGCATGTAGTTCTTAAAATACCCTTTGTACAAATTTGGTTCGTACAAGTGAAAGGTGAAAAGGAGACTTTGGTGCAATGATGGTTCGATCAAAGATTAAAGGTTCGGGCATTTCCATGTATGTATGTAGTCTTTGGAATATGACATAATTGGAGATCAATGTCAATGGTGATTCCATATCAGGTGAGGGGAAATAGGGGACTGTATAGTTTAATGTCATATAGTGAGGACGATGGTGCTGCACAATTTAGTGTCATGTAGCAGGGAAAAAGGGGCATACACAGTTTAACGTCATGTGGGATGAAGGTGAACCAATGTAAAGAGATTGGTTTTGGGTGGCTTCACGAATCAAAATCATATAAGACAGAGGTGAACCGACGTGAAGAGATTGGTTTTGGGATTGAACCTCAGGAGGTTGCCTATAGCATCCTGCCTTTTTATCACATAAACTTTCATTACATTTTACAAAACCGAGGATCTTTAAGGTTTAGTGTCTTGGAAACTGGGAACTTAAAGCATGAAAAATAAAACATTCTTCTTAAACACTTGAAAGGATTCTCCTTATGTTCATCCTAGGTTCATTACTGCATCTCATAATCTGTGGACATACATCAAAAGAAAGGGTGAGCAGAAGGCCCAGTAAGGGAAACAAGGGAAACATTTAACATGTGAACTTGATATACATCAACAATGTCATGAAAAAGAACTTTAAGGCATGAGAAAGAAATCATGAGGCATTTCATAATAAAAATAACATATTTCATATCTTGAATATGTGGCTACAACATTTAACTTATATAATCATGAACATATCACCAAGGTCCATCCCCAAGGTTTCATTTGAAATTACCAAGGTAAACCCTAAGGTATCGTTAAAATTGTAATCTTAGTGGTTACATTATTACCCAATGAATTAGAGCGCTATCAGGGTGCACCCTTAATTTGTATTTATTATCATGTGAGCCACATATATCATCATCAATAATTTCATAAACAACCCATATAGCATAAAATAAATGGGTTTCATTTCATAATCATAACATTTTAAAAAAACTGCTTTAAAGACAGGATCATTATGTCACTTTAAACCCACATAAAGGGAAATTGGGTCTCATGTATGTAAATACTAGAATTTAAAATAGAACATTTTGTTATATATGTGAATACCCCTTTATAAGAAAGAGCTTTGAGTATTCACTTAACAAAATAAATGAATTTGAGAATAAGAGAGAGACATTTTGAGACGGAAATTCTGCAGCATAACAGCTATGTTACGAGGTTTTAGAAAACATTGAAAAGAGAGGGGACATGGGTCACCCACTCATAAATGATCCATAAAACAGTAGGGGGACAGAATATAAAGGATTTAAGAACATGGTAATGAAGTTTGAAAGATATACCATATGAAATGAGGAACATGAAAGGAGGAAAAAAATAAGATTTCTCTTATGAAAATTCGGCAGCCTAACGACGTCACTTAAACTTCAAAAAAATAAATTGACGAGATCAAATAGGGTATCTCATCATATGAACATAAAAGATCAGTATGATAGATATGGAGATAATACCCCAACATAATAAAAAGTAACTTGAAAGACTTGACATGAAAGTAGAACTTTGAAAATGAGAAAGGTGAACGAATCCCTTAAAAATTCGGGAGCCTAACGGTGTCACCCAAACTTCAACAAAAATGAATTGATGAAATAAAATAGGGTCTCTCATAATATGAACATAAAATATCAGTATGATAGATATAGAGATCATACCACAACATAATAAAAAGGAACTTGAAAGACTCGACATGAAAGTAGAACTTTGAAAATGAGAAAGGTGAACGAATCCCTTAAAAATTCGGCAGCCTAACGGCTTCACCCAAACTTCAACAAAAATGAATTGACGAGATAAAATAGGTTCTCTCATAATATGAACATAAAATATCAGTATGATAGATATAGAGATCATACCTCAACATAATAAAAAGGAACTTGAGAGACTTGACATGGAAGTAGAACTTTGAAAATGAAAAAGGTGAACGAATCCCTTAAAAATTCGGTAGCCTAACGACGCCACTTAAACTTTATTAAAATGAATTGATGAGAGAAAGAGGGGTTATCTCATCATATGAACATGAAAAGGGAAGTAAGAGGAATATAAAAGAACATCATCCAACATAAGAGCATCGATCATAAGAGAAATGACATAAAAGATATTACTTGAAAAGAAAGAGAGAGGTAGAATCCCCAACCTTAAACGTAACTCTTAAAACTCGAAGGTTGGGACCTTGAGATCTTGGGGGCACCTTGGGAGGACTCCTTAGGAGGTAATGAGACCAGAGCTTCGTTGTAGGAGAGTTGGGAGTCGAATGGATGGGAAGATGGCTTGGTATTTGTAGGGAAAGTGAGGGGACAAAGCATTAATGGCCAAGGGACACCTCATCGGTGGTATTAGCAAAACCATGGCCTTTCCCATGGCATTTGCCCATGGTATTGGCCACTTGGGACACCTCATACAATAATTCATCCCCTTTAGTCATCCATCCCTTAGAATATCTCATGAAATCATCATGATGCAGTCATGATGTCATTAAACATACCGAAACCCTAAAACTGTAATTTTACTATTCACTGAAAATTCAACCATTTCAGGAAAATCCCAAAAATTCACCTTAACATAATATCGATGCTCTGAATTCAAAAATTAAATCCATTTTATAAAAATAATTTTCTAAATATTTTTAATTTAATTTTTAAATAAAAACACTATTCACTGAAAAGTTATTTTTTTGGAAAAATCCCCAAAAATTACCTTAACATAATATCGATGATCTGAATTCAAAAATGAACTCCATTTTATAAAAATAATTTTATAAATATTTTTAATTTAATTTTTAATTAAAAAACACTATTCATCGAAAAAACTAATACTTGACTAATAATTTATGAAACCGTTATTTAACCATTTTATTGAATCACATTACTTAATCAAGGTGCCTAGATTATTTTAAAACTTTATTTAAGTGAGATTACTAATCCATTTGGTCACATTACTAATACTAAGCGTAAAAGCACTATTCATAATTTATTATTCATCAAAAATTAAGTTGATCTTATTAAACTCCAAATTTCGTACTGAACATAATTGTAGAAGACCATTTTTTGAAAGTCATTACACATTTTTTTAAGGTTTACATAAACATTTTTAAAATATCCTTTCTCTAAAATTAATCAAATATATGCATACTATATTTATCTGGACTTTGAAAATTCATAAACTTCAACATAAGAAGAAATCAATTTTTTTTAAAACAAAGGATTACATAAGGCAGTTACGGTCTCCTTACATAGCCCCTTATAACCCCGTCATAGGACCTAAGTGTAAGGTGTGCTAAGGTGAGAGAATCTGAGGGCGGCTCAGCCAATATTGCACGAGTAGTAATTTCTATCAGTTTAAACTTCTCACGAAGGCAATTCCATTCTATCTTCACACGATGAAGTTCGGCTTGGGTTTGGTCTAGAGAAAAGCCCAGTGGTGCTACCTCCTTCCCAAGTTCTGTTAGATGGGCTTCGATCGGTCCAAGAATACTGGATGAGACTATCGAATATTATTTCTATATTAATTAACCAAGATCACTTGTATTTAGAGTTAAAAATCGAAACGTTTAGTTTCTAGCGGTCATATTGACCAATGGTTATATAACAGTCAAAACCTAATGGTCTCATTTTAATTACACTCATGTTATCAAATGAAACAGTTTTTTTGGGTATAAAAATAAAATAACACACAAAATTAGGAAACAAGATTTATTCAAAATTTTGTGTCGTTGCAATCTCCCCCCTAAAGAAATTGCGTCCTCGCAATTTTTTTAAAAAAAAATGGGCTTGGAAATTTCATTGAAAGTCCCACATCGGAAAATGAGTCAGTAAAAATAAAACTTTAAAAGAAAGAAAGGGAAGTACAAAGGTCACCCGAGTTAACCCATACTAGGATTCCATGTAGGAAAATATGGATATGGAAGAGAAAACAAAGGGTCAAGTTCTGATGGATAGTGATAGAAAACATGATTAGGAGAAAGTTAACCACCAGAAAATCACAAACTTATGATGGGTTAAACGGTATTTGATTTCCTAGTAGGAAACGTTAACAGACAATATTTTTGTTTTACATTCCTTTTCATAATTTTGAGTAATTCATTTACTACATAGAATAAAAACACAAGGAAATATACTTACCTTCAAGTAGAGTTTCATCCTTTAATAAGTTTCTACCAAGACTAATCTTTTCTTCAAACGATGAGAATTCAAAAACACTTGGTCTCATCAAAACACAAGAATCATCTTCTTGAGAGTCATGTAATCCAAAAAATATTAACTATAGATTTCTTCTATTTTTAAACATTATCCCAAAAATAGAAAGGGTAATACAAAACAACTCTTCAAACGAAAGAATCCCATAGGAAGGGAAACTAATTTTAAATCTTCAAAGTTACATGGTACTACCCAAAGTTCATCATAGACCATTCCATAAATAACTGTCCTTAAAATTCCTCAAAATAAACCAAACTAATATTGAAACCCAATTATAAGAACGATCTCATAACATAGTCTTCCAAGATAGACTTTATCGTTCATCTCCAAACAACATCAACCACTCTTATCATCTTATGACAAAAGTAACTAACCTAATAACATTTTCCCCAAGATAGGTTGATCATTTCCATATGTAACCTAAATTACTATAAGTTCGCCTTAAATTTATCGATTCTTCAAAATATAAGTCAACCTTTACTCCTCAATGAAAATACCGTAGTAATCTATTTACCTCAATCATATAGGGTTACCAAAATAGTGAACGTCTTCCAAAATAATAATCATCTTTTAATCCCCTAATCACCTTTTTTAGAAGAATAGCTTCACTACATCAACATGTGGTACATAACAATAGATTTTTTCCTTAATGATATAAAATCATCTTAGGTAGTGACTCGATGATCTTAGAAAACATAAAAGATATGCTCATAGAGCACGAACTAAAATACAACATGACATAGACAATTATTGTGAAGAAGTTACATGTACTTCAGTCATCATGATCCATCTCTGTATAGGACTTGCATCGTTCCATTATCCTTGAAGATTGTTGATGATCATCATACTTCTCACTCATTCCAAGAGAGCATTTCCTTGGATAATGTCTAACTTCTCCACATTTATGACATCGAAATGTATAAGGTACCTTAGATCGAACCTTATCTTCGTTCATCACATTATCCATTTTTTTAAAGAAATTGGCTACTTTATGCCCTATCTTCCCACACTTAAAACATCTCCCGGTTCCTTTGTGACATTCTCCTTGGTGCCTCTTCCCACACTTTTTGAAAAAAAGAAATTCAGACTTCTTTCCCTTATCAACTTTATCAGATGAACATCCTTGAGACTTTTTCTTCTTCTTCCTTGATGAATTTGGGCATTCAACTAGGTACCAATTATTAATTGTGATTTTTGATAGCTGGTTTGGTATAATCACAATATGTTCAACTTGATCTTTCATCATCTCTATCACATTAATAGGGTAATCGTCACATTTCATATCACATTGGTTGTTAGGACATGCTCTTACATTTCTCTCCATTAACTAAGAAAAGAATATTTAATTAGGGGGCTTAAATACTTAGCCAATAATCATGAAAAGGAAACTTTAAGCATAGAAGGATAAACTTGTAGGAGAAAAGTATATCCTAACTTGTGGTCCCCTGGGTTCCAATCTAGGTTATCCATGATCATATATTCTTATGTGAATATTTCTTTTATTTTATCTTTATTCCTTTAATAATGGTTCATACTAAGCTTATGAATTTACCAAAGCATATCCCCCGGGAGTGTCGTAACCAAGAGTGCAGCAAGGCCCATTGTCATGTACCAGTTCCCGTTTGAGTCTAGCTCAAAGTGGTGTTTTCAGGTTTTACCCCTATGCACATCTGTGCCCGGGCCACCTCTACTTACTCGTATCCAGACATGGATGAATTTTCTTGATAAACCACTTACACAATACTCACCAAAATACCAGGAAGATTTCCTATATTTAAAATTTTCTATAGGGTTATTCCTAGAGTTTTCATATCCTAATTCCCACAAATAACTAAACCATCCTTTGATACCAACTATAGCATCCCGCCTTTTTATCACATAAACTTTCATTACATTTTACAAAATCGAGGATCTTTAAGGTTTAGTGTCTTGGAAACCAGGAACTTAAAACATGAAAACATAAAACATTCTTCTTAAACACTTGAAAAGATTCTCCTTATGTTCATCCTAGGTTCATTACTGCATCTCATAACCTGGGGACATACATCAAAATAAAGGGTGAGAAGAAGGCCCAGTAAGGGAAACAAGGGAAACATTTAACATGTGAACTTGAGATACATCAACAATGTCATGAAAAAGAACTTTAAGGCATGAGAAAGAAATCATGAGGCATGTCATAATAAAAATAACTTATTTCATAACTTGAAGATGTGGCTACAACATTTAACTTAGACAATCATGAACATATCACCAAGGTCCATCCCCAAGGTGTCATTTGAAATTACCAAGGTAAACCCCAAGGTATCGTTAAAATTGTAATCTCTAGTGGTTACATCATTACCCAATGCATTGGAGCGCTATCAGGGTGCACACTTAATTTGTATTTATTATCATGTGAACCACATATATCATCATCAATCATTTCATAAACAACCCATATAGAATAAAAGAAATGGGTTTCATTTCATAATCATAAATTTTTAAAAAAAAAACTGCTTTAAAGACATGATCTGTATGTCACTTTAAACCCACAGAAAGGGAAATCGGGTCTCATGTATGTAAATCCCAGAATTTAAAATAGAACATTTTGGTATATATGTGAATACCCCTCTATAAGAAAGATCTTTGAGTATTCACTTAATAAAATAAATGAATTTCATAATAAGAGAGAGACATTTTGAGACGGAAATTCTGCAGCATAACGACTATGTTACGAGGTTTTAGAAAACATTGAAAAGAGAGGGGAAATGGGTCACCCACTCATAAATGATCCATAAAACAGTAGGATATCAGAATATAAATGATTTAATAACATGGTAATGAAGTTTGAAAGATATACCATATGAAATGAAGAACATGAAAGGAGGACAAAAATAAGATTTCTCTTATGAAAATTCGGCAGCCTAACGGCGTCACTTAAACTTCAAAAAGTTGAATTGACGAGATCAAATAGGGTCTCTCATCATATGAAAATAAAAGATCAGTATGATAGATATATAGATCATACCCCAACATAATAAAAAGGAACTTGAAAGACTTGACATGAAAGTAGAACTTTGAAAATGAGAAAGGAGAACGAATCCCATAAAAATTCGGCAGCCTAACGACGTCACCCAAACTTCAACAAAAATGAATTACGAGATAAAATATGGTCTCTAATAATATGAACACAAAATATCAGTATGATAGATATATAGATCATACCACAACATAATAAAAAGTAACTTGAAAGACTTGACATGAAAGTAGAACTTTGAAAATGAGAAAGGTGAACAAATCCCTTAAAAATTCGGCAGCCTAACGGCGTCAACCAAACATCAAAAAAAATGAATTGACGAGATAAAATAGGGTCTCTCATCATATGAAAATAAAATATAAGTATGATAGATATAGATATTATAACCCAACATAATAAAAAGGAACTTCAAAGACTTGACATGAAAGTAGAACTTTAAAAATGAGAAAGGTGAACGAATCCCTTAAACATTCAGCAGCCTAACAGCGCCACTTAAACTTTCTTAAAATGAATTGATGAGAGCAAGAGGGGGTCTCTCATCATATGAACATGAAAATTTCAGTAAGAGGAATATAAAAGAACATCCTCCAACATAATATCATGGAGAATAAAAGAAATGACATAAAAGAGATTACTTGAAATGAAAGAGAGAGGTAGGATCCCTTACCTTAAACGTAACTCTTAAAACTCGAAGGTTGGGACCTTGAGGGCTTGGGGGAACCTTGGGAGGACTCCTTAGGAGGTAATGAGACCAGAGATTCGTTGGGGGATAGTTGGGAGTCGAATGGATGGGAGGATGACTTGTTATTTATAGGGAAAGTGAGGGGACAAGACATTAATGGCCATGGGACACCTCATCGGTGGTATTGGAAAAACCATGGCCTTTCCCATGGTATTTTCCCATGGTATTGGCAACATGGGACACCTCATTAAATAATTCATCCCCTTTAGTCATCCATCCCTTAAAATATCTCATTACATCATCATGATTCAGTCATGATGTCATTAAACATACCGAAACCCTAAAACTGTAATTTTACTATTCACTGAAAATTCAACCATTTTAGAAAAATCCAAAAAATTCACCTTAACATAATATCGATGATCTAAATTCAAAAATTAACTCCATTTTATAAAAATAATTTTCTAAATGTTTTTAATTTAATTTTTAAATAAAAACACTATTCACTGAAAATTCAATTTTTTCAGAAAAATCCCCAAAAATTACCTTAACATAATATCGATTCTCTGAATTCAAAAATGAACTCCATTTTATAAAAATAATTTTCTAAATTTTTTTAATTTAATTTTTAATTAAAAACACTATTCACCCGAAAAAACTAATACTTGACTAATAATTTATGAAACTGTTATTTAACCATTTTATTGAATCACATTACTTAATCAAGGTGCCTAGATTATTTTAAAACTTTATTTAAGTGAGATTACTAATCCATTTGGTCACATTACTAATCCTAAGCGTAAAATCACTATTCATAATTTACTATTCATCAAAAATTAAGTTAATCTTATTAAACTCCAAATTTCGTACTGAACATAATTGTAGAAGACCATTTTTTGAAAGTCATTACACATTTTTTTAAGGTTTACATAAACATTTTTAAAATATTCTTTCTCTAAAATTCATAAGAAATATGCATACTATATTTATCCAGACTTTGAAAATTCATAAACTTCAACATAAGAAGAAATCAAAATTTTTATTTAAAACAAAGGATTACACAAGGCAGTTACGGTCTCCTTACATAGCCCCTTATAACCCCAGCATAAGACCTAAGTGTAAGGTGTTCTAAGGTGAGAGAATATGTGGGCGGCTCAGCCAACATTGCACGAGTAGTAATTTCTATCAGTTTGAACTTCTCGCGAAGGTGATTCCGTTCTAGCTTCACATGATGAAGTTCGGCTTGGGTTTGGTCCAGAGCAAAGCCCAGTGGTGATACCTCATTCCCAAGTTCTGTTAGATGGTCTTCGATCAGTCCAAGACTACTGGGTGAGGCCATCAAATCTTCTTTCTATATTAATTAACCAAGACCACTTGTATTTAGAGACAAAAATTGAAATGTTTAGTTTCCAGCGGTCATATTGACCAATGGTCATATAACAGTCAAAACCCAACGATCTCATTTTAATTACACTCATGTTATCAAATGAAACAGTTCTGTTGAGTATAAAAATAAAATAACACACAAAATTAGGAAACAAGATTTATTCAAAAATTTGGTTCGTTACATTGCCTACGTACCCATCCTAGAAGGCAAGGATAAAAGTCTGCGTAGTTCAATTAAGAATGATTGGTGATCGAGTTGTATTTGAGGACAACAACCAAAAAATGGTGTTGGGAATTACAAGTGGTTAGCGGCCCAGAGAGGGTGTTATGGTTGAAGCTTACTCTAAGCTCACGTGAGTCATACTCGGTGTGAGAGACAAGAGGTAACAACAACCCTAATGATTCAAAGTTTAACGTCATGTAGGATGTATAAGAGACTGTTTCACAGTTTAAATTACCTATGTCACAGGCATGGGGTTCTTGGAAGTTTAACGTCATGCATCTCGGACGAATAGTTTAACGTCTTGTTGGACGATAGAGGGGACTATGCAGTTTAAAGTCTTACAGTGAGGACTATTGGTGCTGCATAGTTTAGTGTCATGTAGCATGGAAAAAATAGATTTTAACATCATGTAGGACGTATTAAGGGACTTTTTTTAGTTTTACGTCATGTAGGATGAATATGTGAACATTTTAATGTCATGTAGGACAATATAGTTTTACGACAGGTAAGACGTTGGGTGTTGTACAATTTAGTGTCATATAGCTAGGACGTATGGCTATGAAGTTTAACGTCTTGCAGTGAGGACAAGGGGGCATAGTTTAACTTCATGTTGAACGTAAGTATTTGTGTTACACAAAATATTTTTTCAAGAATCTGGCATTGGTTGGAGTTGTAATGAGTTCTCCATCCATTGAGATTAAAGAATAAGCTCCATTGGAGTAGACCTTATATATTGAGTAAGGTCCTTCCCACTTTGGCTCAAGCATTGGAGGCTTCTTTCCTGGTATCATTGGAGTTCTGAGGACCAATACCAATTCTCCTTGAATGAATGAAGGAAGATGAACTTTTTTGTTGAAAGCCTGTGTTATTCGATTCTGATAAACTTCCAAGTGGTGCATAGTGCACAATATTTTTTCATCTAATCGTTCCAATTCATCCAATCTCTTTTTAGATTATTCATATGTAGATGACTGATCACAAATAGCTACTCTGGGTGAAGGTAATTGAACCTCAATAGGAAATACTGCTTCTGTTCCATATACCAATGAATATGGAGTTGACCGCATAGTAGTGCGGGTGGTGGTTTGATAAGCCCATAAAGCATGAAAAAGTTTATAAGGCCATGATTTCTTATCTTTATCCACCATATTTTACAGTATATTTGAAAGAATCTTATTGAAGGCCTCTATTTGGCCATTTTCCGATGCATGATACCGAGATGAATGATTGGATTTGATGTTGTATTCTTGATACAACTTCCTTACCTCAGATGAACAGAAGTTGGTTCCATTGTCTGTCAATATGGTATGAGGGACACAAAATTTGGTAATGATGTTAGACTTGATGAAGCTAACAATGATTTTAGAACTAATTTCTTTGAGAGGTATTGCCTCTGCCCATTTGAAAAAGAAGTCAGTAGTAGTAAGAATATACTTAATCTGCTTGGATATAGCCGAAGGGTAAGGTCCCACTACATCCATTCCCCATGTGGCAAATGATCATGAGTATTTAGTTGTATGGAGAAACTCTGGGGGTTGATGAATGAAATTGGCATATACTTGGAAAGAATTACACTTCTTAGTGAAATCAACACAATCTTGCATCATTGAAGGCCAAAAGTATCCAAGCCTTCAAACTTGATCAGAAAGTATATGTTCAGACTGGTGGGAACCACAGACTTCTACATGTACTTCTTTCATGACAACCATTGTCTCTTTACCATCAATGCATCTGAATAGAATTCCATCAAAACCACTTTTGTAGAGAATTTTTTCTAGGTGATCTGGGCCATCATAAAGAGTAACATTGACCACACGTCACCAGACTTGTTCTTTCCTAGATCTATCAGGTGGGAGTATTCCATTTTGAAGATATTCCCTGATAGGTGTCATTCATCATGTAGTATGACCATATGTTTTAGAGATGGGACTAATTTCATTGATTTCCTCTATTCTGATTTGAACATAAGGTGAAACTGTACGACGGTGGGCAATGCTGATGACTGTTTCATCCCGATTTGGATCTTCCAGGGCTGCAGCTACATTATCCAGTGCATCATCTTGAGCATTTTTTGATCGTGGGAAATAAGAAAATGTCGGTTCTGAAGGAAATTCTGCCATTAACTCTATGACGTAATCACAAAAAGGTATTAAATCTTCTTTTATGATGGCATAATCCCCATTGACTTTTTTGATTACCAGGTCTGAATCACCTTTTACCTTTAAGTGATTCACTTGTGTCTGAAGCGCCAATTACAAGCCTACGATGAGAGCTTGATATTCTGCTTCATTATTTGTACCGCCTCCCAATAATAAGAAGGAATAGGGTAGCACTACCTTTTTTGCGGAAATAAGCATAATTCCTAACCCAACCTTATGGAATTTAGGATCTTCCATTTTCTTCCCTGTTGGAGTTCTGGAAGAACCATCAAAGTACATTTCCCATGTTTGAAGATTATCTTGAATAGAGAAGACTTTCTCATCAGGAAGTTCAGTATCTAAAGATGTATCTTCTACTGAAGGGTGTTCAGCAAGGAAATCAGCCAGATCTTGGTTCTTTATTTCCTTTTGAGACACATACTGGATATCAAATTGCTGTAAAATAATTGTCCACCTTCCCAGACGTCCTGTAAGCATTGGACGACTAAGGATGAATTTGAGCGGGTTATTGCGAGATACCAAGTGGACCTCATGATGTTGCAGGTAGTGTCTCAATTTCTAAAATGCGAAGATTAATGCTTGGTAGCACTTTTCAATACTTGAATATTGGTTTTCTGCTTCAAGCATAGTCAGATTAAGATAGTAAAGCTGTTTTCATTCCCAGCATCATTATTTAGGGCAAGGAAGGCACCCAATGACCGCTCTAAAGATGTCACATAAAGAATAAGCGGTATCCCTTCAACATGTGGCATTAATACTAGTGGACTCAAGAGATATTTATTGAGAATATTGAATTCTTTTTGACATTCTTCAGTCCATTGGTAGGTGACTCTCTTCTTCATCAATTTGGTGGAGGGTAAACATTTTCCTACCAGATTGGCAATGAAATGCCGAATATAGGCCAAGTGTCCTTGAAGTCCTCTCAATTCTTTCAAATTATGAGGAGGTGGCATACCAAGGATTGACTTTCTCTTCTCAGGAACGACTTCGATACCAAGATGGCGTACAACAAAGCCGACAAATTTTCCTAAGGTTACCCCAAAGCACATTTTAAGGGGTTCATCTTCAAATTGTGTTGTCAAAGTTTGTGGAATATGATTTCCAAATCAGCCAAGTGATTTGAATGTTTTCTGGATTTAACCACCAAATCATCCACATAATATTCAACAAATTTCCCTAAAAAGGGTTTGAAGATACGGTGCATGGCACATTGATATGTTGCGCCTGCATTCTTAAGGCCAAATGGCATTACCCGATAGAAAAACACACCCTAAGGGGATCTGAAGGCTATATATTTTTCATATTCTGGATCCATTCAGATTTAATTATACCTAGAATATCCATCCATGAAGGAAAGTGATTCATAGAGAGCTGTTGCATCAATAAATAGTTCTGTGATCGGAACTGGAAAATCATCCTTGGGACAATGCCGATTAAGATCTCTGAAATCAATGCAAACTCTAATTTTTACATTATTATTTTTCACATGGACAATATTATCTATCCATTTGGGATACTGAACTTCTCTGAAGAAGTTATATTTGATAAGATTATCCACTTCAGCTTCAATTTTGGAAGCATAAGTTGGGTGTGTTCTTCTTGCGCCTTTCTTGAATCTTCGATGCTCTTCTGGAAAACCCAATTGATGAGTGGAAACATCGAGATCAAGACCTTGCATTTCTATATAATTCCAAGAAAATACATCTCGATTTTTCTTTATAAATGAAGTATACATTTCTTTCTCTTCAAGATTCATGACCGTACTAATTAAAGTGGGGTGTGGATCTTTTTTTGTACCCAGATTTATTTCTCTGAGTTCATCCACAATGGTAGAGATTCCCTCTTCAAATGCTGGAGGAGCATCCCTGAGATCTTCCTCTTCTTCTTCATTATGTGTCACTTCTTCTATTTCTACTTTCATAGTAGATGATGAAGTAGAATTTACATGATCAGGAGAGAAGTTAAAATTTGAACATCTTGAAGAAAAGGCTACCACTTCTGACCCTATTGGTGATGAAGGGTCTTTCTGAGGTGATAGAGAGGTGATGATGGATTGAGAATCAACATCATCGTTCATCTCTGGAATTTCTATAACTTCATCTGGCCTGGTTGATAATGTATAGAATTGCTGGATTTTAGCAGATGAAATGAAGACATCTCCATTTGAGCTGTCATCATTTCTTGGTGAGTCACCAATTTCTCCCATGCTGTCTGGGTTGATTGCCGTAATTGACATTATGGAAGTTTCCATAAGAGTATTTAGATTTGGTTCTATCCTATCAATTTGGCTGATAGGCAACACATAATATGTACTCACATGTATGAATGGGTTTACTAGAATCTTTTCCAAACCATATGGAGCATTAATTTTGGTGACCTCCTTTGTTGTGGATTTCTCCTTCCCTTCCATGTGATAGAATTATGCCTCAATTTATTGAGATTCATATGTTTTTAATGGGGATTTATCACCATACAATGTCCCAATTTGACCATTGAAACAATATTTGAGACATTGATGGTATAACGAAGGTGCGACCGCATGTTGATGTAGCCAAGGTCTTCCAAGAAAAATGTTGAAGGCTTTGTCATGACAAACAACCATGAAATATGAATTGGATACAAGGACTCCAAACTGAGTTCTGAGTGTAATCTCGCCCATAGGTTCTTCTTCATTTTTATCATATCCTTGAAACATCAAAGTAGAAGGAGATAAATCAGATTCAATGAGGCCGAATCAATGAAGTGTATGAATAGGGATGAGATTGACTAATGAGCCATTGTCAATGAAATCTCGTCAGATGTCTACATCATTGACCTTGCCAAATAAATAAAAAGGTCTGATATGTCCATGCACGACATCATCTTCATCTTCATCTGTAAAAGATATCACTACATGTAATTCTGCAGGACCATTCTCTACATGGTATGTAGAGACCCGAAGCTTGACGTACATAGACATTACATTGCTTTTTCGGAATACTTAATACATAACAAAAAAACACACAAGGACCATAATAGTTTAGTTTCTTTGGAAACTCGGATAATAATCTTCTAAATCGTGGTGAAATATATTCAACATCTCCCATAAAGATCTTCCCCTTTTTGTTTTCTTACCTAAAACCTTTCTTTATATCCTGGGGAAAAGAAAACATATAAAGGGTGAGCTCAAATGCTCAGTAAGGGTAAACATAGAGAACATAAAACAATCCATAAACATTTGAATGCAAAAACTTGAACATAAAATCTAAACATCAAAATCTTGAGCAAATACATAAATCTTGGAAGTACGTGAGACATATATCATAAAGGAACATCAAACATGATAAAAAAGAATGGGAACAAAACATGTAATTGTTGAAAACCATTAAGCACATGATATGATTTCCATAGTAGCCAAGGCATTTCTTCCAAGACCATCTTAGTGGACAAAGTCCCTTTCTGAATCGAGTTCACTCCTCATTCCAGTCCTGTATTACTGAACCCGATTAACTTACCGTTCCATCCATGTATATCTCATGAGATATAAATCTTTACCCAATGCATTTGAGGGATATATAGGTCCCACCCATCTCATAATGAAATATTTCTTTCGTGTGCCACAAAATCATAAATCATACATCATAGCATAACCCATATAATATAATGTGATTCTTAAACATCATGCCATCATAACATAATCCATATAAAAAAATGGATATCATTTCATCATAAGAAGAATAAAACCATGTAAATAATGGATAAATTATAACTGAAACATAAACATATTAAATAATGTCATTTTATATGGAAAATAGTTTTGATAAAACACTTGAACTCCATTCTTGAGGAAAATATCCTTTCTACTTCAAAAACATTTTATCTTTCTTATAATGTCATAAAATTTTAAAATAAAAGAAGTTGATTAAAAATAAACTTGAAAAATTGTAAAGTAATCTTCATGGAAATAATGTTCTATGAAATCTTAAAAATTCATTCATTTTGTATAAGTTAAAAAAAAAGACATTCTTACCTTAATTTATCGAAAAGGTTAAAAAGGTCCTTGTTTGGAAAAGGACGTAAATATTCCTTTATAGTCTTCTTATAAAAAGTCAAACAAGGGTATAAATGAATTTAACCCATATTCTGTAAAATAGTAAGAATGTTTTGAAATACATTTTTAAGAAACATGGATGTGGATGATAAAGAGTTCCCAGTAGATAATTACGTATAAACAACCTCAGATAATGAGGAGATTGTGATATAAACCCTTACAAAGATATTTTTGTAAATAAAATAGATCACTTATGTGTATTCACTATAAGGTCACATAAAGAAATCATAAATACATGATATGATATAAAAATTCATTTTTCCCATAATCAAAGAATGACATAAACAGAAAGAGAAGATCAACCCAAAGAACGAAAATTGGGTTAAGAAGTTCCCTTACCTCGTGTCCGACTTGACTCAATCATTCTTTAATCTACTGAATAATAAACCAAAGTTAATTTCTACTTTCTTAAGAAACTTTTTCAAGTTTATTATTCCTTTTATATCACTTATTACCATGTTATAAACATTATGTAACCATTTAAGTTAATAACGTTCATTTTGTCGATATTTGGTACTTGAGTCAAAAATGGACTTCTTATAATTACATGTTGTTCATGTGGTCAAAGGTTCATTATGTCCAGAATTATATTAATGATTTATATATCATATATATCATATATATCCAGTATATAAATGTATTTATAATAGTACATAACATATGGAGGTAAGAAATGAAATGCACCGTTCATGGAGACGGTAAGCCGTATGTACGCATGAACGCTACTTTCATTTCTATTTCTTATTTTAATGGAATTAAAATGTAATGATACATAGGTATATTATAATTAAAGTATAATATCATATATAATATCATTAAATCCATCCTTTATACATCCCACATAAGGCATTAACGAATCACATCACTTTAAGGGGGCGGTAGTCCGCACTTCCTCAAATGAGATTATCGTATTTACCCACTATGGAGACCATAAAGTCTTGAAATAATTTGTAAGTACAGAAGCATAAGAAAATAATAAACATAATATATATCATATATAAATATATTTCCATCATAATGGCCACCATTAGAGGTGGTAGGAGAAAATCGAACAATCATCATTTCGTGAGGCGTTAGTTTTCCATCCACAGAAACATTATGTTCTTCATCCATTAGATGGAGGTGTGTGTAAGTGTAGTTAGAATCCTTCTCATAAACACATACTAGTATATTGAGGATTTCTGGTGTTTTTAAGAAAGAAAGGATTAAAAAGAGTTTAGGGGTTGGAGAATTAGAATAAAAGAAAACAATTTATGAGAAACTGTTACCTTTAATTTGGGTAACTTTCTTTGGTTTGAACCAAAAGGACTTCTTGGAGTGCCTTATGCCTAAGGTAAGGCTTCTAGGGGGAGGATAGGGATGTAGGTATCTTAATTGGAAGAGGTTATATGAGAAAAATGGCTTGAGAGGTGTGAGGAATTGGATATAAATGGTCTCCTTTTATAAGGGGGAGGAGGGGCTCTTTTGGAAAGTGTGGAAATATTATTTTATTATAAACTTATCTTCGGTTTCAAAAGGTCCAAAAATCATTAGAGATGAAGATAAGATGACTAATAGTAGAAATAAAATCATGAAATCATAATTGGACATGTTTTGGATAATATTGTAATCATTATAATCTTATTTATTTAAATCATTTATTAATGAGGTAAAACTGCATCATTATTGTGTCATAAATAATTTACTTTATTTGATGTCTAAAAATTATAAAAAAAATACCACCATGTAGGAAATAATTTTATCTTTCCAATGAATATTTATAGTTTAAAATATAATTTATAGAACCCCTTATAAAAATTAATTACTAAAAGATTTTTGTTATTGTCAATTTTGTCTTTACATTAAATTAATTAATCCAAATTGTCATTATCACTACCAAGTGGCTCAATGGGGTACCAAAGTTGACCCAAGGATTTCCATGGTCGGACACTACTCATAAAATAAGGTTAGGACAAGTGTTAAGATAATTTTGAATTATTATAATATCCTTTTAACCTTGAATTACCCTATTTACCTTTAACCGCGGTAAATAAAAGTCAAAAGTTACTATTCACCAAAAATTATTTTCATCTTATTGAACCATATTTTACTTATTTATAACAACCATGTATGTCATATTTTTGAAATTCAATTCACAAAAGTGGTAAAATTTCATTTAAATGAAAGAGTCAGTTTTTTAACTACCACTAAGTGGTTTCACTATTCATCAAAAATTGAAGTTTTTCAAAAAAATACAAAACATTCAGCCTAATCTATATTTGATATTACGAATTCAAAAATGATGTCTATTTTTCCAAATTCAAAACATATAAATGTAATTAATTAATTTTAAAAGTAATTCTCGTTATCAAAACAAATAGCGTGTTTTTAAGAAACAATAACTATCAAAAGATCGACATTTGTTTATGTCCAATTTCAAAGTGAAATTAATTCCAATGAACAAAATTGGATTAAATGGTAAAAATATATTCTAATTACACTTTAAAACCAATTAAAAAGATAATCTAACCATATAAATTATTTCGATGAAAAACGCTGCTTTTAATTAAAATATAGCGTGTTTTTACTATTCATTAAAATATGAAAGTTATCAGAATAATATGAAAAATTTATCCAAAGTAAATTTTTATATCCTGATTCCAAATAAGAATTTTATTTTGTCAAATTGTACTTGTAAACATGTCAAAAACTAGATTTAAAGTGGGTGTGTCATCAAAAGGCGGCAAAACTACATTTTTTGAAAAATACTTATTTTACCCGAAAACTTTATTTTGTTCTCATACCATGTTCTAGAAAATGTGTAAGATGAATAATAATGTTATAAAATTAAAAATGTAGTTAATACTATTCATAACGTCTAGTCTATAATAATATTATAACCATTTTTCATTATTTAATGAAACTCGGTATTGCGTACAACACACACTATCGAGGAAGGTCATAATTGCGTGTAATGAAAGCCAAGTCAGGGTTGAGTGTTGTGAAAGATTACTTTGTTGTTTTGTATAATATAATCCAACCATATTTCATTTATACATTGAATATATATATATATACACTCAATGTTGCATAGAATGACTAATATCAAAAGAACTTGAAATTGTGTTTAACACAATCTAAGAATAGTGTTGCGTATACTGAAAGATAATACGGTGTTGCGTATAGCGCAAGATAATCTTGGTGTATCATAAAACACAAGACATCAATGAAGTTAAAAATAATAATTCTCATAAAATCTCGGGTTGTTACATGGTAGACTTCAGTCGTAGCAATTTTAGTTTCGAACTCCTGAGGACTTGACAAAGCCTCAATGAGTGGCTCCCGAAGATCCTTTGATAAATTCAAGGCATCCAGAATTGATAACTTTGTCGGTACTTGGGAAAAATGTTTCAAGACCTCATAATTTTGGTCCAAAGGTCTGCGTTTACCAACAAGAACATGTGGTTTCAAAGGTGCCTTAGAAGTTAAAGCTTTGGAAGTAGATGCATCTTGTATCGGGGTAGGAGTTGGAAATACTCATGGCTTTGGAAGATTAGACCAACTAGGTCTATTTACTTTCTGAGAGGAAGAAGATGTAGCTTTCAACTGATCCTCTAAAAAAACTATACCAGGAGTGAATCTGCCATGCGTGGAAGAACTTTCTTGTTCTTGTTGAGGGATTTTCCATGACTTTCTGATGCATATACAGTTCTGGAAGGGGTAAGATTGAAATAGTGGATTCTAGAATATCCACATCTTCCCCTGTATCCTAGACCTCTGGAACTTCCACTAATTCCTCTGTTTGGTATAGGGAACTCAGGCTCATCGAGATCAAAACTATGACTGGAATAAGGATCTGTTAAATGAATCATATTAACAGAACCAAAGATCAACTCTTCATCTGATAAAGATTCTGTCTGATTATCCAGTTTAGGTTGTGCTGTATGGTGGGACGGTGCCCGTCCTTTCAAAGTAGATGGCATAAAATCTGCCAGAGTCAAATACAACTTGGGCTATAACATGATCTCATCTTCTTCTGACTGCTCTTCTTTCTTCGAATTATGCCGCTTCTTTGAGGATTTCCCCTCTGATGAAGAGGGTTTTTCTGTGGAATTCATAGAAGAAGACACAATTGGTTTCTTCAATTGCGTTCATAAAATGGCATGAGTTCGGTTGATCATTTTACTAACCACCAATCATTATATTTCTGCACATTTTTGCTTTTGAATTCTTTCCACTCACCTTCTCCCTCTGGATCTGTAGCAGTAACACATGCTACTTGGGCTGAAGAACCTTTTAGTTTGACTTTTCCCAAGTTCACCATCTTTTTAGGAGGTCTTTGAAGACAAAACACTCCTGAATGGGATGCCCCAACATCTGGTGAAATGGGAAATAATTGGGAAGGTATTTATCTTCTTCTTTTTTAGGCCTTTTAGGCCTTGGCAACTGAACCAAATTATTTTCCAGAGCCGAAATGAAGTAACCAAGAACTTGTTCATTTCAGAAAGAATAGACTTTGTTCTTTAACTCCTCAAATTGTTTCTGTCTTTGATATCTTTGATCATCTTGAAAAAACAGCCTCTTTTGTTGATTCTCAGGAGGCAGAGCCCTTCGATATGATGAAGGTTTTCAAGTGGAAGCAGGTACAGGTGATTTTTTAAGTGTAACTATAGCAGTATTTGCTTTCCCCATTCTTATTCCTGGAACTGGTGTAATTACATGATTTTTAGCCTTAGTCTGTATAAGAGAGTATTCAATCTGCTGAGCAATTGAAGTAAGGTCTTGAATCCCTCTTGTGTATTTCACAGGGATCAACGGTGTGCGTAATTCATCATGCAAATTTTCCACATAGATTGGCAACAATTCTTCTTGAGGGAGTTCTAAGCTTAAGGAATATGTTAATCCTTTCCAGCGAACAATGAAATCTAAAACTCTTTCATTGTCCCTTTGCTTACAATTTTTAAGATAAAAAACTATTATCTTTGGAAATATTGAGTTGAATTAAAGAAGGAATTTTTGACGGAGATCCCCCCCCCAGTAATTGACCGGGATTGCAAGCTTGTATACTAGACAAAAGAATGTCCTTGTAATGACTGTAAAAAACACCTAAGATTAACTTCTTCTTGTTTTTGAGGAGTTTCCATCATGGGATCACAACGAGAGAAAAAATTTGTTGAGTGTTGTTATGTATCTCCCGAACCATTAAAAATTGGGAATGTGGTACTTGAAAAATTTGATGGGGGAGGAATTTCATCTACCCATTCAGGGTAAGATCTCTTCTCCAGTTGAACTGGTGCATGCTTTCCTTCCATAGCTTCTAACTGAGCTGTTAATGACTCAATGGTAGTCATTAATTTTTGAGAAACATCTGGTTGAGCTTGGACCTATGCAGGTGAAAGAACTGGAGTTTGGACAGGTGTGGTGACCAGGACTGCCACTGATGGTAGTATTGCCGGTTGTTGTTGCGTATAAACCATAGGATTGGACCTGTGAGGGTGTACTGGTAAAGGATGATATTCTTGATCCATCCCAGTAACTACAAAAAATTCCCTTGACTAACTGACTCCAGCACGCTTAGGATGAAGACTACTTTGAAGTAGTTCTGCATTCAACCTCCTTAATTCCTTCATTTCTTCCTCTTGTTGTGTGAACCTTTTCTCTAGTTAGAGTAATTGGCCTTCTCTAGAGGAAGGGTGGAATGTAACCTGATTCTTCCCTTTCCCCTTGTTGGATTCCTTTCGGAGAGAGGAAGTTGGTTATTTGAAGGAATACCTAGATTATGGGTAAGCCTTTGATTTTGTGTATGCACACCTTCTTCATTTGCCTCTGTGTGTACATCCTCTTGAGCAAGAACTTATTCATCTGATCCCTCTGAGTGAGCATCATGTTCTAGAGGATCAGAAAAAATGGCATTGATTCCATTTATTGATGCATAACGCATTGCATCCCTTCTATCGGCATTTCTGCGATACTGTCTTCTTCCATGTCCTTGATGAGACACTGCCTTTTGTTGAGTTGACCCCTCAGGAACTTTCTGATGAACTATAATTTGGAGGGAATCTCTTTATAATTCAGCTCTTCATTCCTTTTGTGGCTTCTTTCCTAATCTAAAGAAGACTGACTTTCATTGAGGAAGAGATTGAGGATTTGAAAAATTCCCCAGTCTGGTGGACTGGGGCTGTTCCTGCTGTTCCTACTCAACTCCTCGAATCCTATTTGTTGATTCTGAGGGTTGGGTTAAAAGATTCCTTAGTCTGGCAAGTTGGGGTGTCTCTTGAGCTTCTACATCTGAGACTTTATTAAAATCTCTCCTGATGTTTCTAACTTTAGTCTGAAAATTGGTTGGATGCATCAACCTACATCCACTCAAATCACTTGGCTCAAATGACCAGTGTATGATTTCTGACACTTCCTTCACCTAATGATGCGCACGCTCTAAATGAGAATCCTGTTCGATATTCTTATTTTCCTTATTCAAGAGTAATTCGACAACTTGTTCTTTGTATGCCTGACTTTGGGAAGAACTAGTTGAGGCTTGTTCCTAAGCAAGAATCTTATTACACACAAAATCAGTTGG
This sequence comes from Viscum album, assembly GCA_963277665.1. NCBI lineage: Eukaryota > Viridiplantae > Streptophyta > Magnoliopsida > Santalales > Viscaceae > Viscum > Viscum album. Next base: position 314,444,782 of record OY728140.1, read on the forward strand.
CTGTGGCCGGCCATAGGCAATAACATTGCATGAGACCACTTTTGGCAGGGTTTGTTGACTGGAGAGTACAGTGAAATACAGTCCTCCATGAACACCCCATCCCCTGATATAAATACCATATAGGGAATTGGAAATTAATTGGCGCAATCTTTTTAGTGTTCCAAGGCATGAATGCTGAAGGGTTCTCTGCTGCTTTTCAACCTTTGGATATCAGGAAACTGAGATAGATGCCAAATTAATTTGGGGTTGTAACCCTTCTATTATATTGACATGATTTTTATATTCATCATAAGATAATATTTTCTTTTTCAATTAACAAAGAGTTTTCCACATGTTGAGACGAATATCGTGAATACAATCTTCCGTCAATATTTCTGTAATATCATACTGATAGTCAGCCAAAGGCCAAAACATGACCGGTACATCACCTTTTTCTAGTTGTTTTCTCATATTAAACACTTCATCCTTATCATTTGATGAAGATTCTTCTACCTGATTAGACCAGAGCTAGTGCTTCTTTGTTGCTTTATCAGATTCAACAATATTGGTAGATAATTCATTTATTAAATTAGAAGATGCATGACTCAGGAGTGGTTCATAGAATGACCTACACCCTGGGCTATCTTCTGGTTGAGAAATTATTTAACCTGCTATCGATAAAGCATCATACATGACTGGATTCACATTTGCAAGTGCCTCAAGATAAGAGATATTTCTCGTTACTGCATTGCCCTTTGAAGAATTTTCTGGGCAATGTGAATTACTACTGTGGAGAGGAATTTCGCAGCTAAATTCATCATCATGGAGAGGACCACCATGGTGGGTTACAGAAAAAAGATGAAACCTCTTGATCCTTAGTCTTCTTGCCACGCATAGGGTTATCATGGCTCTCATCTGAAGATGATACTTCGAGATCGATTGAACTTTCATGAAGCAAGCCTTCATGAGGAATTGTCTGATGAAGACCTTCGAAATTATTGTTCCCACTATTGGGAAATGAGAGAGTAGAATCTTGAGTTGCAACAAAAAATTGGCTGAGTGCATCAAGAACTCCAGCATCAAGCAAGGCCTTATTACAGATTGGATCTTGATTTCTTGACTGTGCTGAATGGGTCTTTTTCTTAGATTCCTTCTTAATCACTTTGGAAACCACTTGTTGACAAAAGTGGTTATTATGGGCAGGTGTATGTGCCTACTCAAGATAAATAGTCAGGTTAGGATGATTATCTCCATTCAAATCAGGTGTATGTGTCTGACTTGATTGTCCGTATGACCTAGGGGAGTATGCCCCATGACCCTCCTAGACTGGAATAGAGGTGTGTATCTGATCTAGAGTGACATATTGATGAGTCACTCCACTGATAGGGATAGATTAATGTTTCTTCCCCTATGATGCTGCTAAAGTTGTTATAATATTCTGACAGGAATCCAGAATATGAGAAGGGATTTTCTTCTGCTCTTTCACCATTGTCAGAATGTGCTTGGTGACTTCAGCTATTGGAATGGGAATATACGTCCATTCCATGTCTGGAGTAGGTGTATGTGTCTGCTCCTATCCACTTTTTCCTATTAGTGAATTCTGACAGTACTCATGTGTGGGGGAAGAGAATTGAGTCTGCTCCAAATTTGTCGTCTGAGCTTTCCGAATGACTTCTCCGGGTGCTACCAAACGAGATTGTTGGCAGGCTTGATGAACATTGGCAGGTTTATGTGTCTGCTGTGTATTCTTCGTCAAGTATGGTTGACAAATTTCATTCAACACTAGCAGCCGAGACTGCTGACAGAATTGTTGATTGTAAATAGGTGTATGTGCCTGCTTATCAGTTGCCACCATATTAGATTGGTGAGCTTCTTTGTTTGTAGTTAGACGAGCCTTCTGACTAGCTGATGAGTTATAAATAGGTGTATATGCCTGCCTATAATACTCCTCCAGAATTTTCTGGTGGGATTGGTGGGTTGCTGCCAAACGAGTCTGCTGGACAACGGAATTAGAACGGATGGGTGTATGTGCCCACTCATTGCTTTCCATCAAGTTGGCTTAATGGACTTCTCCGAAGGGGGAAGGAGTAATAATCTTCTCCCTATTGACCAGATTTCACCTCTGGTGGTTCATCTTGCAGACTAGGGTCTGAGGGACCTAACCCGAACCTCTAAAGGAGATATCCTCATCTTGTTGAGGGCACACTGCTGCACGAGTCTGGCGGCGGTTGTTGATGGGAGCCCTCGGGAAGGAGTCCTGTTTTCTTAAACCGATGCCTTGAGTGACCTCTTCATTTACCTCCCTATAATATGGGAGAGACTTGTTATTGTGTTCCGGGGATAATGACCCGAAACAGTTGGAGACGGTGGTTAGCACCGCCAGCTTCTTGATCATTGGTCGTCGCTGTCCGAACAACCAGGGTGAGTTGTTAACTTGGAGGGATTTTCGAGTGGCCTCCATAGTTAAAATGGTACCGTGTTGACGGTATTAATTAACCAGTGAATTTGAGACCCAGCATTGCAGATACTGAGTGGGTGATGTCGACCTCAGAGTGGACGAGGATCCAGTAGGAGTAGCAATAGAGGCATTCACAGGTGTGAACTTTAGAGAATCCATTTCTGTAACGCAAAGAGATCTTGGAAAAGAGTGCTTGTTTGATATAAAAGACATAGTCAAGATAAGTTTGGCCACTACATCTTTTGGATGAGTAGATATCTTATTGATTTCTTTGTTGGTCCTCACATTGAGTTAAATAGGGGCCTAAAAAATAAGTTAAACATCATTTAACTTGGTTAAGGATTCACGTTGGGTTCGCCATTTTTTGTTTCTTATAAAAATGGGGATGACCTTATTTTTTTAAGGTTAAAAAATTCCAATTGGTTTCTAATGGGTTTATTCGTAGAACCAGAAAGATCCAATGATTCTATATCCATTTGGACCTACTTTCCAAAGGTAGGTTCCCAATAGTTGTGGACCAATGAGGCTTAAGAATTTTCATTGGTCGAGAGGATGGGAGGTCGGACTCATCACAACTTTTTTGAGGGAATTATTGTCTACTCTGGGACTCTCTTTATAGATTTGAGTTTTGTTCGTGAATCCTTATTAATTTACCAAGTATGAAAATGAGCTTTCCATTATATTTGGAAATCAATGATATGTATAAGATTTAGAGAATATTTTATATGTATTTGAGGTTATTCATTGATAGAGAATCATCCATATGTATTAGAGATTCTTAGTCAATGGTATCCTTAAATACATTATATAGAAATATCTTGGTCATTATGATAAACATACTGGTTTTAAAGCCACTCAGTGGGGAACTTGAAGTTTATTTTCATTCAGAAGGACAAGGATTATTTTAGAGTTGGGATCGTACCCTCATATGGGCTACCTACGTATCCTTGTTAGAAAGGGAATTAGAACCCACGTAGTTCAGGAATTAATATATAGTCTAACATCATATGGGACAGATGAGAATTAATGGGTGATGGGATTGAACCTTATAAAGGCTTCCTACGTAATCTACTTTTAAGGCAGAGATCAAAGTCCACGTAGTTAGATTAAGAAATGTGGGGATTACGTATGATTAACGGCCCAAAGGGATGTGTTTTGGTTACTTTTACACTCTAACCACACTTGAGTCATGCTTAGTGTGAGAAACAAGAGGTATTGGTAAACCTGGTGATTTTTTCCATGAAATATGTGGTCACAAGGAATAATATGGGGCTTATGTATGTGTGATTGCCCAAGTAAATGAATATCAGGGCTTATTTTAGGAAGGAATCCCAGGAGAAAGGTCCATAAATATATTCTTGCTTTATAGAGATTTGGATACTCTAACTTGGGGCTTACTGCTGAGGAGAATGCCCAAATTAGGGGGGACTTATGATTGGGTTTTATTCCTAAGAAGTAATCCCAAGTCAAAAGAAATTAATCCTGGGGATTACTTCTGAAAATAAGGCCCAGGTTAGGGAACTTGGGGCTTACTCCTAAGGAGGATGCCAAGATTTGAGAATTTCTCATCTTAAAGGATGAGGTGTTGAAATGAATGAAATCTCTAACCTTATAGGCATAAAGTTATGTAAATCATGAGGTTTTGGGAGATGTTCCATAGAATTCCTTTTAGATAAGGAATCCAACAAAGGAACCATGCCATAAATGGCTTTGAAGAGGGTTTTGAAGGAAAAATCTTGAAGAGGAGAGGTGGATTTTAAGAAAAGAGTTGAATAGGAAGGAGGGGCACCCAAAAAGAGGCAGGTGAACAAGTCTTGTTTGGGCGCACAAGTATACTTGTGCAACATGGGTGTACTTGGGCGATTGTTAACCAATATAGTAATACTTGGGCGAGACTTGGCTCAAGCCCTTAGTATTATTCCTAAAGGCTTCCAAAAGGTTCGCGCGCAAGTTTTGTTGAAGGGATAAGGTGGCGCGCAAGTGTGGCCATTTCCCTTAAAGGTTAGACACTTAGGCACACAAGTGTTGATGAATTTCATCACTTAGGCCTTGTTCCCCCTCTTTAGATCTTTCATTCTAGGTAAGAAATTACCTTATAAAAGTTCAAAAGACTTCAAGAAAAGACTAGGGTGCTGAGAGCTTAAATCTAACTTTTGGATTCTTCGTCCTCGAAATGGGGGGCCCACAAGGGGTATTTATAGGCCATTGAGGACCTTGGGCGAAAATAAAATAGGGCGTGCAAGGCACCTACGTGACCAATATGTGGCGCGCAAGTATACTTGCGTAACCATGGTGAAACTTGCATGACCCATGCTTAAAGAAATCCATGTTCATGCCTTTGTCAATTTTTTATGTTTCTTCAAAGGACGAACCTCTTTGTGCTTAATGTATTCCCCTTTTTCATTCGTTAGACTCTCTGAAGGAAAAGAGTGTCAACAGAAATAATGAATGTTTTTATGATAATGTGGCATAAAAATATATGGTTTTCATTATGTGATCGGAGGGCCTAGAATTATATATCCATCTAATGAATTGGGAAATGATTTATGTCTCATGAGATAATATGAAGTAGAATTTGGAGTGAAACCGGTTTAGTAAGGGACTATTTTCACTATTATGATCTTGGTAGGGATCCTTGACTAAAAAAATGAGGGGGTGGGGAGTGATCCCAACCCACCATGAAATGTTTTCCACTATGAAAGTTTTGGTAGTGATACATGACTATGAAAATGATTTTATATACTTTTTTATATGCCAAAAACTTTATATTATGATTATGATATGCTCTTATAGATCATGATTGATTCTTTATTATTATGTACTCTTATAACTGATGTATTTTGTTTCTAGAAAAAACATTATTCCATGAATCAAGATTTATTTTCCATGACATTTTGGGAACTTTTTTTAAGTTTTAATTAATTTCTCATTATATCATGCTTATATTATTCTCACTTATGATAATTGATTGATATGTCAAATGTTTACCCTTATCAACCATCTAAGATTACCCTTTTTATGTTTATTTTTCCTCGAGTTATGAAGAAAGATATTTTGTAGTGTATAACTAATAATGGTATAATGTGAGAATTAATTTCTCATAGATTTCAATGAAGTTTAGTGAAATTAGTTGGTTATATATCTAGTCTTCAAAGAAACTTAATATTTATGGTTATGGGGAGTGTGTTATTATGTTTTGTTATTGAATATTAATCTAAAATGATGAAATATTTATATATTAAATGCTTGGATCACCTCAGTTTTTATCACAGTAGTGTTTTGTTATTTTTTTACATTAGGTTATTAGGGAAATGGTTATATAACCTAAGACAACCAATGATTAATATAATGTGAGATATGATGAACCTAAAGTGTCATAGGCTGATAAGGTGTCATAGTTTAGTACATATGTGCAATGATATTTTATGATTATATGATTTATCACTCTAACTATAAAAATAGATGCATACATAATGCCTTTTGGTTTTAGTTAATATATATAACTAAGAGGAATCATGTTAACAATGAATATGAAAGACAGTGTAATGATTTCCATCATGAGAAAATGAATGTAATGGGAGATAGAATGAAAAATATTTTCATTATTATTACACAACTCTCTCAAGCTATGAATTATGCTAAACTTCCAAATGAACAAAGGATCAATGAACTATTGAGTATTTTATGAGGAAACATCCACCTTCTTTATCCACTAATTTTTTAACAATAGATCAGTTCCATTGAAAAAATAAATTTTACTATCCTATGCTCGGAGCATGAAAATGTTATCTCATTCATTTATTATTTAAAAGGTAAATATAATAAATGGTGGAATATTATTAGGATTATTATAAAAGATTAAAATACTGAAACCATTTAATGGGAAGATTTTAAAATATTGTTTTTCTATAAGTACTTTCCATGAAATCTTCACACAATAATGGAAAGGGAATTCCTTAAGCTTAAGTTAAAGGATTATGAATCCATAAATAATTATGAGTAAAGTTTCACTAGACTTTCATGAAATTATTTGGGTTTTATTATTAACCCTAAATAAAATGTTTATTGATTCTTTAGTGGCATAAAATCAATTCTTTGAAAGGAATTATATATAAGGGAATTTAATATCTATGAAGAAATGATATGATGTTCCCTAAATGTGGAAATAAAGAGTAGAGACTCTCATTATTCTTATAGTTTTGTGGATAATAAGATAATGGTGTAATGTTTTAGGAGATTAAACTAATAAAACCAATAGGTAAAATAAAATTAATATTTATTTATTCTGAATGTGTGTAAAGAAACATGGGTTAAATTTACTTAAGGGGACTTGTAAATGTTTTAAGTATATAAAATAAGTCCTTCAAGAAATTTAATGCTAAAGTGATATGAATAATTCATCTAATGAAATGAATTGATAGAAAGATCAATTGAATGAACCACCCTCACTTCAATGCTATAATTTCAAGGAGTATATACATTATGTTAATCAGTACTAAAATACAAGAGTTAATGATGAAAATTGTTGTTAAAAACCTCTTATACCAAGATACAAAGGGAAATATTTTATGATCAGAATAGAAAAAGTGTGTAAAAAGAATGAAGTGGTGAAAGGTAAACTTATTATCCACTCTAGAACTTAAAATATGTTATTTTATTTAATTCCACCCCACTCTTTTATCTAAAAAAATTTCTAAGGATATTACATTACCTTCTTGGTGATTATATGTTGAATTATTAACGAAAGATCCTAATGGTTAAATGATAACATCTTATGTCTATATATCCTCTCTAATAGAAATTTTTGGGAATATGATTCCTATAAACCTTGTTATCCTTCCACTAGTTTAATTTGATGTGATTTTGGGCATGGATTGGGTATCTTATATATATATATATATATATATATATATATATATATATCATATTAATTATTGAGGAATGGAATTCACATTGGATATTCCAAATCTATCTATTATTTTTAATTAATAAAAGTACTAACATGAACATATAATGGAAATGACTTCCATTATATGGATTTTACTAGCTATCCATAAGGGTAATTTATCTCAAATGGTTAGTAAGAAACTAAACATTGAATTTATATATATGTTTCAAGAATATGTTGATTTATTTCTTGAATATATGTGTAGTATTACCCCAAAAAAGTGATGTTGAGTTTTTGATAGAACACATACTTGATACTACACCTATTTCAAATACACCTTATAGAATAACCCCAATTGAGTTTTTGTAATTAAAGAAGAAACTATGGTAGAATTGGAAAAATGTTTTCATACACCATAGTACATCACCATAGGGTAAGACTATCCTTTTTTATGAAGAAAGATGAGTCAATTCATCTTTTAATTGATTATAGAGAACATAAAAAGATCGCTATTATGAAAAATTATCCTCTGCCCGATATTGATGACTTGTTTTTCTACTATAAGGATCTTAATACTTTTCTAAGATTCAACTATGTTCTAGATATCATTAATTGACGGTCAATAAGGAGGATATACCCATGAAAACATTCTGTACATTGTATAGAAATTATGAATTTATAGTAATTCCATTTTGACTTAACAATGACCTTGTTATTTTTATGGATATAATTAATAGAGTCTTTAGAGATTACCTTGATCAGTTTGTGGTAGTATTTAAGATGATATTATTATATATTATTAGAGTATGGAAGGGTATAAAGATCATTTGAGGATTTTTTTAAGTCATTAAAGAAGTAGAATTTGTATGCAAAATTTTTTAAGTGTGAATATGGGCTATAGAAAGTATCATTATTGGGTAACATGATCATAAGTTAGGGTATATCAGCATATCCTTAAATAAAAGAAATTATTGAACAATATCCCAGACAAACCATAGAGACTAAGATCTGTATATTTCATGCATTGTATGGATATTACCAATTATTTATGAGAAATGTATCATGGATATAAAACCCAATAACCAAATTGACATAGAAGGGAAATGAGTTCCTTTTCACTAATGAATGTGAAAAAAAATCATGGAACTAAAGAGAAGGTTGGTCAGTGCACATGTTATTACACTACCCTATAGTAGGGAAGTTCTATGGTATATAGTGATGAATCAAAGAATTTATAGTGATGTGTTCATATATAAAATTTTATAGTGATAGAATATGCCCTATGAAAATTAATTATTCATGAGTATAATTACCCCACTCGTATTTGGTGCTGGAAGTGGTAATTTTTACATTGAAAATATAGAGAAATTATTTATATGATGAAAGGTTTTATATCTTTAAAAATAATAAAATATTGATGTATATATTAAAATTGAAAGAGTTTAATATTCTCTAAAAGTAATGGTTTGAATTAATTAATGACTCTGATTTCTCAATGCATTACCACCTTGGGAAGGTGAAAAGGTTGGATAATGCTCCAAGTCCAAAGGACCATGCTATTTTGTTCATAATAAGTATTGAAAGAGATTGTATACTTATTTATTTTCAAAGTATGGAAAAATTAAATCATAAGGAAAGGGGAAATACCCCATCTTTACTAGATGAATGATCAACAATTCATTCATGTGAATATTAAGGAGGCATAAAAGGAAGACGGAGAGCTGCAAGAAAAGGTAAGGATTATTCTGGAGTTCAACCTTGACCATGATAGAATGATTGGACTAAGGAACTAGGTATGTGTTCTCTCAATACTAAAATTTAAATAGGATTTATAGGACGAATATCACAAATAATCATTCTCTATTCATCTTGAAATCATGAATATATATAGAGATATAATTGAGAAATTATAGGAGACAACATGAAAATGAATATTACAGAGTATCTATCTCAATTTTTGGTATGTAAAAAAGTTAAGGTCAAACATAATAAGTTTAATTAGATGTTACAACCATCACTAATACCATAATTAAAATTGAAAAAAAAACACTATGGATTTCATCTAAGGACTCCCTAAGACATATAAAGGGCATAATTCCATTTGTATTATAGATAATTAACTTTTCAAGTCATCTTACTTCATTATTATAAATTAATATTTCTTTATTGATCAACTTTACATGATATATATTAATTAAGTGGTATGGTTTCATGGAGTAACCTTTCAATTGTTTCTAATTGGGTTTTCAGGTTTACCATGAGGTTCTAGAGAAGTCTTCAACAAGAGTTCAAAATATGAAGTTGAGATTTAGCACTATATATAATCCTTAGATAGATGGTAATTATTATTGGACCATTCAAGCCTTAGAATATATGCTAAGATCTTTATCTATGGATTTCAACTGTGGTTGGGAGAAACACCTTCCATCAGTTGAATTTTTCAACAAAAAACTGCTTTCACTTGATCATTTAGATGGATCTTTATGAATCCCACTACGGAAACAAATGAAGAAATATATTATTCTAGGATAAAGCTGAAGATAATAAGTTTTTGGGACCTTATCTATATTTAAAAATAATATATTAGGTTAGATGCATTTAGTAGCACATCAGGGCAGTTCAGAGTAGACAAAAAAATTATACTGACAGTCATCGATGATATTTAGTGTTTGAAGTTAGAGATAAGTTATTCCATTGAATACCGCCTTAGAAGAAGGTAATTAGGTTTGTAAAAATGGTAAATATAATACAATTATATATTGGTCTCTTAAAAATACTTTATAATATTGAGGTGGTAGATATCACTTGGCACTTCCACAGAACCTTGTTGAAGTTCACAATGTGTTCCATGTATCTATTTTGAGGAAGTAAATACATGAAACTTCACATGAGTTTAAAAAAGATTTTATACAATTTTACAATGATCATTATTATTAATAATAACTGATGGAGATTCTAGATGAAAAATATAAAGTGCTATGGAACAATACTACTCACCTGGTTAAAGTTCATTGGAGGAATCATAAATTTGAAGAAGCTACATGGGAACCCAAGGATGTGATGAGGAAGAAGTATCTCTAATTTATGAATAAAAGTTACATAATTTTGAGAAATAAATTCCTATAATTGGGTTAAAGTATAACACCCATGTATTTTAGAATATATGTTTCCCTTCAAAAAAATTTAAGCATTCAATGTCTTTCTATACACATAATATTGATCTTATATGAAACCTGAAATATATTATTATTAAAAGTAATTTTTAAAACTAATATTTTAAATTAGTACGTTTTAATTAGATTTATTTAATTAAAAAAAATTATTAAGGGTTTTCTTAATAAAAATGTATTTATTAATTCTGAGGAAAGAAGTATTCAAATTTCAGTAATAAGAATAAAGTCATATAAGACCTAATTTTTTAAGAATTAAATTTTCTATATATTATATATTTTTATCTAAATGAAATATATTTATAATGTGTATAACTAATGTAATAATCATTTATAAATTTATTTTAATTAGTTATAAATTAAGGTAAAATTATTTGAAGGTAAAAAGTGATATTTTTTATAATTTTTTTATTATGAGCGATGTATTTTATCTTAACAAATTGAATTAATCACTACTGATGAATTATTATAATTAAATTTTTATATAATATATTCAATAAAATTAATTAACTTTGTTCAAATGTTTGATACTAGGAAATGAGTTAAAAAATCATTTTATGCTTAAAAATACATTTTCTCTAAAAATGGTTTTTACACATTTTTTGCATAGATATTAGAATTAATTTATTCAACATATAAGAATTGAATATTTTAAAATCAATTCCATATTTTAAAACATAATAATTAATATTATCAAATAATTTAACCTTAATTTTTATCTATAATGAATAGTTATCATGGTAAAAACCCTAATTAACATGTTAAGTGTTAAAGGGATTAAAGGGGGTTAACCTAAGAGATAAGGTTTAAAATAACACAAAAAAACTTTATTAAATATAATTGGTTGAGTATATTTTTACCTCCCACACATTATGTTTGAAATTTTAATGTTTTATAACCACTTGAATTGAGTAAGACATATACTATATAATAAATCTTCAAGTATTTACAAATTTACCACCCACCTCACTTATAAAAGGGAACCTCCTCTCCTCACTTATCCACACCACTTGAGCACTATTAGTTAACCAAGATCTACCAAAATATCATCCCAAATCTCATAATTATTACCTACATATTTCTTTTACACTAAAATACAAACTTAATAAGGCTTAAGGAGTAAGTTAATGGAAGATGCATGAAGAATAGTTTATTTTCTTTACTGATATATTTCATGTTTCTTCTTCTTAAAAATACCATAAAATATTCCATAAACTTGTTAAAATAATTAAAAAAAATATCATTACTATACTAAAATAGTTTTATGTTAATTATATAACCATTTTCTTCCCCTATTACATCCTCTTGGAAAATAAAAACATCGCTCATGTGCATGTATGGACTACCATCTCCATGAAGCAATGTATTTTAGTTTTTATACCCACCACTAAAGGATGAATATATAGATATATTGAATGGTTATATATAATTTTTATAAAATTATTATTATTATATAAATAAATATTAATAATTATCATCCTTTCTTTTCATTTTTTGGAAAATTAAAACATCACTCTTGTGTATGTATAGACTACCATCTCCTTTAAGTTATTTAAATAATTCTCGATCGTCACCTTATATGTATAGTTATAAATTGTATATAATTAATATATATTATATTTTTGACATGATTATTAATATATATAATATTAAACCATGACTAAGGTGTAAGGACTGGAACCGTCGAACTGAAACATCTATAGGAAACAAAAAGGTTTACACCCGTAATGTTAATTTTTATTAATAAATGGGTAGTTAGAAATTATAATGGAATGGGATATTATTTGAAATTTTTTAATATTTTTCTGGTATAAATATATAAAAAATATAAATTTATTATATTGTAGGTTAAGATCATGTATGTATAAATTTAGGACTTGAGGTAAGGGTTTTTGTTATAATTTCACTTCTATTCAAGACTATTTTTGTTAAAATTTTCAATAAGGTAAACTTTATGATACTTATATTTTAAAATTCATAATTTCATTTTCCTATTATTATTTCTCATTTTTAATGTATTAGTACCATTTTCCTCTCTTTGGTGAAAAAAATTAATTTTTAAGAAAAACTGACTATTTTTATCTTTTGGTCGAGAATCTTTCTCTTACATGACCATGTTATTCAAATTTTTTTTATTGAAGTCTTTATTTCACTAAAATTTTTGATAAAGTTTTTTATAAAACATAGGAATTTATTTAAAAAATATTAAAAGCATATTTTCAAAAAAATTATATATTACTCTTGATTTTTTATAAGTGTGAAAAGTATGTTCTCTTTCAATATATACGGTATGAAAAAAATTTACTACAGTAATGTCTTTCCATCTATATGAATATTCATTTAAAATTTTACAAGGTTTTACAAAGAAATTCATATTCCCATTTTTATAGGAATATTTTTTTTAATTGTTAACAAAAGAAAAGGGATGTTTTCTCTTGATTTTCAAATCTTATTTTAATTTCTTTTATAAAAGGTATTTTTCATCTATGTGAACATCCTGTAAGGATTGTTATTCTCTAATGGGAATATGATCATATGATATCATTTACTCTTCTGATTTCTTATGATTATGATGTTTTAAGGATGATTTCATGAAACTTGTTTATATCGCATGGGAAAATTAATCTATGATGAAATAATGAATGTTTTTATAATACCATCTACTTCCATTCACTAGTTAAATTATGATTGTGTGAAGATGAAATTTTTATGAATATATACTCTTTTCAAAGGATTGTTCTATAAGGAAATAATAAATGTTTTTAAGAACTTGTGGCTCATAAATGTATAGTTTTAATTATGTGATCGGTGGGCCCGAAATTATATAGCCCTCCAATTAATTATGTAAAGATTTATGTCTCATGATATAATATGAACTAGAATGGGGAGTGAAACCAATTCATTAAGGGACTTTATCCACTATGATAGTCTTGTAACTGATCCTTGACTAATAAAATGATAAGAATGGGGAGTGAACATAATCGAATATGGAACTTTTTCCCAATGATAGTATTTATAGTGATCTCTAACTAAGGAAATGATTTATTATTATCTTGTGTAGGCCAAAAACTTATGTCTTATGATTATTAAATGCTTTCATGGAACATGATTTATTATTTATGATTCTAAAATCTTACAACTCGTGACTTTTATTATGAAAAATATTTATTCCATGACTCATGTTTTTTGGTCTGTGAATTTTTGGGTATTGTTTTTGTAATTTATTATCAGTTTCCCATACACATATTCTTATTTAAGTGTTAATTATGATCATTGATTAATATCTCTCATGTTTACACTTATTTGGAATTTGAGCACACCATTTATTATGTTACCTTTTCCACAGGTTATGATGGAAGGTGTTAAGTAGGGTATTACTGTAACATCCCAGGTAAATAAAGAATAAAACATTTTCATATTTATTAATATTTTCTAATTAAATATTAATATTACTTTAAAGGGGTTTCTATGTTCGATAGCGTACCCGATACGCAACAAAGAGATTCTTTGAAATCTTACGTTGCACACTAATAATAAAATAATATTATTTTAAATGATAGTTAACACGTAGCCGTTGTATTGGCGGGAATGAATAGAAATAACTAAAATATGATTATATATGTTTGTTAAATGTTTTTACATTTATCCAATAAAGGATAAAGGCTTAAAATACAAAAAGAATTCAATTTTAGGCATATATACTCTAATATTCACTAAAGGTCCACTTATCACCTTTTGATGGCGAACTGTCATTAAATATAGTTTTGATAACTCTTATACATTCTATTGGACCAAATAAAATTCTTCTTTAGAATCGGGACATCAAAATTTACTTTGTGTAATTTTTTTGTATTTTTCCGATAAAGTTCATTTTTTAATGAATAGTGAAAAATATTGTATTTTAATTCAAAACCTATTTTTAATATAATTTATTTATATGATTAGATTATCTTTTGAATTGGTTTTAAATTTAAATTAGAATATATTTTTACCATTTAATCCAATAGTGGTCATTGGAATTAATTTCACTTTGAAATTGGACTTAAACTAGTATCAATCTTTTGATATATATTATTTCATAAAAACACGCTATTCGTCCTGACAGCGGGAATTAATTATTAAATTAATTAATGTAACTTATAAGTTTTTTATTTTTTAAAATAGTCATAATTTTTGAATTCGAAATATAAAATATATCTTAGGGTGAAGTTTTGGTATTTTTCTGGAAAACTTCAATTTTTAATGAATAGTAAAACCACTAAGTGGTACATAAAAAACTGATTTTTTGTTTAAATGAAATTTTTCCACCTCTGTGTTTTGAATTTTAAAAAATCTGACATACATGGTTGTCATTAAGAAGTAAAATTTGGTTCAATGGGATTAAAATAATTTTTTGGTGAATAGTAACTTTTAAGTTTTTAATCGCGATTAGAGGTAATTAGTGTAATTTAAGGTAAAAATAATGTTTTAATAATATGAAATGACCTAGAAACATTTCCTACCATTATCGGATGTGTCATGGAAGACCAAGAAAATCCATGGGTCAACTTGGGGACCCCATGGAGACACTTTGGTAGGAAAATGACATTAATAACTTTTTATTTAATGTTAAAATGAAAATGTCACAAACATGTGTTGTTTTACTTAAACAATTTTTACATGGGGTTATACAAGTCATATTTTTTACTAAAAATATTCATTAGAAAGATAAAAATATTTCCTACATCATGATATTTTTTTTATAATTTTTAGATTAAATAAATTAAATTATTTATGACACCATGATGATGCAGTGATTGCCTCATTATTTAACGATTTAAATAAAATGAAAAGATAATGTAAAATATAAGACCTAAACTTGTCAAAAACCTATTTTATGGGTGGATTTATAACTCTTATCACCTTATCCTATAAATATATAATTTTTGGAGCTTTAAAATCCTAAAATCATTATATAATAAAGTAACCTTTTATAACTTTCCAAGAGTGCCCCTCCTCTCCTCTTATAAAAGGCCCCAACCTCTACCACCTTACCCACACCTCTCAAACCTTTGGATCGGCCAACACCTGATCATTTTGTCTCTCCACATCCCTCACTTACTCCTAGAAGCCTCACTTTGGGCAGAAGTATTTCCAAGGAAGCCTTTGAGCTCAAATCAAAAAGAGTTACCAGATTTAAAGGTAGTGTCTTCTCTTGTGTTCTTATGTTTTATTTTGATTATCCAACCCCCTAAACTATTTTCATTCCTTTATTTTGTAATATCACCAGTATCTTAAATATACTAGGATGTTGTTATGAGAAGTATTAGAGCTACACTTACACACAACTTCATCTAATGGTTAAAGAGCATACTGTTTCTGTGGATGGCGAATTTCTGCCTCACGAAACGATGATTGTTCAATATTCTTCTAACACCTTAAAAGGTGGACATTAAGATGACACTATATTTATATATGATATATATTATGTTTATTTTTTCCTTATACTTCTGTATTTTTCATTTATGGAAAACCTTTATGCCTTCCATTATGGGTATACACGATATCTTCATTTTAGGAAGTGCGGACTACCGCCCCCTCAAAGTGATTTGATTCGTTAATGCCATATGTGGGATGTATAAAGGATTGAATTAATGATATTATATATGATATTATACTGGAATTATAATATACCTTTATATCATTATGATTCCATTCCATAAAATACGAAATAGAAATGAAAGCAGCGTTCATGCGTACGTACGACTTACCGTCTCCATGAACGGTGCATTTCATTTCTTACCTCTAAATGTTATGTAATATTGTAAATTCATGTATATACTGGATATATATGACATATATGATATCTAAATCATGAATATAATTCTGGATATAATGGCTATTTTACCACATGAACAACTTGTAATTATAAAGAGTTTATTTTTGACTCAAGTACCAATGATCGACAAAACGACCATTATTAACTTAAATAATTACATAGTGTTCATAATATGGTAATAAGTGATATAAAAGGAATAATTAACTTTAAAAAGGTTCTTAAGAAAGTATAAATTAACTCAAGTTTATTATTCAGGACGTTAAATAATGATCGAGTCAAGTCGGACCCGAGGTATGGGACTTCGTCTTAATCTCCATTCATTGAGGCATATTTTGTTTTATACACAACTTTCTTTTATACGGTGTATAAACCCATTTGACTTTTACGCTTATTCAAAAGGAATATTTTTTATACAAATCATTTTACTAAAGGACAAAAGGAATGTTTTTTTTGTCGTACGTATGCGGCGACAACGACTTCTCCACCGCCGTGACCATTATTTGAGTTTCGGCTTCCTCTACAAGCAATAACTTTTTTTGAATGAAAAATAAATACCATGTTTTACTTTTATTTTATTTTGGTATTGAAAATGGTTTTCATAATGTTTTTATATCAATGTGTTGTATTTATATCTTGTGATTGAAAAGTGGAAATGTTATATTTCCTTTATGCATGTTTTATGTGATACGATTATGTTATAGTTCTTGGGCATTGTTATGAAGACGGGTGGTTCTGTGATAAACTAAGGGTGGGTGAGCCCAATATAGCTCTCCAATGCATTGGTTAATGTGAAGGAGTTAAACATTAAGGTTTCTCTGAAGATATTTAGGGAATATACTGTGATGGGTATTCCAAACGTAACCATGAGGGTTACTCCCTATGTAAGAATGTTATGAATGCCTCAAGTTACCTTTATGTCTTATGATTTCTATGATTTATTAATGATTTTATGAGGTTTGTGATTGTGTTTTATGAGTAAATTATGATTCCATGCATGGACTAATGTTTTCATTAAGTACTTTTATATCCCTTACTAAGATTTTTATGCTCATCCCAAGTTTTTGAAATGTTTTTCACGGGTCAAGGGAAAGGTACATGATGTGATGATAGTGTCAAGGAAGTGTCAAGAAAGAATCCATGTTTTATTTTAAATATGATTCCGTTTATGGGAAAAATGAGTACTATCTTTTATGTAACCACTTTGTTTAAATGTGGAATGTAATGCATGTTTTATGATCTAATTCTCTAAAACATTAAACCTGAAAAGATCCTCAACGTGTATTCTTAAAGTAACTCAAGATTAAGTAATGTTTAAGGTTGGGACCTTATAGTTGGTATCAAAGGTCGGTTTAGATAACTTTAGGAGTTAGAATTATATTAAATGATTATCCAAAAATATTTTTTATGGTCAAATTTAAATGATATAGAATTTGAAGATTACCATGTTGCTTCATCTAAGACATATTTGTTCAGAATGGTTTTCCACAGAGGAAACAGGAAAGCAGTGCTTGGAAGGAATACAGAAGGAAATGACCTTCCGAATCAGCATCCTGAGATGGTCGGAATTGGAAGTGAATAGTTTGTTGCAGTAATGGCGCAGTTGACTCAAGCGATAAATGGTGGTGGTATCCATGCACGAGATCATCCATATCAACTATAGAGGAACATGTCAGTGGTGGAACATTTCATGAGGCTACATCCCCCATCATTCAGAGGATCATCTGACCCTGTGCTAGCTAAAGGGTGGATTAAAGCACTGGAGAATATTTTCAATGTCATGGGGTGTTTAGAAAATCAAAAGGTTAGTCTTTCTATTTACCATTTGGAGGGTGAAGCAGATCAGTGGTGGTCGATGGTTAAAAATATCAGGGATACTGATGAGATTGATGCTCTCGACTGGGATGAATTCAAAGGTATGTTTCTTGAGAAGTACTTTCCTAAGGCTGTTCTAGTTAGGATGGCAAAACAATTCCTAGAATTGAGGCAAGAGGAAGACTCAGTGGCTGCCTATGAAGAAAGGTTCACTCGATTGGCAAGGTATGCTCCAAATTTTATCCGAGACCTTGATAGTAAAATCAATCATTTTTACTCAGGATTAAAGCCAAAATATCAAAGGGATTTAGCTTCTCATGAGTTCAAGAGTTATGAAAAGCTTGTTCGATGTGTTGAGAAGGTAGAAATGGAGTTTTCCAATGATCAAGTGTTCTATAACAACCAGCATAAGAAGAGACCGAGGTGGCAGGAGAAAGGAAAGAATTCTTCAAAAAGGTCTGATGGTAAGAAAACTAAGTTTCCATTTTGTGATAAATGTGGTAAAAGGCATGCTGGGGAATGTCTTCTGAATTCTGGAAAGTGCTACCGATGCGGTAAGATGGGACATAAGGCTCATGATTTCACTAAAAAAGATCAGGGTGATGGTAAGACCAAATTTGATTTACAGTTAGTGAAATGTTCTAAGTGCAATGAGATGGGTCACTATGCAAATGAGTGTCTGACAAAGAGCTCGAGTGATGGGAAGCAGTTATAATACAAGCATAAAGGGGTGGTCAAATCCTTTGCAACTACTTCAGCATATTTCGGGCCATCAAATGAAGTTTTATCAGTTATATTGTTTTTTCATATTATGCCAGTGTGTTGTTTGATTTGGGATCTACACATTCTTTCATCTCTAAAAACTTTTCTAGTAAAATGGGAATACCATCTCAAGAAATGACTCTTGAACTTGTGGTAAAAACACCTAGGGGAAATGTTGAGGAAAAAAGAATTTATAAGAATCTTCCTATCCTTATCCGTGGAAAGAACCTACTTTAAAACCTTATTATTTTACCTCTAGTAGAGTTTGATGTTATCTTGGGTATGGATTGACTCTCTATTTACCATGATAAGATTGACTGTAGAGCTAAAGAAGTTTATTTTCAGAAAGACTTTCAGTTTGTGTACAAGAATGAAACCTTACTTTTGATAACATATCAAGAGGTCGAGAAACTTGTAAAAGATGGAAATGAATGTTACCTTACACATATCGTTGAAAACAAGGGAACTGTTCAGATTAATGATGTGCCAGTGGTAAATGAGTATCCTGATTTTTTTCCTGATGAGTTTCCTGGAATAATACTAGATCGGGAAGTTGAATTTACTGTTGACTTAGTTCATGATGCTAAGCCCATTTCAAAACCCCCTTATCGAATGGCTCAAACTGAACTTTTAGAGTTGAAGGAGAAATTGCAAGATTTATTAGAGAAAGGTTTCATTCGACCTAGCACATCACCATGGGGTGATCCTATTTTATTTGTTAAAAATAAATATGGTTCTATGAGACTTTGCATTGATTATAGGGACTTGAATAATATCACTGTTAAGAACAAGTATCCTTTGCCTCATATCGATGATTTGTTTGATCAGCTCTAGGGAGCTCAGTTTTTTTCAAAGATTGACCTGAGATCGGGGTACCATCGGTTGACGGTAAAGTAAGCAGATATTTTGAAGACCGTGTTTTGAAAAAGATATGTCCATTATGAATTTTTAGTAATTCCTTTTGGGCTAACCAATGCACCTACTGTATTCATGGACCTTATGAATAGAATTTTACATGAGTTCTTGGATAAGTTTGTGGTTGTTTTCATTGATGATATTTTAGTGTTTTCTAAAATTAAAGAGGAGCATGAAAGACATTTAAGGGTTATTTTGCAAACCTTAAAAGAAAAGAAATTTTATGGGAAATTCAGAAGTGTGAGTTTTGGTTGCAACAAATTTCTTTCCTTGGTCACATTGTTTCTAAATATGGGATAACTGTTGATCCTGCAAAAACAAAGGTTGTTGAATAATGGGAAAGACCCACAAATGTAACTGAGATTCGTAGCTTCCTTGGTTTGGTAGGATATTACCGAAGGTTTGTTAGAAATTTTTCATGGTTATCTAGTCTAATGACTAAGCTAACTCGTAAGGGTGTTAAGTTTATCTGGACAAAAGAATGTGATGATTGTTTTTAGGAACTGAAAAGAAGATTGGTGAATGCTCCAGTTTTGGCACTACCTTCCAGGAATGGGGAGTTTGTTATCTATAGTGATGCTTCATTAAAAGGAATTGGTTGCGTCCTAATGCAGAATGATCAGGTAATTGCTTATGCTTCATGACAGTTGAAAACTCATGAGGTAAATTACCCTACACATGATTTGAAATTATTTGTTGTTGTTTTTGCTTTAAAAATTTAGAGGCATCATTTGTATGGAGTAAAGTGTGAAATATATACCGATCAAAAAAGTTTAAAGTATATATTCACTCAGAAATAATTGAACATCAGATAGAGGAGATGACTGGAATTAATCAAGGATTATGATTATACAATTCATTACCATCCGGAAAAATCAAATAAAGTGGCTGATGCTTTGAGTAGAAAAAGTAATGCTTCATTAACAATGTTGCATTTGGAACATGATCCTTTGGTTAAGGATTTGATGAACTTTGGAAAATAAGTTGTTGGTGCAGGAAGTTCTTCTGTTTTGTTTCAGGTATCAGTGAGATCATCTCTATCAGACAGAATTAAGCAAGCACAGAAGCAAGACAGCGAGTTGCAGAAAAAGGTAGAGATGGTTCAGAAGGGTAAGTTTCCTGAATTCAACATTGATAATGATTGTGTTTTAAGATTTGTGAAGAGATTGTGTGTTCCTTTTGATTCACAATTGAAGAGAGAGTTGTTATGTAAAGCTCATAGTTCTCTATTTTCAGTTCATCCAGGCAGTACTAAGATGTATAGAGATCTTTAGGAGTATTACTGGTGGGACGGAATGAAAAGGGATATTGCTGATTTTACTATGAAGTGTTTGACTTTTCAATAGGAAAAAGCAGAGCGGCAGTTACCGAAAGGGATGATTCAGCCTTTACCAGTACTAGAGTGGAAATGGGAGAATATATCCATGGACTTTTTTGTGGGATTTCCAAAGAAAGAACGATTCAGAATTTGGAGGATATGCTACGTGATTGTTCGATGGATTATCAGGGAAGTTGGGACCAACATCTTTCTTTGGTTGAGTTTTCTTATAATAACAGTTTTTATTCCAGTATAAAAATGGATCCATTTGAGGCATTATATGGTAAATGGTGTCTAACTCCAGCTTTTTGGGATGAAGTGGGTGAAAGGAAGCTGATGGGACCAGAATTGG
The DNA here is from genome assembly GCA_963277665.1 of Viscum album. NCBI lineage: Eukaryota > Viridiplantae > Streptophyta > Magnoliopsida > Santalales > Viscaceae > Viscum > Viscum album. Next base: position 314,466,254 of record OY728140.1, read on the forward strand.
TAGAAGAGATGGCAGAAAAAAGTTCAGTTGATTCAGAAACACATGAGAACAGTTCAGAGCAGGCAGAAGCGTTATGTGGATAACCGGAGGAAGGATCTATCTTTCGAGGTAGGTGATCATGTTTTTCTCAAAGTTTCACCATGGAAAAGTGTGATGCGATTTGGTAAGAAGGGGAAGATGAGTCCAAGGTTCATTGGACCATATGAAATTTTGGAGAAAGTTGGATCAGTTGCTTACTGAGTGGATTTACCTCCGAGTTTATCTCAGGTACACAATGTTTTTCACGTTTTGATGTTGAGAAAGTATATTCCAGACCCATCTCATGTTTTGAGCCGAGAGGTAGTTCAGTTGGAAGAGAATCTCTCTTATGAAGAACAACCAGTACAGATTCTTGACCGAAGAGAGCAAGTGTTGCGAAATAAGGTAATTCACCAGGTAAATGTTTTGTGGAAAAACCATATGGTTGAAGAGGCAACATGGGAATCTGAAAATTCTATTAGGGATAAATACCCCCACTTATTTTGATAAGTGAATAAAATTGTGAGGACGCAATTCCCAAAAGGGGGGAAGGATGTAACATCCCAGGTAAATAAAGAATAAAACATTTTCATATTTATTAATATTTGCGAATTAAATATTAATTTTACTTTAAAAGGGTTGCTATGTTCGATAGCATACCCGATACACAACAAAGAGATTTTTTGAAATCTTACGTTGCACACTAGTAATAAAATAATATTATTTTAAATGGTAGTTAACACGTAGCTGTTGTATTGGTGGGAATGAATATAAATAACTAAAATATGATTATATATGTTTGTTAAATGTTTTTACATATATCCAATAAATGATAAAGGCTTAAAATATGAAAAGAATTCAATTTTAGGCATATATACTCTAATATTCACTAAAGGTCCACTTATCACCTTTTGATGGAGAACCGTCATTAAATATAGTTTTGGTCACTATTATACATTCTATTGGACAAAATAAAATTCTTCTTTATAATTGGAACATCAAAATTTACTTTGTGTAAATTCTTGGTATTTTTCCGATAAAGTTCATTTTTTAATGAATAATGAAAAATGTTGTATTTTAATTAAAAACCTCTATTTAATCTAATTTATTTATATGATTAGATTATCTTTTGAATTTGTATTAAAGTGAAATTAGAATATATTTTTACCATTTAATCCAATAGTGGTCATTGTAATTAATTTCACTTTGAAATTGGACTTAAACTAGTATCAATCTTTTGATATATATTGTTTCATAAAAACACGCTATTCGTCCTGACAGCAGAAATTAATTATTAAATTAATTAATGTAACTTATATGTTTTGAATTTTTTAAAATATACATAATTTTTGAATTCATAATATCAAATATAGCTTAGGGTGAAGTTTTGTTATTTTTCTGAAAAACTTCAATTTTTTATGAATAGTGAAACCACTAAGTGGTACTTAAAAAACTAATTTTTCGTTTAAATGAAATTTTACCACCTCAGTGTTTTGAATTTCAAAAAATCCAACATACATGGTTGTCATTAAAAAGTAAAATGTGTTTCAATGGGATTAAAATAATTTTTTGGTGAATAGTAACTTTTAAGTTTTTAATCGCGATTAGAGGTAATTAGTGTAATTTAAGGTAAAAATAATGTTTTAATAATACTAAATGTTCTTGACACATGTCCTACCCTTATTTTATGTGTCATTTACGACCAAGAAAATCCATGGGTCAACTTGGGGACCCCATGGAGCCACTTTGGTAGGAAAATGACATTAATAACTTTTTATTTAATGTTAAAATGAAAATATCACAAACATGTGTTGTTTTAATAAAAAAAAATTACATGGGGTTATACAAGTCATATTTTTTACTATAAATATTCATTATAAATATAAAAATATTTCCTACATCATGATTTTTTTTATAATTTTTATACATTAAATAAATTAAATTATTTATGACACCATGATGATGCAGCGATTACCTCATTATTTAACGATTTAAATAAAATGAAAAGATAATGTAAAATCGAAAACCTAAACTTGTAAAAAACCTATTGTATGGATATATTTCTAACTCTTATCACCTTATACTAGAAATATATAATTTTGGGACCTTTAAAATCCGAAAATCATTTTATAATAAAGTAACCTTTTATAACTTTCCAAGAGTGCCCCTCCTCTCCTCTTATAAAAGGCCCCAAACTCTACCACCTTACCCACACATATCAAGCATTTGGATCGGCCAACCCCTACCCATTTTGTCTCTCCACATCCCTATGTTACTCTTAGAAGCCTCACTTTGGGCAGAAGTCTTTCCAAAGAATCCTTTGAGCTCAAATCAAAAAGAGTTACCCGATTTAAAGGTAGTGTCTTCTCTTGTGTTCTTATGTTTTATTTTGCTTCTCCAACCCCCTAAACTCTTTTTATTCCTTTATTTTGTAACAACATAAGTATCTTAAATATATATGATGTTGTTATGAGAAGTATTATAGATACACTTACACACACCTTCATCTAATGGTTAAAGAGCATACTGTTTCCGTGGATGGCGAATTTCTGCCTCACGAAACAATGATTGTTCAATATTCTTCTAACACCTTCAAATGTGGCCATTAAGATGAAACTGTATTTATATATGATATATATTATGTTTATGTTTTCCTTATACTTCTGTATTCTTCATTTATGGCATACCTTTATGGCTTCCATTATGGGTATACGCGATATCTTCATTTTAGGAAGTGTGGACTACCGCCCCCTCAAAGTGATTTGATTCTTTAATGCCATATGTGGGACGTATAAAGGATGAAATTAATGATTTTATATATGATATTATACTGGAATTATAATATACCTTTATATCATTATGATTCCATTCCATAAAATACGAAATAGAAATGAAAGTAGTGTTCATGCGTACGTACGGCTTACCGTCTCCATGAACAATGCATTTCATTTCTTACCTCTAAATGTTATGTAATATTGTAAATGAATGTATATACTGGATATATATGACATATATGATATCTAAATCATGAATATAATTCTGGATATAATGGATATTTTACCACATGAACAACTTGTAATTATAAAGAGTTTATTTTTGACTCAAGTACCAATGATCGACAAAACGACCATTATTTACTTAAATAATTACATAGTGTTCATAACATGGTAATAAGTGATATAAAAGAAATAATTAACTTGAAAAAGGTTCTTAAGAAAGTATAAATTAACTCAATTTTATTATTCAGGACGTTAAAGAACGATTGAGTCAAGTCGGACTCGAGGTATGGGACTTTGTCTCAATCTCCATTTATTGAGGCATATTTTGTTTTATACACAACTTTCTTTTATACAGTGTATAAACCCTTTGACTTTTACGCTTATTCAAAAGGAATCTTTTTTTATATGAAGTGTTTTACTAAACGACAAAAGTAATGTTTTTTTGTCGTACGTATGCAGCGACAGCGACTTCTCCACCACCGTGACCATTATTTGAGTTTCGGATTCCTCTAGAAGCCATAACTTCTTTTGAATGAAAAATAAATACCATGTTTTACTTTTCTTTTATTTTGGTATAGAAAATGGTTTTCATAATGTTTTTATATCAATGTGTTGTATTGATATCTTGTGATTGAAAAGTGTAAATGTTATGTTTCCTTTATGCATGTTTTATGTGATACGATTATGTTATGGTTCTTGGGAATTATTATGAAGATGGGTGGTTCCATGATAAACTAAGGGTGGGTGTACCCAATATAGCTCTCCAATTCTTTAGGTAACACGAAGGAGTTAAACTTTAAGGTTTCTCTGAAGAGATTTAGGGAATATACTGTGATGGGTATTCCAAACGTAACCATGAGGGTTACTCCCTACGTAAGAATGTTATGAATGCCTCAAGTTACCTTTATGTATTATGATTTATATGATTTATTAATTATTTGATGAGGTATGTGATTATGTTTTATGAGTAAATTATGATTCCATTCATGGACTAATGTTATCATTTCATACTTTTATATCCCTTACTGAGCTTTTTATGCTCATCCCAAGTTTTTGAAATGTTTTTAACAGGTCAAGGGAAAGGTACATGATGTAATGATAGTGTCAAGGAAGTGTCAAGAAAGAATCCATGTTTTATTTTAAATATGATTCCATTGATGGGAAAAATGAGTACTATCTTTTATGTAACCACTTTGTTTAAATGTGGAATGTAATTCATGTTTTATGATCTAATTCTCTAAAACTCTAAACCTGAAAATATCCTCAACGTGTATTCTTGAAGTAACTCAAGATTAAGTAATGTTTAAGGCTAGGGCCTTATAATTACTAATAAGGGTACTCTTGAGAAGAAATTTTTGGAAGATATTGAATATTTTTCATGAAATAAGTTAATTATGTATCTAGTATTAAAATACACTAAACTTTTATAGTTATGTGAAATGTATTATTGAGATATATATTTAATATTCATCTAAAATGATGTAATATTTGTATATAAAATTTTTCAATTGCATTATTGATGATTTTCTCAATTCTTGAACATTCACCATAAACCTTTAAGGGATGATGATCATTATTATACACCTATATTCATTTAATATTTATCCATGGTTTTATTATTTTTTATTTATATGCACTACATTATTCTTGGTTTTTAAGTTGTGCATATTTCCAAAAGGTATTGTCTTGGTTATGATAACCTAATCAAAAAGCAAGAACACACCATTTGGGAATGAACTAGATAAAAGGAATAGGTTAGAGTTATTTATTATAAAAATTTAAATTTTACTTGTGCCAATAAAAATAATTGGTTTGTTATATCATGTAATATACTATGATAAAACTAAACTTGTAGTAAGAGATTAGGTTGAAAGTACACATTTATAAAAGGATATATACTATATTGGATCCCACTTATCTCACTTAGTTAGAGAGTTTTTAAAAGTAGATATCATATCTCTTGATCTGTAATGCTATAAAATTATTAGGTTTCTTGTTTATTTTAATTTCACTATATTTACACTTGAACACTGCACATTTACATAAAATGGAATTATGATTTAACTTGAAAGTTTATTTAATTAATTTTTTTTATTTTTAAAAGTTATATTCACCCCCCAACCCCTCTAGATTATATTCCCATCACACACTATCTCAATGTGTATTAGTCCTTATATGTGATATTATTATTAATATATATGATGAGTCAAGTACTTTTATGTATTGATGTAAATATTTATGACATATTCTTATGGTGAGGTTAGATATATTGGGTAAGTCATGAATGATATGACAATAAACAAAAGGTTAAAAATGATGTATCCTTTTCATACTAATGGTAGTAGATATCTTAGGCCATTTTATTGGAATAGAACTATCTGATTAGATCCATGTCTATACGATTTTATCAATGATTTCATTCTATAAATGTAAAGGTAAGTTATATCGAGCATATTAGATGATTACATGAGTATGTAAACTACTTGATGAGATATGAAGACAAATGGATTATTTTACACAGTGATAGAATGATGAGGTTTTTTCTATTATGACATCGATGTCTTTATCAATGGGTTCTCCAACATGTTGTTATACACTAAACTTGGAATTTAGCCAAGTTTGAGTAATTCCAATAAAAAAGAGGCCTATAGGGTCATACACTAAGTATATCTAGAACACTAATTAAATTTTATTTGAATTTGATATTAGAATAAATATTATTCTCAAGTTTTGTGAAATAGTAATTATTTATATTATATTAATTTCATTTTTATATTTTAAGGAATAATGTAGTGATATTCATTTATTTATATAAATTATCATTATTCAAGTTTGAATAACTGTTGAGGAGGGTAGATCGACCTAGTTAAGGTTCTAGTGGTAATTATCTATTTAATATAATTAAAATAAATATTAATTTTTTTAATAAATTATATTAAAATTATCCATGAGTTTTATACACATCAAGGAAATAATATTATTATTTTTATTTTTATTTAATGTGGTCTTCGTTTAGAATTAAGATAATATTTAAGGGTATTTTCATAATAATTTATTATTTAACCTAAGTATTTAAAACATATTATATTTTTCTAGATATAATTTTGAATAGAAAGTCCTCACTAGATAATTCTCTCAACCTTTTAGAGAACTTTATCATGAATGATCTCAAGAATGGAGATAATCGATCATCTGCCTTCAAAATCCCTAATTGAACCACTCTCTAAAAGTCTATTTTTGGATTTGAAAATAAATACTATTTCAAGTTATGTGTGAATCCTCACAACTGCCTAATGAAGGAGACATCCAAAATTAAATTGTAGCTACAAGAAAAAAAATAGCATAGATGCTAAAAAATCGCCATACCTAGACACTATAATGATCGTGGTGTTGGAGTTGGTGGCCTATAACCAACTACTTTGTACTTTATTAATTAATAAATACCTTATCACATCTTGATTGTTCTTCTATGTGACAATGAATGTGATAATGTCATAAGGACAGTTGTTACATTAAAGGGTTATAGAGGATCCCTACTATGATGAGAACCCGGAAGTTCCATAACACTGTTCTTGAATATATGTTCTATGGTCGGATGATGTTATTTGAGGGACACAAATAATACAGGCCATTAGGGGTGAGGAATCATAAAACTTTGAGGCACCTTATCATGGTGTGTGCCCTTGGTAATATCCAGGAGGATATTAAGAGAACAAGACCCACCAGTAAGAAATCCACATTTCATTGTGTCATTGGATGTTCCTATCTACGGATGTGTGTATTGGTCCTTAGACTTTAAGATTATTATTAATGGGTATTACAACTCGTGCACTTAGATATATTGAAAAAAACTGTGACAACACACTATTCACAGTGAGGTAGGATACGCTGGGTGCGTCATGAGTGACACTGCATTAATAGATAATGCGAGAAAGGATTTGTCCCATATGTTCCATAACAGAAGTAGATATCTAAGGCCCTTTTATGGAATTGATATAGCCTAAATAAATCCATTGCCATGGTAAGGTATGGGCGAGTTCAATTTCAGGAAGTCAAAGAAAGAATAATTGATCACATGGGTTGATGGCACTAGCATGCAACCGGCTTGATTAGAGATATCGAGACAAAGGGATTAAATTACATAGTAAGAGTTCGTATGAGGTGACACATCAATGCAACGTCAACTTCTTTCTCTTGGGTGCCTTGACCCGTTTCTAGACAGTAATCTCGGACTTTAGGCAAGCCCACCTAATGCCGATGAGAAAGTGGACTAGAGGGTCACACACTAAGTGTATCCAAGTATCTCAAGTAGAATAAATATTATTCTCGTATGTGGTTTAATAATTATTCAAGGAAGCCCAAATATTTTTAATTTTGGAGGAAGAATAAAATGAAAAAAATGAGATATAAACACTGCGTACATTGAATGTACATGCCATGTAGTTTTCATTTTGGAAAGGAAATGAAAAACAAGTACACGCCTTGTATTAATGATTACACGCCATGTAGTTTTTCCAGTCGGGATTTTGAGGAAATAATATTGTTTTATTAAATGATATTTATTATAATCAGTATGGGTTCATTCAAGGAATTAATGATTTTAAATGGAGGTTTTCAATAAGAGTTAATAAAATAAATAAAATGTGTAACATGTTTATTTATTGTCATAACTCTATAACCTAAAATCTAATTATAAATATCCTCACAACCCCAACACTTTTTTATGAATAGTTTTGCACAACAATTCTAGAAAATTCTCTCAAGGCCAAGAGAACTCCTTCCTCCAAGAATGCTCTCAAGACCGAGAGAGTTCCCCCTCCATCGGATCAAGGATATCTAAGGCGGAAAATGCAAGCAAAGGCTTCTCCACGCTAGCACATGGACATTCCTTTGGTGGCGTCCAGATATACGTGGTGCATGTGTGGATCACCACTAGAGGAAGTATACACTTGGCTTCTACAACGCAATGACGAATCACATCGAAACGTGACCGGAAAACATCAACAAAGAAAGAATTCCATCAAGGTAATTCTTTTCAATTAATTAAATTAATTATAACCAACATATGATGATCCCATCGATGGTTCTGGGACCCTTCTCTTTATTTTCATTCTTCATTATATTCCAAATATTTGGCATTTTATTATCATGAAAGATATCGTATTGAACGTTGTTTAACACTAAAATTAAAGTTGGGAAAACCCACCAACGTGCTTCCGCTGTTCTTAGAAACTACAAGTGGTATCAGAGGGGTCATATCGTTGATTATAATTATTTACTTTTTTTTTGGTGATTTTCACATTTAATAATTTAGTTGTTTCAATTCAAGTTAATCGTTCTTTAAATCTTAATCTTGAGATCTGTTCCTCCTCTCTTGTTTATCGTTCACCTTACAAAAACAAATTTTTCTTTTAACTTTGATTAAAATAAAATAGAGGATCTCATCTGGAGGTGCCAAATGTTCCTGGTCGTACAACACAAAAAATACACGGCGTGTATTCGGAAGTACACATCGTGTAGTCTAGGTTGAATTCATCGGACTGGTCCGCAAACTCAGAACGTGTATTGGAGTATACCTAAGTCATAAATGATACCATTTTTTGACCAGGAACATGTGGCACATGGTTTCTGGATTACACATCATGTGGTCCACTGAACACGGTGTGTAGTCCCTTCGGGTTAGGGTTGGACCGTGTAACCCGTACAGGGATTGACCGGCTGGAAACTGTGTAATGCGGATACTACACGGCGTGTGTCTCACTGAACACGTCTTGTACTCTAAAAATTTCTGAAGTAAATCTACACACCATGTCCTCGGGCGTGTACTTCAGATGGACGGTGAACAAAATTACACATCGTGTAGTCAGAACTACACGTCGTGTACTCATCCAAATTATGCAGATTTATTAAAATTTATTAGTATATTATACAAACCCTTGAGACGTGTATTATAGTTCACAACACATGATAGGTTTTTTATATATATTTGTTTAATTTAACATCTGCATAATGAACGGGAATTCACCGGGTTTCCTCCACGGTACAAGTTACATACAAAGATAATTTTAAATGAATGTATTTGTTTAAAATTATGATGGATGAGAATCTCAAGGAAATTCAGAAAAGGGTTTAAGATAAAAGGATTGATTAATTAAAGATAATTAATTGATTCGAGCGTGATTTATCTTAATCAAGAACGATTAAAGAATTGAATGCTAGTTTTATTTATGCATAAATATCGTTTCATGTATATATGATCATGAGCTAAACTAAGACCTTTGTATGTGAATGGTTTCTTTTAATTTATTTATTTAAATTAAATTTTTTGTCCTGTGAGCCTTCTCCTCATTAATATGTAGGGCCTATGTGCCCAAGGATTGTTTTATGTAAAAACACCTTTTACCCCTCACCTACATGTGAAATAAATGCATATGTAATGGATAGAGCTCTCAAGATAGTGGAGGCAGGTCAAGTCAGGATCCAAGGTAAAACCAATCCAAGGAGATACAAAGGTGGACAGGTGGAAAGCTGTAAACACGAACCCGGAAGGTTCAAGGTGTTTCTCCCCTAGGTATTGGGTTAGTTTATCAACCTTTAGATAAACTAACCAATAGAAAAAACTCATGATCATACCATTTATTTTATTTATGTCAGTTGCATGGTTTATTTATTGTGGGTGTGTTGTCACAATCACACAATTAATGAATTAAACAAGCATGCAAGATGGAACAAAAATAAGACCGGATTATGCGTAAATATTATCTTAGACATGGTTAATCACTTAATTATATCCCACTTAATATTAACGATCATGTATTCAAAGATAATTAAATGGAAATTTACTTATAAGGATAAAATCCCTCAAAGATATATTAATTCGGTATAGTCTTCCATAATCTTGGTTAGAATCGGACCATAGTTCAAAGTGTTTGAACAATCCTAGTTGGGGTGCTTTCAATGATCGGGGAATTCTAATTCAGGGTTTTGGGTTGACTTGACTTGGTTTGCATCAAGGGTTGACTGCCATAGTAGGACTTGGTGTGACTAAGAGGCAAAGGTTGAGGAAATCCAAAATAAAAGGATTTCAGGATTGGGGAGTCCACTCAGTGGATCAATGAGATGTGAGTTAATGCAATTGGAATTTGTAATGCCTACCTAAAACCCTTCAAGTTGCTTTACCAACCCTTGTTGGGGTAATGTAAAGGGAAATATGGATCATTGCCACTAGAATATCCAAGCAATATAATATTCTGAATTCAATGGTGAGGGCTATTGGATTTCGATAAAATAGTGGGAGACTAATAAGTATTAATTTATTTATTTGTCTCAGTTTTATAAAGTAATAAAACCTTTTATCATCTTAATTTATAGAAATGACAAGAAAAATTACTTCAAACATATCATTATGAACCATACTCGAGAAGGAAAACCTTCTCACCGGCACCAATTTCCAAGAGTGGCAGAGGCGTTTACGCATCATCCTTCACCATGAGAGGAAATTATATGTAAGTGCATGTTCCAGTTGTGCCTGGGAAAGAGGCCAGTGATGAGGAAATATCTCTTTATGAAAAACATATGGATGATTCCACAGATGTCTTGTTTTTCATGCTATCGGCCATGTCTAATGAGCTCTTGAAGCAACATGAAAACATGGACGCGTATAGCATGATGTCTCACCTTAAGGATCTATACCAAGAGAAGGTGAGATAAGATAAATATGAGATATACAATGATTTTTTTACAACTAAGCATGGAGAGTTTTCACCAGATAGGCCTCATTTAGTCAAGATTAGTGGCTACATTGAATGTCTGGACATCTTAGGGATTAAATTCCCAGATGAGTTGTATACAGATTTCATCCTATCATCACTGCCCAAGACCTTCTCTAGCTTCATTTCTAATTATAACATGAGAAAAAATGAGAAGAGTCTATTGGAACTCTTAACCTTAATTATCTAGGTAGATAAGGACATGGGGCATGACAAACCCGCAGTCCATATGGTGAATAAGAAAAGGAAGGACAAGTAAAAGGGGGCAAAGACTTGTAAACGGTCCGAATACCTTGAGCATTGTCCCTCTAAGAAGGGGAAGATCCAAAGGCAGGGAAAGGAATGGGAGGCAGTATGTATTGCATGTGGCAAGCAAGGCCACTGGAAGAGGAACTACACTCAGAAGCATGGGGATGCTAAAGGTGTGTTCGTTATCGAGTGTAATATTTCCATTTATACACATTGGGTATTAGATACAGCTTGTGGGGCTCACATCTATATTCAAATTCTGGAACCAAGCATATTTAGAAAGATTGTCAGAGGAGATGTGGATCTTTGAGTTGCTAATGGCGCAAGGATGGATGCGTTGGCTTTTGGCGATTACCACCTCTCATTGCCAACTGGGATGATTTTGGTTTTACATAACTGTTATTGTGTGCCTAGTTTTACCAAGAACATAATTTTTGTATCTTGTTTGGATATGGATGGATTTATTTTCAAGTTTGGAAATAATGGTTGTCTCTTTTATAAGAACAATGTATGTTATGGTATGGCACATTTAAATAATGGTTTGTATGTATTAAATTACTAAAACCAAGTGTTGGAAATCGATAACGAAACAAACTCACATGAATCCTACATCACCCAGTTGTTGCATCATTGTCTCGATCATGTAAATGAGAAGCGCTTGACAAAGCTATACCAAGATGGTTATTTGGACTCTATTGAGCTAAAACCACTTCATATATGTCATGCTTGTTTACAAGGAAAAATGACCATGCTTACCTTCAGTGGATAAGGTGAAAGGGCCATAGAGCTTCTAGGATTGGTGCACACAGATGTGTGTGGACCATTTCCAGTAGAAGATAGAGGTGGATAATCTTACTTCTTTAATTTTACTGAATATTTGATTAAATATGGCTATGTATACTTAATGAGGTATAATACAGAATCCTTAGAGAAATTTAAGGAATTCAATAATGAAGTAGAGAATCAGCTTGGTAAGAAGATAAATAAAATTCGATCGGATCAAGGTGGAGAATATCTGAACCAAGAGTTCATCGATCTTTTACGAGAGTCTGGGATTCTATCTCAGCTCACTCCTCCTTTTACACCACAGTGTAATGGTGTTAGTGAAAGGAGGAACCGCACCTTGTTGGACATGGTAAGGTCGATGATGATTCATGCAGATCTTCCATTATCCTTTTGGGGATATGCATTACAAAATTCAGCATACACATTAAACCGATTACCAACTAAGGTGGAAAATGGAATTCCCTCTGAGTTATGGAATGGAAAGATACCCATTTTTTCGCATACATGTGTATGGGGATGTGGGGCATTTGTTAAGGCCTTCTCAGGCAACAAACTAGCACCCCGGGGCACGAGATGTATATTTATAGGAAATCCCAAGGAAACAAAAGGATATTACCTATATAACCCTTAAGAAAAGAAAGTGATTGTCGGAAGACAAGCTATATTTATTAAGAGGGATCACATCCTAAAAAGGGATAGTGGGAGAAAGATTGACTTCGACGAAGTTGATGCTTAAGATACACTGGAGTTGGTGCAAGAACAATTTTCACAGGTCCCCATGGAAGAGGTTCCAGAAACACAAGTAATGTGTAGGAGCTCAAGAGAGGTACGAGAACTAGAGAGATTTGGTTTCCTAGTCACTGAGGATGGTAAATCATTATTGTTGGAAAATGATGAACCTCTCTCCTACAAGGAAGCAGTAGAAAGCTCAGAAGCTGCAAGATGGCTAGAAGCTATGAATTCTGAGATGGATTCCATGTATCAAAACTAAGTCTAGGTTCTGGTCGATGAGCCAGTTGATGTAAATCCTCTTGGATTAAAATGGGTATTCAAGAGAAAATTGGACATGGAAGGTCAAGTTAGCACCTACAAAGCAAGTCTAGTGGAGACATCGTCAAGGAAATGAATATGATGAAACCTTCTCACCCGTTTCCATGTTTAAATCCATAAGAATCATACTTGCCATAGCAGCTTACCATGAATACAATATTTGGAAAATGGATTTCAAAACAACATTCCTTAATGGGAACCTTCAGGAAGATGTCTATATGACACAACCAGAAGGGTTTGTGACACCAGGTGAAGCCAAACAGGTCTGTAAGTTACAGAAATCCATTTATGGATTAAATAAAACATCCAGGTCATGAAACATTAGATCTGATGAATTCATAAAGATATTTGGTTTCATTAATAATGAATGTGAGACATATGTTTATAAGCAGTTTAATGGGAATGCGATCATTATCCTAGTAGTATAAGTTGACGACATATTACTTATTGGAAATGATGTACCAGTCTTACAGTCAGTTAAGGACTGGATGAACAAGTGTTTCTCCATAAAGAACTTGGGTGAAGTAGCCTACATTCTAGGGATCAAGATCATTCATGATAGATCTAAGAGACTTCTTGGACTAATTCAGGGTACATACATTGACCAGATACTAAAGATATTTAGTATGGAACAATTCAAGAGGGTATTGGTTCTAGTTTCACATGTCCTATATCTTTCTAAGAATAATTTTCCTAAGACACAACAAGAGAAATATAGAATGAGTAAGATCCAATACGCTTCGGCTATAGGATCCATCATGTATGTCATGTTATGTACCAGGCTTGATGTTGCCTATGCACTAAGCATGGTAGGCAGATATCAAGAAGATCCAAGAGAACAACATTAGAATTCTATTAATACTATCCTTAAGTATCTGAGAAGAACTAAGGATGTGTTCTTGGTGTATGGAGGAGATGAAGAACTTGTCATCAGAGGGTATGTTGATGCTGGTTTTCAGACAGATCAGAAAGATATGAAGTTGCAATCTGGATATGTTTTTTGTCTCAACGGAGGAGTTGTGAGCTGGAAGACTTCAAAGCAGCCAGTTGTCATCGATTCTACAGTGGAGTCCGAATATATAGTGGCTTCGGATGTATCCAAGGAATCTATCTGGATTCAGAACTTTGTCTAGGAGCTTGATGTGGTTCCTAGTAGTAAAGATCCTATCACATTGTATTGTGATAATACTACAGTGGTGGATCTATAAAAAGAACCAAGGTCACATCAAAAGACAAAGAACATACTCTGGAAGTATCACCTCTTGAGGGATTTCTATTAAATGGGTGAAGTTGTAGTGAGAAGAGTGTCCATGGAAGGGAACGTGGTGGACCCCATGACTAAAGGCATATCTCAGCAGAAGCATGAATATCATGTGAGAGCTATCGGGTTAAAGGTTGTTAGTAGTTGGATCTAGTCCAAGTGGGAGTCTGTTGGAGTTGGTGGCCTAGAACCAACTACTGTTTACTTTATTCATTAATAAATACCTTATCACATCTTGATTGTTCTTATACATGAAAATTCATGTGATAATTTCCTAAGGATAACTGTTTCATTAAAGGGTCATAGCGGATCCCTACTATGATGAGAACCCGGAAGTCCCATAACATTGTTCTTGAATATATTTTCTATGGTCGGATGATGTTATTTGAGGGACACAAATAATACATTCCATTAGAGGTGAGGACTCATAAAACTTTGAGGCACCATCTCATGGTGTGTTCCCTTGGTAATATCTAGGAGGATATTATGAGAATGAGACCCTCCAGTAGGAAATCCACATTTCATAGTATCATTGGATGTTCCTATCTGCGGACGTGTGTATTGGTCCTTAGACTTTAAGATTATTATTAATGGGTATTACAACTCGCGCACTTAGATGTATTGAAGAAAACTGTGATGACACATTGTTCGTAGCGTGGAAGGATATGTTGGGTGCGTCACGAGTGATATTGCATTAATAGATAATAAGAGAAAGTATTTGTCCCTTCTGTTCCATAATGGAACTAGATATCTCAGGTCCTTTGATGGAATTTATATAGCCTAAATAAATCCATGTCCATGGTAAGGTATGGTTGAGTTCAATTCCGGGAAGTCAAAGAAAGAATAATCGAGCACATGGGTTGATGGCACTAGCATGCAACTCACTTGATTAGATATATTGAGACAAATGGATTAAATTACATGGTAAGCATTCGTATGAGGTGACATGTCAAGGTGGCATCAAATTATTTCTCTTGGGTGACTTGACCCATTTCTAGATAGTAATCTTGGACTTTAGGTAAGCCCGTCTAATTCCAACGAGAAAGAGGCCTAGAGGGTCACACACTAAGTGTATCCAAGTATCTCAAGTAGAATAAAGATTATTCTCGTATTTGGTTTAATAATTATTCAAGGAATCCTAAATTTTTTTAATGTTGGAGGAAGAATAAAATGAAAAAAACAAGATATACACGTCGTGTACATTGAATGTACATGCCGTGTAGTTTTCATTTTGGAAAGGAAATGAAAAACAAGTACGCACCTTGTATTAATGATTACACGCCATGTAGTTTTTCTGGTCAGGATTTTGAGGAAATAATATTGTATTATTAAATGATATTTATTATAATCAGCGTGGGAACATGTCAAGGAATTAATGATTCAACATGGGTGTTTTCAATAAGAGTTAATGAATAAAATAAAATGTGTAACACATTTATTTATTGTCATAACTCTATAACCTCGAACCCAATTATAAATATCCTCACAACCCCAACACTTTTCGATGAATCATTGTGCATAACAATTTTGGATAATTCTCTCAAGTCCGAGAGAAATCCTTCCTCCAAGAACTCTCTCAAGACCAAGAGAGATCCTCCTCTATCGGATCAAGGTGATCTAAGGCAGACAACGCATGAAAAGGCTTATCTACGCTAGCACTCGTAGATTCCTTTGGTGACGTCCAGAGATACGTGGTGCACATGTGGATCACCGCTAGAGGAAGTCTACACTTGGCTTCTATGACACAACGACGAATCACATCGAAACGTGACCAGAAAATATCAAGGAAGAAAGAATTCAATCAAGGTAATTCTTGTAAATTAATTAAATTAATTGTAACCAACATATGATGATCCTCTCAATGGTTCTGAGACCCTTATCTTTCTTTTTGTTCTTCATTCTATTATGAAGATCCGCCATTTTATTATCGTGACAGATCTTGGATTGAACGTTGTTTAACGCTAAAATTAAAGTTGGTCAAACCCACCAACACGCTTCCGCTGCGCCCAGAACCTACACGTAGGAGACATTCTGATATTTATAAGGAAAATATTTCAAATTAATATAGTGTAGAATATAAAGGTTTTATTCATCCATAAATTATATATAAGTCCATAACTATTATATAGTTATCCATAGGGAAATAATCCATATTTAACTCCAAAATATTTACTAAGATGTACATCAAACCATTGATTTAAGTCATTATGGAGGACCTAATAGAAACTTTACCTATTTTATTTTCTATCCTCCTTCAGTTTTAGATCAATAATTAAGTTATAATAATTGTTTATTTTTTTAGGATAATCCCTTCCAAACATAGTTTTTACATCATTCATATTTTTTGAAAAGTTTTTAGGGATTTTGATGTCCCTATAGACCTATTCTCCCAAGACCATACCCTTAGGGCTATACGGATGATCTTTAGGCTCATAAACTTCCAAATTATCCTCATTTTGATTAGTCATAAGAACATTGGATTATTTCTTAGACTCCTTAAAGTCCATTCCACTGGATATTCTATATTTATAAATAGATATGGTCAGAATTGTCTTGGGAGGTTAGCGTAATCTTTGTGATGTCTAACGTTCATCTTTGGGGACAAAGAGAACCCATAGTGTATTAATTCCATTTTAAACTTTTCCTGAAATTGATTTGAAAATTTATTAGCTTTATGAGCATTATCATATTAATATTAATAATCAAAGTAGTCCTCCTATAAAATTTCTTGGGAAATTTATTTTGTGATTTTCTTCTCCTTAATTGATCTTATTTTCTTCCAACCCTTACATTTATGTTGTCCATTTTGTTCTTGATGATATTTCCTAGGTAGTCGAATTGATTCTATAGATAAGCACCCACAAATTGATCCATTTCCATGTATAGACACACTCTACATCTACTGAACTTCGACATTTTTTTCTCTCAAAATAGAGAATCCTCTCTTTCCCCAACTGATTATATATTCAGAGGATCCTCATTAATGTAATATATCTTCACACTAGAAATAAAAGTCTTAAACCTTCCCATAATCTGACCATATATATCTACATCTTGAATTTATTCCACTTCCTATTCTATGAAGTTGATTCTTCTAAGTAATGGATGCATCTTTTGGTGAAACCCCATAGAAATGGGTTGAAGGGACAACTTCCTCACTTACAGCACGTAGTGAGATATGCACACCATCCTCCCTAAAAATATACACTATCAAAAAATATATGTAAACAACATCCTCTAGTGATTTTAAGTCACTTTAAAAATCATATACTTCTACTAGAAATTCCTTTTGAGAAATTTCCTCTAAATCCAGCTAAGGTTCTATATTATTTTTTTCTGTTAGACTAGACCTATCAACATAATATTCCTCCAACACTAAGGTGGTTAAAATTTTAAAATCCAATTAAGTCAATACTTCCAGATCAAACTTGGGTTAAGAAGTTATCACTTTTATAAAACCTCACAATAAAGATCTCCTATATTTGATCTTCTATGGTATTTATCTAAATTATTCCCTTTAAAAAGTCAAAAACCACCATAACCAATATTTGGTTTGTATATGATGGGTTCCCAGAATTAAAGATATCCCATGAATACAATCTAAATGAAAGCAGAGATAGGTTTAGATATATCATCCATGATGATGATTTGAGACCCAATTGAGTGTTTTAGAGAATGATTATGGTATTCAGAACAAAGATAACACCCTAAAAATTATTTAAAAGATTAAAAACTGATTTTTTCAATTATAGAAGTTGAAAATGGGGAAAATATCATAGAAAATAGATGTTTATGGGTTATTGTGAAAGTATAGAATAAAATACTACTTAAAAAGAAATAATATTATTAATTTAATGTCTTGAGAAACTCAAGACCATTCCATTGAAAAATAAGCTTCATTGAAATGTTGAATAACCATGTTCAAGGTATCCAAAATACCAACAAACAAGAAGCTTCGTAGACCCCATTATGAATTAATATTATGAGTGAAATAAGGATATAAAGGATAACAACATGAAAACATAGACTCTTTTGAAAGTTGAGCGGCTTAAAATATTCATCGAAATCGAACATGGAGATCTCCACCACTAGTTCATCCTCTATTAGAGGATAGAAATTTTATATAACCCTAATGATAGAGGAGGGTCCATGTCATATGTTTTTTATACCTAGGTAATCACCACCATTATTAAATCTTCCATCATAAAAACCTCATTAAAACCTTTTTTTTCAAATTTGGTTCACCCTGAGAGAACCAGATTGAATCCTTCAAGTTTAGAAGAGATTATTTTTGTGAAAAATAATTAATGAAGCATGTGGTTAGGATCATCCACACTAGAACCTAAAGATTCTATGGTTATGTTCCATTATTTGTGGAGCACATGTGGATTACCGCTTAAGGGATTCTACCCTTGGATATTTTAGAATAATGACAGTATGACAAGATCACTCAACTAATTCACCAATGATGAAAGAGTTTTAAGTAACAGTAAATATTATTTGTAAAAATTAATTATAAATTATATATTAAAAATTCATCTCTCAAATATTTTGGGTTTTCTATTAATCAAGTGTTGAGGATTGTTTTGAGTAAACCAACAAAAAAATATTGTTGGGAAAGGGCCTAATAGATTCTGATGCATCCTAGAACCCTCAAGTGGTATCAAAGTGCTAACATATTAATTTATAATTATTTAATATTTATTGATTGAATTATTCATTTATTTTTAAGTTTCTCATTTCTTGTTTATTCATTCTTAATATGAAAGTCTAGATAAGATGTTTATTTACTTTTATATAACCAATACAGATAAAAATTATTAAAGATCCCATCTGGTGGTACTAAATATTCTGGTCTAAAGACACAGTTAAATGATATATAACTAGAAGGTACATTCCATATATCAATATACAATATAGTATGAGGAATTATAGAAATCATATAATTTCATGTGTAAGAATAATATATGGAGTCATTACACACCACATCGTGATTAGACAAATGTAGCCTAGATTGTAGGTCTACACAGTGTGTAGCTGCAATACATGTCTTGTAACCCTACACAGTTTTCCCTACAAGAATCATGGAATTCATATAATCAAAGAACACTATATGTATTAATTACACACTATGTACTAACTGTCATCCAAGAAACATAGGCTATATGATATTACATGGAATTTGGATAGTGTACACTCTATATAACTCATAAATACCTTTGTGTATTAAATATTGAGTCTCTATGTATGTTTCATGGGTTTATAGAAAATATATTACAAGACATTTATTATGTTTTACACACCATTTAACTCATACCCAATCACATAGAATGCATTCAGCTCCAGACTATAACATTGTGAATTAATTACACAGAATTGAAATTAATTACAACACAAAACCAAACTATACGATGTGTAGTTGGTGTAAAAACATTGTCATAGAGTTTTCAAAAAAATATTTAATTATTTTCTATGTTATTTTGGAACTACACATTGTGTATCATTTCCAAACACATCCTATACTTCATGAGAATTTCTAGTGGTACATGCTCTGTATATTTATGGCATGTCAGGTGGTTATAAATGTTGTGCTAATTATATGTCTTGGCTTATAGAACTATATATTTTGTAATATCAGAACACATTATGTACTCTACACATCACGTACGTGCACATTACATAAGAAGAAATATATATAACATAGTCACATGTTATACGACTAATAATCATACTTTTTATATCATAATGGTAAATTCTATGTTGCCTCCATAGTACACCATGTTAAATTTAGGATAAAAATTAAAACTAGAAATAATTGTACACACCATGTTCATTTTAATTTTAAATTAAAGTTAATTATTTAATTTGTTTAAAATCAGGGAAGATAGTAATCTTATAGATTGTTTCCATGTAAAATTAAGATAAATGAATTAATTAAATAATAAGATAATTAATTTATTAATCCAAGTGAATTATCATAATAATGAATGAATTGAAATGAATGTTGGCTACTTTGCAATATATAATCATTACATGTATAGATTATCATTATCTTTACCATACAATATATGTGTTGGATGTATTATAATTTAATTATTATTTCATGGGTTTTTTATAATTATTATCAAATTAAAATGATGATCTATGAATCATTCACTCCCATTTATTTTGTATGGTATTACATGCATGTGGTTATTTTATGTAACCTCATACCCCACATATTATCACATGAGTGTGAGTAAAACATATGAAAATGGAGGATCTACTAGGACAGTGGATTTGGTATAATATGTTTATGAGGTGAAACAACCAAGGTGATGAAAAGGTGAACCAGTGCAAAGTTATAAATCAAAATAAGCTCAGTTCCATGAGTTATTCCCCTTGGGTCAAGGGTTAGTTTATCATCAACTCAGTAAACGGACCAATTTAAATGATCATGATCATAAAATATCTATATATTTTTTTTTATCTAGTGCATGTTTATTTATTTATTTTCATTGGATGATTAAATTCTATCACTTAAAACAAACTAAATAATAATCATGCAAGATGTAATAAAATATATGGATTATGCATAAATTATTTTATAGATATATGGATAATTAATTATATAAAATACATATAAAATTATTAACCATTAAAAATATAATATAAATAATATTTATAAATAAGATAAAAATTCATCAAATAAAAGATTTAGTAAGATAATTAAATCATTTTTTTGAGTAAATATTTACCCATTGTTGAAGTGTTTGTCATAACATTTTCGAGGAAACTTTTTTGTGGAGTATTAAAAAATATTATGATTTTACTTGACCAAATTTTTATTAAGTGTAATGGATATAGTATATTCAATATCAATTAAAGGAAATTTTTGATAAAATACAAGTCTATTAATTTAGGATTATGGAGTATAGTTAACGAATCAAGTAATATTAAGTTAATGTAGTTGGAAATACACAACTACCTAAATACCATCAAGTAATTTGCATGGCCATAGTTTAGGTTATGAGAAGGAAAATATGGATCCTTTCCACTAAAATATCTAAGGGATAATATATTATAAACTCAATAGTTATGGATGTTGGAATTTGATAAAATAGTGGGAGACTAATAAATAAAATTTATTATGTCATGTTTAATAGTCAAGATAAATTACTAAAAGTTTCTTTAATTTTTATTATAGAAAATTGAAAACAATACATCCTTGACATAACAACTAGGATCCATTTTGAAGAATGAAGATCTCATGACCAATAGTATCTTCCAAGGGGGTATAGAAACTTCTACATCATAATATAATAACCATAGAAGTTTTAAATAATGGATTCCCCTGTTATTGATGATCCTTTTAAGTATGTGAGTAAGTAAGGTATCTCTATATATATGAGACACATAGATGATGCACTAGATGTAAAATTTTTGATGTTATAATCCATAAATATTGAGATCAAGAACCTATATGAAAACATGTATATATAAACCATGTTGTCTCACCTCTATGATCTCTATGAGGATAATGATAGACTATAGAGGTATGAGATCTCTAAAAGGATCTTTATATGAAAGCGTAAGGAATATATTCCATCTAGAACTCATGTAGTCAAGTTTATTTTCTATATTGATTGTTTATACATCTTGAGTTTTAATATACCCAATGATTTGTGAATAGAACTTTTACTTTCCTCACATCCTCATATATTTTTTAGTTTTATTTTGAATTATAATATTAATAATATTGTGAAGTTACTCCCAGTTATTATTACCCTGATTTTCCAAGTGGATAAGGACATGAGACCTAAAAAACCTACATTCCTTATAGTGAATAAGATAAAGGGAAAGTAAAGGGTCCTTATGACACATTACAAGTCTTAGGCTTCTCTACACCACCCTAGTAAGAGGATAAGTGTTTAAAGGTGGGATAATGACCAAGTTACATAATGTTTTTCATGTGAAAAAATGGCTATTGGAAGAAGAACTAAACCTCGGTAACATGTCATAAGGATGATTCTAGTTTTTTTATCTAATGTAACCTCTCGTTATCTATTAGTTATATATTGTATGCATACTTGGGTTCTAATCATTCTATCTAAATATAGGAACTAAGTGGATTTATTAAGGTTGAAATAGGTGATAAAGATCATCGAGCTACCAATAAAGTAAGATCGGATACACTGGCTACTAGAGGCTACCACATTAATTAACCAATAGGATTTATTTAAGTCTTTATGAACTAATATTGTGTGTCTGGTGTTTCCAAAAATAATAATATATGTGTATATTCTAGACATGGATGGATTTGTGTTCTAGTTTGTGAATAAAAGATGCTACTTTTATAAAGAAAACATCTTTTATGGTATGTCATATCTTAATAAAGATATTTATATAATAGAATATAAAAACAAAGTGTTATAAATTGATAAATAATCAAGTTCACATGGATCATATCACACCCTTCTATGGAATCAATGACATGAAAATGTAAATGGTAAACCCTTCAAAAAACTCTACCAATAATATTATTTAGAATCTTTTTAATTAAACCACTTAAAATATGTCATGCTTTTTATCAAGAAAAAATGACCAAACCTCCATTTGGTGGCAAGGATAAAAAGGCCACGTAGCTTATTGAATGGGTTTGTATAGATGTGTGTGGACCTTTTCTAGTTAAATATAGTAGTGGATACTCGCACTTCATAACTTTTACCAATGAATTATATAGATATGTATATATTTACTTAATTATGTATAAGTATGATTCCTTTCAAAAATTTAAGGAATATAAGAATTAAATAGAGAATCATCTTGGTAAAAAGATAAATAAACTTTGATTGGATTTAGGTTTATAATATCTTAACTTATAATTACTAGACTACTTAAGGGAGTTTGGGGTTCTATATCAACTCACTCCTACTTATAAACCACAGTGGAATGGTGTTAGTGAAAATAGGAACCACACCTTGTTTGACATAGTGGGGTCAATTATGAGTTACCAAAATCTTCTATTACACTTTTTGGGATATGTATTATAAATTGTGGATAATGAAAAAAATTGTGTGCCATCTAAAGAAAGAACGAAATATTCCATATGAGATTTGGTATGGGAATAGATATGTTTTTTCACATATAAAAGTGTAGTTATATGAAGTGTTTATTAATGACATATATGGGAAAAACTAATACACCAAGGAAATAAGTGTATCTTTATAGGATATCATAAGGAAACTAAAGGATATTATCTATAAAAACCATAAGATAAAATAACTTTGTCTTATAGATGTCCCACCTTTCTAGAGATGGAGAACATGTTCAAAATAGATAGTGGGACTGATATTGACATTGATAAAGTTGATGCTCAAGATACATAATATTTGATATAGGAAAAAAATTCACAAGGCTTGGTGGAAGAATATGTTCTAGAGACATGAGTTCTATGTAGCAACACCAGAAATGTTATAGAACCGTAGAAATATGGTTTTTTAGTAACCAAGGATGGTGAATTGTTATTGGTTTATAATAATGAACTTATTCCCTAAAAATAAGAAATTAGTATATCAAAATTTATACTAAGGTATGAAACCATGAATTCTTATATGGATACCTTATATCAAAACTAATTTTCATACTATTAAATTGATAAAACACTATTTTTGTTGGATATTTTATTGATAATAAATGACATAATTTCTTCACATTGTACTAAATATGTTCATTTATGAAATATTTGGGATTAGATCATTCATTTGAAAATTTGATGGAAATTATAGTTTTACCCTTTAAAAATGCACTGTAGTATTTCGCACATAAATATTTTAATATGCATTTTTTAACTTAAAATTTTTTAACAGTGTTTCTCAATTAATTTTCTACAACTTTTTTTAAAGACATTGGAGATAAATCTTTCATTTTGTTGGACTAAATGGATCATGATTGCAAAGTTGGGCTGGAACCGCCAGATTGGACATTGGTTATGTATTTGGGACATAACTCCTTCATTCGAGCTTGTATTGGTCCCTTATTTTGAGAGGATCTCTACAACCTAATTTTTCACAAATCATTATACTAGAAGAACAGCTATTTCACGCTTTTTGGAGGCCAAATTGGTGGTGCAAGTTGGATTAAAATATTTGGATGAGATTCCCCATTAACACTTCAAACCTCCTTAAACATAGCCTCCCCTCCACTCTATAAATTAGTGTTTTTCTCATTTGGAGGGGTTAGGATGTGCATTAAAAATTTTAGGGCAGAAGATAAGAGGTTCCACTTCATTTCTCTAATCAATTCAATATGGGTAGCTCTTGAAGCAAGGATCCCTTCGTCGAATCCCTCTTCTTCTTCCTCATGTTGTAATGTTTGTGTTTTTATAATAAACTTATTTGTTATCCTTTTATTTATTCTATTATATTTTGTTTTTTCCAAATTTATTATTCTCTTAATCTTCCTAATTGGTCTGTAATCAAGATTAGAAATGTGATTGGGTTCTACCCTTTCTAAACCTTTGCACATGAAAAATGTTTCTACGATGACTGCACCACCCATGCAAGAGTAGTTATTTTTAGTAATTGATATACCTATAACCTTATTAATTCATTTATTTTGAATCAATTAGATATTGTAAATCACTTAATATGATAAATTAATTTATTTTTTAATTTAAATGAAACTAAGCAATCAATTTAACAATTGACATAAAAACACGCGAGGCCAGAAGTTGTGTAAATTGTGAAAGTGCGATCTTAATTAGTAATAAAAGACCACACATGATAAATTTTTAGAGTTAAAATATAATCCCTAAAATCAATTAATCCTCATTTCCAGATTGGATATGTGCTCTAATTAACCAGTAACTATAAGCTAACCTAATAATATCAATCAAAGCAGGGTGTTGCGATTGCATGTTTCGAAGCTAACCTAGGGTTTAAGTAATTTCATCTTTATGGTTAAGTTAACTCCCATAGGGTTCAAGGGTTAAAAAATTAGAGGATTATAATTAAGTGAATGTTAATATAAATGATAATGAAGAAAAATTGAGTAAATAGGTAGATTTATATCGATTACACCTTTTAAATATTTTCTAAAAACATCTTCTTGTTGTGTCTTTTTAATCGAACTTCATTTCAAAAATAAAAACAAAACAAAATACAATATTATTCTAGAAAACTTCTTCTAGTTTTATAAATGATAAAAATCCCCCACCCATCCTTTTAAGTAGTGTTTTTATTCTATTTTATTTTATTTTTAGAATACCTTTAAGAATTTGTTTTAATTTTCTTCCTCCTTTAAGAGACAACCTTGGTCAGCCACTATGCTGCACCTAAGTAACCCGAAACCAAACATCATTTGAAAGATCCTAAAATAGCACATTTCATAAATCATCCAGTAGATGTAAATCCTATTGGGTGAAAATGGGTATTTAAGAAGAAAGTGGACATGGAAGGTCAAATTAGTACCTATAAGATACACATTTTAGTTAAAAGGTTCAAGAAACCAGAAGGCATAGATTACAAAAAACCCTTTTCACCTATTTATATGATGAAATGAATCAGAATTAAACTTTTAATAATAGTTTAACATGATTATAATATTTAGAATATGGATATAAAAACTACTTTACTTGTTGTAAACCTTATGGAAGAGGTCTATGCGGGACAACCTGAGGGGTTTTTGAATCCAACATATGCCAATATGGTATAAAAGTTTCACAGATCTGTATATGGATTGAATAAAGTATATGGATCATGAAATATTTATTTTCATTAAGCCATAATACTATTTAGTTTCATAAATAATGAAATTGATCCCTATGACTATAAAAGGTTTAGTGGGATGGTAGTCATTTTCCAAGTAGAATATTTTTATAACATATTTCTAATTAGAAATGAGATATCAGTATTATAGTTAGTTAAGATATGGTTGAACTCATGCCTACCATTGAAGTAATTAAGTGGTGTTTTATACATTATAGGGATCAACATAATTATTCATAGATATAATAGGATACATGGACTGTGTCAACATACATACATTAACAAGATACTTAAATTATTCAATATAGAATGGTAGAAGTTGTTATTATTTTCAGTTTCACATGGTATACATCTATCCAAGAAAATGTTTCCTTAGACACAATATCATAAATATAGGATGAGTAGAATAACTTTATAAAATGTGATAGGTTCTATCATTTATGACATGTTATGTGCTAGGATTAATGTTTCCTATTTTTTATCATGGTAGGAAAATATCCTGAATAACATGGAGACTTTCATTGGATGGAAGTAAACACTATTGTAAAGTATTTGAGGCATGATAAGGATATATTCCTATATTATATAGGAGATGAGGATTTAATCATAAAGGGATATATATATATATAAATATGATAGTTTCTAGATAGATCAAGATGATCTGAAATCATATCCAAGATATGACTTCTGTCTTAATGAAGGATATATGAGA
This sequence comes from Viscum album, assembly GCA_963277665.1. Lineage (NCBI taxonomy): Eukaryota > Viridiplantae > Streptophyta > Magnoliopsida > Santalales > Viscaceae > Viscum > Viscum album. Next base: position 314,492,845 of record OY728140.1, read on the forward strand.
TGAAAGAAGACAAAATAGTTAGTGGTTGTTGATTCTGTAATAGATTTTGAGTATATTATGGATGATGATGCAGCTAAAGAATTAGTGTGTATATGTAACTTTTTTCAGAAGCTTGATGTGGTACCTAATAGTAAAGACCCTATCATATTTCATTATGATAATGCTATAGTGGTGGACCTTACCAAGGATCCAAGATCTCGTCAACATAAAAAAAATATACATTGGAATTATCACCTATTGAGTGATTTTTCTCAAAGGGGTGTGGTTATAGTAAGTAGAGTTTCCATATAGGATGACATGGTGGAACTATTAACTAAATCCTTATCTCTTAATAATCATGAATATCATGAGAGATCTAATGGACTCAAAGTTGTTAGTAGATAGCTATAGTTAAAGTGGGTTTTTATTGGAGTTGGTTCCCTAAAAATAACTAATTTATACTATCAATTACATGTATATAAAATGTCTTGAATATTAATGAATATCTTATTGCATCATGATTTTTATTCTATTTATAATTAATGTGATAAGGGAATGATAGTATATGTCACACGCAAAGGACAAATATTTTCTCTATTGTGGTGAGAAAATTTTAAGTTCTATGAAAATATTCATAAATATATGTTCTTTGGATTGATGTAATCTATATCATGGGACATATATGATACAAAATATCAGGTGTGAGGGGTTATATTTCATTGATACTTCTTCTCATTAAGTTTTTACTTAGTAATCTCCAAGAATGGAGTTTATGAGAACAAACCCATACAGAGGAATTCAACATGTTATAACTATCATTATATTTTCCTATTAACAAACATGTGTATTGGTCCTTAGAGTTGATATGATTATTAATTTATATCACGAGTTGTGTACTTTGATATATTGACAAAAATTATGATGACATATGCTCGCATTTATGTAGGATATGTTGGGTGCAACATGAATGATATGACATTAATGAATAATTTAATAAAGGATTTATCCCTTTAATGCTAATTCAAGTAGATATATCAAGCTCTTTGATTGGAATGAAATTGTTTTATTAAGTCCATATTAATGGAGGTTTTATTGACATGTTCATTTTAGGAAAGTCAAAGAAAGATATATCAATCGTATTGGTTGATGATAGAGGTGTGAAACAGTCATGATGAGATATTGATAAAAAATGATTATATTATATAATGATTATATATAGGAAGTTTTTTTCATTTTTACATTAACATTTTTCCTTATAGTTTCCTTGACATGTTTCTAGATGTTGATCATGGGCTTTAAGCTAGTTTTACTAAGGCCACTAAGAAAGAAGTTTAGAGGGTCACACACTATGTGTATCCAAAACCTCTATTAAATTTTATTTTAATTTAATATTAGAATAAATATTATTCTTAAGTTTCATGGAATAATAATTATTCCTGTTATGTTGATCACATGTTTATTTTTTAATGAATAATTAAGTGATATTGATTTATGTAAATAAATATTCATTATTTAAGTTTTTATAAATTATGATAAGAATATATTGACCAAGTTTAGGGTTTTTTGGGAATGATATATTTAATATCACTTAAAAAATATTATTTATTTATTTTGAAAATGAAATTAAAATTATCCATGAGTTTTCCACATGTCATGGTAATAATAATAATATTACAATTATTATACAATGTTTGGTTTATATAGAATTAAGAGAATAGTTAATATCCTTTGTGAAATATCTTATTCTATGACCTGTGTATTTAAACCCTATTATATCATCTCTAAGTATAAGGATCATTATTAACAAAAAATAATCTCTATAGAATTATCTCAAACTTATGGTGAACATTCTCATGAACTCTCTCAAGAAAGGAGAGCATCAATCCTACTACTCTCTCTCAATACCTGAGAGAACTAGATAGATCCTTTCATCTCAGATGACATTATTATTGAAATAAACGTAAAATGATGCAAGTGGGTAGAGTTATCTATTCTAGAACCAAGATATTCTATAATGAAATTTTGATGGTCATGGATCACTTATGGTTTACTTCTAGAGAGATTATACCCATGAATATTTCTTCATAATGATGGTACAACAATAGTTGTCAAACTGTTTGACAATGAATAAATAATTGTATGAAAAGTTAATTATTTATTATATAAATTAATTATAATTCATATGTGAAAATATCCTCTCTAAAATATTATAGGTATCTATTCATAATAACCTAAGGATTTTTTCAATGACTTTGATGAAAAAAATTATTATTAGAACTAGGCCTAACTATTTTTGATCTGCCAGAGAATCTTTAGAAGATTACACTCGAAGAGAGACAATTCTACCACTAAGTAAAAAAATCTACACAAAAGTTTAGAAAAATTGAAACATATTAAAATCAATTCAAACATGTCATAATTAAAGAAAAACAAAGCTTAATTGGCTTGAGATACTAAGTAAACATATGTAAATCAAATTCCCACTTTCATTCCTTTAGTCCACCATGTGTCTAAAAAATTAGAACTAAGGGAATAAATCACCCATTCAATACCTTCTCATAACAATTATGAATCTTGATCGATTTATCCATGAAGATAACACCATTCTCAAAATATAACTCTACCAAATCAATGAAATGAGATCCATTAGGAATATATTAATAATGTTATGGTACATAGAGAACATCATGGATTTAGTCCATCTATAAAAGAAGTGCTAGCTGATATTTAGAGGCAGACTAACCATTTCACACATAAATACTATTTATTTTTATATAAATATTCATTACATGTCATTATGATCCATTTTATAACTATAAAGGTTTAGTGTCTTTGGAAAAATGGATTCATAAAAAACTGGTACATAAAAGGTTTACATCATCTCCCACTATATTATTCACAACTATCACCCAACTTAGATATGTCATACTTAAATACTTTATTCATATCATAGGTAAAGGGGAACATAATAAAGGGTGAGATCAAATTCTTAGTAAGGATAAAGAAGAGATATATAAATCAATTATTATCTTTAAGCATAATATAAGAAAAAGGGTATGATAACATGAGCTTAACATTTGAAATCATACCTATAAATTCATATATCATAATATTGAGTCATGATTTAAATCATAGTATTTTATAAGAAATGAATCCTAAAGGAATAAAAGAATATGATCCATGGCATCAGAACATTGGAATAAAATCATGTCATAAAAAATGGAATAAATTGTTGCAAAATAATAGTTATAAAAATCTTCTATAAATCCTACCAACCAAGATATTCATCACATTTTAGGCTTGAGATAACCACCCATGTACCTTATTCAGGCTTGGGATAACCTCCAATGTACCCTATTTAGGATTTTCCTAACATACCATGTACCCTTTGAACTTATAAAACATTAATCTTTACCCAATTCATTAGAAGGCTATAATTCATCCACCTAATAAAAAATCCATTAAAATTTATGCCACATAACCATAAAAACACATTTAATTTATCATAGATTAACTTGTGGAAAAGAAAATGGGTTTTACCAATATTTCATCATAATAACAAACCATATAGAGAAAGAATATGGATGGTGTCATAATATTATATCCCTGATTAATAATAATTAACATCAAAGGATGTTATCATAGATGAAAAATTCCCTTAAAATATACCGGGAATATTTATAGAGGAAAATTCCCTTTTCATTTTCAAATAAAATATTTAAAATCTAAAATTTTCTAGAAAATTAGGAAAAAAATTCTTTTAAAGGATCCTTGGAAATTTGAAAAGTAATATTCAAATCAAATAGTAATCATGATGGTGGTAAAATTCATTCATACGGTGTATGTTAAAACAAATAATTCATTTATACATTTGTTAAAAAGTGCCTCATACAGAAAATTATAAGAAAAAGTCATTTTAAACATTTTTATCGGAAGTAAAACTTAGGTAAAAATGACATTAATAAATCTTTTGTGATTAGTAAAAACATTCTTGAAAAAAAATTAAGTAAAATATAAACATATAATAAAATATTCCTAAACTAAAATAAAAACAAAGTTATTTTTCCTTAAATAAATTTTTTAGGATTTTGAGGACTTAAATAGAGGAAAATGAAAGTAAAACATGTAATATTCAAAAATTAATAGATAAAAATAAATTTCATGATATTTTTATGAGATATATCATATAATTTAGTCATGAAAAATGCAATAATAATCAATCTCAATAAAAATGATATTGTAATGTAAAACCCTTACCACAAACTCGACATGCCTTCAAAGAAATCCATCCTACTGTATAATAAATTTAAATTTATTATAACTATATAAAAAATCATACATAATTATAATATAATATATGATCCACTTGTGACATTTCAACACCAATTTATTAATAATTCTTTATTAATATCATTGTTTTTAGGTGTTAATTGTTTCGTTTTTCATATAAGAATCGGTTATATAGTTATGGTCCTTACAACTTGATCATGGTTTCATAATATCTATAATGTTAATAATGATATAAGTATCATACATATTCATTATATATATATAATCATACATAAAAGGTAGATATTGAAAATTAAATTACATTATTCATGGAGATAGTAGTCTATACGTACACATGAACGATGTTTTCATTTTCTATTGAAAATATAAAAAAAGAAATATAAATAATATATTATTATTAAAATAATTATTATTATATCATAAATATCATATTTATTTATTATATCTATCATTATATCCATCAAAGTGAGGTGGTGATGGAAAATGAATAATATCTCTACATGGAGGCGGTTGTCCACACCTATACATGATTGATACTTTAATTTCCCATTTTATGGAAATGAGGTGGAAATGGTTATGAAATCATAATAATAACATCTCAATGTATTTATTATACTATATTAGTCATGTTATTATGGATACAATAGGATTAGATAAGGTTTAAGAAGAAATAAAATTGAAAGAGCTTGGTTAATGTTTATACTTCTTCTTTGAGAGACCTCATTTGACTTACACATTAAACCTTGAAAGATTGTGTCTTATAAGAATACCAAGGGATATATGAAAAATGGAAGGAATATATAAATTTATTAGGATAGGTATTTTCTAAGCTAAAATCTAAAAACATTGTGAATAAAAAAGGATAGAAGGTTCCTTTTTATAAGTGAGGAAGAGGTCACACAAGGAATTACTTAAAAGATTTAAATAATATAATGTCACTTCATTATGAATGTGGATCAAAAATGAAAATAATTAAAATTCATGGTATAATAGGGTAAAAATATATTAAACTCGTAAAAATAATAAATGTTTATATGTAAATCTTACCCATACCTTAGTTTGATTCCCCCTAGTAAGACCATTTTAACCTTAATTGTGGTGATAAATTTTTATTGTTTTTATTATTTATTATGACCAAAATTGAAATTAGACTCATTTTTTGTAAGTGGAAAAAATAAATTTTAAAATAAGCAAGCACAATGCAATGAAAACCCATTTTTAGTAAAATGTATTTTTAATCATAGAAATGAATTTACTTTTATTTATCATATAGTAAAAACTATCAAAATAAATTTAAAATATTTTATTTATATATAATATAAAAATTTAATTAAAACCATTAATCGATAATTATTTATTTAATTTATTATGATAAAAACACATTGTGTACATAAAAATATTTTATGAAAAATAATAATTTTTACCTTTAAAATATTTTATCATGATTTCAAACATTTAGATAAATAATGTATAAATGATTATTTATTTATTTATATAAAATATCAATATATTTTATTTAAATGTTTTTTTAATAGTAATAAATATAATTTTTCTAGATAAAAATACATAACATGTAGAAATATATATTTCTTAAAAAATGGGTCTTTTAATCATTAAATGCTTGATTAAAAACTTAATGATTATTTATTAGGAATTAATCAATGCATTTGAATTTAGGAAAACATCTCTATATATATTACATAATGTGGTTAATTTTATTCAAACCCACTAATCCAATAGCTAGGTTATAATGGTGTATTATATCACATGTTCATTTAGACTCAAGGTAGTACATAAAGTAAGTTATCAAATACTTCAAGTTTATTTCAAAGGAAATAAATATAAAAACACAGGGTGTTACATTATACCCCCCATAAAATGAGTTTCTACCTAAAAATCCCTTACTCTAAAAGAAAAAAATGATGATATCTCTACTTCATCACATCATCAGGTTCCCATTTAGCTTCCTCGAATTTTAGATTCCTCCTAGAAACTTTAACTAGGTGATTATTCTTATTATATAGTAATTAATCTCTATTATACATGAATTATAATATTAATTATTCATAAGAAATTTTATACTCTAGCAATACAACCTCTAAGTTCAGTACATGTGAAATATTGGGTATTTAATCTATCAAAAGTGATACATGGAACACATTGTGAACTTGAAAGAGAATTAGTGGAAGTTCTAAGTGATAAGATATAATGTCTACTTGATAAAGAATATTAAACGAGCCAATATACCTATTGACCAGCATTCCCCTATTTATAACCCTCATAACCTTCTTCTATAGAGATATTCATGGGAATAAATTCTCACCAATTTTGAAATTATGATATTTTGGATGATTGATACCATAAATCTTTTGGTGACTCTGAGCTTCCTTGATGTGTTGTAGAATAGTTATAACCTTCTATTCCATTTTCATAGTTAGATAATGAACCAATATTTTTAGTTATCCAACTTCATCCCATTATGTCAAAGTTTTTTACTTCTTTCTATAGAGTACTTCATAAGGAGCCATATAAAAAGCTAGGTGGAAGCTATTATTATAAGACAATTCAATAAGAGGAAGGTGTATATCATGCCCACCTTTAAAATCTAGAGAAAAGGATCTTAGCATATGCCCTAGGGTTTGAATGGTTCTCTCGGACTGAAAATTCATCTGAGCATGATAGGAAGTACTAAAACAAAACTCAGTATCTAGATATTTATAAAGACTTCACCAAAACTATGAGGTAAATATTGGATCTCAGTCAGATAAAATAAAATGTGGTAATACTTGAAACCTTACCACTTACATAATTTATATATTATAGGGATAATTAAGAGATATATATTCTATGATATCTATTAAATGTGATGAATTAATATCGCATTTAACAAAAACCCAAATAGCATTATAGTATTTATATGTTTTGGGGAGTCCGATTATGAAATAAATAGTGATGTAATCCCATTTCCATACTAGTATTGGTAATGGTTGTAACTTCCCCTTATACTTATATCTTTTAACCTTAACTTTATAACATACCAAGAATCAATACACATACTCTACAATATCTCACTTCATGGTGTATCACTATAAATACTCTTTCATATCTCTATACATCTTCATACTTTCAATATGAGTAGATAATGATGAGCTACGAGACTATTCAAATAGATCCTTATTTAGTTCTGGTATTGATGGGACACATACTCTATTATTAAACCTTATCATTACCACAAAATCAAGGTTGAACACATGATCATTTTTCACCTTATTTCATAGATCTATATCTTCCTTATATGCCTATTAAATATCCACATGGAAAGATAGTTAAATAATAAACTGAGAAAGTTAATATTTGTCCCTTTATATCATGATTTCAAGGTTCATCCTTTGAAAATCCATAAATATGGGGTCTTTTGTGATCCTCATCATAGATAAACTAGAATTATCCTTTCGAATTAAATCATCAGCTACCTTGTTCGCATTCCCCGAGTGGTATTATATTAAGAATTCATAATATTTAATCCACTCCAACCATCTTAGAGGGTTCATATTCAAATCTTTATAGGTGAATATTTAATTTATAATTTTATGATTGGTATATATTTAAAAACTTTCTCCATAAATATAATTCATCTATATCATTAATACAAAGATTTCTGCTATTGATTCTAATTAATATTTTGGGTAATTCTAATCATGAACCTTTAATTGATGTGAGGTATGAGCTATCACCATGTCATTTTTTATAAGAAATCATCCTAAGCCATTAATTAATGCTTCACTTTAAATCACAAAACCTTCTATAGTATAGGGAAGTGTGAGAATAGGTGCACTGACCAGCATTCTTTTCAACTCCTTGAAATTTTATTCACATTCATCATTATGAAGGAACTTGAATCCTTTCTAAGTTAAAAGAGTGAGTAGATTAGATATCCATGAGAAATTGTTTGCAAAACATCGATAATATCCAATAAAAATCTAAGAAAATTATGGATCTCAGTCACAGTGGTTGGTCTGGTCTAATTTTCAATAAATTTTATCCTTTATGGATCCTTTGATATACCCTCTCTTGATATTATATGACCCTAATATAAAAAAAATTATAACCAAATTCACACATGGTAAATTTTTCATAACATGTCTCCTTCCTTACGATATTTAGTACAATCCTCATGTGATATCCATGATCTTCCTTGTTCTTGAAATATAAAATAATATCATATATAAAGGCTAAAACAAACTTATGAAGGTAATTTATAAATATTCTATTTATTAAATCCATAAGGATAGCGGGGGATTTATTAAGACCAAATAGAATCTCTATAAATTCATAGTGTCTATACATCATATAGAAGGTTGTTTGGGGTATGTATTCTTTTAAATCCTCAATTAATAGTATTCATATCAAATATAAATCTTTTAAAAATATTTAGATGCTCATAATTAATCAAAAAACATTAATAAAGGGTAGATGATAATTATTCTTGATTACAATCTTGTTAAGTTTTTGATAATCAATGAAGAGTCGCGTTGTTCAATATTTCTTCTTAAAAAAAGAATGGTGTATCCCATAGTGATGTAATTGGATAAATGAACCCCTTATCCAAATTCTCTTAGAGTTTATTCTTTAAAACCTACAAATCAATTGGGCACATTATATATGGATTCTTTGAAATAGGTGTAGCAGAGAGTATGATTTCTATTGAAAACTCAACTTTAAAATTTAGAAGAATACTAGGAAACTCTTATATAATTTCAACAATAAACTCTCATACAATAGGAATATCTTTTATGTTGAGTTTCTCCCAAACTATAAGAGATAAATAACCCCATTTAAATAAGAATTAAGATCTATACTATGTATTTAATTTCTATTAGAAGTTCAAATGTTTTCCTCACATCGATAACGGATCATAAGTTGGTTCAAAATAATAAATGTGAGTTCCATTTATTGGAAAATTTACATCATATCTATATAAAAGAAATTCATGATCAAAATAACAACAAATTTAACTAGATGGAGAATAAAATTATTTATAGGAAGAACATTATCAAAAACTTCAATTAGAGAAGAATCATAGACTTAAGATGAATTCATTTTTCCATTAACAGTTTTTGCTACTAATTTACCATCTAATTGTTGATATGGTAACATGATTCCCTTAAAAAATTATTCATATATAAAATAGTGAGTAAATATAAAATAAAATAAGACATTATCAATTATAGAGTAGATGAAAAGTGTACCTTTCACCACTTCATTATCATACCCCACATTTTTAATACTAATAACATGATATTTCTCTTTATCCTTAGGTTTAGGAGGTTTTTTATGTTGATCAACATCATTAACACTCAGATTCAATCACTGGTTAGCATAATTATTATACTCCTAACATTTTAAACACTAGATTATCGGTGGTGTATTCTATTTATCTTTATCTCCATTCACATCTTTAACAAACTTATTCCCATAACTTTGGCATTAAATTTCCATACAACGTTATTTTCCACACCTAAAGTATTTACTTGTCTACTTTAGAAATTTTTGACCATGTTTCTTTCAACATTTCAATCATAAAGGAAGACTCGTCTTCTTCACTCTATGGTTTTTATTATTATAATTTCCATTGAATTTCATTTTATTTTATTATCAAAACCATGAGATTTATGGTTTTCTCTGATATATATTTATAGCTTGAGATCACATCGAACAATCTATTCATATATATTAAAGTCCCTTATGGATAACACTCTTAGAAGAATTTGTTTCAAGCCACCAAAAAATTAATTAATCTTTGTTTTAGGTTTAATGATAATACCAGAATCATACCTCTCAAGTCTTATAAAATTTTCCTCATAAGTACCTATGGATTCAACATCCTCTTTCTTTAGCTTGATGAATTATTTATCTATTTTCATATGAAAAATAATAGGAAATAACTTATTGAAAATAACCTTCTGAACTCATCCCACCCTATGGAGTCAATTTTCTAATGTTTACTTGTGTTATTAATAAGAGTCTACCATTTATGTGATTCAAATTACAAATGATAAATTGAAAAAATAAATTTTTCATTCACTGAACCCTGAAGAATAGAAAATATATTTTCTATGGTACTGATCTATTTCTCATAATTTAGTGGATCAATAAAACCACTAAATAAGGCGGATGATTCCTCATAAAGGAATCAACATAATTTTTTTCCCTCATTTTACCATATGAAATCTTAAAATGATTTATGTCTTAAAAAATTCATAATCGTAGAAATAATATTTTTCATTCCATACCCCATTAAATTAGGTTTCTCTAGAGTAAAATAATTTCATTATCCATCACATTTAGCTTTAACATGGTTCTTTCTAGTTCTAGCCATTGACTATAACAAAAATCATAGTCTGAGCAGTAATAACCATAGTGAGGAACCATATAATAATGAAAATAATTTATATGATGTTTAAATTTTTTAAATAGTGTGTGCCCTAGACCCAACTATGTGGTACTTTCGATTACCATATCTTGTATACTGTTAGATATACATGATGTATTTTTACCATTTTAGTGTATATATTCTATATCCATTATTAAATGGTAATGTTCATAGATTAATGGTCATATAAAAAGGTTATAGGAGATCATAGGCTATAATGAGAACCTTGAGATACTATGACATTAATATTAAACAAAGGTCTTATGGTCATGATACATCGTACTGACTGGACACAATCGATGTTTGATTATCATGTGTTGGGGGCTTATAATCATTGAGACTTCTTCTCATGAAGTTAACAGTTGGTGATCTCTAGTAGTGAGATCATAAGGATAGACCCACCAATAGGAACACCACATGTTTTGGGTGTTATTGGTTGTTCCTATCTATGGACCTGTGTATTGGTCTCCTGACTTGAGATCATTACCAGTGTGTATCATTTGATTTCATACTTTAATGCAAGGAAAAAACCACAATAATGAAATCATGGTGAGGTATCTTATGTTTGGTGTGTCATTGGTGGTATGACATTGGTTGAATGGTCAAGAAATAATTTATTTCTTCCAAGTTAAGGAAGTTATATATCTCAGGCCTGGTTGATCAGGATGGTGTTACCTTCATAAGTCTTTGGCAAAAGCAGTTGAAAGGTAAATGAATCTAGTTTGATCAACAAATAATTAATAAAGAAAAGGTGGATAACACAGCATGCATCCTACTTTATGAGATATTTAAATACAAAGGGATTATAGTACACAGTACATGTTTGTAGGTTTGTATTCATTGATATGACTATCCTTAACTCTTTAGGGGCATTGATGGGTTGCTATACTTCGATCTTGGTATGTGGATTTTATTCACTGCTATTGAGATAAGGGCCTCGAGGGTCACACATGATAGCATATTCAAGAATCCATCCTATTCATTTGAATAGCTATATTGAACATGGTGGGCCCCACCATAGGGTTTTAGTGTTGTCCAAGGTATCGATCACCAAATGAATAAATAAATTTATTATTATTCAATTTGTGAAAAATTGTAATTATTTTATTTAAAGTACTTAAAAGTTAAGTAAATATGAGAAAATATTAATTGAAGGAATATTATTTTAATATTCTATGTTCGTTTAATATTAAGAGGGAATGGCGAGTCGAGTTAAATGACTCGAGTTTATTACATAATATATTTTATATGTATTATAGGTATGTGATAAAATAAAAAATAATATTGGCATATCTTAGTTTTTCGTAATTATTTATTTAGTGTACGTTGAATAAATAAGGTCCAGGGAACCCTACTGGGTCTTTAGAACCTCTATTATAAATAGAGAGAGATGCTCTCACACAACAGACTATTCATTCGTTCATTCTTTACTGAGAACCTCTCTCTCCTCCCACTTTCTAAAGAGATAGTCTCTCTCAAGTAACGGTCCAAGAATACCTTCAGGCATCGAAGGTATAGGATCGCGGTGATCATCAGGATTTCGAACATATCATTGAATCGTCACGCTAGTACTCGGAATTCGATGATCGGTGCTACTATGAATTTCTTAAGCACGTGTGGATGAACTAGATGGATTCTACTATGTATCCTTCAATAAATGATCACTAACAATGAGTTGTTGTCAACCATGACTTCAGATCTTTAAAGGTATGTTTATAGTTTTATTTTTGTACTCTTTAAATTTACGTGAGATCCTCAGGCCATACCGGGGCTCGGATCGTCAGCAATGACAAGTTTTGTCATCCCGATGATGAAAATTTTTAAAATCCCTAGCCCACCGGCTTCCACTGAGTACCATGGTACCTTTAATTGGTATCAAAGGGAGTTTATAAATCTTCTAAGACAATAAAAATTAAATTTCTTTAAATTTAAGTAGAGTATTTGGTTTCGGTCCTAATAAAACAAACCACACATTGATCTAATTTTGAATGGCTAAGTTATTATCATTAGAATGTTTTAATATGGACTGATTTCTAGTTTATGGGTATAAAAATTTTATCTATTTAAACATTCAATGAGAATTTCAATTAATCTGAACTATTATGTCTAGACAACATGGCTAAAATAGTATTTTCTGACCATCTCATATTCCACCGGTATTGTGAAAATAATATATTATAATTATAATAATAGGATATCTAAATATTCTATGGATTTATTTGGGCCACTTTGCGGAAATAAACACAAGAAAAAAATTTGGGGAGGTGGTTTTTATTTGTTAAAAGAAATAAAAAAGGCTTTGTGTTTTCTTCTCCATGGGTGGGACCTCCTTATCTTCCTATGGAAGATTCGGTCTCCCACCCCCCTTGTCTCTATCTACCACCAACTACCACCTTCTTCCAGCTCTTCCATCAGCACTTCCCCTAGCCTGGAGTCACCCACAGCTACCACCCCTAACTCACTAGCCATGCTTCCCCACATCGAGCAGCTCCTCCAGTAGTCGATCGATCGTGCTGCTGCCAGTTTTCCAAAGAACCAACTGTTGACGTGGTGCGGGCCACCTTTCACAGATCTCTTTGTCCCTGTAACAACCCGAACTTTTGAATAATATTTGTTTCCTAATATTGTGTGTTATTTTATTTAATACTCAACAAAATTATATCTTTTAATTAATGAAGTGAGTATAATTAAATGAGACCTTTGGGTTTTGACTGTTATATGATCGTTGGTCAATATGACCATTGGAAACTAAACTCCTAACATTACAATTATTGTTTATAAATACAAGTGATCTTGGTTAATTAATACAGAAAGAAGAGTCAATTTCCCTATCTAGTAGACTCGGTCCGTACAAAACCCATCTATCGGAGCTTAGGAAGGAGGTTGTATCTTTGGGCTTTTCTCTAGACCGAGCCCAAGCTAAGCTTCAACATGTGAAGCTTGAACAGAATCGCCTAAGGGAGAAGTTCAAGTTGATTGAAATCACCACTTGGGAAATTTTGTCTGAGCCGCCCCAAGATTCTATCACCATAGCACACCTTACACTTAGGTCTTATACAAGAGTTATAAGGGGCTATGTAACGTGAACTTACTTACTTTCTGTAATCCTTTTGTATAAATAAATATTTTATTTCTTATTATGGTAAAATATGTGATTTTCAAATGTTTGGATAAATATAGAATGAATATTATTAATGAATTTCGGAAAAATGGTATTTTAAAATATTCATGTAAACTTTAAATAATTAATAATGTGAAATGATTTTCAAAAAATGGTCTTCTCCAATTGTGATCAGTAAAAAATTTAGAGTCTAATAAGATCAACTTAATTTTTAGTGAATAGTAAAGTATGAATAGTAACATGCCCGTATGAATAGTAATGAATAATAATGAATAGTAAACCAACCAAAAAAATAGAAACTTCACCCATGAATGTATAAATATATTTTAGACATCTTAAAAGTGAAAAATGATCATAGTATAAGTTTTGGTATTTTTGTATGTCATAAATATTTTATTTACAATTTTATAATTAATTTAATAATTTAAAATGGAAATGTATTTTCATAAAATTTAATCATATATTGTTACTTTATTGTCTTATATTTATACAATAATTTTATGGGACCTTGATTACTTTCTTAAGGTGTTACAAAATGAGTTATATTTTTAAAGTTGTATTTTTTGGAATAAATAATGATTTTATTTAAAAATTAAATTAAAAATATTTAGAAAATTATTTTTATAAAATGGAGTTAATTTTTGAATTCAAATCATCAATATTAGGTTAGAGTGAATTTTTGGGATTTTTCTGAAACAGTTGAATTTTCGGTGAATAGTAAAAATACAATTTTGAGTTACGGGTGTTTAATGACATCATTGATGATGTAATCATGGTGTAATAAATCTGGTAGAAATGTGAATAGTAATATTTGTTATGATTTTTACCAAGTGGAAAATACCATGGGAAAATACCATGGGCAAGCCCATGGTTTTTCAAATACCACCGATGAGGTGTCCCTTGGAAATTAATTAAATATTATTTCACTTTTCCTATAAATACCAAGACATTCCCTCATTAATTTCATTCCAAAATCCTCCTAAACTAAAATCTGGTCTTTCTGCCTCTCAATAAGTCCTCCCAAGGTTCCCTCAAGCCCCCCAAGGTCCCAACCTTTGATCTTTCAGAGATACTTTTCCAGGTAAGGGAACCTTTCACCCTCCTCTTTTAAGTCATGACTTCCTTAATGTTATGTCTTACAGTTTCTATTTTATTATGTGGGGGTATGTTATTATATATCATTAATACTGTACATATCATTTCCAAATTATTAGAGACCCTTTCTTCTCTCATAAATTTTTTTTCTGAATGTTTAAGTGATGTCGTTAGGCTGCCGAATTTTCGTAAAAGAAATCGCATCTTCTCTTTTCCTTTGAGTTTTATTTTCATATGGAATTTCCTTCAAATATCCATACCATGATCTTATTTCTTTTTATTATGTTCCCATACTGTATTACAAGTTATTTATGAGTGGGTGACTCTTCTCCCCTCTCTTTTCAATGTTTTCTAAAACCATGTTATATAGCTGTTATGCTGCAGAATATTCGTCTCAAAATCTCTCTTTTTCTCAAGAAATTATCTTGTATTATTTATATGAATACCCAAATATATTTTCATCTCCAGGGTTATTCATCAATACATAAAATTTATCTATTTTATTCTGGAATTTACATACATATAACCCTCACTCCCTTTCCATGGGTTATAAATGACATAATGATCTTATTTTTAAGCACTTTTAAAATGTCACGATTTTGAAATGAAACCCATTTATTTTATTCTATTTGGGTTAATTATGAAATATTTTATTATTATATATGTGTCTCACATAAAAATAAATACATATTAAGGGTGAGCCCTGATATCGCTCCAATGCGTTGGGTAAATATTTTAATCTCTAGAGATGACAAGTTTCACAATACCTTGGTGAATAACCTTGGTAATGTTTTTATGACACCTTTGGAATGAACCTTAGTGATATGTTCATGAATGTATAAATGAAATGTTATAGCCACATATTCAAGTTTTGATTCAAGTTTTTTTCATTATGAAATTCCTCTTTTTACATTGCTCATGTCTTTATGTTTTTCATCAAGTTCCTATTGATATCATAATTAAACTGATTCCCTTGCTTTCTTTACTGAGCCTTCTGCTCACCCTTTCCTTTGATGTATGTCTCAAAGTTATGAGATGATGTAATTTTACATGGTATGAACTTATGAGGAAGCCTTACAAGTGGATTAGAAGAATTTTTTATGTTGTTTTCATGTATTATGTTCCTGATTTCCAAGACACTAGACTTTAAAGATCCTCGATTTGTAAAATGTAATGAAAAGTTATGTAATAAAAATGAGGGATGTCATAGTTGGTGTCAAAGGAAAGTTTAGTTATTTATAGAAATTAGGATATGAAAATTTTAGGAATAACCCTATAGAAAATTTTAAATATAGAAAAAATTCCTAGTATTTTGGTGAGTATTGAGTAGCATTACTGTAGCAGTACTGTAGTAGTGTTGTAGAAGTACTGTAGCAGTACTGTAGCAATTACTGTTCGGTACTATAGCAGTCGGAACTATTCACCCGATTTGGGAATTCGGGCCACTGGTTTGGGAATACGGGTCTCCAGGGCCTTCGGGTCATCAAAGGCCTTCGGGCCACAGGGCCTTCGGGCCACGTAAACCATGGGGTAGCCCAGTTCACACAGAACAGGACCCAGAAGAGGATCAGAGCAATAAGAGTAGCAGCCACCATAAGCAGAGCTAACCGGATTAGAATAATGAGAGGGTATGGAAGCCTCCATTGGGACCAGGCACTGTAAAGATTTGTACGGGGCAATTCTAGCTGATCAGCAATGCACGGTGAGGTTGTAACGAACCAAAATTTTGAATAAATCTTGTTTCCTAATTTTTTGTGTTATTTTATTTTATTTTTATACTCAACAAAAAATGTTTCATTTGATAACATGATTATAATTAAAATGAGACCGTTGGGTTTTGACTTTTATATGACCATTGGTCAATATGACCGCTGTGAACTAAACGTTTCGATTTTTGTCTCTAAATACAATTGATCTTGGTTAATTAATATAGAAAGAAGATTCGATGGCCTCACCCAGTAGTCTTGGACCAATCAAAGCCCATCTAATAGAACTTGGGAAGGAGGTAGCACCACTGGGCTTTGCTCTGGACCAAACCCAAGCCGAACTTCATCGTGTGAAGCTAGAACGGAATCGCCTTTGCGAGAAGTTCAAACTGATAGAAATTACTACTCGTGCGATGTTGGTCGAGCCTCCCTCAGAATCTCTCACCTTAGCACACATTACACTTAGTTCCTATGCTGGTGTGATAAGGGGCTATGTAAGGAGACCGTAACTACCTTGTGTAATCCTTTTTTTTTAAATAAAAATTGGGATTTCTTCTTATGATGAAGTATATGAATTTTCAAATGACCGGATAAATATAGTATGCATATTTTTGATGAATTTTAGAAAAAGTATATTTTAAAAAAGTTTATGTAAACCTTAAATAATTAAAAACGTGTAATGATATTCAAAAAATGGTCTTCTACAATTATGTCCAATACGAAATTTAGAGTCTAATAAGATCAACTTGATTTTTGATGAATAGTAAATTATGAATAGTGATTTTATGCTTAGGATTAGTAATGTGACCAAATGGATTAGTAATCTCACTTAAAAAAGTATTAATATAATCTAGGCACCTTGATTAAGTAATGTGATTCAATAAAATGGTTAAATAACGGTTTCATAAATTATTATTCAAGTATTAGTTTTTTTAGGTGAATAGTGTTTTTTAATTAAAAATTAAATTTAAAGTATTTAGAAAATTATTTTTATAAAATGGATTTCATTTTTTAACTTAGAGCATCGATATTATGTTAAGGTAATTTTTGGGGTTTTTCTGAAAAAATGAATTTTTGGTGAATAGTGTATTTATTTAAAAATTAAATTAAAAATATTTATAAAATTGTTTTTATAAAATGGAGTTCATTTTTGAAATCAGAGCATTGATATTTGGTTAATGTGAAGTTTTGGGATTTTTCTGAGAAAGTTGAATTTTCAATGAATAGTAAAAATACAGTTTTAGGGTTTCGGTATGTTTAATGACATCATAACTGTGTCATGATGATGACATGAGATATTTTAAGGGATGGTAGACTAAAGGGGATGTATTTTTGTATGAGGTGTCCAAAGTGGCCAATACCATGGGCAAATACCATGGGCAAGCCCATGGTTTTTCCAAAACCACCAATGAGGTGTC
Source organism: Viscum album (assembly GCA_963277665.1). Lineage (NCBI taxonomy): Eukaryota > Viridiplantae > Streptophyta > Magnoliopsida > Santalales > Viscaceae > Viscum > Viscum album. Next base: position 314,510,887 of record OY728140.1, read on the forward strand.
CCTTGGCCATTAATGCCTTGTCCCCTCACTTTCCCTATAAATACCAAGAAATCCTCTCATCCATTCGACTCCCCACTCTCCCCCAATGAATTTCTTGTCTCATTACCTCCCAAGGTGACCCCAAGCCCTCAAGGTCCCAACCTTTGAGTTTTAAGAGTTACGTTTTAAGGTAAGGGATCCGACCTCTCTCTTTCTTTTCAAGTAATCTCTTTCATGTCATTTATTTTATTCTAAATGTTCTTATGTTAAATTATGTTCTTTTATATTACTCTTACTTCCCTTTACATGTTCATATAATGAGATATCCCCTCTTACTCTCATTATTTCGTTTTATGAATGTTTAAGTGGCGCCGTTAGGCTGCCGAAATTTTTGTAACATATTCTTTCTCCCTTCTCATTTTTTAAGATCTATTTTCATGTAAAGTCTTTCAAGTTCCTTTTTATTATGTTGGAGTATGATATATATATCTCTCATACTGATATTTTATGATCATATGATGAGAGACCCCATTTGATCTCTTCAATTCAGTTTTTTGAAGTTTTATGTGGCGCCGTTAGGCTGCCGAATTTTGAAGGGATTCTTTCTTCTTTCTCATTTTTCAAAGTTCTACTTTCATGTAAAGTATTTCAAGTTCCTTTTTATTATGTTGGGTTATGATCTCTATATCTATAATACATATCTTTTATGATCATATGATGAGAGACCCCATTTTATCTCTTCAATTCATTATTTTGAAGTTTTAAGTGGCGTCGTTAGGCTGCCGAATTTTTAAGGGATTCTTTCACCTTTCTCTTTTTTCAAAGTTCTACTTTCATATCAAGTCTTTCAAGTTCCTTTTTATTATGTTGGGGTATTATATCTATATCTATCATACTGAAATTTTATGTTCATATGATGAGAGACGCTATTTTATCTCGTCAAATCATTTTTGTTGAAGTTTAAGTGACGGCGTTAGGCTGCCAAATTTTCATAAGAGAAATCTTATTTTTGTATTCCTTTCATGTTCTTCATTTCATATGGTATGTCTTTAAAATTTCACTACCATGTTCTTAAATCCTTTATATTCTGTCCCTATACTGTTTTATGGTTAATTTATGAATTTTTGACCCATGTCCCCTCTCTTTTCAATGTTTTCTAAAACCCCAAAACATAGCCGTTATGCTGCAGAATTTTCATCTCAAAATGTCTATCTCTTTTTCTAAAGTTCTTTTATTTTATTAAGTGAATACTCAAAGATCTCTATTCTATATGGGTATTCACATATATACCAAAACTTTCTATTTTAAATTCTTGGATTTACATACATGAGACCCACCTTCCTTTTCTGCGGGTTTTAAAGTGACACAAAGATCATGTCTTTAAAGTAGTTTTTAAAACGTTATGATTATGAAATGAAACCCATTTATTTTATGTTATATGGGTTGTTTATGAAATTATTTATGATGATATATGTGGATCACATGATAATAAAGATAAATTTAAGGGTACGCCCTAATAGCGCTCCAATGCATTGGGTAAAGACTTAATCTCTAGAGATGACCATTTAGACTGATACCTTGGTGAATAACCTTGGTAATTTTTAATGACACCTTGGGGATGGACCTTGGTGAAACGAAATTATTGTCAATATTAAATGTTGTAGCCACATATTTAAGTTATAAAAAATGTTATTTTTATTATGAAATATTTCATGATTTCTTTCTCATGCCTTAAAGTTCTTTTCATGACCTTATTGAAGTATCTCATGTTCACATGTAAAATGTTTCTCTTATTTCCCTTACTGAGCCTTCTACTCACCCTTTCTTTTGATGTATGTCCCCAGGTTATGAGATGTAGTAATTAACCTAGGATTAACATGAGGAGAAGCCTTTGAAGTGTTTAAGAAGAATGTTTTATGTTTTCATGTTTTAAGTTCCTGGTTTCCAAGACACTAAACCTTAAAGATCCTCAGTTTTGTAAAATGAAATGAAAGTTTATGTGATAAAAAGGTTGGATGCTATAGTTGGTATCAAAGGGAGGTTTAGTTATTTGTGGAAATTAGGATATGAAAACTCTAGGAAGAACCCTATAGAAAATTTTAAATATAGGAAATATTCCTGGTATTTTGGTGAGTATTAAGTAAGGGATTTCCAAAAAAAATACATCCTTGTCTGGATACGAGCAGGTAGAGGTGGATTTGGCACAGATGTACATAGGGGTAAAACCTGAAAACACCGCTTTGAGCGAGACTCGAACGGGAACTAGTACACGACAATGGGCCTTGCTGCACTCTTGGTTACGACACTCCCGGGGGATATTCTTTGGTAAATTCATAAGCTTAGTATGAACCATTGTTAAAGGAACAAAGATAAAATAAAATAAAGATTCACATAAGAATATATGATCATGGATAACCTAGATGGGAACCTAGGGGATCACAAGTTAGGGTATAATTTTCTTCTATATGTTATCCTTATATGATTTAAGTTCCTTTTCATGATTATTGGCTAAGTATTTAAGCCCCTAATTATACTTTATCTTATTAGTTAATGGTGGGAAATGGAAGAACATGTCCCAACAACCAATGTGATAGGAAATGTGACGATTGCTGTATTAATATGACAGAGATGATTAGGGGATTAAAAGATGATTATTATTTTGGAAGACGTTCACTATTTTGGGGACCCTATATGATTGAGGAAAATATATTACTATGGTATTTTCATTGAGGAGTAAGGTTGACTTATATTTTGAAGAATCGATGAATTTAAGGTGGAATTATAGTAATTTAGGTTACTTATGGGAATGATTAACCTATCTTGGGAAAAATATGTTTAGGTTAGATACTTTTGTTATAAGATGTTAGGATTGGTTGATGTTGTTTGGAGATGAACAATAAAGTTTATTTTGGAAGACTATGTTATCAAATCCTTCTTGTATTTGGGTTTCAATCATAGTTTGGTTTATTTTGAAGGTATTTTAAGGACCATTATTTATGGAATGGTCTATGATGAACTTTGGGTAGTACCATGGAACTTTGAAGATTTAAAAGTCGTTTCCATTCCTATGGGATTATTTCTTTTTGAAGAGTTGTTTTACCTTACCCTTTCTATTTTTGGGATAATGTTTAAAGATAGAAGAAATAGATAGTTAATCTTTTTTGGATTATGTTATTCTCTAGAAGATGATTCATGTGCTTTTGATGAGACCAAGTGTTTTTTAATTCTCATCGTTTGGAGAAAAGATTAGTTTTGGTAGAGACTTATTAAAGGATGAAACTCTACTTGAAGGTAGGTATATTTTTTTATGTTTTTGTTCTATGTAGTAAATGAATTCCTAAAAATTATGAAAAGGAACGTAAAAAAAATGTTGTTGGTTTACATTTCCTACTAGGTAATCAAAGACCGTTTACACACATCATAAGTTTGGGATTTTCTTATGGTTAACTTTCTCCTAATCATGTTTTCTATCACTCTCCCTCAGAACTTGACCCTTTGTTTTCTCCTCCATGTTCATGTTTTCCTACATGGAATCCTAGTGTGGGTTAACTCGGGTGACCTTTGTACTTCCCTTTCTTTCTTTTAAAGTAATAGTTTTACTGACTCCTTTTCCAATGTGGGACTTTCAATGAAATTTCAAAACCCCAATTTTAAAAATTGTGAGGACACAATTTCTTAAGGGGGGAAGATTGTAACGACCCGAAATTTTGAATAAATCTTGTTTCCTAATTTTGTGTGTTATTTTATTTTATTTTTATACTCAACATAAAATGTTTCATTTGATAACATGAGTATAATTAAAATGAGACCGTTGGGTTTTGACTGTTATATGAACATTGGTTAATATGACCGCTGTGAACTAAATGTTTCGATTTTTGTCTCTAAATACAATTGATCTTGGTTAATTAATATAGAAAGAAGATTTGATGGCCTCACCCAGTAGTCTTGGACCAATCGAAGCCCATCTAACAGAACTTGGGAAGGATGTAGCACCACTGGGCTTTGCTCTAGACCAAACCCAAGCTGAACTTCATCGTGTGAAGCTAGAACGGAATCGCCTTTGCGAGAAGTTCAAACTGATAGAAATTACTACTTGTGCGATGTTGGATGAGCCTCCCTCGAATTCTCTCACCTTAGCACACCTTACACTTAGGTCCTATGCTGGTGTGATAAGGGGCTATATAAGGAGACCGTAACTGCCTTGTGTAATACTTTGTTTTAAATAAAAATTGTTATTTCTTCTTAGGATGATGTTTATGAATTTTAAAATGACCAGATAAATATAGTATGCATATTTTTTATGAATTTTAGAAAAATGATATTTTAAAAAACTTTATGTAAACCTTAAATAATTAAAAACATGTAATGATATTCAATATATGGTCTTCTACAATTATGTCCAGTACAAAATTTAGAGTCTAATAAGATCAACTTGATTTTTGATGAATAGTAAATTATGAATAGTGATTTTATGCTTAGGATTAGTAATGTGACCAAATGGATTAGTAATCTCACTTAAAGAAAGTATTAATATAATATAGGCACCTTGATTAAGTAATGCTATTCAATAAAATGGTTAAATAACGGTTTCATAAATTATTATTCAAGTATTAGTTTTTTCGGGTGAATAGTGTTTTTTAATTAAAAATTAAATTAAAAATATTTAGAAAATTATTTTTATAAAATGGATTTCATTTTTGAACTTAGATCATCGATATTATGTTAAGGTAATTTTTGGGGTTTTTTCTGAAAAAATGAATTTTCGGTGAATGGTGTATTTATTTAAAAAATAAATTAAAAATATTTAGAAAATTATTTTTATAAAATGGAGTTTATTTTTGAAATCAGAGCATTGATATTTGGTTAATGTGAAATTTTGGGATTTTTCTGAGAAAGTTGAATTTTCAGTGAATAGTAAAAATACAGTTTTAGGGTTTCGGTATGTTTAATGACATCATAACTGTGTCATGATGATGCCATGAGATATTTTAAGGGATGGTCGACTAAAGGGGATGAATTTTTGTATGAGGTTTCCAAAGTGGCCAATACCATGGGAAAATACCATGGGCAAGCCCATGGTTTTTTCAAAACCACCAATGAGGTGTCCCTTGGCCATTAATGTCTTGTCTCCTCACTTTCCCTATAAATACCAAGCAATCCTCTCATCCATTCGACTCCCCACACTCCCCCAACAAAGTTCTGGTCTCATTACCTCCCAAGGAGTCCTCCCAAGGTTCCCCCAAGCCCTCAAGGTCCCAACCTTTGAGTTTTAAGAGTTATGTTTTAAGGTAAGGGATCCAACCTCTCTCTTTCTTTTCAAGTAATCTCTTTTATGTCATTTCTTTTATGCTCCATGTTCTTATGTTAAAGGATGTTCTTTTATATTCCTTTTACTTCCCTTTTCATGTTCATATAATGAGAGATCCCCTCTTACTCTCATTATTTCTTTTTATGAAGTTTTAAGTGGCGCCGTTAGGCTGCCGAATTTTTTAAGTGGTTTTTTCACCCTTCTCGTTTTCAAGTTCTATTTTCATGTCAAGTCTTTCAAGTTACTTTTTATTATTTTGGGGTATGATATATATATCTATCATACTGATCTTTTATGATCATATGATGAGAGACCCCATTTGATCTCTTCAATTCAGTATTTTGAAGTTTTAAGTGGCGGTGTTAGGCTGCCGAATTTTGAAGGGATTCTTTCTTCTTTCTCATTTTTCAAAGTTCTACTTTCATGTAAAGTATTTCAAGTTCCTTTTTATTATGTTGGGGTATTATCTCTATATCTATCATACTGATATTTTATGATCATATGATGAGAGACCCCATTTTATCTCTTCAATTCAGTATTTTGAAGTTTTAAGTGGCGTCGTTAGGCTACCGAATTTTTAAGGGATTCTTTCACCTTTCTCTTTTTTCAAAGTTCTACTTTCATGTCAAGTCTTTAAAGTTCCTTTTTATTATTTTGGGGTATTATCTCTATATTTATAATACTGAAATTTTATGTTCATATGATTAGAGACCCTATTTGATCTCATAAAATCATTTTTGTTGAAGTTTAAGTGACGCTGTTAGGCTGCCGAATTTTCATAAGAGAAATCTTATTTTTGTATTCATTTCATGTTCTTCATTTAATATGGTATGTCTTTAAAATTTCACTAACATGTTCTTAAATACTTTATATTCTGTCCCTATACTGTTTTATGGGTCATTTATGAATGTTTGACCCATGTCCCCTCTCTTTTCAATGTTTTCTAAAACCCCGAAACATAGCCGTTATACTGCAGAATGTCCATCTCAAAATGTCTATATCTTTTTCTAAAGTTATTTTATTTGATTAAGTGAATAATCAAAGATCTCTCTTCTATATGGGTATTCACATATATACCAAAACATTCTATTTTAAATTCTGGGATTTACATACATGAGACCCACCTTCCTTTTCTGTGGGTTTTAAAGTGACACAAAGATCATGTCTTTAAAGCAGTTTTTAAAACGTTATAATTATGAAATTAAACCCATTTATTTTTTGCTATATGGTTTGTTTATGAAATGATTGATGATGATATATGTGTATCACATGATAATAAAGACAAATATAATGGTCCGCCCTGATAGCACTCCAATGAATTGGGTAAAGACTTAATCTCTAGAGATGACCATTTAGACTGATACCTTGGTAAATAACCTTGGTAATTTTTAATGACACCTTGGGGATGGACCTTGGTGAAATGAAATGGTTTTCAATATTAAATGTTTTAGCCACATCTTCAAGTTATGAAAAATGTTATTTTTATTATGATATATTTCATGATTTCTTTCTCATGCCTTAAAGTTCTTTTCATGACCTTATTTAAGTATCTCAAGTTCACATGTAATATGTTTCTCTTGTTTCCATTACTGGGCCTTCTGCTCACCCTTTCTTTTGATGTATGTCCCTAGGTTATGAGATGCAGTAATGAACCTAGGATTAATATGAGGAGAAGCCTTTCAAGTGTTTAAGAAGAATGTTTTATGTTTTCATGTTCTAAGTTCCTGGTTTCCAAGACACTAAACCTTAAAGATCCTCAGTTTTGTAAAATAAAATGAAAGTTTATGTGATAAAAAGGTGGGATGCTATAGAGGTTCTAGGTGATCAATGACACAGAAGCTGGGGAGAGGCAGTTCAAGTGGGCTGGGCCTACGGGTCATTTATTGGGCATGGTATACCTCTGGGCCTTCAGGTCATGCATTACCGGTCAGTCGGGCCTTTTTCCTTGGGCCTACAGGTCATGTATGGGTTCCCCTTCAACCCTTAAATGGGGGATTATCCAGAATAAAATAAAATAAAGAATCCTTCAGGCCATTCAGGTGGGTTTTATCGAGAAAATACATCCCTGTCTAGATACGAGCAGGTAGATGCGGCTCTGGAAAAGATGTACTTAGGAGTGAAAACTCTGACATGGAGTTTCAGGCTTAACCGGGGGTATCCTGGTATATGACAATGGGCCTTGTTTCACTCTTGGTTACGACACTCCTGAGAGATATGTTTGGTTAATCATAATCTTTTTATGAATCATTATAAAGGATTTATAGAGAAATGTAATTGTTTAAAGAATTAAATTTTAAGACATAAAATCCTTTATATTTAAAAGATTCATAAATGAAATAATCTTCTCACTAAGGTTTTATTATTTTATAAAATTGTGGGAAATAGGAGGAACTGTGAAAATGGTGACCGTAATGGACCATTCACTGACGGCCCTCCAAGGGAATCCGGAATGGAAACTTTCATGCGAATGATGAACCAACTGACACAAGTTATGGGAAATAACTTGAATCAAGCTGAGAGACTAATCTCACCATGAAGGGAACAACATTCTATTGAGTCCTTTATGCGTCAACGACCACCAACCTTCAGTGGATCGACTGACCCATTGATTGTTGAATAGTGGATCAACTCTATAGAGAATATCTTTTCTGTACTTCGCTATTCAGAGCAAGAGAATGTCACCCTGACTGTCTATCGCTTAGAGGGAGAATCTGATCAGTGTTGGGAACTGATTAAAAACATGAGTCCAAGAGTGGAGGTTGAAGCTATGGAGTGGGAAGAGTTCTGGGGGATATTATTTATTAAGTATTTCCCTCATTCCATGAGAACAAGAATGGATAAGGAGTTTCTCGAGCTGAAGTAGAAGGATAATGAATCTATGGGAAGCTATGAGATGAACTTAACAAGGCTTTCTCATTACACCTCAAGCTTTTTCATGGATTCTAATGGGAAGGTTGATAGATTCTTTGGTGGACTAAGACCTCATCTATGAAAGAATCTATCCAACCGAGACTATGACAGCTATGAAAAGATCGTAAGAAGTGAAATGAAGGTTGAACTAGAGTTTGGTGAGACACAATGATCTCATAAATCCAATGACAAGAAAAGATCAATGGAGCTAAGCTTAGGGAGGAGCTTCGATCAGGGAAGAGGAGGCAAGCAAGTACAACATCCCATGTGTAATAAATATGGGAATAAGTATTCATGGAACTACCTACTGGGGAGCGGGAAGTGCTACAAGTGTGGTAGAGATGGCCACATTGCGCAGAATTGTCATAGGGAGGTGAAGCCACAACTTCACAGCACTAACGACAAAAGGAAGATGGTGCATTCCCTACCTGATGTCCAATTATATAATTGTGGAAAACTTGGGCACTTTTCCAATCACTGTCCAAATCCGAGGGTAGTAGAGGGGAATCACCATCAGCCTCAACAATGGCCAAGGGAACAAGGTTGTACTTTTTTAATCAGTACGGCTGAAGTTGAAGTGCCAAATTATGTGGTGGTAGGTACTCTTGTTGTTATCTTAAAGCTAGCAATTACTTTTTTTTATTCTGGTTCTACGCATTCCTTTATTTCCTCCAATTTTTGCGAAGAATTTAGAATCAACCCCTGACTTTCTAAAAGTAGAGTTACTAGTCAAGACTCCTGGTGGAATTATCCAAGCATCGTTAGTGTTTAGAAACTCTAGTATTTACTTTGGTGAGAACAATATTATTGAAAATATAGTAGTCATTACCATGCTAAAATTCGACATTATACTAGGGATAGACTGGTTCTTAAAGTATAATGCTAAGATCAAATGCATAAGGAAATATTATTATTCTTGAATGAAAAACCTAAGTTATCTTCCAATGAGAGATATCTCAACCTGATCTTTGTCTAGAAGAACCTCCTATATCCTTCTTTATAGAGTTGATCAGTGAAGAAGAAGAAGAAGATGAGAGTTTAAGGATTTAAAATGTTTCCATCGTCTTGGAATACATTGACGTATTTCCTGATGAGTTTCCCGAACCTCCCCCAGAAAGAGAGGTAGATTTCTCCATTGAACTCATACATGGATCTCATCCAATATCAAAGACCCCATATAGGATAGAAAATGTGGAGCTGGAAGAGTTAAATAAACAACTCCAAGATCTTTTAAAGAAGGGTTTTATCCGATTGAGTGTGTCTCCTTGGGGAGCACCAGTTCTCTTTGTGAAGAAGAATGATGGATCGATGCGGCTATGCATTGATTATAGAGAACTGAATAGGATCACAATGAAGAACAAATACCCTCTTCCAAGAATTTATGACTTATTTGAACAACTTCGTGGGGCTCAATTATTCTCTAAGATTAATGTTCGATCTGGTTATCATCAATTGAGGGTGAAGAAAGAAGATATTCCAAAAACTTCTTTCCAATCAAGATGTGGGCATTATGAGTTTGTTGTTATGCCCTTCGGACTGACTAATGCACCTTCTATTTTTATGTATTTGATTAATAGAGTATTTAAGGAATACCTTGATAACTTTTTGGTAGTTTTTATTGATTATATTCTGATATATTTCAAAAGTTGTGAGGATCGTGAGGGTCATCTAAGGTTTATTTTGCAAACTCTATGGAAGGAGAGGATTTTTGGAAAGTTTAGAAAATGTGAATTCTGGTTACAACAAGTTGCTTTCTTGGGGAACATTGTTACCAATGAAGGGATCACAGCTGACTTTTCAAAGATAATGGTTGTAGAAGAGTGTCCTCAGCCTACAGAAATAACTAAGATTCGTATTTTCCTTGGATTAGCAGGATATTATAGGAGGTTTGTGAAAAAACTTTTCATGGATTTATAATCCATTGACCAAGTTAACTCGAAAAGGGGTCAAGTTCATCTGGACAAAAGAGTGTGAGGAAAGTTTCCAAGAGGTGAAGAAGATATTGGTTACTGAACCCATGTTAACTCCACCCTCAAGTGGAGAAGGATTCATTATTTTTAGTGATGTATATTTGAAAGGGCTTGGGTGCGTCCTCATGCAAAACGACAAAGTCATTTCTTATGCATCTCGATAGTTGAAGACTCATGAGCAGAACTATCCTACGCATGATCTGGAGCTGGCTGCAGTTGTTTTTGCTCTGAATATATAGATGCACTATCTTTATGGGGAGAAATGTGATATATACAAAGACCATCAAATTTTAAAGTTTATTTTCATGCAAAATGAATTGAACATGAGACAAAGGATATGATTGGAACTTCTCAAAGACTATTATTGTTCAATTCATTATCATCCTAGAAGACCAAACAAAGTCACTGATACATTAAGCATGAAAGAACCAGTTGATCTTTCCATGATGATGATTCAAAGAGATCCTTTGATCAATGACCTAATGAAGATGGACATGGGAATTATAAGGGAAGGAACATCATCAACCCTAACCCAAATGATTTCTCAACCGTCATTACTAGAGAATATCAAGAAAGCTCAAAAATAATATCCTTTGTTACAGAAGAAGTTTTAGTTTGTAAAGGATGGGAAGTTTCCTAAGTTCAATATTGATTAAGAAGGTGTACTAAAATTTTGTACAAGAATATGTGTTCCATATATTCCAGAAATAAAGAAGGAGCTGATGGATAAATCTCATAGCTATACTTTCTCTATACATCCTAGAAGCACAAAAATGTATAGGGGTCTTCGTGATCATTATTGGTTGGATAATATGAAAAGGTAGATTGCTCACTACACTTAAAATTTCCTGGTATGTCAGAAAGTAAAGGTAGAGAAAAAACTTCCTAAAGGGGTATTACAACCACTACCCATACTAGCATGGAAGTGGTACAATTCACTATGGGCTCCATCGCTGGTCTCCTGATAACTTCCAAGGGAAACAATGTGATATGGGTTATTTTGGACTGTCTCACCAAGACTGCCCATTTTATCTCCATTTGGGAATATTTATCTCTTGATCAACTTTCTAGGATTTACATAAAGGAAGTGGTCAGGCTGCATAGAGTTCCACTTTCTATCTTATCTGATTGTGATCTAAGGTTCACATAAAAATTCTGGAGAAGTCTTCAACATGCTCTGATCACTGAATTAAATTTCAGTATGGCCTATCACCCCCAAACTAATGGTCAATCTGAAAGGACTATTCAAACACTCGAGGATATGCTGAGAACATGCTCAATAGAATTTAAAGGAGGATGGGATCAACATCTCCCTTTATTTGAGTTCTCTTACAAAAACAGCTTCCACTCAAGCATTAAAATGGCACCCTATGAAGCTCTATATGGTAAGCAGTGTAGAACTTATAATTTTTGGCATGAAGTTGGTGAGATAAATCTTCTTGGGCCTAATCTTGTGCAAGAGATGACAAAAAAATTCCATTCCATCCAACAACACATTAAGGCTGATTAGATTCGGCAAAAGAACTATGTCAACAACCATCGAAGGGAGTTGAAGTTTGATGTTAGTGACAAAGTCTTTCTTTAGATTTCACCTTGGAAGAGACTCATGAGGTTTGGGAAGAAAGGGAAGCTCAGGCCAAGGTAAATTGGCCCCTATGAAATCCTTGATCGTGTGGGAGCAGTGGCCTATCGGCTTGCACTTCCTCCAAATCCAGCACAAGTTCATGATGTATTCCACGTATCCCTCTTGAGGAAGTACATACCTGACCCTTCACATGTACTAAATCTAGAGGTGGTGCAACTGGAACATGAACTCTATTTTGAGGAGAAACCGGTGGAGATCTTGGATCGTAGAGACAAGGTTCTATGCAACAAGACTACCCACCTTGTTAAGGTGTTGTGGAGGAACCACAAATGTGAAGAAACCACGTGGGAACCAGAGGAGTCTATGAGGCAGAAGTACCCACACCTTTTCTCTTCTGAGGGTACGAGTTAAAATTTCAGGGAAGAAATTTCTTAATGGGGGAATAATGTAATGACATGAACTTTTGAATAATATTTTTTTTAATATTGTGTGTTATTTTATTTAATACTCAACAAAATTATATCTTTTAATTAATAAAGAGAGTATAATTAAATGAGACCATTGGGTTTCGATTGTTATATGATTGTTGGTCAATATGACCATTGGAAACTAAACTCTTAACTTTACATTTATTGTTTATAAATACAAGTGATCTTGGTTAATTATTATAGAAAGAAGAGTCAATGGCCTCATCCAGTAGACTCGGGCCATACAAAACCCATCTATCGGAGCTTGGGAAGGAGGTTGCATCTTTAGGATTTTCTCTGGACCAAGCCCAAGATAAGCTTCAACATGTGAATCTTGAACAGAATCTCCTAAGGGAGAAGTTCAAGTTGATTGAAATCACCACTCGGGCAATGTTGTCTGAGCCACCCCAAGATTCTATCACCATAGCACACCTTACACTTAGAACCTATGTAGGAGTTATAAGGGAGTATTTAATGAAACCTTAGTTACTTTCTGTAATCCTTTTGTATAAATAAATTTTTTATTTCTTATTATGGTAAAATTTGTGATTTTCAAATGTACGGATAAATATAGGATGAATATTATTGATGAATTTTGGAAAAAGGGTATTTTAAAATATTCATGTAAACTTTAAATAACTAATAATGTGAAATGATTTTCAATAAATGGTCTTCTACAGTTGTGATCAGTAAAAAATTTATAGTCTAATAAGATCAACTTAATTTTTAGTGAATAGTAAAGTATGAATAGTAACATACCCGTATGAATAGTAATGAATATTAAATCGACCAAAAAAATAGAAACTTTACCGTTGAATGTATAAATACATTTTAGACATTTTAAAAGTGAGAAAATGATCATAGTATAAGTTTTTGTATTTTTGTATGTCATAAATATTTTATTTACAATTTTATAATTAATTTAATAATTTAAAATGGAAATTTTTTTTATAAAATTTAATCATATATTTTTACTTTATTGTCTTATGGTTATACAATAATTTTATGGGATTTTGATTACTTTCTTAAGGTGTTACAAAATGAGTTATAGTTTTAAAGTTGTATTTTTAGAATAAATAATGATTTTATTTAAAAATTAAATTAAAATTATTTAGAAAATTATTTTTATAAAATGGAGTTCATTTTTGAATTCTGAGAATTGATATTAGGTTATAGTGAATTTTTGGGATTTTTCTGAAACAGATGAATTTTCGGTGAATAATAAAAATACAGTTTTGAGTTTCGGGTGTTTAATGACATCATTGATGATGTAATCATGATGTAATAAATATGGTAGACTTTTTAATAGTAAGATATGTTATGATGTGTCCCAAGTGGAAAATACCATGGGAAAATATCATGGTCAAGCTCATGGTTTTTCAAATACAACCTATGAGGTGTCCCTTGAAAATTAATTAAATATTCCCTCACTTTTCCTATAAATATCAAGCCATTCCCTCATTCATTTCATTCCAAAATACTCCTAAATGAATCTCTAGTCTTTCTAACTCACAAGGATTCCTCCAAATTCTCCTTCAATCCCCTCAAGTCCCAACCTTCAAGCTTTCAAAGATACTCTTCAAGGTAAGGGAACCTTTTACCCTCATCTTTTAAGTCATGACTTCCTTTATGTTATATCTTCTAGTTTCCATTTTATTATGTGGGGGTATGTTATTATATATCATTATTATTTTTCATATCATGTAAAAATGATGAGATACCCTTTCTTATCTCATCAATTTATTTTCTTAATTTTTAAGTGACGTCGTTAGGCTGCCGAATTTTCGTAAAATAAATCGTATCTTCTCTTTTCTTTTGAGTTTCATTTTCATATGGTATTTCCTTCAAATATAAATACCATGATATTATTTATTTTTATTCTATAACCATACTGTTTTATGATTTATTTATGATTGGGTGACTCTTTTCCCCTCTGTTTTCAATGTTTTCTAAAACCATGTTATATAGCTGTTATGCTGCAAATTGTTCATCTCAAAATCTCTCTCTTTTTCTCAAGAAATTATCTTAAATTATTTATGTGAATACCCAAATCTATTTTCATTTCTAGGGGTATTAATCAATACAGAAAATTGATCTATTTTATTCTGTAATTGACATGCATATAACCATCACTCCCTTTCCAAGGGTTATAAATGACATAATGATCTTATTTTTAAGCACTTTTAAAACATCACGATTTTGAAATAAAAACCATTTATTTTATTCTATTTGGGTTATTTATGAAATTTTTGATTATGATCTATGTGGATAAAATTAAAATAAATACATATTAATGGTGTTCCCTGATAGTCCTCCAATTCATTGGGTAAATAATTTAATCTCTAGAGATGACAAGTTTCACGATACCTTGGTGAATAACCTTGGTAATGTTTTTATGACACCTTGGGAATGAACCCTGGTGATATGTTCATGAATGTCTAAATGAAATGTTGTAGCCACATATTCAAGTTTTTATTCAGGTTCTTTTAATTATGAAATTTCTCTTTTTCTATTGCTCATGTATTTATGTTTTTCATCAAGTTCTTATTGATATCACAAGTAAACTGATTCCCTTGCTTTCCTTACTGAGCCTTCTGCTCACCCTTTCCTTTGATATATGTCTCAAAGTTATGGGATAAAGTAATTTTACATAGGATGAACTTATGATGAAGCCTTAAAAGTGTATTAGAATAATTTTTTATGTTTTTTTCATGTTTTATGTTCCTAATTTCCAAGTCACTATACTTTAAAGATCTTCTCTTTGTAAAATGTAATGAAAAGTTATGTAATAAAAATGCAGGATGCCATAGTTGGTATAAAAGGAAAGTTTATTTATTTATAGAAATTAGGCTATGAAAATTTTAGTGAATGATTATAGTTGAAAAATTTGTTGAGTGTAACCAAAATATTTATCTCATGTTCCCTTTGGACATTAGGAGACATTATTCCAAGTTCATGAATTAATGTTTTTTGTGGTAACATACTCAACAAATAGTTTAGTGGTACTTGAATCATAGGAAATAAGTGATGAATATAAAATGTAAGATTTACCCAATTGTGGAAAGACAATTCTTTGTTATGTAAAACTAAAATATCAAAGGGGGTTATTATTTTGAATGTTATGGTGGGTATTCAAGATACATGATACATGGGTGGTAAAAATAAAAGTACCAATAAGGATCAATTGGTTATACCAAGTCTGTATTACTAAATCCATTAGAGTTTTACTTATTATATCTAAATTCTAAGATCATTTAATTGGGAATTTTATTTCATGACCATCAATCATGGAAGGTGTCTATATGACACAACTAGAAATGGATGATGACACCATTGGGTGCCAATAAGGGTTGCAAGTTACTTAAATCTAGTTTAGGATTAAAGTAAGTAACAATATCTTAGATAATTCATTTGGAATGAATCTTTTACATGTGTATATTATAGGTTAATGGGAGATCCATAGTTTTCCAAGATAAATATGTTCAACAACATATGGAAAATAGATATTGGTCTTATAGTTAGTTAAGACTAGGTTCAAATTATTTCTCTAGAGATTGACTTAAAGTAACAACCTAAGTTTTAGGGAACATGATCTACTGAGGTAGGTATAATTGTTTCTTGGGCCTACTCAATCATACATATTTAGACATGGTATTTAAAAATACAAGTGGAACAATTCAAGGGAATAATTATTATCAATGTCTCATGGAATAATCTCTCTAGGTAAGACATGAAAAGGCATAGAAGGATATTAAGTGGTGAATTGATTTCTATACACTTCATTTATGGATCAATCACATATTCCATGATATGTACATGAATTTATATTTCAATTATATATTTATATTAGGAAAATATAAATTATATCCAAGAGATCTATAAGTGATACAGACATAAATATCTGATTGTACTTCAGAAAGTACAAATGATATGAAACTGGTATGTGGAGCATAAGGATACTAGTTATGGTGGGACACAAACTAGTATTAATTCAATCAGATTGATCTAATATCATAGTTAGGATAAGGTTATGACTGATAAAATATCATATGATCCAGTGGTATCCATA
This sequence comes from Viscum album, assembly GCA_963277665.1. NCBI lineage: Eukaryota > Viridiplantae > Streptophyta > Magnoliopsida > Santalales > Viscaceae > Viscum > Viscum album. The sequence goes on from OY728140.1 coordinate 314,527,175, forward strand.
CCTACAAATACCTAGTATATTGTAACTTCTAAGGCAGCTAAGAAGGAGCTAAACGCAATGATTTGTTCCTATAAGGCCCCATTATTAAACATTACTTATTCTTGAGTTAGGTAAAAAATTTGAATTTATTTCACATAGAGGATCTTTTAAATTTTATAGCTTTATATAATTAGGCCATAAATCATACATAACAACTCAAATATTACAAGGTAGACACTTCTACTCCCTATCCATTTTTCTCATAAAATGAAAAATGTTTAAAAATAAATGTGGTTTCTTTTCATGTTTAAACTTCATAACTTTTCCTTGATCTTGTCCTTGACTCTATTATTCTTTAAATCCTATGAAAAACATTTCAAAACTTAGCATGAGAATAAAAGGCTCAGTAAGGGATACAAAAAGAAGTGAAAATGAAAGTCTTATAAAAACATGTAAACCATGAATACCTTATCATAAAGCAATACTTTTAACCTTTAAGAAGTAGTAAATACACTTCACTAAATATAATCTCACTACTTACCATTTTTGTAACAAAAATATTACCATAAAACCTATAGAAAGCAACATATAACATATAAAGTTAACTTGGTACATAATCATACTTAAATGGAATAACCATACAGTCGAATTCCACACATATCACTAAATGGATTAGTCATACAGCCGACTTCCATACCCAATGCATTGGAGGTTATAACGTAACCACCCATCCTTGGTTTATCAAAAAACCACCCATCTTTGATTTATCATGTAACCACTTGTCTTTGGTTTATCATGTAACCACCCGTCAAATGTCTAAGTACCATTATATAATCATAACACATAAAAGACTGAAATTATCAACATTTCACTCATAAAATTTCATTTACAATCATAAGAAATCATTTCAAGATATTGAAATAGTCAATAAAATTTCAAAACCATTTTAAATACTAAAATACCCAAAAAGGGAATAAGGTATTTATTTTCCTTTTAAAACATTAAGGATTATAGAGGAAGTAAATTATCAAATAACAGTTACAGCGGTGGAGAAGTCATTGTCACTGCATACATTAAAAAAACATTCCTTTTGTCATTTTGTGAAGAAAGTAAAATATTTAATATAAAAATATTCCTTTTGAAAACCTTGTAATGAGTTAAAATTCAATGGGGTTGATTATACACCTTATAAAAGAAGGTGTTGTATAACATCAAAATATGCCTCAATGAATGGATATTGAGACGAAGTCCCTTACAAAGATCATATCATTATATTAAGGATAAATCAATGAAATAATTATGTATGAAAAATATAAATACACCCAATATAAGTGGATATTCATTGTAAAACAATCAGATGTAATTCACACATATTCTTGGAAAAACAAAACCAATGACATGGATATTTAACTCAATTAATGGAAATTGAGTTAAGATTTACCTTACCTTAAGTTCGATTCATTATGTATGTTCCTTAAAGAATAATAAACATAGGTTAATTTATACTTTATTAAGAAAAAATTTCAAGTTTATTATTTCTTTTATATCACTTATTACCAGGCTATAAAAATAACATAATTCTTTAACTTCATATCGGACATTTTGTCGATCTTTGGTACTTGAGTCGAAAATGAACATGGTTTGATGTCACTAGTCCATGTGGTCATAAGTACATCATATATAGAATAAAATTCATGACATAATGATAAATTTTATACATAAATTATACTTTTTAAATAAAACCATTTATTTATGGTATAAAAAAATTAACAATGTTATAATCATGGAGATAATAGGTCGTACGTATGCATAAGTAATGTTTCCCTTTTTCACTGATCATTATGGAAATAAGGTAATTATTATTTTATCTTTATGTAATGATAATAATATAATTAAAATAATAATAATCATTTAAATATACTTATATATATATCATAAAAGTGATGTGGTGAATAAAAATGATTCATATCGCTTCGTGGAGGTGATAGTTCACACATACGCACGAACAATGTTATCATTTTTATGTATATGTAAAGTAAGAACATAATAGAAATATTATTATTTTAAAATGATAAATATATAATTAATATCATAAATAAACATTTATTATAGCATTATAACCATCCTTTATAGAGGGTAATGAGAAATAAATTATATCGGTTTGCGTGGCGGTAGTCTGCCATACACATGAAGGAAATGTACATTTCCCATTTGCTGAAATTGGAGATGGATTTAGGTGATGATATTAACATAATAACATATCAGTATATTTAGTATAATAGATTTATTATTTCATCATGTATTAAATATATTTAAAGTAATTGGAAGAAGAAATAAAATATAAATACTTAAAAAATGATACATCTTCTTCGGTTGATCACCTTTGAAGAACACCTTAACACCTCTAAAGAGGGTGTTCTGCCTAAACTAAGGCCTCAAGAATTTGGGAAGGAATTATAGGAAGGTATTTATGCAGATATTTTCTAAACCAAAAGTATTTTTAAATGTGAGTATTATACAAGAGTGGGTACCTTTTTATAGGAGAGGGGAGGGGCACCCTTGGAAACTCTTAAAATATTAAATTAATATAAATTCAATTTCAGTTAAAAATGGTTCCAAAATAATTTATATATAAGATAATATGATTTTGGTTCCAATACTCATCCTAAAATTAAAATTAAACAAGTTTTGAATATTTTTTAATCTTTGTATTTTTTGTTTAACCCTTATTTTACCCTTTTTAATCTTATCGTGATATCATGTTATTTACACTTTGTGGGTTAATGTAATTACTATAACATTTAAAACAATAAAAATAAGTGTCATTTATGAAATAATAGGAATTAAAATAACAATTTTTCCAAATCTTATATTTTTAGGGATTTTATAGCATTTAATAAACTATTTTATATTTTAAAATATGAATAGTGTCAATTCTGACAGTATTCATTGGTTGACTTTTAAAAAATATCATAACTGCAAGATAAGTTCAAACCAACTCCTTTAAATCATCAAAAACATGTCAAATATATCCATAAAATTTTTTTATTACATAAATTATCTCAAATTATATTTATTTTAATATTTATAAAATCATTTATTTGATTCTTTCATTAATTAAGAAATTACTACATCATCATTGTGTCATAACTATATTTAAGTATTTAATTTATAAAAATTATAGATAAATTATCATGATGTAGGTAATAATTTTAGATTTCTAAATACTATTTATAGTTTAATATATCCCCTGTATAAATCCGTATTAAAATAATTTACTTTTTGAAAACAAAAATGTAACAAAAATGACTATTCATTGACTATAATATTATAAATGCATTAAAGTCATCCAAGTGACTCCAAGTGCTCCTAAAATAAATAAAAGGATTCTAATGGTCTGGATACACTCATCAAATTAAATTAGGAAAAGTGTTAGGGTAATTTTATATTATTATAATATTATTTTTACCTTTAATTACCCGATTCACCTTTAACTAAGGTAATAAAATTAATTACCAAAGTTACTATTCATAATGTCCAAAAATAAAAGGGACCTATTTAAATAATTTTAACTTTTGATTCAAAATATGGAATCAATTTTTCTATATTCAAAACCCATAATTGGCATAAATTAATTAAAAATTAATCCTCATTGTCAAAACGAGAAAACGGGTTTTTAAAAGTAAAAACTATCAAAAGATATACATGTGTTTATCTCTAATTTCAATGTAAAATTACTTCTAATGGCCAAAATTGGATTAAATTATAAAAAATTAATCTAATTATACTTTAAAACCAATTAAAAAGATAATATAACTATATTAATAAGTTAGATAAAAAAGAAATTTTGGATTAAAATGCAGTATTTTTCACTATTGATTAAAAAATGAATATTATCAGAAAAATACCAAAAATTTATCCAAAGTAAAATTTTATTTCATGATTTCAAATAATAAGTTTAGTTTTTCAAATATAACATATAAAACTATCAAAAAATAGAGCTAAAATGGGTTCACCATCAAAAGGTGGTAAAACTGCATTTTTTTGAAAAATACTTCTTTTATCCAAACAATTGAAGTTTTTCTTATAGAATGTATATAAAAATATAATATGAATTTTAAATATTAAATTGAATATATTACATATATATTTCATTAATAAAATCCATCAATAGTGATTTTATTATTTTATAAACTCACATATTTTCATTTAAATAGTTTTCAGAAAAACGCATCCTTTATATTCAATTGATTTTTATTTAATTTCATAATTAATTTGGTAAAAAGTGAATCATTATATAAACATATGTAAACTATATTTTCATAATTCAGTTAATAAATTTCATTCCAACCATTATAATGGATATGTGATAACTATCATAATAATATTAAGTTGTTCATTTAAGCTAAAAGTGGCATATCATGTATGCTATCGAACATTGTGTTTCCTTTTAAAAACTTGGGATGTTAAATCCTCTCCCTTTTGAAAATTTTGTCCTTGAAATTTTAATTTGGTATTGGTAACTAAAGAATGAATCTTCGAAATACCTTTATTACAATCCCACATCGTAAAAAGGATTAAGAAAACTTCTACTTTTAAAGAATGAAAGGAAAGTATGAAGGTCACAAGAGATACCATGAACTAGGATTCCATGTAGGAAAATATGGACATGGAAGAAAAAACTAACTATCAAGTTCTTCTGGAGAATAATAGAAAACATTATTAAGAGAAAGTTAATAATAAAAAAACATATATTTGTGACGGGTTAAACATTTTTTTCATTTCATAGTAGGAAAAGTAAATAGAAAATGTTTTTGTTTTAAGATACTTTTCATAAATTTGAGGAATTATTTTACTACATAGAATGATAAAATACTGAAATATAATTACTTGAAAAGTATAGTTTCATAATTTAGTCAATTTCCACCATAATCTCATCTTTCCCTCCAATCGGTGAGTATTTAAGATGATTTTTTCATGCCTAGAGCACTATAATCAAATTCTAAAAACTCACATAATCCACAAAAGGTTAACTACCTATTTCTCCTACATTTAAAAATTAACCAAAACCAAAATGGTTAGTATAATATAAGATAATTCCCCAAAAATAATAATCCTTTATAAGAATAAAGACTACTTTTAATTTCAAAAATTAAATAGTAATACCCGAAGTTCAACATAGACCATTAAAAAAATAATTATCCTTAAAATTCCTAAAATAATCCAAACTAATTATTAAAACCCAAAATTCAGAAGGATTTGATCATATAGTCTTCTTGGATAAATTTTAAAATTTATCTCTAAATAACATAAATTACTCTTAATGTTTCATACCAAAAAGTAATTTCCCTAGTAATCTTCAATATATGCTAAATGTTTCCATAAATAACCTAAATCATTATAAGTACATAATAAAAATCATATATTCATCCAAAATATAGTTAAAAAATTAATCCTAAATTAAAATACCATACTATTATATTTACCTTAATCATTTAGAGTTTCTAAAAATAGTAAACGCCTTCCTAAATAACATTTATCACTTAATCCCTAAATCATTTTCCAATACCATGGTAATATATTCGATAAAATATAAGTTCCAAAAATCAACTTATAAAATCATTTAACTAAAAATAATGAAGTCATACTAACCAGGGACTTCACGTAGGCCAGTGGTAGGTGATAAAACCCTGTCACACTTCTGTTGTGGGTTTGATTCTCGTAGCCTTGTCTGACATGATGGGTTGTAACATGGTATGTGTATTGTCCCTTTTTCTAAAACTATATAATTCTTATCAAATTCCCAAAATGAGATAAAATATTCAAAAATAACTATAACATATTTTAATCTCATAGTTTATCTCATGACTTTCATTTTTCATCCTAAAAGGTAATATGCCATAATTACCTCAAAATAAAGGATCATATAAACCCTAATGGTTACCTTTATAATTATGTTCATACAAGAAAAGATAATTCTTCCTCTCATAATATTTTCACATAAAAAACTTCAGGTTTACACATACTAAAAAAAATCTTCCAAATTAATCTTATCATCAAAAGGGCATTAATACTTTTAAACATTTCATTATCTATAGATCTTACATAACTCTTAAATTCCTAAAATGTAGACATATTAATCATAAAGAATTCTTAATGATTCCTTAACCATGATTTTTATTACTTAATACTTATTTACTAAAAACAAAAACATTAATCATGTCCTAATATTCAATAATGTAAAAACACGAGTTAATAAATAATTCATACCTTTTGTATGTCATTTTCAGTTTCCTCATCTTCAATTGGAATGGCATTAGGTATTTTTAAACATATATTTATACTATCATGCAGATCCCATTCCCAAACGTTATTTTTAGGAAATATATTTTCATAAGGAACATACTCCTTAAATTTAAAACATTCAATTGATAACTTGGAAAGAACTTCATTCCCTTTCCTAGAGTTAACTGAACGATTCCTTTTTCCTTAGTAGATTATTACTTTATAACCTTCATTACCACATCTATAACATCTTCCTTCCCCTTTAAAACATTTTCCTAGGTTTTTCTTTCCACATCCTTGTCACATATATTGTTGAATATACTTACCTTTATGATCAATATAACCCAAACTTCCATAGGTATTTTTTTCTCTCATATATGATGCCTTAGAAAAATCACTAAGGTTAAAGTGGTCAATCATTACTCCTGACAGTTGCTTTAGAATTACCATGAGAGTTCTCATTGCAGCTCCTATTTCATTTGGTTTCTTATTCAAAAAACCACCACATTTTCCTTCACATCCATTATTACTTTGGTTCCTATTGGATTTAGCCATTTACTAAAACCAAAAAGGTTAGTGTGAGTATATCAATAAAACCATCATATACTATCATATGAGTAGATTAAACACTAAGATATACTTATTCATGTTATATCAAAATAATTCAATTTATCTAAAATAACTATGTCTCTTTATAATATGCTAACCATTGTGGTTATATACATCTTGTCACTTATGTTTAAATAACACTCTAACCTCTAAAGTTATTTAAACCGACCTCTGATACCAACTATAAGGCCCCAGCCTTAAAAATTACTTATTCTTGAGTTAATTCAACAAGTTTACTTTATTTTACATAGAGGATATTTTTAATTTTATAGATTTAGATAATTAGGCCATAACTCATACATAAAAACTCAAATATTACAAGGTATACACTTCTACTCTCTATCTTTTTTTCATAAAATGAAAAATGTTTAAAAATAAACATGGTTTCTTTTCATGTTTAAACTTCATAAATTTTCCTTGATCCCATCCTTGACTCTATTATTCTTTAAATATTATAAAAAAAATCTCAAAACTTGGGATGAGCATAAAAATCTCAGTAAGGGATACAAAAATAAGGGAAACTATTAGTCTTTCAAAAACATGTAAACCATGAATACCTTATCATAAAGTAATACTTTTCACCTTTAACAAGTAGTAAATACACTTCACTAAATATAATCCCATTTCTTGCAATTTTTTAAACCAAAATATTACCATAAAACCCATAGAAAGCAACATATAACATATAAAGGTAACTTGGGACATAATCATACTTAAATGAAATAACCATATGGTCGACTTCCATACATATCACTAAATGGAATATCCATATATCCAACTTCCATACCCAATGACCCAATGAATTAGAGGTTATAATGTAACCACCCATCCTCGTTTTATCATGGAACCACCCATATTTTGTTTTTCACGTAACCAAACATCTTTGGTTTATCATGTAACCACCTGTCAAATATCCAACTACCATTATATAATCATAACACATAAAAGATTACAATTATCAACATTTCACTGATAAAATTTCATTTGAAATCAAAATAAATCATTTCAAGATATTGAAATAGTAAATACACTTTCAAAACCATTTTCAATTCCAAATTAGCCAAAAAGAGAATAAGGGGTTTCTTTTCCTTTTAAAAGCATTAAATATTATAGAGGAATCCAAGTATCAAATAACGGTTACGGCGGAAGAGAATTCGTTGGCGCTGCATAAGTTAAAAAAACATTCCTTTGTGGTCATAAGTCCTTCATATCCAAAATAAAATTCATGAAATAATAATCACTTGTATACATAAATTATACTTTTAAAATAAAACCATTCATTTATGGTATGAAAAAATTAACAATGTTATAATCATGGAGACGGTAGGCTTTACGTACGCATGAGTAACATTTCCATTTTTCATTGATCATTATGTAAATAAGGTAATTATTATTTTATCCTTAAATAATGGTCATAATATAATTAAAATTATAATAATCATTTAAATATACTTATATATATCATACAAGTGATGTGGTGAATAAAAATGATTCACATTGCTTTATGGAGGTGATAGTTCACACATACGCACAAACGACGTTATCATTTTTATGTGCATGGAATTTAAGAACATAATAGAAATATTATTATTTTAAAATGATAAATATTTCATGAATAACATATATAAACATATATTCCATAATTATAACTAGAATTGATAAACAAGAATGAAAAATGAACTATATCAATTCGTGAGGTGGTAGTCTGTCGTACACACGAATGAAATGTTTATTTCCCATTTGACGAAATTGGAGATGGATTTAGGTGATGATATTAACAAAATAAAATCTAAGTATATTGAGGATAATGGATTTATTATTTGATCATGGATGAAGTATATTTAAAAGAAGTGGAAGAATAAATAAAAAATAAACACTTAAAAAATGATACCTCTTCTTCAGTCGATCACCTTTGAAGAACACCTTAACACCTCTGAGGAGGGTGTTCTACCTGAAATAAGACCTCAAAAATGTAGGTAGTTATTTAGTAATGGTTTTGGGTAGATATTTTCTAAACTAGAAATCTTTATATGTGTGATTATTATATAAGAGTGGGTACCTTTTTATCGGAGAGGGTAGGGGCACCCTTGGAAACTCCTAAGATATTAAATTAATATAAATTCAATTTGGGTTTCAAAATGGTCCCAAAATAATTTATTTCGAAGTTAAGATGATTTTTGGTTTCATACTAATCATCCGATTAAAATTAGACAAGTTTTGAATATTTTTCAATCCTTGTCTGTTTTGTTTAACCCTTATTTTACCCTTTTTAATATTATCATGATATCATGTTATTTACACTTTGTGGGTTAATGTAGTTACTATAACATGTCAAACAATCAAAAAAAAGTTTCATTTATAACATATGAGGATTTATCCTAAAAATTTGTCTAAATCTTAGATTTTTAAGAATTTTATAACATTTAATAAACAATTTTATATTTTAAAATACCAATAGTGTCAATTATGAAACTATTAATTAGTTAACTTAAAAAATATCATAAAAGAAAGATAAGTTAGAACCAACTACTTTAAATTGTCACCAACATGTCAAATATATCCATAAAATTTTTGTATGACATAAATTCTCTCATATTATATTTATTTTAATATTTATAAAATTATTTATTTGATTCTTTCATTAATTAAGAAATTACTACATCATCATTGTGTTATAATTAAATTTAAGTATTTAATTTTTAAAAAATATAAATAAATTATAATGATGTAGAAAATAATTTCATATTTCTAAAAACTATTTATAGTCAAATAAATCCCCTGTATAACTCCATATTAAAATACTTTACTTTTCGAAAACAAAAGTGTAACAAAAATTACTATTCAATGAATATAATATTATAAATGCATTAAAGTCATCAAAGTGGCTCCAAGTGGTCCTAAAATCTACCCAAGGATTCACATGGTTGGGATGCACTCATAAAATTAAATTATGACAAATTTTAGGGTATTTTTATATTATTATAATATTATTTTGACTTTTAACTACTCAATTTACCTTTAACTGAGGTAAAAAAATTTATTTCCAAAGTTACTATTCATAATGTCCAAAAATAAAAGGGACCTATTTACGTAATTTGAAACTTATTATTACAAATTTTGAATCCATTTTTCTAAATTCAAAATATATAATTGTAAAAAAATAATTAAAAATTAATCCACGTTGTGAAAATGAGAAAACGGGTTTTTAAAAGTAAAAACCATCAAAAGATTGACATGTGTTTATATCTAATTTTAGTGTGAAATTACTTAAAATTACCAAAATTGGATTAAAGGATAAAAAATTAATCTAATTATACATTAAAATCAATTAAAAAGACACTATAACTATATAAATAAGTTAGATGAAAAAGTAGTTTTGAATTAAAATGCAGTATTTTCACTATTTATTAAAAAATAAATATTATCATAAAAATACCAAAAATGTATCCATAGTAAAAATTTATGTTCCAATTTCAAATAATTTGTTTATTTTGTCAAATATAACATATAAAATCATCAAAACTAGATTTAAAATGGGTTCGACATCAAAAGGCGATAAAACTGCATTTTTTTTAATACTTCTTTTATCCAAAAAATTGAATTTGTTCTTATATAATGTCTATAAAACATATAAGATGAATTTTAAATATTAAATTGAATATAATAAATATATATTTCATTAATAAAATCCATCAAGATTGATTTTATTATTTAATAAACTCACTTATTAGCATTTAAATATTTTTTTAGAAACAACACATCCTTTATATTCAATTGGTTTTTATTTAATTTCCTAATTAATTTTGTAACCAATGAATCATTGTATAAACATTTGTAAACTATATTTTATAATTAAGCTAATCATTTTCATTACCACCATTATAATGGCTATGTGATAACTATCATAATAATATTAAGTTGTTCATTTAAGATAAAAGTGACCTATCAGGTATACTATCGAACATTGTGTTTCCTTTTAAAAACACAGGATGTTAGAGTTCCAATTCTTGGAATCACACATACCATGTAAATTTTTATCATTATGATAATTTTTTACTAATACTATCCAATATGTTAATTTATGATAGTGGAAAATAGTTATATACTTAGGGATACCATCACTTGAGAAGTTTTACTCAAGGAGATACGGTCGCATATAGCAGAATAACCACGTGGCGGAAATGTGGAAGACCCAACAGCTAAAGCCATTACTCAGCAGAAACATGATCTATATCATGCGATTAGCTAACAAGTATGGTTATCAAGTTGTCTCTAGTTCAAGTGGGAGTGTTGAAATAGTGGGTGCCTTATACCCAACTATTCGGTACTTTTGATTACCATATCGTGTATACAGTTAGATATACAAGATTTATTATTACCATTTTAGTATAGAAATCTTTGCGTCCACTATTAAATGGTAATGTCCATAGATTAATGGTTGTATCAAAATTGTATAGTAGATCCTATAATATATTGAGAACCTCGAGATACTATGACATTAAACTTAAACAAAGGCCATATGGTCTAGATACATCGTACTGACTGCACACAGTCGATGTTTGACTATCAGGTGCTAGGGGATCATAAGTATTGATACTTATTCTTAGAATTTCACACTTGGTGATCTATAGTAGTGAGATCATGAGGACAGACCCTCAAATAATAACACCACATGTTTTGGGTTTCATTGGTTTTCCTATCTACGAACATGTGTATTGGTATCCTGACTTGATATCAGTACCAGTGTGTACCATTTGATTGCATACTTTGATGCACAAAAAAACCATGATAATGAAATTGTGGTGAGATAGCTTGTTTTGGGTGCATCATTGGTGGTATGACATTGGTTGAATGGTCAAGAAAGTATTTTTCACTTCCATGTTAAGAAAGTTATATATCTTAGGCCTGGTTGATCAGGATGGTGCTGCCTTTATGAGCCTTTGTCCAAAGTAGTCGAATGTTAAATCCATCTAGTAGGATCAACAAATAATAAATCAAGAAAAGTGTGATTACACAAGTATGTGTCCTTCTTTATGAGATATTTAAATACAAAGAGATTATAGTACACAGTACATGTTTGTAGGTTGGTAGTCGTTGATATGACTATCATTATCACTTTATGGGCCTTGATGGGTTACTAAAATCCACTCTTGGTCTATGAATTTTATTCACTACTATCAAGATAAGTGACTAGAGGGTCACACACAATAGAATATTAAAGAATCCTCCATATTCAGTTGAATATGTATATTAGACATGGTGGACCCCACCACGGGGTCTGAGTGTTGTCTAAGGTATCAATCACCAAATTAATAAATAAATAAATTATAATTAAAGTTATGAATAATTGGGTTGAATTTATTTAATGTATTTACAAGTTAAGTAAATATGATAAAATATTAATCAAAGGAATATTATTTTAATATTCCTAGTTCGTTTAATATTAAGTGAGAATGGTGAGTCAAGTTAAATGACTTAGGTTTATCATGTAATATATTTTATACATATTATAGGTATGTGATAAAATAATAAATAATATTGACTCAGTTTAGTTTTTTATAATTATTTATTTAGTGGATGTCAAATAAATAGGGGTCGGGGAACCCTACCGGGTATTTAGAACCTCCACTATAAATAGAGACAGTGGCTCTCACACAATGGACTATGCATTCATTCATTCTTGAATGAGAGCCTCTCTCTCCTCCCAATTTCTAGATAGAGAGTTTATCACTCAAGTGGTGATCCAAAAATGCCTTCAAGAATCAAAGACAGAGGATCGCAATGATCGTTGGTATGTTGAAGATATCGTTGGATCGTTGCGCAATCACCCAGAATTTGATGATCAGTGCTCCTGCAGATTTATGAAGCATTTATGGATGATCTAGAGGTGTTATTCTATGGATCCTTCAAGCAATGGTCATTGACAATGAGTTTTTGTTGACCATGCATTCAAAACTATAAAGGTGTGTTTACAGTTTTATTTTTGTGCTCTTTTAATTTACATGATATCCTTGGACTGTATCAGGGCTCAAATCATTGGCGATGACAAGTTCCATCATCTTGAAGATGAAAATTTATAAAATACTCGACCCATTGACTTCCTCTAATAACCTCAGTACCTTCATAAATCATAACACGTTCTTTTTAATTTATGACATATTAGGTTTAACCTAGTTCATCCATGGTCATCATTTATTTAAATGCATCATAATGGGTTATAAAGAAAATGTGAATTAACATAAACATATCCCCCAAGAGTGTATAGAAAGGTGTTCATTATTAGTCCCACGCATCTTGTACTGGTGATGATTGAGTTAAAATCCAATCCACCTCTATCATAGTTGTTACCCCTATGTGCATCTATTCTACACCCCTATATACTTTCCAGTATCCAGAAAAGGATGCATTTTCTTGGAAAACTTCACTTATTTCTTTACCATAAGATATAATGTTCTCCAATACATAATATTATACTAAGTTTTATTACTAACTTTTCCTCAACCTAGTTTCCAAAAATAACTAAAACATTCTATGATACTAACTAAGGTGAACCAAAAATTTCATATATAAATATTACATCTTATTATATGAATATTCAATACATATCATTTTGATCCACATCAGAACTAGAAAGGTTTTGTATCTCTAGAAACATGGATTTATAAAAAAAATGTACAAAAAAATATACATCATCTTTGACTAAGTCCTTCACAACTAGAATCATTATTAGATATATCATACTTAAAACATTTCTCCATATATTATATAAATTAAAATATAATAAACAGTGAGATAAAATTCTCAGTAAGGGTAAACAAGGGAGATATCAATCAATGATTATCTTTTAGTATAAAATGGGCATAAGGTTATTAGAACATGAGATTAAATTTGAAAATCATACTCATCAATTAATAGATCATATTTATGAGTCATGATATAAAGCTTGAAAGTTCATAAGACATGAATCATAAAGGAATCAAAGAACATAATCCATGATATCATAACATTAGCATAAGTTCATGTAAAAAAAGTGGCATAAAGTGTGGCATGATCATTATCATAGAAATATTATATCAATGATACATACTAGGACATTTATCACATGTTATTCTTGGAATAACCACCCATTTACCCTCTTTTGGGCTTGGTAAAACCTCTCATGTACAATTTGATCTCATAAAACTATATTTTTTATCCAATTAATTGGAGGTATATAATATAATCACCTGTTATATAATTTCTTCTTATGTATGCCATAAGATCATGAAAACATTTATCATTTCATTATAGTTTAACCTGAGGAAAAGAAATAAGGTTTCATTAATATTTTTTTATCATAATTATAAAATAATACACTAAAATAATAAGGATGGTATCATAGGATCATACCAGTGGTGAAGCATAAGTAACATCAAAGTATATTATCATAGAATAAAAATTCCTTTAAAATATCACTAGAATATTTCTTAAAGAGAATATATTTTCATATTGATATCACTTATTTAAAATCAAAAAAATTATAGAATTTTTGGAAAATCGATTTATTTTAAAATAATCATGAAAATTTATAAAGTAATCTTAAATGAAAATATTATTTATGATGGTGTGAAATTTTTTTTGTGTGGTGTACATTAAAACAAATATTATGTTCACACCTTTGGTAAAAAGTAGCACATTCGAAAAATGAAAAGATGAATCTTTTTCATGATTTTTATAGGAAGATAAAATTTGGAAAAAATTACTTTAATAAATATTTTTACTATTAAAGAAAATTCTTGAAAATGTTTAATGGAAAATATGGACATGGAAGAAAATATTCTCAACCGAATAAAAAAATGTTAGTTTTCCTCAAAAAAATCATAATTTTGAGTATATAATGATAGGAAAATGAAAGGAATACATATAATATAATGAAATATATATATTAGAATAAAATAAATAATTTTTTAAGATAAATATCATATAAATTCATCATTGTAAATTTAATCATAAAAAATCATGGTACAAAGGAGATTGTAACGTCAAACACTAACCACCAATATGACTTGCATCATAATAGCTATAACCTTATGTATAATATTTTTAAATTTATTATAAATATATATAATAACTATATATATACTTATAATATCATATATTATTCACTTATAACATTTAAACACCCATTTATCAATAATTCTTCATTAAAATCTTCATATCCAAATGTTAATTGTTTCGTTTTTCATGTATGTATCAGTTCTGCAGTTATGGTCCTTACATCATGGTCATGGTTCCATCACCTATATAATGTTAATAATGATTTAAATATAATATATTTTTATTATTTACATATTTATATCCATCCATTAAATTAATAGATATAAAAATGAATTTCATTATTCATGGATATGGTAATATGTACGTATACATGAACAATGTTTTCGTTTTATAACGAAAAGGATAAGATAAAGATAAATAATATTATTTCATTAAAAATTTATAATTATATCATAAATATAATATATATTTATTATATCCATCAATGTGATGTGGTTATGGAAAATGAATCATATCATTAAGTGGAGGCGGTAGTCCGTACGTACGTATGAGCGATACTTTCATTTCTCATTTTATAGAAAGAAAGTGTATAATGGTTGTTTTATAATAATAATAAAATATTAGTATATTTATTATAATTTATTCCTCATTTTATTATGGATAAAATATGTTCATAGAATTTGTAATAATAAAAATTAAATTAAGAGATCTCGGTTATGATTTATACCTCTTCTTTGAGATACCTCCTTTGGCTTAAACCTTAAGCATTGAAAGATTGGTCTTAGGATAATTAAAATGGATCTATGATTAATGTAAGAAAAATAGGAATTTATTATATTAGTTACTATATGATTTATAAAGTTCAAATTTGTGAATAAGGGAGGAGATAAGGTTCCCCTTTATAATCGAGGGAGATGACACATAAGGAATTACAAAAAAAAGATTTAAATAATATAATGTC
The DNA here is from genome assembly GCA_963277665.1 of Viscum album. NCBI lineage: Eukaryota > Viridiplantae > Streptophyta > Magnoliopsida > Santalales > Viscaceae > Viscum > Viscum album. The sequence continues at coordinate 314,543,046 of OY728140.1, forward strand.
ACATTATTGTAGAAGTGGATCCAAATGGAAAATGATTAAATTTTAGGATAATATTGGCTGGGAATATTTTTAACCAATAATAATTAGAAATATTTATTTTTAAATATTACCATTATATCTTAGTTTAACCCCCCCCCCCCAGTAAACCTGTTTTAATATTAATTGTGGTAACAATATTTTACTATTTGTATTATTCATTATGAAAAAAAATGAAAGTGGTATCATTACTAAATTTTAAAATTATGATTCTAAATTTGTAAAAAAATATTAAATTCAATTTCTATAAGTGTAAAGAACTAATTTTAAAATAATCATGCAAAACACAGTAAAAAAGCCACTTTTAATAAAAATTCATTTTTAAGCATAAAACTGAATTTAATTTCATTACTTGAATAGTAAAAAATATAAAATTAATGTTAAGATATTTTATTAAATATTTAATCTATATATTTATCTAAATATATTAATAATTAATAATTTATAAATTTATTATAATCAAAACACATTGTGCGCATAAAAACAGTTTTATAAAAAAATAAATCTTTTTACCATTAAAAGATTTTATCTTCATTATTAACCTTTAGATAACTAATGTATGGATAATTATTCATTTATCCATATAAATTATCAATATATTTTATTCAAATAATTTTTATATACTAATAAATATAATTTTTTAGATAAAAATACATAACATGTAGAAAATAAATTTCTTTGAGAAATGGTAATTTTAATATTTAAATGATTTTATTAAAAATTAAATTATTATTTATTAGGAATTAATCAATAAAATTAAATTTAGGGATAATTTTATATTTATTTTTCATAATTTGGTTAATCCAATTCATAACCTCTAATCCAATGTTTAGGTTATAAATGTATAATATACCACGGTTTTATTTAGAATCAAGGTTGCATGTAAAGAAAGATATCAAATACCTCATGTTTATTTCAACAGAAATATATATATAATATAGGGGTATTATATATACCATATAACCATTATTCCCCAACACCTCAAAAGGGATAATAAATTAGGGATAAATCTTAATCCCCCAGCTAAACCTTCGCTACCCACGATAAGGGGAAACACTCAAGAACACAGGATATTCAACCACGAACTCCAAAGGTATGCTCCTTCAATCATCATATGAAATTGATGGTATGGTACTACCTTTATCCTCTATTGAATCATTTAAATCTTATCTATCATTTTATACACCTCTTATATTCTAAGGACCCCAAAATCTCTAACCTCGGTCTATCACAAGGGATATCTAATGGGTAGCTCATACAATTCCTTGAACATAGCCATATTGATAGAAGAGTGGTAGATATTATTATAATAAATATTAACCAAAGGTGTGTAATTCACCCATAACCCTCATAAATCCAATAATTAGGATTTTATAATATCATCCAAAATCAATATAGTCTGCTCTATATATTCATATATCCAAGGATAGAAAGTAGTTCTAAGGCGTAGTTGAGTGAAACAATCATGTTGGAAATATCATCGGAATCGTCAGGTAAAAAGAGGATACTAATCAGAGATGATTTTCCATAATTCCACATTAAGTCTCACTATCTCATTTATATACATCCTTGTTATAAAATCCACATCACTTGACTCCCTGATCACTAATAAATGAGTATACTACATCAACTAATATACAATAACCCAAATTTCATTATATCCCATTGGGATTGTGGTAAACTAGTGATGAAATCCATCGATATTTCCTCGACTTCCACTCAGGAATATCTAATGGCTACAAAAACCCACTAGGAACATGATGGTGTACCTTTACCTACTAGCAAATCAAACATTGAGATGTGAACTCTAAAATTTATCTCTTCATAATGGGTAACCAAACCTTAATCCTAAAGGCATAGTAAATATTGGATATAAAAGGATTCAATTCCAAGGGTGAGTTTTCAAACTCATGAATAACCTCCTCTCGCATTACTAGAGTAATAAATAATCTCCCTCATAAAAATGCCTATTGACATTCCTCCTTTTGACCATCCCTTGAGAGAATCACCATAGAAGATGTGATCCTACCTATGAGTCCCCATACTAAGGATCATCCACTTATTTAATAAAGGATGAATTAACTATCATCTTGCACATGTAACCTCTACCACCAGCCCCTCCATGTCAAGATTCATCACTGAAAAATTCTCCATTACTCTCCGAGATTCTATGTACTCTTGAAAAAATATCTCCACATAAACTCTTTCTCATCCCATCAATAACTACATTCCCATTACCTAAGGTATAGGTGATCTTGAATTCATAGTCCTGTAAGAATTCTATATAACTCCACCGATACAAATTCTAGTCCTATTTAGAGAATATATACTTCAATCTCTTGTGACATGTGAAGAGTACAATGTGTTTATCATTGAGTTAATGTCACAACAACATTAGATAAAACACCTCTCCCACTAACTCGAGATCATGTGTGGCATATTTATGATTATAGGAATATAATTTCCAAGATCCATAAGATATCAACTCCCTATACTATATCAATACAAATCTTATGTTGAGAAATGAAGAATCATAAAAAACCTAAAATATCCCTCCCTCCTCATAAACTAAAGGTTATGAGCACATATCAACTTCTCCTTCTAGTAGTTAAAAGATACCTGAAATTGATTAGTATATACAAAATCCTTGTACTTCTTAGTTATGTTTGTCAATGGGGATGTAATTTGAGAGAATTTATATGCAAACCCTCAATAATATCTTGCAAGACCATGGAAATTTTATACCTCTATAACATTCTTGGGTACTTCCAGAAAAACAACCACCTCAATCGTCTATATATCAATTAATACTGAGAAAATTTTCATTAAATTTTCAAAACTTTCAATTTGACAACTTTTCATAGATATGATGGTCATTAAGGACTTTTAAAACATCCCAAAGATACTCGTTATACTCCAAAACAGACATTGAGTATATGAGGATACCATTGATGAAAACTACCATAAACTGATCTAGATGATCATGGAAGATATAGTCCATGAATCCCATGAAAATGGATGGGGAGTTCATTACACAAAATGGAATCAACCTAAACTCAAAGTGACCATAGATGCATCTGAATGAATTCATCAAGATATCCACCACCTTTACCCTCATTTGGTGATACCCAGACCATAGGTAAGTCATAGAAAACAATCTAGTTCCCATTAATTATTTGAACAAAAAACTATCCTTGGGAAGGGGTAAAGGTTCTTGATCATGTGATTTAAGTATCGTTAGTTTATATACAACCTCATACCATCATCCTCATTTTTAGAGAACAATACTAAAGCACTCTATGTTAATACACTTGGCTAAATTAAAACCTTTTATATAAATTTTTTTATATAAATCCTCAACTCCTATAACTGAGTGGGTGTAATCTAGTAAGGATCTATTAAAACTAGGAAGGCACCAAGATGCATTTATATCTCAAACATGATATCATGTCGAGGGGGTAGATAAAATGCCATATATTTGAACATGAAATATTATTCCATAAATTTTAGGCTAAACTTAATAAATGTTTAATTAAAGTGTATTTTATTTTTAATCACTTAAATTGACTTTTTTTTAACTTTATAGTTTTTGAATTTGTTTTACATTTTAAATAAATTTTATTAAAATAAAAAACCTTATGATTTAATTTAAAATGTTTGTTCATAAAATTACTGCTTAAACTATATTTTTATTTATGTTTTCATCCTAGAAAATAATAAGTAGATGGATGTTTATTATATATAAAGTTATATTTACTATGTTTATAAAACAAAATTTATAACTGAACTATATTTGGAAATTATGAAATTGAATGTTTATAAAGATGGTTATTAATTATATAGAAATATTTGATATATAATGATAAATAAAAGTAATTGAAAAATGTAAATTTTAATATTAATATAACATTAAGAAATAATATGGTATATAAATATTAATATCTAAATCATATATAAGTTATAATAAAAAAGGGAATTATATTCAAGATGGTGACGGTTGTCAAAGAATTATATCAATTCTGGTTATATGATAATAATTACTATGGGAATTGTAATAAATTAATAATTATAATAAATAGAATATATTAATAAATATGAAATAATATTTTGAATATATAATTAAAACTATATAAATTAATAATTTTAATTTTATTATGTGTAAAAGTGAATTTATATAAATTTAAAAAACCTTGCTATTTAAAGGTAAGATTAAAACATGTTGAACCATATAAATATAGCATGAAAACCCATGTAAAGGTATATTGAAAGGGAGACATAAAGTTCATGTCTCAAATTTTTTAAAGCTATGTAAGGGTTCAGATTATGGCTATATAAAGGTAGTAGGTAATCGTATAATGGTAATATTCATTTCCTAAGATAATATAAGGGTAATGGTAATTCCTCATGTAAAGGTTATGATGATTTATTTCATAAATTTATTTCTAAGTATTCTCAATTTTCATAAAGGTATTCTCCATTTCAACTTCACATAAAGGTTGTTTCTAGTTCATGTAAAGGTAATAGTGACTAAATTTACACAAAACCTATGGAATTGGAGAGTTATAGCATGGGAATTGTATGGTCCAGTGATAACATAGTTGTAGAATAGAGATTAGATTACACACATGAAGGTCGGTAAGGTGGGCATCATGTGACCACCAAAATCCAACGAACTTCATCAATAGGTTATGCTGCAAACTAATATATAAGTAAGTGTACAACAGATGATAATTTTTATGTGGGATACATTAAAAATGGGTATTTACCATGCTATTATAATTAAGTGTGGGTTATATTTTAAATTATTTATAAGTTATCATCTTCCACCCTGGGTTTGCAACATTTATAGTGATGATTATATATATATATATTCTATATCAGAAAATCATGTTCCATCAATTTATATTCCAATTTTGTTGATCAAGATCATATAAGGACAATGAAATTTACTAAGATGTATTTATCAAATATGAATTCCTTGGTAATATTATTTAGCATATTATATAATCCAATAGGATCTATTCCTCTATGAAAGCTCTGGGTTTTGAATTTATATAATATTTTATGAAAAATTAATCAACCTGGTTGGATAGAATCTTAGTGTTGTCATGTATGTTCATGCATGTAAAAAATAATACTTTAGAAGGATTAAAGATAATATGTTAACAATGAAATGCAATTCTATGAGATATTGTATGATTCCATACATGATTAGGATATTAAAATGAATTTTATTTTATATAAACATTGCTATAAATAGGATTTTATTATATTATCATGCACTAGAAAATAAAGATTTATTTATGATTAGATCAGAATTTAATTTTTATGTATCATATATTAATAATTAAAATATACATAAAAGGATGGTTATAAAATAAGGATCCTCCTCTATGTTAGTTTATATCTATCTACAACTATGTTTCTATCACCAGAAACACACACTTATTTTTCCTTAGTTTTCACCCTTTTAAAAGGATAGTGAGGTAAGGAGAGTGAGTTGTTTAGTTTATCATTGAGGAGGTAGAGTATCAAGGTTTTTTATAATTGATCCTTATGAATATATTCAACATAGAAGTGGAATATAAGGTAAGGGGTGTGTTTTTCAAAACTATGGTTTTAAGTAATTATGATGTAAAATAGTAGGTTAATATATTTTATGTTTCTAAAATCACTTTTCTATTCACCATATTTTGAAAAAAATCACTTCATAAGAGATTTGTTTTAAATTTTTTATTTTAAAAGTTTCAAGAATTTATCTACTTCATTTAAAACAATTTCTAGAAGAAAAATTATTTTTTTACATTATATATTTGAAATAAAATTTCTTATTATGGATTTATTTTATTTTTTAAAGAGTTTTAACTCAACATTTTGAAGGAAAGGGTATAATATTTAAAAATTAATACTTTATTCAAAGATTATATTTATTGATTTATTTTTTTAAACCAATATTTTAATTAGAATAACTCCTCTTTGTGTGTTATTTTTAGAAGATTTGTTTTAAATAGTTTTTAATATAAACCGTAGTGGTTTATCTTTGAAATCATATTTTATGTTTTAATGTCTTTCCTCACTGAGAATATTCTTTATGTTTTTATCAAAGTTTGAGACTACTTAAATAATAATTCTTCTCTTGTGTATTTATTTAAAATCAAATTTTTTATGGATTTAAGAAAAAATATAAATGAGTTTTTGAGGCAACATGATCATTAAATAGGTAAATATTACATCATTTTAGAAAAAAAAATCAATACATATCACAATAATACACACCCTAGAACCATAATTGTTTTATATCCTTTAAGAATAGATGCATATTCAACTTATTTCATGAAATATATTCAATATTTTCCAAAAAAATTATTCTCACACGGTACCCTTCTTAGACATACCCTACCAATAACATTCTTCATAACCTTGGGAAAAGAAAATATAAGAAAGGGTGACCTTGGGTGCTCGGTAGGGGTAATAATGGGAGATATAATTTGATGGTCATAAGTGAGAATAAGAAAATAAAAATTGTATTATATAATGATCGTAACTTATGAAAACATACCCAACAATTCATATACCATAAATCAAGAGTCATGACAAAAGGATTGTTTATAACAAAATACATGAGTCATAAGAGTGTGGAATCATCATTAATCAATAATGAGGCATGAGAGCATATCATAAACATGATACATGAGTTTTTTGAATAAAAATATACATATAAAAACATTTCCTTAGTGAATTCTCTCTACCAATACTATCATAGTGGATAGATTCCCATAGTGGATTGGGTTCACTCATCATTACCATTATTTTCTTTGTCGATGCTCGTTATCATAGTGGACAGAGTCCCTTACTGGATTGGGTTCACTCCCTATTCAAGTTCATATTATCTCAAGAGAACTAAATCCTTACCCAAGGAATTTCATGGATATATAATTATAGTCCCACACATCACATAATAAAAATCATACATATATATTCCACAATATCATAAAAAACATCATATCATCATTGCATAACCTGTAGAAATTAAATAGGTTTCATAAAAACTTCATAAGGTGAAATTTTTTTGTAAAGGTCATGTCTTGGGTTTTAAATTATACAAAATGGTCTTGATTCTGACTATATAAAGATATATAAGTAGCCACATAATAGATTTTTTTTATTTCCTAATATTGGGTAAAGGTAAGGGTAATGAATCGTGTAAAGTTAATATTGATTTCTTATGTAAAGTTCATTCAAATCATTCTCAGTTCATGAAATGTGTTCTATATTTCATACTCATGAAAGTTTTTTTCTAGTTCATGTAAGTTTAACACCAAAAACCTTTATACAAAACCTTTTACATGAGTAATTTCTAATCTGGGGATAGAATTGGTCAGTGCTAGAGTAGGGGGAAGATGGTGATTAGCTTCGACACATGTGGGCTAACAATATTGGTTGCAGGCGACAACCGACACCTGAAAAACCTCATATGCAAGTTATGTTGTAGGATTATATATAAGGAATCATGTATTATATGAAAAATTTTATGTTGGATACATTTAAAATAGGTATTGTTCATATTATTAAAATGATGCATGAGTTCTATTTAAAATGACATGTAGGTCATCATCTTCCTTGTTATGTTTAATATAGTTGAATTTATGATTATATATATATATATATATATATCACTTCAATAAATTTCATTACATCGATGTGCATACCTATTTGTTTTGATGAATCTCGAGTAAGTACAACAATAGTTACTCATTTGTGTTTATCAAATTCACATGCCCTTATAACATTATTCAGTGTATTCTCTATGCCAACAGGAGTTTATACTTGATGAAAGTTGTGTGTTTAGATTTTATAGAATATTTTATGAAAAATAAGAAGATAGGTATGGGTATAATCTTAGTGTTTTTATGTATTTTCATGCATGTAACTATACGATTCCATGTGCGATTAGGATAGTAATATGATTTTTTTATAAACATTATTTTATTACATTATCATACAATAGAGAATAAAGATTCATTTATGAAAATCATGGTATTTAATTTTTATATATCGTATATTAATAATTCTAATATATAATGAAGGTTGTTTATAAAATAAGGCACCTCCTCTACATGAGTGTTTATCTATCTATAGATATAGTTCTCTCACTAGAAACACCCACTTCTATTTCATCATTTTTCATCAGTTAAAAGGATATTGGGGAATATAGATTTCATTTTTTAGTTTATCTTAGAAGAGGAGTAGTCATGGGATTCACTCAAATTGATCCTTAAGAAAAATTCAAATAAAAGTAGAATGGAAGGTAAGGGGTGTTTTTTATTTTAAAACTTTAGTTGTAAGTATTTATGTTGCAATACAATATATTAATGTATTTTAAGTTTCTATAAAAACTTCCATATTCACCAGATTTTGAATAAAAACACTTCATAAGGGAGTTTTTTTTATATTTTAAAAGGTTTAATCATTTCTTTAATACTATTAAAAAAATTATAGAAGAAAAACTCTTTTTTTCCATAACATAATTGATATAAAATGTCCTCTTATGAAAATATTTTTAGTTTTTAATGATTTTTAGCTCAGTTTTTAGAAGGTATAGCGATTAATATATCAAAATTAATTTTTTATTCAAGAATTCTATATATATGTTTCTTTTTCAAAAAACCATATCTTCACTAGAATAACATATCTTTATGGGTTGGTTTTAAAACATTTTTTTGCAAGAGATTTCAATACAAACCATGGTGGATTATATTTAAAGCCACATTTTATATTTTAATTATTTCTTCACTAAAAATATTCTTTATGTTTTGATCAATGTTCCATGTTGCTTCAGAAATAAATCTTCTCTTATGGATTAATATTAAATTATAGTCTATGGATTTAGATTAATTTTTAAATGAGTTTCAATAAACACGGTAAGCATTTTTTGAGATGACTTACTTTTATGGATTGATTTTAAAATTCTATTGTTTATAGATGTTTTTTTGAGATTTACGGTGAAAACTGAAAGCTATTAAATGTTCTGATTCTAATAATAAATAAAGGTGAAATATATTAAACATTTTTATTTTAAGATATGATTTTTGGGGATTATTGATGAAAGCAAGGAATAGGGAGTGAACCCAAACCATGAAGTGGCTATGTACATTATGTAAAAGGTGGGACTATTATATCCCTATAATGCATTAGGTAATTTGGATGGAGTTAACTAGTTATAAGTTACTCCTATGAAGTGTATGGAGTTAACTGATTAAAATTTTCTATTATGAAGTGAAAAAATTAACTGATAATAGGTTACTCCTTTGAATTGATGTATTCAACTCGTTATAAGTTACTCCTATAAAGTGACTCAGTTAACTAATAATAAGTTACTTATAAGAGAATATTGGAATTATTTGTTTTTGTGATTCTATGATGAAAGGATAATGAATATTCTACCACAAGATTCCATTATGTTTTCTCTATGATTACAAGTTTTATTTAAATCATTGGATTTTAAGAAAAGAAATTGATTTTTAGAAAAAGGTTAGTTTTGATCCTTTCATGGAAAAATGATTTTTTATTCAATAAAAATTCATGTTGTTATTAATATTCAATGTAATTGAGTCTCAAGATAAAATTCTTTACTTGAAGATTTTCACATGTCCTTTAAGAATCTTTCAAAACTATTTTTCTTCCTTTAAACTAGTTTTTTAAACTATTTTATGGAACATTTTTTGGTGATAATATGATTTCATGTTTAAAGAAATGTTTTATAAAAGTTCATTGTTTTTATTAATTTAAAGGAACACTTGATTATAATTTTTTTACTTTTTTAAAGGTTTAATAGATTCTAATATTTTAAAAACCCATTACCAATCTTTTTTCCTCACCCCATGTTTTCAAACATTTTTTGAAAATATGGTGAAGATTTAAATCATTTGTGATAGTTTGGAGGTCTTTATCTATGTATTATAAGTGTAACAATTATAAATTTTGTATTAGTGAGAAAATTCTCATTGGAAAGGAAAATGTGGTTTTTAATATGTATTAGTTTTCCTAAATATCTAAAGCTCTGACCCTAAAAATATTCTTGGTTGTATAGTTACACAATATTTATTTATGCAATGGTTATGTTTTGGATCCATTTAAATTGGTATCAAATCCAATATGTAATGATTTTTTTTTACACTAGATTCAAGAGTGTGGGACTCAGGGTGCCACGGTAGTATTAAGAGCTATTTGGGTAAAACATCCAAGAAACTCACCCAACAAACTTGGGAAACTCCACCACTTGAGCCTCTATTGAATCTTACTACAAATTTTCTAGCTAATAAAAAAGTGGCTCTAAACTTCAATGACCCATTTGATAGTCTTTATCTCCAATGAATACTACACATTAGATTCCCACATCATAGAATTTAATTCTCTTTCAAAAGAAATAAATTGTTTCATGTATAGAATACATCTAATTCATTCCATGGAAATAATCATATGAATATATATAAAGAAAAAATAAATCCCCTAATGAATGATTATTCCCCATCAACAACTCACAACCCCAGGATATATCAAACAACATGTACTATCCTAAAAATGGTGAACAAAACACTTGGGGAACTTAAAGCCTCTCTACTTTAAGCCCTAATTCGAAAAATAATGTGGTAGAAATAAAAGAATTTCATGCTCCTGAATCAAATGAGGGAAAATAAAAAGTATTATATAGGAATACATTACCTCAAATGATCTTCAGCCCACCCAACATTGGTATCTCCACTACATGCAATGTTCCATTCCTTTCTTCTATACCCCCCCCCCCCACTAACCCTACAAATGAACACCTCTATAACCATACTCAATCTTATGTCCTTGGGTATGGGAAATACCACAAGGTGGGAATCTACCACCAACGTATCCCCTTGATGAAAATTTCTGCTATCTGTATTGGGAATATGACATCATTGGAAACTACAATTGGGTCTGGTATAGAATCTGGTACCTCTACTATATTGGACCTCAAAATGATTGGGTAATAATATCACCAAATTACATGAACCCTATAAATAAATAACACTATCAAAGTGTAAGAACCCGGTTCTTACTTTGAGGTATGGTTTTCTGTTATTCATTTTCCTTTGAGTTGTTTTTGAGAAAACAAGGGAAAACTAGTTAAGTACTAGAATCGTACTATCACACGGGCTGATTCAAGGTAATACACAGTGTAATCCTAAGTACACACCATGTATTTTGTCCATGTATTATAGGAATACATGGGGTGTGGGCATGTCGGCAAGAAAGAGAGGAAAAACCAACTACACATTGTGTACTTCTCAGTACACATCGTATAGTCATCTCGGTTGGTCCTGGAAAGTAAGTCGGTGGAAAACGGTCATCAAATGAATAGTAAAATGATGTACACACTATGTATATGTACTTACACTCTGTGTATTTGGTGTTTTTTCTTAAAAATGGTCAGTATTCTTCCTATAATATTCTGGACAGAAGGGGCTCGCCGGGTTTCACAATCAGCAGCGCTGAACCTTCAATCTTGTCCCAAATCTTCATCTGAACTCCGATTCAATCACCGTCAGAAGAATTGGAACCCAATCGGTAAGATATAAATTAATATTTATTTTTTATTTTATATTCCATCTCATTACTGAGTTATTTAAGGTTGAGATTTAATTCTTGTTCCATAGATCTTCTTCATTCTAGCTTGAATTGGAAGCTGACGCTAGATGAGGAGAGTCACACAAGGACTAGGTAGGTGGTCTCATACTTATTTCTTAATGTCAGGTTGTTTATATTCTCCATAGTTCAACACTCCCTTGTTTAGGGTGTCTCTTGATTAAGAATTTGAACCATATCAATACCTAATGACATTAGGCGATTGGATAAATTAATTGAACCATGTGTGAACTTGTTTGGTTTAATTAAGGGCCACCATATGGATGTCTTTTCCCTTGTATGACCATTATTTATCCATTTGTCTTAGGATACCTATGGGCATGCCTTGTTTCCCTTGAAGGGTTATTTAAAATGAAATTGGATAATTAAATGTTTTCCATGTGAATACATTTTTTAAAGATTTGTGATAGTTTAATTCACATGTTAGTCTTGTTATATAAATTTTTCCATGTGAGTTATTAAATGATAAATACATGCCATAGTTTAATCATAATGTGTTTCTTGATAAATGAAATGTTCCCATAAGATTTGATTATTGAAAACCATATAATAGTGCAGATTATATGTGTTGTTTATTATGTGAGTTTCCCACGTGAGATGTTATTTTGTTAACCATATAATAGTCTAATTTACATGTGATGTTTACTATACTAAAATGTTGATACACAGGGTTTGGCCCTGATACATGCTGAAATTCTGATACACTGGTCTTGTCCCTAATTTGAATATGCTGAAATGCTGATACACCAGGCTTGGCCCTAAAACATGCTGAAATCTTGATACACTAAGCTTGTCCCTGATTTGAATATGCTGAAATACTTATACATAAATCTTTGCCCTAAGACATATTTAAATGGAATGACTTATGACATGTCTTCCAAGGTAAAACACGATATTGGATTTGGTCTTCACTTATTTGGTTTAGATAGCCTGCTGAGGTATCTGTTGTGTTTAATTTTGAGTTCTTTCCTAGTTTAATGTTTTCATTATTATACACTACTATTGTATAGACTCACTGAAAGATTGTCATAGACCTTTGGTGATTTCCTACTGGGATTTATTTCTCACACCCTGTTTGGTTCATGTTTTTGGGTATAAACACACTATATTACTGCAGGTGTCGATAGGTGCAAGTCTCCTTATACAGGTACTTGATTGCTACTTAGGATCAGGAGAGCATGGGACCAAGCCAAGGATTGCGATGATGTTGTGTTTCTTTTTATATTATTGTACCTTAGTACTGTATTGTACTTGATATTAGTGTATCATGTTTTCGATGATTTATTAGAACATGTGACATGCTGCATCATTCTGATATTATATACTTCCTGGTTATCTTTACCTTTCAGTCTTCAGTTGTTACTTCAGTTGCATGTTGCTTATTGCTTCCACTATTGTTACTATTTCTTCCACTGTGTTATACTTTGATAATGAGGGCATATTTTCTCCACTATCACACCATAGACCCTCGTTTCTAGTCAGCAGCCTCTAGAATTTAGGGAAATGAAGTTGAGGCCATGTAACCAACTGTGTGCGGGGAACCTTTTAGTGGCTTCCATATCTGGGATGATACACAGAGTTTTATCGATATATGAGAAATTATGACTCTGGAGAAATGAGAATAAGAGGGTTATAATCAACTCCCAACTAGTTATAACCTTAACTATGCTAAAACCTAAGATCCTCCCTATGAAACTATTACCATAGGTATGTGTTGATGATCACCCACTCAAGATGATCTCGAATATATATTCATTATCTTAATCACCTCTACCTCATTCTTAATCTAAAATATATAGGAAAAATAAATGTCAAAACTCTATAATAAATAACCAAATGTAATACCTCCTCATGGTGCCTCACTATAAAATCCTTATTTGGAAAAATATTAGGGGTGAAGTAAAGAAGGTACTTAAATTGAATCTTGAGCTTCTAAATGCTCAAGACCCTCTGCTTTAGGGAGAGAAACTCTTACCCCTTTGTTTCATACATTTTCAATAATAAGAACTCTATATGAAACTACCTATAAAAATCATCCCATAAAGACTTATAATCCTTATGATCCTTAAGATATAGGATCTACCATTTGTTCACTACTCCTCACATTGTTCTACCTTCCAATAGATCTAAATAACACATCCTAGACCAAATAATATTGAATGATATATTTTAATTATCTAACCAGTGGTTTGTTTCCAAATAAAATATGCAATCCTCATACTTCACCAAGATCTGACACTGGAACTCATGCAGTATCCTCCTTTGGTACTCATTCTTCTTATCTGGATCAACCCATGGATGGTTAACCAAATTATCCTACTAAACCTCAAAATCCTAAACCATTCACAGATGATAAAAAACATACATCTATGAAATCATGAAAGGAAACTCAGGATCCTATTAATATGGAATTTATTCATGATTTGATTAATTATATTCTTTTTAATTTCCCCAAATCACCCCAATTAAAACATAGGCGAAATCAATAATTATGCACAAAAGTCTCTTTGGTATCCACCCCATTAATCATCATTATCTTTCATAGTGTGTTCTATAAGATTAATGTGATTTCATTATTCCTAAAGGGGCCCTAATCATCTATATACTAGTCAGTGTCCCACTCTACATCACACACTATGTTTGATTCACATTGGAACCCTACCATTCTCATGAAATCCTCACAAGTTCCTAACTCAAAACTCTATCCTGATGCTCATAAATATCTTTTATACCAATTTTTAATGACCCACTCCAACTGGGAACCCTCCTAGGCCTATGGTGAAGATGAGAGTTACCCTAGAGGTCCCCCTATATTAGGCCCGGGGTTGGTGACTAGCATCGAGGGTATGAATTATAAAATTGGGATGCATTACCCTAAAAAATCCAAATAACATTATAAGATAACCCCCAACCAATCAATAAAATAATATAAAATAAAACCAATATCCTATAGTGAACCAAAATTTATGGATATGTCATACAAATATAGGTATCTAGGATAAAATAACAAAATAAATCCTATGAATAAACTCCAACTGTAACTCTAGGATCTAAGCTATTAATTTCTAACTTGATCTCTAAATCCCTTCTAGAAACCTATAAAATATTTGTATATATGTAGGTTTGAGAAAACATGTATACTCTGTATGATCATACTCAAGACCTCTCTTGTAAAATTGGAAGAAGCATATTAATTCCCTAGTGAATAACTAGAAAACCCAATGAGCACCTAAATCGGGTCATCTAAACAACACTCATTAAGTCTCTCTCACCAAATATCACTTACAAGAATAATAAATAAATATAAAATAATATATAAAAAAGGGTACCATGCACCACTTGTTCGCCATTCTATCTATATCATGCCCCAATATCAAACATCATGGTTCTCTCATCCCTTCCATGTCATCATAACCATATCTTCACATCAACATACCACATAAACACACCATAATCACGTAATCATATACCCACAACCATATATCACATATCCATATCTCAACCATACATCAATTTTCCATTATAGCAGGTTATCATGAACATGAAGGAAATCAACCTTATTCCCTATTCCTACCATACACATCCCCTACCATATAACATGTCATCATTCCATCCTCATCATATCAATCGTACTTTTTAATTCTATCAATAATAGCTCATTCATAAAACTTTTGGTCATCACAATCATTCCATATCAGGAAGATATAATAGGGAAGATGGATTAGTTAGTTGCCCATTTTCTCACTATCTTGGATATTTGGGAAAGACACTCGGTACCAAAAACATCTAGGAATCGGTAATGTGATCCAACTTGGGTGGGGTGTTTGTTAAATCATAATAAAATACATGTATAATACAACCACAAACAATAAAAACCTAGATATTTCATGAAAAAACTACAATGTGACACCCATTACAACCCCCACACTTCCACCTCTATATTCTAACATCGATTCCAATTACTATACCACAACTTAGCCCCACTTTACATATAAAACAACCATAAATTCATCTATAAATTCTTTTTAAACTTATTATTTAAACCATTACTATATTCACATTTACTATCCATATTAAATTTAATATTCTATTCATTAGTAATATTTAATAACAAACCATCCATTGGTCATCTCACATATTTCATCATATCCACTAACCGATCAATTTGATTATTTACATATTCATATCACCCACCATTATTAATTTTTAGTCCACTTTCCATTTTTATATTCATTATTTCTATTTCATTCTATACCATGATCCATTTATAAATTCCACCCCACAACACACATCCATTAACAAAAACCATTGTCATGCATCTCATATTCAAAACCACTAAAATTTTTCATTAACTGATCCCTTCTTATAGAAACATCCATACCATCATCACTATAACAACAGTTTCACTATTGCATGCTAAAAACTTCCAATTCACAAAAAAATAACACAACCAACTAAAGATAATCAAAAAAAACTAGAACAAAGAACATAAGTAGTCATCTTTTAATTCATTAATTCTAGGTATATTTGTATTGGCCATAAAAATAAATAATTCCAGTTTCTATATTTTCAAAATAGACTATCTGTTATATCTTTAAATGTTTATCCTTTTATGTGAGGTGATTTTGATATTTTATCATAGACAAAAATTTACAAATCATATCTATAACCAAGACATGAATCATCTACATTAATAGCTATTAAACATATGAAGTAATAAAATCATATAAGGGTCTTGTGATTGGCTCTTCCCATTTTTTAATATTTCATGTTTCATCATTCTTAGGTTAGTTTTAATCATTTATTTAGATGAGGATTCTAGCATGATAATTCCACAATTCACTCAAAATTAGTGAGATATTTCTTCAATACCTTACCTTTACTAATAATTTAACAATTCATTACACATGTACAGAGAAAGGGAGAGATAATCATAGGCCTGAAACTTGTGAGGAAGTGACCTAAATTAGTCACAGGGGGGTCACTAAACTCTAAGGGTGAGTTTTTGGTTGTCTGGTATTAAGAAAATAAGAATACTCAAAAAGGAATAACTTTTTAAATTTTAATAAAATGTAAGTCAATCCATGTGGTGGTTTTCCCAGAAATTTATCTTCAAAACTCAGTCCAACCCCCTTTCATTACCATTTAAATCAATTGTGATTATTATCACCACATATTATATTTTAAATTCCTAAAAATTATGGATTTAATCTTTCAGATATTATAGGGTTTATTTCACATAACAATATTACTTATTTTATGGATTTTATGTTTGAAAATTCCATTTTAAATTGTAAAATATGATACTAACTAAAATAAGATAACAATAAGAATTTTTCTAAGGGGAATACTCTTACAGTGTAAAATTGACCATCTCTTGAAATAATAAGGGTTATTTTAGGAAAAAGGAAATAACTCTTGCAAATTTAGAATTTACTCTTATGTTTTTATCAAGGACTCTTATGAAACTAGGGAAACCCTTATAAAAATAAAATTGAATCTTATGAAATCACATTACTCTTACACAAAACAAAATTTACTCATATGATATCTATAAAATGGATCTTAAAGAATGTTGAATGAATCTTATGATTAGAATTTGACTAACTTTTAAACATAAGGGTCATTTCTCATTTAATGGGAAAATATAAGGTTATCATAGACTTAGCAAAAAAAATAGGCAAAACCCAAAATGATGAATTTATTAAAAAATTACAGATCAATTTGAGAACTGTAGAATTAATTTTAAACTAAATTTTTAGGCAACATAAACATTAAAAAACATATAAAATCACTAGATAACATCATAAAACTACCCCAACACCCATGAAATTTTAAAATAAAATTTTTGGGGAAAATCCAAACCCTTAGAATGAAGTTATACATATTCTTTCATAAATATTCTTCCCTTAAACAAGTTGTGTTACATCAGAAAATCATTTTCATGAAACAAAAAATTGTGAGTCATTGATCAGCATTTGAAATTATATATAATTACTAATCCTATATAAATATTTTTATTTAAAATTTTTATAAATGAATATTTTTTCAATGGTGTCTTTATCATTCGTGATTTAAGGTAAAAATTCCTTATTCATTGGCTTCATGATTAAAAATATCTATAATGAAGAATGGTCTTTTCATTTATTATAATTCTTCTATGAGAAAATGGTGAACCCCTTTTCATTGATAATTGGATTTTTAGAATTTCCCCACATATAATGTATAATCATCGAATTAAATTTACTCTAAAGTTTTGATTTATTAGTATATTCAAGAAAAATAATATTTTCATTAAAAATATTAATGTATCCATCATGTCCAAAATTAAAATATATGGAAGAATCAAAATTTCCCCTACATGTTTTGTGATTACTTCATCAACATATAACTCTTTTGTAGCAAAACATTCATCACCATGAGGAATTGAAGGGATGAGGTCAGAATATTGTTCAATAGCTTGACCCTAAACCACAACATTAACAAGGTCACACTTGTTCACCATGTTTTGTACCTATGATCCAAAATCAAGTTATTGATATACTCATAAATGGAATCTCAAATTCGACATGTGAAAAACATAGGTTGAACCTTGGTGTTTAACCCCCTTATATTTCCTAATTATATGAGGTACTTTCCCCACCCATTATTTTGTTGATACAGTATGTTTATAGTGTTTTATAGACTACTTAAAATTTTAAAACACCCTCACTTGAGCATTTCTCATGTAAACTTATAATTTGATGATTAAAGTAAATTATGGTCTATTTTTGTTTATTATTCAAGGATGGGAGTATATATGCATATATATATATATATATATATATATTAGAAGAGTATAATCCTAGAAAATGTGTTATATAGACACGGGGAAATGTGGAATTTTAATTTGGTGGCAATGGTTACAAAAACCCTAAAGGATGAAAATGTCCCATAGATTGTGATTTTGATTTGTAATTTTATTTATATGAAAAAAATATAATTAACCTCAAAATTAATTATTCATATTAACTTTTATATTATTGATATTTCCTTATGAAATTATTTAGTAAAATGATGACCCAACACCCTTTAGAAATAAAAAATCAGAATATAATATCAAACATGAGATGTAGTTTCATGGTGAGGGATTAATTTGTTACTTATACTAGTGTTTTAATGAACATTCATCATTTTAAAACAAATTTTAACCAATTATATTTCTTAGAATCAGATCACATCAATCAAGTGTTAATGATAACTAATCCCCAGATTTATCAAGAAAACAAGTCATCAAAGAAAGGAAACACAATAAAAAACAATAAATAAGTCTACAGATTATTCGGAGTAGTGTTAAAAAATATAAGATTTAATCTTCTAAATGAATGTAGAAAAATTCCAAAAAAGAATCACTTCATGGGATAGATTTTGACATGATGCGTGTAACTCTTCTCCGCCCTTGATTTTGAAAATTTTAGTCTCTTCTTCACTGCAATCAACCTTTCAAGTGTGTAATTATTAAAATTTGTCCTATAATTATTATCCAATACACAAAACTATTTGAATAATTAATGTAACCAATATATCACGGCATCATACTACTAATGTACTATATAAATAATAATACTTTGATATAAATTTCAAAAATAAGTATAGAATCCAACTGTAATAAGTTTATTTCATTTAATAATTGTTAAAAATAGAATATTATTTTATGTTAGATTCTCATCACTTATATAAACATATTAAGTATGTAGAAAATAATTAAACCCCATAAAATTTGAGTGATTAATAGTAAAAGGTTTTGAAACAATACTATTAATGTATCATAAAAGCATAATATTATCATATAAAATGGATAAATAAGCTTAGAATCTAGGAATAACATGATTACTTCATTTAATATACCCTAAAAATACACCACTCTTACATGTCATCATCTAATAATTACATATAAGTATAAAAAAAGTACTTTACCAAAAATTAAAATCTTGTAACATGAGATTGATTTTAAGAAAAAAAAGAGTTTATAAAAACATTATAGTAGATGAGCAGGGAAAAATAATTCCCTTCAATTTTTCTATTCAACTCAAGAAAATTTATGTTTCAATAACCAACAAATAGAAAATTTATTATTCAACCCTAATCAAAACACCCATATCAAGATATTTATTTTTTAGCAATTTATCAATAATACAATATTTAAATAAGTAAACTAAAATGGCACTCATAAGGTGTTATTACTTCCTATTTTCCATTATTTTTTATTTTATGTGTGTGACTACTACTCTTTATTCCTGTGTTAGACATTCCCTCATCCTATAATCCTTTTCATATACATAGTCATTTAGTATCCACTCCATGGTTCTCCTCTATATGTTTACCCACACTAGGACTCCTTGTTCTCCTCTTGTAGA
This sequence comes from Viscum album, assembly GCA_963277665.1. Classification (NCBI taxonomy): domain Eukaryota; kingdom Viridiplantae; phylum Streptophyta; class Magnoliopsida; order Santalales; family Viscaceae; genus Viscum; species Viscum album. The sequence continues at coordinate 314,563,151 of OY728140.1, forward strand.
TCTCTAACATGTTCTAGTATTTACTCTATTATGATTACATATACTCTCTAGTTTTTTTCCCATGTGTTCCTTTGGTTGAGTCTTGGAAGATTTTTTCCTATTAAAAAATAATTATTTATTCTATTTTATTTTTACTTTATTTTTTCCCAAATTGAAATTTAGTTATTTCCATCCAAAAAAAATAAAACTATTAATAATTTGACTATAATAATTAATTAAATAATTAAAATTAGTGAAGCTGAAATTAAATACAATGCATGAAATCATAGGTATCAAATAACCTATACGTAAACTCTTGCATTCCCCTAGATGGTTTGGCCACTAGGGGTGAATCGATGGTCTTATTTTTATAAATTCATTTATTTTTAAATTCAACCACTTGAACTGGTTAAATTTATCAATCCACTTAATGATTTCTCATAGCCTCTCCTCATGGGAAGTAATTAAATAAAATTTATCAATATATGATATTTACATATTTTAGTTAAATTCATACTCATTTCCATGTTGTTTATACCCCCAAACATGGATTCTATAATATATTTAACAATTGTTTGCAACCATTAAACTCCCTTCCTATCAACACAAAGTATAATGTGTTCCATTTAAAAATTTACTCACAACATAGATTAAACTATGTTCACACAGCTTCTGGAATCCACTAGAGAAAACATCACCACTTCAATAATAAAGATCCATCAAAGAAATAATTCCACCTTTTGATGATAGTCTTCCTATATTAATAGATAGATTAGCAGGTTCGTACGTGTGAAAAAATCAAGAACATCAGAAGAAACCCAAAGTTGATAAACACTATTGGTCTTGAAACTCACTTAGATCTTGGATGATCTGAGTTATCCTCCTTATGAATACTCGAGCAATATCTCTTCTTATCCAGTGAATAATCTTCTAGCTTCAGACTCTTATCTCTCTATGATAATAGAAATTATTAGTCTCTTGGAATTTTTCTCAATGTTTAGAATTCCTCTCATATAGTTTCTTAGATGCATGTATCACAAATTTATATTCACATAAAATTATCTCTAGAATGATATTTTTCATATTAAAAATATGGAAGGTCCTTAAATATCATCGTTAGGTAATCTTCGAATTAAAAACTAGATAATATTTCTCCATTTATAATTATCATTTAAAGCTCTTACAAACTTCTTCAACCTTGTCATTTAAATTCCATATAGACTCAATATGTAGCATAAAATCATTCACACCATATTTAAATATCACATACTCATTTAAATACTATAAGAATTCGAGATTTCATTATTTACATCATATCATTCTAATCACATGACTTGTAAATAGCCCATGGATTCTATAGAGATTCAAATTGTGAGTGCATGAACCACATATCAGACACAGATCAACCTCTTAATCATGCATGGTAGTTTACATGAATTAATACCTCACTTGATATTTTTTTTAAATAGTATGAACTCATGGTGTACATGAAATTTCATATGTGGTGTGGACATAAAAAACATGATTTATACATGAGCTTCGGATGAGGCTTGATCTCATGAAAAACTCATTCTCATCCCGCATACATGCAAGTTAAACTACATGCATACCTTATAATCTTAAACTATAGACATTCATATATTACTTTATTCCTCAAGAATCTATAATTCATTTTGTGATTAATAATCCATAATAAGACTAAATTCGTTAAAAAATGTTCTTCTTAGGGATAGTATAAATCATCCCAACTCATGGTAGTTCAATAACCACTTGAATTATCTTGTAATTCATGTGGTCAATGATAATCCTTCATGCGGTTTCTTGGAAGGATCATGGAAGCTTGAAGACTCTTCATACAGTCACTCATTTTCTTTTGGTATCTTGTGTTACTAATGTGGTTGGTCAAATATTCTTGCGATATTTTACTCATCATATGGTAGCTTCTTGTTGTCTATGTATTAGCTTGAACTTCATTGTGTGGTGATTTATCACAACTCATGTGGCAGCTTACTTTTTCTTCATGCAGTAGGTCACATGTTCTTCAGGAAAATAGTATATTGATTGTTTATTTTCACTTAATTATATCACATCAAAGATGGGATTGTGGTTGGTTAGGAGTTCATTATTATTTTGGTCAAGAACTCATCATGCAATATCATGTAGTCATAAAGTTGGTTGAGTAGTTTTTGTGTAATTTCTTCACATGGAACTAAACCCTACTTTACCAAAGAGGATAAATATGTATCATTGATCAAATGACAGATATAAAATTAATTGGATAGTCCATGTTATATGAATATATTTTAAACATGAATGAACAGTACCATGATTATGGATTCCCACATCAAACATATTCATGGTAATGAAGTTCTTAAAAAGTGTTCACATCCCCTAAGACTCTCATACATGGCACCAGGGTCAACTCTAGGATACACTCACACACACCACTCACCAATGTGCACCACCCCACATATACTCGTTATCATATCTGTGCTCTACGTGCACCCTCTTCCTGCCCATTCATTGGATATTCATCCTCTGTTCACCTCTAGCAGCTTCGGATTTCTAGGTGTGGTGGGCTGGTTGTTTTAACCACCATAGTGGTTATAGTTGAACTAGCTTTCCATGGTTGGCCCTTGATAGAAAATTTTTTAGATATACACTTATAAATAATTTTATCCGAATTCTCATCAATTCCAACCAACTGCCACCAAAATAAATCCCATATAGCCAAATTCTTCTTAGTACCATTCTTCATGAAAAAAATATAAACTTTCATGTCCTTATAAATCCTAAAAATTTTATCATTTTGTAAACCTAGTGCTTTATCTAAACTCAAATAAAACAAGTCATTAGATTTTAAAAATATATTTTTAATCATTAGAAATTATTTTCCATAAAACATGGCAGTACCCCAATCATATCATGGACTTATATATATATTTTTATCAAGAATTATATCCAATTCCTTTTCATTAATCCATAACACTCCTCCAATCATCCCAGGACCTTCACTAAATACATATTGAACCAATAAAAACAAATGAAATACTTACTTGGGAACTTTATTCTACCCCTTTGAATTTATTTTCAACACCATAACTTCACAATTTTAATATGTGTACTTTTATGTATTATTTCTTCTCCCCCTTATTGAAAAAAATGAAAAGGTCAATGTATGGGTGTTCTCGTATTTTCTTCTACCTTTCAAGGAACTCTCATTCTCTTCCCCATTTTTCAATATTTGAGAAAATGATGATATCACATGGTTCTATAAGGAAATATCCTTTAGTTAGTATAATCTAGGTGTGTATATGCTATACTGATGTAGAAAGAAAGTGATATACCACCAAAGTTTATCTATGTTATCCATACACTACCATTCTTGTTATACCATGCTCATAAAACATTCTAATAGGTTGTATAAAATATATTAAATCATGAGAAATCTATAACTTACAAGCATCTCAATAAACCCATAAAAATAATTTATGTGTAACAAAAATAACTCCCCCATTATCAACCAACACTCCCCCTTAATAAATTCATTTAATATAGTTATAAAAATAATTTTAAGTGAGATTTCTATAAATCAAATCATATTTTTATGAGACTATAAAAAAATTATGAATTCACATGAAATGATATTTTTATTTCCTTATTCCCATTTTCATCTCCCCCTAAAAGGATACACTCATTTCTATTTTATCTTAGAGAATTTTCTTCATGAGTACTCTATTAAAGGACTCATCTTTTTTAACTTTCTATAGGTGATAGCCTAAAGAATCTCCTTAAATTTCCTACATGTTGGTTGAAAAATAATATAGAATGAGGAGTTACCATATTTGTTCCATTAGAATAAGCACTAATTTTGAGAGTTTCCCATTACCCTAGACTTCTTATTATTTCCATTATCATCACTTTTCCTCTTATCATCATCCTTAGAATATTTTATTCTTATCTCTTTATTTTGAGTTGTTTACTTTTGTGAAGTAGTTTTCTCTACCTTTGAAGTTAGGGGAAGTTCCTTTCCTTTTGATTTAATTGATAACCTCATCAGTTATTCTATGTTGGGAAGGATATTCATGAATTTTTTTTTGTTATACCTAGTTTTATCTCATATTTCATGCATCTTATAAGGACTCGAGATTTTGGATATATTAAAATATACACTATGTTCTATAACTTGATTCACATGTTTCACCCAATGTCAATAAACCACAACTTATTAATAAGTCGTTATTAATAAAGTTATAATAAAAACTAATATGGTAAAATATTAATATTTATTACCTTTATAAGTTAAATAATTAATATGATTTAATATTGAAAATTTTATTTTCAATAAAATCTATTTTATTTATATTAAATATTTTCTTTTAAAAAATACTAAATTTAAAAAATATAAAATTTAAATTCAATGAAGTAAAATTCATTCTTGAATTCCTCACAATAAAATTATCTTATAGTAAATTTTTGAGATTATTCTAAAATAAATGATTTTTCTGTGAATAGTAAAAATACTTATTTTGATAATACCAATAACTGTGTATGATTTGGATTTTTTTGAAAAAAATTACTATAAAATTATATGTTATAAATTATAATAAATCATTTTAAAATATTGTTTTTAATTTATAAACCTATAATGGTCTGTGTCCACCCAATCCATTACTTTTCCATTTTTTGGTGTTTGAGGTGCTTAGAGGAGGCCTAGAGAGAGACCGAAGGTGTTTAATATTAAAAATATTAAGGAAAGAGGAATACATATCATGTAAATGTTACATGATTTGAAAGTGTACTTCATGAATTATGTAGACATCTAGTTCATTGTGAGTAAATCAGTAGAGGGGAGGTGGATTACACATCGTGAAAATGGAATTCATGTCATGTAACAAATTCAGGTGTTAAATACTTTGAGGTGACATGTTTTTTGGAATGACTTAAAAACCAGAATTTACATGAAGTGAAAGGTTTTCACGTCATGTAATTCCCCTATGAAGTGTGATTATAAGGCTATATAGCACTCATACTTTCCTCAAACCCTAAACTCTCTCATTCTAGGAGTCAAGTGGATCCCACTTTCAGGTATCTTGGGATTTTGTTCATCATGGGTTGATTATTGGATTCCAGTCTTCGATCTATGGTTATTTCTCTTCTCATTCTCATTCATTTCCTTTATTTATTCTTCTGAGTTTCACTACAGTGGTGCAGTTTGGTTTGGGTTGTGTGTTTGGGATATGTTTTGATTATCTTTGAGTGTGGTGTAGGTTGATTTGTAGTTTCCCTGTGTATGATTGTAAGATTTAGGAATTTCTTCTTCCCCTTGTGGTGCGCAGTGAGATCAAAAAACTTTCTTAAGGTAGGGGGTCTTCATTATCACCTATTTTATGTGATATGTGTGGGATTTCCATGATTTTTTTACCTTTGAGTGGATAGTAAGGGTTGGCATAATCATATAATAAACTGGAATAATTGAAATTGATGGATATGGGGATTTATCACATGCTTTGTTGTTTTGTTATATGTTTTTGATGTTATTATGCATGCTTGTTTCCAATTCTAAAAATAGTTCATGTTTTAATCCTTACTTACACTATAGTTGATATATGTGATGACCCTTTTTGTGTTATTGTATAATCTCAGCCTAAATAAGATATTATAGAATGTATATTTGGATAAAAATTAGTTGCCTCTAGATTTTGGTTTGTGTGTTAATTCTCATACTAATATAAAGAATTAATGTGATAAATCCCATGAATAAATGTGAATTTAAGATATGTTGTTGTTGTGTGTGGTTGTGATTTTTGTGGTAATCTGTATGGCTTTTTGTTATTGTGCAGGGATTTTAATGATCAGATGGGTTTTGTAGTATGTGGGGCAGTGACACAGTGGTTGATTGGAATGGATGTGTTGTAGATAGTTGTGCAATGTGGTTATATGAGGTTGTGGTTCATTAGTTGTGGCGCAGTGGTTATGGCGTAGAGGTTGTGGAATGGTGGTTATAGTTTAGTGGCCTTGTTCTGGTATTTGGTGATAATTTTGTATGATGTTTGTGTAATGAGACAGATTGAGTGATCTGATGCGATGACGATGGTGGATGTGTGGTGTTGTGATGATGGTTGTGTGAGTTGGGCCATCTGTTGTGTGGCATAGTTGGGTTAGTTGATTGGTTATCCATGAAATAAATGATGATGTTAAATGAATAAGAATGGGTGAAATATATGTAATAAATTTATTAAATGTAACTGAACAAATGAATGAATGGTGTAATGTAAAATGAAAAATCTAATGAATAAAATTGGTGGAACTTATAAGCTGAAAGTGGAAAATATTGTGTGGCTTGTGTGGAAGTTGTGTGGTGTGTTGCATATAGTGGTGGTAGTAGTTGTGATTATTGATGCATATTACATGGTGTAAATGTGGTTTGTTATAGTATTGTTGATGTTAACCCATAGGTTGGGTATTGTGTGCTATCTAGGTATCATGAATGTTATGTTATTTTGTACAGACCCCACCTGAGTTGGATAACCTTACCAACACTTAGAGGTTCAAGGTTTCAGGTGTTTTCCCTAACATCCAGGATGGTAAAAATATGAATGTATAGATACCACCTCTCCCTCTCTCTTCCTTTAGCAGTGATATAGTGGCCTAGGTGTCTTCAGGTGAGTTTTAATGTGTTGGCTTGGGTTTCTTCAGGCGAGATGTGATGTGTGGTATCAAGTGTCTTCGGGGTGATCTATGATCTATGTTCCCAGGTTTCTTTGGGATGATATGTGATGTGATGATATCTGATGTGATGTGAGGTTATGTGTGTCCTAGGTGTGTGTGGGTGGGATTTTTTGTGATGTCAGGTCCTAGGTGTCATCAGAATGAGATGTGATGTGATGTGATGTGATGTGAGGCCTAGGTGTGTATGCATGGGATGTGATGTGATGTGAGGACCAAGAGTGTATAGGTGGGATGTAATGTGATGTGTTTCCCAAGTGTTTGTGGGTGGGATGTTATGTGACATGTGTGGAAGGGATGGGATAATAGGATGTTTGACGTTACGACATGAGAGAAGAAAATTTGTGGGGAAGAGGAACTGGGGTTCCTTGCTTTGTTATGATCTTAATGTTATATTATTATATTATATTCATGATTTGGGGAGAAATACATGGTGAGGTTGGGTTTGGTTAGATGACTTGTATAGGTTCTTATTGGTTCTGTTGTTTTTTCATTGGTGCTTTAGCACGCACTTTTCACATGTACACCTAATTCCTTAGTTATGTCCCTATTGAGTATACTTGTTATGATCAACCAACATATATAAACTATTTTTAGGTTTACAAGATGAATTTGGGGACTGATATGGACATTACTATCTGGGTCGAAGTTGTTGTTGAGTCACTTCCATAGAATGTTCTTTTAGTATTTTACTTTGGAGACTTTTATACATATCAGTGTCACTTTATTCATGAATTGTGGGATAGTTTTTGGTTTTCCCTTATATTATCTAATAGATTCATTTACTGTTTTTTATCCTATCTCCTAGTCTTGTTTCTTTTATAGAGGGTAATTCTTCCCATATTGTGAAATTTTTATACCCTCAGTGCTAGTTTCCAACTCTGGGCCTACTGGAGGTAGGATTTGGGGTTCATTATCTCTATCCCTTCACAGTGGAATCTTTGGCAGGAGGAGGTCATGAAATAGTAGTATTAAAGGTGATGGTTGAGAGATTGGGTGTATTTTAGATTTAGAAACAGTGAGGATTGCATTGGTTGGTATAGAAATAGTTCCAGTTGACCTTGGTGAGTAACATAGGCCAGGGAGACTAACTAGGACCCAAGATTTTATCACCCCCCATGATCTAGTGAAAAAACAATGAGACCACCGAATGACCAGCTGAGGAGAACATGTTTGTAGGGTAGATACCTAGGAAAGGTACATGTATCATGATTACTTGTTTTTATGTTGGAATTGGGTGTTTCGGGAAAATGAAATGAAAAAATTAAATAATATTTAATAATGTTCTATACTAAAAGGATTAGGATATTCTCTATATTTTTAGGAATGGATCATGTTCATCATTTGTGAGTTTCTCTAGCAGTTGGGTTCCAGTGGGATGATTCGGTTGATCGTCAGAGATTTGACCTAATAGATGAGGATGAGGAATGAAATCATGATTTTCATACCTTTCAATGGTAGAATTTGGGTAAGTATGAGGGGAGTGTCTCTAATCTAGAGACAGATTACTGGATAGAGGAACTTGTGATCACTTTTATTATGATCCAAGAATTAACTGAGTTTTGGGTACAATTAGAATTCATTCATATGTAGGGTGTTGCGTATCAGTGGTGGACACTATTTCTAGGTGATCAAAATGAGGCAGATGTGTTGTGGCCTAACTTTCGGAGGGAGTTTTGGACAGATTTTCTATCATCGATGATGAGGGAATCCAAGAGGTAGGATTTAATCTCCCTTCAGTAGGGGAGTATGAGTATGTGGGATCCTGGGATCAGTTTTAAGGACCTCATACACTTTTCTCCAAAAAAATTCCCAGATCAGGATTCCATAGCACAATGTCTAGAGGAGGCTTTGCATCTAGTGATCAGGTATATGGTCACACCATTTATACTACCGACATATATAGAGGTATAGAAAAAGGATGAGGTTATTGGGAAGATTATTTCATTAGGATATGAGCCTCGTTAGATTGTTTAGTAAGGTGTTTCAATGAGAAGAGATCCAGGTAGTGGGTCATGGGTATTCAGGTAGTTAGGGTCCCATTCCGTAGGGAACTGGACACATCAGTTTCATTTCTGACCATTAGGAACATGTAGTTTCCAAGAATCATTTCGGGGGTTTCCATTTTAATTAAATATATTTGGTATATATGGTCACCACTATTCTCATTGTTTAACTATTCAAGGAGTCCGGTTTCAGATGGTCAGTCTGAACCCTTTTTAGTAGCAGTAGTTGCCTCTGAGACATTTTCAGCATCAGGGAATGAAAGTTGTTGTTCAGAAGGAAAGAGAAGTTGGATTTGGTATAGGGAAGCATCATGAAGATCCCTATCCATAGGTACCTATTCCAAAGCTTGAACATGGAGGCCTAGATCAAAAATGTGAAGGAGCTAGATGTGGTCAGATGCAAATGTTTGAGGTAGTAACACCACCAGAGTTGGGAGTTTTTTGAGGTATGATTAGTTTACCATCAACCCTTGTGTGTGATTTATTTGATTCAATAGCCTCTCACTCCTTTTTTTATTTTTATTTGGTCCATATTTTGGCACTAGACATGGAGAGGCTTCCAATTCCCCTGGTGTTATCTACACTAGTTAGTGGGCAGGCTTCCTTATTTGATGTGTGTCAGGGATGTAGGATGGTGATGGGGCAGCACTGATCAATGGGGGAATTTTTATTATTGTAGATACATCCATACAATATTATACTTGGTATTTATTGGTTTTATTCCATGTGTGCAGTCATCGACTGCTTCTATAGAAGGGTTTTGTTTTCTGATGTGGAGGGTTAGTGAGTGGTGTTCATTGGCGAGCAAGGTTATCGGTTGGGTGGTAGGAAAGTAAAGACTATTTTTTGTAGTTAGAATATATTTATATATAATCTCATATTTGTAGTGTTCTCAAGGTTGTGGAGAATTTTCTAGATGTTTTCCAAGAGTAATTCATGACACTACCCCCTTAACATGATATGGATTTCGTGATAGAGTTGCAGTTGGGTGCGTCTCTGATCTCGATGGATCCCTATAGAATGGAGCCCATGGAGTTGTGTGATTTTAGGCTATATGTAGATGATCTAATGAATAGGGGTTTCATTTGACCCAGTGTGTCACTTTGGGGTGCTCCAATTTTGTTCTCCAATAAGGTAGATTATAGTTTGAGGTTGTTTATAGACTACCAAAGGTTGAATCATGTAATGGTCAAGAACTGTTACCCTCTTTTAATGATCGATGATCTATTTGACCAGTTGAGAGAAGATAGCTAGTTTTTTAATATTGATCTACATTTAGTATATCACCAGTTGAGGGTGAAGGGTGAGGATGTTCAGAAGATTTCCTTTAGATGTAGGTATAGGCACTTCGAGTTTGTATTCATGTCGTTTTTTGTTATGAATACACCAGCCGTGTTCATGGGGATTATAAAATTTGTGTTCCATGAGTTCTTGTAATAGTTCATCATCATATTCATCTATTATATATTGGTATACTTGAAGTTAGAATAGGATCATGTTGAGCATCTTAGAGTTGTTTTGTAGGTCCTTTGACACCACCATCTTTATGGGAAATTGTCCAAGTGTGAGTTTTGGAAGTGATGGGTGTGTTTCCTTGGACATGTGTTGTCTCAGTTGGGTTTGATAGTGGACTTATCAAAGATTAAGGTAATTGTTTCTTGGGAATCACTTAATAATGTGCCATAGGTCGGTATTTTCCTTAGTCTTGAAGGATGTTATCGAAGGTTTGTACCCAATTTCTCTCAAGTTGCATCCCTATTGATAGCTTTGATGAGGATGGACTAGTATTTTTTGTGGATAGATCAGTTTTAGGCAGTGTTCAGTTACCTGAAAGGGAAGTTACTTAGTGCCCCAGTGCTTCAATTTCCTAAGGAGGATGTGTTGTTTGATGTTTTATGTGATGCATCCTGTTTGGTCTTGGGATTCATGTTAACTAAAGAGAGAGAATTGATATCTTATGGGTCTAGGCAGTTACATCCTCCATAGGCTTAATTATTATACCCATGATCTAGAGTTGTCAGCAGTTGTTTTCACACTAAATTTTTGGTGACATTACCTCATCGATAATAATTTTGTGGTTTTCACGGACCACAATATCCTGAGATTTGTTTTATCTTAGTAGGATATGAATATATGCCAATGGTGGTGGATGGAGTTTCTTTAGGGTTATGATTTTGAGATCTATTACACCCTATGGAATGGTAATGTATTTTCTGATGTGTTGATCCAAATCCTGAGAGGATGTGGTTTGGGAGTTTGTGAATGTTTGAAAATGAATGGGGGATCTTACAGCAATGCATCTTGACAATTGGGAGAGTAGTGGTCGAGGTTGTATTCATTAGATGACCATGGAGTCATCTTTGATGCAGTATGTGGAGGAGTCTTAATGGGGATACTTTTAGGTAGATGTGGTGCATGATTGTGTTTCCCATGGTGATGCTCCTATGGGGTGGTGAGAGGATGATCTGAAACAGATGTTGTTCTAGGGGTGGTTTTTTTTATTTTGGCAGTGTGTGTGAAAGTTCTTTGTGAGTTTCACAACTCACCCTTGGTGTTAAATCCTATTTTGATAATGATGTGTCATGGATTGAGTATATATATTTGGTGGCTGGTGATGAAGTGGTCAGTAGTGAAGTTTGTGGGAAAGTGTTTGGTTTATCAGTAGGTGAAAGTGGAGCATCATGTTCCTGGTGGATTATTACATACCTTAGATGTTCCTGAGTAGAAATAGGAAGAAATATCAATGGATTTATTTATAGGGTTACCCTGAGCTCAGGGATGATGTAATGTAGTTTGGGTTATAGTGGATCAGTTTACAAAATTGGCTCACTTCTTGGAAATCTATGAGTCGAGTTCCATGGATGTTTTGGCAAGGTGGTATGTGGATGATGTGGTTAGGCTTCACAGGGTACCAAGGACCATCATCTATGATTAGGATCCTCATTTTACCTCACAATTATAGAGGTAATTAAATCATGATTTTTTATCCTAATTGATTCTTAGCACTACTTTCCACCCTCAGATAGATGGAAAGACAGAGAGGACCATCCAAACACTGGAGGATATGTTACAGTCATGTGTCCTAGACTTTTATGGATATTGGGTATAGAACCTACCTTTGGTCAAGTTTGCATAAAACAATAGTTATCACTTTTATATTAGTATGGATCCATTTGAGGCATTCTACAAGCCATTTTTTTGTTCTTCGTTGTGTTGGATAGAGTTTAAAGAGTCGATAGTTCTGGGTCCAAATGTGGTCTAGACCATGACTGAGAATATCTAGTTGGTTCATGAGATGAGAGCAGCACGGGACCAGAATAAGTCTTATTCCAATCATAGATGTAGGCCTCTGGAGTTCAAGGTTGGAGACCATGTGTTCTTGAGAGTCTCCCCTCAGTGTGGGCATTGAAGGTTTGGCAGGGGAGTAAGCTTTATCCTAGGTTTTTTGGGACCTTTGAGGTGTTGGGGTGTGTTGGCGAGGTGGTGTATCAGTTGGAATTTCCACCATGGCTTGACATGATCCATGAAGTGTTCCACATATCGTAGATTCATCAGTATCTTCACAATGACTCCCATGTCATTTACTATGAAGAGTTGGATATAGAGGATGATGTGATGTTCATGGATCATCCAGTAGAGATCTTGGATCATTGAAATAAGGTGATTCATGGGTGAACCATTACCTTAGTTAATGTGCTATGGAGGCATGGTGGCCAGGAGGAGAGTACTTGAGAGTGGGAAATGTAGATTCATTCCAAGTACCCAGAACTGTTTTGAGATTTATTTTTCTTTGTTTGGTTTTACTTGTGATGTAATGGTTCAAAACTTACTATGATATGTGATATTTTATTTTCTTGATGTTCTGATGTGTGATAAGACCCCCCGACATGTGAAAAGGGGAGGACCTGAATCCTAATTGAGACACATTAACTGTTATGCAATTAAACTCATGTGGGAAAGTCAGTGCCACCCAAATCAGATAGTATCTTGACATGTAGGATGAGATTCCTTGATTCGTGTGTTTGATCAGTGTGGCTTATTGGATGCATAGTGGTTGTGTGGAATTTGGTGGTTATGGTTGGTGACCAGATGATGTATTGTTTTACCCAATGAGAGGTGTAGATATGGCTATGCAGTGTGTGTTTTTGGTATTTTGGTTGGAGAGTTTGGAAAGTGGTGGAATTGAGGTATGACGAGATCCTTGATAGGTATCTTGCGGGGAGGTGGTTTGGACACCTTTTCTTCTGGTCTTGGTTTTGGATTCTTGTGGGTGAGAATTGTTTGGGAGGTATATAATGTAATGGTTTGTGTCCACTTAGTCTGTTACTTTGCCATTTTTTATTATTGGAGGTTCTCATAGGAGACCTAGAGTGATACAGGAGGTGTCAGCTATTAAAAATATTAAGGCAGGAGGAATACACATTGTGTAAAGGTTACATGATGTAAAAGTGTGGTTCACGGCTTCTGTAGCTAACTGGTTCATGGATTGTAAATTGGTATAGGGGAGTTGAATTACACATCATGAAAATGTGATTCACATCATGTAACAAATTTAGGTGCTAAATACTTCAAGGCTACATGTTTTTCAGTGGGACTTAAAAACCTGAATTTACATGATGTGAAAGGGTTTCATGTCATGTAATTACCCTATGCGGTGTGATAATAAGGCTGCAGAGCACTCAGATTTTCCTCAAAACCCTACTCTCTCTCTATATATATATCTCTCTCTCTCTCTCATTTAAAGACATTAGTAGCTCTCACTTTTAGGTTTCCTTATATTCCTTTTGATAGGATTTGATTCTTGGCTTCCCACCTTCGATCTATGGTGATTTATCCTCTCATTCTCAATTGTTTCCTTCTGTTCTTCTTTAAAGTTTAACTACAATGGTGTGGTTTGGTTTGGGTTGTATTTTTTTTGTGTTTTTATGATCTTAGGGTACTTTTTAGGTTGATCTATAGTTTTCCCATGTGCGGTTATAAGTGTTGGGTGTTTCTTCTTCACCCTATGGTGTATGGTGAGATCAAAAATCTTCCTTGAGTTAAGGAGTCCTCATTCTCACCATTTTTATGTTCTATGTATGGGATTTTTATATTTTTCTTACCTTCGGGTGGATATTATGGTTCATCGTAATCATATAATAAATTGGCATAACTGAAATTGATAGGTAAGGGGAGTTATCGCATGATATTATGTTTTTTATATGTTTTTGATGTTATTATGCATTCTTGTTTCCACTACTAAAAATAGCGGTGGTTGGAATCCTTTCCTGTGTTTTAGTTGATGATGACCCTTATTGTGTTGTTGTGTGATCAAACCTTGAATAAAATATTAAATAATGTATATTTGGCTAAAAATTGGTTTCCCTGAATTTTGTTTTGTGTGTTAATTCCCATGCTAATATAAATAAGTAATGTGTTAAATACCCTATATAAATGTGAATTCAAGATGTTTTTCTTCTATGTTTATTTATGCTTGTTTTGGTGCTTTTTTTGGCTTACGGTTGTTTCGTGGTGATTTTAGTGATCGGCTAGGTTGTGTAATACACGAGGTAGTGATGTAGTGGTTGGTTGGAATGGATGTGGTGAGGGTAGTTTTACAATATGGTGTGGTGAGGTTGTGGAACAGTGGTTGGGGTGCAGTGGTTGCGGCACGGTGTTTGTGGTACAGTGGTTCTGGTGCAGTGGTTGTGGTTCATAGGTTGTGGCACGGTGGTTGAGGTGTAGTGGCCTTGTTTCGGTATGCAGTGATAATGTTATAAGATGGTTTTGTGGTGAGATATATTGGGCGATGTGATGTGACAACAATTGTGGATGTGTGGTGTTGTGATGGTGGTTATGTGAGTTGGGTCATCTATTGTGTGGCATGATTGGTTAAGTTTCCTAGTTATCCATGGAATAATTGATGATGTTAAATCAATAATAATGGATGAAATTAATATGTGATAAATGGATTAAATGTAACTGAACAAATGAATGAATGATGTAATGTAAAATTAAAAGGATAATGAATAAAAGTGGTGCAACTTGTAAGATGAAAGTGGAAAATATTTTGCGGCTTGTGTGGTGGTTGTGTGGTGTGTTGCATATAATGGTGGTAGCAGTTGTGATGGTTGATGTGTGGTACTGATAAAGCTAATATTTACACTATTTTTTATGTCTATTTAAATGATTTAAACACTACCAATTTAATAATTTGATATTATTTGTATCAATTTTGGATTTAGAGTGTGTTTTGGGACAAAAAGTTTAAATTGTATAATTCTGGAAATTTAACAGATTTTTATCACAAGGGTATTTTGGTTATTTAATTTATAATATAATTTCAAATTGAGTAATTTTTTTTATTCTTTGATTTATTTCCTTGAACTTTTTCTTCTAGATCAAGATCTAATTCAAATTACATGAGACCCTAAAAAATCAATCAAGTTAAACAATTTTTCCGACGAACAACATGGACCACACCTCTGTAACTGAAGTATAATTCGGGATAAACACCATCAATTAAGGTGATTTAAAATTTATTTGAAATAGGATACATATACACTCTTATGAAATGATTTTTTTGGAGTTTTAAACTAATTAATGGTTTAATTAAATGTTATACATTGGAGGTAGAATTTTGGAATTCTCATCCAGAAAAATACATGCTCAGTATTCAATTCATAACATCCTCCAAACATGTCCAATAAGCGTAAAATTTTGAGGGAGGATTAAAAGAATATTTTCGAACAACTTTTTTGAAGACACCTATTACATATTATGATATTTAATTATTCCTAAATGTGTAAAATTTCAGAGTAAATATTTTGAGCGAAAATTCTTCACCCATTCGCCTATAAATATGTGCCTATTCTCCCTTTTAGGGAGATAAAATTTCAAGGGATTTGGATTGAGAGAGCAAGGGAAAGGTGTATATTGAGATCCTAATGAATATTTTGTTCATTTATTCTATAAAAGAGAAGATGGAGGCTTCTCAAGTGATGTGAGTCTAAGCACCAAGTGGTTGTGTACGGTGACACCTAATGGACACTCTCTTATGAGTTTCATTCTTATCATGTAATCTCTTTTTGAATTTATCTTGAACATATTTTTTGAATGAATTCAGTTATTTTCCTTATTCAATATATTTTCAACAAATTTGATTGGATCGTTGTTCCATATATAAAGTAAACTATTTGATTTCACTATTTAAAATTCTTTGATGAGGTCTTGTCATTGAGCATAACGATTTCAATTAGGCTTGATTGCTTGGAGATCTTCAAGAAATTGAATCACTTATATGGGTGAGAAAAAAATAATATCTAGGCATCGATATGATATCTATTCAAATTTGAGTGTTCACTTGGGGGGTTCTTGGGAGGCTTTTTGAAATTCAATTGAGAAAATTTTTAAACAAGGAAGAGGGGAGTGTCAGAGAGGTTGAAGCTTATCCACAACTATTGTTTTAGTTCCAATTTCAAAAACCACTTTTAATTCATATCAATTTTTATATATTTTCTCTCTTAATTAAATTTAGTTTATTACCTATATTTTAACTTTTAATCAAATCCTCAAATTTCTCTTATATCAAAAATAAAAAAAAACAAAAGTGACACTCTTGTAACTCAAATTGCAACCTATTTGAGAGAAAATCGAAGGACTGCTATATTTCATTTCTCTAGGAAATAAAATTCTTGATTTAATATTTCATGAAAAAACACCTCATCATAAACTAGAATCATTGCTGTGGAGGTTTCTTGAGTTGATTTTATATAAATTATTTTTTCATGACCTGAAATTATGACCCAAACTTGTTCCCTTTGGATTCTGAAATTCATAGAACATTTCACACTAGGGTTAGTTCTACTAGAAATCCCCATGTACCAAGTTGTGAATCATCCAATAACACAATTTGAAGTAAATTGTTTGAAACTTAAATTACAATGGTTGAAAATATAACCTTGAAATAATTGGCTTCATCCTATGATGAAAACTAAGAAAATCTTGTGTAATATCCTGACTCACCTATTGGGTTTGAAATAAAATCTGATTTCATCCACCAAATTCCAAAATTTAATGGGTTTGGAGGTGAAGATCCACATAAATGCCTTCAAGAATTCATTTAGCTTTGTATTAACATGAAACCTCGATAATTTGATGCAAATCAAATTAAATTGAGGTCGTTTCCCTTTTTTTAGAAGGATTTTCCAAGGAATGGCTCTTATATTCACATTCAACCTTGATTAGAGATTTGAATGAATTAAGAAAAAAATTCCTCAAAAAAAAATTACCTGCTTCAAGAATTGATTCCATTCAAAAATATATTTGTGGAATTAAGAAAACTCAAGGAGAAAAATTAATGAGTACTAGGAACGTTTCAAAAGACGCTATTTTAGCTGCCCCCACCACAAAATTAGTGACTAACTTTTGATTCAATATTTTTATGAGGGATTATGTATCAATGATAGAAGCATGATTGATGTTGTTGTAGGGGGAGATTTATTTGACAAAACACCAGCTTCTACTAAGATACTAATTGAAAACATGGCCCAAAATGTGAAAAAATTTTGAACAAGATGTCTTCTTCATGTCACATCTACCCAAGAATCCCCCACTACTGGTCCTAAAAACAACATGATTGCAAGTCAACTGTCTGATCTTACCACCATGGTGAGATCGATGATGTTGTCCAATAACCCACCAACACCACCCAAACCTAAAACAGCTTTTCAAATGCAAGTCTGCTATGGAATTTTCTCTTCCAACGAACATTTTAGTGAATAATCCCCACAAATGAAAGATCCTTTTGATAACTACAATGTAGTTTTTCTTGGAATACCATTTCAAAAAACAACAAAGACCCTTTCAATCCAACCAAAAATTCAATCAAGGCTGGAACAACCACTCTAATAAAAGATTCCACTAGCTCGAACAACCTAGAGAATTCTTCCAAGGATTGTCAGGTAATTCTCAAGCAAAGAATTTCATTGAGAAAGACAATTCTTACTCTGGAAGAAACTTTTTGCCTTCCCCTCCCACTCAAAATTCTGAGAGTAACCTTGAAGAGGCAATAAGGAAACAACAATAGAAAATGATACAACAACAAGAGTTCATGAGGAAGAAACAAGAATTATCAAAACAACAACAGAACATGATGAATACCTTGATGACTCAAATGGGTCAACTTGCCTCTGGTATTAGTTTTATAAAAAATAAAATAATCGGTGGTTTACCCTCACAACCCCAAGTGAATCTGAAAGATAATGGGAAGTAAAATGTGAGTGCAATTGAACTTAGGAGTGGAACAAAATTGAATAACCCACAAACTGAGAAAATCAAGCCTGTTGTTAACACTGTTAATGAAAATCCCACTATAGATGGAAAAGATAGAAATTATGAATTTGATTTGAATGGAAATGAAAATTCAAGAGAAAAAATTTTGTTTGAAAGAACAAATAATGATTGGAATGGGATGTATAGACCTTATGTTTCTTTAAACCATACTCAGATTACCCTAGAGAAATTCAAAACTCCACTATCTTACTCAAGGAGTGAACCACCATTGAATTCAACTACTAAAAATAAGTTAGGAGGTTTTGGAAACATTCAAGAAGGTCTAAGTAAACATACCTTTGATCAATGTTGTGAAAAAATTCCAAGGTATGCTAATTTTCTGAAAGAGATGTGTAGCCACAAGAAGAAATTCAAAGGTGGTGAAAATTCAACTTAGGGAGGAATGTATCA
This sequence comes from Viscum album, assembly GCA_963277665.1. Taxonomy (NCBI): domain Eukaryota; kingdom Viridiplantae; phylum Streptophyta; class Magnoliopsida; order Santalales; family Viscaceae; genus Viscum; species Viscum album. The sequence goes on from OY728140.1 coordinate 314,581,588, forward strand.
TCTATGATTCAACATGCTTTGTCGATCAAGTATAAAGAATAAGGAACCTTTATCATTCCTAATACCATTGGGAAATGTGAATTCAAGGATGTTATGCTTGATCTAGGGGACTCCATTAATGTTATGACACATTCTATTTACTCATCTCCTCAGGTTAGAGAATTGAAACCCTTAGAATTATCATTCAAATTTCCAACCTAAGTACCACCAAGCCTAATGGAGTTATAAAGGATGTTCTTTTTTAGGTGAGAGACATGATTTTTCCAGTGGAATTCTATGTATTGGATATGGGAGATGATCGATTTATCACCCATGAACCTATCATTATTGGGAGGCCATTTTTGAAAACTAACAAGGAAATCATAAATGTTCACAAAGGAACACTTTTAGTATAATTTGGATGAGATGTTGTTCACTTCAATATTTTTTATTCCATGAAACACCTAATTGATGATCATTCATCCCCCCAAGTAAAAATGATTGATTGGTTTTCTTATAACATGTTACCTGATTTTTCCTATGATGAAATACTAGATGATAAAGATGGAAATTTGATTCTTACTGAATATGATCACCAAGAGAATTAAAAGGAAGATTGTGATGAGTCTTGGGATGTTGAGACTACTGATCTTGGCTTTGATGAAGAAGACATTCTGGAAACCTTGGAACTTGATAGTGGTCTCCCTAGAGAAGTTTCCAATTTTTCACATGAACCAAGTCTTGAGAATAGGTAAATTGATCTTAATGATGAATGTCCTATAAAAGATAGAGCTTCACTAAGAAATCATACATTTGAGAAGTGTTCTTTTATCAATGAAAAAACCCACCTGAGTTAGAATTGAAACCATTTCCTGAGAACTTCAAATATTCTTTCTCCGGGGAAAATGAACAATTCTCTATCATAATTTCAAAGGATTTTTCAAGGGACCAGGAGAACCAACTTCTTGGAATCCTCAAGTCCCATAATAAATCCATAGGATATACTCTCTATGATTTAACATGAATCAGTCCCTCAGTGTACATGCATATAATTTTTTTGGAGGAAAATGCTAAACCAGTGAGACAATTTCAAAAAAGATTGAACCCAACACTTTTGGAGGTTTTCAAAAAAGAAGTAACCACCCTACTAGATACTGGAATTATTTTTACCATATCTAATAGTCATTGGGTAAGTCTATTCCATGTTGTTCCTAAGAAAGGTGTATTAACAATCTCAAGAAATGAATTTGGTGATCTTTTCCCTATCAGGCTTCCAAATAAATAGAGAATGTACATTGATTATAGGAAGCTTAGTTTAGTTACAAGGAAATACCACTTCCCACTAACATTCCTTGATCAAATCCTTGGAATACTAGCTGGGAAAACCCACTATTGTTTTCTTTATGGATTCTATGGATATTTCCAAATTCACATTTCACTATAGGATCAATAGAAAACCACATTTACATTCCCCTTTGGAAAATTTGATTATCAGAGGATGCCTTTCAGTTTATTTAATGCACCCAGAACATTTCAAAGGTGTATGGTGAGCATTTTCTCATAATTTCTAGAAACATGCATGGAAGTTTTTAGGGATGAATTAATGATTTGTGGCTCATCATTTGAAAGTTGTTTGAAAAGTTTGGCTTGTGTTATGAAAAAATTCTTTGATAAGAACCTCATTCTAAATTATGAAAAAATCCATTTTATGGTTGGTAAGGGGATTTTAATCAGACATGTTGTGTACGCCAATGAAATTAAAGTTGATCAATCCAAATTCAAGGTAATTTATTCATTGAAATACCCAAAAACTATGAGAGATGTGAGATCCTTCCTTGGCCATGCTGGCTTTTATAGAAGATTCATTAAGGATTTTAGTAAGGTTTCACTTCCATTGTCCAAATTGCTCCAAAAAGATGCCCCATTTTTCTTTGATTAGAATTGTAAACATGCCTTTCTGGAGATAAAACAAAAACTAATAACCCCTAACATTGTTCAACCACCCAAATAATACCTTCCCATTGAAATCATGACTGATGCATCTGACTTTTCTCTTGGGGAATTGTTAAGTAAAATGTTAGAAAATAAATCTCATGTGATTTCCTATGCCTCTATAACTTTAGATCAGTCATAATAAAACTAAAAAAAATCTGAGAAAGAACTACTTGTTATTTTCTTTTCTCTAGATAAATTTAGATGCTATTTTTTGGGCTCTAAGGTGATTGTTTTCACATATCATTCTACAATGAGATTTTTATGAAGAAATGTGATGAAATACCAAGACTTTTGAGATAGATCTTGTTGTTACATAAGTTTGATGTCGAAATAAAGGATAATAAAGGGTGTGAAAACCTTTTTTCTGATCATTTGAGTAGGATACCATCTTTGTTGAATGAAAAACCTCAGATCTTTCCACCAATTAAAGAAACTTTATATATGATGATTTTTTCTCTTTTCAAAGTGAAAGACCATGGTTTTCTAATCTTGTGAACTATTTGGCTTATAATGAACATCCCCACTGGTTTTCCAAGAAATAAACTGATAAAATTATGAGGGATTAAAATAAATACATTTGGGACAATCCTTACTTATGGAACATTGGTAGTGATCAAATGATTCGGAGATGCATTCCAAATTCTGAATTTCAATCCATCATACATTTTTTCCACACTTTAAGCTATGGAGGAAACTTTGAGCTATAAATAATTATGAGAAAAGTTCTTGATTCTATTTTATATTATCCCTCCATTTTTAAATATTCTTTTCAGTTTTTTAGAACATGTAAAAATTATCAATTCCAAGTAAACATTTCAAAAAGGAATGAAATCCCACAAAAATCTTGTTTTCAAGATTTGGATTTCTAAAGTTTCTAATTATGGATCAATTTACCCATTTTTTTAATAAGTCATTAGAATCTATTTTGAAGAAATATTAAGCTTATCATAGGTTCTATATGCCCCACCATCCTCAAAAAAATGGAATGGATGAGTATTCCAATAGAGAAATCAAACAAATTCTCGAAAAAAATTGTGAACCAAAATAGAAAGGACTGGAGGTTGAGACTTGATGATGCACTTTGGGCCCATAAGACTGCATTCAAAACCCCAATTATAATTTCACCATTTATATTAGTCTATGGAAAGGCTTTTCACCTACTGTTTGAGTTAGAACATAAATATTTTTCAGATGTCAAAACATGTAACATGAATCTGTTTTCTACTGGAAAAGAAAGAAATTTTTTTATAGGAGCTGGAGAAGATCAGGAATAATGCATATGAAAGCTTCAGGTTGTATAAAGAAAGAACCAAATCATTTTGTGATGGGATTATTCTCAACAAAAACTTCAAGGATAGAGACAAAGTTTTGTTGTTTGATACCATATTGAAGTTTTTCCCAAGTAAATTTCATTCCAAATGTTCTGGACCTTTCATTATTACTCATGTTTTTATTTTTGGTGCAATACAGATAAAATATCTAGACAAAGGGACACTATTCATAGTCAGTGGTAATATCTTGAAGCTTTTTAGAGAGACTATTAAAGATCCTCTAGTGGAGGAAATCCATTTTCATGATACGGAATACAATTGATGCAAGGTTGGGTCTTTCCTTCTCACTTATTTATGTCATGTCTTTAATTTCAAGAATTTAATTATTATATAAATCTGTTTTACAATGAGGAAATTTCAAAAAATAAGTGTGGAGGGGAGGCACATGCTGGTTAGATTATGATTTTTTGTGTTTTCCTTTGTATTTATTTCTTTCTTTTTTATTTTCAAATTTTCTTTCCATTTTTTTTGTGTTTTTGAAATTCCTTGAAATTTTTTATTAAACTCATGAAAATGAGTGAACCAATTGATCCTTTAAAACTTAACATAAATAAATGTTGAAAATGACACTTTTTTAAGTTCAAAATTTTTAAAAATTCTTGAAAATACCTCTAATTTTTGAATCACATACTACATATCACTGTCTTTATAATCAAAATTTATATTCCTATGATACTTCTTAACCCATTTTGATATATTCTTCTTGTTCAACTCTTTTCTTGAGAGAACCAATCCATACTTATTTGAGCTAGAACTTGAACTATTTATATCAAAACTTGAGGGTTGGGATACTTGTAATTAAAATGATGGAGGCATTTTTTTGGATTTTGAAGCCACCTTTTTTCATGATTATACTTTTTATTTTGGCCTTCCTTGCACATTTTATCTTTCTTGAGCCCTTAGTATCCATGTAAATCTTGTTAGTTTTGCCACATTAAAATCCAATTTTCCCTTTCCAACCTGATCTGAAAGTTTAAATTAATGATATAGTTGAACTTAAGTGTGGGGGAGATGACTTGTGATGTACTAGCTCATTTGGTGTTGCTTTGGGTGGAGATTCAAACTCTGAAGATATGTTTTTTCTGCTGGAACATATTTTTTATGGAGTTGTGCCTATCTAGATCTCTCAATGGAAGAAATTTTTGCTCTATCTAGAGCTTTTCAAAAAGAAGAGTCAACAAAATAGAGAATAAAAATGTCATATTTTCTACTGATATATTGATATAATGGGATAGAAATTATTTTCTTCATAGGAGAGAAAGGATGAAACTGTACTTGAGTGAAAATTAGAATCATGCATTGTTGCTTCAAAAAGAGCCAAACCCTCCTTATTTAGCCTCATAATTTTTTCACATATGAATCCCAATAACCATAAGCCACAGAAAAACCTTCGTAAAGTCCTCATGATAATCACATGATCTTTTCTTACATCGGGTAGAGATGTAGAAATTTATTAATCCTATGGTGATCCTTGGATGGGTTTTGATGATTAAATCCTTGTTTAAAATTCATATTTTTACATTGAGAGAAAATTTATGTGTGAGGTAAGTGTGTTGTGTGCATGGGAGGAGAAAAGAAGTGGAAATGTATTGAATGATCTGGATTGAGAAGTTGAAATTTTTGTTTTTTTAATGAAGCATGATATCTTTTGAGTATTGGGGATAAATTAGTGAACTTCATTGGTATATGTTTTTAATTTTCATTGATTTGATTTTAGTGTTCACTTGTCCAGGAGTCCAAGTGCCAAGTGTGGTGGAATTAGAAAAGATAATATTTTCACTATTTTTTATGTCTATTTAAATTATTTAAACCCCACCAATTTAACAATTTGAGCTTATTTGTAACAATTATGGATTTAGAGTGTGTTTTGGGATAAAAAAGTTAAAATTGTATAATTCTGTAATTTTAACATATTTTTATCACAAGGGTATTTTGGTCATTTATTTTATAATATAATTCCAAATTGAGTAATTTTTTTGGATTACTTGATTTATTTTCTTAAACTTTTTCTTCTATATAAAGAACTGATTCAAATTACATGAGGCCTTAAAAATCAATCAAGTTGAACAATTTTTCAAGCGGACAACGTGGACCCACCTCCATAACTAAAGCATAATTCGGTCTAAAAACTTTCAATTAAGATAATTACAATTTTATTTTAAATGACACATATACATGATTATGAAATTAATTTTTTGGAGGTTTGAACTAATTAAGGGTGTAATTGGATGTTATACATTGGAGGCAAAATTCTGGAATTCTAGGCCATAAGAATACATGATCAGTATTTAATTCATAACATTCCCCAAATGTGCCCAATAAATGTGAAATTTTGAGGACAGATTCATAACATATATTTGAACAACTTTTTTAAATACACCTATTAAATATTCTAACATTTAATGGGTCCTAAATGCGTAAACTTTAAGAGTAAATATTTTGATTGAAAATTCTTCACCCATTCTCCTATAAATATGTGCCTCTTATCCCATTTCAAGAGATCAAATTTCAAGGGAGTTAGATTGAGAGAGAAAGGTAAAGGTTTAAATTGAGATCCTGATAAAGATTTAATGCATCAATTCTATAACAAAGAAGATGGAGGCTTCTCAAGTGATGTGAGGCTAAGAACCAAGTGGTTGTGGACGGTGACACCTAACAGACACTTTCTTCTAAGTTTCATTCTTATCGTGTAATATCTTTTTGAATTTATCTTGAACATATACTTTTTAATGAATGTGGTTGTTTTACTTTTTTTATATATTTTTAAAAAATTGTATTGGATCATTATTCTGTCTATGAAGTAAACTATTTGATTTCACTATTTAAAATTCTTTAGTGAGGTCTTGTCGTTGAGCATAATGATTTCAATTAGTTTTGATTGCTTAGAGATCTTAAAGAAATTTAATCACTTCCATAGGTGGGAAAACAATCATATCTAGGTCTCAATATGATGTCTATTCAAATTTGATTGTTCACCTGGGGGTCCTTGGGGGTCATTTTGAAATTCAATTGAGAAATATTTTTAAACAAGGAATAGGGGAGTGTCTGAGAGGTTAAAGCTTGTCCACAAATACTATTTTAATTATGATTTCAAACCACATTTTAATTCATATCAATTTTTATATATTTTCTCTCTTATTTTACTTTATTTTATTACCTATATTCAAACTTTTAATCAAAACCCAAAATTTCTCTTCTTGCAAAAATAAACAAAACAAAAGTGACACTCTTGTAACTCAAATTCCAACCTCTTCAAGAGAAAATTCAGGGACTATTATATTTCATTCTTCTAGGGGATAAAATTCTTGATTGAGATTTTCACGACAAAAAACCTTACATCTGGTACATGGTGTATACTTGGTGTATGCTAGTATTTTTAATGTTAACCCATAGGTTGTGTATTATTTTCTTTCTATGTATCATGTATATTATGTTATTTTGTATGTTCCTCATCAAAGTTGGATAACATTACCAATGATCAGAGGTTTTGGGTTTTGAGTGTCTTCCCCAACATCCAGGATGGCAGTGATATGGATGGTTGGGTAACCCCTAGCCCATTATCTTCCTTCAGTAATGATGTAGTGGCCTAGGTGTCTTTGGGCAGGAATGATGTGTTGGACTAGGTTTCTTCGGGTGAGATGTGATGTGTGATCCCAGGTGTCTTCGGGATAAATTGTGATGTATCGTCCTAGGTGTCTTTGGGATGATATGTGATGTTATGTGATGATATGAGATGTGATGTGATGTGATGTGTGTCTCAAGTGTGTGTGGGATGGATATAATGTGATGTGTAGTCCCAAGTGTCTCTGGGATGTGATGTGATGTGATGTGAGGCTTAGTTGTGTGCGGGTGGGATGTAATGTGATGTGAGGATGAGGTGTGTGTGGGCAGGATGTGATGTGATGTGATGTGTGGCTTAAGTGTGTGTGGGTGGGTTATGATATAATGTGTGGACTAGGTGTGTAAGGGGAGGATATGATGTGATATGTGTAGAACAGATGGGAGCATAGGAAGTTTGATGTTGGGGCATGAGAGCAACAAATCAATGCAGGAGAGGTAGCAAGGTGTCTCTATTTGATATAATCTTGATGCTATATTTTTATATTGGATGCGTGATTTGGTGAGTGAGCCATGGTGATTCTGGGTCTAGTTAGAGGCTTGTATAAGTTCTTATTGGTCCTGTTATTTGTTTACTGGTACTTTAGAATTCTCTTTTCACATGTTCACCTGAGGTCATGGCTATTTCCCTGCTGAGTATACCCGCTATGCTCACCCTATGTATATAAATTGTTTTCAGGTTTCTAGGAGGACTTTGGGGACTGAGCTAGACATTACTAGTTGGGTCAGAGTTGTTGTTGAGTCACTTTCATAGAATTTTATTTTGGTATTTTACTTTGGATACTTTTATATGTATCAGTATCATTTTATTAATTCATTATGGGATGGTTTTTTTACCTTTATATTATTTTTTGGAGTTTTTTTTGTTGTTTATCCAATCTCCCGATCTTGTTTATTTTATAGAGGTTAATGCCTCCCATACTGTGATATTTTTATATCATTGATGCTAGTCATCAACCCAGCTCCTACTAGAGGTGGGACTTGGGGGTCATTATTTCACTCCCCTCATTGTTGGATCTTTGGCGGTAGGGGGTCGTGACAAAACCCATGCTTCATATTTTGAAAATTTATGTAGAGTTTTAATAAAAGTAAATAAATTTTTTTAACTAGTTATATCATGATGATATGAGGTTTTGAGTTTTTTTTAAATAAATAATATTTGAATGATAATAGTTATTTTAAATTCATTTGTATTAATGGAATTTATAATTCTATCCTAATCATAACTCTTTTTTCTTAAAAATAATCTTTTTCAAAAAAAATACATTTTTACATGTTACATGCACAAAAGTTATGATTAATTTCCCGATAAATAGAAAGTTAATTTGATAAAATTATTATTATATTTGAGATAATAATATTCACATTATTTAATATGGCCAATTTAATTTTTAGGTATAAAATTTTTACTGTTATAATTAATGCTAATTACAACGATAATGGTGAAACAATTATTTTAAAATTATTTTTTTATTAATAATAATAAATTTATATCGAATAAATTAAATTTAAATCCTTTAAATATTGGATATAATATAATTTATAAACAAAAAAAATAAATATATTTACACTCACTTATTTGGTAATCAATACTAAATAAGATTAATAATCTAGAAGGGTCAATATGTCTTTTTTCTACTAAAATAGTTTTTCTACACATTATCTATTTTAATTTAAAAGTTAATTTTATAATATTTAGAAATTGATTTGGATTAAATAGATTTTAAATTTTTTCCCATCAAACCCAAATTTTTTTATATGGGTAACTTTAAATTTTTAGTAAAATATAAAATCAATTAGTTAAAAACTAGTTGCCTAGTTTAAAAGTAAACAAGTAAAATGTAAATATTTAATAGTAAAAACACTATAACAAGTTTAAAACATGTTTTGAATCACATGTTTGTGAATTTTGTGACCCAAATACATCCCAAACTCAATAAATTAGAAACTTTTGAGTCACTGACCTTGGAAAATTTTCATAGCATTATTGAAAAATAATGAGTGTTTCTAAAAGTTCACATTTTCTCCCCTTATGAATGGATCCACTAACACCCTTAAAAATTACACATATAATTACTATTTATCCTTTAAACTATTCCATTTTACTATCCCTACAACCATATCCCACAATAATAATCCCTTGGTCACTCATTGTTAGGTTATTCCCTTTAATTTCAAGAGAACTTCCATGGGGAAAATCAAGTCTCCAACGTAAGTGTTATCTCCTCTTAGGATTTTCTTCTTAATCTTACTCTTATAAATATCTCATCACCATAATAATATGATGAATTAATTAACATTATTATACTTATATTTTGTTATATTAGTGTTAAAATCTCATATTTATTCATTTTCTTCACTTATTAAAACCAAATAACATCACTAGTGTGCTGCGTGGATCACCGCCTCAATGAAGCGACGTTGTTTATTTTTCATTAGAATTTTTATATATGGTATTAATGGTGGTATTGATTAATATATATTATGTATATTATATAATTATGATCCTAAAATATCAATTTAATATCCACCTTAACTCTCTCTCATGATCTAATAAACGATAACAATAATCGTGCATATGTGCGGATTACCACCTCCACGATGAAACATTTTTTGTTTTTCATCTAGAATTTCAAAAATTATATAATAATATTCAAATATGACACATGAATTTCATGGGGTGTGACAAAAACAACTATTTTCTAAGTTAAAATATTGTATAGTGGTTAACCTAGGTTGTCTCCAGAGAGCAGCGCACAACAATCATGTTTGTCACTTTGTTTTTTAATTTGTTTGGTTTTGAAAACAATGAAACAACACTAAAGAAAGCAATAATGTATAAGATTTAAAAAAAATTGAAAAATAATGTGATTGAAAATAGTGATAAGTATTGGGTGATCAGGTCGGGGTTGTTTTTTCAATTTCAATGTTCTCATAGTTCTTATTTATTCATTCCTCTTTTATTAAATCGATTAAAATGAGATTTCACAATCGCTTCCTCTCACTTATTTGTTTAATGATGTTGGGGATATTAAACCTTACTAATATCTTAGTTTTTTATAATATCTATCCTTTTGTGAAATATTTGTAGTGAATACCCTCAATTTATTAAGGCAATTCTTAATCGGGTCTTGTTTATCCCACACAATCCTGAATATTCAGTACAAATCTCACACGTACTGATGATCGCCAAGTACTTCACGACTATGTTCTGATCTATTCCATCTTATATAGACCATAACCTAGTGGGGGATATAATTTTCATTAAACAAATCAATAATAACAATAGAATATAAAATCAAATACAATCACACAAGATAATATAAGATTTTATTACAATTGAAACCAACTTCATAATAGAGAAAAAAAATTATAACATTAAGAGCATGAACTCAAACATTAAAAAATGGAAAACCTAACATTCCACAAACACTCATAAGATTTAACCTAAAATGTTAAGGGTAATTTAGGAGAAGTGGGAATAAGTATGCATTATAAAACTAAAATAAAGAAAAGAGGGAAAAGAAGAACATGAACATTTCCTCCAGAATCTTTCCACCAGAAGTTCAGATTCGTTTAGTCCACCCTCTCTTAGAATCATGCCGAGGTCCCTTCTTATAGAAGGTGAGGAATATATTTTTACATCTACCCACAAGGTTTGAAAGTATTTTGAGCCGTGTGGAATGAGTTATGTCCAAATTATTAGACATGACTTTTCCTGGCCGCCAATCACTATTCCACCAACCATAATTTGACCGATTGAAGTGTGGCATTAATCAACTCAGTTCTCCATGAAATTTAATTTGAATATTCCTTGTTAGGTTGTCTTTATGAACCAGATAGAATAACCCCATTTTGTGGTCGGTAGGCAGAGATATTGATCATTGAATGAAGTCATGTACATTCTGTCGGCCAGAATAAGTGTTCATATTGACCGATTTGTTTTGGCTTGTTGGAGTTTCAATTGGATTTGGGTCTTGCAGACTTATATGTAGAAAAAAAATTAAGGAATCCTAAAAAAATGAATCAGGTTAATTTGATGAAAAATTTAGGAGTTATTCTCTAAATAAGTGTCATAATAAATCTGTTTAATATCCAGAATTAACCACTTTTCACAATTAAGATCAAAACTCACCAAAAAACATAAAATGATCCAAATAAGATCAAATTGATTAATTGTAAAGGATTAAATCATTTAAAAAAATATTTATAAATATGAAAATATGATCTTTTTAAATTCCCCCACACTTATCACTTGGACTCCTGGACAAGTAAACATCGATATTAAATCAAAGAAAATTTAAAACACATATCCATGAGATCTAACAATTTAACACCAAGAAACAAAAGATAGAATGCCTCATAAACAACCATTATTACAAGTTCTCAATTAAGTTAATTAAATATATTTAATCTTCATTTATTCTCCCATGAACACAAAACACTTACCTAACATGCATTTTCTCTCATCACGCAAATATCAATTTTCAACAATGTCCTTCTCATCGAATACTCATGCAAGGGTTACCATAGGCTTGATAAATTCCTACATCTCCACTCAATGTGATTCAAGAACATATGTCATCATGAAAAATTTATAGGTTTGTTCTATGGCTTTTGGTTGGTAGGATTTAGATGTGAAAAATTATGAGGCTGAATGAGGAGGGCTTGGCTCTTTTTGAAGAAAAATTACATTATTCTATTTTTTACTTAAATATGGTCTCCTCCTCACTCCCCTTAGCAGAAAATATGCTCCATCAACGTGAAAAATAAGTAAAATTGAACACCATTCATCATTTCAGTATAAAAAGTATCAGTCATCTCAAACATGATTTTTTTTAAAGCTCCAGATAGGCACAACTTTCTTTCTCCATTGGAAGCTACAGAAAGGCACAACTTCACTTATCATGAAAGCTCTATAAAAGGCACATCTTTTAACATAATTATTTTTTTCAGAAGCAAGAACATCTCTTAAAAATTTTATTTTCCACCCAATGTATCTCAAAATGAGGTATAACAACATAATTCAACCTCCCCCCACACTCAAGTTCAACTAGATTATGAAATTTTACTTCAAGAGTAGGTCGGATAGGGAAAATTGGCTTTTAATGTGACTAACCTAACAGGTTGTTCATGGATTATATGGGATAAAAAGATTAAATGTACAAGGAGGGACATTATAAAAAGTATTATTTTTAAAAGGGGGCTTTAATACCAAAGAAATACCTCAATAATTTAAAAAACATGTACCTAAAACCCTCAAGTGTTGACAGAAATAAATCAAATTATAGTTAAATAAAGAATGTTATTATTCTCTCAAGAAGTGAGGTGAATGAAAAGATTATGAAAAATAGGTTTATAAGCCTCATAGAAAAGTTATTTTAAATATAAAGATAGTAAATTATGGCATGGGATTCAAAAATCAGAGTACTTTTCATGAAATTTCCAAATATTTGAACTTGAAACAAAGTCATTTTCAGAATTCATTTAAGCTCAGTTTCATGGGATAAAATTTTTTCACACATTGAAATGGGTTTAAAAATTTGTAATGATAATCATTTCAGCTCAATAGTATCAAAAACACACAAAAATTTTAAAAACACACAATTTTGTTTTGAAACAAATAATTGAAAATACTAAACTTCAAAGGTTCTATCCACCCCACACTTAAATGATGCAGTGTCCGCAATGCATTCAATTGTATTTAACATGTAATTATAGTTTAAATTGAATCACAACAATCAAGCAAGAGATAAGGAGAGGTAAAACTTGACTTATTGGTAGTGAAATGTTGAGTTAAGCTCATTAGTGTTATGAACATAAAAACCTACAAACAAAGGTAGATAATAAAACATAATAATTTTATTAAAAGTAAAGAAAATAGAATGAGAATGAGAATAGAAGGATAGATCTTGGTTAAATCCCCCAAGTGGGCCCTAGGTTTGGACTACCTCCAGATGGGAATTTTTAGTTGGTTATCCCCAATCTGATGGTGGGTTGAGTTTCTTTAATATGAACCACCAGAACATCTTCCTTCCATCATGAACATCTTCTTTTTTTTAGTACTTCATGGATATAGTACACCAAATCTACCCCTATTAAAATGATATTAAACTTGCATGGTGTGGGTAGGACAAAGAATGAGTCCTCTTTTTTATTGGTTTCCACTTTCACAACTTCTTCATCATTCTCCAGCAGTTACTCAAGGTATGCTAGATCAAAATAACAGTCAATGGGAGAATCAGAGTGTAATTCTATTTGAATAAAATTAAAACATGATGAATCAATATCAAACTCTTCCCTTTTAAAGTAAGCATCGTGTGTATCTATTTCCTCATATAAATCCTCTTTGTTATAATTTTGAACTCCCTCCAATAAGTGTTCATCTAGTTCAAGGAGCCCCATATTTTCCTTATGATGTGTATCTTCTTTTTCTTCCTCATCCACCAAGACAATACTATTGTTGGCCAAATCTGAAAATTTATAACAAGGGTAGGTGATACTCAATTCAGATTTAATAAAATCATAATGAAAAGATTCTAAGAAAATATTATCTCCCTGAGTTTTTTCAGCTTCAATTTTTTCTTTAATTGAAGGTGCCTCTTGTAGTTGAATTTCACAAGATAAAGGCAGGTAGTCAGGCTCCTTTATCTTTTATTTAAATTCCACCACTTTGGTGGTGTCGTCCTTCAATGGTTCTAGTTCTTATACTTTATAAGGAATATTTATATCAATTAGTTCTTCACACTCAGTGTATAATCCATCCATATCTTTTTGATCATCCACATGTATCTCAGTAGTCAATTCTTCTATCTTGGCATCCTCAAGTTCATGCTTAGGTTCTGGTTTCTCCATAAATGCACGGACATATTCAAATGAAATTTCTAATTTTATCTCTAGTTGTTCTATGTCACTTATAAGTTCTTTAATTTGAACTATATTATACCCAAACTTGTCTTCTTGTTCCACTTGTGGGTAATTATTCCATGAATTAAAGAGATGATCATTTGAAAACATCATGGAAAAATATTTTTTATGTTTTTTTGAAAAGTATTAAGTATTTATAATTAGATTGTGGAACTACCTCCCTAGAAATGACGCCAAGTTTTGACATGTTCCTGTAATGGGGTGTGGAAAAAAATTTATTTTCTAAGTTAAAATATAGTATAGTGGTTATCCTAGGTTTTCTCCAGAGAGGAGCGCACAACAATCATGTCTGTCACTTTGTTTTTTAATTTGTTTGGTTTTGAAAACAATGAAAAAAACTAAAGAAAGCAATAAAGTATAATATTTAAAACAAATTGAAAAATAAAGTGATTAAAAATAGTGATAAGTATTGGGTGATCAGGTCGGGGTTGGTTTTCCAATTACAATGTTATCATAGTTCTTATTTATTCATTCCTCTTTTATTAAATCGATTAAAATGATATTTCACAATCGCTTCCACTAAAATTATTTGTTTAATGATGTTGGGGAGATTAAACATTACTAATATCTTAGTTTGTTCTAATATCTATCCTTTTGTTAAATAGTTGTAGTGAATACTCTCAATTGATTAAGGCAATTCCCAATCATGTCTTGTTTATCCCAAACAATCTTGAATATTCAGTACAAATATCACATGTACTGACAATCGCCAAGTACTTCACCACTATTTTCTGATATATTCCATCATATATAGACCATAAACTAGTGGGGGATATAATTTTCATTAAAAAATCAATAATAAAAACATAATATAAAATCAAATACAATCACACAAGATAATATAAGTTGTTATTACAATTGAAACCAACTTCATAATAGAGAAAACATTTTATAACATTAAGAGCATGAACTCAAACATTACAAAATGGAAAACCTAACCTTCCACAATCACTAAGAATATTTACCCCCACCATTTTATGGGTAATTGAGAAGAAGGGGGAAGAAGTATGCATTATAAAACTAAAATAAAGAAAAGAGGGAAAAGAAGAACATGAACATTTCCTCCAGAATATGTCCACCATAAGTTAAGCTTCGGTTAGTCCACCCTCTCTTCGAATCAGGATGAGGTAACTTCTTATAGGAAGTGAGGAATGGAGTTGTAAATCTACCCAATAAGTTTGAAATAATTTTGAGTCGTTTGATATGAGTTATGGCAGAATTATTAGACATGACTTTTCTTGGATGCCAATCACTATTCCACCAACCATACTTTGACCGGTTGAAGTGAGTCCTTAATCAACTCAGTTATCCATGAAATTTAATTTGAATCTTTCTCATCAAGTTGGATTTCAGACCCACCTGTAATAACCCCATTTGGTGGTTGGTATCCCTAGATATTGATCATTGAATGAAGTCATGTCCATTCTGTAGGCCAGAATAAGTGTTCATATTGACAGATTTGTTTTAGCTTGTTTGAGTTTGGATTGGATTTGGTTACTGAAGACTTATATGTAGAACACAAACTATTTAATCCTAAAAAAAGGAATCGGGTGAATTAGATGAAAAAATTAGGAGTTATGGTCTAAATACAGTGTCAACATAAATCTATTTAATGTCAAGAATTAACCACTTTTCACATTTAAGCTCAAAACTCACCAAAAAAACATAAAATGATCCAAATAAGATCAAATTGATTAATTGGAAGGGATTAAATAATTTAAAAACATATGTATAAATATGAAAATATGAGCTCTATCAAAATCCATTTAAACTTAATAAAAACATCAAATAATATCATTATTCTTTTATTATAAAGATATTATTTCTAAAGAAATACCTCCTTAACCATACTCAACAATCGAGTTAAAGCATGTTCAAGTTTTGATTAGTTTAACCACTTATGTGAACAATACTATAAAATATGATTATGGATGACTATTGGAACATGAAAACTGATATTATTAATAAAATAATGATTATATGATTCTAGAAATATTAAATTAAGTGTATAACTTGTTATTAAATTATTATTTTTGTTCTCTAAAATCACCAAAATAAGTCGTTATCAATTTTTTTTTCACATAACATAACCAAAACACATATGGAACAAAATAATAAAATTTTAAATCAATATAAGTTCTATATTATAGAATCATAAATGACATATTAATAATTAAATTTTTATCAAATGATGGGTAATGATATCATAATTATTAAACATGTGCAAATCAAATAAAGTTATTAACACAAGATGGTCATAATATGTTATAACTAATTTATGTACCCATGATAAAGAATTATAATAAGGATTATAATATTATAATATTTATGTTATAGTTTTTGAAATAGTATATTAAGTTATTTGTGTTTTTTACAGGAGGTTGGAATGTGATGTACTAAGCAAAGAAATAAGGTAAGGGTTTTTCATCTCAATTTCTATTTATTGATACATTTTTTAAAGTTATGCATAACTTTCTTATTTTTATGATATATATACTACCCAAGAATTTATTTTGAAATAATACATGATTTAATTCATGGTACTTACATAACCATATTATCTTCAATCTTCAAATGAATTTTGATTCAAAAATTACTTAATTCGTAAGGGGTTTTCTTGACTTAGATCTCTTTATTGCTTCATAATCACTCTACTTTGACTATAATCTTTCAATATTGATGTATTAGAACCTATGATGATGTTATGTTGTATTTGTGTCCACTTCATTATGTATATCATATTTCACACAAATTTTTTCTTCCCTGATTATCTTAATGTTTCATTAAAATGGATTTTTGTTAAGAATAATTACCATAATTTTTAATGGATATTTCTTCCATGTCTATATTGTTACTTCCCATAAATGTCCTTATTTCTCTTATGGAAACTCAAATTAATTTTATCTCCAATGATCCATTTATTCTCCTTTATTAATTTTAAAATAATGTTTTTTTATCTTTTTAATGATGTGGGTTTTCAAATAAAGTCTATTTCAAAATGATTAAAATATTTTTCCTTCCTTTCAAAATAAATAGGTTTTATCAAACACTATAAATTTTAATTTGATAACATTTATTTATTTTTCAAGTTTACATTATTAAATATTATTTTTAAAAGTAAATTTTTTCATAGAATTTCCACACCCCTTTTTTAAACTTTATACCTTTCTCAAGTCACCATTATTAAAGATTATTTTAAGAGTAAAGTTTTTGAGGTATTTTCACTTCCCTTTTTTAAAATATCATGTATTTATCAAGTATCCTTTATTAAAGATTCTTTTAAAATTACATGTTCCCAATGTATTTTCACTTCTCCTTTTTGATAGCCTTTATTTCTTTTCAAGAATGTTTTATTTTGAACATTTTAAAATGAATTTTTCAAAATTCTTCTCTTACCCTTCAAAAAAATGAAAGTAAATTTCACTTCAATATTTTAAAAGGTTTTTTTAAAACTTTTTTATTTTTACATCTATTTACCCTTCAACATTTATCTTTCATGAAGTGATTTTTTGATCACCATATATATATTATTATTCTATGATTACTTTTGAAAAATGAGATTCTTGATATCCTATGATTTATTAGGTTCATTTTATGTGATATTTTTTTGAATGTTTTAAGAAACTAATTCCTTATCCAAGGGTTCTTCATATAATTATTTGGAAATGTAAAAAAAATAAATTTATTTATATGGGTTATTTTATGATGTGATGGTTTATTTTTTGTAATTGGCACACAAATGTATGGATTATGAGATGGATAAGACCTATATCTCCATAAAATTAATTGGATAAAGGATTATATCACATGAGAAAGAAATGTTATGTGAATAGGTTATATATAGTTAGGTTCACAAAGGGCGAGTGTAAAGGTTTTTATCTATAATCAAACTGTTATGTGTGAAATGGTATATGAGTAGCTAGGTTCACAAAAGGAGAGTGTGATGGAATTAATCCCTACTCACAATTTTATGTGTGAGTGGGTTGGCGATTATCTAGGTTTATAAGGATATTAAGTCTTATGTTTATAGTTGTGAAATATTTTCATGTTGTTTATCATGTTATGCTAAGTTTTCATGATTTTTCATTTTCGTGTATTCTGCACTTTTATGTCATGTTCACATGTTATATGTTTTATCTTATATGATTCCTTAATGATATTTTTATGATATTATGTTTCTATAACATGTTTTATGATTACCTATGGTCTTATTATAATTTAATAAGATTTTTATCCTATTCCATATGTTCTCTTCTATTTTTATGATCAGTTATGTTTTTCCCTTACAAAGAGTTTTAGCTCACCCCTTTTTTATGTTTCTAATCCCTAGGTTATGAAAATTATTATATCATGTGAGATATCAAGAAAAGGTTCAATAGAAGCATGATTATGGAGAAATTTTCCCAAGTGTAGTAATATAAGATGTTTATATTGTTATTCTCTAATACACTAAACTTTTCGATCTTTAGTTTGTGAGAATACTTGTGAGATGCACTATTTAAAACATGAAATTATTGCACTATTTAAGTCATGTTTAGATTAGTTTTCTTTAGTTGTTATCAAAGTAGGGTTTAGTTATTTTGGGAATTAGTTTAGTAATTTTTATAGATTATTTTAATCATTTTGGGGATTATATTAAAGAATATGAGTAAAAAATATAAAGATGATTCTAAGTATAGAATGGTATCCTGAAATGTCGACAAAGTCTTGAGTAGATGGTTTTCCTAGAAATGAATCTTTTTCTAGTTACTATAATAGGTCATGGTCTTGGTACAGATTCATCTTGGGGTAATAACCCAAAAAAGAGTTGGTTGAGTATGTATTAGCCATCATTTTGGTGAATGGTGAGTGTTTCCATCCTTTTAAGTTGAGTTTTTCATAATTCCCTTATGTTGTAAATAATGATCACTCATGGTTTATTTTTTTGTTTTATAAATTAATGGAGCAAGGGGAAACCATGTCAATAATGGGTGTGATGGATAATATAGTAATGATAAACCAAGTGGGATAAAAGATAGTGTTGAAAACCATGTGTTTATGCTCACTCAACTATATCTAGTTATGATTAATAACTTGAATATTTCAAAACATATAAACTCTCTAAAGAAGAGAAGGATTGATTTTTAAATAAGATCAGGTGATAAAGATGATGAAGGAAAAAATATTTAACTTCATACCTTTCTAAACTATGGGAATAAGCACCTGAGGGGATAACTCAAAGGAATAAAAAAGTGGTTCATGTGTGAAATGATTGGCCATCGAGTTCATAATTATCAAGATGAGATAAAAGGATAATCCATAAAACATAGGTTAATAATGTACAGATCCTCAAATGCCTGGTGTTTGGTCATTATATAAAATCATTCCCTAACTCAATAGATAATGAGGATAACAAACATCATCAACCTCCTAAACAAAGGAAATAAGGGAAATCCTATTTTTTCCATACTATTGAAATTAGGCCATGAAAAAGAGTTATAAAAGGTACACTCACCCACCAATATAGATTTTTTGATATCCAATTGGAATCTTGTTTTTTCTACACTATTACACCTAGGATGTTTTTTAAGGGAATCAAATCAACATATTTCTAATTTGATATTATATTCTATTATTATTGTATCCCAATTTTATTTTTAGGTAATATGCTTCATGAAGGACGTATTATCCATACTTTGGATAAATTCAATGTGATTTTAGAAATGTATTGGTCATTTCTAAATAGAATCCATAATATTCAACAAAATAATAAAATCATATTATATTTAAAACCAACTTATGACCATCTATTATTAAAAGTATGAATATAAACATTCTAGGAAAACTAATTCCATTATAGGAGTTTTGATAATTAATTATGAGGGATTTTTAACCTAAATGGTTAGAAATAAACTAAATATTTGGATATGCCTCTTATGAAGGAATGGAATTGTTTCACAATCTCACTTGAATTAAGGTTGATGCCACCATTTAAATTAACTCTCGAGTTATATAAATCTTATTTATACCCTTAATAATCTTTTTTAGTAAGTGATAATTATAAATTTTGAGGATATATTTTATTTAAGGGGGTAGAATGTAATGACTCGGGATTTTGGATCATTTAAAATATATAATATGTTCTATAACTTATGTCACATGCTACACCCAACATAAATAAACCGCAAAATATTGAGATTACATTATTAAAATATATAATAAACATTAAGTTGGTAAACCATTAATAGTTATTACATTTAGAAGGTAAATAATTCATATGAGTTAATATTGAAAAGGTTATTTTTAATTAAAGTTTTTTTATTTATATAGATTATTTTAATTTTAAAAACTTAATTTAAAAATTTATAATTTTAATTTGATAAATTAAAATTTATTTTTCAATTATTCACAAAAAATATATCTTATGATGTATCTTTGAGATTTTTATAAAGTAATTGATTTTTAATAAATAGTGAAAATACTGATTCTGCTAATACCGTCACTTTTATATGAATTGGAGGTTTTTAAAACCATTTAAGATAAAATTATATATTATGAAGTATAATAAATCATTATAAAATACTACATTAATTTTATAAACCCATGATCAACAATACAAAAAATTTTGTAGCATTTTAATGAAAGTTGTTCTTTTCAACTGTTTTGTTTAATCAATTATAACATGATGAAATAAAGTTTTTTATATATTTTATTGTTAAATAAATAATATTTTAATGATAATAATTATATTAAATTAATTTTGATCGATGGAATTGATAATTCTATCCTAATTAAAACTCTTTTTTCATAAAAATAAACTTTTTCCAAAAATGGGTTTTTACGCATTACATGCGCTAATGTTATGACTAATTTCCCTACAGATAGAAAGTTTATTGGAAAAAATTATTCTTATATTTGAGATAATAATATCCAAATTATATAATATGGTAAATTTTATTTATTTGTATAAAATTTGATAGTTATGATTAATGTTAATTAATATGATAATAGTGAAACAATTATTTTAAAATAATTATTTTATTAATACAAAGAGATTTATATATAATAAATTAAATTTATAAAAATTAAATAATTAATATATTATGATATATAAACACATTAATAAATATATTAATACTCATTTATTTGGTAATCAATACTAAATAATTTTAAGGATCCATAATGGTCAAAGTGGCTTTTTTTACTATAGAATTTTTTCTACACATTATCTATTTTAATTTAAAAGTTAATTTTATAATATTTTTAAATTTAATTGGTTTAATTATATGTAAAACTTAGTTCCATAACACCCAAAAAAATTTATATGGGTTAATTTATATTTTTAATAAAATATAAAATCACTTTGTTACAAACTAGTTACCCAATTTAAAAGTAAAAAAGTAAAATATAAAGACTTAATAGTAATAACCCCATAAAATGTTTACAACATGTGTGGAATCACATTTTATATACCCAAATACACCCCAAAACAATAATTTTGAAACTTTGGAGCCATTGACCTATGAATAGTGTTATGGCATTATTGAAAAATAACGAGTGTTTGCAAAAGTTCCTCTTTTTCCCCTTATAAAAGGATTCAACTACCACCCTTCAAAGCTACAAATAAACTTAGAATTAATCCTCTAAAATTTTACATTTAACTCTAACTATAACCATATCCAATATACATAATTCCTTGGTCACTAATAGTTATCCCAATCCCTTCAGTTTAGAGGGAACTTCCATTGGAAAAATCACGTCTCCAACGTAAGTGTTATGTCCTCTTAAGCTTTTCTTCTTAATATTAATCTTCCAAATACCATATCACTATAATAATATTATTATTTCAGTATAATTAGTATAATTATTTTTTTTATATTATTGTAACAACCCTTATTTATCCATTTTCATCCACTTAAAAGATAAAAAAAACATAGTTAGTGTGTTGCGCGGACTACCACCCCCATAAAGCAATGTCATTTGTTTTTTATTACCACTTTTCATGGGTCATATTAATGGTGGTAATGAAGAATAAATATGATATATATAATATAATTATGATCCAGAAATTTCAATTTAATATCCACATCTACCCCCTCTCATGCATTGAGAAATGGGAATGTTAATCATATAGACGTGTGGATTACCACCTCCGGGATGAAATGTTTTTTTTCATATAGATATTAATAAATTGTATAATAATATTAAAATATGGTTAAACATAATAAAAAATCAAAATAATATCATTTTCATTCTATCATAATGATATTATATCAAAATAATCACATCTTTAACCATACTCACCTTTCGAGTTAAAGAGTGTTCAAGTTTGGGTCGATTTAGAAACCAACATGAACAATGAATTAAAATTAGATTATGGATGACTATGGGAACATGAAAAATATTAATATTAATAGAATGATTATTATTATATTTTTATTTAAATATTATATTAATTATATAACTTATTGTTAAAGTATAATTTTGGTTTTCTAAAATCAATGAATTAATCCTTTATCAATTAAGTTTTTACATAATGTAACCAAAAAACATATATAATGAAATATAAAAATTTTAAATAAGTATAAGTTATATTTTATAGAATATTAAATTATATATTAATAATTAAATTTGTATCAAATTATGGGAAATTATATCAAAATTATTAAACTTTCACAATACAATTAAAGTTACAATTACACGATGGTCATAATATGCTATAACTATTTTTTTACTCATGATAAAGAATTATATTAAGGATTATAAATGAGGAATATTTATTAGTAAGGTTAATAAATAGTATATTATGTTATAAATTTTTGTTTTATATAAGGTTAGATTTTTTGGGTCTTGAATATACAGATTATACACAAGAGGGGGGTGAATTGTGTCCTTCAGATATTTCGTTAACTCTTCGATTGAACGAGTTCTGTCCTCTATGCTTTATCAGATTTGATCATGCAGCGGAATAAGTAAAAGTAGGTTTACATAGATGTATAGTGGTACGGGGAACAGAAGGCCCCTAGTCTACTCCACCAACGCTCTACTCCACGAGCTTGGTGATTTTCACTATCTGGTCCTCATTTCAACAGACTGGTTCACAACTGAGTACAGGCAGTTGAAACCTTTAAATCCAAGGCAAAACAAAGCCTTCTGGTTCAAACACGAACCTACATAGCTTAGTACGAGAAGCTGGTCACTCAAGGATAGAAAGAAAATATTTTCATATTTTGAAAATACTTTCCAGATGTTCTTCACAATTACAAATGCATGCAATTGACAGCAGATGGATCGTTATCTCTAGAAATATTGATTTTCAATTCGAAGTAGTTCTGAGTCGATCCAGTTGCAGTAGATATAGAGATATAATTCAAAACTTCAGAAGTAGCAGATTCACAGTAGATCTTCATTGTAGAACAAGTGAATATTCTATCACGTTCCTTCTTCTTAAATAAACAGATCTTTGATGCTCCTTTTGAATTAGCATATTGGTGTGATTTTTTACAGTCTCTGTTTTCCACCTTTTTTGAATAATCTATTGATCACCACACACCTATGCCTGGGGTTTCAAAGAAAACATATATAATAAATCGGAGCATATTCCCTGCACATTTTTATCCATAAAAGTTTTTTTTTGATTCACGATATTCAAAATTTTGAATTTACAGAGTAGTCGTAACTTCCCTGAAGACTCGGCATAAAAAGATCCTTTTAAATCGATCTTTAATCCATTTATAAAAAATCTTTGAATCGGTCAAATTCATATTTTAAAATCGACTTTAAATCTGGCTTGAAATCCACCTAACAATCAGCTTACTGACCGTTTTCATAAAAATATCATCCTTCCAACTTTCCGATGCCAAACGTAAGGTTGATGATGTGGCCTCCAAACGTAGGGTTGACAACGTAAGGTTGAACATAAACGTAGGGCTCATGTTACTTTCTTCAAAAATAAGGTTGATCATAAACGTAGGGTTGATCATCCATACTTTTTCTTAAACTTTCAAATGTATGGTAAAAGATCCATACTTTTACTTGATCCACACTTTTCCAAGAACGTATGGTTGTTTACAAAAGTAAGGTTGATGAACCATACTTTTGAGAAACAAATGTAATGTTTAATATTTATGTAAGATTCTCCTTCCATACTTTTCTGATAACCCAAATGTAAGGTTCCTTCCTAATGTAAGGTTCTTCTTCCATACTTTGCTGATAACTCAAACGTAAGGTTCCTCCTCCATACTTTGCTGATAATCCAAAACGTAAGGTTCCTTCCTAACGTAAGGTTCTTCTTCCAAACTTTTTCTGATAATGTATGGTTGATTAACCATACTTTTCTCTTATCTCAAAAAGTATACACGCTTTTCATCCTTACGCCACGTTTATCCACGTAGGGTTTGAACAGTGATTCCAGGACACGCTAAAGCAGATTCCGACTAAGTAGCGCATGAACAGTGATTCCAGAACACCCTAAAGATGAATACTTTAACAATAAATTCTCGTAATTTCAAGAATAAAATAAATTAATAAATTCTTGAAAAATACTAAATAAAATCATTTGAAAATAATTAAGGGTATTTATGAGCATAAAAATTATCATAAATAGATAAAGTATTATTTTCAATAATCTCCCCCTTTAAATAACATTATTATGTATTGTTGAAAACAATACTTTGCTCAACAATATCCCCCTTTTGATGATCACAAAACCCATAAAATAATAAGACTAATTAAATGAAATTAACTTTCAAATTTATTTACATAAAGTTTTATAATTTTGAAAGGATAAAACGATATTTAATTTTAACAAGATTATTTCAATAAATATAAATGTCCCCCCCCCCCTTCATGAAATAAAATAATTTTTCTTTAAAAATAAAATTTTCTAGTTTTATCCAAATTTCCCCCTCTGAATAAAAAGTAAAAGAAAATTTACCTTTATAATAAAAAACTATTAATAACTTAAAATAGGTTTCTGTATAAATCCAAAACATTAAATATATTAGGAAATAATTTAAATAAGGTTTTTAAAATAAAATTTTGTGTTTATCTAAATTTATCCCCCTTTTTTGATATCAAAAAGAATGATAAACCATGGATTTTAACACATTTAATGTTGCACTAAACTGTAGGTAAATGCTATTATTAACTGTTTATCAATAATTAAATCTAGAGTACTGGCATATCAAAATAAAGATAGTAAAACAAATAGAAAGAAACAAATAGACAATGGAGAAAATTTTCATTCAAAAATAGCAGTAGTTATATGACAATGATATACACAGGAATCACGGTTTGGTCAAGGTAGGCAATAGGTTCTATCTCCTCTGGATTGCAGACTTGATTTCTGTGAACTGTTCCCTGAGTCTCTTCATTATCTCATCTCCAAGTTTGATTAGGAGCTCTCTATTCTCCTGAGTCATATGAATATCCTCGATTAAATTCACTCTGAAAAACTCATGCATCCTTTCTTATTTTTCGATAAACACCGACAGCTTCTCTGACAGTTGATTTAATAGTGTTCTGATTGGTGGCTCATTAGATGTCATTTGATCCACTAAAAATTTCTGATTATCCAGTAACACTGATAAAGGAGCATTGTTACATTGAAGATCTTGCAACCTATCATTCATGTTTCTCATCGCAGCTGTGATAGCTTGAAATCTTCTGATTAAATCAGGTGAAGTGCCTGATCCACTAGCAGCACTATTTGCAACTGATGCAAATTTGTTCTCCATAAACAATTTTAGATCTGATAAATCTGTCTTCATAACCATTTCATATTTCAACTTGTCAACTGCATTCAGCATATCCTTTTTAAACATTTCAACTTCTTGCCTTGAGACTGTACTCTCCTTCAGCTTTTGAAATCTCAATTGTTCTAAGTCTAAGGCATTTTTCAGAGTGATATTCTCAGATTCCAACTGAGACACCATTTTGTACAGTTATGCAACTTCTTTCTTTCTTGAATCAGAGGCACCCTATGCTTGATTCGCATTCTCAGGCTCTGGATGATGTAGTAGAACCATAGGTAATGATTCAGTATCATATTTTTCTTTCTCTTTGTCCTGGGTAGGTTGGTCCACAAATTTTTCCCTGCATACTCCTCCATAGAAAAATCTTCCTGAAGTACTTCTTTGTGAGCTTCAGAAGCATGCTCATCACGAACATCAGCATCTTTTTCTTCCACTGGAATTTCGAGAACAATATTTTCAGGATTTTCCTGAGGTCTGGCCACTTCCTCACCAGGCTCTGCCTCCTTATCTTGTTCCTATTTAAGTGTAACTTTAACATCAACTACAATCTGTTCCTAATTCTCCCTTTGAGATTCTTCTTGAATTCTTGATCCCTCTACTAGTGTTTTCCTTTCACTAACATCTTTCATGGTCTTATCAATAGCATCTTCTCTTACAAAAGAATAAGACAATAAATCTTCTGTTATTTCCAATGCAGGGGAAGTAATTTCCTCAGTAAAAGGTCTAGTTCTTTGAGATTGAAGTCCCTCCTGACTTCTTTCTTCCTCAGCATATTCCACTTCAAATCAGATCCTTCTTGCTACATTGATGACTCTTGATTCAGCTTGTCCCTCCTTGGACTTAGCAGGTTGAGCCTGAGCACTCTCCGAGTCATCCTCAGCTCATACTGGAAAAAAAGTTCCTTTAATAGTGCTCCAGAAATAGCCAATTTTTCTTATAGTTACAGCATTAAACATATTACTATGATGACAGTGTACTCGGGCATCCATTAATCTCACAATTTCCTTCTTAAGCAACAGCTTGGAAATAAATCAACCGAAAGGGTAAAAGTTCATTCGGGAGTCACTTTGACAATAGTAATTGAGGTACCTTACCATGTACCTTGGGAAGTTTAATTTGATATCACTTAACAGAAGATACATAATGTATATATCAGGGTCCAAAATCTTTCCCATTTCTGCCATTCTGGGAGCTATTCCAGTCTGAACAAATTTAACAAGGATCTTCTGATCTGGTTCTAAATATTTCACCATCATTTTCTTAATATTATATGTTCCAAAAAAAAGGACATAATTTCCTCGGATTTATGAATAGCATCTCCAATATTTTTCAAATCTAAATGAAAAACTCCCTCATGAGGGCAGTTGATAATCTGACCAATTTCTACTGACGAGATTGAGAAATACCTATCCTCTATCTTAGCCATCATACTATCCTCAGTATCCCCCAGACTAAACTACACAGATTTTAAGAAGTATCTAAGTTCTACCTCATACAGAAATTATGTATTTTCACTTTTGAATGTATGTTCACGGTTCTGAAATGAAATAGATTGTTTCAACAGTAGATTTGTTTGAAATAACCAGTCAAGATCGATTACCTTGCCCTGTAAGATTTTTCTTCCTTCATAGCGTTGTCTCTTGGAATTTCTTTTCTCAGCTTCACTGGATCTTTTAGTTCTTACCATCTCTGTGAGAATATCTGAAGGTTTGAAGGTTGGGGTTTCAGAGGTTCAAAGATTAGGGTTCATGAGCAGAAGTGTGGTTTACGGATTCGAAAAGGTTTCGATAGAAATGAAACGATTTAGAAGTCGAAAGGGTTTCTAACAACCTTGATTCCTATGTTTTTAATAATCATTACATATATTTAAAAATAAATAAAATAGATTACTCTAGGAAAAGAAACTTATTATCTTTGAAAAAAAATAGTAAAGTTATTTTAAGCAGAATTAAAATAAATAACAAGCATTGTAAAATAAAATTTTATTTAAAATAAAATAAACCTATCTCCCCCTTAATAAAATCAAACCTTGCAGTGGGAAGTGGTTTAGTAAAAATATCTACTAATTGAATTTCTGTATTTATAAATTCTAAAAATATATCCTTTTTAATAACATTATCTCTTAAAAAGTGATGCCTTATATCAATGTTCTTAGTTCTAGAATGACTAATAGGATTTTTTGAAATATTAATTTCACTTGTATTATCACATAAAATAGGTGTATTATTAAAATTCAATCTAAATTCCATAAGAGTGTTTTTCATCCACAACACTTGTGCACAACAACTTCCAGCAGAAACATATTCTGCCTCAGCTGTTGACAGGGCAACTGAATGTTGTTTCTTACTAGACCATGACACCAAAGACTTTCCTAAAAAGTGACAAGTTCTTGAAGTGATTTTCCTATCTAATCTACAACTCCAAAAGTATGCATTTGAATATGAAATCAAATTGAAATCAGAAGTTTTGGGATAAAGTAGAGATTGAAAAATATTTCATTTTAAATATCTAAAAATTCTTTTGACAGCAGTTAAATGAGATTCTTTAGGATTTGATTGAAATCTAGCACAAAGACATACTGGATACATTATATCTGGCCTGCTAGCAGTAAGATATAACAAACTACCAATCATAACTCTATATAACTTGTTGTCAAATGATTTCCCAGTTTCATCCAAATCAAGTTTTATATTAGTACACATAGGAGTTGTATATGTCTTGTTGTTTTCAAGTCCAAATTTCTTAAGTAAATCAGTAATGTATTTTCTTTTATTCAAAACATTTCCAAAATCTTTTTGAAAAATTTGAAGTCCTAAAAAGAAATTTAATTCTCCCATCATACTCATTTCAAATTCTTCTTGCATTAATTTTGAAAATTCATGACAAAAAGTTTTATTAGTTGATCCAAAAATTACATCATCAACATAAATTTGAACCAATAAGACATTATTTTTCACAATTTTCTTAATGAGTATTGGGTCTACCATTCCAACAGTAAAATCATTTTTCAAAAGAAAAGAGCTTAATATTTCATACCAAGCTCTAGGTGCTTGTTTAAGGCCATAAAGAGATTTATTAAGCTTAAAAACAGAATCAGGTTTTTGAGAGTTTTCAAAATAAGGAGGTTGCTCAACATAAACTTCCTCCATTAAATAACCATTTAAAAAGGCAGATTTTACATCCATCTGAAATAATTTAAAATTCATATAAGATGCATAGGCTAAAATTATTCTAATGGCTTCTAACCTAGCTACAGGAGAAAAAGTCTCATCATAATCTATTCCTTATTCTTGATTATATCCTTTAGCTACTAATCTTGCTTTATTTCTAGTTACTGTGCCTTGGTCATCCTGTTTATTTCTAAAGACCCATTTGGTTCCTATTACTGGATAATTCTTAGGTCTTTCCACTAATTCCAATACTTAATTTCTTTTGAACTGGTTTAATTCTTCTTGAATTGCTATCATCCAACTTTCATCATCTAAAGCTTCTTCTATAGTCTTGGGCTCTAATTGGGATAGAAAGGCATAGAATTCCACTAGGTTTCTTAAGTTTCTTCAAGTTTGAAAACCATTCTCTAAGTCACCTATCACGGTTTCTAAAGGGTGATTCTTTAGGGTTCTAGACTATCTAGGCAATACATTTAAAGGTTCTTCAGTATCATGTTCCTCTGAACTGGACTGAATTTCTTTTATATCATTTTCAAAATCATTCTTTAATTTCTCAAGTCTCATGTTATCATTAGATTAAAGTTCATCCATTTGATCTGTCCTTTTCTCAAAGGGATCAGATTCATCAAATTTCACAAGAACTGATTCTTCAACAATCCTTGACTTTTTATTATAGACTCTATAAGCTTTGGAGGTAGTAAAATATCCTAAGAAAATACCTTCATTGGATTTTGGATCTAACTTACTAAGATTATCTTTGGTGTTCAAGATATAGACCTTTCATCCAAAAACTTTAAAGTAATTTACTTTAGGTTTTCTGTTATTCCATAGTTCATAGGGTGTCTTTTTCAAAATAGGTCTAATTAAAACTCTATTAATTATATAGAAAGTTGTATTTACAGCTTCTGCCCAAAAATATATAGGTAGGCTATATTCATTTAACATAGTTCTAGCCATTTCTTGAATTGTTCTATTTCTTATTTCTACAATCTCATTCTGTTGAGGTGTTCTTGGTGCAGAGAAGGTATGTTTAATACCCATGTTTGAGCAAAAGGAATTAAATTCCTAATTCTCAAATTCTCCACCATGATCACTTCTCAATGATATTATATTAAAACCTTTTTCATTTTGAATAGATTGGTAGAAAATTTCAAATAAAGTAAAAAGCTTAATTTTTAAATTTCAAAAAGAAAGTCCAAGTAAATCTAGAATAATCATCAACTAATACATAAACATATAATTTACCAGCCAAGATTGCTACTCTTGAAGGTCCAAAAAAATCCATATGGATAAGTTCTAGAGGTTTAGTTGTAGAAACTTTATTAACAGATTTGAATGATGATTTGTGTTGCTTGCCAAGTTGGCATGTATCACATAATCTGTCACTTTCAAATTTGAGACTAGGAAAATCAGAAACTAGATGTTTCTTAGATAATTTATGTAAAACATATACATTGAAATGTCCAAATATCCTATGCCAGATCCAAAATTCATTTACTTTAGCAGTCAAGAAGTTTACTTGTCGTTTACACAAGGAATTTAAATCCAAGGTATAGACATTATCAGTTCTTGGTGCCATAAATTTAAATAGTTTATCTTTAGAAACAGTAAAACAATTGTTAGTAAAATCAAAATTATATCCATCATCACAAAGTTGAGAGATACTTATCAGGTTGTGTTTCAATCCTTGTACATAAAGTACTTTATTAATTAAGACAGCTTCTGGATCTCCAACTGTTCAAATGCCAATGATTTTTTCTTTTTCATTGTCACCAAATGTTACAAGTCCTCCTTCCTTTTGAGTGAGTGAAAAAAAATTCAATGAGTTTCCACTCATATGTCTTGAGAAGCCACTGTCTATGTACCATATATCTTTTCTACTATGGTGGCCTCCTACCTGCAAAGACATTCAAACAAATTGCTTTGGTACCCATATTCTGTTGGGTCCAGGGGTATTAGCTAGCAATGATCTGGGTATCCATATTTTCTTAGTTCTTTTAAAATCAACTGAATCATATAAGTCTTTTGAAACATAGGATTTCTTAATACCACAAATTTGATGTTGTCTTAAGAAACAGTTTTTAGCTATATGTCCCTTTGTCCCACAAAAGTTAAAATTAACCCTTTTAGAGCTAGGAACAGAATAATTTTTATATAGATTAGGTTTTTATCCTTTACTACCAATTCCAAATCTCTCCTTTTTAATGATATTTTTTCCAAGAATTTCATTTAATGAGTTCTCTCCTTTTGTAAAAACCAATACAGCCTGTTTGTAAGATTCTACTTCATCCTGCAGTGTTTTTATTCTTGATTCAAAATTAATATAGTTAGTGTTAATAGAATTGTATTTATCAGTTAATTCCTTATACTATTTCAACATTGTATCTCTTTCATCATAAACAGTCTTATGAATATTCGTTAAAGACTTATGCTTCTTAAATAGAGAGTCATATTTTTCTTCAAGCATATTGTAGTAGGCTTCAAGTTTTTCATTAGAGTAATTAGATTCAGAACTAGAATCAAAAGTGTATTAAGATTGTACCTCATCTGTTTCTACCATAAAACACATGTTGGCTTTCAGATTTTCTTCTTTCTCTGAGCTTGATTCAGGAGAGCTACTGGAGTCTTCAGATACACTCCAACTGGATTTCATAGCTTTCTTGTCTTTCTGCTCATAGTCATTTCTTTTGAAGAATTTCTTCTTCTTTGCATCTTTCAATTGTGGGAAATCTAGTCGGATATTCCCCATCTTCTTGCACTCATAGCATCTTACTTCCTTATCATCTCTCTTAAAGGATTTTTTGAAGCCTCTTTTCTTGCTGTAGAATTTTCTAAATTTTCTGGCTAGCTGAGCCAGTTCTTCATCTGAGTTTGATGAGTCAGAGCTCTCTGATTTAGCTTTGACTTCTCTACTTTTCATCTTTCTACTTCTGATATGTGATGATGCTTTCAGGGCAGTATATTCTCTTTTGATAAGCACTTTATATTCATTTGCTTCATCTTCCATCTCAGATTCATACATCATTAATGTTCCAATCAGTTCTCTCATGGTTAAGTCTTTGACAGGTGTTGATTTTCTGATTGCTTCAGAGATTCCATTCCATTTTGTAGGCAGTACTCTCAACACTTTTAAAGCTTGATCAGGTTTCTTGATAGGTTCTCCTGGAGCTGTTATATTATTGACAATTTTTGTCAATCTCCCATTCATTTGGGTAATTATTTCGCCTTCAAACATTCTAAAAGTATCAAATTTCAATTTGGCAGTTGCATATCTCATTTGTCTCACATTGTCTGTTCCTTCATATGCCACAGCTATTGTTTTCCACATCTCATATGTTGTTGGGCACTGAGATACTCTGTTAAATTCATCTGGTCCTAGACCGCAGATGATTGCATTCATAGCCTTTGAATTCATATCATATTATGTTTCCATAGTTGTACTCTATGTTTCAGGTTTTTCTAGTATTTCATATGGAGTTAGAATCTTAGAATAGACTCTATATCCAAGATTTTTCAGATAGATGATCATTCGAGACTTCCAGCATCCATAGTTTTCTCCATTGAAGTACGGTGCTCTGGCCTTAGGCATTCCCTCTCTTGTATCAGTCATGATGATCTGTTGTATAATATATAAATGCTTCTAGCTTGCTAAGGCTCTATCATAAGCTCCTCCTCTGATACCAATTGTTGGGTCTTGAATATACAGATTATACACAAGAGGGGGTGAATTGTGTCTTTCATATTTTTCGTTAACTCTTCGATTGAACGAGTTCTATCCTCTATACTTTATCAGATTTGATCATGCAGTGGAATAAGTAAAAGCAGGGACACATAGATGTATAGTGGTTCGGGGAACAGAAGGCCCCTAGTCCACTCCACCAACGCTCTACTCCACGAGCTTGGTGATTTTCACTATCTGGTCCTCGTTTCAACAGACCGGTTCACAACTGAGTACAGGCAGTTGACACCTTTACAATCCAAGGCAAAACAAAGCCTTCTAGTTCAAACATGAACCTACACAGCTTAGTAAGAGAAGCTCTTCACTCAAGGATATAAAGAAAAGATTTTAGTATTTTGAAAATACTTTCCAGATGTTCTTCACAATTGCAACAGCATGCAATTGACAGCAGATGGATCGTTGTCTCTAGAAATATTGATTTTCAAGTCGAAGCAGTTCTGAGTCGATCCAGTTGCAGTAGATATAGAGATATAGTTCACAACTTCAGCAGTAGTAGATTCACAGTATATCTTCATTGTAGAACAAGTTAATCTTCTATCATGTTCCTTCTTCTTAAATACACAGAGCTTTGTCGCTCCTTTTGAATTAGCAGATTGGTGTGATTTTTTGCAGTCTCTGTTTTCCACCTTTTTTGAATAATCGATTGATCACCACACACATGTGCCTGGTGTTTCATAGAAAACATATATAATAAAGTGGAGCATATTACCTGCACATTTATATCCATAAAAGTCTCCTTTTGATTCATGATATTCAAAATTTTGAATTTACAGAGTAGTCGTAACTTCCCTAAAGACTCATCATAAAAATATCCTTTTAAATCGATCTTTAATCCATTGATAAAACGGCTTTGAATCAGTTAAAGTCTTATTTTAAAATCGACTTTAAATCCGGCTTGAAATCTGCCTAACAATCAGCTTGATGACCATTTGCATAAAAATATCGTCTTTCCAACTTTCCGATGCCAAACGTAAGGTTGATGATGTAGCCTCCAAACATAGGGTTGACAACATAAGGTTGAACATAAACGTAGGGCTCATGTTACTTTCTTCAAACGTAAGGTTGATCATAAGCGTAGGGTTGATCATCCATACTTTTTCTTCAACTTTCAAACGTACGGTAAAAGATCCATACTTTTACTTGATCCACACTTTTCCAAGAATGTATGGTTGTTTACAAAAGTAAGGTTGATGAACTTTCAAACGTACGGTAAAAGATCCATACTTTTACTTGATCTACACTTTTCCAAGAACGTATGGTTGTTTACAAAAGTAAGGTTGATGAACCATACTTTTGAGAAACAAACGTAACGTTTAATATTTACGTACGATTCTCCTTCCATACTTTTCTAATAACCCAAAAGTAAGGTTCCTTCCTGACATAAGGTTCTTCTTCCATACTTTGCTGATAACTCAAATGTAAGGTTCCTCTTCCATACTTTACTGATAATCCAAAACGTAAGGTTCCTTCCTAACGTAAGGTTCTTCTTCCATACTTTTGTTGATAACGTATGGTTGATTAACCATACTTTTCTCTTATCTCAGAACGTATACATGCTTTTCATCCTTACGCTGCGTTTATCCACGTACGGTGTGAACAGTGATTCCAGGACATGCTAAACTAGATTCTGACTAAGTAGTGCATGAACAGTGATTCCAGAACACGCTAAAGATGAATACTTTAACAATAAATTCCCATAATTTCAAGAGTAAAATAAATTAATAAATTCCTACAAAATACTAAATAAAATCATTAGAAAATAATTAAGCGTATTTGTGAGCATCAAAATTATCATAAAGAGACAGAGTATTATTTTCAATAATCTCCCCCTTTAAATAACATTATTATGTATTATTGAAAACAATACTTTTCTCAACAAGATTGTGATAAACAAATCAAAGAAACAATGTAAGGGTTTTTTATCTAAATTAATCTTCATTGAGATGTGTTTTAAAATTATGCAACAATTTATTATTTCTAGGGTGTATGTACTACCCAATAATATATTTTTAAATAATACATTATTTAATTCATGTTAATCTCATAACTATATAATTTTTAAGATTCTGATTACTTTTTATTAAAAAATTACTATATTTTTAAGGGTTTTTCATGACTCAAATTTCTTCCTTGGGTCATAATCACTATTATTTGATTATAATATTTAAGGATTTATCTATTACAACCTATGATGATGTTATGTTTTATTTCCAAATAATTTTATAGGGAAATCATATTTTGCACCAAATTTTCCTTCCATGGTTCTTTCAATGTTTCATTAAAATGAATTTCTTTTATGAATAATTTCCATTACTTTTAATGGATTTCTATCCCATGTCTATATTATTACTTCCCAAAAAATTTCTTCTTTAACTAGTGTAAAATCAAATTGTTTTTATCTCCAATTATCCATTTATTCTTATTTATTCATTTTAAAACAAAGGTTTCATAAAAAATTTAACTTTGTGGGTTTTCAAATAAAATCTATTTCAAAATGTTCAAAAGTCTTTTCCCATCCTTTCAAAAAAAAATAGGTTTCATAATCCACTCAAAATATTATTTTGATAACCTTTATTTCATTTTCAAGGTTTCATTATTAAGGATTCTTTTTAAAAGTATAATTTTTTAAATAATTTCCACATCCCTTTTTTGAAAACTTTATACCTTTCTCAAGTCAGAGTTATTAAAGATTATTTTAAGTGTAAAAGTTTTCAAGGTATTTTCAATCACCTTCTTGAAAAATACATGTATTTCTCAAGTATCACTTATTAAATATTCACTTAAGAGTACATGTTTTCAAAGTATTTTCACTTTTCCTTTTTGATGGACTTTATAAATTTTCAAGGATGCTTAATTTTGAACACTTTATAATGAGGTTTTCAAAACTCTTTTCTTTACCTCCTCAAAAAAAATTGAAATTAATTTTCACTTCAATGTTTTAAAAGGTTTTGTGAGTAATTTTTTATTTTCAAATATATTTACCTTATAAGGTTTATCTTTCATGAATTTAAGTTTTGACCACCATATATATGTTATTATGATGTGATTACTTTTGAAAAAAATGTTTTTGATATCTTATGATCTCTTAAGTTCATGTTATGTGATATTCTTTTAATGTCTTAAGAAAATAATTATTTTTCTATGGGCTCTTCATGTGATGTTTTTGAAATGTCAAGAAAACCAATTTATTTCAATAAGTTATTTTAAGATGTGATTATTGTTTTTTCAAGTGGCGCATAGATGTATGGATTATGATATGGGTGAGACCTATATCTTCCTCCAATTCATTGGGTAAAACATTATATATCATGAAATATAAGTTTTATGTGAATAGGTTATCATGTATCTAGGTTCACAATGGGTGGGTGTGGAGGATTTTTTCTCTAATCACAATGTTTTGTGTAAACCAATTAGTGACTAGCTAGGTACGTAAAGGTTGAGTGTGATGTTGTTAAGCTCTACTCACAATTTTACATATGAACATGTTGGTGAGTATCCAGGTTCACAAGGATTAAAAATCCTATGTTTATGGTTGTGCCACATTTTTATGTTATTTATCATGTTATGCTATGTTTTCATGATTTTTCCTTTTCATGTATTTTAGACTTTTATGTAATGTTCACATGTTATATGTTTTATCATATATTATTCCTTAATTATTTTTTTATGATCTTATGTTTCTCTAACATGTTTTATGATTACATATGGACTTGTGATATTTTAATAAGATATGTATCCTCCTACTTGTAACACCCCGAGATTTTATGAAAAATATTCTTTTTAATTTCATTAATGTCTTGTGTTGTATGCTGCACCAAAAGGATCTTGCACAACACGCATCCCTGACTTGCCTTGCATTACACGCAATCGCGACCTTTCTCGATAGCGTGTGTAGTATGCAATACCGAGTTTCACTAAACGAGATATTATTATAATATTATTATGAACTAGCCGTTATGAATAGTAATACCCACTTTTTCAAATTTTATAAATTTTATCTTTCAAATTGGACTTCATTTTTGGATTCGTAATATCGAAATTATCTTAGGGTGAAATTTTGGTACTTTTCAGATAACTTTCATATTCTGATGAATAGTGAAAATTACTAAATTTTAATTAAAAACAACTTTTTTTAATCGAAATAATTAATAGTGATAAATTATTAATTTGAGTGGTTTTAAAGTATATTTAGAATATATTTTTACAATTTAATACAATTTTGGTCATTGGATGTAATTTCATATTTAAACCAGACATAAACAAGTGTCAATCTTTTGATAGTTATTATCTCTTAAGAATACGCTATTTGTTTTGACGATGGGAATTAGTTTTTAAATTAATTAATGCAACTGATATGTTTTGAATTTGGTAAAATAGACATCATTTTTGAATTCATAATATCAAATATATCTTAGGCCTAATTTTTGGTATTTTTCTGGAAACTTTCAATTTTTGATGAATAGTGAAAACACCGGGTTACTATTTAAAAATCGACTTTTTATTTAAATAATTATTTATTTTATTTAAATTTATTTTAGGTCAAAATTGATAAATAATACCTATATAAGTTCAATGTAATTAATTGGAGTAATTTTATAATAATTTTAGATATATAAAAATTTTATTGAACTTTTCACCGTCTTTTACCCACCTCCTAGGAGAATTTGCAAATTTACATAAAACTTAATTTTACCGCTTCTATGAGTGGAATTTCAAAACTCTGAGAGACATGGTTGATGTCAGTAATTAAAATTTGGTTCAATGAGATGAAAATAATTTTTGGTGAATAGTAACTTTTTACTTTTATTTACCATGGTTAAAAGTAAATAGGGTAATTAAGGGTAAAAATGATATTATTATTACCCTAACACATGTCCTAATTTTATTGGATAAGTTTAATTCGACCAAAAACAACCTTAGGAATAAAATATGACCATTTAGGCCCGCTTGGATTAGATTAGGACATTTATTATTAATTTATTTAAAGAATGGTTAAAATAGTTAAAATCAAAGTTTAATAAGTAAATAATTTTTAATATAGGGTTATACATAAGATAAATTCGACTATAAATATTCATTATAAATCTAAAAAAAATTCCTAAATAAAGTTATTTTATTTGTAATTTTTAGACATTAAATAATTTAATTTATTTATGACACAAAGATGATGTAGTAATTATCTTATTAATGAAATATTGACATAATTGATGTTATAAATACCCAAATAAATGTAATTTGAGACTTTTTATGAATTCAACTAATTTTCTAGGTTAATATGACATGTTAGTATTTATTTAATTAAATTTTTTAGAACTAATCATTCTGTTATGATTTTCACAAAAATCAATTACTAAATAGTGTCAAAATTGACATAAAATAGTTTTTAAAAAAAATATTATATTATTAATTGTTATTTTATTCCTAAAAATATAAGGTTCGGACAAATGACTTAGATAAGGTTATATATATTAATAATAAACAACTTGGGGTTCTTTTGTCTTGTTATAGTAAGTTTATTAACCTTATAGTGTAAGAACACAAAAAGACACGGTAAAAGTAAAATTATCTAACTTAAAGTTAAATCTAAATGATAAGGTTAAAATAGTAAACTAAACTTGTCCAAATTCTATTGGATGAGAGTATTTAGACCCATACCCACCTTAGCTTCTAAATAAATCAATTTGGAGCTATTTAAAACTGAATATGGCTTTATAATAAAATAATATTTTTAGTTTTTCCAAAGGTGCCCCTCTCCTCCCTTATAAAAGGGAACCTCCTCCCTCTCTTCCTCACACCACTTTGAGCCTTAAATATCGGCAAAACCCTGCAAATTTCTCCTCTTCACTTCCCTAGAAACATCCTAGAGGTCCTGGCCTTCTTCAAAGACCAATTTTAGTGCCCTAAAATGAGGTCTCAAAGAAGCGCTTCAAAGAAGAGGTAATGTCCGTTACTGATTCTTTCAACTTTATCTCTTCTTCCACTTCTTCTTCTTTAGTTGTTTCATTATTAATTAATAACATAAGTATCACTCATATACTGATATGTTATTATAAGTATGAAACAACCCTATTTCACCATCTATACATCCTACGGAAAACGAAATCACCGCGCGTGCGTACGTACGGAATACCATCTCCACGTCGTGGTGTAATCTATTTTCCACCACCACCTTACTTGGATGGGTATAATGGTGTAAATAATGAATATATATGATTATTTTAAAGTGATATTGATTCTGAAATAGTATACATACACTCCAATACAATTCCACGATCATGGGAATGATATCATCGCTCGTGCGTACGTACGGAATATCGTCTCCACGATGTGATGCGACTCGTTCTACATGATTTTCATTGCATAATGATTACATAAATGAATTGAGTGAATAAATATGATATGTATTACACTAATACCATTCTAGGAAAAAAGGTATCTAAAACCTAAAAAGAAGAATAAGAATTTATTCGACAAAACACGCATAAGAACAAAAAGTAATAAACACCCGAATAACAAGTAGCAATGAAATATTACTAATAATAAGCAGAGAATATGACCATATATGATATCATAACAATGAGTATGATTCTGAAATAAGTCAATGAAATTATTTAAATCATTATACAGGAGGTTCGGACACTTACGAAGCAAATTGGACCTAAGGTAAGGGATAACCTTTCCAATCTCGTTCTTATCCGAGATTGTTTATTCGTAAGTATTTGCTGGGGTTATTGTTATCATCCAAGTCAATGTTTTCTAAAAGTGTTTTTATGTATTTTTAATGTCCTTTTTACCCATTTTGACTTTTACTACATGGTATGTAAGGAATCTTTCTTTTACGAGGTACTTTTTGACTTTTCTGGAAAAAGTACGAAAAGAATGTTTTTTTTAACTTCTACGGAATGAATGGATTTTTAAAACATTATTTCCAAGAATATTCCTTTACAAGTTATCAAGTTTATTTTTAATCAACTTCTTTTAGTTTATAATTTTATAACATATTAAGAAATGAAAAGTGTTTTTGAAGTAGAAAGGATATTTTCCTCAAGAATGGAGTTCAAGTGTTTTATCAAAATTATTTTCCATCTAAGATAATAAAGGGTTCTGTTTCTATCCCTATTATTACATTGATTTTATTATGTTGTGATGGAATTATTTTTATGAATTCGTTTATCTTATATGAATTTTTTTATGATGTCACGATGTTTAAGAATCCCATTTTTATTACATGGGTTATGCTATGATGTATGGTTTATGATTTTGTGGAACACATAAGAATGGTATCATTATGAGATGGGTGGGACCTATATCTCCCTCTAATGCATTGGGTAAAGATTTTATATCTCATGAGATAGACATGGCTGGAACGGCAGGTTAAACCGGTTCAGTGAAACAGGACTGAAATGAGGAATGAACTCGGTTCAGAAATGGACTTTGTCCACTAAGATAGTCTTGGCAATGAGTCTTGACTAATAAGAAATGATTCTCTATGATTATGTATGTATTCCAAAAAGATTAATGTTTTAAGTTATGATTATTTTGATTACATTTCACTACCATGATTTATCCCATGTTATGAAATTTTTATCTCTTTTGCAGGGTAAGATTTCCAAAATGTTATGTTCTTATGAATATGATGTGATTGATATTTCTTTTGTTTACCCTTACTGAGAATTTGAGCTCACCATTTTTATGTTTTATTTTCCCCCAGGATTAAAAGAAATGTTTTAGGTAAGGAAACAAAAAGTGGAAGATCTTTATGGGAGATGTTGAAGATCTTTCACCATGATTAGAAGATTACGTTCCAAGTTTCCAAAGACACTAAACTATTACGGTCCGTGTGTGTCTGTTTTTGTTATGTATTATGTATTCTGCAAAAGTAAAGTAATATCTATGTACGTCAAGCTTCGGGTCTCTACACTACTAATGTTCTCTCACATGTATATGATTTGTTAAGTTTTTCCATTACTGATTGTTTGAGATCACAACTTTATTATGTTTCAAATTCCCATGTTATGAAGATAATCATATCATTTGACATATCTTGAAAAGGGTATAGAGGAGCTTGATTATATATAAATGGTCACAAGTATTGTAATATATTATTTTTATGTATCTAATCTCCAAGACACTAACCATTTTAGTCTTTTCATTATGAGACTGGTCGTGAGATGTATTATTTAAAACATATGATTATTTTACTATTTAAGTTGGGTTTAGCTTGGTTCGCTTCACATATTTTTTTTTTGATTTTTAAGTCACCACTTCATGATGAATCCTCAAATATTTTTTTAACATAATTTTTTAAAATCTTCTCATGAATTCCAACTTTATCATGTGCAATAATTTGTTTTCATTTTGTCTCAATAAAATTTTCAGTTTCCTCCAGTTTTTTAGACAATTTTAATTAATATGGTCAAATAACTAAGCATTATTTCTTAACATAATCTATTTCCTAAGAATTTTTACATGACTTACTATTATTTTTTTATTTTGAAATTTATTACTTTTCACAGTAGTGGGAACTTCTCTTTCCAGCCTTTTTATGCATACCTCAACCTTGTGACCTTCCAAACCACATCTACCACATGCTTCTTCCAGAACTTGAAATGTATTTTTTGTAGATAGATTA
This sequence comes from Viscum album, assembly GCA_963277665.1. Taxonomy (NCBI): domain Eukaryota; kingdom Viridiplantae; phylum Streptophyta; class Magnoliopsida; order Santalales; family Viscaceae; genus Viscum; species Viscum album. The sequence goes on from OY728140.1 coordinate 314,622,714, forward strand.
AATTAAGATCTATTCATAGGTTTCTTAAGATATTTCCTTAGTTTCTCACTAAAAATAACTATTGATTCTTGTCACTTTACTAGAAAATTCATATTAAACTAGAAATTATAGGCTTTGTATCCATGCTTACCACAACACCAGAAAAACCCTTGAAACATTGATCTTCTAAATTAGTTCTAAATCTTTCTAGATTTTTGTTGTTGTTATCCAGTTTTAAAGTAAGCCTTCTTTTTTTGGGAGGAATTTGTTCCCTTAACTCATGTCTTTATTCCTTTTATGTGGGATATTTCCATTTATTCTTCTTAATCTGAACCACCTTAGTTTTTCTTTCATCACCTTCATTGTTAGAGTTAAAATATTTGTTTTTAATCTTATTTAATGTTGATTTACCTCGTTCTTTTGAATATTTCATCTCAAAATTTTGAGAATAATCTCCTTTAATATCAATTGAATTATTAAATCCTTATTTGGACATGTTAAACTAATGTTAAATAGTGAGACATATGGCCATCTTCTCAAATAGTTCTTCTTATTTTGAAGCTAATTTTTCTTCAAGATCACACATCATTTATCCTTATTTAGTTATATTTAATTGTTGTATATTGATCGCATCAATATAAGATGGATCCATTCTAACCAACTCCTTTTTAAATTTAGTGACATTTTTTTATTAAACTCATCCTTTTCAGTACCCAACTTATTTTTTTCTTTTTCCATATTCCACTTTTCTTTATTGAGATGTGTAATCTAGTAAATAAAATATTTTAGTCTATATTTCAGTTCCCACTCAAGATCAGTCATTTCTTATCCATCATCATCACTGTTGGATGAGTCAAATCCCTTCTCAACTTGAGTAGATAAGTTAACCTCATCATCTAATGAAAAACTAGAGTTCTCTTCTTCCTTCTTTCTCGTTGAATTTGTTCTATTTTTTAATGAACTACTTCTTATTATTACCCTTCTTCTATTTTTTTTCTTTCTCCTCATCCTTATTTGATTCAGAATATTCAAACTACATCTTTGTAAAACTCTTTTCAATATGATCAATACCATTACAATTATAACATATCATGAATTTATTACCTTTTTCTTTCTATTTTCCCTTCTTCAATTTCTTTGATAAAAGAGACATGATTTGGTTGATATCTTCTTCAGCTTCATTATCATCTGAATTACTTGATTCAGTATCTTCTCTTTCTTTAACTTTCCCTTTTCTAATAGATTAAAAGATCATTCTATATTTGTATTTATTTTTTAGAGTTATATCCTTTATCATTTCATGGGATATGGGAATTTTATGAAGTTTATATAAGTTTAGATCCTCCCAATCCTCTAAAGATAAAACCTTGGTATCAAATTTAACCATAAAATCTCTCATAAGCTTCTACACAATGATTGAATCCAAAAACTTCTTACTAAATACTTGAATGTTCTTGACTATTTGATTTACCCTGGTGAAATAATCATCAATATTCTCATCATCAATCATTTTTATGCCATCAAACATTCTCCTCCAAACTTGTAATTTGGCTTCCTTAACTTTGATATTTTCCACATAATTACTTCTCAATTTTTCCAAAATTTCTTTGTAAGATTCAAGACCCATTTCCTTTTTATATAAATTTTTAGATAGAGTCATCAAGATAGAATTTTGGGATTTTATATACATTTCCATATTCTTCTTATCGGCATGAGTTATAGGAGAATCTTCAATAATAGGTGGGAAGAAAATTGTGGTAGAATCTCTAACTTCAAGGTTGTGTGAATGGATATATTGAAGCATTATATTCTTTAAACTATGGTAGTATGTACCATTGATAGTTAGTACTCCCTAGTTGTTCATAGAATTGTGAATATTTATTTTTTAAGATAAAATACTCATGAATCTTTAAAAGAAACCTTTCTTTGATACCTCTTCAAGTTCCCTGGTCTGGTTGGACTATAAATAGGTGGGTTAATCGGTTGTCATATTTTTACAAATTCTTATACTTTTAAATTCAACCAATTGAAATGATTAAAGTTCTCAATCAAATCAATGATTTCTTGAAACTTTACTGGATATTAAATAAATAAATGAATGATATAAACACACAATATTAACATGGTTTATATGAAAGGCCTACTCCATTCCTTATTGGTTATACCCCCCCAACATAGATTTTCATATATCTTCAACAATTTTTGGCAACCAAGGATAGTCCAATCCTATCAATACAGAGTCCATTGTGTTCCCTTAAATAATTTTATCCCAATAAAAAATACACTTTGTTCACATGGTTCCCAAAATCCATTGGAAAATACTTCACTTATTCAAAAATGAAGATCCAGTAAAGAAATACTTACACCTTTTGATGATAGTCTTCCTTCACAAACAAATAAATCAGCAGGTCTTCATGTATAATTGTAATACCCCAAGATTTTAAAATAATAAAGTTGGGTTTGATAACTTACATGACACGTAGAACTAGTCTTATATGAGAATGTAACACCACAATACTTTATAATACATTTATTTTTAAATAAATTTGATCACTCTGATAGCTTGTAGAATATGCAACCTCAAGTCTAAATGAACTGTAATATAGTATATCATTATAACCTATCCATTAAATTGGTGGGTATGAACAATAATAACTAAATTATGAAAATTACAGTTTTACACATGTTCATTCAATATTTATTGATTATAAATAAAATAAAAACCATTTGAAAGAAAAAAAGAAATGTTTTCTCATAAACTGTATTTTTTCTAAAAAGTGGTTTAGTCGTGCTTTGAACACAAAATTTAAAATAAATTTTTACCACTTTTAGATAATTTATTTTAAAGAAATAACTTAATTTTTGAAATTGGAATATTAAAATTATCTAAGGGTAAATCTTTGGGATTTTTTTGAAAAGTTTCAATTTTAAATGAATAGTGAAAAATACTAATTTGTATTAAAAATGTCTTTTGATTTAAATAATTTTCAAGGTTAAATTATATTTTAAATTTTTATTAAAGAAAAATTAGTTAAACAATATTAAAATTTAACTATTTTAGGTCAGTCAAATTAATTTCATATTGAATTTTGATATTAAAACCTTCTATACTTATGAAACTTTTCACTTTGAAACCCCGCTTTTTCATCGCGTCTGTGGGTATAATTTTAAATTGGATTCTTCCACATATTCTAATTGAATTTGGAAAAATGGATTCAATATTTGGAATCAAAATAATTTTTATTATCTAATAAGTTCAACTTAATTTTTGACCATAATGAATAGTGAAAACAGTAAAAATTAATTATCACGATTAAGGTAAAAACAAGTTTATCGAGAGTTTAAACTAAAAAGAAAAGGGTTAAAAATGGAATAAAACTTGTCCAAAACCGTTTTAATAGAAATATTTTTGACCTTATCACCTCTAAGGTTCTATAACCCGTTTTGGAGACTTTTTACATGATAAAAATGTGGGTGTCATTGATTCTTTTTAAAAATTTCATGTTTGTCCTCTCCCCCACTTATAAAAGGTATCCCCCTATCCTCCCATATTCACACATTAAATGTAATTTGGTTCAGCAAAGACTTACCCAGTTCACTTATATACTCCCCTACCAACATACTGGAGCCCTTTATTTTATCATAAATTCATCCTAGGAAGAATTTTGGTGCAAACCTAAAGAAGTTGTCCAAAGAATAGGTAACATTCTTAAATGAGCGTTTATTCCACCTCCTTCAAATATTTTTAAACCATTATTATATAATAACCTTGATATATTATATATAATGATATGTTATCATTTTAATTTTAGGACCTATATTCATCTCCTCTTTTGTTAAATGGGAAACAAAATCGTTGATCGTGTGTACGGCGGACTACCGTCTCACAAACCAATGTAATTCATTTTCCATCACCACCTTTCAAGGGTGGATGTAATTATGGATTTAACACATTTATGTGATATTTATGATATTATTATAATTTTTAAATTTTAATATCACATATACCATCTTGCATTCTATGTCATTTAAAATATGATAACGTCGCTCATGTGTACGATGGACTACCGCCTCGCGAAGGGTTATGATTTGTTTTTCACGTATTCTTTACTTGTAAAGTGATAAGGATAGATTTAATGAATATAAATTATATATATTACATAATATGGATTATGTAAAATGAATATATCACCTTATTCCTTGCCATTTTACCCGTTAAGGAAATGATAATGTCGCTCATGCGTACTTACAACCTACCGTCACCACAAGGCGATGTGATCCATTCTCCATATTCAAATTTCAATAATGATTCTAAAATTGTATCTAATGAAAAAAAATGATATTTATAACATTAATATATTTCTGAAGATGATGGAACTAAATAATATTTATAATAACCAGAAATTTCATGTTAAAAACTACATGAGAAAACAAGGCAGTTATCACTCGAAACAATAGTAATAATGAAAGATTATTGATGAACAAGTTATAAGATGTTATAAAAGGATAATATATGATATTATAAATATTAATATGGTTCTAGTATAAATTAATAACATCATTTAAACCATTATACATGAGGTTAAATCATATTCAACCAAAAGGAGGCATGAGGTAAGAGACTCTGTCTCAATTTCCCTTCATTAAGGCATTTTTTTGTGCACCAAATTTCTTTTCTATAGTGTAAATACTTCCCCTTTTACATGTAATATCGTGAATCCTTCATAAATCATGGTATTTTAAGTTTAAATTTGAATTATCTCATCCAAGAGGATTTTATTTGAAAATTACCAAGTGGTATGGGATTTCCTCTCAATTTCTATTTCATTGAGAAATATTTGTTAATACGAACCTACTCACTTTCATGTGGTGTATATACTTTACATTTTATGTATTTAACATGAATACCTATTTCTTAATGAATTTATTGTAAAAATCTATATTCCCAGTGAATTGATGGCCACCTCTCATTTCTTGTTTAATTTTGTGACTGTTAAATTTCTCTTAAGACAGTCACTTTCTTGTGATCATTTTTCATTAAACATTACATTTACCTTAAAATTTTATATTATTTATATCATGGATATGATTATTTCCTAAATAATATACCATTTGTACATATGTTTTTTACATTTAAAGTTATTTATCTTGGAAAATATTGATAAATATATATTCTTTACTCCATATGGATATTTGATGATAGAGTGCATTATTCATGAATTAAAATGATTATTTGATATATGAGGAATGCTTTGGACATGCAGTGATAGGTGAGTCCTGGTTTTAGATAGGCCCTTGATGCATCGATTGTCTCATGAGATGAATCAGTTGGCTAGCCTTAGTAAAATAGTTTTATGGTGTATACATACCCATTAGTTTTAAATTGTCTTGTGAAAGGTCATAACAGTAGAGGTATCATGATGCCTAAGATCATGGCATCCAATAATTAAGCATTTCATTCATTAAGAATTTAGTTATTATTACCCATGAGCTGTTTACAATGATATTATTTTTCGATTCATTTTCATTCTTGATTTTTTGATTAAATGGCATGTGTTTTTAGTTATTTTCCTTTTCATATTGATTATGTATTTTCAAATCATGATAGTCAAGTTATTGATTAAATGGAATGTGTGTTTAGATATTTACCTTTCTATATTGATTATTTCTTATCTTTTTATGATAGTCAAGTTACTTAAATGGAATGTGTGTTCATTTATTTACCTTATCGTATTGATTATTTTTTATATTATCATGATAGTCAAGTACTTGATTAAATAGAATGTGTGTTCAGATATTTAACTTTCAATATTGATTATTTTTTATATTTTCATGATAGTCAATTTATTAATTAAATGGAATTTGTGTTCAAATATTTACATTGTCATATTGATTATACCTTATTGATTATTCTTCATTTACTCAAGATAGCTTTCGCTTTATGTAACTCTTATTGAGTATTTAATCTCACCCTTATTTTTCTTCTTTTCTTAGGAATCTCGGAAGTTTACTATGAATGATATCCAAGGATATTCAATAGGGAATAATGATATTCTTGAAAAAAAATGTTGTAATTTTTTTATTTAAATATAATATGGGAATCATTTATGTATCAATTTTATCAAGAATATTAAACCATTCGGTACTTTGGGATGTGATTCCTTATATCTTATGTCAATTTAACAAAGTATACATCAACTTTTAGTTAATATTATCGGGTTCATTACAATAATTCCTTCAAGAACATCAGCAGTAACCAAAAGGTGACTAACAATACTGTTCTTTAAACTCACTCATCTCTTGCATGAAATGAGTTCTCCTCCTGAATACTTAGGGAGAAATTATTCTTCTCTAGTGAATGGTTGCATGGCTTTAAACTCTTCTCTCTCTTTGATAATGGAAATTATTGGTCTCTCAAGTCATTTCTCAAGGCTTAGAATTATATTCATATATTTTATTCAATACTTGTATCACAAATTTATATTCATAAAAAAAATATGTTGATATTTTTCGATATTCTAAATATGGAATATCCTTTAATATCACTAGAAGTTAATCTTTAAATTCAAAACTAGAGAATATTTCTTTGTTTTGAATTATCAATTAAGCCTCATTCAAACTTTTCCAGCCTTCTCATTTAAATTCACTATATATTAGGAATTTATTCTTCAATCATTCGTATTGTATTTAAATATCACGTACTCATTTAAATGTCTATAGAATTCTGGATTTCATTATTTAGAGTATATCCCTACAATCACACAGATTGTAAATGACCCATGGATACTCCCCATATTCAAATAGTGCATGCATGCACCAAATTTCAAAATCAACATAACCACTCAATCAGGCATGGTAGTTTTCTTGAATTAATACCTTGCTCGATGTTTGTTTTAAATAGGATGAACACATAGTGTGCATGTAAGATAATATGTGGTGCGCACATCAAAAAAATGGTTTTATTAATGATCATTGTATGAGGCTCGATCTCATGAGAAACTCATTCTCATCTTGCATGAATGTTATCAGAACTGCATGCATCCCTTATAATATTGAACCCAAATCATTCATGCCTGCTTATATTCATCATGATTCTCATCTTCTTCATGTGAATAACGATACACATACTCATTGAATTCTTCACAAAATATCCTTATTATGGTCAATATAAATCTTCCCAACTCATAGTAGGTCAAGAACCATATGTGGTCGGTTGGAATTCATGTGGTTGATGATAGTCCTTTATGTGGTATCTTGGATGGATCGTGGTAGCTCGGTGATTATTCATGCGGTCACTCATACGCTTGAGGTATCTTGAGTTAATCATGTTGTAGGTCAAATGTTCTTATAATAGCTTACTCATCATATGGTAGCTTCATGTTCTTTTTGTTCTAACTTGAACTTCATCATGCAGTAGCTTTATCACAACTAATGTGGTATCTTTCATGTTCTTTAGACAGCAGGTCGCATGTTCTTCATGTGGTTAGTGCATTGACCATGGATTCAAACTTCATATGGTCTCTTTGAATATGGGATTATGGTCGGTTGGAGTTCGTCATATGGTAGGTTGATAAGTTCATCATGTAGCAACTTGCAATCATATAGTAGGTTGAATAGTCTGCGCGCAATTACTTTGCATAGTAAGGAACCCTATTCAATTAATGAAGAAAATGACATGGTTAAAATCGAACAACAGATATTAACCCAATCATAAAATCTTCATTATATATATATATTTTAAACATAGATGAGTAGTTCCATGCTTCTGGATTCCCACATCTATCATCCTAATGGTAAAGAATTTCTTAATAAGTGGTTCTGTCCCATAAGCCTCTCACCCATGGAACCAGGGTCGAATCTCATATACAGTCACACACACCACTCACTTGTGTGTGCTACCCTAGTTATACTCTTCCTTCTATACATGCCCTATGTGCGGCCCTTCCTTTCCATGCATAGGTTATGCCTCCTCTATGCACCTCTACCCACTTGGGCTAGCTAGGTGTGGTGGGATGGTTCCTACAAACACCGTAGTAGTTTTGGTTGAACTGGCTTTCCATGGCTGGCCCTTGATAGAAACTTTTTTAGGTAAACTCTTATAAAAACTATTAGCCAAGATAAATCTCATATAGCCAAATCCTTATCAATACAATTCTTCATGAAAAAATAATATATATTTTTTCATGGCCTTCTCAGTCTTCAAAAATTATCCATGTTTTAAACAATTGATTCTCCAAACTCCAATAACACATGTCATTAGTCTTTAATAAAATATCTTCATTTGTCTGAAATTATTTTCCATATACATGATAGTACCTCAATCATCTTATGGGATTATATGGATGGATTATCAAGCATTAAATCCAATGCATTTTTATGAATCTATAACAATACTCCAAGTATCATTGTGACCTTCACTAAACCATATTGAACCATTGAAAAAAAATGCAGTACTTATTCAGGAACTTTAGAGCATGAAATCTACACACCATCATAAAGGAGGCACTATTATTCCAAGGTATAAACCTCATAATTTAAAAAATATAATATTTATCAATAAGGAACAAATTTTCAAGCTTCACATAATAAAATTATTTCCAACTCCACATTTTTTCATGAGAACTAATCAACCATATGTATTATTATTCCTCTTAAAATGATTATACTCTTCTTAAATTCCCTTCACATCTTTCAACTTATTGCTGTTATGCATTCCAGTTGTGATCTTCCTCACTAGAAAAAATTATCACATCACTCAAGGTATATTTGACTAGAGTTATGACCATAACTTAAGTGCATGGATCCTAAATATAGGCCTACAATGTATCTAAAATATTTACCCTGTAAAGAAAACAATCAATAATAACATTAGGTACTTTCATTAAAGGATTAAATTACTCTAATGATGAGGGTTGGTAAGTAATTTATTTGAAAACCCATAAGTCTCAAATAGGTGGTTGTCTCTGAAGTACAATGCATGATAAATAATATAAAGCTCAAAAAAACTCCTCATCCAAGAATCATATAACCCAACACTCCTCCATTATCATCAACCCTCAAAGTATAACAATTCATGACTATAAGAACCTGGTTCTTCCTTTGAGGTACGGGTTTCTGTTATTTTTGGGTTGTTTTGAGAGAAAGGGAGGAAAACAGACCAAGTACTGGCTAAAACCAGTCACACCACATGGATTAGGGTTACTTGTCGTGTAATCCTAAGTAAATGTCATGTAGTGTGGTCGTGTGTGATGGTCATACATGGAATGTAGGGGTGTCAGTGAGGAAGAGAGGATCATCCATGTACACACCTTTTACTAATGTCGGTAGGACTTTTAATGACCTGGAAAGTAAGTTGGTGAAAATGGGAAACTTGAACATATACACAATTATATATTTAAGTACACATCGTGTACTTTCTAATTTTTGGTTAAAATAGGTAGTAGCCCCGTTTTATGGAAGAGGGGAAGTAGGGGTCACTGAGTTCGCAAACCAGCAGCGCCAGATGAGGTTTTGCCTCCCGATTCATCGTCTGAATCCCGATTCAAACGCTGTTGGATGTGTTGGAACCCAATCAGAAAGCTCTTGATTCCTCTTGATCTATTATTTGTGATTTCTTATATCAACCAAGTTATCTAGGGTTGAGTTTTTTTTGGTCGTTTTGTAGATCTACCCATTCTAGGATGAATTAGAGGTTGACGCTGGATGAGGAGTGTTGTACGTGTACGAGGTAAGCGGTGCATACCTTGGTTTGTGTTTTTGAGGAATTTTGGGTGGCACGGACTTTGGTGCGTCTTTAGGGTATTTTGAGTGAGACCCTGTTATAATTGTTTTTTCATATTGAATTGATTGTTAGACTCGTGGGATGTCTTTGGGCATTCCCCATACCTGAATTTCTTGAGTGAGGTCGGGTGAGAGGTCGTTTCTCATTGGGTTATTTTGATCGAGGGTTTCCAAAATGGTTATAATTGATTTGTTTTATTTTTAAATCATATGTTTAATTTGTTAAAGCATGATTAAACTGTTTAGAGGAATTAAATACCTCTGTGATATTGTCTTATAGTTGATAGCTAGTGCAATTCAAACTATTTAAATTTAATTTCTTGTTTACAAGTGTTTTAATGTGATTATATTTATGTAATTATTGAATTACATGTGTTGAGACCCTTTGGTTTGTGATGGGCTTGACCCAGGGTTGGGATGGCATGGCCATCGGGATTGAGTGATGTTATTCACTGGTTGGGTGTGGCCCGGATTTTCTTGGGTGGTTTTGACCATGGGATTGGTGTCAAGGATGTTGTTTTGAGGCAGTGTGACTGTTAGGTTGGGCATGGCCCAGGATAATTGGATGTCATGGACATTATATTTTAGCGACATGGTCGTAGGGGCATGATGTTCCCGAGATAGTGTGTCTTGGGTTCTTATTTTGGTGATTGCCAATCACCCGTGATGGACAAAGTGCTAATTGAGTCATGTGCACTCATGTAGACTTCGTGATGAGGTGTTTTTGACCACTAGTGTGGGTAGAGACCCCTGATAGTTGTGTTTTAGGTAATATTGGTGTGGTGTTTCTTGTTATATAAAGCCACATGGAAGGAGAGGATCCTTCAGTGGATAATGATGAGTCTATCGGGTTGCGGGCTAAGGCTCTCTGTGATTGAGGTCGTGGGCTTGGGTATTTATTTGAGGACAGACATCATTGTTTCTCCTATGGTCGAGCCATGGTCCGATGTGAGATTATGAGCAGGGGTCCTTGGGACCGAGATACTATTTTTTGGGTGTGCCTTCGAGGCATCGGCACTTTGAGACACGAGGTGTCAGGAGGCACACGGTGTTGGGCTATATGATTGATGTGAAACCTGAGGACTCACCGAGACTTTGGGACTACAGGAGTACCTTGGGTCATGTGTCAAGAACTCTCTTTGCCTCTGAGATTCTAACGTTGGCTGAAGTAGGTGAAACTCCTTGGTGGCTACTGAGCACCAGTGGAGGTTGTGTTTATTTATCGCATCGTACTGTTTACCTTATTTAGATATGCATGTCTGCTTAAACACTTATACTAGGTATGAAACATCGAGTGGTATCCCACTGAGATTCATCTCACACCCTATATGGACCCTTTGGGACACGTTTAGACTTTATGGTTTTACGTACAGGTAAGGGATCAACCTCAGGATGTCACGAACCAGGCTGGGTCACCATCTGACCTGACACCTGACCCGGTCTGCGAAATGGCCTGAAGGGCATTCCCGATCCCCACAGACTGGCACAAGTTCCTGGGTATCAAGAGTAACATGAGGAAATGGTTTACCTGAAGTAAGAGGCAGAAAAACAACTAACAAGATAAATAAACAAAATCTAGAAAACAAAACCAAACAAACCCTAACATTGCACCAAACTTAAAGTTTACAATTCAACCCAAGATTCCAAGAAGACTACAATGAAAAGAAAACTAAAACATCTATCTGCACCTTCATGCAACATGAGAATCCACCTCCTCAAACCACCATCTCCAGACCTGTATGGAAAAAACATTGACAACCCAAACCATCGTCACTAAGCACAATGTCACAACCTGTAATACACAAGAAACAAGGTCTACATACACCCAAATGTGTATGCAGGGTGTGAGTGAAAATCCCAGTAGGAAGTCACCCAATAAAAATATTCCATACCAAAAAACCTAAGAGATAATTTAACATGATTATTTAAAACCACAATTTTAAAATGCTTTGTTTTTTAGGAAAACATTTAAAAGATGGAAGTGAAAAGGAAAGATTTCATGAACTATCCCGAGTCGACCCTGAACCGGTCACCCAGGCCAACCCGCGACAAGTCCCGATAGGCATTCCCGATCCTCTCGGGATGGCGACAAGCACTAAGGGAATCAATATAGTACACAAGGGAATGATTTCACCCATATATAAACAATCAAACAAATTGTAGAAATAAATGGACATCCCAAAATACATTTATATAAAAATTAAACTAAACATTATTTGTAAAAGAAACTAAAAGTACAACTAAACCAACAACTCAACTGACAAAAACTGATAACCTACTAACTCCATGTGACCCTGCTGGTAACTCTCCAACACAATGATCACACGTCGCCCAAGGTGATCGAACTCAAGCTGAAACCTGCACAAGGGATAAAAATAGAAGAAGACTATAGGCATGAGTATTAAAACTCAGTTTGTTATCCCGATATTCTATTCCCAATGCACATCCTTTAAAATAAAATAAAAATCATTTTCAAGTTTTAAATAAAAAATATAAAGGAATGGTTTCCAAATAAGGTCCCATGCTATATAAAACAAATTACCAGACAAAAACTTTAATGTTTTATAAACAAGAATTCTATTAACAAATTTCAAAGAGGTGCAACTTCAAAATGAAAATAGTTTTCAAGAGGGGTGATTTAAAAATTTTAAACTTTTAAAACAATCACTAACACTACTAAATTTACCAACCAAACACACTGTATTCCAATGGTGAGTACAAAATATCCAATGAGAACAAGTCACAAGAACACCCCTAAGCACTAGTTAGTTGTGAGCCCTAGGTACCTCGTGTCTCGGTGAAAGTAACCATAATAAATATTCATTCTCGTGCACACGAGCCACTAGTAGGGAAAATACCCATAACCTAGTGGTCCCCCAACAAAATAATCATCATAGTTTAGTTATTGTTGTCATCATCAAACTTTCTACGTGAAACAGGGGCCAAACCCCATGGAATCACTAGCATACTAGTACACATCCGCCCACCTAGATACCTGGGATTCCCTTTTGTGCTAAATCAAGTTACAAATATTATCAAATACACTTTAAACATCAAAATTCCATTACCAAACCATAAACACACAAACATGCTTCACATTTCTTTCACGAATCAAGAAACCACTAAAAAGATTTGTAAAACAATTTCAAGGAGTATAACAAGGACTTGCACATAAAATCTATTCAATAATGCTCTTTTACAGACAAAAAACCATAAATAACATTAAAAACTAGATTTGGAATCCCTAAAACCAATTAATAAATCATTTTCATAGACCATAAAATGGCCCCAAAAGATAGAACATAAAATACACATGGAAACCATTTTTTTAAAAAATGCCAAATGGGCCATTAAGGATTTATCAAAACTAAGATTTGACAAAGGTATGCATTTAAATTTTATTAAGGATGTGTATAAAAACCATTTACAGCAGAAAAAAACATTTGTAAATCTCTTATAATACTCAAGTTACATATTCAAAACATAACCATTTTCATAAAGATGTGAAACTGTCCATTTTCCAGCAACTCAGGCCAAAATATGTTGTAAACCAAAACTCATTTTTTTGTAAAAAAATCCAAATTGGAAAGAAATATAAGGACCAAAAAATACAATTTTCCATTCTTCCAATACATTTAAAAATCAAAACAAATAATTTTTAAATCACACTTAACACATAAAAGCCAACTGGGAAATTTACCAAACACATGACATGCACTTTTAAACAAAACAATTTATTTTAAGAACTTAACAATGAATAAAACACCAATTTCATGACATATTTTATTAAAGCTTATAAAACATGTTAAAAATACCATTAACCAGGTTCTAAACCTCACAAACCAAGTGCAAAAGATAATGGAACATTTAAACAAACACTTGGTGTGCACTTTCATGACAAAACAATAATACCTTCCACAAAACAAGGCTTAAACAACCATTTTGCACACCAAGAAAATTATAAAAAGGACTAAAAACAATAATAAACATATGTATCAGTTGAGGAAATTATTAAAATTATGAAAGTTGAATGATAAAGACATGTGTAAGGGATATCCTACCTCAAATCCTTGGCGTAATGGAAACGCACACATGAAATCACCCACCGTGGGTTTATAAACCCTAAAACTATGAAGAACAGACCTAAAAAAACAAAACCGCCATAAAAAAAATTGGATAACATAACCCTAGGTCGATCATGACTATGGGAGATTATAAAACCAATAAATAATGAAAGGAGGAAGAAGAGGGAAGAGAAAGGAGAAGGAATCTCACATTTTTAACTAGAAAACTATTCGTATTCCATTAGATCTGAACCCTTAGAGAAAATGGAATGACTTTAAAAATCTTGGAGATGCTCCTAAGTTCTTGAAGAACCAGGGAAATAATATTTGTGGGAAAAATATCACAAATTGAATGAGTTATGTATGAAACAATTTACCTTATCAATTCTGGACGATTTGAGGTAACATGAGAACTTTCTCCATAATCCGTGACACATATGAGATCCAAAGTGGTAAAATAGATAATGGGGGTGAGGATAGGTATATTGGATTTGAGTGGGAGGTGTAATAACCGAAATATATTTAAAATTTAATTATATATAAAAGAAACAAATTATTTTTTTAAAATTGGAAATGGACCCATGGGCTGGCCCAATACCTAAATAAGTAACCCCAATTCACCATGTTTATGAATTTATAAGGTGTCTAAAAGGATATGGTAGTATTAATATGTCAGTGGAGGCCAAGTGGGGAGTATAATGAATGAAAAATGTTGAAAAAAATGAGTTATTAAAGAAAAAAAATTGGTTTTTTAAACTGTAAATGGGCTCACGGTTGGCCCAAATCATGAAATAACCACCCTTTCTCCAAAAACTCCTAAACAATAAATGGGGAACCCAAATTTGGGTGATTATACATATATAGAAGTTAAAAAATCAAAATTAATCTCACCCAAAACCCAAAAAAATGATTGTTATTTTTAATGAACTGGATCAAAACCAAGACATGAAAAGAAAAAAAATTGGGTGTGACAATTCTCCCCACCATTAAAGCTTTCCGCCCCCGGAAAGACATAGCACATTCTAGCTGATTGATTAACACCTAAGGATTATTTATCAATATGGTTCATCCTCATAATCCAATGACACACCATAAAACATTAATGGAACTTAATCCTCTTACCTCAACCAAAACACCAACTCTCAACCACTTCCTGAGAATAAACCAAAAGATCGAGTCACTACCCCCACAACCAAACTAAGAACCCAGTTTTTGGGCCTTCTACCAATGAACCGAACAATCACCCAAACCAAATAGAACTCAAAAAAATCCAATGACTTGGGGTGGAGGCTGGAATGGGCTCTCCACCATTAAATAACAACTATCATCCGAAAAATTCTAAAGGAAAGATCTTCGAGACCCACAGTGGGTCTCCCCACCATTAGAGACCAACTAGAAATGAACAAAAAAAAGTAATCAAAATGAACTAGAATTGGGACTCACCTAAATAGGACCACCAAAACTCTCCCACAACAACCTACAAACCCAAGTTTATAGGATCAAAAAATGAACATTTAAGACACCCACTCTTGAATAGAGATGGCAATAACTAGTCCAACACTCTCTGCACGGATCCAAACCCCAACCAATTAGGGAGGGGAGGGAAGGGGACCCAATCATTGGGACATTGAAACCACAAAAGAAACAATGGAACTACCTCAATGAAATGGTATAGGTATGATCTTATCAATACTACCCAAAATCCCAGTACTCCTGATTATGCACTAGCTTCACTCTGAAACCTATGGTTGGAGCTCTGATGGATGAAGCATCTCTTGCCTCATAGCCAGTCTTTGATCATCCCCAACATGAACTCCATCCCTTAGTTCCACACAGTACCACATAACACTCCCAATAAGAAACAATAGATCAAGAGACACCATGTAACTCTCTTCCTCAACAACACAGTTTTACCCAAACAAGAACATAGAGATACACAACAATATTTTATCTCACTCCAAATGGGGAGCAAAATGAACAAGGCACAAAACAAAACACCCACTAAACATCACCGAGCACAACTACTACAACCGATAGAATCACCATAAAGGGAAGGCACATTAAATTGAGCCCAAACATCTCTCTATTTTAACAAATGGGCTGAGGTGTCATTATAAGAGGTGGATTTAACATTTGAAACAAATCCTTAGGTTGATTAACTAGAAATAATAGCAATGGAGAACCATCCATGGAAACATCACAACATCTAACACATCTTTAGAAACCCACTGAACATTACCCCAAAACCTAGCCACCAACAAGATCCCATCTCAAGATGCAACAAGAGTATGACTTCTAGATCATAAGGAAGCATACTGAATAGACAACACTTCTAAGAAATAGGATAAATCATCCACATAACTGTCGGTTCAAAACAAACACCACAATTTTTCAGCTAAAAACACTTTTGAAAAAAAAATAAACTAACTTGGTGGATTTTCACATTCACCAATGGTGTTTCATCAAGTCTCACTCACATGAATATTTACGTGCCACCCCAGGCACTCAAATATCAGTCCATACTGACCATTCATCCATATATCAAGAAAACCTTGCATGTGAGAACCCATGAAAACACCGAATGCAAAAACAAAATATCTTCATTACAAAAATAATTGTGTACCTTCCAAAGGCACATTAACCACCAAATCAAAAACCATTTCCAAATGTCACAAGACAAGACACGCTTCATAAAGAACCATTTGATTAAAAAAATCCATTTCATTTAATAGAACTTCCAAAAAAACCATTCTATTCTAAATATCCCTTTCCCATTTTAAAAAAAAATCAGCAAGGTCTCTTTTCATAATCCGAAAACCACAAGGCCAAAATCCCTTTCTAAAAAACACCAGCTACTCAAAACCAATTCATCATATTCAAAAACTTTTCAATAGCCAAAAAAAACCCCATTTAAAAAAAAGTTTAAGAATTAATTTAAAATGATGCACACTTTCAAAACCTTTTATTTCAACAAACCACAAGTTTAGATTAGGGAAAATCCAATCCTGTTAAATCATTTTCTCATCCTCCCAAAAATTTGTTAAATAAACAACCTTCCAAAACCATTATTATATTTAATTTTTGAAAAACCATTCCCCCTTATAAAAATAAAATCCTTCCTTTAAAAGACATTTACATAATTCTCACACAATGATTTTCAAAACAAAAATTCATAATTCAAGAAACTTCCAAGAAACCCACAAAAGGGAACTAGTGTCCATGGGTGACTTGACCATATGGTTGGCGGCCATATGTCAAACACAACACCAACACAAAGAGACTTATTAAGACCATGCACCGGCTTCACATGGATTGGCAGGCCCTGCGAGATCATTAATTCCATTGGTCAAACTCCCCTTATCATATCCCAAAACCATACAATCAACAAGAAAAAAGACACTAATAAAAGCGGACTTCCCATGGAAACTTGAGGATTAGAACAAGAAAGAGTTAGCAACGCTCTTCCCTCACTTACCCCTCAAGTACCAACAATCCTACTCCATCGACCTTGACATCCCCCAAATAACAAGGGCACTCTAAAATGAAATGTCTGCTAAGATCCAACCTCCTCTGATACCATTTTGTCACGAACCAGCCCGAGTCGACCCTGAACCGGTCACCCAAGCCAGCCCACGACAAGTCCCGAGAGGTGTTCCCGATCCTAAAAGGATGGAGACAAGCACCAAGGGCATCAGTAGAGTACACAAGGGAACAATTTATCCCATATATAAAAAATCAAACAAACAGCGGAAATAAATGGACCGCCCAAAATACATTTATATAAAAATTGAACTAAACATTATTTGTACAAGAAACTGAAAGTACAACTAAACCAACAACTCAACTAACCAAAAACGATAACCTAATAACTACATGTGACCCCACTGGTCACTCCCCAACACAATGATCACACGTCACCCAAAGTGATCGAACTCAAGCTGAAACCTGCACAAGGGATAAAAACAGAAGAAGACTATAAGTGTGAGTAATAAAACTCAGTCGGTTATCCCGATATTCTATTACCAATGAACATCCTTTAAAATAAAAGAAACATCAATTTAAAGTTTTAAATACAAAATATAAAGGAATTTTTTCCAAATAAGGTCCCATTCTATGAAAAACAAATTACCAGACAAAAAATTTAATGTTTTATAAACAAGAATGCTAGTAATAATTTTCAAAGAGGTGAAAATTCAAAATGAAAATAGTTTTCAAGAGGGCTACTTTAAAGAATCTACAATTTTAAATAAATCACTCACAATACTGAATTTACCAACTAAACACACTGTATTTCGATGGTGAGTACAAAATATCCAATGAGCACAAGTCACGAGAACACCCCTCAGCACTAGTTAGTTGTGAGCCCCATGTACCTCATATCTCGGTGAAAGTAACCATAATAAATATCCATTATCATGCACATGAGACACTAGTAGGGATAATAACCATAACCTAGTGGTCCTCCAAAAACATCATCATCATAGTTTAGTTAGTGTTTTCATCGTCAAACTTGCAACGTGAAACAGGGGCCAAACCCCATGGAATCACTAGCATACTAGTACACATCTTCCCACCTAGATAACCAGGATTCCCTTTTGTGTTCAATCAAGTTACACATATTATCAAATACACTTTCCACATAAAAATTATATTACCAAACCATAAACATTAAAACATCCCACAAGCTTGCTTCACATTTCTTTCACAAATCAAGAAACCCCTAAAAAGATTTGTAAAACAATTTCAAGGATTATAACGAGGACTTGCACATAAAATCCATTAAATAATGATATTTTACGGCCAAAAACCCATAAATAACATAAAAAAATATTTGGAAGCCCAAAAACCAATTAATAAATCATTTTCATGGACCATAAAATGGCCCCAAAAGATAGAACATAAAATACACAGGGAAACCATTTTTAAAAAAAAATGCCAAACAGGCCATTAAGGCTTTCTCAAAACTAAGATTTGACAAAGGTATGCATTTAAATTTTATTAAGGATGTGTATAAAAAACATTTAAAGCAGAAAAAAACATTTTTAAATCTCTTATAACACTCAAGTTACATATTCAAAACATAACCATTTTCATAAAGATGTGAAACTGTCCATTTTCCGGCAACTCAGGCCAAAATATGTTGTAAACCAAAACCCATTTGTTTGTAAAAAAAATAAAAATTGAAAATCCATATAAGGAACAAAAAATACCATTTTTCATTCTTCCAACACATTTATAAATCTAAACAAATAATTTTTAAATAACACTTAACACATAAAAGTCAATCGGGCAATTTACCGAACACATGACATGCACTTCTAAAAAACTTTTTATTTTAAGAACTTAACAATGAACAAAACACCAATTTCATGACATATTTTATTCAAGATTATGAAACATATTAAAAATACCATAAACCAGGTTCTCAACCTCACAAACCAAGTGCAAAAGATAAAAGAACATTTAAACAAACACTTGGTGTGCACTTTCATGACAAAACAATAACACCTTTCACAAAACAAGGCTTAAACAACCATTTTTCACCCCAAGAAAATTATAAAAAGGATTAAAAACAATAATAAACATTTTTATCAGTTTATGAAAATATTAAAATGATGAAACTTGAATTATAAAGGCATGTGCAAGGGATATCCTATCTCAAATCCTTGGCGTAATGGAAACGCACACACGAAATCACCCACTGCGGGTTTATAAACCCTAAAACTATGAATACCAGACCTAAAAAAACAAAAACCCCATCAAAAAACATTGAATAACATAACCCTAGGTCGATAATGACTAGGGGATATTATAAAACCAATAAATAATGAAAGGAGGAAGAAGAGGGAGGAGAAAGGAGGAGGAATCCCACATTTTAAACTAGAAATATCTTCGTATTCCATTAGATATGAACCCTTAGAGAAAAGATAATGGCTTGAAACATATTATAGATTCTCCTAAGTTCTGGAAAAACCATGGAAATAATATTTGTGGGAAAAAGATCACGAATTGAATGAGTTATGTATGAAACAATTTACCTTATCAATTCTGGACGATTTGAGGTAACATGAGAACTTTCGCCCTAATCTACGACACATATGAGATCAAAATAGGGTAAATATATAATGGGGGTGAGTATAGGGATATTGGATTCGTTTTTGAGGAAGAATAATTGAGATATATTTAAAATTGAATTAGATATAAAAGAAACAAATTATTGTTTTAAAACTGGAAATGGGCCCATGGTCTGGCCCAATACCTAAATAAGTAACCCCAATTCACCATGTTTATGAATTTATAAGGGGTCCAAAAGGATATGGTAGTATTAATATATTAGTGGAGGAAAAGTGGGAAGTGGAATTAATGAAAAATGTTTAAAAACAAAGGATTTATTAAAGAAAAAAAATTTGGTTTTTAAAACTTCAAATGGGCTCACGGTTGGCCCAAATCATGAAATAACCACCCTTTCTCCAAAAACTACTAAAAAAGAAATGAGTAACCCAAATTTGGGTGATTATACATATATGGAAGTTCAAAAATCAAAATTAATATCACCCAAAACCCAAAAAAAGGATTCGGATTTTCAATGAACCGGATCAAAACCAAGACATGAAAAGAAAAAAACCGAGTGTGACAAAAGAGCACTAAAAGAAAAACAATTTCACAAATACTACTTTAAAATGGAAGAGAAAATTTATAAAGAACATGCACATACTCAAGTGTTCCTCTATATGCCAATAGAAGTCATCACACCATGAATAGTAAAGCACTGTGGGTAAATCCCCTAAGGTTCATCTAGCTCGAGTGGGACCCTATAACCTTGTGTCTCAGTGAAACATGGCTTAGAAACCACAAACCTCAGTAAATGTTGCTTAGAAACCATGAACATCAGTAAACGTGGATTAGAAACCATGAACCTCATTCATTCATAGGTTTAGTTAGTGCTGCAATCGTCAATCCAGCTAAGTGAAACAGGAACGATACCCTTCCGGATCACTAGCACACTAGATCTAGTCTTCCCACCTAGATACCTAGGCTTTTCCCTTGTGATCAAACAAGTTTCACATTCACATAGTATATTGATTTCTCATATCACAGACCAAATAGGAAATTACACACAAAATCCACCACTTGCATACCCAAACAGCATTTCAAAAACACACGCACACTAAAATACCTTTCCAAAATATATTTTTCGTTAAATAATAATTTCACAAATACCTATTTGGAAACACTCAAAGAATAACATAATCAATTTTCAAAACATAGAAATCATTAGTAAATAGAACAACAAGGTCTTGCACAATAAACATACCTAATTTCAAAAAGGAAATCCATTTCAAATCACTTTCTTAACACATTCACCTTAAAACTAATTTCTCACCACTTACACAATTAATGAATTGTTTTCACCACTTATAAAACACCACCAAGTGACGTGAAGAGGGTTTACACCAAAAACATGTCTCATATTATATAAAAACACTAATTTAAAAATAGGCGCATACTCAGCCCTTTCAAAAACACTGCTTTCACGTCATCCAAATAAATCAATACATCTTTTCACTATTTATTAAATCATTTCAAGAAAAACTAAGAAGAATTTACACCAAAAAACCACTTGATTTGATTTAGTGATGCTACTTTAAAACAAAATACCCAAGGTAACCATATCAAAATATGTTTTCCATTGTTCAAAAATTTACAGTTCAATTTAAAAAGTGCACAAAAAGGAAAACACACCCAAAGTGACTCATTTTCCTTTTTAAAATCTCCATTTAAATATACACACACATAAAAGACCTTGGAAACACACTTCACACCATTCAAACAACCCTCCGAACACTTTCTAGGGACATTACATCAAGACACACATTAAAACACAACCAAATCCCTATATTAAAATCCACTCCCAGCCTTTAAAAACTCAAACCATTTCGAAAACATTATACGCACCACATAATTAAGGTAATAAACTATTTGAATAATTTATAAAACATAAGAAAGTTATGCAATCAAGGTTTACATCAAATTTACCCAGTTTCACATAAAAAGAATGTCACTTTAAAACGAACGCCCAACATTATCAAACTAAAACATGCTTCGCACCAGTCAACCAGCGCATAAAACATATCTATAAAACAACACACCAATTTTCATGCACAAATCACACCTAAATTCATTTTAAATCCTATTACCAACATTTAAACATGTAAAACTCCTTGAAATTATTATTCGCACAAAGAAAAGAAATTGTAGAACACACCCAAAATTTTAAACAAGCATAATAAAATTATCAAAGGGTGTTAAGGCATGGAACCACCTACCTTGAACCAAGATTCCTCCGAATAAAGGTGAAAAATAACTATTTCATATCAACTGCACCTCAAGAAACCTAGCGCAAATCCAAAACAAGGCAAATTCACCCAAAACCAGAAAATTAAACCCTTAACCCTAACCGAACCACGTTAAATTGATATAAAACCCCTAGAACAAGGAAGGGGGTTTACCCAAAGTGTTGGCCACCAGAAGGAGGATGTGTGGTTTTTCGTTGGATGGAGGTCGACGAAGGAGAGAAGGGTGCAGCGTAGCGTGGGTTGTCGTGGGAGGTAGTTGGTCCGGTGGACGGCGCGGGCGAGGAGGGCAGTCGGGTACAGCGCGATCCAGGTGGGGAGAAGGAGTTTTCGATGGGGAGAAGAGAAAGAAAATGGAGGATCATGACTTAGGGGAAAGGGGGGAGTAAGATGAGGGAAAAAATAAATAAATAGAATAAAAAGTAAAACTAAAATAAAACCAATAGTAATAATAATAATAATCTTAAACTAAAACCATAACAATAATAATAACACCATAATAAAAGCTACATCATTAAAATGATAACATTGTTGATTAAAATATTAACAATTGTAATGATAATAATAAATAAGGATAATAATATTATTATTATCATCATTAAAACAAAATTCATTAAATTTTTAACACATTTTTCTTATTTTATTATATTTTTACTTTATCATTCATTTAATCATACTTCATTATTATTAATTAATTCTATTTAATTATTTGAACAAAGGGAAGGTCACACGGTGGACCTGGAGAAGTCACACGGCTTCGCAATTATGTTTCACTCGTGCGCTGCATGTTGTCAAGCCCTGAAAAACTCATTTATCGACAAAAAATCAAATCCAACTGAGACTTAGCCCGCACCTTGACGGAACATTTCAAATCCAAATAAAATAAAACAAAAAGATATTAACTTAATTTAATATTAATGGTAATAATAATTATTACAATATTAATAACAACATAATTATTTTTTTTTTATTCTTAACACTATTAATAATAATAATAATATACTCAAACAATATTATTACAATTAAAATAGTCCCTTAAATTTCATTACACTTCTCATCTTTATTTTATTTTCATTTTACTATTCATTACATTCTATTTATCTTCCTTGAACATCAAGCGGGTCATGCGGTGAGTCGGGAGAGGTCGCGCAGTTTTGATCGCGGTGCATTGAGCACTATCAAGGCCAAAACACGTGTTTTTAAATAAGAACTCAAAAAAATTAAGTCGGGCCTCAACCCGAACTACCCGATTCCCAGAAAATTAATAAAATAAATAATTTAAAAATGACGGGTGTGACAATTCTCCCCACTATAGCACTTTTCGTCCCCAGAAAACCACAACTCAGGTTGAACCCCACAAAATAAAAAGCGAAACCCCCTTAAGGTTTGAAAAAAATCCTACAAAAATGAGTGGAAAGAGGCAAACGCACCGTGATCAGAGAAAGTTTCTTAAATGAAAACCTCCAGTTGATTGATCAAGGGAGGTAACTCTCACACCCATGGAAACCAACTTCACAAATTGAAACAAGACTGGGTAAACTGAGACAAGACTGGGAAACTAACACAGGGCGACCGACATGGGGAGGCCCAAGCAGACTCTCCACCATAGAAATATTCTAGCATCGACTTACTCTAAATGGATTTCAACAATACTCACAGTGGGTCTCATTACCATATGAACTGACAGAAGATACAAAACTTTGAAAAAAAATTACGGTGACCAAACACCCCACCAAAAGGGCGGGGAGGAAAGGGCCCAACTACCAGGGAATCAAAACCATAGCCGAAGACAAACCAACGTCTCCACATCCCTGGACAAGCACCATTCAAATTTGAGACCAATTCACCCAAACATACCCCATAAGGACAGCTAAAAGTAGTTTCATCCGGTGGTACGCAACCCACAGGACTTTAAGGTAATGAGATGACCACGCCTCCTCATAGACACGGGAAACCTCACGCACCCAGATGGGTCATTTGAAATGTAACAGATACAAGAAATGATTTAAAATTCTCTTACTTTCAACATCGATGACTGAAATAAAGTCGGGGTCCTATACACTCTCTGGGTTCCTGACCACATGCCAGCTTCACTCCAAGGCCTATGGCTGGAGCCTTGATGTTTAAAGCATTTCCTTCCTCACAGTAAGGTATTGAAGACTCTCGAACGGAGCTTCTCCCTATGGTGTTGCACACAAAAATACCACAACTGAGACAACACCAACAAACACAACACACCACACAACCACCGATTATTTAAAACACCAAATCATTTTTACTTATAAATCAGATTTCCACGAATTCAAAACAAAGAGACGAGGAACGATGCAAGGAAGACTAGTGTCAGCGGGTGACTGGGACATATGGTTGGTGGCCATATGCAAATCATGTCACCACCACAGAGATTATTCTAGGACATCGTCCCCGGATCCACATGGATTGCTAGACCCTACGAGATCATTGGGACCACTCACCCTACACCCTTTTCATTTCCCCTAAACAAGATTAATCACAAGGACCAACGACTCAGACAAACCTCAACTTATCATGGTAACTCGAGTCCTACCACAGGGTGTGCTGGTCAGGCACCTTTCTCGTAGCTATAAAATCGAGTTTCAACAACCATAACTCCGGTCTACCCTGACTCTTACTAAAATAACATGACCTAAGAGAGCAAACCTACCTCTGATACCATTTTGAAATGAACCCGACCGGGACGTCATCCAACCCGATGCCCGACCTAGTCCGCGACATGGCCTGATGGGCATTCCCAATACCCACGGACTGGAACAAGTTCCTAGGTATCAAGAGTAACATGAGGGAATGGTTTATCTGAAGTAAGAGACATAAAAACAACTAATAAGATAAATAAACAAAAGCTGGAAAAAAACCAAACAAACCCTAAAATTGGACCAAACTTAAAGTTTACAATTCAACCCAAGACTCCAAGAATAATTCAATGAAAAGAAAACTAATACATCTATCTGCAACTTTATGCAACATGAGGAGCCACCTCCTCAAACCACCATCGTTAAACCTGCATGGGAAAACCATCGACAACCCAAACCACCATCACTATGCACGATGTCACAACCTGGAATACACAAGAAACAAGGTCTACATACACCCAAAGGTGTATGCAAGGTGTGAGAAAAAATCCCAGTAGGAAGTCGCCCAATAAAAAGACTTTATGCCACAATACCTAAGAGATAATTTAACATGCTTATTTAAAACCATACTTTTAAAATGCTTTGTTTTTAAGAAAAAAATTTAAAAGTTGAATGTGAAAAGGAAAGAGCATTGAAATAAAAACCATTTCACAAATACTAATTTAAAATGAAAGAGAAATTTTATAAATAACATGCACATACTCAAGTGTTCCTCTGTATTCTGATGGAAGGCACCACGTCATGAATAGTAAAGAATTAAGGGTCAATCCCCTAAGGTTCATCTAGCTCAAGTGGGACCCTAGAACCTCGTGTCTCGGTGAAACATGTCTTGGAAACCACAACCCTCACTAAACATGGCTTAGAAACCATGACCCTTAGTAAACATGGATTATAAACCACGACCCTCAGTCATTCATATGTTTAGTTAGTGTTTCAATCATCAATCTAGCTAAGTGAAACAGGGACAATACCCCTTCAGATCACTAGCACACTAGTTCTAGTCCACCCACCAAGATACTCAGGGTTTTCCCTTGTGCTCAAATAAGTTTCACATTCACATAGTATATTTCTTTCTCATATCACAGACCAAAGAGGACATTATACACAAAATCCACCACTTTGATACCCAAACAACATTTCAAAAGCACACGTACACCAAAATACCTTTCCAAAATATATTTTTTGTTACTTAATCATTTCACAAATCCCAATTTGGAAACACTCAAAGAATAACATAATCAATTTTCACAACATAGAAAGCATTAGTAAATATCACAACAAGGGATTCCACAATAAACATACCTAATTTCAAAAACGAAAGCCATTTCAAATCACATACTTAACACATTCACCATAAAACTAATTTCGCACCACGTGCACAGTTAATGAACCGCTTACACTACTTATAAAACACCACTAAGTGACGTGAAGAGGTTCTACTCCAAAAACATGTCTTATTTTATATAAACACACTACTTTAAAAACAAGTGCATACTCAACTCTCTCAAAAACACTTCTTTTGCGCCATCCAAATAAATCAATACATATTTTAACTATTTATTAAATAATTTCAAGAAAAACTAAGAAGACTTTGCACCAAAAAACCACTTGATTCGATTTAGTGATGCTACTTTAAAACCAAATACCCAAGGTAACCATATCAAAATATTTTTTCCATTGTTCAACAATTTGTAGTTCAATTTCAAAAGTGAAAAACAAGGCAAACACACCCAAAGTGTCTCATTTTCTTTTTTAAAATATTCATTTAAATCTACACACACATCAAAGACCTTGGAAATGCACTTTGCACCATCCAAACAACCCTTCGAACACTTTCTAGGGACAATACATCAAGACGCACATTAAAACACAACCAAATCCCTATATTAAGATCCAATCCCAGACTTTAAAAACTCAAACCATTTTGAAAACATTATTCGCACCACATAATTGAGGTAATAAACTATTTGAATAATTTATAAAACATAATCAAGTGGTGAAATCAAGGTTTACATCATATTTACCCAATTTCACAAAAAAATAATGTCACCTTAAAACGAACTCCCAACATTATCACACTAAAACATGCTTCTCACCAGACAACCAATGCATAAAACATATTTATAAAACAACACACCAATTTTCACGCACAAAGCACACCCAAATTCATTTTAAATCCTATTCTCAACATTTAAACATGTAAAACACCTTGAAATTATTATTCACACAAAGAAAAAAATTGTAGAACACACCCAAAAATTTAAACAAGCATAATAAAATTATCAAAGGGTGTTAAGGCATGGAACCACCTACCTTGAACCAATAATCTTCTAAAGAAAGGTGTAAAATAACCATTTCATATCAACCGCACCTCAATCAACCTAGCGCGAATCTGAAACAAGGAAAATTCACCCAAAACTGCCAAATTAAACCCTTAACCCTAACCAAACCACATTAAATTGAAAGAAAACTCCTAGAACAAGGAAGGGGGATTACCCAAAGTGTTTGTAACAACTTGAAATTTTTTGAGTAAATTTTTTTCCCTAATTTTTGTGGGTTATTTTATTTTTCATTTAATAAAATGAGTATAATTAAAATGAGACTGTTGGGTTTCAACTGTAATATGATCGTTGGTCAATATGACCATTGGAAACTAAATGTTACAATTATTTTCTATAAATACAAGTGATCTTGATTAATTAATATAAAAAGAAGATTTGATGGCCCCATCCAGTAGTCTCGGGATGATCGAAGCCCATCTGACGGAACTCTGGAAGGAGGTAGCACCTTTGGGCTTTGCTCTGGACCAAACCCAAGCCGAACTTCATCGTGTGAAGCTGGAACGGAATCACCTTCACGAGAAGTTCAAGCTGATAAAAATCACTACTCAGGCAATGTTGGCCGACCTGCCCCAAGATTCTATCACCCTAGCACACCTTACTCTTAGGTCCTATACTGGTGTTATAAGGGGATATATAACAAGACCATAATTACCTTGTGTAATCCTTTGATTTAAATAAAAATTGTGATTTCTTTATATGTTGAAGTTTGTGAATCTCAAGTGTCCAGATAAATATAGGATGTATATTATTGATGAATTTTGGAAAAATTATATTTTAAAATATTTATGTAAACCTTAAATAATTAAAAATGTGTAATGATTTTCAAAAAATGGTCTTCTACAGTTGTGTTCATTATGAAATTTAGAGTCTAATAAGATCAACTTAATTTCTTATGAATAGTAAATTATGAATAGTGATTTTACGTTTATGATTAGTAATGTGATCAAATGTATTAAGTAACCTCACTTAAGAAAGTATTAACATAATCTAGGAACCTTGATTAAGTAATGTGATTCAATAAAATAGGTAAATAACTGTTTCAGAAATTATTAGTTAAGTATTAGTTTTTTCTGGTGAATAGTGTTTTTTAATTAAAAATTAAATTAAAATTATTTAGAAAATTATTTTTATAAAATGGAGATAATTTTTGAATTTAGAGCATCGATATTATGTTAAGGTGATTTTTTGGGATTTTTCTGAAAAATTTGAATTTTTGGTGAATAGTAAATTTTCAGTTAAGAGTTTCGGGTGTTTAATGACATCATTAAGGATGTAATAATTATGTAAAAATTCTGGTCTACTTATTAATAGTAAGATAAGGTATTATGGGTCCCAATTGGCCAATACCATGGGAAAATACCATGGGAAAACCCATGGTTTTTCCAATACCACTAATGAGGTACCCTTTGGCCATTAATGCCTTGTCCCCTTGGCCATTAATGCCATGTCCCCTCACTTCCCCTATAAATACCAAGCCATTCTCTCATCCTTTTGATTCCAAAATTCCCCTCAACAAATATCTGGTCTCATTACCTCCCAAGGATTCCTCCCAAGGTTCCCCCAATCCCTCAAGTTCTCGACCTTCATGTTTTAAGAGTTACGTTTTAAGGTAAGGGATCCTACCTCCCTCTTTCTTTTCAAGTACTCTCTTTTATATCATTTATTCTATGCTCCATGTTCTTATGTTGGAGTATGTTCTTTTATATTCACATTACTTTAATTAGTATTTTCATATGATGAGATATCCCCTCTTACTTTCATCAATTCATTTTAAGAATTTTTAAGTGGCATTGTTAGGCTGCCGAATTTTTGTAAGGGATTCTTTCACCCTTCTCATTTTCAAAGTTATATTTTCATGCCAAGTATTTAAAGTTCCTTTTTATTATGTTGGGGTATGATATCTATATCCATCATCATGTCCTTTTATGTTCATATTATGAGAGACCCTATTTTATCTCATCAATTCATTTTTTAGAAGTTTTAAGTAAAGTCGTTAGACTGCCGAATTTTGATAAGAGAAATCTTATTTTTGTATTCTTTTCAAGTTTTTCATTTCATATGGTATGTCTTAAAAATTTCATTACAATGTTCTTATATACTTTATATTATGTCCCTCTACTGTTTTTTGGATCATTTATGATTGGGTAACCCATGTCCCCTCTCTTTTCAATGTTTTCTAAAACCCTGTAACATAGCCACTATGCTGCAGAATTTTCATCTCAAAATGTCTCTCTCTTTTTCTCAAATTATTTTATTTTATTAAGTGAATACTCAAATATCTTTCTTCTTTAGGGGTATTCACATATATATCAAAATGTTCTATTTTAATTTTTTTATTTACATACATGAAACCTGCTTTCATTTTCCATGGGTTTAAAATTACATAAAGATCATGTCTTAAAAGCAGTTTTTAAAACATTATGATTATGAAATGAAACCCATTTATTTTATGATATATGGTTTATTTATGAAATTTTTGATGATGATATATGTGTATCACATGATAATAAATACAAATTTAAGGTTGCGCCCTGATATCCCTCCAATTCATGGGGTAATGATGTAATCTCTAGGGATTACAATTTTAACAATACCTTGGTGAATAACCGTGGTAATTTTTTTAAATGACACCTTGGGGATGGACCTTGGTGATATGTTCATGATTGTCTAAGTTAAATATTATAGCCACATATTCAATTTATGAATCGCTTTCTTTTAGTTATGATATGCCTCATGATCTCTTTCTCAAGCCTTAAAGTTCTTTATCATGACTGTATTGATGTATCTCAAGTTCACATGTAAAATGTTTCCCTTGTTTCCCTTACTGGGCCTTCTTCTCACCCTGTCCTTTGATGTATGTTCCCAGGTTATGAGATGCAGTAATGAACTTAGGATGAACAAATAAAGAATCCTTTCAAGTGTTTAAGAAGAATTTTTTTGTGTTGTCATGTATTAAGTTCCTGGTTTCCAAGACACTAAACCTTAAAGATCCTCGGTTTTGTATAATGTAATGAAATTTTACGTGATAAAAAGTCGAGATGTTATAGTTGGTATTTAAGGATGGTTTAGTTATTTGTGGAAATTAGGATTTGAAAACTGTACAAGGTTTCTTAATGAAAAAATTAAATATAGGAAAACATCCTGGTATTTTGGTGAAGTATTGATTAAGTGGTTTCCAAACAAATAAATCCTTTTCTGGATACGAACAAGTAGAGGTGGCTCTGGCACAAATTTTCCTGGGAGTGAAAACTCTGAAAAGGTGTTACGGGCTTGACCCGGGGTAACCTGGTGCACAAAAACGGGCCTTTCTGCACTCTTGGTTTGACACTCCCGGGGGATATGCTTTGGTAAATTCATAAGCTTAGTATGAACCATTATTAAAGGAACAAAGATAAAATAAAATAAATATTCACATAAGAATATATGATCATGGATAACCTAGATTGGAACCTAGGGGATCACAAGTTAGGATATACTTTCCTTCTACAAGTTTATCCTTCTATGCTTAAAGTTTCCTTTTCATGATTATTGGCTAAGTATTTAAGCCCCCTAATTATACTTTCTTTTCTTCGTTAATTGCAGGAAATAGAAGAACATTCCCCAACAACCAATGTGATAGGAAATGTGACGATTTCCATATTAATATGACAGAGATGACAAGATATCAAGTTGAACATATTGTGATTATTCCAAACCAGATATCAAAAATCACAATTAATAATTGGTACTTAGTTGAATGCCAAAATTCATCCAGGAAGAGGAAGATAAAGTCTCAAGGATGTTCATCTGATAAAGGTGATAAGGGAAAGAAGACCCGATTTCCTTTGTGAAAAAAGTGTGGAAAGAGGCACCAAGGAAAATTTCACAAAGGAACAGGGAGATGTATTAAGTGTGGGATGATAGGGCATAAAGTATCCAATTTCTTTAAAAAAATGGATAATGTGATGAATAGAGATAAGGTTCAATCTAATGTACCTTATACTTTTCAATGTTGTAAATGTGGAGAAGTTGGACATTATCCAAGGCCATTCTCTCTTGGAAGGTATGAGAAGCATGATGAGCATCAACAATATTCAAGGACAAGGGAACAATGCAAGTCCTATGTTGAGATGGATCATGATGACTGAAGTACATGTAACTTCTTCGTAATAATTGTATATGTCATGTGGTATTTTAGTTCATGATCTGTGAGCATATATTTAATGTTTTCTAAGAACATTGAGTCACTACCTAAGATGGTTTTATATCATTAAAGAAAACATCTATTGTTAAGTATCACATGTT
Organism: Viscum album; assembly: GCA_963277665.1. Classification (NCBI taxonomy): domain Eukaryota; kingdom Viridiplantae; phylum Streptophyta; class Magnoliopsida; order Santalales; family Viscaceae; genus Viscum; species Viscum album. Next base: position 314,654,186 of record OY728140.1, read on the forward strand.
GATGTTGTGAGGTTGATCTTCTTGAAAAGAAAATGATTAGGGGATTAAAAGATGAATATTATTTTGGAAGACGTTCACTAATTTGGGAACCATATATGATCAAGGTAAATATATTACTACGGTATTTTCTTTGAGAAGTAAAGGTTGAATTATATTTTGAAGAATCGATGAATTTAAGGTGAACTTATGGTAATTTAGGTTACTTATGGAAATGATTAACCTATATTGGGGAAAATGTGATTAGGTTAGTTACTTTTGTTATAAGACGTTAAGAGTGGTTGATGTTGTTTGGAGATGAAAGATAAAGTTTATCTTGGAAGACTATGTTATTAAATCCTTCTGAGTTTTGGGTTCCAATCTTAGTTTAGATTATTCTGAAGAATTTTAAGGATGATTGTGTATTGAAAGGTCTTTCTGGAACTTTGGGTACTTTTGTTGAATTTTGGAGATTAATAGTCATTTTTCTTTTTATAAAGGAATATCCTTTTTGGGGATTATATGATCTCATACTAACCATTTTAGTTTTATTTGATGACTAAATACAAGGGAAAATATAGTTATTCTTTTTTGGATTATGTGATTCTCTAGAAGTGATTCATGTGATTTTGATGAGACCAAGTCCTTTTGAATGCTCATTGTTTTGAGAAAAGATTAGTCTTAGTGGAAACTTATTAAGGGATGAAACTCTACTTGAAGGTAAGTATATTTCCTTTTTTATTCTATGTTGTAAATTATTTCATCAAAATTATGAAAAGGAACGTAAAACAAAAATGTTGTTGGTTTACGTTTCCTACTAGGTAATCAAATACTGTTTAACACAACTTAAGTTTGTGATCTTCTTGTTGTTAATTTTCTCCTAATCATGTTTTCTATCACTCTCTATTTGAACTTGACCCTTTGTTTTCTCTTCCATATCCATGTTTTCCTATATGGAATCCTAGTATGGTTTAAATTGGGTGACCTTTGTACTTCCCTTTATTTATTTTAAAGTAATAGTTTTACTGACTCGTTTTCCGATGTGGGACTTTCAACGAAATTAGCCCAATTTTAAAATTGCGAGGATGCAATTTCTTAAGGTGGGAAGATTTTAACGACCTGAATTTTTTTGAGTAGATTTTGTTCCATAATTTTTGTGGGTGATTTTATTTTTCATTTAATAAAATGAGTATAATTAAAATGAGACCGTTGGGTTTCAACTGTTATACGACCGTTGGTCAATATGACCATTGAAAACTAAATGTTATAATTATTATCTATAAATATAAGTGATCTGGATTAATTAATATAGAAAGAAGATTCGATGTCCCCATATAGTAGTCTCGGGATGATCGAAGCCCATCTAAAAGAACTCGGGAAGGAGGTATCACCTTTGGGCTTTACTCTGGACCAAACCCAAGCCGAACTTCATCCTGTGAAGCTAGAACACAATCTCCTTCACAAGAAGTTCAAGATGATAGAAATCACTACTCGGGAAATATTGGTCGAGCCGCCCCAAGATTATATCACCCTAGCACACCTTACTCTTAGGTCCTATGCTGGTGTTATAAGGGTCTATGTAACAAGACCATAATTTTCATGTGTAATCCTTTGATTTAAATAAAAAATGTGATTTCTTCTTATGGTGAAGTTTGTGAATCTCAAGTGTCCGGATAAATATAGGATGTATATTATTGATGAATTTTGGAAAAAGGATATTTTAAAATATTTATGTAGACCTTAAATAATTAAAAATGTGTAATTATTTTCAAAAAATGGTCTTCTAAAGTTGTGTTCAGTATAAAATTTAGAGTCTAATATGATCGACTTAATTTTTGATGAATAGTAAATTATGAATAGTGATTTTACGCTTATGATTATTAATGTGATCAAATGGATTAAGTAACCTCACTTAAGAAAGTATTAACATAATCTAGGCACCTTGATTAAGTAATGTGATTCAATAAAATAGGTAAATAACTGTTTCAGAAATTATTAGTTAAGTATTAGTTTTTTCGAGTGAATAGTGTTTTTTTATTTAAAAATTAAATTAAAATTATTTATAAAATTATTTTTATAAAATGGTGTTCATTTTTTAATTCAGATCATCGATATTATGTTAATGTGAATTTTTTGTATTTTTCTAAAAAAGTTGAATTTTCGGTGAATAGTGAATTTTCAGTTTAGAGTTTCGGGTGTTTAATGACATCATTAAGGATGTAATAATTATGTAATAATTCTGGTAGACTTTTGAATAGTAATATAAGGTATGAAGATTCCCAGTGTGGATAATACCATGGGCAAATACCATGGGCAAGCCCATGGTTTTGCCAATACCGCCAAGGAGGTGTCCCTTGGCCTTTAATGCATTGTCCCCTCACTTCCCCTATAAATACAAATCCATTCTCTCATCCTTTCGATTAAAAAATTCTCCTCAATGAATCTTTGGTCTCATTACCTCCCAAGGAGTCCTCCCAAGGTTCCCCCAATTCCTCAAGGTCCCGACCTTCTAGTTTTAAGAGTTACATTTTAAGGTAAGGGATCCTACCTCTCTCTTTCTTTTCAAGTACTCTCTTTTATGTCATTTATTTTATGCTCCATGTTCTTATGTTGGAGTGTGTTATTTTATATTCACCTTAATTTAATTTTTATTTTAATATGATGAGAGACCCCCCTTACTCTCATCAATTCATTTTATTAATTTTTAAGTGGCGCTGTTAGGCTGTCGAATTTTTGTAAGGGATTCTTTCACCCTTCTCATTTTCAAAGTTCTATTTTCATGTCAAGTCTTTAAAGTTACTTTTTATTATGTTGTGGTATTATCTTTATATCCATCATAATTTCCTTTTATTTTTATATGATGAGAGACCCTATTTTAAATATTTAATTCATTTTTTAGAAGTTTTAAGTGGCGCTGTTAGGCTGCTGAATTTTTATAAGAGATATCTTATTTTTGTCTTCCTTACAAGTTTTTCATTTCACATGGTATGTCTTTAAATTTTCATTACCATGTTCTTATATCCTTTATATTCTGTCCCTTTACTATTTTTTGGATAATTTATGAGTGGGTAACCCATGTCCCCTCTCTTTTCAATGTTTTCTAAAACCCTGTAACATAGCCATTATGCTGCAGAATTTTCATCTCAAAATGTCTCTCTCTTTTTATCAAATTATTTTATTTTATTAAGTGAATACTCAAAGCTCTTTCTTATAAAGGGGTATTCACATATATATCAAAATTTTATATTTTAATTCTGGGATTTACATACATGAACCCCGCTTTCCTTTTCTGTGGGTTTAAAATGACATAAAGATCATATCTTAAAAGCAGTTTTTAAAATGTTATAATTATGAAATGAAACCCATTTATTTTATGCTGTATGGGTTATTTATGAAATGTTTTATGATTATATATGTAGATCATATGATAATAAAGACAAATTTAAGGGTTCACCCTGATAGCGCTCCAATGCATTGGGTAATGATGTAATCTTTAGGGATTACAATTTTAACAATACCTTGGTGAATAACCTTGGTAATATTTTTTAAATGACACCTTGGGGATGGACCTTGGTGATATGTTCATGATTGTATAAGTTAAATTTTTTAGCCACATATTCATGTTATGAATCATGTTCTTTTCATTATGATATTCCTCGTGATCTCTTTCCCAATCCTTAAAGTTCTTTAGGATAACTTTATTGATGTATCTCAAGTTCACATGTAAAATGTTTCCCTTGTTTCCCTTACTGGGCCTTTTGCTCACCCTATCCTTTGATGTATGTTCCCAGGTTATGAGATGTAGTAATTAACTTAGTATGAACAAATTAATAAGCCTTTCAAGTGTTTAAGAAGAATTTTTTTATGTTGTCATGTATTAAGTTCCTGGTTTCCAAGACACTAAACCTTAAAGATCCTCGGTTTTGTATAATGTAATGAAATTTTACGTGATAAAAGGCAAGATGTTATAGTTGTTATTTAAGTATGGTTTAGTTATTTTTTGAAATTAGGATTTCAAAACTTTACAAGGTTTCTTAATGAAAATATTAAATATATTAAAACATCCTGGTATTTTGGTGAAGTATTGAGTAAGTGGTTTCCAAACAAATAAATCCCTGTCTGGATACGAAAAAGTAGAGGTGGCTCTGGCACAGATGTACCTAGGAGTGAAAACTCTGAAAAGGTGTTTCGGGCTTGACCCAGGGTAACCTGGTGCATGAAAATGGGTCTTGCTGCACTCTTGGTTTGACACTCCTGGGGGATATGCTTTGGTAAATTCACAAGCTTAGTATGAACCATTATTAAAGGAACAAAGATAAAATAAAATAAAGATTCACATAAGAATATATGATCATGGATAACCTAGATTGGAACCATGTGTATTAAAATTTAGGATATACTTTTCTTCTATAAGTTTATACTTCTATGCTTAATGTTTCCTTTTCATGATTATTGGCTAGGTATTTAAGCCCCCTAATTATACTTTCTTTTCTTGGTTAATGGCGGGAAATAGAATAACATCTCCCAACAACCAATGTGATAGGAAATGTGACGATTTCCATATTAATATGACAGAGATGATGAGATATCAAGTTGAACATATTGTGATTATGCCAAACCAGCTATCAAAAATCACAATTAATAATTGGTACCTAGTTGAATGCCCAAATTCATCTAGGAATATGAAGATGGAGTCTCAAGGATGTTCATCTGATAAATGTGATAAGGGAAAGAAGACCCAATTTTCTTTGTGAAAAAAGTGTGGAAAGAGGCACCAAGGAAAATGTCACAAAGGAAGAGGGAGATCTTTTAAGTGTGGGATGATAGGGCATAAAGTATCCAATTGCTTTAAAAAAATGGATAACGTGATGAATGGAGATAAGGTTCAGTCTAATGTACCTTATACTTTTCAATGTTGTAAATGTGGAGAAGTTGGACATTATCCAAGGAAATTATCTCTTGGAAGGGATGAGAAGCATGATGAGCATCAACAATCTTCAAGGACAAGGGAACAATGCAAGTCCTATATTGATATGGATCATGATTACTGAATTGCATGTAACTTCTTCGCAATAATTGTCTATGTCATGTTGTATTTTAGTTCTTTCTCTATGATCATATCTTTAATTTTTTCTAAGAACATCGAGTCACTACCTAAGATGGTTTTATATAATTAAGGAAAACATCTATTGTTATGTATCACATGTTGATGTTGTGAAGCTGTTCTTCTTGAAAAAAATGATTAGGGGATTAAAAGATGAATATTATTTTGGAAGATGTTCACTAATTTGGTGACTCTATATGATCAAGTTAAATAGATTACAGGTGAACTTATGGTAATTTAGGTTACTTATGGAAATGATTATCCTATCTTGGGGGAAATGTGATTAGGTTAGTTACTTTTGTTATAAGACGTTAAGAGTGGTTGATGTTGTTTGGAGATGAACAATAAAGTTTATCTTGGAAGACTATGTTATTAAATCTTTCTGAGTTTTGGGTTCCAATCTTAGTTTGGATTATTCTGAAGAATTTTAAGGATGATTGTGTATTGAATGGTCTTTCTGGAACTTTGGGTACTTTTGTTGAATTTTGGATATTAATGGTCATTTTTCTTTTTATAAAGGATTATCCTTTTTGGGGATTATATGATCTCGTACTAACCATTTTAGTTTTATTTGATGACTAAAGACAAGGGAAAATATAGTTATTCTTTTGTGGATTATGTGATTCTCTAGAAGATGATTCTTGTGCTTTTGATGAGACCAAGTCCTTTTGAATGCTCATTGTTTGGAGAAAATATTAGTCTTGGTGGAAACTTATTAATGTATGAAACTCTACTTGAAGGTAAGTATATTTCCTTATGTTTTTATTCTATGTAGTAAATTATTTCCTCAAAATTATGAAAAGGAAAGTAAAACAAAAATGTTGTTGGTTTACGTTTCCTACTAGGTAATCAAAGACCGTTTAACACATCTTAAGTTTGTGATATTATTGTGGTTAATTTTCTCCTAATCATGTTTTATATCACTCTCCATTAGAACTTGACCCCTTCTTTTCTCTTCCATATCCATGTTTTCCTACATGGAATCCTAGTATGGGTTAACTTGGGTGACCTTTGTACTTCCCTTTCTTTCTTTCAAAGTAATAGTTTTACTGACTCTTTTTCCGATGTGGGACTTCCAACAAAATTTCTTAGCCCAATTTTAAAATTGTGAGGATTCAATTTCTTAAGGGGGTAAGATTGTAACGACCCAAAATTTTTTGAGTAAATTTTGTTCCCTAATTTTTGTGGGTTATTTTATTTTTCATTTAATAAAATGAGTATAATTAAAATGAGACCGTTGGGTTTCAACTGTTATATGATCGTTGGTCAATATGATCATTGGAAAATAAATGTTACAATTATTTTCTATAAATACAAGTGATCTTGATTAATTAATATATAAAAAAGATTTGATGGCCCCATCCAGTAGTCTTGGGCCGATCGAAGCCCATCTGAAGGAACTAGGGAAGGAGGTAGTACCTTTGGGCTTTGCTCTAGACCAAACCCAAGCTGAAATTCATCGTGTGAAGCTGGAATGGAATCACCTTCATGAGAAGTTCAAGCTGATAGAAATCACTAATCGGGCAATGTTGGCTGAGCCGCCCCAAGATTCTATCACCCTAGAACACCTTACTCTTAGGTCCTATGCTGGTGTTATAAGGGGCTATGTAATGAGACCGTAATTGCCATGTGTAATCCTTTGATTTAAATAAAAATTCTGATTTCTTCTTATGGTGAAGTTTGTGAATCTCAAGTGTCCGAATAAATATAGGATGTATATTATTGATGAATTTTGAAAAAAGGATATTTTAAAATATTTATTTAAACCTTAAATAATTAAAAATGTGTAATGATTTTCAAAAAATGGTCTTATACAGTTGTGTTCAGTATGAAATTTAGAGTCTAATAAGATCAACTTAATTTTTGATGAATAGTAAATTATGAATAGTGATTTTACACTTATGATTAGTAATGTGATCAAATGGATTAATTAACCTCACTTAAGAAAGTATTAACATAATATAGTAACCTTGATTAAGTAATGTGATTCAATAAAATAAGTAAATAACTGTTTCAAAAATTATTAGTTAAGAATTAGTTTTTTCAGGTGAATAGTTTTTTTTATTTAAAAATTAAATTAAAAATATTTAGAAAATTATTTTAATAAAATGGAGTTAATTTTTGAATTTATAGCATCGATATTATGTTAAGGTGAATTTTTTGGATTTTTCTGAAAAAGTTGAATTTTGTGAATAGTGAATTTTCAGTTTAGAGTTTCGGGTGTTTAATGACATCATTAAGGATGTAATAATTATGTAATAATTCTGATCGACTTATAAATAGTAATATAAGGTATTAGGTGTCCCAATTGTCTAATACCATGGGAAAATACCATGGGAAAGCTCATGGTTTTTCCAATACCACCAATGAGGTGTCCCTTGGCCATTAATGCATTGTCCCCTCACTTCCCCTATAAATACCAAGCCATTATCTCATCCTTTTGATTCCAAAATTCTCCTCAATGAAGCTCTAGTCTCATTACCTCCCAAGGAGTCCTCCCAAGGTGCCCCCAAGACCTCAAGGTCCCGACCTTCGAGTTGTAAGAGTTACGTTTTAAGGTAAGGGATCCTACCTCTCTCTTTCTTTCCAAGTACTCTCTTTTATGTCATTTATTTTATGCTCCAAGTTCTTAGGTTGGATTATGTTATTTTATATTCAACTTACTGTAATTTTTATTTTCATATTATGGGATACCCCCTCTTTCTCTCATCAATTCATTTTAATAATTTTTAAGTGGCGTTGTTAGGCTGCCGAATTTTTGTAAGGGATTCTTTCACCCTTCTCATCTTCAAAGTTCTATTTTCATGTCAAGTCTTTCAAGTTCCTTTTTCTTATGTTGTGGTATGATATCTATATCCATCATACTGTCATTTTATTTTCATATGATGAGAGACCATATTTTATCTCATCAATTCATTTTTTAGAAGTTTTAAGTGACGCCGTTAGGCTACCGAATTTTTATAAGAGAAATCTTATTTTTTTTCTTCCTTTCAAATTTTTTATTTCATATGGTATGTCTTTCAAATTTCATTACCATGTTCTTATACCCTTTATATTCTGTCCCTATACTGTTTTGGGGATCATTTATGAGTGGGTAACCCATGTCCCCTCTCTTTTTAATGTTTTCTAAAACCCTGTAACATAGCCGTTATGCTGCAGAATTTTCGTCTCAAAATGTCTCTCTATTTTTCTCAAATTATTTTATATTATTAAGTGAATACTCAAAGATATTTCTTCTACAGGTTTATTAACATATATATCAAAATGTTCTATTTTAATTCTGGTATTTACATACATGAAACCCTCTTTCCTTTTTCGTGGGTTTAAAATGACATAAAGATCATGTCTTAAAAGCAGTTTTTAAAACATTATGATTATGAAATGAGACCCATTTATTTTATGCTATATAGATTATTTATGAAATTTTTTATGATGATATATGTGGCTCACATGATAATAAATACAAATTTAATGTTGCGCCCTGATAGCACTCCAATGCATTGGGCAATGATGTAATCTCTAGGGATTACAATTTTAACGATACCTTGGTGGATAACCTTGGTAAATTTTTTTTAATGAAACCTTGGGGATGGACCTTGGTGATATGTTCAAGATTGTCTAAGTTAAATGTTGTATCCACATCTTCAAGTTATGAATCATGTTCTTTTCATTATGATATTCATCATGATCTCTTTATCAAGACTTAAAGTTATTTATCATGACTTTATTGATGTATCTCAAGTTCACATGTAAAATGTTTCCCTTGTTTCCCTTATTGGGACTTCTGCTCACCATGTCCTTTTATGTATGTTCCTAGGTTATGAGATGCAGTAATGAACTTAAGATGAATAAATGAATAATCCTTTCAAGTGTTTAAGAATAATTTTTTTCTGTTGTCATGTATTAAGTTCCTGGTTTCCAAGACACTAAATCTTAAAGATCCTCGGTTTTGTATAATGTAATGAAATTTTATGTGATAAAAAGGCAGGATGTTATAGTGTTGGCCGCCAGAAGGAGGTGGTATGGTTCATCATCGGACGGAGGTCGGCCAAGGGGAGAAGGGGGTGGTGCAGCATGGGTCATCGCTTGAGGTGTGGGAGGTGGATAGTCTGGAAGATGACGCTGGTGAGGAGGCCATTCAGGAGGCGGCTGGTCTGGCAGACAGCACGGGCGCGGAGGGCGGTCTGGTGTGGTGCGATCCAATGGGGAGATGGGAGTTTCGATGGGGAGAATAGAAAGAAAAGGGGGGGTCGCGACCTAGGGGAAAGGGGGTAGTAAGATGAGGGAAAATAAATATATATATATATATCGAATAAAACGTAAAACTAAAATAAAACCAATAATAATAATAATAATAATAATAATATTCTTAAACTAAAACCATAATAATAATAATAACTGCATAATAAAAGATACATCATTAAAATGATAACATTTTTGATTAAAATACTAACAATTGTAATGATAATAATAAATAATGATAATAATAATATTATTATTATCATTAAAAAATCATTAAATTTTTAACACATTTTTCTTATTTTATTCAATTTTTATTTTACCATTCATTTAATCATACTTTATTATTATTAATTTATTATATTTATTTATTTGAACAAATGGCAGGTCACACGGTGAACCTGGAGAAGTCGCATGGCTTCGTAGTTATGCTTTTCCTATGCGTTGCATGATGTCAAGCTCCGAAAAACTCATTTATCGACAAAAACACCAAATCCAATCAGGACTTATCCCGCACCTCGACGGAACATTTCAAAGCCAAATAAAATAAAACAAAAAGATACTAAATTAATATAATATTAACTGTAATAATATTAATTACAATATTAATAACAACATAAATAATCTTTTTTATATTTTTAACACTATTAATAATAATAATAATAATATACTCAAACAATATTATTATAATTAAAATATTACCTTAAATTTTATTACACTTCTCATTTTTATTTTATTTTCATTTTATTATTCATTACATTCTATTTAACTTCCTTGAACATCAAGAGGATCGTGCGGTGAGTGGGGTTAGGTCACGCGGCTTCAACCGCGGTGCATTGAACGTTGTCAAGGCCAAAACACGTGTTTTTAAATAAGAACTAAAAAAATTAAGTCGGGTTTCGACTCGAACTACCAGATTCCCAGAAAATTAATAAAATGAATAAATTAAAAATGACAGGTCTGACAATTCTCTCCACCATAGTGCTCTTTTCCCCGAAAAGCCACAACTCAGGCTGAACCCCCCCAAAGCAGAAAGCGACACCCTCTTAAGGCTTGAAAAAAAATCCTATGAAAAACGAGTGAAAAGAGGAAAATGAACCGTGCTCAGAGAAAGTGTCTTAAATGAACACCTCCAGTTGATTGATCAAGGGAGGGAACTCCCACACCCACAGAATCCAACTTCACAAACCAAAATAAGATTGGCGAAACCGATATGAGACTGAGAAACTGCCACAGGGCGACCGACATGGGAAGGCCCGAGTGGACCCCCCCCCCCCCCCATAGAAATAGGCTAGAAACGACTTACTCCAAAGGGATTTTAATGAGACTCACAGTGGGTCTCATTGTCATACGAACTAACAGAAGATACAAAACTTTGAAAAAAAATTCGACAGCGACCAAAATCCCCACCAAAAAGGAGGGGAGGAAAGGGCCAAACTACCGGGGTGTCAAAACCAAAATCGAAGACAACCCAACATCTCCACATATCTGGAAAAGAACCATTCAAATTTGAGACCAATTCACCCAAACAGACCCCATAAGTATTGCTAAAAGTGGTTTCATTCGATGGGACGCAACCCCCAGGACTTTAAGGTAATGAGACGGCCACGCCTCCTCATAGCCACGGAAAACCTCACGCACCCTGATGGGTCATTCGAAATGGAACAGATATAGGAAATGATTTAAACTGCTCTGACTTTCAACACCAATGACTGAAATAAAGTCGAGGTCCAATACACTCTTTGGGTTCCTGACCATGCGTCAGCTTCACTTTGAGGCCTATGGTTGAAGCCCTAATGTTTGAAGCTTCTCCTACCTCGTAGTCTGGTATTGAATACCCCCAAATAGATCTTCTCCCTTTGGTGCCGCACACAACTACACCACAACCGAGACAACACCAAAAAACACAACACACCACACAACCACCGATTATTTAAAACACCAAATCATTTTAACTTAAAAACCAGATTTCCACGAATTCAAAACAAAGAGATGAGGATTGATGCAAGAGGAGACTAGTGTCGGTGGGTGACTAGGACATATGGTTGACGGCCATACGCCAATCGTGTCACCACTAGAGAGAGTATTCTAGGACAGCGTCCCCATCTCCACATGGCTTCCTAGACCCTACGAGCTCATTGGGACCACTCACTCTACTCCCTTTTCATTTCCCCTAAACAAGATTAATCATAAGGACCAATGACTCAGAAAAACCTCAACTTATCCTGATAACTTGAGTCCTACCACGAGATGTGATAGCCAGGCACCTTTATCATAGCTAGAACATTGAGTTCTGACAACCTTAACTCTGGTCTACCCTGACTCTTACTAAAAGAACACAACCTAAGAGAGCAAACCTTCCTCTAATACCATTTTTTCACGAACCAGGTTAGGTTGCCATCCGAACTGATGCCCGAACCAGTCCGCAACATGGCATGAAGGGCACTACCAATCCCCACAGGATGGAAAAAGTACCCGGGTATCAAGAGTAACATGAGGGAATGGTTTACCTAAAGTAAGAGACAGAAAAACAACTAACAGGATAAATAAAAAATACTGGAAAACAAAACCAAACAAACCCTAACATTGGACCAAACTAAAAGTTTACAATTCAACCCAAGACTCCAAGAATACTTCAATGAAAATAAAATTAATACATTTATATGTACCTTCATGCAACATGAGGAGCCACCTCCTCAATCCACCATCACCAGACCTACATGAAAAAACCATCGACAACCTGAGCCACCGTCACTAAGCACGATGTCACAACCTAGAATACACAAGAAACAAGGTCTATATACACCCAAAGGTGTATGCAGGGTGTGAGTGAAAATACCAGTAGGAAGTCACCCAATAAAAATATTTCATGCCACAACACCTAAGAGATAATTTAACATTCTTGTTTAAAACCATACTTTAAAAATGCTTTGTTTTAAGGAAAAAATTTAAAATATGAAAGTGAAAAGAAAAGAGCACCAAAATAAAAACCATTTTACAAATACTACTTTAAAATGGAAGAGAAAATTTATAAATAATATGCACATACTCAAGTGGTCCTCCGTATTCTGATGGAAGGCACTGCGTTATGAATAGTAGAGAACCGCTAGTAAATCCCCTAAGGTTCGTCTAGCTTGAGTGGGACCCTAGAACCTCATGTATCAGTGAAATGTGGCTTAGAAACCACAATCCTCAATAAATATGGCTTATAAATAGTAATGCGAAATGGGCGGGTCGGGGCGGGGCGGGCCAAGCCCATGCGGGTTTGAGCCCGCGCGGGTTTGTTTGCAAAAGCCCGCATATAATGCGACCAAAAAAATTCAAACCCGCCACACCCCGCATAAGCCTGTGGGCTGCCCGTGGGTTGCCCACATTTTAAAAAATATGTACTATTTATAATCATTTAAATATTTTATTTCATTTTTTCATTATTAATGGTTGTTGTTGGTAGAAGTATGGATTGAAAATACATAGAGTTTTAAGGGATGATGTGATGAAACATTTTTCTATTGGTTAATGGTGGCATGTGGCGACAACGATGTAGTGGTGAATGGTTGCAATGCAAAGTAGGTGAGTGATCAGTGAGAGATGACGAATGATAATGTTGGTCGTGTGGTGATGCAAATGGTTGGAATGAACGACGACTTCCCAAACGACAACCAGTTTCAAAAGAGGCTATTAGGGTTCCTATTAGATCCTTTCCTATTTTATTAATAAAAAATAAAATTAAATAATAACAAAATTAAATTGACATAAAAAATATTATGATTATAATAACTCTTTTATAATTGAAACCATGTGAAGGGGAGATTAGTTCCATTTTTTGAAAGGTGGTATAACACATCATGTGAATATGATTATAATAACTATTGTGTCATGTGCTGCTTTCGCGATGGTACCCCATTTTTTAAATATTATAATATCATATTAAAACAATAAATATAAACCTGTTTAAAATTCACATGTGAATGAATGGTAAATTAGTATGATAATTACGGTGACAAATCATATGTCATGGTTTAATCATAATGTTTTATTAAAAAAAATATTAAAGAAACATATATTGTAAAAATATATTTTTTTTTAAATTAGGCCCGCGGGTAAGCCCGCACCCACGCGGGCTCAACCCGCCTAAGCCCGCACCCACGCAGACCCAACACGCATTGACCCGCGCTCTAAACGGTCAAAAATTTTAGGCCCGCCCCACCCCACATCTGCCCCATACCTGCGAAGCCCGCAGGCTGCAAGCCCATTTTGCATCACTATTTATAAACCACGACCCTCAGTAAATGTGGTTTAGAAACCATGGACCTCAGTCATTCATATGTTTAGTTAGTGTTGCAATTGTCAATCCATCTAAGTCAAACATGGATGATACCCATCTGGATCACTAGCGCACTAATTCTAGTACCCCCACCTAGATACCCAAGGTTTTCCCTTGTGCTCAAACAAGTTCCACATTCACATGGTATATTCCTTTCTCATATCACAGACCAAACATGACATTACACACAAAAGCCACCACTTGCAAACCCAAACAACATTTCAAAAACACATACACCCCAAAATACTTTTCCAAAATATATTTGTCGTTACTTAATCATTTCACAAATCCTTATTTTTAAACAATCAAAGAATAACATAATCAATTTATCCAACATAGAAAGAATTAGTAAATAGCACAATAAGGGCTTACACAATAAACATACCTAATTTAAAAAAGGAAATCCATTTCAAATCACTTATTTAACACATTCACCTTAAAACTAATTTCACACCACTTACACAATTAATGAATCTCTTGCACCACTTATAAAACACCACCAAGTGACGTAAAGAGGGTTTACACCAAAAACATGTCTAATTTTATATAAACACGCTACTTTAAAAACAAGAACATACTCAAATCTTTCAAAAACACTGCTTCCGCACCATCCAAATAAATCAATACATCTTTTAACTATTTATTAAATCATTTAAAGAAAAACCAATAAGAATTTTCCCTAAAAAACCACTTGATTCGATTTAGTGACACTGCTTTAAAACTAAATACCCAAGGTAACCATATCAAAATATGTTTTCCATTGTTCAACAATTTACAATTCAATTTCAAAAGTTCACAATAAATAAAACACCCCCAAAGTGACTCATTTTCCTTTTTAAAATCTCCATTTAAATCTACACATGCATCAAAGACATTGTAAATGCACTTCGCACCATCCAAACAACCCTCCAAACACTTTCTAGGGACATTTCATCAAGATGAACATTAAAACACAACCAAATCCCTATATTGAAATCCACTCTCAGCCTTTAAAAACTCAAACCATTTTGAAAACATTATATGCACTACATAATTGTGGTAATAAACTATTTGAATAATTTATAAAACATAAGAAAGAGGTTCAATCAAGGTTTACATCAAATTTACCCAGTTTCACATAAAAAGAATGTCACTTTAAAACAAACACCCAAAATTATCACACTAAAACATGCTTCACACCTGACAACCAATGCATAAAACATATTTATAAAACAACACACCAATTTGCACGCACAAAGCACACCCGACTTCATTTTAAATCTTATTCCCAACATTTAAACATGTAAAACACCTTGAAATTATTATTCCCATCAAGAAAATAAATTGTAGAACACACACAAAATTTTAAACAAGTATAATAAAATTATAAAAGGGTGTTAAGGCATGGAACCACCTACCTTGAACTAAGAATCCTCCGAAGAAAGGTGAAAAATCACCATTTCATATCAACCGCACCTCAAACAACCTAGTGCGAATCCAAAACAAGGCAAATTCACCCAAAACCTCCAAATTAAACCCTTAACCCTATCTGAACCACATTAAATTAAAATAAAACCCCTAGAACAAGGAAGGGGGTTTACCCAAATTTTTGGCCGCCGGAAGAAGGTGTGTTTTGTCATCGGGCAGAGGCCGACCAAGGGGAGAAGGGGGCGGCACAGCGTGGGTCGTCGCTGGGGGTGTGGTAGGCGACTGGTCTGGTGGATGGTGTGGGCGAGGAGGGCAGTCGAGTGCGGATCAATCCAAGTGGGGAGAAGGGGTTTTCAACGGGGAGAAGAGAAAGAAAAGGGGGGGTCGCAACCTATGGGAAAGGGGGAGTAAGATGAGGGGAAAAATAAATAAATAGAATAAAAAGTAAAACTAAAATAAAACCAATAATAATAATAATATTCTTAAACTAAAACCGTAATTGTAATGCCCCGATCCTAGTTACCTAAAGTCGGTGCATTATTACATAACATTGGCATGATCACAAAAGATCAAGTCTTGAAAGACCGATTAGTTTAGTAGCTTTGGAAATACTAGATACATTCATAAGTTTTATATTACATTATAAAATGAAAAACTAAAACAACATTGTCTCTATAGGCCACACTCATATCCCTTAGACTATCCCTATAGGTCAGTCATAATATACTTCTTTGCATCCTAGGAAAAATAAAACATAGAAAGGGGTGAGCTCAGATGCTCAGTAAGGATAACAATATAGAGGAAACTTTCATAAATAAGCATAACCATTTAAGGCAATGTTTAAGACTAAAACAAAATCCTTTTAAACTTGAACTTTAGAATAATATGGAAAAGATAAAATAAAATAATTTCATTTACTTATTCACATTGATATTCTAATAGTCTAATAATCACATGAAATATAAATAGCAACTCTCATAATTATGGAATGCATAATGACAGACTTTAATTTATGTGTCAAGGCCTCATTCCAGGACCTAGGGGCTAACTGTAACCGGACCCCAACCCAAAGAGCCTCTGTAACCGGACTCCAACCTGAAGAGCCTTTGTAACCGGAATCCAACCCGAAGAGCCTCTGTAACCGGACTCCAACTCGGAGAGCCTTTGTAACTAGACTCCAACCCTGAGGGTCTGCTGTAACCAGACCCCAACCCGTAGGGGTTACTTTTACTGGTCCCCAACCCGAAACATACTAGTCCAACACATTCATCTTAAGAAGTGGTTGAAATATAACATAAACATTCGTATTAAAACTAGTATACTAAATGTCAATACTTTAACCATAAACCATGAATGGAATAAAAATAACTCATCCATAGTCAAACATACCACAAAACCTTAAATACAATATGGAAGATTTGTATCATAATAAATCAACTTCAAACAAGTATAAAATTTATCAAAGGATGTTGACATAGATGAAATCAAAACTATTTGAGAGAAATATCTCTTTCTATTTTGAAATCATTTAAGAGTCACGTAATGATAAAGAAAACATTTATTTTGAAAGTATTCTTATAATATTGTAAGGGAAGCTTTGATGATGTTATAATGGTGTAAAATATCCGCACCCGCCATATAAGTTAAAAAAACATTCTTACCTTAATTTTGTCGAAAAGGTCATAAAGTACCTTATTTGGAAAATGAAAGAAAGATTCCTTTAAAAACATATAAGGTCAAATAAGGGTATAAACGAATTTAACCCATTGTATGTTAAATAGTAAAAATGTTTTGAAATTCATTTTTAAGAAAACACGGATGTGGATGATAAAGAGGTCCCAGTAGATAATTACGTATAAACAACCTCAGATAATGAAGAGATTGTAGAATTAACCTTTACCTTGTACTTTTACTTCGTCGAGGGTAGATTAAAATCATGTAATATGGTTAAATCATTGTTATTAAACTATAAAAGAACCATATACATAAATATTATATCATATATGATCTTTTAATATGTCTTTGTTAATAATATTTTAGTATTATCGTCGTTTCGGGTGTTAACTGATTTGTTTTCCTTTATATTTTTTGATACATAAGTCGTGTTTGTTATCAATAAGATGTATCTTATTCATATCCAGAATAATATCAAGTCTTTAAACATTATTTTTAATCATAAAATTAAAATTAGTCTTGAATGGTTATGATGGGGGATGAATCTCATCATGTTCGTGGAGACGGTAATCTGTACGTACGCACGAGTGACAATATCATTATATTGATGGTGAGATCATATTTAATTGGATGGTATATCATATATACAGAATCATTAACATGTTATATTTATTATTTACATCAATTATACATCATTATTATACTCATCCAAACAGTGAAGTGTTGAATGACAAACTACACCACGACATGGAGACGGTAAGCCGTACGTACGCACATATGGTGACTTTGTCATTCATACGATGGATAGAATAATGAATATGGTTGAACCATTTTTATAATAACATCATATTATATATAAGATACAGGAGTTATTATTTTTATAATGGAAACAACAAGGAAAGAGGAAGTGGAAGAAGAAAAGAACTTGAAAGAGGTGATGAAATATTTACCTCTTCTTTGGGTTCTTCCTTTTGATTTGATCAAAAGGGATCCCTAAGTTGGTTTTCTGACCAAAGTAAGGCCTATAGGATGAAGTTACGGAAGTTGGGAGGATATTTGGGTAGTTTTTGGCCAAGCCAAATGGCTTTGAAGGTGTGAATTTGAGAGAAGGGAAAGTTCCCTTTTATAAGAGGGGTGAGGGGTACCTTAGGAAAAGCTTGAAATGTTATTTTATAATAAAATCATTTTCAGTTTCTAATAGCTAAAAAATGAATTATTTAAAGGATAATGTAGTTATGGGTCGAAAACCACTCAACCAATAGGTTTTATAGAAGTTTTTGTCACTATATTAACCTTATCTTTTAGATTTAACTCTTAGTTAAATAGTTTGACATTTACCATGTCTCTTTGTATTTTTATATTATATGGTTAATAAACTTACTATAAACTTCCAAGATAACCCCAAGTGGTTCATTAATGACATATATAATAGTATTTAATCCCTTTTGTCGAGCCTTATATTTTTAAGAATAGAATACCAATTAATAATATAATATTTGTTTTAAAAACTCTTTTATGTCAATTTTGACACTATTTGGTATTTTGTTTTTTTTTAATTCATAACAGCATTATTACTTCAAAAAAATTCATTTAATCAACCCTAAGATGTCATATTAACCTATAAAATTAGTTTAATTCATTAAAAGTCTCAAATTATATTTATTTGGATATTTATAATATTAATTATTTTAATCTTTCATTAATAAGGTAATTACTGCATCATCATTGTGTCATAAATAAATTTAATTATTTAATGTCTAAAAATTATAAATAAAATACCATTACATAAGAAATTTATTTATCTTTCTAATGAATATTTATAGTTTAATTTATCTTATGTATAACCCTATATTAAAAATGGTTTAGTTATTAAACTTTGATTTTAACTCTTTTAACTCTTCTTTAAATAAAATAATAATAAATGTCCTAATCTAATCCAAGTGGACCTAAAGGATCGTATTTTATTCCTAAGGTTTTTTTTGGTCGAATTACACTTATCCAATAGAATTAGGACATGTTTTAGGGTAATAATAATATCATTTTACCCTTAATTACCCTATTTACTTTTAACCGTGGTAAATAAAAGTAAAAAGTTACTATTCACCAAAAATTATTTTCATCTTATTGAACCACATTTTACTTACTGATATCAACCGTGTCTCTCGGATTTTTTAAATTCAACTCACAGAAGTGGTAAAATTAATTTTTATACAAATTTGCAAATGCTCCTAGGAGGTGGGTAAAAGACGGTAAAAAGTTCGATAAAATTTTATATATCTAAACTTATTATAAAATGAATCCAATGAATTATGTTGAAAAAATATAGGTATTATGTATC
This sequence comes from Viscum album, assembly GCA_963277665.1. NCBI lineage: Eukaryota > Viridiplantae > Streptophyta > Magnoliopsida > Santalales > Viscaceae > Viscum > Viscum album. The sequence goes on from OY728140.1 coordinate 314,673,248, forward strand.
TATTTTGACCTAAAATAAATTTAAATAAAATAATTAAATATTTAATTAAAAGGTCGGTTTTAAACAATAACGCAGTGTTTTTCACTATTCATCAAAAATTGAAAGCTTTCTGAAAAATACCAAAAATTCACCCTAAGCTAATTTCAATATTCTGAATTCAAAAATGAAGTCCATTTTGAAAAATAAATTTATAAAATTTTAAAATATGGTTATTACTATTCATAACGGCTAGTTGGATTGGTCGTGGTGTGTTAAAATCTCGAAGTTGCGTACAATGCAAGCTATTGCATTATTCCGAGGGAAACGTACCGTAGAAGTTTGGGGTGTTACAATAATAATAATAACAGCATAATAAAAGCTACATCACTAAAATGATGACATTTTTTATTAAAATATTAACAATTGTAATGATAATAATAATATTATTATTATTATCCTTAAAACAAAAATCATTAAATCTTTAACAAATTTTTTTTATTTTATTATATTTTTATTTTACCATTAATTTAATCATACTTCATTATTATTAATTCATTCTATTTAATTATTTGAACAAAGGGCAGGTCACACGGCGGCCCTGGCGAAGTCGTACGGCTTCGCAATTATGTTTCGCTCGTGCGTCGCATGCTGTCAATCCCCGAAAAACTTATTTATCAAAAAAAACACCCAATCCAACCGGGACTTAGCCCACACCTCGACGAAACATTTCGAACCAAAAAAAAATAAAACAAAAAGATATTAATTTAATCAAATATTAACGATAATAATAATTATTACAATATTAATAACAACATAATTAAAAAAATTATATTCTTAACACTATTAATAATAATAATAATAATATACTCAAACAATATTATTATAATTAAAAGAGTCCCTTAAATTTTATTACACTTCTAATTTTTATTTTATTTTCATTTTACTATTCATTACATTCTGTTTATCTACCTTGAACATCAAGCAGGTCGTGCGGTGAGCCAGGTGAGTTCGTGCGGCTTCGATCGCGGTGCGTTGAACGCTGTCGAGGCCAAAACATGTGTTTTTAAATAAGAACTCAAAAAAAATAAGTCAGGCCACAACCCGAACTACTCGATGCCTAGAAAATTAATAAAATAAATAATTTAAAAACGACAGGTGTGACACAGGAGCTGTATCGTAGTACTATTTGACATGAATATTGGTATGGACCTTGAGGTCATGCCTAGCTGAAGTTTCACTTTTTTTAGCTTTTATTCTTATATCAACATGCTTATTATTATATGCAGATACTGTGGTTAGCCATGGGAACCCTTTTTATGTTGACATGTATGACCTACTATGGATGCACGTCTTGTTTTAATAGTGATTATAAGTGGTGTTTAACATGCTGTTTTATTTACTTCCTGTTGCTTCTGTTTATTTATCGCTTCAGCTATTTATATGATATTGTTGTGTTTCCACTCTGTGGCTCTGGTTTGAGTCTGCTAAGTCATTTATTTCTGCTACAAGTGTTATGATTATACTCGAACCAGTGTATTATCTATTCTCATAGGGTATAGTCTCCCCACTATACCTGTTTACACCCTCGCTGTTAGTCGGCAGCTTTTGGCATTCAAGGAGGTGCGTCTAAGGCCAGTGACACCTTGATCAATAGCATTTTTTGAGTGTTTGTTCGAGTCTAGGATGTTACAATTACAATAATCATAACATATATTACACCCTCTTTTAAATAATGATTCCTTTTTCTAATTCATTTTTTTCGTTCTTTTTTTTTCTTTTTCAACAATGGTTTTTCTTTCCTTTTCTTTCTCTTATTTTTTAAAGAGTAGATTATGAAGCACAATGGAATATAAATTATGAACCTTTCTATACACCAAATTATCACTCACCACATCATCACTTTTTAAATATAAATCTTCCTCTTCACACCATGAAAAAACCTCTCCCCAACACTTAATATATTTTAAATATTGCAAAAATTCCTAAAGTAAGGTTGGAAAGATAAAATAGACTTAATATTTCATCACTTTCAAGGTCATTAATTGTGTTTTTATCGGATAAAAAAAGATAAATTTTCAAGGTCTAAAAATTCCAAGGGATCAAATCAAAAATAACTCAATCATCTTAATGTAGTTGTGTTCTTTCGTAAATTCGAAAAGATATCAATGTAAGTTCTAGTAGTTGTCATGCCACAAGTATCTCTAAAGAACTATGGCATGAGAAAGAATATGAAACAATGTCTTAAAACCCTGCAATGAATGGTAAATATAACAATTTAGATAATAACTTGTGAAATTAATAATAATAATAAATCAATTAACATAAAATTGATGGGAAAAAAACATCAAAATAGTATAGGAATTTCATCTATATAAATCAACCAATCCTCTTAATTCATGATTCATTACATTGAAACTCTAATCTTTATCTTTACTCTTTAATCCCCCATCTTACTTATTCAATCTTATTAGCAATGATTTCTAAAAAAAGTAATGATGATATTGATAAGAAAATTTCCTTTCACATTAAACTATATGAACAAATTTAGTGGGAGTAAAAAAGGAAATATTGAATTAAACAGTATCTAATAAATCACTTTCCATTTTACATTTCATAAACTTATTTTCATCTTATAAATTCCTTCATCATGGACCTTCAAAAGAAAAACTACCAATTAAAGTAAAAGATACCTTTCATTTATGATGAAAAATTAAGTACGATTGAAACCAAATTCTGAAATAAATTCCTAATATTTGTTGCTAAAAATTATTCCTATAAATGTAGAAAAAACTCTAGTTTCTGACCATAAACACTTTTTTAGGACTTCTAGATAGACCTTACCTCATGTGTCACCTGATTATAGAATAAAACATAGTTACCCAACCCATATTTAAACTTGATAAAAATTTCAACTCAATCAATGTAGTACTTATTCTTTTCAACGAATCCATCTTTACACTTTTTTAGGAGAGAAACAAGTTTTGAATAGTCTTAAAGATTAAAGAAGTAACTCTTGTATTATCCAAACCTACTATTACTCCTTTTAAACTTCTTATTTATCTTTATTACAATCATTAATGTTTCTCTTTTTCTCAATAGTCATTACCCCCTCTTCTCTCTTGTATTCCTCCTCAAAATACTTCTTTTGATTTCTCCTCCAGTTTAGCAACTATGAGGGTGTATTCTCTAGGATATATCTCAATTCTAGATTCCTTGTTAGAAGTTTCCTTTCATTAAGCCTCAAACATATCATCACCATTGAATTTTGACATACATTATACCTCAAAGTTGGTTTCCTCCTCAGTTTATTCTTTTGATTCATAAGCTTCATTTTCTATTCTCTTCGAGGGTTTCAACTCCTCCTTAGAATACTTCTTCCATGATGTAGATGACTTGTTCTTCCAAACATGGTTTTTGTTGTGGCACCCCACCTTGGATTTTCATTTTTCTCTTCATTATACCAATTTATTATTAAAGTTTTTCCATTTCCACCAAAAATCATATGTGGAACTCATGATGTCTTAAATCTGTAATTACAACAACAAAACACCCAAGCCTATAAAAAAGAACAAAATAAAAAACCTAAACTATTTAAAAAAAATGAAAGAGATGCGAAAAAATTTGTCTTCATATATTGAACTAAAGTTTCCTATTGATCCAAAAGTCCCTGGTAATGGTACCAAAAACATTAACACCTATAGGGCATCATTACTTCTTGTTTTATGTGCATTTGGTTTTCTAAGTGTGTGTCTATTACACTTCAGTCCCACATAAGACTTTTCCTTGGTCTAACCTACTCTTCATATATGTGGGAGTTCCATAGATGCTCTATGGTTATCCTCCTAATGTCACCCCATAACAAGACTCCTCCCCTCTTTCCTAGTGGTGACCTATTCGAGGTATTTCTCTGTTCCACATATGCACTATTTTCCTACCTGCGTGTTCCTTTGGTTGAGTCTTGGATAGCTTTTTGAATCTTGAAAAATGATTTTTTCTTATCTTATTTTTTAGTTTATTTTTCACCCAAATTCCAATTTGATTATTTCCTACCAAGAAAAAACAAAAATCATAAAAAATTTACTGTATTAATTAATAAATTAATTAAAATTAATGAAATAAAAAAGAAAAAAAATGCATGAAATTATAGCTATTATAAAATAATGTATCATGCTTTTCATATATTTTTTCATATGAAAAATCTTCTTCATAATAAAAAACATGTTTAATATAATGGTAGTTTTGTTCTACTGATCAAAGGTTGATGGAACCACATTAACATATTTGTTAAGTTGAATACTGGTGGTCTTTAGATTTGAATATTTAAAATTTAAACATTAACATAGACTCTGCTATTTAATTTTGTAACATTAAGAGGAATTAGGCTTCTATAACAAATTCAAATATTAATATTGATCCATCGGTGGAAAAACCTCAATGGATGAATTTAATTAATATAGTCAATATTAAACAAATATCAATAGGAAAGTTAGAATAAAAAAATATGGTAAAATTTATATTATATAAAAATTCACAAGTTTATAAAGAATAACAGTGAGTGAAAAAATTAGTGTGTTATGGGAAATGATACCTAAGTGCTTGAATGAGTTCAAGTTCAAAATATTGTTTCTCAATTTGATGAACTACACACCAATAGACCCCTTCACATACTACTTAACAAAAAATATGTTTTTTCTCTTCACATTCTCCCAAATCAATTTCCTCAGAATTTTCTTTATTTTAACCAATAAGTGAACTAGGGAATTCCATATCCTCATGAAAAATGTGGAAAAAAATAATAAAAGTGGGTCCTTGATATGTTTTTTTACACACAAAAATATAATTGATTATAGAAAAATTGTATAGAAAAAAACTGTAAAACATGGAATCTGGTTAAAAACAAAAAACAAAAATCAATTAGGAATCATGTAAACCTAATATATATCACAAAAAATAATGAAATCAATTTTTCAATAGAAAAAGGTTAGGATGTGAAATTTTATCTTCAATACCACCTGTAAACACTATGATTTGTATCCCAATGGAGAATGAAATTTACTATCTTCATCGTTTCAAAGACAAACATGTTTTCTAAAAACGTCAAATATGAGAACCAAGATACCAGTGTAGGAAAATAATTTAACCCTACAATAAAGCCTTGGTAGAAAATAAATTTTATCAAAATACTAAAACAATATATAAAATAATTAGAAATGAAAATAGAACCAGAAATAGTGGGAGAAAAGGAAAATATGTGTTTTGTAGGCTGGCTACACCACTAATGAACAGCCTGATGGATTTTTATGATTGCATTTTCTTTCAGTAAGTAATATAGATTTAAAAATGTGTTTTTTTATGGAGGAAGAGGCCAACGAATGAATAAGTTTAATGATTTGAGATGCATCTTTTAGTTCTTACGGATCACTTGTATTAATGATATCGGTCATTGAATATATTACGAAATATTAATTCAAAAGATGGAAAGGGAGAATGAAGAAAAAATTTGAGATTTTACTTGGAATTAATTGGCCTATATATTTTATGATTTTATTTTTTATCTCTTAATGGATTCCTGAAAAGTGTTGGAAGGATGGTGATTGAATCACTATCTACAACACATTCTGGATAATTTTGAAAGAGATTGAAGCATGTTGGAATTATGAGATAAAATATTAAGATCATAATGGATGAGACATCTGATAATTATATAGTTTTACCTATAATTTATTATTTAAAAGTAATGTTGGATGATTCAAGCATTATCTACAACATTTTCTTGATCATGTTGAGAAGAAGGAAACTAGAGGAGTTAAGTTGGATAGAGAAATTCAGAGTTTCAAGTTATTAAATAATTTTAAAAGGAACTATGTATATAAGAGTTACTTTGAATTTACACTTTTTACATCAAGGTACCTCTGAGATTACTCTAGATATGTAAAGGTTATAAGAATAATGCATATTAGAAATTGGAAAAGGAAAATTTCCACTAAATCCATAAGATTCAACATGAGTATATGTAATAATCGGTTGAAGATGCATAAGGGTTGCCTTTTGGAAAAGGAAATATATAAGGTTTTCACAAAACTTAAAGATTGGAAATTGGAAAATTAAGTGACACTGTAATATGTAAAGGTCATTTTCTCAGTACATAAAGTTTATTATAGTTCACTGGATGTTATGTAAAGGTACTCAGAATGTAGATATTTGACAAAGTATCATAGCCTCACTGTGATTCATAAGAGTGACTCAAGATGATACGTAAGAGTTAATAGGAGGATATGTAAGGGTTCTATGAAGTTTAAATGCATATATAAATGATATCAGCTGATTCATAAGGGTAAACTGGTCTTCCAAGGAGAGACATAAAAGTATAAAATTATTATGTAAGGGCCACTAGTTGAAGAAAATTTGAGATTTTTTGAGATAAAATTTATATGATTATTTATTGATATTCAAAGGATAAATATAATAGTACATAAAATAATGATCCTGATACTAAAATAGATATGAGGAAGAAGGTTACACTATGTGGAATAAGATTATGATATGTGGATCAAGCCATATTGAATAAATAATGAAGATAAACATAATGGATATAAAAAAAGGCTCGTGTCATTAGACAATCCTTCACACTGTAATAGTCTAGTATATGTGGTTATTGATATTTGGATAATGATATGTGTATTTCAAGGATAATAAGAGGTCGAATATATTATGAGAATCACGTGGAGGAAAGGAATATGGGATTTATGGTAAGACAAAGGTGATGGTTTCTAATATTATTTTTTATTATAATATAGTTTTGTTAAGATATTTAATGTCTAAATATCTAGAAGGTGATTACACTACTGATTTTATGAAGTTTTTCCATATTCAAGGTATGGAGAGAAGGGAATTTTGTAGGAGATGCTTTGGCTTGTGTAGAAAGGGCGGAGGAGACTCTCATCATTTACACTAGTTCGGGCTCTCTTCCAGTTGAATTTAAGGATATTATTTAAAGGGATTCCCTTGGTCTCCATCACTTTAGGCCTCCTGAAATTATTTTATTATAATTATCCTTGGTGGGTGGTTTGACCCCTTATCTAATAAAAAATCAATTTTCAGTAAGTCAAGGTATGGGATAATATTGACATGATCCTGTAAATTATAAAAAGAAGAAGAAGATATTATGGAGTGTGGAAATTGAGAAACAATATTGAGAAAACTGATGTTGCATTTAGTGAATAATTATATGTATTGAAGAGAAAAAAAAAGTTAGTAGTCAAAGATATTCAGGAAGTGCATAATTTATGCATTCAGGAATAAGAATAAGAATATAAGAAGAACATAGTAGATGAGGTACCACTAATATATACCATATTATCATCAAATATAGAAGAGAAGAAAGAATAAGGAGAAGAGGGTGTGAATACATATTCCATTATATCCATATATTATAGAAGTTGATTTAGAGAGAAGAAGATAAGAGTTGAGGGAGGTCAACACTGCTTCTACCTGTTCATGATCTATGTATCGAAGATCTTGAAGAATAAAAAGAAAATTGTGTGAGAATGTTCATCTATCCCATCATGAAGAATAAAAAGAAAATCGTGTGATAATGTTCAGGTATCCCAATCCTGAATGTGGTACAAATGTTAGGATATTTGATACAAAACATGGTCAATATGCATGCTTCTATAAAAAAATATTGGTAGTCAAATACTTGTTTATTAAGAAGAAGAGATTTTACTATTTATACAGTGACATCCTAAATCTTACCGAAGATCTTGTTCATATTCCTAGAAGGTGGAAATTTAAATATTGGAGGGGTCTAGTATAATCTTATTAAAATTGTTCCAGGGACTGTAGATATGTCAGGATATAGATATTGTGGGGTGATTACTTCATAAGAGATAAGGATGTATTCTTCCCTTCTATTATAACAACATAGACAGCTTTCTAGAGGATAATGATTTATTATTCAATTATCTTGTTGAAATAAAAAGATTCAATGATGACATGTAACCTTCTCTTGTATTTTCCTGAGTAATTTAGTAAATATCTATGTCTCGGAATTTACTTGAACATGGAAGGAAGTTGATGACCGCATTGGATTCGAACCTTGTAAAAATTCCGTGTTTTGTTGTCTTTGTTTTTTTCTACATTTTAAGTAGTGTTGAGTGTTAAAAATGTATAAATAGATTCATAAATATCAACCAAGATAGAGGTTTGAATATTAGGAGGGGAGATGAAAATAATTTGATTAAAAGGGTCACCCTAATTCACCCTTGTGTTAGAGTGAATGCACAGTCTGTTGGGCACTATAAGTGGTATTAGAACTAATCCATGTTTTATTTGATATGCTCAATTTTCATTCCTAGTTATTTTTATTAGTTATCAATAATTTTTAGATTTTAATAAGGTTAGAGATTCCTCAGTTATAGGATATAGTTTCCATATATGTTAATATAAATATGGAGGTTCTGGCCCAAAATATAAAGGATAGGAAGAAAAATGAGGCTAAGAAGTTGAGAAATGCCTCAAAGGAGAAAGATTATTCACCAGTACTTTAAGGTGGTAAAAATGGTTATTCATTTGTTAAATATATTGATAATGATACTCTACAAGAATCATGTTCAAGTTTTTATGAGTAATTTTATAGTGAATAACTTACCGATTTTTATTCTAAAATTAAGGATTATATTAAATTGACACCATATTGAGGTTTTTAAATGTATCTTAGGGTTTTTCAGGTGTCTATAGGATGTAAAATCACAGGTAGAGTTGAAATAAGATTCCATGGAAAATGGTTTGTATGATAAATTGAAAAAGTACATCACCCTCATCAAAGATATAGAAGAAAAGGAAAAAAATTATTGTTCTATAAATAAAAACACACCCTGGTAGAAAAATAATTGCATAAAAAATTTTATGAAAAAAATTTGTTAGAAAAAGAAGTTAAAATAAGATCCATGCTCAATAAGAAAATCATAAAGGTGATATTGGTTTCAAGGATTCCCAATTGGAGATCAAGTCCAAAATAATTAAGGGTATTAAAAATAATTTGTGTAGAATAGGAAATATTCTTACCTCAAGGTGAAGTAGAGGCCTAATTTTATAGATTGAGAATATAGAATACATAAAGGAGTATTCTGATGTGGGACTCGAAAATATCCAGAATAATAAAAATAGGGTTTAACACTCTCCCTAAAGTTGGACATGCCCAACTTGGACAACGAGTCCCACAAAAAAGAAATATGACATCATACAAGACCAGACACACTCCCCCTCAAGTTGGGCCGCAGATAATGTGGATGCCCAGCTTAGAACTGAGCAAGGCTAGGCAAGCCCCTGGGAGGCCTTTGGTGAAGATGTCAGTAAGATGGTCCGCCATCGGGATGTGGCTAAAGCTGATTTGATCATGCTCTAGGTGGTGGCGAAGAAAGTGTCAGTTCACCTCAATATGTTTTGTGCATTCATGGAAGAAGGGATTTGAAGCTATCTTAGTGGCTTCCTGATTGTCACACCAGATGTGAGAAGATGTATGCAAAGGAAATCCAAGATCCTAGAGGATATTTCAAAGCCAAATGATCTATGTGGTGATGGTGGCCATGGAACGGTACTCGGATTCCGCACTAGAGCGGGAGACGACCGCCTGTTTCTTACTGCGCCAGGAGATGAGGTTGTCTGCCAAGAATACAACAAACTCAGAAGTAGATCTCTGAGTAGCAAGGAAACCAGTATAATCAGCATCACAAAAGGCCTCAATATTTATATGAGCATGTTGGGAGTATCGAAGACTATGGGCATGATCTTTCTTGATGTATTTGGTGATGCGGAGGACAGCATCCCAATGAGAGGTGGTCGGATGCTCCAGAAATTGGATCACTTTTCCAACCGTGTAGGCAATGTTAGGACGAGTCATAGTGAGATAATTGATTTTTCCCACTATTTGACAGTACCACTATGGGTGTGAATACGGTTTTGAGGAGTCATAAAGAGACCATTCCCCAAGCTCTAGAGGAGTTTCCACAGCAGTGGCCTGTGTCAGCCCAGCATCCTACAGAATATCCAACGCATATTTCTATTAGTAGAGGGAGATGGTGTCTAGAGAATAGGATACCTCTATGCCTAGGAATTATGTCATAGTACTGATATCCTTAGTGTGGAAGTTCTGGTGAAGATGCCCCTTGAGGTGGGTGATACCAATAGAGTCGATGTCGGTGATGATGATATCATCCACAAAAACAACCAACAAGATGCAGCCAGCGAAGGTCGTCCTGTAGAACACAGTGTGGTCCTTCATGCTTCGAGAGAGCCCAAAGTCAGTGGCGATGATGATGAAGCATCTGAACCAAGCACAAGGAGACTTCTTGAGGCTGTAAAGAGAGCGGTGGAGTCGAAAGACTTGAGACTCGGCACCGGAGGCACAAAATCTGGGGGGATGTTGTAGATAAACCTCTTTCTCAAGAAATCCATAGAGGAAGGAATTCTTGACATACAGTTGATGAAGATTCCAATGATGATGATCCACCAGAGATATGAATAACTGAATGGAGGCTATCTTGGAAACTGGAGAGAAGATATCAAAATATTCAATACCATAAGTCTGTGTGAAGCCCTTTGCCACAAGGAGGGCTTTGAGTCGATGGAGAGTACCATCAGGATTCAACCTGACTGTGTAAATCTATTTTCTATCAACCACTTGTTTACCTGCTGGAAGAGGGACAAGATCCCAAATATTTATTTATTCTAGAGCCTGAAATTCATCCAGCATTACAGCTATCCATCCCATGTGAGATTTTACATCACCAACTGTGCAAGGAATAGATACTATATCTAGAGTTGACAGACCCCTGCATGAAGATACAAATAGAGGAGTACTCTAGAAAGAGAGAGTACCTTTCTGAAGGGAAATGGGAAAGTCGTCTGATGTCGGGGCAGGAGTATCGGATGAAGCGGGGACAACGGTGTCATTGGCCAAGGCAGGGGATACATTTTATGGAAGAAATGAGTAGACCCTACCAAAATGGGTGTCAGTAATAGGGGGAGACACTGGAGGAGGGTGGATGATGAGAGGAAGGCAATCATCTATGGAAGAGTTAGGATGAGGAGAGGGAAGGGAGAACGGAGATCTCTCAAAAAATGAGACATCAGCAGAGATGACATACCTCCAGAGGTCTGGTGAGTAGCAGCGATATCTGTGATGAGTGTAGGAATAGCCAAGGAATATGCACCGTAGGGATTTGGGAGAGAGTTTGGAGAGATCGGGACGTGTGTCTCGAAAATAAAAGAGGCATCCAAACACTCAAAGTGGAAGGGAGTGAGGAGGGAGAGAAGAGAAGAGAACCCAAAAAGGAGTCTCCTCCTAAAGGATAGAATAAGGAAGTCAGTTTATAAGGTAGATAGTAGTGAGTATCAAATCTCCCCAAAAATGCAGAGGCACATGTCAGTGGAAGAGGAGGGAACGAGCAGTCTCCAGAATATGTCAGTATTTCCGCTCAGCCACTCCATTCTATTGGGGTGTATTAGGACAGGAGGTCTGATGAATGATGCCTTTTGCCTAGTGAAGGTGCCTAAAGGGAGTGGAGAGATACTCACGCTCATTGTCCGAGTAGAGAAATTTAACAGAGGTGGAAAATTGGTTATGAATTTCATTGTAAAATGTTTGAAATGTGGAAAAACACTTCGGAGTGTTCTCGATGGAGGTACAGCCAAGTCATTCACAAAAAATCATCAATGAAAGATATATAATATTTATACCCCAAATGACTCCAGATGGTATAGGGACCCCAAACGTCTAAATGAACCAAATCAAAATGTTTTTGAGGCCCTTGTATCCACTCAAGGAATGTATGTAGTGCGATGATGTTTCAAAAATGTAAAAGACTCACAATGAAAATAAATATGTTGACTAAAATCTTGAAAAAGCTGATGAATAGTGGAGGCGGGGGGATGTCCCAACTAGGAATGAAGATCCAATGCACAATCAGAGATAGACGTATAGACAACAGGTGTCGGTCCATCAAACATGTAGGCCCTATCCTAAAGTTGGCCTCTACAAAGTTCTTGATTCATAGTCCACTCCTAAAATACAATAGAAGAGGAGGTAAATATGGCAGCATAGTTGTAATCCTTTGTAATCTTACTGATGGAAAGAAGATTAAAGGAACTACAAGGAACATGTGCCACAGAGGGCAGGTGAATTGATGAAGTCAGGGATCATGCACTGAAGCCCTCAATGGGGATATTTAATCCATCTGCGACAATGATGGCTGATGGATCAGTATAAGGACAGTATGAGGTCAACATACCAGTATCACCAATGAGGTGGTCGTAGGAACCTGAGTCGAGCATCCAAGCAGGGGAGTGACGGCTGAAGAAGGCAGCAGAACCAGCTGAATGGGCCAGAGAAGCCGAATATGGACCGATTCTGGCAGGGGTCTGAGGATTATGACTCAACCGGATGTCTTCCATAGATATATTCGGAGATGGTGGAAGAGTGGCGACTGACGAGGAAGCCTCCTGGACCGCTGTCTGACCCTATCGCAGGTGATGAGATGGGCGTTAATGAAGAACCCAGCATCATTTGATTAGGTGTCCGAGCTTTCCATAATTTTTATATAGGGGATGTGGATGGCCCTTCACACGGCCACGACCACGAGTGCCCGAGGAGAGGCCACTGCCACGACCGACGAGAGCTGAGTGGTCGATGATGGGGGTGGTTAGGGAAAGATCTCATTGGGCCTTTCCCAGGCGATGATACACCTATGGTATATCCAGCATAGAAGGACTGTTGAGAATCTCAGTAGCCATCATGGCATAATTAGGGGTGAGGCCATTGAGAATATTGAAGATGCAAATTTGGTCCTTCTGGGTCTAAGCGGTTGTCGGTGTCTGGGGTATGGTCTACAACTCTTGAAACTCATCATGAAGACCTTTCCATTCCATGAAATAGGCTGGGAAGGGCCAATCCTGCTGTCGAATAAGCAACAATCACTAAAGAACATTAGAGACTCGATCCAAATTGTTGGTCTCAAAATACATGATGTATAAGGAATCCCAAAGTTCCTTGACGGCATTTGCGGTCTAGGTGATATCCTTTACTGATCAATCCATGGATTTGACCATAAAGGATAATATCTTGCTATCATAAAGCTTCCATGGATGGTATTCGGGATCAGTCAATGCCGGTGGAGGATCCTCAAGGTGAAAAACCAGGTCCATTCCTGCCAGGGACATCAACACAATCTTCCACCAGATGGAGAAGTTGGTGGTGTTGAGTCGCTCATCGACGAGGTGGGTGGAGGTGGTGATCATCTAGGGAAGAGTAGAAGAGGTGTCCATGGAGGCGTGGGATAGCCACCAAAGATGTCTAGAGTAGCGGGATGCCATGATGTGCAATCGGTAAAAGGTAGGGCCAGTGGAAGTCGGGAAACCGCAGTTGCGGGCAGCGCCCGAAGCCGCGAGGCGCAACGGATAGCGGAAGGTGCACTGGGATTTGGTGCAAGACATGCGTAGGAAGAGCTAGGAAGATGCTGGGATGCCACCTGGAAGGGAGGGCCGGTCATTCTGGAGGATACCGCAGGGAGGGGCAGAGCCAGTGGAAACCGAGAAATTTCTAAGAGAGAAGTCGGACTGGGGTAGCATTTCTCTTGGAGTGAGCCACGTCTGGACAAAGATGACTTCGAGGATGAAGGTGTCGGGAGGGGCCGACTACTAGAGGGGATGGTGTGGAAGGCTGGGGACCGGGAAGCCGCTTAGGGCAGGGCCGATCATGCCTGGACGGGGAAGTCGGGTGCCGCTTCAGGAGGGACATCAGGATTGCTAGGAGATAGCATTGGGAAGGAGACATGAGGGAGGTCCATGGGGCGCGTAGAGGTGGGATTATCTCGGGAGGGATGGGGGTGTCGAGCAGTGTCGCGATAGAGAGGCGTAGGGAGATACTGTCGAGGGAGGGTCCTGTCGTAGGAGGAGGTGACGCTGTGGGAATCCGTAGCAAGAGACGGGGTTGGGGGTAGGTGGAATCGGAAGCTGCTTGAATGGGAGGGTGGTTCATACATAGCGGGAGAGGCGGGAGTTGGATGTTCTGCTTGCCTGGAGAAGCGAGAGCGGGTGCCGGCAGTTGCGGGAGCCAGAAAGACCATTGGTGAAGGTAGGAGTCGTTGAGGAGGTGGGACCAGTTGTCACCAGGAGCCGCTAAGGAGGCGGTGGGGAGAGGGACGCAGCGGGAAGAGTCGAGACGGAGGGGTGATGGTTCGACGACGCCGGAGGGAGCCGTGTAAGGCAAGAGGGGGGTGGTCGCGTAGGGCAGACCCGATAGGGGGATGGATGCGTAGGGAATACCTGGGAGGAGGGGGGGTTACCGCATAGGGCAGATCTGGGAGAAAAAAAAAGAAAGGGATTATCCCTCTGATACCATATAGAATAGGAAATCTCCTAACCTTAAGGCGAGGTGAAGTCCTACTTTTATAGATTGAGAATACAGAATACATACAGGTGTATTCCAATGTGGGACTCAGAAATACCCAGAATAATAAAAATAGGGTTTAACAATTTACAATAAATCAATATGATACATTAGGATTAGATTTAGATGATTAAAATTAAATGGGAAGAAAAGGTAAGATCAGATGGGGATGTGAAAAATATCCTCAAAAAAGGAGACTTCAACTATAAGTCAAATTGAGAATCATGGAAGTGATACAAGCAAAATCATCCCAATATTGAGAAGATATTTGATGGCATGAATATTTTTTATAAGAGTCTTTCTTCTAAAAAGGCTCATTATAGTGTCAATAATTTCTTTATATTGTATAATTATCTACCTATTGTAAGATCAAAAAAAGAGGTAATTCTTACTCTAGAAGATTTTGTTTGTACTAAGTCTTATTTTATTTCTAATATAGGTTTCAAAAGGAATTATGGAAAAACATGGGTGAAGAAAAATTATAAGAAACCCCCATTCACAAAAATGGTGGATATATATGTGTGTGAGAATAGAATATCTCCAATGGAAGATTAAAAAAGGGTTATTTAGGCCAAAAAATAGGAAGGTGTTCATGGTGGCTAGATTGTAATAAAAGGAAAGAGAACAGGATTTGTTGGATGTTGTTGGTGTTGTTGTAGGTTTAGGAATATGTCTATTAAATTTTGGCATGATTTTTCAATTCTTCAAGATTATAGAAATCCTAGATTAAGGGGGGTGCATCTTATATTAAAATAACACCTACTGATAAAAGGAAAAATTCATAGAAGAATATGGGAATGAATCTGTCTACCATGAATAGATTTGGATGCTTGGATAATTTCTTTGAAAATTGTAATAGAAATGGTCATTAGGAGGATGAATGTTGGTATAAACTTACCAAAAAAGATTCATGTTCTGTCAATGGAATAAAACTAAAAAAGATGAGGAAAAAATAAAAGGAAGAAAGATAATTAATCGCCATTAGGATGCAAGCAAGTGAATAGTGTTGAAAAATGAACAACCTAGAAGAACATTAAGAAGGATGTTGCACCAAAGATAGGTGCTTTTATTATAGGAGAAAATTCCATATCATGGACCATTACCCATATTCCATGAACATAAAAGTTATAGAAAGTTATATGAAGCAATAAATAGAATAAGTCGAAGAATTAAACAAATGGATCGGATTTGTGAAATATATCAAAATGAATAACTATGGAGGTTTCCCAAAAAGGGTAACCAGCATATTGGTGAAAAGATGTGTAAGAACCCGGTTCTGATTTTTGAGGTACGGGTTTCTTATTTTCTCCTTCCTTAAGTGTTTTTAAGAAAATATGGAAAATGGGGAAAAATCCAAATTTTTGGAAAGTACACGTCGTGTACTTTTGGTCGTGTGGAATGAGTACACAGGGCGTGTGGCCATGTCGGTGATGAAGGGTGTAGGAACCAAATACACTCCGTGTAGTGGTCACTTACACACCGTGTAGTCAGTCGGCAGGCGAATAGTAAGGCAGTGGCCAGCTGTGAGACAACACACACCGTGTACTCATGAAGACACGCCGTGTAGTCATGTCGGCAGGTGAACAGTGCCACGCTGGCGGGAAGCCACCAAGTGAACAGTTTAAAAATGGAAAGTACACGTCGTGTACTTGAGAGTACATGTAGTGTAGTTTTTTTTCGGCTTAAAATAGGCAGTAGCCTCCTCATTTGGCAGAGGAGGCATTTGAGCCGTTTTGGAGCCAAAGGAGGAGGCCGAACCTTGGGAGATCTGTCGATCGAGCACCGGGAATCTGATCTCGCTTCTGTCGATCACGTTGGAACCGTGCGGGTAATCCCTCTCTTCTTCTAGCGTGTTTCTTACCAATTATTCTCCTAATGGGAGTTATTTGAGGTTAAGAGAGTTTTCTTCTTCGTCGGATCTACATTGTAATTGGGAATTTCTAGAATCAACGTTCATATATAGCACTCATTGGCGTATAAGGTAGGTGGCTTGGTGTTAATTTTTCTAACTATCGTGTGTCTTGTGAGTTTTTGTTCCATGAACCCATGTTGGGGTGTCATGTGGCTAAGGAAATTGCTATAATAAACACCTAGAGTTTAGTAGATGATTATTCGTGTTATTAAAATGCTGGTTGGGATCGTTGCTTGGATCCAGAACCACCCCAGGGGTGTGTTCCACTATTTAGCCGTTTTGTCAGGATACCCGAGGGTATGCCTTTAAAGTAGTAATTTTCAAATTTCCTTGAGAGGAATTGCTTGTTTACTGCTTGTTTACATGTTGTGCATGACCCGGTTACCTGTTTAGCCTGAGGGAGTTGTTGTGATTAGCCTGTGGGCACTGCACTATTTAGCCTGTGGGCAGTAATTATTTCGGCCTGAGGGCAACTTCTTCTGTGCCTCTGGGCAATTGATTTTGTGCCTGTGGGTGACACTACCTACTCTTGAGGGAAAACCCTGTTATGCCTGAGGGTGGATTCTTGCGTTGGATACTCTTTACCTGAGGGAAGAGGTTTACGTGTCTGAGGACATTAGCTGGTTATTTAGAATATTCACTATGGTGGTATTTTAAATTAAATGGATTAAATGGATAATAAAATGGAAATATAACTGGTAATTAGTTACTTTTGAGTACTGTTTACTTTTTTCATTTTACTATTGCACACTGTTGTTGCATGCTTACACGCAGTTGGGCACGGGCCTTTCGTGGGTGCCTACTGAGATATATTTCTCACACCCTGTTTGGGTCATGCTTTTCTACCCAAACAGATTACATTTCTGTAGGTGTAGATAGGGGAAAGAGTCCCTATACAGGTACTTGACTGTTGCTGAGGAGTATGAGGGAATGGGACCGAGCCTAGGCTCGCGATGCCGCTGCCAGTTGTTTTTATTTGTTTTTTTGTACTCTGCATTTTGTTGTACTGTATTTATGTATAACATGTTCTGGCTATTTTCTTAGTACTTGAGACATGTTGCATCATTATTTATATACAGTTGGTTATATCTACTGCAGTTGTTTATTTCAGTTGTGCATGGTTTGTTGCTTCTGCTGTTTGTTGTATGTTTTATTTCATATTCCGCTGCGCTACACTTTGACAAATGAGGGCATAGTTTCCCCACTATCAGACATGGGCCCTCGCTGCTAGTCGGAAGCCACTTGTGTTTGGGGAAATGCGCTTGAGGTCACGTGGCAAACCGGGTTCGGGGCACACATTGAGTGGAACCCGGGCCCGGGACGTTACAAAGTGGTATCAGATGGGTTCTTTTCTTTGACTTACTATTTGGAGCCGTAGTCAAGGATAGGATGAATAGTAGTTGGTAATAAGCTATGCCCGGGCGTAGCAAACCCATGTACAGGGAAAAGCCAATTTACCTCATATTTCAATTTTACTGATTTTTCAATTTACAGTTGATTTTATTTCACCGTTGGGTGATGCACTTGTGATTGTGCTATTATGTTTTATCTATGGGTTTTATTTAGTTGCAACCCGATGAGATGAGGGTATGCCATATTATGCATCATATAGGCACATTCTAGAAATCACATGCCATGCATAGTTTCCATGCCATTTAGGTGCATTAGAAAGTGCATGTTGTTGTGATAGTTGTTGTGCTAAAGAATCATGTTGTTGTGATAGCTGCTCTGATAAAATACTTGCTATGTGATAGGGTATGTTGTGTGAACCTGTTTATAGAATGGATGCCAAACTTTGGTTTTTGGGGAGTATGGGCCCCCATTTACCGTAATTTGGTGGATCATTGACTGTTTATTTTGTTGTAACACATATAAGATGTCAAAATTTGATTCGTGGAGAGTATGGGCCCTCACAGACCGAAATTTGACATTTAGGTGTTGTTTTTCATTATTTTCTGGGTTTCGGAAAAGTTTCTGAGGAATACTATCTGGAAGCCCAGTATACACGCCGTGTAGTCAGTATACATGTTGTGTATGTTCTTCTGTTCGGGAAGAAAAATAAACTTTTTGAGTACACGCTGTGTACCCTAAGTACACGCCGTGTAGTTTCTTCTCGTGTCATAGACCGTGTGGGCTACAACACGGGGAAGGGAAATACATTGGGAAAACACGCCGTGTATCTTTTGTACACGTCATGTGGTGTTTACCCAGAGTCCGCCCGTGTGACAGACAACACAGACGGAGGAGACCTTGAGACATACACGCCGTGTCCACTATGGAACACGCCGTGTAGTCTGACCTGGGGACCCAGTCGTGTAACTAACAACACGAGTCAGTGTAATATTTTTGGATACATGTTGTGTGTCTATAGAACACGCCGTGTAGTGTGATCCGTGTTTATGGCCGTGTAACTAACAACATGGGTCGGAGAAGCTCATCTAGTACACGTCGTGTGCCTGTGGGACACGCCATGTAGTCTTGTCCGAGGACAGACCGTGTGGACTTAGCCATGTGGTGGGGAGACGGGGTGATGTACACGCCGTGTGCTGGTGTAACACACCATGTAGTGTCAAGCCGAGTAGTCGGCCGTGTCACAAACGACACGGGCAGTTGAAAAATTTCACCATACATGCCATGTATATGTTATACACTCCATGTAGTTTTGTTGAACATTATCCATGTGTCTTAGCCGTGTAGAAGGACTCGGGCAAGGGAAGGGAAGTCAAGTACATGTCGTGTAGTCTTGTTTTGAAAATTTTGAATACCTTCTTCCTCCTGTTCCTTTTTGGGTTTCTTCATTTTCGGTCTTTAATAATCTTGATCTAAGGCGTGTTTTTGACCTTGTAGTGTCATGCCGCCTAGACGACCGTGCGTTGTTCTCCAGGAGAGCGGCAATAAGTATACTCCAGAGATGATGGGCCATGGGCTACCAGTGGATCTTCCAGTAGAGTCAGAGGCGTTTCCAGCCGTTATACCGGACACAGGCGTGGAGGCGCAGTTCCGTGAAGGCTTTATGCGGTTTATGAAGACCTTTCAGGAAGCACCGCAGGCTGCCAAATCTATGGCCGAGCTGACTCGTATCTTTCAGCAACAGCATCCGCCTATGTTTTTAGGGGATGGTGGACCATAGGCTGTGGAGTCTTGGTTGGGGTTGATGTAGACTATTTTCGAGCATCTTGAGATGCCTCCAGGGTGGAGGTTCAAGCTCGCGACGTATATGCTACGTGATTCTTCCAAGAGGTGGTGTGATGTTACCACCCAGTCAAATCATCATAGAGACATGGTGTGGGAAGATTTTTAGGCAGTCTTCTATGACTTCTTTTTTCTGGAGACGCTGAGGGCAGATAGAGCTCGAGATTTCATGAATCTGCAGCAGGGCGCTATGTCAGTGATGGACTATTCTGCTCGTTTTACAGAGATTCAGAGCTTTGCACCCGTGCTGGTGGGTGATGAGATGTTGAGAGCCAGGCACTTCGAGGATGGTCTTTGTTATGACATTTGAGCACTGGTGAATGTTTTCAGGTTGCCTATTGTATATGCTATTGTGAACCAGGCACTGATTACAGAGAGGAACCTGCAGGAATCTAGTGGTGTGGGCCAGGGCGGTTCAGCACCAGTTACTGGTACTATTTCTGTGGGCAAGAGGAAGATATAGATGGACTTCTCTCAGGGTGGCAGTACTAGTCAGAAGAATGCTTCGGGTGGCCAGGTTATGTGATACCAGTGTGGTAGAGAGGGGCACAAGAGGCCACAGTGTCCACGAGACCCAGTGGAGTGCCGAGCTTGCGGAAAGATGGGTCATTTGTAGCGCTTTTTCAGGGCGTTTCTACTGGTGGTTAGTGAGAGGGGTTCTGTGTAGACTCCACGAGCGGGAGCAGGACTAGCAGCTTCTTACCAGTCGGGGAATTGGAATACGTCAGGGCGTGCAGGCAGAGATGGTGGTCGTGGCCATGGTATCCAGACACCAGGATCTTGGAGGTAGTAGGGTGGGACATATCATGGTAGCCAAGATGTGTCACAGGGCCGTGGAACTGGGCAAACATATGCAATGCAACAGACCCAGCAGGAGCAGGATCCCAGACCTTCTACTGTCAGAGGTACTATTCTAGTAGCTTCTGTCTTATCTTCAGTACTTTTTGATATGGGTGCTACACATAGCTTCATATTTGTGCCCGTTGTGGAGAGCCTTGGGCTCTGTGTTTCTTCTTCTTCTGTTGTTATGACGCTAGACACTCCGTTGGGGACTAGAACGGCTGGTGTGCGTCAGTGCAAGGAGTGCCCCCTTGAGGTTGGTGGGTGTCACTTCCTTTGGGACCTCTATGTCTTAGAGATGATATCTTATGATGTCATTCTTGGGATGGACCGGTTGGTTCCCTTCCGAGCCTTTGTATACTTCTATCATCCCAGGGTACGTTTCACATCACCAGAGGGCGGAGAGTTTCTATACAAGGGCGAATGGGATGTTCAGGCGAGTCGAGCTAGACCAGAGCATCACGGGAGAGGTGGAGTCACTGCCCAGATTGTGAGTTTATATCTGGATGATAATGGGACTTGTCAGATGGATTTCCCTCCAGTGGTTGATCGTTTCAGGGATTTCTTCCTGGACAACTTTTCAGGTCTTCCTCCAGAGTGTGAGGTGGATTTCTTTATTGAGCTTGTGCCAGGAGCAACACTAGTGTCCATTCCTTCCTATAGGATAGCCACGCCTGAGTTGCAGGAGCTCAAGAGGTAGTTAGAGGAGTTACAGGAAAAGGGTTTTATCCGACCCAGTACTTCTCCTTGGGGTTCTCCGGTCCTTTTTGTGAAGAAGGCGGATGGTACCCTCATACTTTGTGTGGATTATCGGAAGCTGAACTAGTTGATAGTTAAGAACCGATATCCTTTTCCAAGGATTGATGATCTTTTTGATCAAATTTGTGGATCACGGGTATTCTTGAAGATTGACTTGAGGTCAGGATATCATCAGTTGCGCGTGAGACCATCGTATATACCGCTTACAGCTTTTCGGAGAAGATATGGTCTGTACGAGTACTTGGTTATGCCGTTCGAACTCACGAACGCGCCAACAGTTTTCATGGCTCTGATGAATCATGTGTTCCATCCTTATCTGTATTCTTTTTTGGTAGTATTCATGGACGACATCTTGGTGTACTCTCACACTTGACACAACCATGCCACCCATATTGAGATCGTATTGAGTACACTGAGAGAGTATCGGTTGTATGCTAAGCTCTCGAAGTGCCACTTTTGGATGGACTAGATTCACTTCCTGGGTCATATCATCTCAGAGGCAGGAGTTTCAGTAGACCTAGAGAAGGTGAGAGCAGTAGTTTCTTGGGAGCATCCTAAGAACGTGTTTAAGATACGGAGTTTTTTAGGGATGGCTAGTTAATACAGACGCTTCATAAAGGACTTCTCCTGCTTAGCAACGCCGTTTATGGGTTTGACTAAGAAGGGTGTGAAGTTCGTTTGGTCAGAAGCTTGCGAGACAACATTTCAGGATTTGAAATGAGGGATGACATCAGCACCAGTCCTGATACTTCTCGAGTAGGGGAAGAGGAATACAGTTTACTGTGATGCATCAGGTATTGGTCTGGGAGCAGTGTTGATGCAGGGCGATCGAGTAGTTGTGTACGAGTCTCGGCAGTTGAGGCCACATGAGAGGAATTATCCAACGCACGATCTTGAGTTGGCTGCAGTTGTGCATGCGTTGCACTGTTGGAGGCATTATCTTTTGGGATATCATTTTGTGGTTTTCACTGACCACAAAAGCCTCAAGTATATCTTTACTCAGTGTGACTTGAACCTGAGGAAGAGAAGGTGGGTCGAGTACCTACAGTCCTTCGATTTTGAGATTGCCGACACACCTAGTAAAGGGAATGCAGTAGCTGATGCACTGAGCAGGAAGACTCAGATACAGGTTGTGCAGGAGGCCAGTGATGAGTGGCGGCTTATGGCTTTGTTCTCTGAGATGCATTTGGAGGTTCATGACAGTCAGGGGAAAACTTATCTTTCATCTTTAGCCGTGACTTCTACCCTCCTGGATAGAGTGAGGATGAGAATAGCTATCTGATCCAGAAGGCCTAGTTCTATGGGATTCAGTGGCAAGTGAGGGCCCTCCTCCTGGTTGGACGATGGGCGATGATGAGGTCCTGCGTTTCCATGGACGAGTGTGGGTTCCAGGGGATATATGCGAGGAGCTGATGCGGGATTTTCATGCTTTAGTTTGGGTAGTTCATCCTGGGGTTACCAAGATGTACCGTGACTTGAGACGTCAGTACTGGTGGTCGGGTATGATGAGAGATGTAGCTGGTTTTGTTACGAGGTGTTCCACTTGTCAGCAGGTGAAGGCGGAGCATCAGAGGCCAGCCGGACTGTTACAGCAGTTACCCATTCCAGAGTGGAAATGGGATGATGTCGTGATGGATTTCTTGACAGGATTGTCGAGGTTACCTAGAGGCAATGATGCCGTGTGGGTTGTTGTGGACAGACTCATGAAGGTAGCTCACTTTTTTCTGATCAAGGATACCTTCAGTGTTGACGAGCTTGGGAAGTTGTATATCCGAGAGATCGTACGTATTCATGGGGTCCCTCATTCTATCATTTCAGATAGGGACGCCTGTTTTACGTCTCGTTTCTGGAAGAGTTTTCAGAGGGCACTGGGTACACAGGTGCTTCTAAGCACAGCTTACCACCCTCAGACCGATGGCCAGTAATAGCGTACGATTCAGGTGCTTGAGGACATGTTGCGTGCATGCGTCTTGGACTTTGGGGGATCTTGGGAGAAGAATATACCCTTATTCGAGTTTGCCTACAATAAAAGTTTTCAGGCAACTATTGAGATGGAACCTTACGAGGATTTATTTGGTAGGCCATACCATTCACCTTTGTGCAGGTCAGAGGCAGGTGAGGCAGCTTTACTGGGACCACATCTCGTGCAGGAGACTTCAGAGCAGGTCCAGTTGATTCAGAAGCGGATGACTATCACGCAGTCTCATTAGAAGTCTTATACTGATCATCACAGATGACCTTTGGAGTTCGTGGTCGGGGATCAGGTTTTCTTGCGTGTTTCGCCGAGGCTGGGACACAGATGGATCAGGAGACAGGGTAAACTTCCACCGAGGTATGTGGGGCCATTTGAGATTTTGGAGAGATTCGGGTTGTTTGCCTATCGGTTGCAGTTACCCCAGCGGTACCAAGCCATGCACGACGTCTTCCATGTATATCAGTTACACTGCTATCATTCAGACCCATCTCACATCCTTCAGCCCGAGGAGGTTGAGCTTTAGATGGATGTGTCCTTTGAGGAGCATCTGATTCGTATCGTTGACAGGAGCACAAAGGTTCTCCGATGTCGGTCAGTTCCTCTTGTACGGGTGCTATGGCAGCATGGCCGAGTGCAGGACAAAACCTAGGAGCGGGAGACCGACATACGTGCTCAATGGCTGGAGTTGTTCATGGCTTTATCTCCACCACCCTTGGAAGGGAAATTCGGGGACGAATTGCTTTAAGGGGGAAGTTTGTAAGAACCTAGTTCTAATTTTTGAGGTACATGTTTCTTCTTTTCTCCTTTCCTTAAGTGTTTTTAAGAAAATATGGAAAATGGGGGAAAATCCTAAATTTTGGAAAGTAAACACCATGTACTTTTTCCACACGTCGTGTACTTTTGGCCATGTGGAATGAGTACACAGGGCGTGTGGCCATGTCAGTGATGAAGGGTGTAGGAACCAAATACACGTCGTGTAGTGGTCCCTTACACACCGTGTAGTCAGTCGGCGTGAATAGTAAGGCGGTGGCCAGCTGTGAGACAACACACGCTGTGTGCTCATGAAGACATGTCGTGTAGTCATGTCGGCAGGTGAACAGTGCCACGCTGGCGGGAAGCCGCCAAGTGAACAGTTTAAAAATGGAAAGTACACGTCGTGTACTTGAGATTACACGTCGTGTAGTTTGTTTTTTCGGCTTAAAACAGGCAGTAGCCTCCTCATTTGGAAGAGGAGGCATTTGAGCCGTTTTGGAGCCAAAGGAGGAGGCCGAACCTTGGGAGATCCACCAATCGAGCACCGGGAATCCGATCCCACTTCTGTCGATCACGTTGGAACCGCGCGGGTAAGACCTCTCTTCTCCTAGCATGTTGCTTATCAATTATTCTCCTAACAGGAGTTATTTGAGGTTAAGAGAGTTTTATTCTTCGTCAGATCTACGTCGTAATTGGGCATTTCTGGAATCAACGTTCGTATATAGCGCTCGTTGGCGTATAAGGTAGGTGTATTGGTGTTAATTTTTACAACTGTCATGTGTCTTGTGTGTTTTTGTGCCACAAACCCATGTTGGGGTGTCATGTGGCTGAGGCCATTACTATAATAAACACCTAGAGTTGAGTAGGTGATTATTCATGTTATTAAAATACTGGTTGGGATCGTTTCTTGGATCCAGAACCACCCTGGGGGTGTGTTCCACTGTTTAGCTGTTTGGCAAGGATACCCTAGGGTATACCTTTAAAGTAGTAATTATAAAATTTACTTGAGAGGAATTGCTTGTTTACTGCTTGTTTACATGTTGGGAATGGCCTGGTTACCTGTTTAGCCTAAGGGCATTGTTGTGATTAGCTTGTGGGCACTGTACTATTTAGCCTGTGGGAAGTAGTTATTTCGGCCTGAGGGAAACTTCTTCCGTGCCTGTGGGAAGCTGATTCTGTGCCTGTGGACGACACTACCTACGCTTGGGGGAAAACTCTGTTATGCCTGAGGGTAGATTCTTGCGTTGGATACTCTTTACCTGAGGGTAGGGGTTTATGTGTCTGAGGACATTAGCTGGTTATTTATAATATTCACTGTGGTGGTATTTTAAATTAAATGGATTAAATGGATAATAAAATGGCAATATAACTGATAATTAGTTACTTTTGAGTACTGTTTACTTTTTTGCATTTTACTACTGCACACTGTTGTTGCATGCTTACACGCAGTTAGGAACGGGCCTTTGGTGGGTGCCTACTAAGATATATTTCTCACACCCTGTTTGGGACATGCTTTTTGGCCCAAACAGATTACGTTTCTGCTAGTGTAGATAGGGGAAAGAGTCCCTATACAGGTACTTGATTTTTGCTGAGGAGTATGAGGGCATGGGGCTGAGCCTAGGCTCGCGATGCCGCTGCCAGTTATTTTGCTTTGTTTTGTTGTACTCTGCATTTTGTTGTACTGTATTGATGTATAACATGTTCTGGTTGTTTTCTTAGTACTTGAGACATGTTGCAACATTATTTATATACAGTTGGTTATATCTACTATAGTTTTTTATTTCAGTTGTGCATGGTTTGTTGCTTTTTCTGTTTGTTGTATGTTTTATTTCTTATTCCGCTGCACTACACTTTGACAAATGAGGGCATAGTTTCCCCACTATCATACCTAGGCCCTCGCTGCTAGTCGGAATCCTCTGGTATTTGGAGAAATGCGCTTGAGGTCACGTGGTGAACCGGGTTCGGGGCACCCATTGAGTGGCACCCAGGCCCGGGACGTTACAAGATGTGTGGTTAGTGTAAACATCCTGGAAACACTCCTAATAAATGCATCAAATGGATATAATAATAAAAGATGTTATTAAGAAACAAAGTAAAAACATCATTGAATCCTTATACCCTAAATGATGCAGTAAAAAAGAACTATTCACACAAGAAGAAAGCTAAGCATGTTTCTAAGCAATTTATGATCATATGGACAATAAAACTATAAAAGGATAAGAAAGTAGATCATTAACAAAATAATGAATGTTACTAACTAATGAGAAAAGGAATATTCTACCTAAATAAAATTTTGAAAAGAATAGGAAGACCATTTTGGTTAAAGAGGTTCATGTCTAGAAAATCAAGGGGTGTATGCATGAAGAGTTCTCATAGAATTGGGGATAAAAAGAAAAGGATTTCTGGGTTGAGAAATGAATCCCAGCCATGCATCTCTCAATATGATGAAAAGGAAGATCCAACCTCATACCCATATTTTCTATTTTTTTATTTCCATGAAAGGAATTGAAGTTGATACATATAGGGGGAGGACTTGATAAACCCTATAAACATTTTCCAGATACAGTTGATATCCATCATAGATAACAAGTATCATGATGCCTCGTAATATTTCAAGTTGTATCAAAGGATTCATAGAGTTTATTTTTTATGAATATTATCCATGATGAATATCAATGGAGTGCATCTCCTAATGGGGGTTAAAGATGAGGTGCAACTAGAAAATCTTGCAATCTGGGTAGATTTTGGAGAATACTAGTGTTGAGGTATGATAATCACATTTATCATCCTTGATTTGAGTTGAATTATTTATGATTTTAATGAGGAACTTATTTTGATCAAGTTGATAAGAAAAGTAACTTAAATGGGGGGATACCTACTTTCACTTGAATTTTTTTAATGTGCTTGTTGAATATGAGTGTGTGTTTATTTGAAAAACTGATTGAACAGTCCCTAGGAAGAGATATTTGAGTTTTCATCACATATTTAAAAATTTCATAGATAACTTTATTGTTAATCACCCTTGTTTTTTACATCAAGATAGCTCATATAGGCTTATGGATCATTGCTAATTGAAATGTGATTCAACCCTTGTATCAAGAAAATCGGGGTGTAACTTTCAATTAGGGGAAGAATAAAGGGGAGAAGATATTTCAAGTCATTCTTGGAGTATGAGATGAGTATAACATTTCAATACCATTGTAACTTTGCATTTATTATCAATGAGGGGGGAAATAAAAAGGTGATAAGTACATATTGACATAGAGGTATTTAATGATGGTATTGAAAACAAATCCAAAGGGCGGTCCTGAATAGACTAATGGATTGTAATAATTGTTTTTTATATCAATAATAAAGCTAGAAATAAATATGTATTGGGTAATGGAGGAAGAGACAAATGAATGAAGAAGTTGAAAGGATTGAGATGTAGCTTGGAGTTCCTATTTCTCACTTGAGTTAAATTTGTCTTCAATTGGATATGTTGAAAAATATCCATAGATAAGTTTGAAAAGGAGATTGAAGAAAAAGATTGAGATGTTTCTTGGTAGGAAAAGGCCTATACATATGATAATTATAGTGTTGAGCTCATAATATATTCATGAAAATTTCTGAAAGTTTGGGGATTGAAGAATTGACTACTACACATTCTAGATATGTTTGAAAGAGATAAAAGCTGCTGAAATTTTGACAAGAATTTATTGAGATGAGAATCTGTAAGACATTTGATGATTATAGAGAGTCATGTAAAGAGTTAATGACATGTGATGTTGGGTGATGAAAGCAATATCTACAACATGTTCTTAATGAAGTTGAGAAGTTGGCTTCTAGAGTAGTTGATTTGGCTAGAGAAAGTTATAGTTGTAAGTTATTGATGAATTTCACAAAAGACTATATGTAAGAGTCACTCTGTATTTCCACTCTATACATAAAGGTACCACTGTGATTACACAAGATATGTAAGACTTATCCAGATCTCTTAGAATGAAAATTAGTAAAGGAAAACATCTAATGAATATGTAAGAGTCAACAAGGGAATTTGTAAGAATCACTTAAATATGTATAATTTTTTCCCTATGGTAAGGTCAATATGTAAGGGTTTCCTAGAAAATGCAGACTAGAAATTGGAAAATTATTGATTCAAATAATGATATGTAAAGGTCAGTTTCTCAATACATAAGTTTATCATAGTTCACATTAAGATATATAAAGGTACTCTGAAGGTAAAGATTTGAAAAAATACCATAGCATCATTGTGATATGTAGGGGTGACTCAAGCTGATGCATAAGAGTTAAATAGAGGATACATAAGAGTGTCTAAAAGTTTCAAAGAATATGTAAAGTGTTGGAGTTTTTTCCTAGGACCAACTTTTTCTACTTTGATTACATGAATATTCAATGTATTGAATATTAATAAAACTTCTAATTACATATTGTTTGTTGTTCTTCATGAATTTAATGTAATAATATCCTAGAGTATAAATTGCATTGATAAGATCATAGAAGTTATCTATTGTGATGAAAACCTTGATGTTATATGATGATATTCTCAAATAATGTTCTGCAGTTGGATAACTTACTATGATGGAACACACAATACATAGACTGTCTGGTGAGAGTACTCGTAAGCATATGAGGTTTATTCTCATAAACACTTGGTAATCTCCAAGACGGGAGATTATGAGAATAAACCCTCCAATAGGAATTTCGCATGTTTTGGTGTCATTGGATATTCCTATCTACAAGCATGTGTGATGGTCCTTAGAATTTAAGATTATTATTAATTCATGTTACAACTCATGCACTTAGATATATTTTGTAAATCATGATGATAACAGTTCATGGCGAAGTTGGATACATTGGGTGCATCACGAGTGATATATCATTAATGAATAAGTCAAGAAATGATTTGTCTCTTTTATCTTTATAAAAACTGATATCTCATCCCTTTGATTGGAATAGAACTGTCGCATTAAATTTCATGGTCATAGTGCAACAACGTGTTTATTTCAGATAGTCAAAGATAGACATATCGAGCATATAGGTTAGTGACACGGTTATGCAACCTTCTTGATGAGATATTGTGACAAATTAATTATATTACATAGTGAGAGTTCGTATGTGATTGTCAACATTCTGACATTAAGTCCATTCTCTTGGGTGTTTTGACCTGTTGTTAGACAATAATCTTGGACTTTAGGCAACCCCACCTAATTTTAATGAAAAAAAATCTTATAGTGGCACACACTAAGTGTTTCTGTTGATCTCGATTAAATTATATTTGAGTTTAATTAATGGAATAAATATTATTCTCAAGTCCGAATAATAATTTTATTCAAGTTATATTGATTGCATAAATAGAATAAATATTTATTCGTTGACATGTGAATAAAATATTTATTTTATTTATTGAATATTTTAATAAATATTTATTTTCTAGATTGTGAATAAAATATTTATTCGGTTGTTCAATAAATAATAGAGGATTTTGAACAGACCATGACTGAGTTCGGTGACAAATATTAATTAACAAGACTGTTACATAATATTTTTTATTGTGCAAGTTGGTGCGCGCTGTAAAATAATAATAATAATATAATTATTATTATGTGGCATGGAGTTTATTAAAATTAATAAATGTTATTTAATGGTCAGTATGTAATTAAATAATATTCTAACTTAAATCCTAACTCTATAAATAGATGAATATGTCTATTGTTATGTAAAAATGTGAGAGTAGTAGGAAATAGAAGTAAAATATGTATTTCGAAGTAGCAGCAGAATTACAGTAGCAAAAAACTAACAGAAATACAGAAATGGAGGGAGGGGGAGAGAAGACTCATGTAAGACCACTCCTTCGAGACCACCCCTTGTTGGACGTCCCAACGCACCAGTCCACACACAACAGCCAGCTGTGCATATTTCCCAGAAATTAGTTTGTGTTTATCCCAGCCTCTTGCCGCCCATTTTAATACCCCACCAGCTCACTGCTACAGCCATCAATTCAATACAAAATAAAATACTTACCCTAACCAACTAGAAAACTCTAAAAAACAAACAAAGAATAATTCTGTAACAAACTAACAAATATCCCAGCCAATAACAGCCGGCAACTGCCCACACATGTGCATCCCCCTTTATTCCTAACATCTATTATGCAGAATATCCAAAATTTGAGAATATAGAATTGTCGGGCACAATGAATTCTCTCTCAACTCCTCCTCTCCCTCTCAATAAAGAGAAATTCAAGAGAGATTTCTTCAAGACCGAAAAATGAGAGATCAAGAACGAATAGAAAAAGGCATTGGACTCACCGTGCTAGCACCCAGAGATCGAGTAGTGTTGCTCAAAGATCATAGGAGCATGTTTGGATCACCTCTAGAGGGATTCTATTATTGGATCCTCACAACACAACGAAGGTAATTCAAAAGGTTCATTTCAGATGACCAACATTGATTATGAAGAAAATTTTTAAACCCATGTATTTATTTCTTCAAATATTAAATAAACTGATTATAAATTTTATGTGCAAGATCTTCACTCATGGTTTCAAGTAATGATTATAAAAAAAAATTTTAATATATCACCCACATATGCAAGCTTCAACTACACCCTAAACCATCAAGTGATATCAGAGCGATCACATTTAAATTTATAATTATTTATTTTATTTTTGATCTATTCGTAATTATGGTTAGATTTTCATTTCAAGTTATTCGTTCTTTAATCCGATTTGAATTAACATGTTATTGACATATTAATCATGTTCGTTTAGTATTTCATTTTCTTAAAAGTTTAAGAAAAAATGAAGAATTACTGGAGATGTCATTGGGAAGTGTCAAACTTTGGTTGATAAAACTATGTTACACTGTGTGTGGCTAGAGCACATGTCGTATACCCATGCGCATTATATCTAGATGCACCAAGAAATTAATTATATGTGATGCTTTTGTTGTACATCGTGTGTTTACTGGGACAACCTGGCACACAACAAGCGAATACAAAGTCTGTAGCTGACATGTACACACCATGCAGTTTGGCCAAGTTAACACACTGAAACCTCAATCTTGTTACTTGGACATACAGCAACCGAGGTACATGGTGTGTAGCTGTATGTACATGCCATGTAGACTCTCATTAATGGAAAAAATTAAAATTACATTAAATTTGAAAATTACAGGATTAAAACCTTATTTTATTGATCGGAACACCATTCTGTGTTTGACAATTTAATAAGGGTTTTAAAAAAAATTAAATGCTCAATTAATTTATTGTAATTAATATGTAATTATTGGTTCTGTCATTTATTTGGCATGAATGTAATTAATGATGGGTATCTCCAAATAATATTGAATGATCATTAAGATGAAAGGTAATTAATTAATTCATTAATTAATACAAGCGCGTTTATCTTAAATAATAAAAGAACAAATAAAGAAATGAATGATAATGGTTTACTTTTGTGTATTTGTTGCATGCATGACCGTTAGTGAGCTAGACCAAGAGCTATGTATGTGTTAGATGATTTAATTTAATTTATTGCATGAGTTTGAAATTATTTAATATTAAATTAAATTATGATATGTGAGTCATCCTGATAGAGTAGAAAGAGAAAAACATGAATTCTTACCTCAAATTTATAGCAGATTCGGCCAAATTCTCTCTAGAAGAGAATCTCTCTCTAGAGTCGAGGTTCTCATCCTCCAGAAGAATACCAGACTGAATCCCCATTCAGACCCCTACTAACATTTATACTACAACTTAACAGAACAGGGACTTATTACAAAACTACCCCTAGATATTATAACTAACAGAAACAATTACATATCTTCCCCTAGTTAGTTATAACATCCCAACAGAAAGAAAAAAACACAACAAACACTACTTCCTCCTACTCCTTTGATACGTTTACAATAGGGGTGGTCGCTCAGCATAGTTGTCCGACCCTCCTGCTCTATCATTACCGTACCCTTGGGAAGCCACCTTGTCCTCAAGGTGGAAATATGAAATTTGAAACTGAAAGACACCTGCATCTTCCCAAGTCGCTTCATCCAGAGAATGACCGCACCAATGAATCAACCATTATGGAGACGTACCATGAAAGCGTTCTTCAAGAACCACTATAGGGTAAAAAATTTCCTCCACCTGATCAGTTATAAGATTTGGAATAATAGGAAATGAACCAATAGCTACCTTTAATTTTGAAACATGGAATATCAAATGAAACCATACTATGATCCAGTAAAAGAAGTCTATAAGCTGTCTCTCCAACCTGCCTGATAATTTGAAAAGGCCCATAATATTTGGATGCGAGTTTTCAATTAATTCAAGAAGTAACCACTGGTTGATTTGGTCAGAGTTTCACCCATACAAAGTCTCCTTCTGAAAAAACTATATTACAATGGTGCCAATTATCCTGCTTAGTCATATGTTGTTGTGCCCAGTACAAATTAATTTGGAGTTTTCTAAGAGCTTCATCACAATATACTAAGACAATATCCCCTACCTCTACAGCTGCCTCCCCTGTCAAAAAATGAGTAATATGTGGGGTCTTACAGTCGTATACTATTTTTAAAGGAGTTTTCCCTGTAGAAGTGTGATAAGAAGTATTGTAACTATACTCATCCCATGGTAACCAAATAACCCACTGCTTTGGTTGATCAGTTGCAAATCGCTGCAAATAAGCCTCCAAACAATGATTAACAACTTCGGTTTGATCATCGATTTGGGGATGGTAGGAGGAGCTCATTTTGAGAGTTGTGCCCTGTAATTTGAAAATATTCTTCCAAAACAAACTTATAAACAGTGGATCGAGATCACTAACAATCACACTTGGTAATCCATGTAACCAAAAAACTTCCTTCATAAAAACATCAGCTACCGACTTGGCTGTATATGGGTGCTTTAAAGGGATGAAAGGGGAATACTTACTTAGTCAGTCAACCGCAACAGAGATAATTTCATATCTCTGTGACTTCAATAAACCGGATATAAAATCCATAGTGACTTCCTCCCAAATCAAAGATGGAAGTGGAAGAGGTTGACGTAACCCAGCAGGCCGCAAGGTCTCGTATTTGTTCTGTTGGAAAAAAACATTCTCGTACAAACTGTAATACCCTTTTGGTCATGTCAGTCCATACCACACCATTTTCAAGCCACTTATAAGTTTTTAGATATCTTAGGTGGCCCCTGGTTGGTGAAGAGTGGTAATAATGGAGGAGTTTAGGAATCAAAGTAGAATGTCATGACAATACCAATCTACTATCTTTGAAAAGTAATCCATTGCGATAGGTATACCCTAGTTTAGCAGGTGTACCAAGCAACAATGTAGCAATGGTGGGTTGAAAATATGCATCATGTTGAACTTCTTGATGAATGATATGGAACTCTTCCCAAGTAGGTTGAGACATTGACATAACCATACAATGACCTTCTACAACATGTGATAAGGCATCTACTGCACTGTTTAATCGTTCAAGATTAAATACAATCCCAAAATCGTAACCCAACAATTTTGCATGCCAACACTGTGTAGGTTCCGAGCGCAGCGGAAGCACAGTTGGGCCGGCGTACAACTTCAATTTTTACCATGATCAATGATTATTCTGGGATCAATACAACGATGAATGCCAGTCTCCATGGAATAGAATCAAATATTTAGATAAATAAAAAAGAGGCCTGAAACCTTTAGATATGATCGTGTACATATGTTTATAATTAATTTAAATTTAATTTCTAAAGAAATAAAATACTCAATTCTTCAGTACTTTCTTCATTGATGATGTTAATCATTCATAATGACCCTTTCGGATTGTCTCATTGCGCTTGCAAGGATCCAAACCAGAATCCCTCTAGAGGTGATTCATACGTGCTCCAATGGTCTCTGATTGACACCACTCGCTTTTCGGGTGCTAGTGTGGCAAAGAGAATGTCTTGCATCGATCAATATTGATTGTCAATTATTCAATCTTGAAGAACGTCTCTCGTTATTTAGAGGGAGGGAGGAGAGGAGTCTAGAGAAAATTCTTGACATGGAATTGCTCTTGTGTCACCGGTTTCTCGTACATGTCACAATAGACGTACCTGTCTATTTATTGACATAGGGGTTCCGTTATAATATTTAATTACATAACATCAATTAAATATATTCATAACCTTAGAGAAAACTCATGCTGCATAATAACAATAACTGTTTCATTATTTATGGTGTTCCAACTTGCGCAAAATGGAATCATAAATGAAATCTCATTCCATATAATTATAACAACGTTAAAATTATTTTTTTTGTGCCAACTAGTTAAATAATTATTTACCATCTTGTAAATAATTATTTCACTACCGGACTGACCTTGGTCTTCTCGAACTCCACTTCTATTTATTGAACACCCAAATAAATAAATAAATAATTTATTCTCTTAAATAAATATTTTATTTACAAACTAGTAAATAAATATTTATTAAATTTTCAATAAAATAAATAAATATATTTTTATTCACAATCCCGTGAATAAATATTTATTTAATTTATGAAATCATTTTAACTTAAATAAAATTATTCCACAGTCTTAAGAATAATATTTATTCCATTAATTAAATTCAAATAGAATTTAACTGAGACCACCAAAAACACTTAGTGTGTGACCCTTTAGGATTCTTTCTTGTTGGCATTAGGCGGGCTTGCCTAAAGTCTAAGAGTACTGTCTAGCAACGGGCCAAGGCACCCAAGAGAAAGAAATTGAAGTCGCAACAATGACATCCACATACGAACA
Source organism: Viscum album (assembly GCA_963277665.1). Classification (NCBI taxonomy): domain Eukaryota; kingdom Viridiplantae; phylum Streptophyta; class Magnoliopsida; order Santalales; family Viscaceae; genus Viscum; species Viscum album. Next base: position 314,707,870 of record OY728140.1, read on the forward strand.
CTCACTGTGTAATTTAGTCTCTTTATCTCAATATCTCATCAAGTTGGTTTCATGATAGTGTCATCAACCTTTATGCTTGATATATCATTCTTTGACTACTTGAAATAAATTCATAGTTACACCATGGCCATGGAATTTCATGAGATGGTTCTATTTCAATAAAAGGGTTGAGATATCAACTTCCATAAATGGAAGGGACAAATCCTTTATCGACTTATCCATTAATAACATGTCATTCGTGACGCACCCAATGTACCCTACTTCCCGCCAACTGTATGCATGACGGTTTTTGTTAGTAAATCAAAATGTGCGAGTCATGACATGTATTAATGATAATCTTAAAGTATAAGGACCATTACACACACTCGCAGATAAGAATATCCTATGACACCAAAACATACTGAATTCTTAATGGCGGGTATGTTCTCATAATCTCTCATGTTGGAGATTACCAAGTGAAAACTTCATGAGAAGAAGTCTCATCTGCTTATGAGTACTCACACCTGACAGTCTGTATACTATGTGTCCCATCATAGTATTTCATCTAACCGTAGAACTATATTTAAGAATATTTTGATATCACTTCAAGGATCTCATCATAGCAAGGAACTATTATAACCTTGTCAATGTGACAAATACTCCATGACATTATTACACTATAGTCGTACAGAACAATGACCAATATGTAATAAGATGTTTAATATTTAAATATATTAAATATTCATGTAATCAAATTACAAATAGTTGGTTCTAGGACACCAACTCTTACAAACTCCTACTTGGACTAGAGCCAACTGCCTACGAATTTCAGTCTGCTAGACCTCACATGATGATCATGTTTCTGCTAAGTCAATACTTTAGTGAAGGGGCCCACCCCGTTGTCTTCTATGGAAATACTGCTCACTGGAACTTCACCTCTCTGAGAAAAATCCCTCAAGAGATGATACTTTTGAATTATGTGCTCCGTCTACTGATATGACATTTTCTCTTTTGTGAGAGTCACCGCTACAGTATTATCATAGTATAGTGTGATGGGATCTTTACTACTAGGTATCACATCCATCTCCTAGATGAAGCTTCGCATCCAAACTACTTCTTTAGCTGCCTCAGAAGCTTTGATATACTCGGACTCTACTGTAAAATCTAAAACCACACTCTGCTTTCAGCTCTTCCATCTCACTGCACCTCCATTCAAAGTGAAGATGTATCCCGTTTGCGACTTCATGTCATCTTGATCAGTCTGGAAACTATCATTTGCATATCCTCTAATGACTAGTTTCTCATCTCCTCCATAAACCAGGAACATATCCTTATTGTACCTCATATACTTTAGGATAGTCTTAACTATCATCCAATGGTGGTCACCTGAGTCAGCTTGATATTTTCCTACCACACTCAATGCGTAGACAACATCCAACCTAGTACATAGCATGGAATACATGATTGACCCAATCGTTGATGTTTGTGGAGTCCTTGTCATTCTCTTTCTTTCCTCATGTGTTTGAGGACACATTTTTTTGGAAAGATGAATCTCATGTGACACTGGAAACAATCCCCTCTGGGATTGTTCCATACTGAATCTCTTCAGTATCTTATTAATGTATTTACTTTGACTTAGGCCCAGCAATCTCTTGGATCTATCATGATTGATCTTTATCCCAAGAATATATGTTGCCTCGCCCAAGTCCTTCATGGAGAATCATTTATTAAACCATGACTTAACAGACTATAAGACCGATATCTCGTTTCCAATAAGTAATATGTCATCAACATATACTATTAGAAAAACAACTACGCTCCCACTAAACCGTTTATAGACACAAGGCTCACATTCGTTCTTAATAAAACCAAATTCCATTATAGCTTCATCAAAACGAATGTTCCATGACCTGGATGCTTGATTTAATCTATAAATGGATTTCTACAACTTGTATACCTTATTGGCATCCTTTGGAGTCATAAACCCTCTAGGTTGTGTCATGTATACATCTTCCTAAAGGTTCCCATTAAGAAAGGTTGTTTTGACATCCATTTTTCAAATCTCGTAGTCATGGTAAGCGGAAATGGACAATAGAATTCTGATGGATTTCATTATTGTAACCGGTGAAAAGGTTTCATTATATTCAATGTCTTGACACTATTTAAACCCTTTTGTAACCATTCGGGCCTTATAGGTACTAACTTGTCCTTCCATGTTTAGTTTCTTCTTGAATACCCATTTGTAAACAATGGGTTTTACATCTACTGGAGGGTTTACCAAAATCTATACTTGGTTTTAATATATGGAATCCATTTTAGAATTCATGGCTTCTTTCCACTTGGAAACATCTATACCACTTACTGCTTCCTTGTAGGTTAGAGGATCATTATTATCAACCAATCATAATTCACCATCCTTGGTAACTAGAAAACCATATAGTTTCAGTTCTCTAACCTCTCTTGTACTCCTATACAGTTCTTGTGTCTCTAGAACAGTTCTTTCTTCCACGGGGCTTTGTGGAATCTGTTCTTGTACCAACTCTTGTATATCTTGTGTATCGACTTCATCGAAGTCTATCTTGCTCCCACTATCTCTTTTGGAGATGTGCTCTCTCTCAAATAATATGGTGTGTATTTCCACTATAAACTTTTTTTCTAAGGGGTTGTATAGGTAATATCATCTTATTTCCTTGAGGTATCTTATAAAGGTACACTTTGTGCCATGGGGTGCAAGTTTGTTACCTGAAGAGGCCTTAACAAACGTTTCACTTCCCCAAACATGTAAATTTGATAACATGGCTTTCTTTCCACTCCAGAACTCGTATGGAATACCATTTATCAATTTTTTTGGTACTTGATTTAGTATGTGCGTTTTTGTTTGTAACACATATCCCTAAAAGGATAATGGAAGACTTGCATGACTCATCATTGATCTCACCATGTCCAACAAGGTGTGGTTCCTCCTTTCACTCACACCATTCCACATGGGTGTGTAAGGAGGAGTGAGTTGGGATAGGATATCAAACTCCCGTAAGTAATCGATGAAGTCTTGATTAAGATATTCTCCACCTTAGTCTGAGCGGAGTTTCTTAATCTTCTTACCAAGCTGGTTCTCAACTTCATTCTTGTATTCTTTGAACTTATCAAAAGAATCCAACTTATACCTCATTAAGTAGATATATCCATATCTACTAAAATCATCAGTAAAAGTTATGAAGTATGAGTACCCACCCCTTTCTTCAACTATAAATGGACCACACACATTGGTATGAATCAATTCAAGAAGCTCTTTAGCCCTCTCACCTTTCCCACTAAATGGGGTTTTTTTCATTTTTCCTTGTAAACATATATGACATACACCAAGTATTTTTCATTTGAAATAATCTAAATATTTGTCTTGATGTAACTTTGTCAAGCATTTATTGTTTACATGACCTAGCCGGTGATGCCAAAGTTGGGTGTGGTATGATTCATGCGAAGTATCTTTGTTATAAATTGTCATTACTTGGTTTTTATAATCCAACACATAAAAACCGTTGTATAAATTTTCCCTACCAAAACAAATATTATCTTTGTAAAAGAAGCAACATTAATTTCCAATTTTGAAAACAAATACATATGTATCTAATATGGATATATAAATAATGTTTTTAGTAACAGACGGAACATAATAACAACCCTTCAACACCAAGATCATTCCAGTTGGCAACGTGAGGTGGTAGTCCCAGACAGTTGTAGTAGCAAGCCTGGCTCTGTTGGTTGATCGTAGATATACCTCCCCTCAGTCAATCTTCCTGAATCTACTTGGTTCTTATATTTAGATACATATGTGAGAACCAAAAGCTGTATCTAAAACTCAATTTTTAGAAATAGATAGATTGCATTCAATAACAAACGCACCTGAAGCTTCCCCTTGCTTCTTAGGCTCAGTGAAGTTCTTCTTCTAGTGTCCCTTCTTGCCACATGTGAAAAAAACAACTTCATATTCCCTTCCCTTGCCTCACCTTTGATCTTCCTTTTCATGGAAGGGTGTGAAAGAAGCTTTGAGCTTAAATCTCTTCGCCTTCTCTTCCCTCTTATTCACCATAAGGACAGAAATATTTGTGCGCTTCATATCTTTGTACACTTAGCGAATGAGGATAATAATATCATATAGAGACTTATCAATGTTTTTCATATTAAAATTAACAAAAAATCTGAAGAATCTATAAGGGAGTGATGCAATAATGAGATCGGTACTCAGTTCTTCAGGAATTTTAAACCCTAGAACCTCCAGACGCTCAATGTAGCCAATGATATTGACTACGTGAGGCCCAGCTGGGGAACCCTCTCCAAGCTTACTCTTAAAGAGTTCCTTTAATATCTCAAACTGTTCTTATATTTATCTCTCCTAGTAAATACCACGGAGGTGCTAGAGCATGATATAGGCATCCATGTTTTCGTGAGACTTCATAAACTCACTAGACATTGATGATAGTATCAAACATTGAACATCAACCACGTCATTCATATTTTTCTCATAGACCAAGAACTCTTCATAACTTTCCTCTTGGGTAGACGGATCAGGTAATGCTGACTCCAGCACTTAAGACTTTCTTTCATGGCATAGAATAACCCAAAGGCATCTAAACCATTCCTGGAAGTTACTGTTGGTGAGGATGTTGTCTTTATCCAGAATCCATCGCAAGGATAGTGTGGTTGAAGAGCTTGTCATTTTATTCTACAATTAAAAAATCAAATGATTAGAACTTTCTTGATTACATTTTATGAGAAATAATAAATTATTTTTTTTTGAAGTCTCCTACTATTTTATCAAGTCTAAATGGCCCTCACCATTGAACTCAGAATGTCCAGTTGTCATGAAATTCTAGTGGAAAGGATCTATATTCTCATTTTCATAACCCCAACAAGGGTTGGTCAAGCTATTTGAAGGTATTTGGGTAGGCAGGTCTTTATCAACTGCGGGCTTGAAGGTCCTTGATCCGTTGAGTGGACTCTCTAATCCTGAAATCCTGATTTTGATTTCCTCAACACTTGCCTCCAATATTACACCAAGTCTAGCAAGGGATACTCCTCTTGATGCAATATGGTTAAGTCAAACCTAAACCTTTCATAAGGTCTTTTTGTATCAAATTAAGTGTCCCAACAAAGGTTGTTCAAACACATAGTTTCATTGAGTCTTACTCTTAATCAAATAAAGGAAGGCTTAGTCTGATATAATATTTTGTTGGTGGATTTTTATCTCTTATGCATAAATTGCCTTATTATCTTTATCACATGCTTGTTAATATTAAGTGGAACTTACTTAAGTGATTAACCATGTCTTGATAATATTTACGTACAATCCTAGTTTATTTAAGTTACATATGGCATGCTTGTTAGTTCATTAATTATGTGATCGTGACAACACATCCATAATGAAAAACCATGTAACTGACAGAAATAAAATAAAGGGAATGATCATGAGTTTTTCCCTAATGGTTAGTTTATCTAATGGTTGATAAACTAAGCCTGGCCTAGGGGAGAAACACCTTCATGTTTACAACTTTCCACATGTCCACCTTTGTATCTTCTTGGATTGGTTTCACCTCAACTCCTGACTTGGACCGCCTCCACTAGCTTGAGAGCTTCATCCATTACATATGTTTTTTAAACTCACACGCAGGTGAGGGGTAAAAGGGGGTTTACATTAAAAAAATCATGGTCACACAGACCCTACATATTAATGAGGAGATATGGTGCACAAAACAACAATTAATTTAATAAATAAATTAAAAGGAAACCAATCACGTACAAAGGTTTTGGTCAAGCTCGTGATCACCGACATACATGCAATGAGTTGCGCATTTAATAAAACTAGCATTCAATTATTTAATTCTTCTTATTAAGACAATTCATGCTTGAATCGGTTAATTATTATCTTTAATTAATCAATCCTTTTATCTTAATCCTTTTCTGAATTTCCTTAAGATTCTCATCCTTGTACATAAATGCACCTTGGAGGTAACCTTGTGAATACTCGTTCGAATCTACCCAACATGTATAATATTCACATACTGTTTTACTCTTATGACATATGGCATACAATATGTTTCAATTCATAGAGTAACAACTTGTAGTAAGATTTATACATGATATGTAGTTCTGAAAATTACACAAACATTAAAGTTATAATTCTGTGTAATTTGGTAAAGTATACGGCGTGTAGTTCTGACTACATGGCATGTACTACCTTCACTATCTTTCCTGAAGTACATGCCTAGGGACTCAGAGTATGAAGCGTACTTCGGAAATTTTGGAGTACACGATGTGTACAGTGAGCTACACGTTGTGTTGTATCTGTGTTACACAGTTACCGATCGGCTTAGTCATGTATGGGATACATGTTTTGGCCCCTGACCCGAAAGGGACTACATGCCGTGTGCAGTGGGCCACACAGCGTGTAATCTGGTAAGCGTGTGTCTATCTGTCCCGATCAACAGATGGTGTAGAATTAACTACACCACGTGCAATAAATGTACACGGCTTGAGTAATTTCCGAATTACTCCCAATGTGTTGAACACGACTATACGACGTGTAGTCCGGATTACATGACATGTATGGAAGAGAACGCGTTGTGTAAGTCCGAACACACGGCATGTACTTTCGTGTCACCCAGACAGAATTGTCGATGCCTCCTGATGAGTTCTCCATTTTAATTTTAATCAAAAAATCATTTGTCTCTGTGAAATATGAGAGAAATGAAGAGGGAGAACAGTTCTCGAAATCCAGTTTAAAAGAATGATTAACCTTGAATTGAAAAAAAAATTATTAAACCATAAATCATCAAAAAATTATTTAAATAATTATAAACTATGATGAACCTGGCTCTGATACCACTTGTAGGTTCCGAGTGCAGTGGAAGCGTGGTTGGGCCGGTGTACAACTTTAATTTTTACCATGATCAATGATTATTCTGGGATCCATACGATGATGAATGTCAGTCTCCATGAAATAGAATCAAAGATTTAGATAAAGGAAGAGTCCTAAAACATTTAGATAGGATCATGCACATCATGTTTATAATTAATTTAAATTTAATTTATGAAGAAATAAAATACCTGGTTCTTCGATACTTTATTCGTTGATGATGTTGATTGTCCGGGATGACCCTTTCGGATTGTCTTGTTGCGCTTGCGAGGATCCAAACCAGAATCACTCTAGCGGTGATCCACACGTGCTCTAATGGTCTCTGATTGACGTCACTCTCTTTCTGAGTGCTAGCGTGGTGTAGCGAATGTCTTGTGTCGATCGATTTTGATCACCTGCTCTTTGATCCTGAAGAACGTCCCTCGTTCTATAGAGGGAAAGAGGAGAGGAGTTGAGAAAAAATTCCTAACTTGGAATTGCTCTTGCGTCACCGGTTTCTCGTACATGGAACAATAGACGTACCTATCTATTTATTGACATGGGGATTCAGTTATAATATTTAATTGCGTAACAGCAATTAAATACATTCATAACCTTAAAGAAAACTCATGTTGCATAATAACAATAATTGTGTCATTATTTGTGGTGTGCCAACTTGTGAAAAACGGAATCATAAATAAAATCTCATGTCACTTAATTATAGCAGCGTTATAATTATTTAGTTTTGTGTCAACTAGTTAAATAATTATTTACCATCTTGCAAATAATTATTTTACTACCAGACTGACCTTGGTCCGCTCGAACTCCACTTCCATTTATTGAATACCCGAATAAATAAATAAATAGTTTATTCTCTTAAATAAATATTTTATTTACGAACTAATAAATAAATATTTATTAAATGTTCAATAAAATAAATAAATATATTTTTATTCACAATCCCGTGAATAAATATTTATTTAATTTATGCAATCATTTTAATTTGAATAAAATTATTCCACGATCTTGACAATAATATTTATTCCATTAATTAAATTCAAATAGAATTTAACTGAGACCACCAAAAACACTTAGTGTGTGACCCTCTAAGATTCTTTCTCATTGGCATTAGGCGGGCTTGCCTAAAGTCCAAGAGTATTGTCTAGCAGCGGGCTAAGGAATCCAATAGAAACAACTTGAAGTCGCAACAACGATATCCACATAAGAATGATCAATGTGTAATATAGTCTCTTTATCTCAATATCTCATCAAGCTGGTTTCATGATAGTGTCATCAACCTTTATGCTTTATATGTCGTTCTTTGACTACCTGAAATAAACTCATCATTACACCATGGCCATGGAATTTCGTGTGACGGTTCTATTTCAATCAAAGGGTCAAGATATCAACTTCCATAAATGGAATGGACAAATCCTTCATCGACTTATCCATTGATAAGATGTCATTAATGACGCACCCAATGTACCATACTTCCCGCCAACTGTCTGCGTGACGGTTTTCGTTAGTAAATCAAAGTGTGTGAATCATGACACATATTAATGATAATCATAAAGTGTAAGGACCATTACACATGCTCACAGATAAGAATATCCTATGACACCAAAACATGCTGAATTTTTAATAGCGGGTATGTTCTCATAATCTCTCATCTTGGAGATTACTAAGTGAAAACTTCATGAGAAGAAGTCTCATCTTCTTATGAGTACTCGCACCAGATAGTCTATATACTATGTGTCTCATCATAGTATGTCATCCAACTACATAACTATATTTAAGAATATTTTCATAGCACTTCAAGGATCTCATCATAGAGAAGAACTGTTATGACCTTGTCAATGCGATAAATACTCCAGGACATTATTACACTATAGTCATATAGAACAATGAACAATATGTAATAAGATGTTTAATATTTAAATATATTAAATATTCATTTAATCAAAATACAAAAATTTGGTTCTAGGATGTCAACTCTTACACACTGATGGTCCATAGAAACAATCCTTTGATTGAGTAAGTGTTTTAAACTTCTATGATCGGTACGGACTTCAAACTGCCGGCCCAACAAGTATTGCTTCTAATTCTGAATAGACATCACCAAAGTCATAATTTCTTTTTCATAGGTAGAATTTACTAAAAATGTGTCAGATAAAGCTTTGCTAAAATATGAAAGAGGTTGTTCTGCTTGCAAAAGTACAGCTCCTATTCGATACCCTAATGTGTCACATTCAACAACAAATTTTTTAGAAAAATTGGGCATTTCTAGAATAGAGGTTGTTGTCATTTGCAATTTTAATTGTTCAAAGTCCTGTTGAGCTTCTTTTTTTCATCGATAAGCCCCTTTATTAGTCGTCATGGTCAAAGGTCGTGCCATTTTCCCATAATGTTGAATAAATTTTCTGTAATACCCCGTTAAACCCAAAAATCCCCTAACTTCCTTAATGTTATTGGGTATTTTCTGCTGTTTGACTGCAATCAGTTTCTTGGTGTCCATAGATACTCCCTGGGCAGAAATTATGTGACCCAAGTATTCGACAGAACTCTTTCCAAAGGAAAATTTCTTTTTGTTGGAAAACAGTATATTATCTATCATCAACTTCAGCATGATTCGTAGTAATTTTAAATGTTCATTCTAATGACTACTATAAACCAATATATCGTCAAAAAATACTAATACTCCCTCGAAGTAAAGATCGAAAATTGTATTTATTGTAGCTTGAAAAGTGGTTGGTGCATTCATCAATCCGAATGGAATTATGAAGTACTCGTAATGCCCTTCATGAGTCTTAAAAGTTGTTTTTTCAACATCATCTCCCTTCATTCTAACCTAATGGAAACCGGATTTTAGATCTATCTTAGTAAAGAGGTCCCATACAACTCATTTATCAACTCTTCAATCATAGGTATAGGATGTCGATCTGGTATTGTAAATTTGTTCAAAGCCCTATAATCAACACACATCCTCCATCCACCATCTTTTTTCTTTACCATAATGATAGGACTTAAATAGGGGGTGTGGCTATGTCTTATGAACCCTTGTTCTAAAAGTCTCTGAACCTATTTTTTTCACTTCATTCTTCATGTGGAAGGATAGCTTATAGGGCCAAATGTTCACTGGATTTTTCCCATCCTTTAGCCGAATTGAATGGTATGTTCCTCTGTGTGGGGGTAGCTTCTTTGGTACCTCAAAAACCCTACTCTACTACTACAATAGTTCTTGCATTTGAGAAATTTGATTTGAATTTAGTTTGTCTGCTTAGAAACTGTTTGGCCCACTACTTCCCACTAAATTCCCTATACCACATAACTAGTTCTACCCAAATATTCTTGCAAATATCCTAATACTTCCATAAACTGATTCACCCCCTATAATAATACATGTTTACTCTTCCACACAAACTCCATTATCATTTTTTTCCAATGTGATTTGACATACCCCAAGGTTTCTAACCAAGATATACCCAAGACCAAATCTGGACCACATGTATCAAATATATAAGCATCGATATCAAAATATATCTCTCCCAAATTCAATTTTAATGTCTTACACATATCCTTATATTCAACCCAATGCTCATCCCTCATTCTAATATAATTCGGTTTGGTCTTGCTGATCTGTATCGTGAGGGAATTTAACAATTGCTTAGATATGAAGTTGTGACTAGCACCACTGTCCACTAATACTAATACCGGAACCCCTTCCAGTTTAACTTCCATATTCATGATCTTCTTGGAGATAGTTTTGTTTGATTCTTATTCACAAATAGTTTTTCCATCATTTTCATCTCTTTAAGCTCTCCTTAAAGTTCTACTGAACCTACACCATGCCCTTGTTCTTCTTCATTGTCTTCTTGAGGTTATATACATTCCCAGACCATGATTTTATAGCCTCTTTTTGGATGTTCAGGTGTAAACCGCTGCCCGCATGAAAAACAGAGGTCTTTGTTTCTTCTCTCCTCATATTCTTCTTTTGAAAAATTTCGCACACCCTTCCATTGTGTAACCAGACCTCCTCTATGTTCCTGCTCATTACCTACTATAGGTGGTAAAACACACACCGTATTAGTGTTCCACCCTCTTCCTAGAACTCCTGTTGCTCCCTGTCGCAAATGTGGTAAAGGCTGCTTGATAATCCTTTTCACCTATAAGTCCCTCCCAACTCGTCATGCTAAAGTCAATAGTCATGTTTTAGTTACAGGGTCATGTGTCATAATTGTGCTCTCAATCTCAAGCTTCAATCCCCCAATAAAAATACTCATATACCATCGTTCTGTCATTTCATGAATCCTAAAATCATCTCGTTCAAAATCATCAATGTATGTATCCATTGTATCCAACTGTCGCAACTCCTTTAGATACATGAGAGGATCTTCAATAACACTCCCATATCTGCCAAGCATCTATTCAACTGTGACCACGTTAACTTATTTCTAATAGATTTTAAGGAAGTCATCCAATATTTCACTAAACCATCCATACATAGTTGTGAAATCAGAACCTTCTGATCTTATCGTGTTCGGTGTAAGAAGAAATATACCTCAGCTCGGGAAATCCAGGATACTGGATCTTCTCCTATAAATATCAGCATCTCAACCTGCCTAGCCAGTGCTCCTTCCTTCTATATCCTTTCAATTTTATCTTCATCTCCTTCCTGTCATACTTCTTCAACTTCAGTGAATCGCATACATCCACCACCTTCTTCTTCCGCCTGACTTTTCTTATATAATTGCTTCTGTCTGGAAATCTCAATCTGGTTCATAATACTCTAGTTTAGTTGACTCATAACCACTTTCAAACTTTTTAGTTATTGTTGGAACTCTATTTTCATTTCCAATAATGTTTTCTTGAGGTTCACCTAATGTTGGACTCCACTCTTCAAATCATTCACAATTGATTCCAGCTGTGTGACACGATTCTCCATTCTCGTGATCATAAACTTCTCAAATTGGACAGAAAAAAATCCAATATCCTTTTCCTTCTTCTTTCTCTCTCTTCTAGTCTCTCACTATAATTCTCTCCTTTGGGAGCTCTCAATGAAAGAACCAAATGATAAAGTAGAAAGAGAAAAACAGAAATTCTTACCCTTAACTTTATAGCAGATTTGGCCAACTTCTCTCTAGAAGAGCATCTCTCTCTAGAGATGAGTTTCTCAACCTCCAGGAAAATACCAGACTGACTCCCCATTCAGCCCCCTACTAACAATTATAATACAAATTAACAGAATAGGGACTTATTACAAAACTACCCCTGGTTGTTATAACTAATAGTAACAATTACATATCTACCCCTAGTTAGTTATAACAACCTAACAAAAAGAAACAAACACTACTACCTCCTCCTTTGGTACGTGTACAGCAGGGGTGGTCACTCAGCATAGTTTCCTGGCCCTCCTGCTCTATCACATCCCTCCCTCTATTATTATATAGAACCTATGTGTCCAAGGATATTTATATAATCCTCTTTAACCAATCCTTTGGTTCCCCTCACCTACGTGTGAGTAATGAATATTTGTAATTAATGGGGCATCTCAAGGCGTGTGGAGACAGTTCAAGATGGAACCATAATGATGTCAACCTAGGTGATACAAGGTGGACAGGTGGAATATTGTAACTAATGCTAAGGCCAGCAATAGGAGTTATTTCTCCTATGTCAAAGTTTGATTTAATTTCCTCTCATTAAATCAACAGTTAGATAAAGTTCGTGAATGGTTCATTTAATTATTTATTTATTTTTATCTATGCAATTATTTATTTTATGGATGAATGGTCGCAATCACATAAATAAATGAGATAATGTGCAAAGACGAAAATTAAATAAATGAATTATGCGTAAAGGTTTTATCCAACATGGTTAATTAATTAAATAACATCCACTTAATATTAATAAGACTTGTGAAGAATAAAACAAGATAAAATTTATACAGAATAAATTAAATTCCCTCAATTAAATATTAAGTCAGACTACGCATTTCATTACTTGATTTGGAATGAAACCATAGAACTAAGTGTAGATGGCCAAATTCTGGACACTTTCTTTTATTGGGGAGTTCTCATAAGTGTTTTGGGTTGACTTAACCGAAATTCTATTGATTTTAACAGTCAAAATCTATTCAATAAAAATTTGGAGGCAAGTGTTGAGGAAATCCAAGTCAGGATTTCATGATAGGGGAATCCACTCAATGAATCAAGGAGTTTCAAGTCCGCAGTTGGCAAGACCACCTACCTAATTACTTTATTATGGTTTTCATGGCCAAAGTTTGGATCATTAAGAAAGATAATGGGGATCTTTGCCACTAGAATGTTAAAACAACTAGACATTTTGTTAAGAACCAACACTGGATACTTGTATAATAGGAGAGAACTAGTAGAAAATACATGAAAAAGAGGAGGAAGAATAATTGTAAGACTCTTAAGAGAGTTTCCTCCCAAGACCTTAGGCCGGATCCCAAACCAAATGGCCAATACCCAAATATTATATTCCCTTCCCTCACTCTCTCCCTCATGCTTCCTTATTTATAGAAGATCTCACCTCTACATGGTCCCCCCCCCCTCTAAGGGTGTAATTTCGGGCTGGTATTGCCCTCCAAAAAATCGGGTTGCGAACCACATCAGACCACAAGATGTCTTTCCAAGGGAGACCTTGAGGTTATTTTATAATGAATAATAAAGACCGCATCAGACCACAAGTTCGATGTGGAATGCAGACTCCAACACTCCCCCTCAAGCTAGGTGTACCTAATTTGAACACATAAAGAAAAAAACAAAGCAATCAACAGATGCTACAAACACTCTCCCTCAAGCTGTACATGCCCAGCTTGATTAAAAAAACAATAAAATGAAAAAAAACACAAATTGTCGTGGTTTATGCTCTCCCTCAGGAAGGTGATGGATGATGGAAGAAGCCATTGAAAAGGATGTGTCAACAAGGCACCGGGAAATCCGCACTGGCGGTCTGGTCGTCAGAGCACTGGGAAAGTCACACGGGCGGGGTTGGTCGATGTGGCGCTGGGAGAACCCTGGAGTTAGTGAATGGGTGTCGCACGAGGAGGTCAACGCCCAGAACAGGGCAACCGTGAGGATGCGACGTGCAGGGACTCATCCTACATAAATAAACGGTGTGCAGGGAGGAAGTCAGCACAGGAGCATCGCACTAGGAGGGCCTATGCAGAAGGCCGAAGTGGAAGCGGAGGAGCCACGCAAAGGCGGAGGAGGTGCAGAAGTAGAAGAAGCAGTCGACCAGCAGGAGGAGGCGTGCACAGCGGACGGGATTCGGCCAGATCTAGGAGGGTTGTGTCGCTAGTGTCGTTGCATGCACAGGGAGAAGCTGTGGTGGACGAGATCCATCGGGAGGAGGCGCACACATAGCAGGAGGCGAGGCCGATGTGGATCGGGCAGCGCAAGCGGGAGGGTTGCGCGCATAGTGAGGGGGTCATCATGGCGCACAGAGGGAGGAATGTCGATCAGGGCTCGATCTGCCGGGAATGGGCGCAGAGGAGTCTGAAAAAAAAAGGCATGGCGTCCGTTGTCGAGCACACCAGGGAGGGAGGCAGGGCCGAGAAACCACAGAGGCGGGTCAGGAGTCTACATAGGGAGGTGCCAGGAAGATGGAAGGGGGTGGCGCTGATGGTGGCCAAAAGGCCAAGGGCTGCCGCCCCCCACTGAGGGAGAATTGATGGAAACCCTAGATGGGAAAAATGGGAGGGAGGGATCGGGTTAGAGAACATCCTCTGATACCATGTAAAATGATATAGAGGTGAACCTAATACCCAAGATGTCTCTCCAAGGGAGGCCTTGAGGTTATTTTATAATGAATAATAAAGACCATATCAGGCCACAAGTCCGATGTGGGATGCAAACTCCAACAAAAACATTTTTTTAACATTTTTTTTAAAACGTATTTTTTAAAACAACTTTTTTTAACATATTTTTTTAAGATTTTTTAAACGTTTAAAATTTTTTAAAAAACATTTATTTTATTTTTTATCAATCATTAAATTTTACAACTGAAACGTTTTAAATTTAATTTTCAATCATTTGACATGTTTTAAATTGTTCACTTCATGTGCTTCACAAAAACCCTCAACCTCAGCATTGCATGCCTATTATAATTGTAATATTTTCTTCAAGTTAATAAAAATATAAAATATAGACCAATTCAAAAAATAATTAAAGTATAAATAATTTATTTTGAAAACATCTGATAAAAAAATGAATCTATGGAAATTTTCATGTTTAAATAAATGTCATTCATCATAATAAAAAAACATGCATAATAATATGTGCAAGTTGTAAAAAGAAAATTAATGAGAGGTTGGGGTGTGTGTTAATTTTTTTTATAAATAGATTTATATATGTAAATATATATATAATATGTGAAAGTGGTAAAAAAACTAACAAGGGGTTGGGGTGTATGTTAATTTTTTTTCTAAATAAATTTATGTTTTTTTAAATCATATTTTTTCTAAACATTAATTTTTAAAAGTTTATATTAAACGTTTATTTTTAAAAAAAACTAACTTTTTTAAAAAAACATTTTTTTAATGTTTTAAATTTTTAAAATAGATTTATATATGTTAATATATATATAATATGTGCAAGTTAAAAAAATAAACAAGGGGTTGGGGGTGCGCAGGAATGGGTGGGTGTGTTAATTTTTTTTTCTAAATAGATTTACGTGTTTGTAAATGTATTTTAAAATCTTTTTTTTTCTAAATATTAATTTTAAAATTATATATTAAACGTTTATTTTAAAATGTTTTTTTAGTGTTTTTTTAAACATTTTTTTAAAATGTTTTTTTTAATTATTTAATTTTTAAAAATGGATTTATATATGTTAATATATGTATAAGATGTGAAAGTTATAAAAATATTAATGAGGGGTTGGGGGTGCGCACTAGTGGGTGGGTGTGTTAATTGGTTTTCTAAATAGATTTATATATATGAATATATATATAATATGTGTAAATTGTAAAAAAAAATTAATGAGTGGTGCACAAGAGTGGGTGAGTTGATTTTTTTTCTAAATTGATTTATATATGTATATATAATATATGCAAGTTGCAACATACATAAAAAAATAATAATATGGGAGGGGGGGCGTGCGCAAACATCAGTGGGTGAGTGTTTTTTTGTTAATATATAATGAGTTATTTTATATATATATATATATATATTATGTTACATCATTTATTTTAAAACGTTTTTCAAAATGTTTTAAAAAAAGATTTAAATATATAATATGTGAAAGTTGTAAAAAAAATGAGACGTGTGTGAGATTGAGTGTTAATTTTTTTTCTAAATTGATTATACATGTGAATATATATATAATATGTGAAATCTGTAAAATAAAATTATTGAAGGGTGCGCAGCAGTGGTTGAGTTAATTTTTTTTTCTAAATAGATTTATATATGTATATATAATATATATAATATGTGAAAATTGTAAAAAAAATTAATGAGGGGTGCGCAGGAGTGGATGAGTTAATTTTTTTTCGAAATTGATTTACATATGTATATATAATATATGTAAGTTGCAACATACTTAAAAATAATAATAATGTAGGAGGGGATGTGCACAAACATCAGTGGGTGAGTGTTTTTTTTTTTGTTAATATATAATGAGTTATTTTATATATATATATATATATATATATTATGTTAGATCATTTATTTTAAAAAAATAATTTTTTAAAAAAATATTTATATACATAATATGTGCAAGTTGTAAAAAAATGAATGAAGGGTGCTCGGCAGTGAATGAGTGTGTTATTTTTTTTCTAAATAGATTTATACATGTGAATATATATATAATATGTGTAAGCTGTAACATAAAATTATTGAGAGGTGTCCAGCAATTTTCGAGTTAATTTTTTTCTTAAATAGATTTATATATGTATATATAATATATATAATATATGTAAGTTGCAACATACTTAAAAAAATAAGGTGGAATTTATTGAGGGGTGCGCAGCAGTGGCTGAGTTAATCTTTTTTCTAAATAGATTTATATATATATATATATAATATATATGCAAGTGACGTGAGGCCATTGAATGGATGAATTGCTTGAATGAGAGTGACTTGAGGCCCTCGATGGCTAGTACTCGACAGGATTCGCATTATTAGACTCCTCCCCTAGAGGGTTTTATAAAAGTTTGATCGGATTATCCTTTTTTCCAAAGTTACAAAAAAAAATTGTAATTAAGTTCTTATAGATAAATACTCAATACCCCAATGGGCTTACCAAAATGAATCACATGATTAAGTGCTTTCTGGGTCATCTCAAACCTTTCATGATGTTTATCCTCAAAATTTGAATTTTACATACAAAGGATCGCTCAAAATATTAAAATTTTATTTTGGTGGAATCGGAGTGATTTCCACCTTATCAAAGAAAGAGGAGGATATGTAGTCATTTTGACATATCCTGATAAATATTTGGTCTTTGATCGATAGCTTCACTAAATGCAATTTTTCTTTCATCAAACGAGGGGGTAATCTAGAGGCTCGTCAATTGGCGAGATTTGGAAAATCTTGGGGTGATCATTGTTGGGTTGACTCTTTTCCTGATTAGATTTGTAAGTTGGGTGTTTTTTATTAGTAATATATTATCTCTTTTTCCTCAAAAAAATATATACAAGTTGCAATATACTTAAAAAAAATAAGGTGGGAGGGGGGCATGCGCGAACATTAGTGGGTGAGTGTTTTTTTGTAAATATATAACAAGTTATTATATATATATATATATATTATGTTAAATCGTTGATATATAATTATATATAAATATATATATTATTAATATATATATATAGTCTGGTGATTTTAAACCAGGCACTTGAAAACATGTGGTAGGGGGTTTGAGTCTCCCTACCGACAGTTTCCCAGTATTTTTTTTAGAGCGGGTGAGCTTTTACGGGTCGGGCTTCATACAGACCTGTGGGCTAGGATTTTACAGGTCGAGCTTCATACGGGCCTGCGGGCTAGGATTTTACGGGCCGGCCCGGCCCGACCCGCGGGTTGCCCAGGCCCGACCTGACAAACCATCAACCCAAGCACAGCCCGGCTCGGCTCGGGCTTTGTCGGGCTGGGCCACTCGGGTTTCCAGGTCGTTGGGCCAGAATTACACCCTTACCCCCTCTAATAACTAATATTCCCCTCCCCCATAACAAACTCTAACTCCCCTAACAAACCATCCTCACTTCAAAGATAGGTATAACTCTTAATAGAAACACCCCTCCGACTTCGGTCCTAACACTCGCCACCCCTTAAAACAGTCTTTTCCTCAAGACTGAAGAAAAGAAGCTAAATGTAGTGTCCCCTTGCTTCACAGAATTATCATGCAATATTCCAAATGGTCCTCCCTGCTCCATGGGCCTGCGACTCCTGTTGGCGATGCATCCTAGCGCCACCTACTCGCCAGGAAAACTCCTGGATGGTCCTTCTCGCGTTGTGGACCGACCATGTGTGTTGGTGCCCACTGTGTGGTGAGGTCTGCCTCCGAGTTCCCGCAACCCACCAGAAATAGTAGTGTGGGCCTCCTGCGAGACACGCGCTATTGACTAGTATGCATAACTCACCGTGTTGCTCCTACCAAAGTCATGTTGCATCCCAGTATTCAAATCCAAATAAATTCAGATGACTGCTTACCCTGCACGATACCAGTAAAATCTATCGTCGCTCCTGTGTGCAAACACAACGCTTTCAATTCCCCACACACCGTTGAATGTGTTTAAGTTTTTTGATTCTTTTTCAGTAGGGCCATCTCGTCAGAATTCACCGTCTGCAATGACTGCATCGCCTTGCTTTCCCTGCCTCCATATGACTCCAACAAATCTCCTCCCAGGAAGTCAGCAATGTATGCAGTAGTAGTTGTGTGCTCCTTGTGCTTCCCCTTGGTGTCGTCAGTGTCCAAAAGCTTGTCACCTGAGTTCTCCATGAGCAAAGAGGGTTGGTCATCTTCCAGGTACGACTGTGTTTCAGGGACAAGCATAGTTCCAATGAAGAACTAGCGAAATTCCTTATGCTCCTGCGAGTGTTGTTCCCAATACCTATGGCGCTCCTTGAGGGTCTCCATCATCAAGGTGATCTTATCTACAGAAGGTTTCAATTTTTCCATCGTTGTGTCGATACAGTCTAGGCGCTGCTCTGCTCTATCAAGACTGGCATCGAAGGTTGATTCAGTCACCAGAGCACCATCCTCCCGGTGGTAAAATCAACAACGTGCATTCCTCCCACGGTGGATTTTTTTTTCTTTATTATTTTTTTTGTCATGTTCTTTTGGTATCGTTGCTTACCTACGCAAAAAAAATCAGAGTCCCTATCCTCCCATGTGATCCGAAGATCCTAGGTGAATGCCCCTTCAGTGTGAGTAGAAGGTCCAGGCACGCTCACCTAGCGATCGGCAAGTTGAGGCACATATAGACGGACAATGGATGAGGTTCCGTTCCGGAATTGCGTGGAGACAACAGTGTGAACCGGAGATGAATGGAGGCGGATAGAAAACTAATAGCACCAGGTTGTGTGGTGAAAAAACAAATGGCCACAGTCCGTGTGGGGTTGTGTGTCCTCATCCAAGCGAGCCTGCTCTATATGCAGAAATACCTGGAACGATTCCTCGAAGAAGAACAGTAGAGGCGACCAGTGGCAGGTCGAGGCAGGTCAGACCAATTGTTAAGAACCAACACTGGATACTTGTCTAATAGGAGAGACCCAGCAAAAATACATAAAGAGGATGAAGAATAATTGGAAGAATCTTAGGAGAGTTTCTGCCCAAGCTCTTAGGTCGAATCTCAATCCAAATGGCAGATACCCAAATATTTTGTTCCCTTCCCTCTCCCCCCCCCCCCCCCATTTTTCCTTATTTATAATAGATCCCACCTCCATGTGGTCCCCCATCTAACAACTAATATTCCCCACCCCCATAACAAACTCCAACTCCCCTAACAAACTAACCTCACTTCAAAGACAAGTATACCCCTCAACAGAAACACCCCTTTAGCTTGGGTCCTAACACATTCGAGTTCAATGGTGATGGCTATTGAGATTTGATAAAATATTGGGAAATTTAATAAATAAATAAATTTAATTTATTATATCTCACTTATTTTGTAATCAAACAAAGTACTGATAATCTGATCTTTTTAATTGTAGAATAAAATTAAAATTTCATCATCCACACTATTCTTATGATCAATATTGAAGAAAGATAGTCTCCTAACTGGTAGTAACTTTTAGGAGTGGTTTAAACACCATCAGGTTTTACTACGCCATGAACGGAAATCTTATGTGCTAGAATCCTCAATGCATGATCCGCCTGTAAAAGAGGCAAGTGATGAAGAGTTCCTTGTCTATGAAAAATATTTGAGCGACACAGTCGATGTTCAATGTTTGATACTTTCATCGATATCTAGTGAACTAATGAAGTCTCATGAAAACATGGATGCGTATACCATGCTTGAGAACCTCCGTGGTCTTTACCAGGAGAGATTTTGATGAGAACGATTTGAGATTTCCAAGGCGCTTTTTCAAAGCAATCTTGGAGAGGGTTCTCTAGTTGGGCCTCACGTATTCAAACTCATTGGCTACATTGAGTGATTAGAGATTTTAGGGTTTAAACTCCCCAAAGAACTGGGCACCGACCTTATTATAGCACCACTCCCTCAGAGCTTCTCCAGTTTTGTTGTGAATTTTAATATAAATGACATTGAGAAGTCTCTATCAGATTTTATTACTCTTTTTCTCCAAGTAAATAAGGATACAAAGTATGAAAAATCTTTTGTCCTTGTAGTGACTAAATAGAAAGGGAAAGTGAATAGCTTTAAACCCAAAGATTCGTCATTCCCTTACAAGAAAAGGAAGATCAAGGGGCAATCAAGGTAATAGGATGTTATCTGTTTCGCATTTGGCAAGAAGGGCCACTGGAAGAAAAACTACATCTAAACAAAGAAGCAAGGGGAAGCTTCAGGTGCATTTGTTATTGAGTGGAATTTATCTGTTTTTAAAATTTAGGTATTATATATAGCTTGTAGTGCTCACATATGTATTTAAATACAGGAACCAAGTAGATTCTGAAAGATTGACTGATGAGAGGTTGATCTTCGAGCAACCACCGGAGCTAAACTTATTGTAGTAGCTATTGAGGACTACCACCTCACGTTGCCAACCGTAATGATCTTGATTTTAAAGGGTGGTTATTATGTGCCTTCAGTTACCAAAAACATTATTTCTATATCCAAATTTGATAAGAATGGATTTATTCTCAAATTTGGGAATAAATGTTGTTTCTTTTATAAAGATAGCATTTTTTATGGTAAGATGAATTTAAATAATGGTCTTTATGTGTTGGATTACACGAATCAAATAATGGAAATCGATAACAAAGTTACTTCACATGAATCATACCACACCCAACTTTGGCATCACTGGCTAGGTCGTGTAAATGAAAATCACTTGACTAAATTACATCAAGATGGATATTTAGATTTTTTTGAACTAAAACCACTCGGTGTATGCCACGCATGTTTACAAGAAAAAATGACCAAAGCCCCATTTAGTGGTAAAGGTGAAAGGGAAAAAGAGAATCTTGAATTAGTTCATATCGATGTGTGTGGACCATTTCCTATTGAAGAAGGGGTGGGTACTCATACTTCATAACTTTTATTGATAATTGTAGTAGATATGGATATGTCTACTTAATGAGGTATAAGTCGGATTCTTTTGACAAATTCAAAGAATACAAGAATGAAGTTGAGAACTAGCTTGGTAAGAAGATTAAGAAACTTTTCTCAGACTATGATGGAGAATATCTTAATCATGACTTCATTGATTATCTACGGGAGTTCGGGATTTTATCTCAACTCACTCCTTATACACCTCAGTAGAATGATGTAAGTGAAAAGAGGAACCGCAAATTGTTGGACATGGTGAGATCAATGATGAGTCATGCGAGTCTTCTATTATCCTTTTGGGGATACGCATTACAAACAATAGCATACATACTAAACTGAGTGTCAACTAAAACAAAAAATGGTATACCATACCAATTATGGAATGGAAAGAAACCCGTGTTGTCTTACTTACATGTGTGGGACTGCGAAGCATTTGTTAAGGCCTCTTCAGGTAACAATCTTGCACCCCGATGCACAAAGTGTCTTTATAAGGTATCCCAAAAAAACAAAGGGATACTACCTATATAATCTTTCACACAAAAAGGTTGTGGTTGACAGAAATCTCACATTTCTTGAAGTGGATCATATCTCTAAAAGAGATGGTGGAATCAAGATAGACTTCGATGAAGTCCAGGCTCAAGATATACAAGAGTTCGCATAGGAACAAATTCCACAAAGCCCTGTGGAAGAAAAAATTGTTCCAGAGACACAATTACTGGGTAGGAGTATCGGAGAGGTTAGAGAACCAGAACGGTATAGTTTTCTTGTCACCGAGGATGGTGACTCATTATTAGTTGATAATAATGCTCATCTAACCTACAAAGAAGCAGTAAGTGGCATAGATGTTACCAAGTGGCAAGAAGCCATGAATTCTGAAATGGATTCCATATATCAAAACCAAGTCCAGATTTTGGTAAAACCTCCAGTAGATGTAAAACCCCTTGGTTGAAAATTGGTATTCAAGAAGAAAATGAACATGGAAGGACAAGTCAGTACCTATAAGGCACGACTAGTTGCAAAAGGATTTAAACAGCGTCAAGGCATTGACTATGATGAAACCTTTTCACTAGTTGCAATGCTAAAATCCATCAGAATTATACTTGTCATTGTGGCTTTCCACGATTATGAGATTTGGCAAATAGATACCAAAACAGTCTTCATTAACGGAAACCTTCAGGAAGATATCTATATGACACAGCCCGAAGGGTTTGTGACTCCAAAGGATACCAACAAGGTATGCAAGTTGCAAAGATCCATTTATAGATTAAAGCAAGCATTCAAGTCATGGAACATTCATTTTGATGAGGCCATAATGGAATTTTGTTTCATAAAGAACGAATACAAGTCGTGTGTCTATAAACGGTTTAGGGGGAGTGCAGTCGTTTTCTTAATAGTATATATTGATGAAATATTACTCATAGGAAACGAAATATCATTCTTACAGTATGTTAAGGCGTGGTTGAATAAATTTTTCTCTATGAAGGACTTGGTCAAGGCATCATATATTCTTGGGATCAAGATCTATCGTGATATATCAAAAATGTTGCTCGGCCTAAGTCAAAGTACATACATTGACAAGATATTGAAGAGATACAGTATGGAACAATCCAAGAGGAGATTATTTCTAGCATCATATGGCATTCATATTTCTAAGAAAATGTGGCCTCAGACACATGAGAAAAGAAACAGAATGACAAAGATTTCATAAGCATCAATGATTGGGTTAGTCATGTATGTTATGCTATGTACTAGGCTAGATGTCGCCTACATATTAAGTGCGGTAAGAAGATATCAAGGTGATCTAGGTGACTATCATTGGATAGAATTCAAGACTATCCTAAGTATCTGAGGTGTACTAAGGATATATTCCTGGTTTATAGAGGAGATGAGGAACTAGTCATCAGATGATATGAAGATGCTAGTTTCCAAACTGATCAAGATGACATGAAGTCACAAACAGGATACATATTCACTTTGAATGGAGGTGTTGTGAGCTGGAAGAGCTCAAAGAGGACTATGGTTACAAACTCTACAGCAAAGTTCGAGTATATTACGGCTTCTGAGACAGCTAAAGAAGCAGTATGGATGCGCAACTTTGTCCAAGAACTTGATGTGGTACCTAGTAGTAAAGATCTTATCACACTCTATTGTGATAATATTGCAGTGGTGGCTCTTGTAGAAGAGTCAAGGTCACATCAGCGGATGAAGCACATACTTCAGAAATATCATCTTTTGAGGGATTTTTCTCATAGAGGTGAAGTTGCAGTGATTAGTATTTCCACGAAAGACAACATGGTGGACCCCCTGACTAAAGTCTTAGACTCAGCAGAAACATGACTATCATATGAGGTCTGGCGGACTGAAGTTCGTAGGCAATTAGCTCTAGTCCAAGTGGGAGTTTGTTGGAGTTGGTGTCTTAAGACCAACTGTTTGTACTTTGATTGCATGAATATTTGATGTATTGAATATTAATAAATCTTCTTATTGCATATTGTTTGTTGTTCTGCATGACTCTAATGTAATAATGTCCTAGAGTATATGTCGCATTGATAAGATCATAGTAGTTCTCCACTATGATGAGAACTTTGATGTGTCATGACAATATTCTCAAATAATGTTTTGTGGTTGGATAACGTACTATGATGGGAAACATAGTACATAGACTGTCAGGTACGAGTACTTGTATGCAGATGAGTCTTCATCTCATGAAGTTTGCACTTGGTAATTTATAAGGCAAAAGATTATGAGAACAGACCCGACAGTAAGAATTCCACATGTTTTGATGTCATTGGATATTCTTATCTACGAGCGTGTGTGATGGTCCTTAGACTTTAAAATTATTATTAATGCATGTTACAACTCACGTACTTAGATGTAGTTCGTAAACCATGACGATAACAGTTCATGGAGAAGTTGGATACGTTGGGAACGTCACGAGTGACATGTCATTAATGAATAAGTTGGGGAATAATTTGTCTCTTCTATCTTTATTGAAGTTAATATCTTGGCTCTTTGATTGAAATAGAATCATCACATTAAATTCCATGGTCATAGTGTAATAATGTGTTTATTTTAGATAGTCACAGAAAGACATATCGAGCATATAGGTTGGTGACACGGTTATGTAACCTGCTTGATAATATATTGTGACAAAGGGATTATATTACACACTGAGCGTTCGTATGTGGTTGTCAACGTTGCGACATTAAATTCTTTCTCTTGGGTGTTTTGACTCATTGTTAGACAGTAATCTTGAAACTTTATTCAAGTTCGCCTAATGCCAATAAGAAAGAATCCCAGAAGGTCACACACTAAGTGTTTTCGTTGATCTCGGTTAAATTCTATTTGAGTTTAAAAAATGGAATAAATATTATTCTAAAGTCTGGGGAATAATTTTATTCAAGTTATATTGATCGCATAAATTAAATAAATATTTATTCACCAGCATGTGAATAAAATATTTATTTTATTTATTGAATATTTTAATAAATATTTATTCGCTAGATTGTGAATAAAATATTTATTTATGAATAAAATATTTATTTGGTTCAATAAATGATAGAAGAGTTCGAACGGATCAATACCGAGTCTGACGAAAAATATTAATTAACAAGACTGTTACATAATATTTGTTTTTGCGCAAGTTGGTGCGCGCCACAAAATAATAATAATATAATTATTATTCTGTGGTATGGGGTTTATTAAAGGTAATAAATGTTATTTAATTGCCGATATGCAATTAAATAATATTTTAACTTAAATCCTAACACTATAAATAGACGACTATGTATATTGTGTGGAATATCCAAAAACTGAGAATAGAGAATTATTGCGCAAACAAATTCTCTCTCAACTCCTCCTCTCTCCCTCTCAAAAACGAGAACTGCAAGAGATATTTCTTCAAGACCGAAGAACGAGCGATCGAGAACAAACAGCGCAAGACATTCGACTCGCTGCGCTAACACTTGGAGATCGAGTGGTGTTGCTCGGAGATCATAAGAGCACGTGTGAATCACCGCTAGAGGGATTTTATCCTTAGATCCTCACAGCGCAACGAAGTTAATCTGAAAGGGTCTTTTCGGACGCTCATCATTCACCAACTAAGAAAGTTCCTAAACCCATGTATTTATTTCTTCAAATATTAAATAAATTAATTATAAATTTGACGTGCAAGATCTTCGCTCATGGTTTCGAACAATGATTATTAAAAGAAATTTTAATATATCACCCACCTTCGTATGCTTTCGCTTCACCCGAAACCAACATAAAGGCTATCAGCTGATATATAAGGGTAAATGAGTCTTCCCAGAAGATACGTAAGGGTAAAAAATGCTTACATAAGGGTAATCAGTTGGAGAAAATGTGAGATTGCTATAGATAAAATTTAGAGGATGCATCGATGATATTCAAATGATAAATATCATGTCACTTTAGAGAATGATCATGAAACTAGCATAGATATGAGGAAGAATGTTGAACTGTGATGAAGAATATTGTGAGATGTGGATCATTTTATAGTAAATAACCAAGGAAGAGAAATAGAATGAAGATAGAGAAAGGCTTGTGCCCTGAGAAGATCCTTCACACCATAACAGATTAGTTCATGTGGTAATGCACATGTGGACAATGAGATACATATTTCATGGAAAAGAAGATGTCGTGAAAATTACAAGAATCTCGAGTAAAGGAAGTTGAGATTTATGCGAAGTGAAAGGTGTGGGATATCAATATTATAGTTTATTATTATATAGCTATGTTTAAATATTTAAAGTCCAAATATCAAGGAGGAGATCACATTACTTATTTTATATATTTTTCCATATTCAAACTACATAAATAATATTCACATGATCTTTGAATAAAATAAAGAAAGAAGAGATTGTGGGGTGTTAAAATAGGGGAAAAATATTGATAAAATTAATATTGTATTCTACTGTTGATTCAGTGTATCAAAGAGAGAAATTGTATAGGTGATGATTTTCAGAAAGTACAGAACATTTGAGTCAAGGAGGAGGAAGAAGAATAGAAGAATAAGACTTGTCCAATGATATCCTTATATCCTAGAAGTCAATTTAGAAGCAAAAAAAAAGAGTTGAGGAAGGCTAACACTGATACGACCTATTCATGATCAGTGTTTCAAAGCTCTTGAAGAATAAGAAAAAGATTAAGTTATAAAGACCAATGATCCTAATCCTGAATGAGGTCTGGATGTTAGAATACTTTATAAAACATGGTCAATGTGCATGCTACTATAGTAGAAGAAAGATTGGCAGTTGAAGGCCTATTGCTAAGAAAAAAGATCTTTTATTGTTGATGTAGTGAGAGCTTACTAAAGATCATTTTTATAAGCATGGAAGGAGGACCATTGAAGACTAGAGGGATCTTGTATAATATCATCCAAACTAGCCAGGAGACTGTAGAGAGGTCGGGAGGCGGCTGATAATGGATGATAACTTCACAAGAGTTAAGGATGCATTATGTCCTTTTCTTTTAACCACTTAGATTTACATGAGTCAGGGATGAATTCTTCCCTTATCTTATCGACATCATAAGAGTCATGGATAACAAGTACCCTTATCTTGCAATCACTTGAGTAATATAGTGAATATTTGTTTCTCAAACTCAACCTGAACACAAGGAGTAGATTCCCACATTCCGGTCAAACCTTCAAAAAATGCCACATGTTATTGTTTTTGTTTATTTTTCCATTTCATATGGTGTGGGGTTTTGGGAATGCATAATCATAACCATACATCTTAACTAACACAGAGGTTCGAATATTAATAGGGGAAATTAAAAGAGGAAAGAATTTGGTAAAAATGGGAACCCTGATTCACCCCCTCAAAGTGATTGCACATTTTGCTGGGTACTACGCCCGATAATAAATGAGCTTCGGGGATTTAATGATTTCATTAGTTAGAGTTGGGATCAAGTATACAAGAAAAAATATGAGAACAAGGATTATGGGTAACCAGACCTGAGCAAGTCAAACTCGAACTTCAGAGATCCAAGCTCCGACCACTGATAACGAAGGGGAAAAAACCTGGATAAATAGATTTGTAACCATCCCTCATGGAAGGATTCCCTCCATTCTTCCTTTTATTTTGTTCTCACCACATACCAACTTTAACCCCAGTGCAGGATATGGATAAAATTAAAAATAAGAAAACACGGGATTTTATAAAATTTTAATAATAAATATAATAAAAATATAAATTTGTTATCAATAAAATACTATAATTAAAACATTTATTATGGTTTTTTAATATATAAAACTGATATTTAATTATAAATCAATTTTCTATATTTTTTATCATGATATACAGTTGACTATTATTAAAAATAAAATTTTTGATGATCATAATAAATAAGTCTAAAATAAAAATTAATCTATAATTATCTATAAATAAAATTATTTTAATTAATAAATTTAATAGTTAAAAATATTTGCAGATAATTATACAAAAGTAAAAAAAAATTAAACATGTTTATTCTATTTATAATGTTGCGAAAAACGTAGGGAGTTGCAGTGACAGAAACGACGAAACACAGAAGAGTAAAAGGGAAAAAAAGAAACAAGAACACAACGATTTACGTGATTCGGAAATAATCTCTACGTCCACGGAGAGCCGGAATATTCACTATATCTGGAGCATAATTACAGCGTTTTTTTTTTTGTAAGAAACTCTAGCCCGAAATGGGTTACAAATGGAGGAAGACGATCATTGTTCCACCAACTGCACAGGAAGTCCGCATCGCTATAGTGAAATGCGGTCACCTAACTCAAAAGTGCTACAGTGGCTACCGGCTGGAAGTCCAAAAGGTTACAGTATAGTTGACTCCAAAGTCTGTTATGCGACAGGGTCTGTCGGTGTCAGTCGGTCAGCTCTGCTACAATGGTCAGAGATGCTACAGTCTCGAAAAATTGAGCCGGGGACCTTCGACCCCCGGACCCCCGAAGCAGGGGCGTGTTGCCCCCACAACCTCCAACAAGCTCACCGTAGAGCTCGACCCGCGACAGTTGCGGGACACAAGCATTCGACCCAACCAGATCGGACTACACCACATATAATATTTTATTTTTGATAGACATTACTTTAAAAACATTGTAACCAATAAAATTACGACTCTATCTATAAAACACAAGTGTCATTCATTGACATACAAAAGCATTATAATATGTGAAAATCAAATTCTTAAGAAATAATTGGTACCAAGGTAAAATATATATTTTAATTTTTTTCAAATTCACATTCTTAAAAAATATTATTAGTTTTTTCAACACCAATGACCATAGTCAATACTCAAAGAAACTTTGAATTTCAAAAATAAAAGTTTAGAAGAATATAACATGCAAAAATATTTCAAGTACTTGAAAGAAGGAACTCAAAGAAAAACGAATTGATAACAGAAAAAGTTTGACAATGCAAGATTTATTCATTCTGTATGGAAGAAAGGCTATTTATCACAGTACGTTTCAATTCTGAAAACCTGTTTCAAATAACAGAGAAAAATAGTTATGGTAAAACGCATGTCTTGGTAAAATAGATTTTTTATATTCAAAACAACAAAAACAAAACCAATATTATTAAAATTAAATCGTATGGGATTTTTTAAATATAAAAGTTATACATGTTTTTTATTAACAAATCCAGAAAATTTCTACACTTAAAAACCATAGAATATAAATTTTATCCTATATTCAATGATTTTTCTACAAAATTGATATAGAGAATACGTCTTTCATATTAAAAAAAATTGATGAGCAAACAACCCTTATCAAAATAAATTCTCAAAAATTGAAAATTCATTATAATTAGAGTCCTTAACCAGAATACCTTCATGATGAGAAACAAAGGAAGTAAAAAACATATTGTGAACCACAGGGGAAATAACCCATCCCCACTTTGAAAAGGGTATCATTCTGACTGATGTTATGCAGGCAAGGAGAAATACAATATTTTCCTTCGGTCATAATGGTTACAACAAAATTCAAAGGATAGGAATGTCCCAAGGATTTTGAAACAGATTTATTGGTTGATTTTGAGGGGAAAAAAACATATTGTGAACCACGGGAGAAATTACCCATCCCCACTTTGAAATTATTGATATGTCCCTATGAATTCTTCAGTAAAATGAGTACCCAAACCCCTTCAGAAATAACAATCCTAAAAATATGATCAAATATAAGATTCAATTGCACTGTGAGGGATTAATGGGTTGCTGATACTAAAGTTTGAATAAACATCATAATTGTCATAAAACCCTTAACCAAAACTCTTCCTTGGAATCAGAGCACAACATGCAGAGGATAATGAAAACTAATCACCATATTCATTAAGAAAACAACACATTAAAGAAATGAGACACCATAAAAAATATAAAACAAAAGTTCTGGGATCCTTTTGAGTTTGGGTAGAATAGGGATGATTTAATCTTCTAAATTAAAGTAGAAAAATCCCACACCGAGCTCACTTCTTGGGCCTGATTTTGACAAGATTCCTACAACTCTTCTTCACCTGAGATTTTGAAATCCTTAGGCTCGTGTTCGCTGCACTCAACCATGCCAAGTACTGCATTCTTCAAATCTATCCCGTAATTATTATCTTCCACCTGCAACAATTCATAGAATTAATTTCGCCAATATATCTACACCTCATACTACTAACATATCATTCAAATCACAATATTTTGATATAAATTTGAGAAATAAGCTCAAGAGCCAAGCATAACAAGAGTATTTCACCAATATATCTAGACCTCATACTACTAACATACCATTAGAATCACAAATAAACATAGTTGAAATTAAAAAATAATTAAAACCCCATCAAATATGTGTGAGCACCAATAAAAGGTTCAGACACAATACTACTGTTGTATCATACAAAGCATAATACTATCATTTAAAATGGATAAATAATCTTAGAAGAAAGGTGTAACATGAGAATTTAATTGAATATACCTAAAAAAAATATCATTCTTACATGTTATCATCTCATCATTACATATAAACATATAAAAAAGTTCATTACCAATAATTAAAATCCCACCAAATTAGAGTGAGTTCCGAAGTAAAAGTTCATAGTCTCATTACACCTGACAAGCAGGGAAAAATTAGCCCAACCCCTCTAATTTATCTATTCAACTCATGAAAATTTTTGTTTCATTAAAGAACCATGAATAAATTCATCATTCAATCCTAATTAAAATACCCAGATCAGGTTATTTATTTATTTGATAATTCATCAATAATACTATATTGAAAATAAATTATCTAAAAACAACATACCTGGGATTGAATGTTTCAATAACCACGTTTCCATCATTATCAAGTTAAATGCTGACGGTCTTTAGATTTTCTAAGCCTAGAAAATTTAGAAGTCGAACATTAATACAGACTGTGTTATTTTATTTTATTACATTAAGAGAAAGTGGGTTTCTATAAAAAATGAAATATTCCTCTTTATCCATCAGAGGCACAACCTCAATGTATAAACGTAAATTTAATTAATATACTAAATATTAAACAAAGATCAATAAAAATGTTTAAATCAATAAATAGTGAGAAAAACAATATTCTATAAAAATATCCTTAGTTTATAAGGGCTACAAGTGAGAAATGAAGTCAGGGTGTTGAGGGAAATGATAACAGAGTGCTTGAATAAGTTGACGTTGTAAAGATTGCTTCTCTCTTTCCTAAACTATACACCAAATTCCCTTTCCCAGAACGCTTCACCAAAAAGAAATTGTTCCTCCGCACAATCTACTAAATAAAATACCCCAGAAATGCTGCCATTTTCAGCCACAAATGAACCTGAAAAATAAAGATCCAAATATAGAAACTGGACAGAACAAAAAATGAGGGTCATTAGGGTGATTTTTCACTTTAACACAACTAAAATTGATTGCACAAAAACAGAACTGAATATTGACTACCATATATGGAATTTTTTTAGAATAAGAAACTATAATAAATTAGGAATCAGTTGAACCTTTTATAAGAATGAAATCAATTTTGCAACAAAAAAAAAGTGAGAAATTATAGCATCAAAAAATGCCCGTAAACAATATGACATGTATTCCATTAGAAAATGAAATTTAATAAAATTTCTCATTCAAAGATAGACTTGTTTTTCAAAAACTTGAAGCATGAGAACCAAGCTACCAGCATAGGAACATAATTTATCACTACATTAAAGCTTTGGAAGTAAATAAATTTTAAAAAAAATATCAGCATGATAACAAATCAAAATCCAAAACAAAAGCAAAAAAAGAGGGAGAATAAGAAAAGAAGTGGTTTTATAGGCTGGCTACATCCTCGTTAATAAATGAGCAGTGACCAATTAATGCTTTCATTAGTCAAAGTCAGGATTGATTATATGAGAAGAAATATGAGAACAAGGATTATAGATAACTGGACCTAAGTATGTCAAACTCATACACTTGTATCCAATCTCTGACCACTAATAACGAAGGGGGAAATGATTGACTATAAAGGGAAATGAAAATTTTCATGACACTAATATATTAGTCTAAAAAATTTATTAATAATTATCTATCAATAAAATTATGTTCATCTATAAATTCAACATTTAAAAATAGTTTATGATAATTATACCAAACTAAGAAACTCTAAACATGTGTTCTATTTACATAATTTTTTTAATATCTTATTCCACTTTAAAAAAAATTATAACCAACAAAAATATGACTATTTATCTACAGAAAAAAAATAATTATCAGGATTTGAAATACTTAAAAATATAAAACGTGAAAATCAAATTCTTAAGAAAAGTTATGTACAATGTATATTTTAGTTTTTCCAAAGTATGTTTCTTTTAAAATATTGATTTTTTCTACACCAATGACCATAATCAAAGCTTGAAGAATCTTTGGATTTTAAAAAATGAATATTTCACAACCCTGAATGAAGGAAGTCAAAGAAAAATGAAGTTATAACAGAGAAAGGTAGACAAAAGATTTTGTATTCATCATAAATGGAAGAAAGACTATTTATCACATTACTTTTCAATTCTGAAATGCTGTTTTAAATAATACATAAAGCAAAAAGTATATGGAAAATTACATGTCTTCGTTCATGAGTTTTTTATATTCAAAACAACAAAAACTGAAGAAAAAATTTTTAAATAAAATGTTGTAGTTTTTTCTTTTTTTTTTTTGAAACAACGACAAAATTTCATAATCTCCAAAAAATAATACAATTTCATCAGGGATGGTTTCCCAAATAAACAAAATCAACGCAGTTTACCTTCATCATATGGAACAGGTTCAGGAGAAAACCTTCATCACTTCCATGTTCAGAGCTCTGATCTGATTTCCATGCTCTCTGCAGACAAACCAGCCTCTTGAATCGGAGCCGGAATTGGTTCAGGGGAATCTTCCTCACCCAAAATCCTGCCAGTGAATTTTCTTGCTTCCTGATCAAGATCTGGCCACTCGGAAACTATTCTCTTCGCACCCTGAAGCTTGGGTTCCTTGGTCATGGGATTGTTACAGAGATCAATGGTCTTTGCCTTGGATTTGGTGGCATTGCCACACCATGACTCGCACCATAGCCACTCTTGAGGCAGTGAGAAGATGG
Source organism: Viscum album (assembly GCA_963277665.1). Classification (NCBI taxonomy): domain Eukaryota; kingdom Viridiplantae; phylum Streptophyta; class Magnoliopsida; order Santalales; family Viscaceae; genus Viscum; species Viscum album. The sequence continues at coordinate 314,741,029 of OY728140.1, forward strand.
GTACCGTATGCTGCGCATAATTAGGAAGATCCTGATCTAGATTGGAAAGGCTGTTGGGATCCTTGCTGAGGGTTTCATAGAAAACCCTAAGGTTGTCACCGGCAGCAGTTTCTCGGAACTTTGTCAAATCAACCACATACAAAGCACTTATATGATAAGGCCTGCCACGCAAGTGTTCCCTCCAGAAACCATGTCTCCAAAATCGATAGCCATCCATGTCTTTATTGTTGTCACAAAAAGGAGTATACGCAAGAGGCCTTCCTTTTATATCCATGTCATAAAGCTCTCCCATGTCAGCTCTGACAATTTGATCTGCGTCCACAAATATAACCTTCTCTAAAGAAAGGGGAAATATAACATCAAGAAACAGTATTTTGTATGCCCAGATAATCCGTTGCTTCTCTTTCTGTTTGTGCAGCCAACTTGGCCATTTGTATGTAATTAGCTCATACTTGAAGCCATACTCCTCTGCCATATGGGGAATTACGTCCTTGAATTGAGGTGAGAGATAATTCTTTATAAACCAGAATTTGATTGGCCGGTTGGTGTTCTTAAGAACACTTAGTATCATGATCTTTAAAAATCGCTCATATAAGTGCCCAGATGCAATTGAGAATATATTAATAGTTTTTCCACGTCGCCCATGCTGACCATTTCCTTGCCCCAGTGTTGTGTTCCCACTCTTCTTTGACTGCTCGCTGCCACCAATCAAGTTAGATGCCCATTTGAGAAAATTTGAATTCCAACCATTATTTTCTTGTTGGCTGCTATCATCATCCACAGCAACAAGCAATTTCTCATGTTCTTTTCCCTTTTTCTTCACTACTTCTAAATGGACTAACTTGCCGCATAAATCATCGATCGTAATGCGTTTGGACAACTGCACGTTCACAGATCCACTTGTATCTTCCTTCATCAAGTATAGCTCTGAACTTCTCCCAAGAGCAAGCTGCAAGTACCAAACTCCAGGAGAAACTTTCATTTGCCAATAACCCAGGTTGGCCATCACAAGGGTATCAACCAAATGGGGGCTGCCCTGAGTTCCAAGAATCAGTTGGAGCCCACGAGGAGGTTCGTGATCCTTTTCGGAGCAATGACCGGTAAGGACAAGAGCTTCAAGTTCAAAAACAGCTTGCAGGGTTTTTGTGTCACCTAGGTTCTCAAGAAAAATATTATCCAGGTCATGGATAGCAATTACTGGCTCAACCAGCCATGGCTCAGGAACATCGAGATTCATGGTTAGTGTTTTGGATAATGGCATATTTGCAAAAAATGCCTTGGGCCCGTTTACTGAAAAATCAGTACTACTGAAGTCATCCATTGATGGTATCACATATCGGTAGTAATTCTTTAGAGGAAGGTCGACAAGAGAACTCAATGGATTCAGTACGAGCCTCAGGCTGGGCTGAACACACTTCAACAGAACCTGAAGGAGCGGTGATAACTTTTGACCTGAAGGGCTTAACGGGTCAAAAACCGCATCAATATGAATGCTAGAATTATTGCTGTTTATGACAACAGCACTGTACTTCGCATTCAAAAGTTCAAAGTGAGCACTCTCGGAACTTCGATCCCGCAAAGCCATTGAAGAAGATACAACCATCACAACATCACTGATGTGTTTACTCATTAGCGTATCAGGATCCATATCCAGCCAGTTCACCTCCTCAATAGTTCCCATAATGTGTTTTATTCTTTGCTTATACTCCACAGATTCTAGAACATGTAGGTCGTGGCTCAAAATTGTGCTTTCATCAACTGGTACAACCATCCGGCCATTAGTGATGACAGCATTAACACCAGATTCAAGCCCAACATGCTGATATAAAAATCGAGCAACCTTATTTAAATGGCATCTAAATTTGTCAGCCACAAAATCTGAGAAAACAAAAGTCTTCGACGGTACAGCATTAACATTAGCCAGCTCCGAGACCTTGTCTATAAAGGCTTGGATTTCTCCATCAACAACAGAAGATGCCAACAAGTACTTGTTCTCATAAAAAGAACACAATTGATCCAAAAAATTCAATACCATCTTCTTATGACTATAAGAGCATGCACTAACTTCCAAAACTTTCATGAAAAGAAGGCCAGGTAAATTAAAATTGGGACCAGTAGTATACAGGACACCTAAGCGAGCAATCTTTGAACCAGCCATCAGATAATGTATTCCCTCACGAAGCAACTTCATCCCTCTTCTTGACATGACATCTACCGCAAGAAGATGAGTGACTGGCTTCAAATCATCTATGGTCCCAGGTGAATGCAAATAGCACAGATCAGATAGCAAATATTCACTTCCAGCAACTGATGCGGGCAAAGGTACAAACTTTGGTTTGATGGTTCCATCTGAAATGATCAGTGGGTTATAACGGGGGACACTACTCTCCGATAAGAACTTGTTCAGCACATCAATGCGTGAAGTTATCTGCCCATAGTAAACTTGTTCTTGTATTCTCAGAAGCTCATCGTTCATGGCATTTATGAGAGCCTCCTCAGTGGATTCAATGACAATTCCATTCATCAAGGCACAACATTGCAGCTTAGCCAAACCAAGCTTGAAAACAAACATGGAACTCTCATGCGACAGATTTCTGAAAGTATGCTCCTTTTGCAGTTCTAGAAATGTGTCTTGAGGTGAAGATTTGTGTTTGGACAGCAGTGTCTCCACAAATGCTTCTTCCAAATGATGCGGTTCAGGGCCATTTTCTGCAAAAGCCCCTGGCTCCATTCTTAATCTGTTTATATTGCTCAGAAACTGGTAGGCAGTTTGAGCCCCAAAATTCTCTTTGATAAATATGAAGAGCTGTATGATAAAACTGGACATGTCTTCACTATCTGAATTGCTGTTCTCTCCTAGGGCTGATGGTAGTTCTCCGCCATTCATTTCAATCTCCTTGATGTGATTTGCAGAATATAGGATTACCCCAAATCTCATTGGAAAATTACTTTCATACAAAGAAATAATCATATCAACAGACTCAAGGCCACAAATAGAGCCAGGGTCAAGAACATAAACCGCATGGTAAAGATTCTTCCGAATGTAACGCAACTGTCCAGGGAAGACTGGCATCAAAATCTCATTTATATTGCTTCGCCATCTCCTGTACATGGGATCCTCCTCCAAATTATTGAGGTAATAGACATGGGTCGAACGAAAATCCACTCGAAACATATTTGATTCTGGAGGAGAAGGGGTTGCCAAAAGTTTTTGAACTGTGCCTTGAGGGATCTTCAGTTTTATGAATTGATCAGCCAGGGATATTTCTTGGTGGACCATATCAACTAACTGGTAAAGGTCAACATCTTCAATATTGATTAAAGCACCGTTTAGGGCCATCAAAGACTTCCCAGATGGAATCATTCCCTGGTTCATGATTATTTCATCTTTTACCGAATCATTGAGCTTCATGCGAGATAAGGAAGAAACCACACTTGGGAAATTTTGAGTGATTTCCTGCATCGACTGCAAAGGATCAGAAGCATGAACTATTCTTTGTGCAGTTTGATGTCCCAAATCCTTTAATTCCCAAACATCAAGGGTATCGGATACCGACAAAAGATAATCCCGGAAAGCCATTATCTCAGATTTCAGCACTGGTTCGCGTTCCAAAATTCGAGAGAAGATGAATCCTCTGACTTCTTGGCTTAGATCTTCAGTGTGAGGATCTTCCAATGTCACGCCTTTTTTGACTGTGCTGTCATCCAAAGCCTTATACTCCATGTTCTTCAAAGCAAGTTCTACACCATAACCACCCAAACTTAATGCATCACTTGTACCAATGCTGCCGCAATTACCACATTCTGTTTCACAGCCAGATGGTAATACAGGTCTAACAACGTATTTCACTTTTCCCTGTTTGGCAGCATCCACCAGTAAGATGTGAAACTCTTTGAAGCAATTTGTTCCAAGGGAACCATACAAAATGGCAACTGAACTAAGACTGCTTGAATGATAATGAATGTGATCAAAATCAAAAAGCTCAGGTTGCTGGACAGAATCACCACTTGATTCGGAATGGTTGTGAAGCCACAGCAGTAATTCAGCAGCATTAAAGAAAATCACCCCACCTGTATCCACCCAGCAACAATTCCCTGCAGGACTTTTAGGGTTAGTTCCAACAAGCAAGTTATCAGCCTTTTTCTCTTCAAAGTTTCTATTTGATTCTGAAAATTCATCAACCAGGGGGAAAGAGGAAAGAGATTCCCCGGCTAGTTGCCGGTACAACACCAATCTAGGAGAAGCTGATCGAAGGGTGAGAGAAAATTCAAAAATTGATGACAGTGGTTCGCTCAAAAGAGAATGGGCATATTTTACGATCCTCTGTAAGCAATCCTTTGCTGAATGGGTTTCAATATCAATATCCTCATTCTCAGCATGAAGCCAAACCTCGATAAAGTCCCAAAAAAGATCTTTCCGTTCCTTTGACAGCAACTCCCCGGCTTCTAAGACTAGTGGAGTACCCGACCACTTCGCACGGAGCGCCACCTGAACGTTCTTTGGTCCACGTTTTTCCCCGTAAACAGATCGCACGCCACTGGTCAGAACCATTAGAAGCAGAAGCGCCCACAACCCAGATCTGAAGCGGGCATCCATGGCTGAACCTGGGCAGGGGGATGGTACAGTGCTGTTGTAAGGTTACAATGGATCGAGCATTAATGAATGCACTGATCGGTCAGCAGAACGCCTTGTGAATTTCGTTGCGTGCATAAGCTCCGTTGATAAACCCGTTCGAACCAGCGGCAGAGACGACCAGGGGTGAGGGTCGTTTATTTAAAATAAAAATGTGATATGTAAATTTTTATTAACCAATGAAGAGCATTTCAGGTTTTATGCTATATTTAATGTTTTTTCTTTAGAACTCATACATAAAATACCACATTAGCATTGGAAAAAAAATATTAATAAGCAACTCTTAACAAAAAAAAAATCTAAAAAATTGAAAATTCATTATATTTAGGGAAACATATGTTATACCAATCAACTGATTATTACATTCTGTTTTTTTTAAGTAAAGAAAACCTATATTAAACACCACTGGAAAAGAAGAGGAAAGATGCAAAAACATATGAGGATGGGTCATACCCAATTAAGAATTAAAAAGATAAAACATACCAACAATCAGGACCGAAAAAAATCAACTTTTAAGGAAACTTTATCTCTCTTAATGCTCTAAATAAGGGGGGAGAATCAACATTATAGTCCTTAAGTAGAATACCTTAAATGTAAGAAGTGAATGAAGCATGAAGATGTGTGTATTCTTCTACGGAGATTCTACCCTCAAATATGTCATGTTACATCAGGGAATCTTGATCATTAAACAAAAAAAATTGTGAGTCATTGACTCGCATTTGAATGTTTATAATATTACCAATCATATCTAAATTTGCTTATTCGAAATGTTTTTAAATGAAATAACCATTTGCAATGGGGACTTTACCATTCCAGATTAGAGACAACAATTCCTTCGCCATTTGACTCATGATCAACGAATTATATGTTGAAGGATAGTCTCTTCATTATACTTCTTCTATGAGATGGGGTGAAACCCTCTTTATTGATGATAAGACTTATTCCTTTTGCCTACATTGAATGCAAAAGGCGTCGAAGGAACTTTAGCCAAGGTTTTGGAATTTCAATACCACAAAATGGTTTTTTTGCAGCGCCAGCCTTTAACAGCGCTGATAAAGGTATCCCTTTATCACCGTTGTTAAAGGAACACCCTTTATCAAGGCTTTTTTATAAGCGTTGATAAAATCCTCCATGTATCAACACTTTTTTACTTACACTGATAAAGGGTATATTTCAAAAAAAATCATTAAAAATAATATATTTATATATAAATATATTTATATTGATATAAATATAATATATATTTTTTAAATATGTTTTAGATAAGGCTCAATAAACATTTAAACTTAATATATAAGATAATTAATAAAAATGACTTGTAAAATAATTAAAAATATTTTTTAAATTAATAATTTTCTAATTATTATCGATTAATAGTCATTTAATAACAATTTGAATATAAAAAAATCAAAAAATTAATAAAAGGTCGAAAATAAGTTGAAAATGTAACTCGAACTTCAAACGGCCATAACTTTTGATACGGGTGACCGTTTGAGTTATACCACATATCAAATCGAAACATGCGATGAGCTCTACTCCCTTGAAGGCTTCCAAAACTGAGTTTTTAATCGGAGTACCCCAATTTTTTAACATTCGATGGATTTCCAACCTCGTTTAAGGGGACATTTTACCTTTTTCAATGGAGACTGAATTTATTATCGGGGCTTACATTCATATTGATATTATGGTTTTGAAATTTTATCATTTTTCACAATGTACTGTTATTTATAATCAAATATATAACTATATATACATATTTTTTATATATTCACCCATAAAAAATTAATTTTATAAATAAATAATTAAACCTGTTTACATATAAAATATATTTTTTCAATATATAAACCTTTTCTAAATAAAAAATAATATCCATTTTATTTAAAATACAAATGTATGGATATTTATACACATAAACATATACAATTAATGTATATATAATGTTTATATATATATATAAATATTTGTGTGTGTATTGACAAACATATACATGTTTACCTACATATTCTAATATATGTGTATAAATAATGATTTTTAATCTATATAAATAAATATAATTATTTATAATTATATTTATAGATGCACACACATATATAAATATATGTATGTATGTATTTATAAACACACACACAAAACATATATAAATATATGTATGTATGTATTTATAAACACACACACAAAACATATTTTAAATATATATATATATATATATATATATATATATATATATATGGATAAAAAATGTAACGAAATATATTTAAATATACTGATATATCATAAAATGCAAAAAAACAATGCAGACTAGTGGAAGAGGTGCAGATGCATGAGGGGGTGGTCCAAGGTTCGAAACCCAGCAGCATGCAAGGGTGCCCGCGGGCGGGTGAAACAGGCCCTGGCCTTGTTAAAGGGGCGGGTTAGGGGGGTTCTTAGCACTGTTAAAAAAACGTTGATAAAAGGGACCTCCTTTTAATAGCACCTCGATTATCAGCGTTTTTTTAGCATTGATAAAGGTTTTTTTTAGTGGTGATAAAACCCTGTTTTGTAGTAGTGTTTGTAGGGAAGAGGGGTGACTTCTTCTTCGGCGAAGTCCCCCCTGCTCGAGCCCAACCCTGGGAAATCCGTGGCGAACAGGTTTCTTGAAGACGACGCCTACATCCGATCATCATCGAATCCTACTCTTCCCTCCTCTCCTCCATTTCGATACAAAGGTTCTCCTGCGATTGCTTTTACTGAAGATGAAGTTAGGGTTTTGGCGGATATTTTCATCTTACTCTGGTTGGGGTTTTAACACGGCGGGAGGCCCTCGCTTGCTTCGATCCGCCATACTCTAGAGGTAATTGGTTTCTCCAAACCGAATGTTGGGCTTTTGGATGAGGATCGTGTGGTGCTCCGCTTTGAGGATCGAGAGGAACTTTATCGATGCTGGAGGCGATGAAGCTGGAGAATCGCTAGTTTCAATATGGAGATCTACAAATGGTCTTCGTTCGCCTTGGAGGGTTGCAAATCTTTGCTTATGCCGATTTGGGTAGGTTTCGTTGGCCTTCCTCTTCATCTTTTTCGTTCGGAATCCCTTCTGGCGGTTGCAAGCGTTTTAGGCTCCCCAATCAAAATAGACTCCTCCACTATTAATCTTTCCCGCCCTTCGGTAGCTCGTGTTTGTATTGTCCTGGACCTTGCAGGGGAGTTGCCTCAATTCGTGTGGATCAAGAATAGAAGGGAAGGTTTTTTCCAGGAAGTACACTACGAAGATATTCCTCCTTTTTGCTTCAGATGTAAGAGATGTGGTTACTTAGCTTCGACATGTGGTCGTAAGGACGGGTTGAGTAAGGGAAGGGGGGTCAAGTGAGATAGTGATCCAGTTGTTTGAGCAAAGGATAAAGAGGGAATGCATCTATCTGAAGTACATGGGGGTACCTCTAATCGAGATGGTCGATCTGGTATAGTTTCAGGTTCCTTCTGGGCAGAAAAACACCAGAATAAGCTGAGGCACAACACGGGTTCTGATGTCGCTGAAGGTTCTAGCATTGCTGATGGATCTAATGATAACCACAAAGCTGCTTCAGGTGTAGGCACCACTGATGCTGAGAAGCTCGTGTTTGAAGTAGACACTGGACTTGGCTTCATTGTTACGGACAATGGTAAGCATTGCGGTAGGGAGACAGTGGCTGGAGACACTCATCAATTTTTAAAGGAGGAAGATGCACAGGAAGAGGTGCAGGCTGTTATCAAGTCTGATGACAACCCAATTACTTCTGATGTGGATAAAGGTAAACAACCAACTGTTGGCACTAATAGTGAGGGCTTTGAAGCTGTAAAGGAGAAGAAATCTCAACCACGAAGGGACTACTACAATATCCCCAGAACTGTCAATATGAGGTCTACTCAAAACTCTATAGCCTTGGCGGTGGCGATCCATGAAAATAAAGAGAATGAGATCCTCCTTGGCGGATTCTATGGTAATGATCATACTGCTAGATCTCAAAGTGAATCTCTCCAAATTCTAAAGGCAAGGCCTAAGGCAAACACTCCATGCAACACCATGGGAAGAGGTAAAATGATTTTAGCATTTCCTGAGGGGACTAAATTCCTGTCTGATGAAGAACTAATTGATAATATGCCTGAGAGGTCTTCCATCTGGTTAAAATGATCAAGGTACTTGAATCCTTCCTCTCTTTAAATTGGACTTACTGTGATGGTTCCCACTAACCCTTAAAAGTGGATTATCCTTGAAATAAAATAAATATTGAAGTTAGTAGTGTTTGTAGCAGAGTCAACTACTATGACTGTTTAGTTCACAACATAGGAGTATCTACCACGAGAAAAAAATTATAACAAGTGGAAGAATCAATTTGGCCCCCATATGAGCTACGATTAGTGTGTTGATATACCTCTCACGTGTAATAACAACTTTATTATCACGAGGCATTAAAGGGGCGTAGTCAGTAGATTGTTCAACAGCCCGAGCTTGAACCACAAGACTAACACACCTATAGTTTTTCACCCAGTTTGGTACTTGAGTGCCATCATCAAGGTTATAATAAGTATACTTACTATGATCCACACTAACATACTAGGTAGAAGAAATATGAATTCAAGTAATCCCATAGCTAGGAGAAAAAACCACACTAACCAAAGCACCAAGCTCCTCCATCACTATGTTTTCTTTATTTAACATTTAGTGATTTTAAGGATTTCTTCAACTCTATAAGTGAAGTCTATGATACTAGTCCAATATTCAGATTTGGTTCATCAATGACCATTGAGTTGGCTTGTTCATCCATAACTTGACCACGAAACAAGGAAAAGGGATCCGTATAGCAGAAACACATGCATGATTGAACCCCAATGGCCAAGGAACCTTAACTTTAGGAGTTTAAATATTGACTATATCAATTTTTCTCTCAACGATTGAAGAAGAATCATCATGGGTATAACCCAAAGGAGATAGAGCCATAATATAAGTTCAATCTAATGACACCTTAGCTAAAATTAGGCCCACTTATGCTCGTAATGAAATCCATCGTTGAGAGAGCATCAAAGAGAGATCAATCTTCTTTATTTGGACCTAATTTTGTTTAGCTGGATTTGAATTTCAGGAAGATGGAGAATGGTTTGAACATCGACACTTGAAACAATAACATAGAAAGACTTCATAAAAAACATTTTGGAAGAATCTTGTTTTCCCATTTTGAATTTGGACATTTTGAGGAAACTCAATAAAAACATCCAATTCAATGGAGAAGCGAGAAACCAAAGGATATGCCATACCACTACTAGAAAAAATTAAATTAGTTGAATTTATACTATGTTAGATACATTTATAGGCATAGATAATGTTTTATGGATTCTATTTTAAGGTTGTTAAAATTTAAAAATATTACATAACTTATATTGTGTCTCTTTAATGAATGGGATTTCATTAAAACATATTTACATGTATCTAAAAGAATTCTCATTATTTTTTAAATGTTTATCAACAATGAACACATGTTCTATAATTTAATCAATCATTTATTTAAATTACCCATAAGTAAAAGTAGTTTCCACACATTAATAACATTCTTTTATGATTTTTTATCAATTTTATTTTTTTAAAATTTAACATAAAAAATTATCAGTTATCAAATTATATTATTACATAACAAATATCATGTTTCAAAATTTATTTCAATAGAGAAAAATGTTATATTAATAAAACTATTCAGCCACATAATTTTTTTCTGCAACATTAAAAATTATTTGTGGACCCACTGCTAATAAATATGGGGGTGACGACAAGATCTGAGAATAATAAACATAATATAGGAGAAGTTAACCTGAAAATTTTATCATCCAATGAATACCCAAAATCATATAAAAACTATAGTTTAGAACAAAAAACAATGAATTTCATGATAAATAAATGTATTGAAAGGAAAACATGTAATCAATTTGAATTGATATCGTATAACTCTAATAAAATATGAACACACTCAAAAGCTCTATTATAAAAAGAAACAAAATGCAATGGGAAGATGTTTGAAAGGAATCTTATAAAACTATTGATATATGAAAACTATTGATTTGTTCCACTATTGAAACATCGATCTCTAATACTCGAACTTGAAAAATTATATGAATGGTAACAAGTATGTTTCCTCTCAAGTTTCTAGATAAGTGTTGGTATTATTACCCACAATGGTTGTTTCAATTAGTGAAACAGGCTAGTTAAATAAAATAGTACATACAATGATAGCCATGAATTAAATATACACTCAAAAGTCCCATTGCACCACCTATTTTTAAAATTATCATTTCTCAATTAACTAAAAGCTCACCATAGCCAAAATCCCACCGTTGAATACAAATTTATTAGAGTTTGAAGAACACATGCCAAAATATGCCCCAAATACACTTTCGACTAGGCATAATTGAAATATCACCATATTTAAAACCTCCATATTTAATAAATTTGTAATCTTCACTATCATTCCACCATAGGGTAACCACAATCCATAGTACCAAATATGTATTACCAAAAAATTATAGTAATAAATAATTAAATCTTATTATATACAGTGTAATGCAAATCAAAGATACAAATTTATTAAGACCATTATAACTAAGAGTGGGTAATATGAAAAAATAAACAATTAAAGTACAATTTAGATGTCCCTTGGCTCATATTATGTAATAAGAATCATGGATATAATAAGAAAAATATAAAATATAAAGAATACATGCCCCAAAATCAATATATTGAATGAAATAATAATGAGAAGTATTATTTAGGGGGTTGGTTTCAATGAATTTATAGGGAGTAAGAGTAAATATGGTTGTTACTTGATTACTAGGTATCATGACCATTGTGCTTTATGATAGTTGAGAATTATGAGTGTTGGTGATATAGTCGTTATAAAGTGACCATTAGAATTAGTTTATATTATAGGTAATTGAAAGAGATAATTGATATAGAAGGGAGAAACCATGGATTCAACCAATGAGATCATCCCTTATGAAGTTCATTTATCATAACTTAGGAATGATGTATCATCACTAGGTTTCACCCTTGACCAATCCCAAGAAGAACTTTGATAATTGAGGTTCAAGTGGAATCTTCTGTTGGAGAAGTTCACATTTGTGGAAATCAATACCAGATAAATATTGGTCATACCACCCCATGAAAGTAGCAAAATATCACACCTTACCCTTAAATATTATGTTGATATAATATAGTTTTATGTATCTAGGGGTTAAGTGGTATTAATGTATATATTCATCAGTAATGAAATGGTGTTTACTCCGATACCATATTTTTATCAAACACATCATCCTTATATATAACAGTTAAAATGAACATAATTAGAGGATGAATTTGATAAAATGGATCACATATTTGGAATCAAGACATCAAAATTAACCAAGAGGTAAATTAATATATTTTTTGTAAAAATAGTAAAACATGGTAAAAATGGTGAAATTTGAAAAAATATGGTAAATATGATATTATATATAAGCATGAATAAAGTCATTAAATGCATTTCCCTTTGCCTAATTTTATCACTAACCATTACGTTGGAGCTTTAAGGGATGTAATGGGGAACTATGGGGAGTATTAGAGCACTTAAGATAATAGAAAAAAATATATTAAAAACTTATTGCATGAATTTACACTCACCACGCCTATAAATTCATACCCCCAATTCTCATTTCTCCAACACAAAATTTGAAATTATTATAAGAGTTTGAGATTGGGAAATTTTCATAGTTTGATATTTGGAGATTTCTAGAGTTTGGGTTATTAGAGTAAATCTCTTCTATTTTATGATATTTTTATGTTGATAATTACAAAACTCTACTATATTTTAATTTACAACACATTAAAATAATTATGAAACTTAAAAAAATCTATCTTTTATGTTTTATAATTTTGATTTTGATTTTAGAATGATGTTAACTTGGATGGAATTTTTATATTTATTCTAGGTATTTTATTTTGACTTATTCCCTTACTCATACATATTTTGAATTATGGTATTTACTCTAAGTGAATGACTGTATGTATTACAATGATAGTTGGGTTTTACTCTTACGTATATTATAAATTTATTTTTTTCAAAGGATAACTTCTTACGTACTGATTTTATTTTATTTAAAACATCTTATATATTTTATAAAATGTCTTAGTTGATTATGTAAAAATATTATAAAATTTCAAAACATCTTATAATGTTTTTTAATATCTTACAAAATATGTATCTTAAGATATTTTAAAATTTCTTATGATTTTAGCAGAAATAGAAAATCTGCAAAGTATTGAATCTGCAACGTCCCCCGACCTAAGAATCTCTCATATGGCCAAACTGGGTTGGTTATTGGACCTCAGGCGCACCTCCCCGTATGTCATAGGCTACCAACTAGCAGCGGAGGTGTATTGAATATAGTGGGGAGACTATACCCCCTATTATAAAGAAGAAATAAAACAGAAGTAAATAATATCATAGTAGAAAAATATTTGAAGAAAATACAATAAAATAGAAGACTAAACAATAAATGACAACTAGATAATCTAATGAATAATAAAGGAATGATGTAATGACATGCTTGAATCTAACTAAATTTTAGTCTAAGTGTAATACAGATAAAATACTAAAAGACACAAATAATGACTTAAAAGTCCCCAGACCCGAACCACATGTCGGTCCCATCTCCCAATTCTAGCCGATCTAGCAAGTAGCAATCAACAGAAAGATCCTCTACCCTTATCCAAACCTACATCTATGTAATCTACTCATGTACCAAATAGCGACCCAAATAGGGTGTGAGTAAAACTCAGTAGGTCATCACCATCGTGTTTAAACATAACCAGTCTGATAATAAGTGAATGCAATAAAGTGATGACATGTGTATTAATTAATTAAAAAATGAATAAAATACAACAATAAACTTGATTCAACACCATGTCGGGATATATCTAAGCATGTAACACAACTATTCCAACATAACCATATATCCATGGAAAAACATAACCTGCTTCGGCCCTATGTCAAAATGTCTCTGAGTAAGTAACATAATCAAGCCATTGGGCCAAGCCCACTATATAATCATTTCAACATGTGTTAGGGAATATCCCAATATATAATCATTTCGGCATGTATTAGGGCATATCATGATATATAAGCATTTAAGCACATGTTAGGGCCAAGCCTGATATATAAGCATTACAACATGTGCTAGGGCCAAGCCCGATATATAAGCATTACAACATAAGACTGGGCATAACCCGCTCAATATAAGCATTACAACATGGTACTGGGCATAACCCACTCAATATAAGCATTAAAACATGATACTAGGCATAAATATAAGCATTTCATAATGAGACTTAGAATATCCCACTCAATATAAGCATTATAGCATGTGACTGGGCATAACCCACTCAATATAAGCATTACAACATGGGACTAGGCATAACCCTCCATAAACATTACAACATGGGACTGGGCATACCCCCTCAATATAAGCATTACAACATGGGACTGGGCATAACTCGCTCAATATAGCATTACATCATGGGATTGGTCATAACTCACTCAATATAATCATTACAACATGAATCAAAACACATTCCATAACAAAAAGGATATCACAATATCACATCATAAGGCTCAATGGTCAATTCTAAAAATTTACATTTATCTTTCAATTACACATTTAATATATCAATTTAGTCTTAAACCATCAATATGTCATCCATTTCAATAAATAATCCATTACCAAGGTGAATCTATATCAAGCAATCACCTAAATCTCATGTCATGTTAAACACACTTTAATCCATCAACAAATTCATCATTCAATTAATTAAAGTGCACATTATGTCTGTGAAATTATAATATTTCACATACTTGGAAATTAAAAAGACCATAGGGTTAGGTTTTAGGACCCCTACCTTTAACCAGTGATCAATGAAATAGAAATAATGGGAAACACCAATAGAAACGAAGGTACAGAAGATTGAAAAAAAACCTAGATCCAAACAGAACAAGATTAACACCTAACCCAAATGCGGTCCAAGGATTTCCACCGCTAGAACGAATAACAATGAAAGAGGAGGAGAAAACCAAATCCAAAAAATCACTAGAGATTTATTTCTCTAACAGGATGTCCGAAATAGAGTTAGGGCACCCAAAATCACCTAGAATTCATCTTATGTTGAGAGAGGAGGCTTTTATGGGATAAGATTGAAAAGCATAAGCACTGCTCCACTTAAAACCACTAGTTGTATGAAATACATGACTTGTAACCCAATTTCATGTCATGTATTTCTTCATAAAGGGTTACACTGAAAAACCCATCGCCTCATGCTAGTATTTAACCCTTCTCGACTTTTACATGACATGAATGGTTTACACGATGTGTAACCATTTCAATACCTACCCTAGTTTAGGGCATCTGCCTGCGCATTTACACGTCGTGTAACATGTTCATGATGTGTAAATATCCATTGGGTGGTTCTTAGACTATTTTATGCATAAAGAGTCAACACCACCTCCAAAGTATTCCAAACCCTAAGAAACCCTCGTAAAGTCCCTTTATACATTTATTCTCAGATTCCATTAATCCAAACAAGCATACATCCCAAAACATTAGGTCATTTTTCCTAATAAAATCTCTACATATTCAAATGAGACTCAACCACCAAGGTCTAAAGACAAAATAAAACCCAAAAAAAGAGGTTCAATGAAAAACTCAAAGAGAGGCATACTAGGAAAAGATGAGATCTTACAACCTCCCCACCATATAACAGCTCATCACCGAGCTTCTCCAAGCATCATTGTGGAGTATAGGTAAATAGGTCTGGCTATTCTGTTTGCATATCAGACTTCCTCTCTTAGGTCTCATACTGAACATGCTCTTTTTGACACTACACTCGAACAAGAGGTATATTCCTACCCTAGAGATATTTCTCACTATAGTCAAAAATCCACATGAGATGCCCCTCAAAGGACACATCTACATCAAGATCATTATCTTCTACATCTATCAAATGAGAAGGGTCTGTAAGATATCTCCAAATATATGACACATGAAACATATTTTTCATGACATTGTAGCACCATGGAAGGTCTAATTAGTATGCCACTGGACTGACCCTTTTCCACTACCACAAATGGCCTGAAAAACCTGGGTGCTAACTTTACCCGTTTCCTGATACAGTGTTTCCCTAACCCAGGTGACACTCAAATAAAAACATGATGACTAACCTCAAAATCCAGTGATCATCTCCACTAGTTAGCATAATAATTCTTCCCACTTTACATGCTCATTATCCACCTCCTGATCAACTGAACCTTCTCACACATCTCCTGCATGAGACTAGGTCCAACAAGCACTAACTCACCTTCCTACAACTAACAAAGAGGTTAACGACATGACCTACCATACAAAACCTTGAAAGGTTCCATTTGGATTGATTATTGGAAGTTGTTATTATATGAAAACTCCAAAAGTGCCATAGACTGCTCTCATGAACCACTGAAATCCAAAACATGGGCTCGTAACATATCCTCCAGAATCTGAATAGTCCACTTAGATTGACCATCGGTATGAGGATAATTGGTTGTACTCAAAATAACCTATGATCCCAGAGCTTATGAAGACCATAATAGAATTGCAACATGAAACAAGGATCATTATCATAAATGATACTCCTTAGAACACCATTAAACCAAAATATTTTGCGCTTGTACAAACTACCCAGATCATAAATAGTGAAGGTCTCCCTAATAGACAAGAAGTGGGATACATTCATCAGTTGATCTGCGATCACCCATACTACATCATTCTTATGGAGTTTCCTGGGTAATCATGTCACAAAATCCACCATAAAATCATCCCATTTCCACTCAGGAATGGGTAAAGGCTATAATAGCCTAGTAGGGCTTTGATTCTCGGCCTTCACATGTTGATAGGTGAAACATCTTTCCATAAAACCCACTACCTACTTTTTATTTCTAACCATCAGTATCTCCTACAGAGATCACAATATATATTGACAAACCAGGATGTACCACCCATCTATAAGAATGAAACTCCCTCATCAACTCCCCTTTATATCCCATTGGAACCCATACTTGGTCACAAAAAAGAAGAACATTGATACTGTCAAGAGACCATCCTGATGGTGTCTACCCACCATATAAGCCATCTCTCAGAACTAAGACCTATGGATCAGTCAAACTGCTATGTCTTGATCCAATCTATAAGCACATGTATAACAGATGTAGAATTCAGAGCTACTCATCCCTAAGACTCCTAAACATCAAGATGCATGTATGAAAAGAGTGAAATCATCTACCACTCATCGCAAGACTCTCACACTACCTTTGTTTTCATCTTCCAGCTCAAGGCATCATTAATGATGTTTCCCTTTCCCGATGTGTAATCTAGCTCAAAGTTGAAAGACTGAAGATACTCAATCTACCACCTATGCTAAAGGTTTAGGTCCCGCTAAGAAAATATGTACCTGAGGCTCTTGTGGTCTATGTAAACCATAAACCTCTCACCCAAAAGATAGTGTCCCCAACACCTCAGGGAATGTACCACCCTTACTAACTCCATATTATGAGTAGGACAATTCCTCTCATGCAGTATTAGTTTTCTAGATCCATAAGCAACCACTTGATCCTCTTGCATCATAATTATTTTGATTCCAACCCCTGATTCATCACAATACACAATATAAACTTTAACTGACATAGGTAAAGTGAGGATAGGTGATGGGACCATTTTGATCTTCAACTCCTAAAAATCTCTCTCATAAGCATCTGACCAAACAAACTCCACCCCTTTCTTGGACAGCCTGGACATCAGTGGTGCCATATGGGAGAAGTCCTGGATGAAACACCGGTAATAACATGTTAAACCCAGAAAGCTCTAAATATCGAAGACATTCTTAGGCCACTCCCAAGATACCATGGATGCAACCTTCTTTGGATCCATTGAAACTCTTGCCTTGGAGATGACATGGTCCAAGCAGTACACTTTATCAATCTAGAAACTACATTTAGATAGGTTAGTGTAAATTCAATACCCTCTTAATACACTCAAGACAATGTCAATAAGTTGGGTATGATCATCTAGTGAATGTACACTAAGATTTCATCAATGAAAACCACCACAAACTGATCTAAAAAGGATAAAATATCCTATTCATTAGAGCTATGAGTATTGCTGGAGCATTATTCAGACTAAAAAACATTACTATAAACTCATACAAGCTATACCTTCTCCTAAAAGTAGTTTGAGGTATGTATGATGGTATCACCCTCAACTGGTGGTATTCCAATCTCAAATTGAACTTGGAGAAGATCTTAGCACCTATCATCTATTAGAAGATATCGTCAATGCATGGAATGGGATACTAGTTCTTGATTGTCATCTGGTTTAATCTCTGATAATCCACACACAGTCATAAATTCCCATCAATATTCTTGGAAAATATAACTAGATAACCCCATAGAGATGTACTAGGCCATATGAAAACTTTAGATTCTAGATATTCAAATTGAAATTTCAAATCTCAAAGCTCTACTAGTTCCATTCTATAAGTCAGAATAGAAACTGGTTCTACTCTCAAAACTAACTCGATCGTGAAATTGATCTCTCTCTCTCAGGCAGTAAGCTATAGAACTTGTCAGGAAATACATCCAAAAAATGGTCTTCTACTAGAGGAGAAGTATCCTACTGCACTCCATTATCATCCAATATGAGGCTTGTTATGTGATTTGTGAGAGAATACAATTTTCACTAAATTAGTTCAACATGACCAGCTTGAAGATCCCACTCACCCTAGTGAGTATAACTACCTCCTTCTGGAGATAGAACCATTGTTGGAAAATTGTGTTTTCCCAACACTTGTATACCAATGGTTTAAATAAACCGTTAGTATACTTAATTTTTCCCAATGGTTTGAAGAAACTGTTGGGATAATGGGATGAGAACAACCCTTTCCCAATGGTTTACTCAAACCATTGGGAAAATCTATATGTATACCAATGGTTTTTAAAAACTGTTGGTAAATACACTCTTTCCCAATGGTTTTAATAAACCGTTGGGAAAGTTTCCCCCAAATAGCAGCACATCCAGAATCCCTCAACGCAATTGCATCCATAAACCTAATCGCTCTTGACACTCTCTCTTCACCCCAAGGTATCTCTTGAAGATCTCTCTATAATCAATCAGGTAATTCTTTACTTCTACACTTCTAATCTGTAAGTGGAATGTCGTGCATTTATTTTTGTTTGTTATCTATTTTGATTTCGCCTAAATGAGATCCGCGTGGTCTGATTCTTCCTGTATTTCTATTTCTCCTATCATGTTCCCTTGCCACAAGACCCTTCTGCAAGAGCTGATCATGAGAGTGAGGTTTTATATTATTTAATGTGATGGGGGCCTTGGGTAGAAGTTTCTTCTAGTGGGAATCCTTTCCATTTGTACAGTAAGGCATTCTAATGTTCCATGTGGATAGTAAAAACCCATTTTAGGTGTTGAATAATTGTGGTTCTGTTTTTTATGGGTTATGTTATCTCAATTATGAGAGGTATTGGTTTTATAATGAATATAGTTTTATGGGGGATTTCATATATAGTGTAGTAGAAATATGATTCATCGATTTCATGTATAATGTGATAACCTGTTTCATTGATTTGTATTATTTATCTTGCTGTCACTATTGATAAATGTAAGATGTTGTCTTAGTGTGGTTTTGTTTTGGTAGACTTTTTGTAGTGAAACTTCTTTATAAGAAGATATATGGTGACATCCTTAGTTTTTTTATTCATGTAGTACATGGAATGTGTTTGAAAGGGATAATGGTCTGAGTGACTCTTTGGGGTTATATTATTGAGTGAGTTGGGTAAGTTAGAAATTGTTATGTGAGTTCCTTATGGCCTATAGGGTATGGTTACAACCTAGAGGGGTGTTATGTTGGGATGTGGATGAGGGTGGCTGATGAGATTGGACATATATCGATTATGTTCTATGGGATTGTGTATAACATTAGGATATTTCTGAGTTATAGGGTATTCCTTGGGTGGTGTGGTATGGTCGGATGGGATAAAAAAATTGATGATGATTTTCTTATACAAATTTCACCTAGGAGGTAGGTGTGGGCTGTCCAGGGAGGGGGGGAGTTGTCCACTTCCTACCCCCCTTGGACAACCCCCCTGGACACCACCCCACCCCCTTGGACAGCCCCCCCTGGACACCACCCCACCCCCTTGGAAATCCCCCACCCCATAGATAGTCCTCCTAGACACCACACCACACCACCCCCTAGACAACCCCCAACCCCTAGACTACCCCCCCTAGGCACCACCCCACCCCCTGGACAGCCCTCCCACCCCCTGGATAGCCCCCCTAGACACCCCCACCCCCCAGACACCCCCCCGGACAGCCCCACCCCCTTGGACAATCCCCCCTAGACACCACCCCACCCCCTGGAAATCCCCACCCCCTGGACACCCCCACCCCCTTGGACAGCCCCCCAGATACCACCCCACCCCCTTGGACAACCCCCACCCCCTAGAGCTAGTTATAAGGATATCCTTCTATTCTCAACCTTTCTCTATTTATTTCACTATCTAGAAAGATCACTGTCATTATTCCCTATTTCTATGGATTTTGTAAAATTTTATGATTCACACTATTTGATATTAAATTAATGACTAATACTTTATTGGTATATGTCTGTGAGAATATAGAAGATGGTTTATAAACTATCCCTTAAAAGTATCACTGTTTTGTGTTCTTTATGATGTGTAATATCATTGACATACTTTATTATTAATCTCAAATTTAAAAATAAATGTTTTTGTTTATACTTTATGAAATTAAACCTCTTTACGATCCATGAACAACCAATTAGTGTAGAAGCCTAAACTTTATCCACCCATGGGGTGCGATTGACTTGGGGAACTAATTGGGTAATGAAAGGTATGACCATAGGGGTGCCAAGAATGAGTTATTGAACATGAGTGAATGATTTGGGATGCCTATAACACATAATGGGAACTGAGGCATGTGCCTCTTATATGAGACCTATTGAAAATGAATATAAATAAATTTTAATTTAATTTTTGAGTACTTGTTCTTTGATTAATGATTTGGAATTCCTTGAATAAACCAACCAAGGATTCATGTTAAAAACATAGCTTTTAATTCCATTTGGAAACCCCCTTGGATTCATGATGATTTGGTTTAGAATACCTTGGGAAAATATACCTTGGATTCATAGTGATTATGATTTATGAAGCCTTGGGGAAGCCCCCCTTGAATTATAAACTAGAGGCCTCTCTCTTTACATAGGTTGGGAACTCCTTCCTCCCTATAAATCCATCTGAAGTCAATCAATTTTTTAGTTCTACACTCCAAATATGTAAGGCTTAACTTAGTTTTAATGTTTTTCATCTATTATTCTTTGTTTCTATTTTGATTTGACCTAAACTAGGTGGTGACGTGTGTGGCATGACATACCCAAAAGTTTAGTTTGATTTGTTTTCTATTTTTGTTTTACAATTCAAGTGTCATGATTATATGAATCAACTTTTTGAAGTCTTCATAGCCACTCCTTTTATGTAGTTAGTGAATCATATCGACTAATGGAGGTGCTGGTGAGATGTATCCCCACTCAAAGATGGTAAATGGTTTGTTTAGTCATATTTTCTCGAGGTGGGTAATGAATATAAGGATGATCCATGTGAAGGGATTGGGGATAGTTGGGGTAGGTGGTTTTTCTTTTTTTAGTGGGGTGATATAGAACTTTTTGTGGACTTTAGTTTGGGTGTTATGAAATGTACTAACTTTTCACAATATTTCCATTTTTCAGCATCAATAACTTATGAAATGTAATAAATTTTTGGGTTACACATTAGTTATCCTTTTCTATTTACTTCCATATTTGTTTTCAAATGCAGGAAATGAAGCCAATTGAAGAGAAGCGACGGAAACAGATTATGGACAAACATCGTCGCATGACTGAGCTAGGCATTCCACCACTAGTGCTTGCAGTGAGTATTTTATTTCAAATATATTTATTTAAATAATATATATTTTCATGTGATTATTTTTTTAAACATTTTTTCAGGATCCATCTATTAGGGGATAATTATTCGATGAGCAACCTAGTAGTGGTCTCAGTACTCGGGGTGTTCGTACGAGGGGGGGGGGGTGGTATGGGAGCTAGATGATTTGGTCAGCGTACCCGATTAAACCCTGCCCCTCCCACTGACATATCACCCATCCCACATTCTGATCCTGATGTGCCATTAGGGACACACATGATATTTAGGCCTCCCATGTTTTCACCACCCTTTACATCTGAGCCTCTTCACCCATCTGTACCATATCCGATGATGATTCCCACTCCCAATCTAGAATTTGGCCAGCCATCCCTATCATATTATTTTACTTCTAATTCCTTCTCTTCAGGCTTTTATATTCCATCTTCTTTGACTCCTACTCCACCAGAGTCTGTCCCTGCGGAGCATACATTGGGACCCACTCCATCTGTACAGGGTGTTCCTTCAGTTTCTGCAGATCCAGCAGCACCCATTGATCAGACTACCGCAGGTATACTTATACAACCCTAAAAAATTGTTACACCATTATTTATTTTCATTATAACATGTATTGATAAAATATTTGTTTTTATTTCATAATAGATACATCTATTGATAGGAGGCGGGGGTGGGGGCGTACACGCATGCGTGCGGTGTAGAACCACCGCATGCAGTTGATGGTGGACTACAATGAAGATATTCAAATGATTGAAAAATTTGGGCATCAATGTTAGAGTTTTTTGGCGATGCTCGTCAAATACTCCGACATCATTCCTGTCAGCCCGCTCTCATGGAGACAGCTGCCAAATGAAGTCAAGGATAAAACCTAGGAAGAGATATTGGTAAAAAAATCTGTTGTATTTAATGTAATATATTAATTTTTGTATTTATATAAATTAATATTTTGGTGTCATCTGCAGTTTAATTTCCCCGATGGTGAGGATGCATGACCATAACATCTAAAGGATTTAGGTGAGTTTTGAAGAGCTTATAAGCCTGAGTTGTATATTGGCTGGCGTGCTAGAGTGGGCACAGAGTTAGAGGCGGTCCCTATCATGGATGATTTTCCATTAGAACAGTACCTATAGATGATTAATCATTGTACGACTAGCCAATTTATGGTATTAATCAAATTAGAGGCATTTAAATTTAAATTTTCATGTTTTTCGTTAATATTAATTATTGAATTTTATTTCGGATGCACCTGGAAGAAATAAAAAAAACATTGATGCTAAGAAATACGTCCACACATTGGGATGTACTATGATGCCAGATCATGAGAGACAACAAGTATGACAGTTTATAATCTTTCTTTACGACTTTCACTTTCTATTGCTTCCTCCATAATTTATTCGATTGTTAAAGTTGTTATATAATTTTAGTTATGCAATTACTATTTTTTGGTATCCTATTTTTAATTATGGATTCCTACATTCAATGTCATTGTAGAGGCATAAATTGAATATAAAAGTACATGTGCTTCGATCAAAACTGTTTTGCTCGAGTAGAAGGAAGAAAGATGGAAGTGCGGTTAATGAACCGACTCAGCAGTAGATTGTAAGTTTTACTTTGCAGATTAAAAATTTTAATCTCTATTTTTAACTTAATAATCTATTTATATTTGTAACAAGATATTTTAGAGGCCCTTGATGCCCAGGAACCTGACAATTTTGGGCTAAACAATCACTTACATCAGGTGTTGGGAGATGAGCACCCTGGTAGAGTACACTGCCGACCTGGGAAGAGTATAGTTCTGACGAGGTATTTTCCCTCATTAGGCATGAGTCATATTATCATCGAGTTTTAGTAGGTTAAGGCACATGCAGAATAAGCTAAAAAAGGGCCATAGAGATGGCAGAACAGTCTGCTAGGGCAAACACTACATTTATGAAACTGATGGAAGTTTTATGTCTAAAACTTCCACCAGAGGCCAGCACTACTTGTGATGAATATATGTCATCGATGAATTCTATATATGGTGAACTAGGTGGCAATTCTAGTGGTGGTCAAGACAATAAGGAGGAGGAGGCTGAGGCGGAGGAGGAGGGCGATGAGGAGGCTGAGATTGAGTATGAGGGCAAGGAGGAGGGCATGGATAATGATGGGGATGACGATGAGGATGAGGGTGAGGGTGATGATGATGGTGATGAAGGACAGATTGATCCATTACATTTTTGACTGATATTACTAACCTTTTATGTTTATTGATTTGTTGTGCCTGAATATATGTGTGATTAGGTAGGTCAAATTATCTTCATTTTTTATCTATAAATAATAAAACTTGACTTGATGATTTTCTGTGACTGATTCACCCCTCCCCTAGACATCCCCCCCACCCCCTGGACACCCCTGCCCTCTGGACAACCCGTACCCCCCTGGACAGCCCCGCCACCCCCGTGGATAGCCCACCCACCCCCACGGATAACCCCTCGGACAGCCCCCACCCTCCTCCCTGGACCCCGGACAACCCCCCAGACAGCCCCCACCCTCCTCCTTGGACCCCGGACAGCCCCCCGGACAACCCCCCAGACATCCCCCCACCCTCCTCCCTGGACCATGGACATCCCCCCGGACAACCCCCCGGACTGCCCCCACCCTCCTCCCTGGACCCCGAACAGCCCCCCCAGATAGCCCCCACCCTCCTCCCTGCACCTCAGAAAACCCCCCACCCTCCTCCTAGGACCCCGTACAACCCCTCAGACATCCCCCCAGACAACTCCTCAGACATCCCCCCATACAGCCCCTCGGACAGCCCCTCAGACAGCCCCTCGTACCCCCCAAACAGCCTCTCAGACCGCCCCCACCCTCCTCCCTAGACCCTAGATAGCCCCCCAAAAAATAATCAATGGGTCATTTTTGACGTGTACGAGTCAACCCCGCCTCAATCCGAGGCACGGTGTGGCTGGTACCACTGAAAGTGTCCCACTTTTATTTGAAATGGACAACATTTTAAGTGAAAACAACAACTCACATACGGAAAACCTACCAAATGCATTTGGATTCTTTTGATACTTTAGTAAAACAATCCATGGGTCATTTGTGACATGTACGACTCAACCATGCCTCAATACAAGGCATGGTGTGGCCGGTACCACTCAACCTGTCTCACTTTTATTTGAAATGGACAAGATTTTAAGTGAAAACAACAACTTGCATATGGAAAACCAACCAAACGCATTCAGATTCTATTGATACTTTAGGAAAACGATCCATGGGTCATTTTTGATGTGTAAGAGTCAACGATGCCTCAATCTGAAGCACTATGTGGCCAGTACCACTCAAACTGTCTCACTCTTATTTGAAATGGATAGGATTTTAAGTGAAAACAACAACTTGCATTCAAAAAACTGACCAAAAACTTTCTAATTTTATTGATACTTTCGGAAAACAATCCATGGGTCATTTTTGATGTGTATGAGTCAACCCTATCTCAATCCGAGGCATGGTGTGGTCGGTACCACTCAAATTGTCTCACTTTTATTTGAAATGGACAGGATTTTAAGTGAAAAAAACAACTTGCATACGTAAAACCAAAAAAAATCATTTGGATTCTATTGATACTTTAGGAAAACGATCCATGGGTCATTTTTGACATGTATGAGTAAACCCCACCTCAATATAATGTAGTACCACTCAAACTGTCTCACTTTTATTTGAAATGGACAAGATTTTAAGTGAAAACAACAACTTACATATGAAAAACTGACCAAACGATTTTTTATTGTATTTATACTTCATGAAAATGATCCATGGATCATTTGTGATGTATAAGAGTCAACCCCACCTCAATCCGAGGCACGGTGTGGACGGTATCACTCAAAGTGTCTCTCTTTTGTTTAAAATGGACACTATTTTAAGTAAAAACAACAGACATACAGAAAACCAACCAAACATATTCTGATTGTGTTGATACCTTTGAACAAGAATCCATGAGTAATTTTTGATGTGTATGAGTTAACCCCGCCTCAATCTGAGGCACGGTGTGTCCAGTACCACTCACCTTTATTTGAAATGGACAACATTTTAAGTAAAAACAACAACTGGCATACAGAAAATTGACCAAACACATTTGGATTGTGTTGATACTTTAGGACAATGATCCATGGGTCATATTTACATGTACGAGTCAACCCTGCCTCAATATGAGGTATGGTGTGGCCGGTATCACTCGAAGTGTATTTCTTTTGTTTAAAATGGGCACCCTTTTAAGTAAAAACAACTGGCATATGGAAAACCGACCAATCATATTCAGATTGTGTTGATACTTTAGAAAAAGGATACATGGTTTATTTTTGATGTGTATGAGTCAACCCCACCTCAATCTGAGGCACGATGTGGCTGGTACCACTCAAAGTGTCCCACTTTTATTTGAAATGGACAACGTTTTAAGTGAAAACAACAACTAGCATATGGAAAACTGACCAAACACATTCATATTCTATTGATAATTTAGGAAAACGATCCATGATTCATTTTTTATGTGTAAGAGTTAACCCCACCTCAATCCGAGGCACGTTATGTCCGATACCACTCAAACTGTCTCAATTTTATTTGAAATGGATGAGATTTTAAGTGAAAACAACAACTTGCATACAGAAAACTGACCAAAAGAATTCGTATTATATTTATACTTTAGGAAAACAATACATGAGTCATTTGTGACATGTAAGAGTCAACCCTGCCTCAATCCAAGACATGGTGTGGTCGGTACCACTCAAACTGTCTCACTTTTATTTGAAATAGACAGGATTTTAAGTGAAAACAACAACTTGCATTCGGAAAACCAACCAAATGATTTCTGATTATATTGATACTTAAGGAAAACAATCCATGGGTAATTTTTGATGTGTACGAGTCAAACCCGCCTCAATCCAAGGCACGGTGTGGCCGGTACCACTCAAACTGTCTCACTTTTATTTGAAATGGATAGGATTTTAAGTGAAAACAATGACTTTCATATGTAAAACCAACCAAACACATTCAGATTCTGTTGATACTTTATAAAAAAGATACATGGATCATTTTTGACGTGTAAAAGTAAACCCTTCCTCAACATGAGGCCAGTGTGGCTGATACCACTCAAACTGTCTCACTTTTATTTGAAATGGACATGATTTTAAGTGCAAACAACAACTTGCATACGGAAAACCGACCAAACGCTTTATGATTGTATTTATACTTTATGAAAATGATCTATGGGTCATTTTTGATGTGTACTAGTAAACCCCGCCTCAATCCTAGGCACGGTGTGGCCAGTATCACTCAAAGTGTCTCTCTTTTGTTTAAAATGGACATTGTTTTAAGTAAAAACAACAGACATATGGAAAACTGGCCAAACACATTCTGATTGTGTTGATACTTTAGCACAAGGATATATGGGTCATTTTTGATGTGTAAAAGTCAACCCCGCCTCAATCTGAGGCACATTGTGACCATTACCACTCAAAGTGTCTCACCTTTATTTGAAATGGACAACATTTTAAGTGAAACAACAACTGACATATGGAAAACCGACCAAACACATTAGTATTATGTTTATACTTTAGGAAAATGATCCATGGGTCATATGTGATGTGTAAGAGTCAACTTCGCCTCAATTTGAGGCACGGTGTGGCCGGTATCACTTGAAGTGTCTTTCTTTTGTTTAAAATGGACACCCTTTTAAGTAAAAACAACTAGCATACATAAAACTGACCAATCGTATTCAGATTGTGTTGATACTTTATAAAAAGGATCCATGGTTTATTTTTTACATGTAAAAGTCAACCCCAACTCAATCATAGGCATAGTGTGGCTGGTACCACTCAAAGTGTCTCACTTTTATTTGAAATGGACAACATTTTAAGTGAAAACAACAACTAACATACGGAAAACTGACCAAACGCATTCAGATTCTGTTAATACTTTAGTAAAAAGATCCATGGGTAATTTGTGATGTTTAAAAGTCAACCCTGCCTCAGTCCGAGTCACGGTGTGGCTGGTACCACTCAAACTATCTCACTTTTATTTGAAATAGACAAGATTTTAAGTGAAAACAAAAACTTGCATACAGAAAACTAACCAAACGCATTAGGATTCTGTTAATACTTTAGGAAAAAAATACATGGGTCATTTTTGACGTTTATGAGTCAACACTACCTCAATCTGAGGCACGGTGTGTCCGGTACCACTAAAACTGTCTCACTTTTATTTGAAATGGATAGGATTTTAAGTGAAAACAACAACTTGCATACAGAAAATCGACCAAACGCTTTTTGATTGTATTGATACTTCAGGACAATGATCCATGGGTCATTTGTGATGTGTAAGAGTCAAATATGCCTCAATCCAAGACATAGTGTGACCATTATCACTCAAAGTGTCTCTCTTTTGTTTAAAATGGACACTGTTTTAAGTAAAAACAACAGACATTCATAAAACTGACCAAATGTATTCTGATTATGTTGATACTTTATCACAAGGATTCATGGGTCATTTTTGATGTGTATGAGTCAACCCCATCTCAATATGAGGCACGATGTGGCTGATACCACTCAAAGTGTCTCACTTTTATTTGAAATGGACAACATTTTAAGTGAAAACAATAACTAGCATACGGAAAACCAACCAAACACATTCAGATTCTGTTGATACTTTATGAAAATGATCCATGGGTCATTTGTGATGTGTAAGAGTCAACACTGCCTAAATTTGAGGCATGGTGTAGCCGGTACCACTCAAACTGTCTCACTTTTATTTTAAATGGATATGATTTTAAGTGAAAACAAAAACTTGCATACGGAAAACAAACCAAATGTATTCAGATTGTCTGATACTTTAACAAAAGGATCCATGGTCCAGCCTCACACAATCCACTTCTCTCATGTGAGTGTGAGGAACTCCTACCCCTATTCTAAAACACATGAAATTTAATATGCCAATCCCATCCTCAAACAGTGGGTTCTAGGACCAAACCAAAGTCCCTTTGGGAACCTAATTCCAAAGACATAATTGAATATTCATACCCACTACCCAAGATGGGGATTCATCTCACATCACACCCAGGATAAAAAATTATAATTAGCCACATACCCCCTTATTCCAATTGAAAATTCTATGAAAAACATGTAGGCTATTTTGGTAACCCATCTCATATGTCGAGATTGGTCAATGTTTCCCACTAACACATCAGGAACCATTTATACATGGATGCATAGTCATTAGAGGAATATAAACACCCCATGTGCTTCCTATAACTCATCTTAGGTCTAAGCACATGACCACTACCATTGTCTATCTTATGGGTATCATGATCCTTGTCCACTCTACCCAAGTTTTTTATTGGTTTTAATATAGTCAACCTGGGACCATGAGTAAACATCCCATGTGCTTCCTATAACATATATGATTTTTCTCTTATGTGTATTGGTGTTGTGGTTTGAGAGAGGAGTGAATTATAAATTTTGAATATTGTTATGGGTGTTATTGCTTTTCAATTCTAAATTTCTGAATTCTGGATGTATTGGATTCTGGCTTTATTGGTGAGGAATGAATTCTAAATTTTGAATACTGTTATGTGTATTGGATTTTGGATGTATTGGATTTTAATTTTGTATTGGTGTTATGGGTGTTATTTCATTTCAATTCTGGATGTATTGAATTGTGTATGTATTGGATTCTGGATTTTTATATTGTGTTGTGGTTTGAGTGAGGAATGAATTTTAAATTTCTAAATTTCTGAATTATGGATGAATTTTAAACATCCCATGTAGGATTTTGGATTTTGGTTGTATGTGTTCTTGCAGGTCATAGAGAGTTGTGGGTTGGAGGTGACTGCTGGCTGCTGTGGAGATGCAGCATATGCATACCAATGGTTTTCTAAACCGTTGGTATAGACTTATACCAATGGTTTTCAAAACCGTTGGTATAGAATTTTGATGTATATTATACCAACGATTTTGTTATAACCGTTGGTATAAACTTCTACCAACAGTTTTGAAAACCGTTGGTATATCCTTTTGATATATATTGTACACTATATACCAACGGTTTTAAACCATTGGTATAAGTGTAACATATACCAACAGTTTGTGAAACCATTGGTATATCTCTTACTTTAACACATATACCAATGGTTTACACAGAACCGTTGGTATAAGCCTATACCCACGTCTTACTTGGCCACGGTTTGGGAAACTGTTGGTATATAATATACTAATGGTTTCCCAGCCTTTACCAATAGTTCTGAACTGTTGGTAAAGGGTAAAATTCCAGTATTGAACGGTAACTCTCCTCCTGTAACATTCGATATGAGCATGGTATAGAACTAACTAATCCATACCAATAACTAAGTCGAATCCTTTCATTTTTAGCACAAATGGTTCCCAAAATAAATGGTAACCTCCAATTTCTAGAGAACACACCTTGGGCTGTATTGTGTGTAAAAGAAATGTGATGCTCCTGTATCAAACAAAACACAAGATAAGGTAGACGATATAAGAATCATACCTCTGATAATATAATATCCTACACCCACACTATCCATTGTAGATTGTATGGTGTGCAACTAACTTACCCCTATACCCTAGTCTTCAGTCTGACTCCCCTATTCTACTCCCTCTACCTGATACTTTTTCCCCTGCACTATGGTACCACACCCACTGCCTCAATTAAAATGTCATATGGAACTCCAACTACATGTATATTTAGGAGTAGTTGAGTCCTTCTCAGAATTTGGTACCTATCTTGATCCCCTACCACTGTTCTATTACTACATGCCCCTACAAAACCTCTACAGGTGGCCAATCCTGCCAAAATCATGACACTCCAAACTAAGATACAGATACTGGGCCCTCATGTGGCAAAACTTGTCACATTGAAAGTACTACAACAGAACACAGTCCTGGGATAAATTCCAACTACCCTAGATGCTATGTTTGCTATTTCCTTGACAATAACTGTCATAACAGTACTTCTTGACACCAGAAGAAGGGCTCTTAGTTTTCCCTATTGAAAAATCCCAACTATTTCTTGAGGGCTCTCTTAGATTCCCTTACATGATGAGTGCTTGATTTATCACATCTAAAAAGATACTCAAGAAAAAGGCGTTCACCTATGACCTGATTTCATAGTGAATCCCAATCTAAAAATGTCCCACCCTAGAGATCTCATCAACTACTAAAGATGGTGCAAAGCACTACAAGTTAGTGAAACATCCAGCGTAGTCCAACACCGACATTCCCTCATGCATTAAATGAATAAAATCATAATCCTTATCATCCATCAACATCTCTAGATATAAGTGGATTAAGATCTTTGACTTGAATTCCTTCTAAGATAACTCCTCTTACTACCCATATTACTCCAAAATATCTCACTAATGCTTGGCTGGCTCACAAAACATATATGCAACAAGATTCACCCCCTATCTGAAAGTGTCTCAAGGTGATTGAAGATTGTATATAAAGACTCAATCCAAAACTCAAATTCCTAGGGTCTCCCTCCCCAATGAACATACATGGATGTTGTAGTTGGAACTATCTCATTAGCTTAGACATTGAAGGAACGATATGAAGAATATCTTTTTCCATAGATTGCATGATCCTCAAGAAGATTCCATGAAGCTAAACATCCATATAATCCTTAGGAGCTATAGAATTATCTAGTTTATCTATGTTAGTAGCGTGCTGATTTCCACTCTCCAAATGCTCAACTCAAAGATAATGAGGAGAAATTTTCTCTACAAGACAAACACACTGCTTAGAACACTAGCTAAAAACAAGGTCAACCTCAAAAGGTGACAACAATTGAAATTCACTGGCCCATGGTCTCTCTAAACATGTATTAACAAGTTTTTTAGCATGACATATTAATCTATTCATTTAATTCATCAAGTATACATAAGATCTCATTTCATAGTTTATACAGGTAAATATATATCACATGCAATAAATATGTTCCTATCATGAAAAATGCATGTCAATATATATCCCTATGATCCCATCATGATGCATGCATACTCCTCTAATGCCATACTAGGGCACAAGTATAGATCTCAATAAAAAGATAACATCACATAACATGTGAATCACACTGGGTGAAATATCATCAACTGTAACAAGCGAACAACATAAAAAACATCCCATCCCCAAGCACTCATATTTTCTCCCATATATACGTTAGCTACTCCCATGTACAATCTCATTACAATGTAATGACACATCTTAGTATCCTTTCTACCTTTCTCAAATAGTAAAGTAATAGAAAAGAAAAATAGATTCTCTGATACCACTTTGTAACGTCTCTCGACCTAGCACTCTCTCACATGGCCAAACTAGGTTGGTTACTAGAGCTCGAGCATTCCTCCTCACATGCAAAAGGTTTCCAAATAACAGTGGGGGTGTGATGAATATAGTACGAAGACTATACCCCCTGGTATAAAGAAACAATACAGTAGAAGTAAACAATATCAAAGTAAAAAAATAGAGGAAGAAAATACAACACAGTGGAAGACTAAACAATAAATGAAAACTTAATAATCCAATGAATAATAAAGGAATAATTTAATGATATGATGAAATGCAACTAAATGTCATACTGAGTTCAATATAGATAAAATACTAGAAAACACAAATAAATACTCAAGATTCTCCAAACTCGAACCCCATGTCAGTCCCATATCCCAACTCTAGCCCATCCAGCAAACAACAATCAATATAAAGGTTTCTTACCCTTGTCCAAACCTGCATCTATGTAATCTAATCAGGTACCAAACAATGGGTCAAATAGGGTGTGAGTAAAACTCATTAGGTCGACACCACCATGTCTAAACATAACCACTCTAATAATAAGTGCATGTAATAAAGTGATGACATGTGTATTAATTAATTTAAAAATTAACAAAACAAAACAATCAACATGCTTTGGCACCATTCCAGAATATCTCTGAGCATGTAGCATAACCATGCCAACATAACCATATATCCATGGAAAAACATGACCTACTTCGACCCTATGCCAGAATGTCTATGAGAAAGTAACATAATCAAACCATTAGGCCAAGACCACTATATAATCATTTTAGCATGTGTCAGGGCACAACCCAGTATGTACACATTTTGGCATGTGTTAGAGCATAGCCTGATATATAAGCATTTAAGAATATATTAGGGTTGAGCTCGATATATAAGCATTACAACACATGTCAGATCTATAATCATTACAACATGGGATTGGTCATTGCCTGCTCAATATAAGCATTACAATAAGAGAATGGACATAGCCCACTCGATATAATAATTATAGCACGAGATTGGGCATAGCCCGCTCAATATAAGCATTACAACATGGGACTAAGCATAACCTACTCAATATAAGTATTACAACATGGGACTTGGCATATCCCACTCAATATAATCATTACAACATGGTACTAGGCATATCCCACTCAATATAAGCATTAAAACATGAATCACAACACATTTCATAACAACAAGGATATCACAATATCACATCATAAGGATCAATGGTTAATTCTGTAAATTTCCATTTATCTTTTAATTACACACACTACACCAAATTCATATTTTAGCGGTAATTTATTAGTGACAGTTTAATTAACCACCAATAAAAAAGTGAAAGAATTTAGTGATGGTTTTTAAATAACTGTTGCCGAATTTTATCCATTCATTAAAAAAGGGCACTTTCTCCCTGAGCCCCCCATTCTCCATCGAGCACCACCTATTGTAATATTGGGTTCCCTAAACCCAACAGAACAATACTTTTTATCGCCATGTTATATACACAGTTAGATATACATGATGTATTCTTACCATTATAGAGTAGAATTTTCTATGTCCACTATTGAATTGGAAATTTTCATAGATTAATTATCACATAAAAAGGATATAGTAGTTCCCAGGATATAATGATAACCTCGAGATACTATGACATTAATCTTAAACAAAGGTCCTATAGTGTAGATATATTATACTAACTTGGCACAATTAATGTTTGATTATCAGGTGTTGGGGTCTCGTAAGCATTGATACTTATTCTCATGAAGTTTTCACTTGATGGTCTCTAGTAGTGAGATCATGAGTGCATACCCGTCAATAGAAACACCATATGATTAAGGTATCATTGGTTATTCCTATTTATTTACATGCGTATTGGTATCTTGACTTGAGAACATTACCAGTGTGTGCCATTGGATCACGTACTTTGATGCAAGGAAAAAACCATGATAATGAAATCTTGGTGAGATAAATTGTGTTGGATGTGTCATTGGAGGTATGACATTGGTTGAATGATCATAATAGAATTTTTCACTTCTAAATTGAGGAAGTAATATATCTTGGGCCTAGTTGATTAGGATGTTAGTTCCTTCACAAGTCCTTAGCCAAGGAAGTTGAGGGTAAATCCATCCAGTTAGATCAAAAAACAATAAAGTATGAAAAGGATGATGACACAAGTGTGCATCCTGCTTTATGTGATATTTAAAGACAAGAAGATTATATTACACAGTACATGTTCGTAGGTTGTTTGTCATTGTTATGACTACTCCTTATCTCTTTAGGAGCCTTCATGGGTTTCTAGACTCCTCTTTTGGTCTATGGATACTATTCAATGCTATCAGGATAAGTGTTTAGAGGGTCACACATAATAGCGCATTCAAGAATTTTCCTTATTTATTTGAATAGGTATATCAGATATGGAAGACCCCACCACTAGGGTCTGAGATTTTTTCAAGGATGTATAATCACCAAAGGAATAAATAAATACATATCATTCAAGTAAAGAATAACCGGGTTGAATTTATTTATTAAAAGTATTCACAATGTATTTAGTGAACATGAGAAAATATTATTCTAATGAATATTATTTTAATATTCTAGGTTCGTTTAATATTATCGAGAATTATGAGTTGAGTTAAATGACTCAGTTTTATCACGTAATATATTTATTATATATATATATATATTATAGGTATGTGATAAAATAAAGAATATTTATGATGCAGTTTAGTTCATTATAGTTATTATTTAGTGGACGTTAAATATATGAGAGTTGAGGAACCCTTTTCGGGTATTTGAGTATCCACTATAAATAGGAGAGAGAGGCTCTTTCACAATGACTATTAATTGCAAATTTGTTAGAGCCTCTCTCTCCTATCATGCTTTCAAGAGAGAGGAACTCTAGATCTGGGTGATTGGATCGAGTTCTCACTCACGCATCACAATCACATCAATGCAGTGATCGTCAGTGCATCGAAGACATCGTCGAATCTCCGTGTTAGCACATGGAATTCTATGATCGAAACTCCAGGGGATTTTTTAAGTGCATATGGATGATATAGAGGGATTATGATTTGAATCTTTCAAGTAGCGATCACCGAAGAAAAGAAAATGTTGAGCGTGACTTCAGATCAAAAGAAGGCATGTTTTAGATTTATTTATGTGCTCTATTTAATTTACACAATATCCTCAGACCATAATAGGGATTGAATTATCAGAGACAACAAGTCTCATCATCCTGATAATGAAAATTTTTAAAATCTTTAGCCTTCCGTATTCCACTGCTGCCTCAGTACCTTCAATTGGTATCAAAGGGATCGTGTAAATTATCTGAGCCAAAAAAAAAATTAAGTTTCATTACAATTAAGTAGAGGGTATTAAATTCGTCCTAATGGATCTGACTGCACCATGATCCAATCTTAGATGACCTAGTTATGGTCATACAAAAAAAAATTATGGATCAGTTATGGTTAGATTTCAGGTATTAAACTTATATTTTACGTTCTCTTTTGTTAGTCGGGTTCATTTTTGATGATTTATGGTTAACCCAAACTATTCCAACTGGTGACCATGGATAGAATAGTTTTTTCCAAGATGATTTTTTTCCACTAGTATTAATTAAAATAAATATTTTTTATTTAAAATTTGAAGGCTATTATGATACCCTATATAACTTAAAGGAAGAAAAAAAATGACCATATGGAATTATCAAGACAACGGTGGATTTGTTTTACAATAAAACAAAAAAAGGTCAGAAGTTTTAAAGGGGTGGCTATAGCCTTTTAACATTACAAAAGAAACAAAAAATAAAACTTTATGACTTTTTTGGGATAAGGATTCCAAAAGAAGCCAAGAGGGTGGTCCCCCCTTCCTCCCCCCTTTGGCCGATGACTCCATCCAGTAACCAGCCCACTCAAGCCGACCACCATAGCCTACCAGAGGCTATTCCCCTTCACCACCACCCGACTACCACTGGCTGCAACCAACGTGGCTAACCAATTTCACCAAACCCAACCACTCACCTATCAATTGGTTGAGGTCTCTTCATTGTTTGTGACTGAGCTATGCTGGCATGCACCACCCCGGTTTGCAGTTACCACCCACCTGGTGTTGCTGCTAGATCTAGCTCTGGATGAACCTGAGTTGCGGTAGTCCACCACTAGCTGATCCCACTGAGTGAAGTCACTAGTAAGAGTCAGACCTCACATAGCTCTTCTCCACTACCTTCTCAATACCCAGACACTGTGGATCCACCTTGGCGACCTGTTCTCGCTACCACCCTATATTTTGGTCGAGCGAGAGTTGGGAGGTTGTCGCCATCCTCTTCCTTTCCCAGTCGAGCAGTGTTGGACTGATACACAGATGACCACCCCACTATGACTCCCCTTGAGATCACCTCGTCTATCTAGATCAGACAATCCACCTCCTCCAAAGCCTACTGGAGCACCCGGACGGACCGGACTCCCACCGCCCCTATGAATCCACGGTCTAGCTGCTAACCAGGTTCGGTTAGATCTTGATGGATCTCCATCATCCTCAGTCAAGTTGGACGAATCCCTTTTTGTGAGGTAATCCCTGACATGGGTCTTATTTAACCTTATCTATCCCAAAATAGGCCTGAGCGGGTCTGCTCAACCCGAAACGGGTCTAGGCGGAGCCACAAGTCCCAGAATATCCCTACATGTAAAGGTTCTAGGGTCACAAAGAAAGTCAGTGGTCCATAGATTTTTAATTTTTTTTACCATCGGGATGACGATACTTGTTGTCTCCAATGATTTGAGCCCTAGTATGTTCCAAGGATCTCATGTAAATTAAATAGAGCACAAAAGTGAATAAAAAACATACCTTTTTTTTCATCTGAAATCCATGATCAACATCTACTTATTGATGATGATCTAATCAAATTATCTAAAGAATAATCCCTCTAGATCATCTACACATTGTTCAAAAATCTACAGGAGCATCGATCATTGAATTACGGATGCTAGCACGATGATCTAATGACACCTTCAATATTCCGATGATCACCGCATCTATGTACCTTCGATGCATAGAGATGAACTCGATCTGATCACCTGGATCAAGATTTACTATCTAAAAATCAAGAGAGGAGAGAGAGGCTATGATGAATTCATCATGAATATTCCCTAGCGAGAGCCTCTCTCATTTTTTAAATAGTGGATGCCCAAAATACCTAGAAGGGTTACTCGACCCCTATTTATTTAATGCCCACTAAATAAATAATTATGACAAACTAAACTACATCATAAATATTATTTATATTTTATCATATACCACTAATATATATTAAATATATTACATGATAATATTGAGTCATTTAACTCAACTCGTAATTCCTGATTAATATTAAACAAACCTTGAATATTAAAATAATATTCATTTGATTAATATTATTCCTAATATTTACTTAACTTGTAAATATTTTTAATAAATAAATTCAACCCAATTATTATTTACTTGAATAATAATGAATTTATTTATTCATCGGTGGTCGATGACTTGCACAACACTTAGACCTCACGGTGGGGCCCATCTTGTCCAAAATACATATTCATCAGAATATAGAAGATTCTTGAATATGCTATTATGTGTAAACCTCTAGGACCTTATCTTGATAATATTGAATAATATTCCCAAAATAAGAGTGGAGTCTAGCAACCCATAAAGCCCCCTAAATAAATAAGGATAGTCATAGAAACGACAACCAACCTACGAACACATAATGTGTAATATAATCTCTTTGTCTTTACATATCTCATTAAAGAGGGAACACACCTGTGTCATAATCCATTCTTTATTTATTATTTTTTTATCTAATTGGACAAATTTACCCTCTACTGCCTTGGCCAAGGACTTATAAAGGTACTACCATCCTGATCAACAAGGCACGATATATATTACTTCCTCAACCCAGAAGAAATAAATCCTTTCTTGACCATTCAACCAATGACATACCACCAATGACACACCAAACACAAGATACCTCACCACAATTTTATTATTATGGTTTTTGCCTTGAATTAAAGTATGTGATCAAATGGAACAAATTTATAATGATCTCAATTCAGGATATAATTACACATGTTCATAGATAGGGACAACCAGTGGCACTTAAAACATATGATGTTCCTATTGGAAGGTCTATCCTCATGATCACACTAATAGAGATCACAAAGTGCAAACTCCATGAGAAGATGTCTCAATTATTATGAGCCTCCAACACCTGATAGTCAGTCATAAATCATGTCCAGTTAGTATAATGTATCTAGACCATATAACCTTTATTTAAGATTAATGTCATAGTATCTCATGGTTCTCATTATAACTTGAGATCTGCTATAAACTTTTGGATACAACAATTAATCTATGGACATTACCATTAAATAGTGGATGTAGAAATGTCTACACTATAATGGTAACTGTACATCATGTATATCAAACTGTATACAAGATATGGTAATCAAAAGTACCATTCAAGTTGGGTCTAGGGCACCCGCTATTATAATACTCCCACTTGAACTTGAGCCAACATGATAACCAACATTGTTAGCTCTAAAGATCATGTTTATGTTGAGTCATGACTTTAGTTATTAGGTCTGTGAAATTTCCACCATGTGACTATTCTACTAAATGAGACCTCACCTCATTGAGTAAAGATTCTCAAGAGATGGTATCCTCTAGTATATCCCTTTTTGTCCAGTGTCATAACTTGACATCTTAGCTAGTGTCAATAATAGAATTATCATCATGATAATACTTTACTTTCTAGGTGTGATTACAAGAACTAGAATAAATAATTGCATTTAATAACTACTTCTTAGCTTCCCCAGAAGATGCAACGTACTTGGTATTTATAGGTATGACTACCACTAGATTTTATGAGTTTGAATCGCTCAACACCATAGCCTAACTGTGATACTAGACCAAATTGATCTAAGGAAGACTAGTTTGTGTCCCTTACAAACTAGTATCCTTTCCTCTCCACATACCAGGTATATATCTTTTGTACTTTCCCAAGTACAATAAGAGAGTTCTGATTGATTCCCTTGCGGTACTCATGGATATAACTAATATTTTCCTACTATTAAGTATATGTTGACAATATCATTTATTGTACATATCATGAAATATGTGATTGATCCATCACAAAAACATATGGAATTAAAATCACTAATTTAATATCCTCTTATGACCATGCATGTATGCTTGGAGGGATTTATGTCATGTTACATTGGTAACAATTCTCTCTTGAATTGTTCCAACTTGTATTTTTCAATACCATGTCACTATGTATGATTGGGTAGGTCTAAGAAAACGTTAGATCTGCCTCAGTAGATCATGTTCCCTAGAACTTAGGTTACTACTTTAAGTAAATCTCAAGAGTATTTCTTTTATTATGGTCCTAACTAACTATAATACCAATAGAATTTTTCCACATGTTACCAAACATATTTTACTTGGAAAACAATAACACTCCCACTAACCTCTAGTAGATACATGGAAAAGATTCATTACAAATGAATACTCTATTATCTTGTTGCTTACTTTAATCTGGAACTATATTTAAGTAACTTTCAACCCTATTGACATTATATGATGTCACCATCCCTTTTCGGTTGCTTTGAATAGACACATTCCACGATTGGTGGTCGTCACATCAAATTCACAATAAAATGATCATAGAAGTTAGCTACGACAAGTAAAATTCTAATGGATTTAGGCATAATAACTTGGTATTACCAATCAAGCCTTATTGTAAGCACACTTGTACCATCCATGTATCATCTCACTTGAATACTCACTGCCATATTCAAAATAATGAGCCCCTTTTCACTTTAATACATATAATCCATTATTGAATTTTAATTGACCATGTTAATCTTAGCTGATTTCCAAATACTGCCTACTTGTAGAAATTATTATTCTCAATGAATAATTTATCACCGATCTAAATTAATATAAAAACATCACTATGAATTTAACCTTTCCACTTAGTATGTTTCTCTGGAACATTCCTCTTCCACAGGTTCTTGTGGAACTTGTTCCTATGCCAAATATTTGTGCATATCTAGCATTGACTCAACCCAAGTCAATCTTACTCCCACCATCTCAAGTAGATACGTTCACCCTTGTATAGAAATATATTCTATCACTTTAATACATATTTTATATCATAGGAATTTTTTTAATATCCTAATAAACTTTTAGGATTATTACTTTAGATGTACATTGTACTTTTCTTGATGCAAGTTTGTTTATATCTTAACAAAATCTTTGCATCTTAGCACATGTTCTTATGACATAATGGATTTCCATCATAATATGACTCATATTATATCTATTTTTTATTATAGTTGGAATATGGTTATGGGATATCACTGTTATTTACAAAGCACATCTTGAAATATAATGGAAGTTTCTACAAGTTCCAACATTGATACTACTTACATCATGACTCTGATGTATAAAATGTGTATTTAGAAATTACCCCACATTAATTTTTTCTATCAATGTTAACCTGTAAGAATCATCATCAATCCTCATTATTGACATCATATCCATGATTTGGATAAGGTATTGTGCATTTAAGAATTACTTCATGCTACATTATATTGATCGATGAATGCTTGGTCAAGAAATTCTTCGGCATACTGGCCCAAAGAAACTAATTTCTTATGACCATAAAAATAACACAGTTCATTATAATATTTCTTATTTACTTAAAGGAATATTATGAAGTATATTTACCACTAGATTTACCTTGGAATATTTCACACTCTCTTAATAAATTAATTCCGAAATCATTGTGGAATACATTTATTTCTAAAGGTTTTTTTCCAAAATAAATACGTCGATAATACCAAAGGTGTTTAGATCTATTGAGTCTAAATACCAAACTGGGTATACCCTTTATGTATAATTTTAATTTTACTTAATAAATAATTATCTTTCCACAATTGGGTATATAAGTCTTAAATTTTATATTCATCATGTATTGCCTATGATTCAAGTATCACTGAACTATTGGTTGAGTATGAGACACCAAAAACAATATTCATTACTGAACTTGGAATAATGTCTCTTTATGTTCAATGGACACATGAGATAAATGTTTTGGTTATAATAAATAATAGTTTTACTTAAATCATTAACTTGGTAATCAAAAGTTGCGTGCTTCTCACTGTTGACTTAGGAACCACCCTTTCACAGCCGCTTGGAAAATACAACCAACTTATTATAACATTTCTATACTTACTTGGTTACTGTATTCAAATACATATATGTGATTGGAATATTTTATTTTATACCCAAGAAGCATGTTAAAAACATTACATTTTGTATTGATGAATATACCTAGAGAAGAAGCAAATACTTGCTTCTGTGATTCCGTTCATTGAATTTAAACTTCCATAGAATTATTTCATGATATGAAAAGAAAATAACCACATGTTTATTACCTCTTTCTTTGAAGGATGTTGTGAAGGTTACATTGGCATTTATCTTTCCATTGGCCTTATCACCATGTCTTTTAACTTATTCACCATAAGAATTAAAGATTAACCTGTCTTTAATATTCTTATTTCTTGGTAAATTTTATCCAAAAGGTAATGAAGCATTTACTCCATTATATTTGTTTTTTAATCTTAAAAGAAACTGGAATAAATTATTGAAAAAAATGTAAGAATGGGATGTCTTGAAAGATCATTCTCCACCTTTCATACTTACATTGAACCAATGTAATATCATCCATTCATATCTCCCTTCACCTTCTCTTTGTAAACTTTTTGGAGATGAGACTACATGCATGATCATCAATCTCTTGATGCAGTATCCACAACTAACATTAGACATTGATTCTATCATTATGATATAACCATTATATGAATTATACATGAGTATCTCATAAGCAACTTTACAACCTCACTTTTCAAGGTAGCTTAAAAGTATTGGGGACACCATCACCTTGAATTTTTGATATTGTAGTATTGTGTGAAAGCACCTGTACTATGCTTGGAAATTTATGCTAGTTCATACATTACTTTGTATATAATTATCACAATGTATTTTGTGATATTACTTACCATTTTATACCAAAATAGGATCTAGCATATTGTACTTTTCTCTTAATTATCGATTTAGACATTATTGATTAATCATTAAATGTCTCTAACTATTTTATCAAATTATAGGAACCCTTTATACTAGAATTGGAATAATTTGTCACTTGAGTATTCTAGTGGAAAGGATCCTTGAGCCTCCCCTCATTGTATAAAAGCTTTGGATACACCACTACTCAGAGAGTTCAAGGTAGGAGTTTGACTGGACAACCACATCAACTCACAGTTCCTTGATTTATTGAGTGAAGTCCCAACTTCTAAAATCATAAAATTGATTTTCTCAACACTTGCCTCTAGAATTACAACAAGCTATATTTGATTACTTTTTTTATACAAATTTAGTCAAGTGAACCCATCACTCTCGTAAGAACTCCTTGGTAGTAATAGGCACCCTCAACTTTGACTGATGAGCACCCCAAACACCTGGTTTTATTCAAATTCAAATGATGGAAGGTGGTTAATGAATTAATATTTATGTGAGGGTTTTTGGTATTTTTTCTCAACGAATGTAATCCATTCATATTAATCTTGTTCATCTATATTATCATACTCACAACTGAAAATTAATAGAAAAAACATTCATCACTTATTTATGAATTTTTTCTGTTTATTATTTTATGTATTTTCCCACTGTTATAAAATACATAAAATAATAAATAAATGCATAAAGGAAAGAAACTAACCGACTAGTCTTGAGCATCTAAAACTGGTTGATCCATTTAAACTCAATGGATCAACCACGACCTAGGGTATCGTACTTGAGTCATAACTCAACTCACAATGCA
Source organism: Viscum album (assembly GCA_963277665.1). Classification (NCBI taxonomy): domain Eukaryota; kingdom Viridiplantae; phylum Streptophyta; class Magnoliopsida; order Santalales; family Viscaceae; genus Viscum; species Viscum album. The sequence continues at coordinate 314,783,959 of OY728140.1, forward strand.
ACTCCTCCCCTGTCCAGTGTGTCAACTGCTCATCTGGATTTCACCTCAACTAGGCTTTGTCTGTATCTTACATTGTCTTGGTCATGGCATACCACCTCGTCTTGGCAGGGTCTATGCCACACATTGTCCCCATCAAAGTAAAAAAATACTTGCACATGAGCGATGAGGACTAGGGGCACAAGGTACAACTGATAAAATTGGATGCACTAGCCCTTATACATATTGGCTGAAAAAATTACAATACAAAAACCATATTAATTAATTAAAATCATCACACACGATTAAATAATTAATTAAAATAAAATATCCAGACATACACAGGTCAAGTTAATTACTCAAAATTGGTCAACGAGTAAAATAAAAGCATGATAAAAATTAAATTGTAATAAATTAAAGTATGAGGGTATTTTAATTAAATTAAATGAATTGATTAAATCCAAATAATTTAATTATATCATGTCCCCTAATTAATTGAATTTTAATACCAAAAATTAAATTAATTAATTAATTCAATTTAAAACCAAAATTAAATTAATTTATTCTAGGTATTAAAATTATTTTTTTCATCCAAAATTAATATTTTAATTACTTTAATTTATTTTTAAAATTAAATTAATTAATTGAATTAATTTTGGTTAACCTGGGCCCTGAAATCCCACGCAGACCCAAAGTGGGTCATGCCGAACCTGTACAAACCCTCTTCTGGCCAACTAAAACCCATGTAGGTAAATTGCGGGTGAGGAAGGTCCTACCAGACCCATTTTGGGTTGATAAAACCCACCTTTCCCTACTTCAGGGTGATTCTAGTCCAGAAGAACCTGTGGTAGGGGTACCTGACTCCTAATGTCATCGAATCTGGAAGGGGTGATGGATCTGGTAGTCTGCACTGAGTGAAGGAGGAGTGACACCTACACTCACCACCATCGCACAAGACCTGGGTACCAGATCTGGTTGGCATCCGCTGGCTAGTATAGGGAGGGACGGTGGCACAGATCTGGTCGACCGATGACAACTAGTCTTGCAGCGGCTAAGGAGATCTGGCTGGGGCATGTGTCGCTATTATTCGCTGGCTTTGTATGGGTGGTGCTAGGGTGCAGAGGGAGAAAATGGCCAGAGATCCTGATGGCGACATGATTGAGGGAAGCACAACGACTGTAAGTTCACCGAAATTGTGCGGGCCCGTTGGGACGACAGTCAAGGAGCCAGTGGTTGGTGGTGTCCTTGAGTGGGAGGTAGGTGAGGCAGAGGCCACACACGACTTGGCCGGTGCAGAGTTTGAGGTTGGACGAAGGGGTAGTCTGCCACTGGATCTCACCAGTATGGGTGGAGGCACACCTGATCGACTCTGTAGTGGTGGTAGCCATAAGCGGCAACAAAGGAGTGCCAGCGGGTCCTGGTGCAGTAGAAGACCACAACCACAAGGTCTCAAGATAGGGAGAGGGTCATGGAAGTGAGCGATCTTGTGAGGATGGAGACCTATGACTAATAGGAGGAAACTTCAACAGAAGTCATTGCCATCATTTTTTTTGGTGTAATGCTAATTTTTTTAAAAGTAAAACAACTTTTCTTCTTATCTTTTCCATTGTTTGGCATCACCCATTTGTTTTTTTAACAAAATCCTACCACCCAAATTTTTTTTCTTCACACTCCTCATTTTGTGTTTTGTTTTATAATATCTGAGTCAAGACGTAACTCCCCATAAAATATATAAATTGATATATTAATCAAATAATAATTTCATTATTATACAAATCGGTGGAATTAAACTTGGCCAGAAAATACTATTCTGATCATGGTGACTGGACAAAATAACTTATGTTAACCTAATTAGATTTTTAACCACCAAAAACAAGTAAACTAACACATATAAAATATATGTTTAAATTTTAATACCCATATAACAACCTATTTCGATCCATAATTTTTTTTCAGACAACTATAACTTGGTCATCTGACCTCGGATCAAATTACGGTCAGATCCGCTGGGACTGATTTAATACCCCCAACTTAATTTTCATAGAACCTAATTTTTCTTAGATCATATAATTTATGAGATCAATTTAATACCAATTGAAGGTATTGTGGTTGTAGTTAAAGCTGGTGGGCCAAATATTTTTAAAATATTTCCTCATCAGGATAATGAGACTTGTTGTCTTCGATGATCTGATCCCCAGTACGGTCTAAGAATCTCATGTAAATTAAACAGAGCAAAAAATCAAATTGAAAACATACATTTTTTTGATCTGAAGTCTCACTCGACATCTACTTATTTCCAACGATCTCTACTTGAAGGATCCAAAGTAAAACCCCTCTAGATCATCCACACGCACTTAAAAAATCCACAGGATCATCAATTGTTGAATTCTGGGTTCTAGTATGGTGATCCAACAATGCCTTCAATGTCTCGACGATCACCGCATCGACATACCTTCGATGCATAGAGATGAAATCAATATGATCACTTGGATCAAGATTCTCTCTCTATAAAAAGTGGGAGAGGAGAGAGAGAGAGGCTATAATGAATTCTTTATGAATAGTCCCTAGTAAGATCCTCTCTCCTCCTTTAAATAATGGATGCTCAAAATACCTGAAAGGGTTCCCCGACCCCCATTTATTTAACATCCACTAAATAAATAATTATGATGAACTAAACTACATCATAAATATTATTTATATTTTATCACATACCTATAATATATATTAAATATATTACATGATAAAATCGAGTCATTTAACTCGACTCATAATTCTAGATTAATATTAAACAAACTTGGAATATTAAAATAATATTCATTTGACTAATATAATTCCTTATATTTACTTAACTTGTGAATACTTTTAATAAATAAATTCAACCCAATTATTCTTTACTTGAATAATAATGAATTTATTCATCCATCAATGATCGATGACTTGGACAACACTCGGACCCCGTGGTGGGGCCCACCTTGTCCAAAATACCTATTCACCAGAATAGGGTAGACTCTCAAATATGCTATTGTGTGTGACCCTCTAGGCCCTTATCTTGATAGTAGTGAATAAAATTCATAGACCAGCGGAGTCTAACAACTCATCAAGGCCCCTAAATAGATAAGGATAGTCATAGCAACGATAACCAACCTACGAACATGTACTATGTAATATAATCTCTTTGTATTTACATATCTCATAAAGCAAGACACACATGTGTGTCATCATAATTTCTTGCTTTATTATTTGTTGATCTAACTAGACAGATTTACCCTTGACCACCTTATCCAAGGACATATGAAGGTACTACCATCTTGATCAACTAGGCCTAAGATATATTACTTGATCAACCCGGAAGCGACAAATCCTTTCTTGACCATTCAACTGATGACATACCAACAATAACGCACCCAACACAAGCTACCTCACCGCGATTTCATTATCATGTTTTTTTCATAGCATCAAAGTACGTGATCAAATGTCACACATTGATAATGGTCTAAAGTTAGGATACCAATACACATGTCTGTAGATAGGAGCAACCAATAACACTCAAAACATGTGGTGTTTCTATTGGCGGGTCTACCCTCATGATTTCACTACTAGATATCACCAAGTCAAAACTTCATGAGAATATGTCTCAATGATTATGAGCCCCAAACACCTGATATTCATACATAAATTGTGTCCAGTTAGTATGATGTTTCTAGACCATATGAAATTTTTTAAGATTAGTGTCATAGTATCTCGAGGTTCTCATTATAGCCTGAGATCTGTTATAAAATTTTTAATATGATAATTAATCTATGAACATCACCATTAAATAGTGGACATAGAAATTTATACACTATAATGGTAAGTGTACATCATGTATGTCAAACTGTATACATGACATGGTAATCAAAAGTACTGTTCAAGTTGGGTATAGGGAACCCACTATTACAACACTCCCACTTGCACTAGATCTAACTTGCTAACCAAACATGTTAGCTCTCACATGATAAAGATCATGTTTCTGCTGACTCACAAATTTAGTTACTAGGTCTGCCACATTTCCACCAAGGGTTATTCTGCTAAGTGATACCTCACCTCATTGAGTGAAACTTCTCAAGAGATAGAATCCTCAGGTATATCCCTTTTTCCCACTATCATAACTTGATATCTTGGCTATTATTAGTAATAGAATTATCACCATGATAATACTATACTTACTAGGTATTATTCCAATAATTAGAACAAAATTTTTCATTTAATAACTACTTCTTAGCTTCCATAAAATTTGCAATGTACTTGATATTTTTAGGTATGGATACAATTAGATTTTATGAGCTTGTATCACTCAACACCTTAGCCTAACTACGATACTAGATCAAATTAATGTAAGGAAGACTAGTTTTTGTACCCTCAAAACTATTATCCCTTCCTCTCCACATACCAGGTACATATCTTTTGTACTTTACCAAGTACGATTAGATAGTTTTGACTGCTTCCCTTGCAGTACTCATAAATATAACTGATATTTTCTTTCTATTAAGTATATGTTGGCAATATAATTTCTTTTACATATCATGTCATATGTGATTAATCCATCACAAAAACATATAGAATTCAACTCACTAATTTATTCTCCTCCCATGACCATGAATGTATACTTGGAGGGATTTATGCCATGTGACATTGGTAACAATTATCTCTTGAATTACTCTAGATTGTATATTTCAATATCATGTCACTATGTACGTTTGACTAGGTACAAGAAATTGTTAGATCTACCTCAATAGAACATGTTCACTAGAACTTAGGTTGCTACTTTAAGTCAATATCTAGAGTATTTATTTAATTCTAGTCCTAACTAACTATAAGACTAATAACAGTTTTCCATATGTTACCAAACATATTTTACTTGGAAAACAACAGTGGCCCCACTAACCTATGGTAGACACATGGAAAAGATTTATTCCAAATGAATAATTTAATATATTGTTTCTTACTTTAATCCTGAAGTGAATTTAAGTAACTTGTAACCCTATTAGCATTCTTTGATGTCACCATCCCTTTCTGGTTGCATCAAATAGACAACTTCCATGATTGGTGGTCATGACATCAAATTCATAATAAAATGATCATAGAATTTAGCTATGATAAGTAAAATTCTAATGGATTTAGGAATAATGAATTGGTATTACCAATTAAGCCTTATTGGTACCATGCTTATGTATCATCTCACTTGAATACTCACCATGATATTCAAAATAATAAGCTCCTTTTCACTTTGATACATGGAATCCATTATTGAATTTTAATTAACCTTGTCAATCTTAGATGATTGCCAAATACTCTCTAATTATAGGAATTATTATTATAAATGAATATTTTATCACCGACCGCGGTGAATATAAAACCATCACTATGATTTTAACCTTCCTACGCAGTATGTGTCTCTAGAACATTCCTCTTCCATAAGTTCTTATGAAACTTGTTCCTATGCCAACTATTTGTGCATCTCTAGCCTTGACTCAACCCAAGTCAATCTTGCTCCCACTATATCAAGTAGAGATGTGCACCCTTTTATGGACATTTATTATATCACTTGACTATATCTTTTCTATCATAGGGATTTATGTAATATCCTAATAAACTGTTAGGATTATTACTTTAGATGCACATTATGCTTTTATTGATGCAAGTTTGTCTATATCTTAACAAACTCTTTTCATATTAACACATGTTATTATAATATAATAGATTTACATAATACTATGACTCACATGATATCCATTTTTCATTATAATTGGCATATGGTTATGGGATATCACCATTATTTTCAAAGCATGTCTTGAAATATATTGGAAGTTTCTACAAGTTGTAACATTGATACTACTTACATCAGGACTCTGATGTATAAAATATACGTTCATGAATTTCTCCACTCAACATTTTTTAATCAATATTAACATGTAAGACACATCATTGATCCTCTTTATTGACACCATATAACTGATGTGGATAAGTTATTGTGCATTTAACAATTACTCCATGCTACATTATACTGACCAATGCTTTCTTGTTCAAGAAATTCTTAGACATGTCAGTCTGAAGAAACTCATATCTTCTGACCATGAAAATAGTATAATTCATTCTCATATTCCTTAATTACTTAAAGGAATATTATAAAGTATATTTACCACTAGATTAACATTGGAATAGTTCACGCTCTCTTACTAAACTAATTCTGAAAGCTTTGTGGCATACCTTTATTTCTAAAGGTTTCTTTATCCAAACTAAATACATTGATAATACCAAAAGTGCTTAGCTATAATGAGTCTAAATACCAAACTGGGTATATCCTTAACATATACTTTTAGTTTTACTTGACAAAGAATTATCTTTCCTCAACTGGGTATATAAGTCTTACATTTTATATTCATCATGTATTGCCTATGATTCAAGTATCATTGAACTATTGGTTGAGTATGATACACCACAAAAAATATTCATTCCTGAACTTAGAATAATTCCTCCTTATTTACAATGGACACATGAGATAATTTTTTTGGTTATAATCAATAATAGTTTGACTTAAATCATTAACTTGGAAATCAGAAGTTGTGTGCTTATCACTGTTGACTTAGAATCACCCTTTCTCATCCACTTGGAGAATACACTCAAATTCTTATAACATTTCTATAATTACTTGGTTATTGTACTCAAATACACATATGTGATTGTAATATTTTATTTTTATACCCCAGAAGCATGTTAGAAACATTACATTTTGTATTGATGAATATACCTGAAGAAAAAGCGAATACTTTCTTTTGTGATTCAGTTCATTGAATTTAAACTTCCATAGAATTATTTTGTGATATGAGAAGAAAATAACCTCTTGTTTATTACCTATTGCTTTTAAGGAAGTTTCAAATGTTCCTTTGGAATTGGTCTTTCCATTGGACTTATCGCCACGTCTTTCAAATTATTCACCATAAGAATCAAAGATCAGTCTGTCTTTAATATTCTTATTGTTTAGCGAATTTTACCCAAAAGGTAATGAAGCATTTACTCCATCCTGTTCATTTTGTAATCTTAAATGAAACTGAAATAAGTGGGTTAAAATATGTAAGGATTATATGTCTTGAAAGATCATGGTCCAACTTTCATACCTACATAGAACTAGTGTAATATCCTCCATTCATATCTCCCTTCACTTTCTCCTCACAAAATTCTTGGAGATGAGACTACATGCATGATCATCGATCTCTTGATGTAGTATCCTCGAATGACATCATAAATTGATGATAAAATTATAATATAACTAATATATGCATTATACATGATTCTCATGTAAGAAAATTTACACCATCACTTTTTGAGGTGTCTTAACAAGTATTGTGGACACTAGCACCTTGAGTTTTTGATATCATAGTATTGTGTGCAAGCGCCTATACTACACTTGGAAATTCATGCTAGTTTGGACATTTACCTTGTACATAATTATAAAAGTGTATTTTGTGGTATTAATTTCCATTTTCTATGAAAATAGAATCTAGCAGATTGTACTTTTCTCTTGATTACCGATGTAGACATTATTGATTAATCATTAAATGTCTCCCACTATTTTATCAAATTCTAAGAACCCTTTGAACTAGAATCAGAATACTCTATTTCTTGAGTATTCTAGTGGCATGAATTCTGGATCGTCCCCTCATACACTACAATATTTTTCTATGCCACTACTCGTAGAGTTTAAGGTAGGCATTTGACTAGACAACCGTATTAACTCGCGATTCTTTGATCTGTTGAGTGAAGTCACAACTTCTAAAATTATAAACTTGATTTTCTCAACACTTACCTATAAAATTTCAACAAGATATATTTTTATACTTCTTTTCTAAAACTTTAGTTAAGTCAACCCATCACTCTCATAAGAAATCCCTGGTAGTAAGAGGCACCCTCAAATTTGGCTGAAGACTACCCCGAACACCCGGTTTTGTTCAAATTCAAATGATGGAAGATGGTTAATGACTTAATATTTATGTGACAATTTTTGGTATTTTTTATTGATGAATGTAATCCATTTATATTAATATTGTTCATCTATGTTGTCATGCTCACAACTGAACATTAATAGAAAAAACATCCATCACTTCTTTATGCATTTTTTCTGCTTATTATTTTATGTATTTTTCCACTATTATAAAATGCATAAAATAATAAATAAATGCATAAAGTAAATCAAATATCCGACTGGTCTTGAGCATCTAAAACTGATTGATCCATTTAAACTCAATGGATCAACCATGACCCAGGGGTATCATACTTGACTCGTAGCTTGACTCACCATGCAGCTCGTCCCCTGTCCAGCGTATCAACTGCTCATCTAGATTTCACCTCGAATGGGATTTGTTTGCGTCTTACACCATCCTCATCATGGCATACCGCCTCTTCTTGGTGGGGGTCTGTGATATACATTGTCCTCATCGAAGTACAAAAATACTTATGCGTGGGCGAGGGGGACTAGGTGCACAATGTGCAACTGATAAAATTAGACGTGCAAATAGACTATCTTAATTAATCACAATCATCACACACAATTAAAAAATTAATTAAAATAAAACATCCAGACATACACTGGTCGGGTCAATTGCTTAAGATCGGTCAGCGGGTAAAATAAAAGCGCGATAAAAATCAAATTTCAATAAATTAAAGTATGAGGTTATTTTAATTAAATTAAATTAATTGATCAAATACAACTAATTAAATTATATTTGGTCCCCTAATTAATTTAATTTTAATACCAAAAATTTATTTAATTAATTAATTCAATTTAAAACCAAAATTAAATCAATTTATTCTGAGTGTTAAAATTATTATTTTTAAGCCAAAATTAATATTTTAATCAATTTAATTTAATTCTAAAATTAAATTAATTAATTGAATTAATTTTGGTCCCATGAAATTACCCACAAATATAAACATCTCCATTAATGATTGTTTAAGCTCCCATAATGTTATTTTACCTGATGAAATCTCTATTATTATTAACAACTATACCTTTATCAACACTGATGTTTTCTTAGTTTGGGAACCTGCATATAATGGTATTCTAACCTCTAAAATCTACTATAATTATAATGTCAATACCCACAAAAATGATTTCAAACGGGTAAAGAACTTTAACAAAAGTTGGGTTCAACCCTCCCGACTCACCCTAGTGTTGAGAATTTCTCATAATAGAATTCCCACTGATTACAATCTCTAGATGTGTGGTATTCAGATTTGTTCTAAATGTCGCATGTTTAACCAACATAGAGAGGATGTTGATCACCTATTTATAACTTGTACTACTGCTTCTGCTTTATGTAAATATATTTTTGATATTTTTGATCTTAGATGGTCAGGTTTGAGCTCAATTGGACTACAGCTTCAGAGATGCACTACTATGGACACCTCTCCTCAAATTACTCAAATTTTCATTACCATTGTGGCAGAACTGATACACCTTATTTGGTATGAAATAAATTCTATTATACATAAAAATAACACGTTCTGTTTCCATGCAGCTAAAATGAAGATATACACTACGATCAAGGAGGCTAGAATCATACAAACAGGGACCTGTCACAACTCAGTTAAGGATTTCACTATCCTACGACAGATTGGGATCAAAGGAAGATGCACCCCGCTAAAAGGTTTTCTAGAAGTTTTCTGGAAACCTCCTATTCCTGGATGGATCAAAATCAATGTGGACGGTGCCTCAAAAGGAAACCCAGGACCTGTAGGCTATGGTATCATTTGCAGAAATCAAAATGGTGACATACTTGGATGCTTCTTTGGTTCATGTGTTCATGCCTCCTCCCTGGAAGCAGAGATGTTCAGTGTTATCAATGAAGTTGATTTGATTAGAAAAAAAGGATGGAACAACATCTGGATTGAAAGTGATTCAACTACCATTGTCCAGACTCTTAGGCATGGTATTATTCACCTTGCGTGGACCCTCACTGCTAAATGGATCGCTTGCCTCTGGAACCTATCAGAACTTAATCATATTATCACTCATGCCTATAGAGAGGCGAACAAGGTGACATATGGTCTTGCTAATAAGGGTGTCTACAACAATAACACATGCATGGAGAATATTCCAGCTGAGTTCACCCCCTACATCAAAATGATTGTAATAAATTCCCCTCCTTTAGACCACTGTAAACTTTTTATCAATATATTTCAGTGCTTTGGTCCTTTGACCAAGGCATCATCTTTAAAAAAAATTGAATTAATTTTGGTTAACCCAGGCCCCAAAACCTTGTGCAGGCCCAAAGAGGGTCATGTTGAACTTGCACAAACCCACTTCGGGCCGAAAAAACCCATACAGGTCCATTGTGGGATATGAAGGTCAGCTCAGATGTGTTATGGGTTGGGGGAACCACCTTGACCTACTGTAGAGTGATTATGGTCCAGAAGAACCTGTGGTAGGGGTACCTGACTCCTGATGTCATCAGATTTGGAAGGGGCTTTGGAACTGGTAGTCCACAACGGACGAAGGAGGAGTGGCTCCCGCGATCGCTGCCAATGTGCAAGACCCAGGTGCCAAATTTGGTTGGCAAACACTAGCTAGGAGAGGGAGGTTCAATGACACAGATATGGCCAGCCAGTGGCAGCTAGTCTCATGGTGGCTATGGGGATCCAACCGAGGCGTGTGTCGCTAGTACTCGCTGACTTTGCAGGGGCGGTGCCAGGGCACATAGGCAGAAATGGACAGAGATCCAAATGGTAGTGTGACCGAGGGTGGTGTGGCGATCGTAGGTTCACCTGGGTGGTGCGACCTCACTAGGATGGCGGTTGAGGAGCCATTGGTTGGTTTCATCCTATAGTGGGAGGTAGGCGAGGCAGAGACCGGCCATGGCCTGACTGGTGCAGAGCTAGAGGTTGTCCGAAGGGGTAGTCTGCTGCTGGATCTCACTAGCATAGGTGGAGGCACACTATATCATATTTTCAATGACAAAGGTAATGGGTAGCAGTGGAAGGCCACCAGCAGGTTCTGGTGCGGCGGGAGGTCATGGTCGTAGGGTTGCTGGATGGAGAGAGGGGCATGGCAGCGTGTAGTCTCGTGAGGAGGGAGACTTGTAACTATTGGGAGGAGACTTCTACAGAAGTCATTGCCTTCATTTTTTTTGCATAATGCCAAATTTTTTAAAAGTAAAACCACTTTTCTTCTTTCCTTTTTCATTTTTTGGCATCGCCCATTTGTTTTGTTTAACAAAATCCAACTGCCCAAAACATTTTTCTTCACACTCCCATTTTGTGTTTTGATTTGTAATGTCCGATTCAATCCAACACTTCCCATAAAATATATAAATTTATATATTAATTAAATAATAATTTTATTGTTCTACAAATTGGTGGAATTGAACTTGGTTGGAAAACACTATTTCGACCACAGTGACCTGCCGAAATAACTTGTGTTAACCAAATTAAAATTTTCTCCACTGAAAATAGGTAAATTAGCACATATAAAATATATGTTTAAATTTTAATACCCATAGAACAACCAATTTCGATCCATAATTTTTTTTCCAGATGATTGTAACTTGGTCATTCAACCTCAGATCGAATCGTGGTCAAATCCACTGGGACTGATTTAATACCCTATACTTAATTTTTATACAACTGGATTTTTCTTGTCTTAGATAATTTATGTGATTACTCTGATACCAATTGAAGGTACTAAGGTTACAATGGAATCCAGTGGGCCTGAAATATTAAAAAAAATTCATCTTTGAGATGATGATACTTGTCGTCTTTGATGATCTGAGGCCCGATATAGTCCTAGTATCTTGTGTAAATTAAACAGAGCAAAAAATCAAATAGAAAACATACCATTTTTTTGATTTGAAGTCGCGCTCAACATCTGCTTATCGTCAGCGACACTACTTGAATGATCCAAAGAATAACCCCTCTAGATCATCCACACGCACTTCAAAAATATTTTGGAGCATCAATTTTTAAATTTTAGGTGCTAGCGCGATGATTCAATGATGCCTTAAATGTCCCGATGATCACCGCATCGACGTAGCTTCAATGCATGGAGATGAACTTGATCCGATCACTTGGATCAAGAGTCTCTCTCTAGAAAGTGAGAGAGGATATAGAGGCTCTGATGAATTCTCTATGAATAGTCCCTAGTGAGAACCTCTCCCCTCCTTTAAATAGTGGATGCTCAAAATACCCGGAAGGGTTCCCCGGCCCCCATTTATTTAACATCCACTAAATAAATAATTATGAAGAACTAAACTACATCATAAATATTATTTATATTTTATCACATACCTGTAATATATATTAAATATGTTATATGATAAAACCGAGTCATTTAACTTGACTCATAATTCCCACGTAATATTAAATGAATTTGGAATATTAAAATAATATTCATTAGATTAATATTATTCCTCGTATTTACTTAACTTGTAAATACTTTTAATAAGTAAATTCAACCCAATTATTCTTTACTTGAATAATAATGAATCTATTTATTAATCAGTGATCAATGATTTGGACAACACTCGGACCCCATGGTGGGGTCCACCATGTCGAAAGTACTTATTCACCAGAATCAGGTAGATTCTCGAATTCTCTATTGTGTGTGACCCTCCAGACCCTTATCTCGATAGTAGTGAATAATATTCATAGATCAAGAGCAGAGTCTAGCAACCCATCGAGACTCCTAAAGAGATAAGGATAGTAATAGAAACAACAACCAACATATGAACACATATTTTGTAATGTAATCACTTTATCTTTACATATCTCATAAAACAGAATGCACACTTATGTCATCATCCTCTCTTGTTTTATTATTTGTTGATCTAATTGGAAATATTTACCCTTAAATGTCTTGGCCAAGGACTTATGAAGGTACTACCATCCTGATCAATAAGGCCCGAGATATATTACTCTCTCAACCTGGAAGCGAAAAATCCTTTCTTGACCATTTAACCAATGCCATACCACCAATGACACACTCAACACAAGCTACCTCACCATGATTTCATTATCATGGTTCTTGCCTTGCATCAAAGTATTTGATCAAATGACACACATTGCTAATGATCTTAGTTCAGGAGGTCAATACAAATGTCTGTAGATAGGAATGACCAATGACACTCAAAACACGTGGTGTTCCTATTGGCAGGTCTATACTCACGATCTCACTAATAAAGATTACCAAGTGTGAATTTCACAAGAAGAAGTCTCATTGCTTATGATCCCCAACACCTAATAGTCAAACATCAACTGTGTCCAGTCAGTATGATGTATCTAGGCCATATGACCTTTTTTAACATTAATTTCATAGTATCTTGAAGTTCTCATTATAGTCTGGGATCTTCTATAACCCTTTTAATATGGAAATTAATCTATGGATATTACTATTAAATAGTGCACAAAGAATTCTATACACTATAATGGTAAGTGTACATCATGTATATCAAATTGTATGCACAATATGGTAATCAAAAGTACTATTCAAGTTGGGTCTAGGGCACCCACTATTACAACAACACAGGCTTTGCATGACCCGTTACGAGTTTGCATGGGTTCGATGCAATCCGCAATGGGCCAGGGTGGGGTTTTGGGGCACGATCATTTTTTTTAAATTAATCAAAATTAATTAATTTAATAAATCTAATTTTAGAATTAAATTAAATTAATTGAAATTAATATTGGTTTAAGATATAATTTTAATACCTATGTAAAATTAATTTAATTTAGATATTAAATTAAGTTAATTTATTAATTTAATTTTTTAGAATTAAAATTAAATTAATTACAAGACCAAATATAATTAAATTATTTGAATTTAATAAATTCATTTAATTTAATTAAAATACCATCGTACTTTAATTTATTGCAATTTAATTTTTATCATGCTTTAATTATTTTACCCACTAATTAGTCTTGAGCAACAACCTTTGCATGTCTGGTTTATTTATTTAATTATTTAACTGCGTGTGATGATTGTAAATAATTAATTATATTTTGACAGTATCTACATCATCTTATTTTTCGGTCAATATGTATAAGGGTTTGCGCATCCAATTGTATCTATTGTATTTTGTGCCCTTAGTTCCCCTTTCCTACACATGAGTATACTTATACATTTGATGATTACTCTTATGACATGGACCCCACCAAGATGAGGCAAAATCCAGACGAGCAATGGACAAACTAGACGATGTCAATTTGCATCATGAGTAAAGCCACGACTCATGTATCTTACATCTAGGTCGTGGTTGGTCCACTAATTTTAAATGGATCAACCAGTTTTAGATGCTCAAGACTTGTCAGATTGTTTCTTTCCTTTATGCATTTGTTTATTATTATATGCATTTTATAACAGCAGGAAAATACATAAAAATAATAAACAGTAAAATGCATAAAGAAGTGATGAATGTTTTTCTATTAATGTTCAATCATGAGCAAGAAAACATATAATAAAATAGATTAATAGAAATGAATTACATTCTTCAAGAAAAATAATAAAACCCTCACAGTAATATTAAGTCATTAAACACCTCCCATCATTTGAATTTGAAAAAAACTAGGTGTTTGGGGTACTCGTCAGCAAAAGTTGAGGGTGCCTCTTACTACCAGAGAGTTATTATGAGAGTTTTGGGTTGACATAACTGAAGTTGGAAGCAAATAAGTATCCAAGTTATCTTACTTAAACTTTAGAGTCAAGCATTGAGAAAATCAAGTTTATGATTTTAGAAGCTGAAACTTTACTCAACAAATCAAGGAACTAAGAGTTAATTCGGTTGGCCAATCAAATGCCTACCTTGAACTCTCTGAGTAGTGGCATAGCCAAAGCTTGTAGACTATGAAGAAAGGTTCAAGGATCCTTACCACTAGAATAATCAAGCGATAGAGTATTTTGATTCTAGCATAGAGGGTTTCTAGAGTTCGATAAAATAGTGAAAGACATTTTAATGATTTAATTAATTAATCAATAATGTCTAAATCAGTAATCAAGATAAAATCACAATACGCTAGATTCTATTTTTTGTAGAAAATAGAAAGTAATACCACAAGGAACACCACAATAATCATAGAAAAAGTAAATATCCAAACTAACATGATTTCCAAGTGTAGTACAGGTGCTTGTGCACAATACTACAATACATGAAATTCAAGGTGCTGGTGTCCCTATACTTGTTAAGCCACCTCAGGAAGCAAGGGTGTTAAAAATGCTTACAGGAGACTCATGTACAATGCATATGATGGTTTTTTCATAATTCTATCACCAATGTTTGATGTTAGTTGTTGTTACAACATCAGAACATGGATGATTTCACATGTTGTCTCATCTCTAAGAAGATTATCACAAATAAAGTGAAGTGAGATATGAATGAGTGATGATTACAATGGATATGTGTAAATTGAAAGATGAATCACAATCTTTCAATGGATCCCTTTCTCATATAATTTACACCTAATTACTTAATTTTTTAAGATTAAAAATGAATATAATGGAGTAAATGCTTCATTACCTTTTAGGTAAGGCTCACTAAGTAAATAAGTACATTAAAGAAAGAACAATCTTTAGTTCTTATGGAGAATAATTTGAAATACAAGGTGATAAGGCCAATGGAAGGGGTGACGCCAAAGGCACTTTTACAATATCCTTAAAAGATATAGGTAATTAACAAGAGGTTAATTTCTAGCGTATCATGAAATAAATCAATATAAGTTTAAATGCAATGAACTGAATTTCAGAAGCAAGTATTCAATTCTTCTTTAGGTATATTCATAAATATAAAATGTAATGTTTTGATTATAATTTTTTAGTTTTAAATACAATATAATGATCATGTATGTGTATTTAAATAAAGTAATCAAGTAAGTATAGAGATATTACTGGAAGTAAGGTGTGTTTTACAAGTGGTCGAGAAAGGGTGATTCCTAAGCCAATGATGAGAAACACATAACGTCTAATCACCAAGTTAATGATTCATGTCAAACTATTATTGAATATAACCAAAAAATTTATCTCACATGTCCTTTGAAAATAGGGAGATATTATTCCAAAGTTCAAGAATGAATGTTGTTTGTGGTGTCTTTTACTCAACCAATAGTTCATGGATACTTGAATTCATAGGCAATACGTGATGAATATAAAATGTAATACTTATTTATCCAGTTGTGGAAAGATAATTCTTTGTCAAGTAAAACTAAAAGTGGATGTCAAGGATATACCAAGTTTGGTATTTAGACTCATTATAGATAAACACCTTAGGTATTATCAAAATATATACTTATTTATTTTGGACAAAGAAACATTTTGAAATAAAGGTTTGCCACAAAGATTTCATAATTAGTTCAAAAAGAGCGCATGGACTATTCCAAGGGTAATCTAGTGGTAAATATACTTCATAATATTACTTTAAGTAATCATGTAATATAAAAAAGAAGTATGATATTTTCATGGTCATAAGATATAAGTTTCTTTGGGCTAGCAAGCCGAATAATTTTTTGACCAAGCATTCATATATAAATATAATGTAGCGTGGAGTAATTCCTAAACACACATTACCTTATCCACATCAGAACAATAATGTTTATAAAGAGGATCGATGATGAGTATTACATGTTAACATTGATCAATAAAATATACCATGGAGTAATTCCTAAACACACATTTTATACATAAGAGTCATGATGTAAGTGGTATCAATGTTGCAACTTGTAGAAACTTCCATTACATTTTAAAACATGCTTTGTAAATAATGATAATATCACATAACCATATGTCAACTATCATAAAAATGGATATCATAATGGTTGTATTATGATTGAAATCCATTGTCATAAGAACATGTGATTCAAATACTTTTTTAGGATATAAACAAACTTGCATCAATAAAAACACAGTGTTCATCTAAAGTAATCATCCTAAAGGTTTCTTAGGATATTAAAGAAATCCCTATGATAGAAAAGATATAGTCAAGTTATAGAATATATTTCTATATTCAGGTTCACATCTCTACTCAAGATAGTGAGAGAAAAATAGACTTGGGTTTAATTAATTCTAGAGATGCACAAATAGCTGGAATAGGAAAAATTCCACAAAAGGTATAGAAGAAGAATGATCTAGATACACATACTATGTAGGAAGGTTAAAACCAAAGTGATGTTTTTATATTAACTGTGGCTGGTGATACATTATTAATTAAGAATAATAAATCCTATAAGTAAGTAGTAATGGAAATTCATTAAGATTGATAAGGTCAATTAAAATTTAATAATGGATTCCATGTATCAAAGTGAAAAGGGGATTATTATATTGAATACTGTGGTTGGTATTCAAGAGATATGATACATGGATGGTATAATTGTGATACCAACAAGGCTCGGTTGGTTATTCCAAATAATTATACCTAAATATATTAGAATTTTACTTATCATATCCAAATTCCATGATCATATTATTGAGCATTGGATGTCAAGACCACCGATCATGGAAGGTGTCTATAAGACACAACCAGAAGGGATGGTGACATCAAATAATTATAATAAAGGGTGAAAGTTAATGAAATCCAATTTAGGATTAAAGTAAACAAAAAAATAATAAAATATTCATTTAGAATGAATCTTTTCCATGTTTCTTCTAGTATTTAGTGGGAGTACCATTGTTTTCTAAGTAAAATATATTTGGTAACATATGGAAAACATATATTGGTCTTAGAGTTAGTTAAGACCAGGATAAAAGTAATTATCCATTGATTGAATTAAATAAGAAACCTAAGTTCTAAGAAACAGGATCTACTGAGGTAGATCTAACAGTTTCTTGGACTTAGTCAATTTTACATATAATGACATGGTCTTTAAAAATACAAGATGGAATGGTTCAATATAGAATTGTTACCAATGTTACATGACATAAATCCCTCCAAGCAGACATGCATGAGTATAATAGGATATTAAATTAGTGAGTTTCAATCCATATACTTCTATGAAGAATCAATCACATATGCCATGATATGTACAAGAAATGATTTTTCCAACATATACTTAATAACAATCAAATATTAGTTATATCTAGGAGAACTGCAAGAGAAACAGTCAGAACTATCTAATAGTACTTGAGCAAGTACAAATGATATATACTTGGTATGTGGAGATAAAGGGATACTAGTTTTAGTGGGACACAAAATACTCTTACTTTGGATAAATTTGATCTAATACAACAGTTAGTATAACATGTTGAGTAAGACAAGCTCATAAAAGCCAATGGTAGCCATACCTACAAATTTCGAGTTTGCTGTATCTTATGATGCAAATAAGAATTAGTTATTAAATACAATTTTTTTTCTAGTTCTTGGAATCACACTTACCATGTAAAGTTTTTTCATAATGATAATTCTTTTACTGGTAGCCAAGATGTCAAGTTTTGATAGTAGACAAAAGGGATATACTTGAGGATGGAACCTCTTGAGAGGTTTTACTCATGGAGGTGAGGTCTCACTTAGTAGAATAACCATGATGTGGAAATGTGGTATACCCCACAACTAAAGTCATGAATCAGTAGAAACATGATCTTAATCATGTGAGAGCTAATAAGGATGGTTAAAAAGTTAGATCTAGTGCAAGTGAAAGTGTTGTAATATTGGGTTCCCTAGACCCAAATAAACAATACTTTTGATTACCATATCGTGTATATAGTTAGATATACATGATTTATTCTTACCATTATAGTGTATAATTTTCTACGTCCACTATTGAAATGGTAATTTCCATAGATTAATTTTCATATAAAATGGTTATAACAGATCCCAGGCTATAATAAGAACCTCGAGATACTATGAAATTAATATTAAAAAAGGTCTTATGGTATCGATACATTATACTAACCAGATAGAGTTGATGTTTGAATATCGGGTGCTGGGGGCTCATAAACATTGACACTTCTTCTCATGAAGTTCACACTTGGTGATCTTTAGCAGTGAGATCATGAGGACAAACCCACCAATAGAAACACCACATGTTTTATGTGTCATTGTTTATTCCCATCTATAGAAATGTGTATTGATCCCCTAACTTGAGATCATTAATAGTGTATTCCATTTGATCACATACTTTGATACAAGGAAAAAACCATGATAATGAAATCATAGGGAGGTAGCTTGTGTTGGGTGCGTCAACGGTGGCATGATATTGGTTGAAAAAAAAAGATATAATTTGTTGCTTCTGAGTTGAGGAAGTAATATATATTGGATCAATAAACAATAAATAAAGAAAAGGATGATGAAATAAGTGTGCATCCTTCTTTATGAGATATTTAAAGATGAAGAGATTATATTACATAGTATGTGTTTGTAGGTTGGTTATCGTTTCTATGACTTCTCCTTATCTCTTTAGGGGAATTGATGGGTTACTGGACCCCACACTTGGTCTATGGATACTATTAAATACTATTGAGATAAGGGAATATAGGGTCATACACAATAGCATATTTGTTAGGCCCAAAATGGGCCTAGATACCTTGAGAGGGGAGGGGGGGGGGGGTGAATCAGGGTATGAATGTTATTTAATAAATTATTTCTGCCCCACTATATCTTGACCTCTTTATTATAGGGTCAATTTATTTACACTTAAGTGTTAATGATGATATTATTCTTCCATTCTTTATCTGATGATGATGCTTTGAATGTAATGTAGGAACAAAAACACAAGAAAACGTTTATTTTTACTTGGTTCACCCTCACTGGGCAACATCCAAGGAGAATACAACGACAATGTGCTAATTGTACCAAATCCATTAAGTCTCACTACCAAGAATTGTGGTTTGGGATAGATCATATATATACATAGGATCACTGACTTTATAAGGTTTAGGGTATACTCACTATATTCCCAATGGCCACTCTCTATGTCTCTTTCTCTAGATCACTGCCGATGGAAAAGATCACCATCTTCCTCTTCCTTTTCTCACTGATCTTGGAAGGGATCCACTCACAGTTTATGGAATTGTAGGTCCTTTCATTTGTGTCACGACCCGACCCAACGGGGCTTGAACCATGACTCCCCAAGCCTACCTCCAATAGGCCAGGGGATGGCATCCAGCGCTGAGTAGGCTATCACACAAATGGGAGACATTAGCCTAAGGTACCTGTACACACACACCAACACACACCTCCATTCAACAGTGAAAAGATATATATAAAAAACTGGAAAGAAAATGCATGAATACATCTATCCCAAACCAGAGTACAATGAATGTACAAAAGGGAAAAATAGGTCCCACTAAAAGAAAACTGCAAAGTGTCTAACCTGCTTAGAAGGAGGGAAAACACTACCAAAACACCCGCCGATAAGCTCCTCGGCACAAATCCAGTAAACACCCCGGTCAAACCCGCTCACTAAGCTACACCTGCTTCGGGTCCTACTGGGACTCCGTTGAAAGGCCTGTGGTCTGCACAAGACACAAACATGTGCGGGCAAAGCCTGTGCAGAGGTGAGTATAAAAAATACTCAGTAGGCACCCCAAAAACCCAAAACAAAAGAGAGAAACTGAAAGACAACAGTCCACTCATCCCAGCCATAGGGAACCCAAACGAGAGAGAAAATCCATCTCATGACCATCCTTGGCTAAACACAACTAGTCATCTCAGCTCAGGTGTATGCCCATACATACACCTTGAACAATCCAAATATACTCAGCTCATGCACTAAACCACATGAGGTACCGAACTCATCACCAACAATGGTTCACAACTAGGTGAACACACTCCATGATCACTATCATCCCAGATGACACTCTCCTGAGAGATACACTCCAACAGGTCCCAAAAAAACATCTCATACGCTCACCCGAGAGACCACGCTCGTTGGATACCGTCCCTGAGGAAACAACGCTGAAACAGTAAGAACAACAAAATCCTCGGATATGGGATCGCTCCTAGGGTCTGCTAGGGGATACCAGAACCAACACTGGTATACGAGGATCTCACAGATATGAGATCACTCCCAAGGTCCGCTGGGGGGTACCACAACCCGATCTGGCATTCATAGATCTCACAAATAGAGGATCACTCCCAGGATTCACTGGGGGATACCACAACCTGATCTGGAACTCGACAGAAACATGTCACTCAGTTAGAGGATCGTCGCCCGCATAAAGGTGGTCATGAAAATACCGGAACCCTATCTGGTATAACTCACAATGTAGGGGATCGATCTGATGATGCAACAACCCTACAGAAACCACGTACTGAGTAGGGGATCGTATAACCAACAATACCGCAACCCTACTATAAACCTCATGCTGAGTAGGGGATCATATACCCGATGATGCCACAACCCTACTGAGCATGGCCCACTACGTAGGAGATCATATTTCCGATGATGCCACAAAACCTATGGGATTAACCTACTAGATAGGGGATCACCGCTTGTGGATAAGCAGTCACAACGATACCAAGAACCTGATCTAGAGGAAACGATGCTAGAGGATCCCGCTACAGGCCCACCGGAGGGATGCCACAACTCTAACAGATTAAACATCCCATCGAGAGGATCACAAACCTATACTAGGGTTATGATGCTATGCATACCCTCATAGGAACGAACCAAGGGAGTACCCTCAACCACTATTGGTCCAAACGTCACTAACCTGAGCGACCCACAACAACGCCACACTGCGCAGCACCAAGGCCGATACCGAGGCCACCATCGCGATCCACACAGAAAAACACGTAGGATAGGCTATTTAAAGGCACTATTCACCATAGATATCCCAGCGGGGCCCAGACAATGATCCCAAAACTCATCAAGTAGATCATACCATGGAGATCCCCTCGGAAAAACACACGGAATCGACCACTCGTTCGTCCAAAACTGACACCCGGTGAAAAAGGTATTATTCATCGAAGCCAGCTCGGGTGGGGCCCATGCCTCAATCCCAGAACACATCGAATGTATCACACCATTGTGATCCTCATGGAAAAACATACAGGATCAACTATTCATCTGCTAACATCGGACTCCTGGTGAGAAAGTTGCGTTTCTCTGCAGATGCCAAAACCTGGCCTCATGGGGCCTACATCCCAAACTCGGCCCCCAACTCCAGAAAACCAACAAGAAAAGTCCACCGTATCATCGGGGTCTCAATTCCACTGATGAAATGTCAATCGGACGCTCCGAGTAGAAGATACAACGACCCGAAGTCGAATAATAATAAAACATCATTATTTTATTTGATGTTTTAAGCTCCCGGTACACGATCCCCAGACATAAAATTCCCAAAGTGAGATCAAAATATCCGTCTTGATGCAAGGAACATGTTATCACAAACGGCTCAAAAATCGGAGTTACTATTTGTGAGTTACGAGGGTTTAAATAACCCCCGAAACAACCCAGTCGGACCACCGCCTGCCACGCCGGAAACCACCGCGCCGCTGACAGAAACCGTCGTGTCGGTGTTGAAATCTGTCGTGACAGAGCTGGAAACCACTGTGCCACTGCCATGCCGCTGCGGGTCTCACCAGATTCCACCCTGGCCACCGCCGAAATCCGGGTTTTCCGCCGGTAAACTTCCAGGATCCACCCGGAGCACCTCGGTGCCCCAAAAATCAGATCCGAAACATGTTTCAAAAACCTCGGGACCTGGAATATACAACCCTTATGAAGATTTGAAGAAAAAAAACACATAAACAGGGTCCAGGATTTTAAAACTCAAACCGCCTACCTTTTGGCGGAATGCCGAAGCTTCGCACGCCCCGTAGCTGCCGCTGCACGATCCAGGAATGCCCGCCGTCAAGATCTGAGTCCAACGACACCTTGATCGCACGATTTGGTCGCCAATTCGTCTTTGACGGAATGAGGAAGAGAATGGAGGAGGAAACTCCTCCACCACGCACGTCCAAGAGGAAGAAGGGGGGGGGGAGATATTTGTTTCCAACAAATATATGCTTAACTCCCCAGCCCGACACGCCCCCGACCCCACGCCCGACACAGACAAGGATAAGGTCGCCCTTATGGTAAACACGACATTATGAACTCAAACACGGTCTCAAAATTTCAATCCGAGACTCCGTTAAGAAGTTATTCAAGCCGACTCTCGTAAAGAAACATTTCCATTTATTTATGAAAACGCCCCTGGTGGCTTTTCTCAGAGCAGGCCCGCGCCCGCAATGTTTACACCCCACCTAGGGTAAACGGAACGTTCCAGATGCAACTGTGCCCTCGGATTACCATTACGAGCTACCGTTTAGGAGATAAAACAGCCCCTCCACATACATAGTATAAAAATACTTAATATTTTTATAAAATTAATTCTGGGCACACCGGGCCTCGGAATCGCACGCCATCTTCGCGCCTAGATCTGAAATTATTCGTAGAAATATTCCAAAGTCTGATTGGGAAAAAACCTGAGTCACTATATCCTCCGTACCTTAGAACTTTTCGTCCCTAAAAAGCCATAAGCACAAGGATAGGTACTAGACTCTCAACTAGGTCTCCTGTGCCTGCGACTCCACCAACAAACACCCATGCCCGAACACATAAGTTAGAGGGACTCATCCACCACACCTCAACACTATTCGCTTTGGGAGGAACTGTCTCGGCCTCATGGTTTTGACCGCGTGACAAAAACGCATCTCGGTGGGGGAAGGACCCCTCTTACTCAAGAATTCAAAGCACGTCTAACAACACCCACACAGGGTCTTACCAACGCCCTGAACAAAACTCGAGCAAGCAACAGAAAGGGAGGAGTACCACTAAACTATGTCTATCAAACTACTACAAAAAGTCAGAAAGGACACAAGGCGTACCTCTATCCATCCACAGAGCCTCTAGGTCAACAGCCTCCAGGGCATGCAGCTGTCCTCACCCTCGGCCACTAGCTCCCTGACCTTGGCATGGACCACCTGGGGGTGGGGGTGGTGGCAACTGATACTGCCTACCATCTCCTCCTGCTGCACCAGCTCCGTCACCACGTCCGCCTTCCTGCGAATCTCCTTGCTCGAGACGTTGCCTCTGCCAAGGTGGTCTATCAACCGGCTCCCTTTCAGCAGCACGATGGGTCGGACATTCTCTAGCAAGATGTCCTCGACTGTCACAAGCATAACACTGCCTCTCCTGCGACTGACCAAAACTGGCCTGTGAGCCCTGTGAGCCTTGAGCCTTAGATCCTCTATCCGGGGGTCGCCTCCTGAAACCTCGGCCACACCCGGACCCCTGAGTCTGTCGTCAGCTACCAGATGCCAATCCGACTGATGAAGCCTCATCTCTCGCGTGCCCAACACTAACAGGCGGGATCTACTCAGCCAGAAAGTTCTCCACCACCAAGGCTCGCTTCAGCACTCCAACATAGGTGTGCAGACACAAAGAAACCAAAAATGCCCGAATGCCCCTATGTAGGCCCTTCTCAAAGGTCAGAGCCCTAAAGAACGGGTATAGAACCATATCCAGGGAGTAGCGTGATAGGTCTGTAAACCTCGCTGAGTACTCTGACATAGTTAGGCTCTCCTGACGAAGCTGCAGAAGCTCCTGAATCCGCACTGAAATCAGCATCACCGGATAGAAATATTCCTTGAAGAGCCACTCAAAATCTTCCCACATGAGCGTATCCTCATCATGGGACTGTGTCACCAAAATCCACCATCACCCGGACGAACCATGCAGAAGGCTTGCCGCTAGGGCCACCATCTGATCTGGGGGTGTCCTCACCAGGCGGAAAACTCAGGTGACTGCTTCGAGCAAGTCATCAGTTGCCTGAGGGTCTAGATCACCCCGGAACCTCAGAGGTCACTGCCTCTGGAACTCGTGTAGTGCACTCAGCCTGTGCGCAACCTCATCCTACACTGCCGACATAAGAAGCTGCTCGACAGGTGGTGGATCAACTGGAGGACCACCTGGAGGTCCAGCCTCAGAACCTGCACCCTAGTCCATAGCCTCTACACGGGGTGGATCATCAGCACAAACCTGCTGTAGAACCCTCACTGGATGTCTTCATGGAGGAATCCTGAAATACAATCAAGATGCTCTATAGTCAAAGAGTATATCTGGAGAGCTGAATCAATAAGAACAAAGAAAACCCAAAAATCCAGTCCTACATGATGCATGTACCGTTATTTTATTTCCCTGTGACCAGTGTATGAACGTCTTGAGTCGAAAAGCAGGTTTTAAGAGTCCTGGTGAATGGATATGTCGGCTGTTGCACCAAAACTGGAGTCCCTGGCATGAAAGCCGAACTTAAAACATCTTGACACTGCCACTATGCAACCCAAACCAAACTCACAGCTAGACCAGCTACGCTATGAGATCCCAAAGGTGTAACCTCCTCTAATACCACTCTATCATGTCCCGAACCAATGGGTCTTGAGATGTGACTCCCCAAGCCCACCTCTAACAGGCTAGGGGCTGGAATCTAGTGCCGAGTAGGATATCACACAAATGGGAGGCATTAGCCTAAGGTATCTGTACACCCACACCCACACACACCTCCATGCAACAGTGCAGAGATATATATAAAAAACTGGAAAGAAAATGCATGCATACATCTATCCTAAACCAGAGTATAACGAAAGTACAAAAGGGAAAAATAGGTCCCACCAAAAGAAAATTTCAAAGTGTCCAACCTGCTCAGAAGGAGGGAAAACACTGCCAAAACACCCTCCTGTAAGCTCCTCAGAACAACTCTAGTAAACACCCCGGTCAAACCCACTCACTAAGCTCTGCCTACTCCGGGTCCTCCTAGGACTTTGTCGAAAGGACTGTGGTCTGCACAAGACAAAAACATGTGTGGGAAAAGCCTGTATATGGGTGAGTATAAAAAATACTCAGCAGGCACCCCAAAAACCCAAAACGAAAGAGAGAAACTAAAAGGCAACAGTCCTCTCATCCCAGCTAGAGGGAACCCAGACAAGAGAGAAACTCCATCTCATGACCATCCTCAGATAAACACAACTAGTCTTCTCAGCTCAGGTGTATGCCCATATATACACCTTGAACAATCCAGATATACTCAGCACACACACCAAGCCACATGAGGTACCGAACTCATCACCAGCAATGGTTCACAACCAGGTGAACACACTCCATGATCACTGTCATCCCAGATGACACTTGTCCAAGAGATACACTCCAACGGTTCCCAAACAAACATCTCAGACGCTCACCTGAGAGACCACGCTCATTAGATACCGTCCTTGAGTAAACCATGCTGAAACAACAAGAACAATAAACTCCTCAGATAGGGGATCACTCCTAGGGTCCACTAGGGGATAATAGAACCCACACTGGTATACGAGGATCTCACAGATAGGGGATCACTCCCAGGGTCCACTGGGGGATACCATAACCCGATCTGGCATTCGTAGATCTCACAAATAGGGGATCACTCCCAGGATCTGCTGGGGGATACCACAACCCAATCTGGCACTCAATAGAAACACGTCACTCAGATAGAGGATCGTCGCCTGCGTAAAGGTGGTGGCGACGATACCATAACCCTATTTAGTATAACTCGCGATGTAGGGGATCGATTCGATGATGCCACAAACCTACAGAAACCACACACTGAGTAGGGGATTGTATAACCAACTATACCACAACCCTACTATAAACCTCATGCTAAGTAGGGGATCGTATACCCGATGATGCCACAACCCTACTAAGCACGACCCATTGCGTAGGGGATCATATTACCGATGATGACACAAACCCTATAGGATTAAACTGCTAGATAGGGGATCACCGCCCGTGGATAAGCTGTCATAGCGATACCAAGAACCCGATCTAGGGGAAACGATGCTAGAGGATCCCGCTTCGGGCCCACCGAAGGGATGCCATAACTCTAATAGATTAAACATCCCATCAAGAGGATTAAAAACCTATACTAGGGTTGTGATGCTGCGCGGACCCTCATAGGAACGAACCAAGGGAGTACCCTTAACCACTGCTGGTCCAAACATCGCTAACCCGAGTGACCCGCAACAATGCCACACTGCGCAACACCAAGGCCGATACCGAGGACCCCATCGCGATCCCCGCGGAAAAAAACACAGGATGGGCTGTTTACTCGCCCGAAACGGTCAACCGGTGAAAAGGAACTATTAACCATAGCTATCTCGTGCGGGGACCACACAACGATCCCGAAACTCATCAAGCGGATCATACCACGGTGATCCCCTCGAAAAAAAACATGGAATAGACCACTCATTCGTCCGAAACGGATACCCGGTGAAAAAGGCACTATTCACCGAAGCCAGCTTGGGTGGGGCCAACGCCTCGATCCTAGAACACATCGAACGGATCACACCATTGCGATCCTCGCGGAAAAACACATAGGATCGACTATTCATCTGCCAACATCGGACTCATGGTGAGAAAGTTGCGTTTCTCCGCAAATGCCAAAAGCTGACCTCGTGGGGCCCGCAACCCAAACTCAGCCCCCAACTCCCAAAAACCAACAAGAAAAGTCCTCCATATCATCAGGGTCTCAACTCCACTGACGACACGTCAATCAGACGCTCCGGGTAGAAGATACAACGACCCGATGTCGAATAATAATAAAACATCATTATTTTATTCGACGTTTCAAGCTCCCGGTATACGATCCCGAAACATAAAATTCCCAAAGTGGGATCAAAATATCCATTTAGATTCAAGGAACACATCTCCACAAACGTCTCGCAAATCGGAGTTACTGTTTGCGAGTTACGAAGGTTTAAAGAACCCCCGGAAAAACCTGGCCGGACCACCGCCTGCCTCGCCGGAAACCACCGCGCCGTTGACGGAAACTGCCGTGCCAGTGCCGGACTCTGCCACGGAAGAGCCGGAAACCACCGCGTCACCGCCGCGTAGTTGCAGGTCTCTCCAGATTCCACCATGTCCGCCGCTCGAATCCGGGTTTTCCGCCGGAAAACTTCCGGGATCCACCGGGAGCACCCCAGTGCTCCAAAATCAGATCCGAAACAAGTTTCAGAAACCTCAGGACCCAAACTATATAAACCTTATGATGATTTGAAGAAAAACAACACATAAAAAAGTTATGGTATTTTAAAATTCAAACCGTCTACCTTTTGGCAGAACGCCGAAGCTTCGCACGCCCCGTTGCTGCCGCTGCACGATCCAGGAATGCCCGCCGTCAAGATCTGAGTCCAACGACACCTTGATCGCGCGATTCGGTCACCGATTCACCGTTGAAGGATGGAGGAAGATAAGGGAGGAGGAAAATACTCCGCTGTGCACATCCAAGAGGAATAAGGGAGGGGGGATGAGATATTTGTTTCCAACAAATATCTGCTTAACTCCCCGGCCTGACACGCCCCCGACCCCGTGCCCGACGCGGACAAGGATAAGGTCGACCTTAGGGTAAAAATGACATTCTGAACTCAACCGCGGTCTCATAATTGCAATCCGAGACTCCGTTAAGAAGTTATTTGAGCCGACGATCGTTAATAAACTTTTCCATTTATTTATGAAAACGCCCCTGGTGGATTTTCTCACAGTAGGCCCGTGCCCACAAAGTTTACACCCCGCCTAGGGTAAACGGCATGTTCCGGACGTAACCGTGCCCTTAGATTCCCATTTCGAGCTACCGTTTAGGAGATAACACACCCTTACCATGTGAATAATATAAAAATACTTAATATTTTTATAGAATTAATTCTGGGCACATCAGACCTCGGAATCACACATCATCTTCGCGCCTAGATCTAGAATTATTCGTAAGAATATTCCAAAGTCTAATAGGGCCAAAACCTGATTCGCTAAATTATCCCCACCTTAGAACTTTTCATCCCCGAAAATCCATAAGCACAAGAAAAGTGACTGGACTCTCAACTGGGTCCCCACACCTGCGAGTCCACCAACAAACACCCATGCCTAAACACATAAGTCAGAGGGACTCATCCACCACACCTCAACACTATTCGCTTTGGGCGGCACTGTCTCGCCCGTACAGTTTTGATCGCATCACAAAAACAAATCTCAGTGGGGGAAGTATCCCTCTTCCTCACGCATTCGAAGCACACCGAACAACACCCACACAGGGTCTTACTAACACCCTGAACAAAACTCAAGCAAGCAACTGAAAGGGAGGAGTACCGCTAAACTGTGTCTATCAAACTACTGCAAAAAGTAGAAAGGACACAAGGTATACCTCTATCCATCCATGGAGCCTCTGGGTTAACATCCTCCAGGGCATGCAGCTGTCCTCGCCCTTGGCCACCATCTCCCTGAGCTTGGCATGGACCACCTGGGGGTGGGGGTGGTGGAAACTGATACCGCCTACCACCTCCTACTGCTGCACCAGCTCCATCGCCACGTCCGCCACCCTGCGGATCTCCTTGCTCAAGACGCTGCCTCTACCAAGGCGGTCTGTCGACCGACTGCCTTTCAGCAACACGATGGATCGAACATTCTCTAGCAAGATGTCCTCGACCATCACAAACATAACATCACCTCTCTTGCAGTTCACCAAAACTGGCCTGCGAGCCCTGTGAGCCCTGAGCCTCAGATCCTCCATCCTGGGGTCGCCTCCTGAAACGTCAGCCACGTCTAGACCCCTGAGTATGTCATCGACTACCAGATGCTGATCCGACCAATGAAGCCTCAGCTCTCGCGTGCCCATCACTAGCAGGCGGGATCTGCTCTGCCAGAAATCTCTCCACCACCAAGGCTCACTCCAGCACTCCAGTATAGGTTGGTAGACACAAAGAAACCACAGCTGCCCAGATGCCCCTGCGTAGGTCATGATCGAAGGTACGATCCCTAAAGAACAAGTCTTGAACCATATCCATGGAGTAGCGCGACAGGTCTGTAAACCTCGCTGAGTACTCCGACACAGTCAGGCCCTCCTGCCGAAGCTGTAAAAGCTCGTGAATCCGCACTGACCTCAGCGTCACCAAATAGAACTCTTCCCTGAAGAGGTGCTCAAACTCTGCCCACATGAGCGTATCCTCGTCGTGGGAATCCATCACCAAACTCCACCATCGCCCGTCCAGACCATACAGAAGGCTCGTCGCTAGGACCACCATCTAATCTGGGGTGTCCTTACTAGGTGGAAAACTCAGGTGACTTCTTCGAGCCAGTCATCAGCTGCCTGAGGGTCTGAATCACCCTGGAACCTCAGAGGTCGCTGCCTCTGGAACTCGTGTAGTGCACTCAGCCTGTGCACAACCTCATCCTGAACTGCCGGCACAACCAGCTGCTCAACAGGTGGTGGCTCAACTGGCAGACCACCTGGAGGTCCAGCCTCAGAACCTGCGCCTGGTCCATAGCCTCTACACGGGGTGGATCGTCAGCAAAACCCTGCTGTGGAACCCTCTCTGGCTGTCGTCGTGGATGCATTATGAAATACAATCAAGACGCTCCATAGTCAAAGAGTATATCTAGAGAGATGACTCAAGAAGAACAAGGGAAACCCAAAAAACCAGTCCTACATGATTCATGTACCGTTATTTTTTTCCCTACGACCAGTGTACGAACGTCCCAAGTCGAAAAGCAGGTTTTCAGAGTCCTGGTGAATGGATACGTCAGTCGCCGCACCAACACTAGAGTCCCTGGCTTGAAAGCCAAACTTGAAACATCTTGACACTTCCACTATGCAACCCAAACCAAACTCACAGCTAGACCAGCTGCGCTCTGAGATCCCAAAGGTGGAACCTCCTCTGATACCACTCTATCACGACCCGACCCAATGGGGCTCGAGTCGTGACTCCCCAAGCCCACCTTCAATAGGCCAGGAGCTAGTGTCTAGTGCCGAGTAGGCTATCACACAAATGGAAGGCATTAGCCTAAGGTACTTGTACACACACACACCTACATACACCTCCATGAAATAGTGTAGAGATATATATAAAAATCTGGAAAGAAAATGCATGCATACATCTATCCCAAACCAGAGTACAACGAAAGTACAAAAGGGAAAAATAGGGCCCACCAAAAGAAAACTACAAAGTGTCCAACCTGCTCAGAAGGAGGGAAAACACTGCCAAAACACCTGCCGTTAAGCTCCTCAGCACAACTCCAGTAAACACCCTGGTCAAACCCACTCACTAAGCTCCGCCTGCTCCGGGTCCTCCTGGGACTCCATCGAAAGGCCTGTGATCTGCACAAGACACAAACATGTGTAGGCAAAGCCTGTGCAGGGGTGAGTATAAAAAATACTCAGCAGGCACCCCAAACACCCAAAACAAAAGAGAGAAAATGAAAGGCAACAATCCTTTCATCCCAGCCAGAGGGAACCCAGACGAGAGAGAAAATCCATCTCGTGACTATCCTCGGATAAACACAATTAGTCAGCTCAGCTCAGGTGTATGACCATACATACACCTTGAACAATCCAGATATACTCAGCCCACGCACCAAGCCACATGAGGTACCGACCTCATCACCAGTAATGGTTCACAACCAGGTGAACACACTCCATGATCACCATCATCCCAGATGACACTCATATGAGAGATACACTCCAACGGGTCCCAAACAAACATTTGAGATGCTTACCCGAGAGACCACAGTCGTCGGATACCGTCCCTAAGGAAACCATGCTGAAACAGCAAGAACAAAAAACTCCTAGGATATGGGATCGCTCCTAGGGTCCACTAGGGGATACCAGAACCCACACTGGTATACGAGGATCTCACAGATAGGGGATCACTCCCAGGTTCCATTGGGGGATACCACAACCCGATCTGGAATTCTTAGATCTCACAGATAGGGGATCACTCCCAGGATCCACTGGGGGATACCATAACCCGATCTGGCGCTCGACAGAAACACGTCACTCAGATAGAGGATCGTCGCCTGCGTAAAGGTGGTCGCGATGATACCAGAATCCTATCTGGTATAACTCGTGATGTAGGGGATCAATCCGACAATGAGACAATCCTACAGAAACCACGCACTGAGTAGGGATTGTATAACTAACGCTACTGAAACCCTACTATAAACCTCATGCAGAGTAGGGGATCATATAACTGACAATGCCACAACCCTACTAAGCATGGCCCACCGCGTAGGGGATCATATTCTTGATGATGACACAAACCGTACGGGATTAACCTTCTAGATAGGGGATCACCACCCGTGGATAAGTGGTCACAGCGATACCAAGGACCCGATCTAGGGGTAACGATGCTAGAGGATCCCGCTCCGGGCCCACCGGAGGGATGCCACAACTCTAACAGATTAAACATACCTTCGATAGGATCACAGACCTATACTAGAGTTGTGATGCCACGCGGACCCTCGTAGGAACGAACCAAGGGAGTACCCTCAACCACTGCTGGTCTAAACATTGCTAACCTGAGCGACCGGTAACAATGCCACACTGCGCAGCACCATGGCCGATACCGAGGCCACCATTGCGATCCACACGGAAAAACACACAGGATGGGCTGTTTACTCACCCGATACGGTCAACCGGTGAAAAAGGCACTATTCACCATAGCTAGCACGTGTGGGGCCCACACAATGATCCCGAAACTCATCAAGAGGATCATACGATGGCGATCCCCTCAGAAAAACACACGGAATCGACCACTCGTTCGTCCGAAATGGACACCCAGTGAAAAAGGTACTATTCATCAATGCCAGCTCGGGTGGGACCCATGCCTCGATCCTAGAACACATCGAACGGATCACACCATTGTGATCCTCATGGAAAAACACACAGGATCGACTATTCATCTGCTAATATCGGACTCCTGGTGAGAAAGTTGCGTTTCTCCACAAACGCTAAAACCCGGCCTCCTGGGACCTACACCCCAAACTCGGCCCCAAACTCCCAAAAATTAAAAATAAATTTCCTCCATATCATCAGGGTCTCAATGCCACCGACGACACGTCAATTGGACACTTCGGGTAGAAGATACAACGACCCGAAGTCGAAAAATAATAAAACCTCATTATTTTATTCGACGTTTCAAGCTTCCGGTCCACGATCCCGAAACATAAAATTCCAAAAGTGAGATCAAAATATCCTTCTTGATGCAAGGAACAATTCACCACAAACGGCTCGCAAATCAGAGTTACTGTTTGCGAGTTACGAGGGTTTAAAGAACCCCCGGAAAAACCTGGCCGGACCACCGCCTGCCTTGCCGGAAACCACCGCACCGCTGACTGAAACCGCCGTGCCGGTTCCGGACACCACCACGTAGTAGCCGGAAACCACCGCGTCATCTCCGTGCCACCATGGGTCTCTCCAAATTCCGCCATGGCCGCCGCTGGAATCCGGGTTTTCTGCCAGAAAACTCCCGGGATCCACCGTGAGCACCCCGGTGCTCCAAAATCAGATCCGAAACATGTTTCGGAAACCTCAGGAACCGAACTATACAACCCTTATGATGATTTGAAGATAAAAAACACATAAACAAGGTCTGGGATTTTAAAATTAAAACTGTATACCTTTTGGCGGAACGCCGAAGCTTCGCACGCCCCGTTGCTACCGCTGCACGATCCAGGAATGCCCGCCGTCAAGATCTGAGTCATACAACACCTTGATCGCGTGATTCGGTCATCGATTCACCATTTAAGGAAGGAGTAAGAGAAGGGAGGAGGAAACTCCTCCGCTGCGCATGTCCAAGAGGAAGAAGGGGGGGGGGGAGAGATATTTGTTTCTAACAAATATCTGCTTAACTCCCCGGTCCGACACACCCCCGACCACGCGCCCAACGCGGACAAGGATAAGGTCGCCCTTAGGGTAAACACAACTTTCTAAACTCAACCGCGGTCTCATAATTGCAATATGAGACTCTGTTAAGAAGTTATTAAAGCTGACGCTCGTAAATAAAATTTTCCATTTATTTATGAAAATGCCCCTGGTGGATTTTCTCACAGCAGGCCCGCGCCCACAACGTTTACACCCCGCTTAGGGTATACGACACGTTCTGGATGCAACTGTGCCCTCAGATTCCCATTATGAGCTTCCATTTATGAGATAACACACCCCCACCATGTGCATAGCATAAAAATACTTAATATTTTTATAAAATTAATTCCGGGCACACCGGGCCTCAGAATCGCACGCCATATTCACACATGGCTCTGGAATTATGTAAGGGTTGGTGTCCTGAGCACCAACTATTTTGTAATTTGATTACATGAATATTCACTTATTATATATTGTTAATTATTATACATGACTATAATATAATAATTTCCTGGAATATTTGTTGCGTTGATAAGGTCATGGCAGATCCCCGCTATGATGAGAACCTTGAAATGCTATAATAATATTCTTAAATAAAGTTCTACAGTTGGATGACATACTATGATAGGACACATAGTATATAGAACGTCATGTGCGAGTACTCGTAAGAAGACAAGACTCGATCTCATGGAGTTCGCACTTGGTAATCTCCAAGATGGGAGATTATGAGAACAGACCCACCAGTAGCAATTCCGCATGTCTTGGTGTCATCAGACATTGGTATCTACGAGCATGTGTAATGGTTCTTAGACTGGAAGATTATCATTAACTAATGTCATGACTCACACACTTAGATTTACTGACGAAAACCGTCACGCAGACAGTTGACGGGAAGTAGGGTATGTTGGGTGCATCATGAGTAACATGTTGTGAATGGATAAGTCGAGGAAGGATTTGTCCCTTCAATTTATGGAAGTTGATATCTCGGCCCTTTGATTGAAATAGAACTGTCGCATTAAATTCCATGGCCATGGTGATAACGATGAGTTTATTTCAGGTAGTCAAAGAATGACGGATCAAGCATATAGGTTTATGACACTACCATGAAACCTACTTGATGAGATATCGAGACAAAGGGATTAAATTACACAGTAAGCATTCATATGAGGTGATACGTCAATGCAGTGTCAACTTCTTTCTCTTGGGTGCCTTGACCCGTTGCTAGACAGTAATCCTGGACTTTAGGCAAGCTCGCCTAATGCCAACGAGAAAGAGGCCTAGAGGGTCACACACTAAGTGTATTCAAGTATCTCAAGTAGAATAAAGATTATTCCTGTACGTGGTTTAATAATTATTCAAGTAACCCTAAATCGTTTTAATGATGGAGGAAGAAGGAAATGAAAAACAAGATATACACGCCGTGTATTAAAGATTACACGCTGTGTAGTTTTTCATGGAAAAAAAGTACACGCCATGTATTAATAATTACACACCATGTAGTTTTATTTATGGAAAGTAAATGAATAAATGAAAACAAGATATACACGCCGTGTACATTGAATGTACACGCTGTGTAGTTTTCAATGAAAAATAAGTACACACTGTGTATTTATTAATACACGCCGTGTAGTTTTTCCTGCCGGGATTTTGAGGATATAATATTGTTTTAAATAATATTTATTATAATCAGCGTGGGCGCATATCAAGGAATTAATTATTCAACATGGGGTTTTAAATAAGAGTCAATGGAATAAATAAAATGCGTAACACGTTTATTTATTGTCATAACTCTACAACCTCAAACCCGATTATAAATATCCTCATAACCCCAACTCTTTTCCGGTGAGTAACACACTTGAGAATTCTTTCAAGGCCGAAAGAACTTCTTCCACCAAGAACACTCTCAAGACCGAGATAGATCATATTCCATTGGATCAAGACGATCTAAGGCTGACAACGCAAGCAAATTTTTCTCCATGCTATCACCTGGAGACTCCTTTGGCGACGTCCTGAGATACGAGGTACACATGTGGATCACCGCTAGAGGAAGTCTACACTTGGATTCTGCGACGCAATGGCAAATCACATCGAAACTTGATCAATAACATCAATGAAGAAAGAACACCCAAAAGGTATTTCCTTTTCAATTGATTAAATTAATTATAATCAACCTGTAACGATCCTACTTTGTGGTTCCGGGACTTTCCTTTTCTTTGTCCATTTCTCTGATTCGATCCATGGAGACTGGCGTTTATCGTCTTATTGATCCCAGATTGATCATTGTTAATGACAAAAATCCAAGTGGGAACATCCACCCACGCACTTCCGCTGCGCTCGGAACCTTCAAATGGTATCAGAGCAAGGTTACAACGTTGATTATAGTTATTTAATTTTCGTTGATAATTTACGCATTTATATTTGATTCAATTCGAAATAAATCGTTCTATAAATCTGAATAAATGAGATCTATTCTTCCTCCTTCGTTTCTTGATTCATATCACAGAAACAACCTTTTAATTTTAATTTTTGATTAAAATAAAAATGAGGAACTCATCTGGAGGAGCCACTCTTTCTGTCTGTACAACACAGGATTATACGGTGTGTAATTAAAACTACACGCCATATACTTAGGTTCAATGAACCATCACTGGTTCGCCAAACCACGTTGTGAGAATTGATTATGCCTAAGTTTTAATCACGCCATGTTGACCAAAATTGAATGGCACGTGGAAACTGGAATACACGGCGTGTATGTTGGAGCAACACGCCGTGTAGTCCGATCTGGCCAAGGTGAAACCGTGTACAAGGATAAGCCATGTACCGCGTACACGGGATCACCAGGCCGGTTACCACATAACAAGGAAGTACACACCATGTATGATTCATCTACATGCCGTGTACTCCAAAATTTCCAAAGTACAGAAAACATGCCAAAGCCCCCGGCGTGTACTTTGGATAAAGGGTGAAAAGAAATACATGACATGTAAATATAAACTACACGCCGTGTACTTTCCAGAAATTTCACCAGGTTTCCTCAAAAAGTTCAAATACCTGTACAATGAATATGGATGAGAAGAATCTCAAGGAAATTCATAAAGGAATTTAAGATAAAGAATTGATTAATTATAAGATCATAATTAATTGAATTCAAGCGCGACTTATCTTGAATAAATAGAACGATTAAAAGAATTTGAATTCTAAATATGCGTAAATGTCATTTCATGCTATGGATGATCATGAGCTAGACCAAAGACCCTTTGTATATGTGTATGGTTTCATTTAATTTTTTTTAATTTAAATTTGTTGGCCTACGAGCCTTATTCCTATAAAATGTAGGGCCTGCGTGCCCATGGTTTCTTTAATATAAACCCATGTAATGGAGGATCTCCCAAGCTAGAGGAGACGGTTTAAATCCCGAAGCCGAGGCGAAACCAATGCAAAAATATACAAAGGTGGACAGGTGGGAGCTGCAAAACACGAACCATCAGGTTCAAGGTGTTTTCCCTAGGTCAGGGTTAGCTTATCAAAACCGATAGATAAGCTAACCAAATAGAATCTCATGATCATGCCATCTTATTTTATTTCTGTCTAATTACATGGTTTATTTATTATGTATGTGTTGTCTCTATTACATAATTAATAAAATGAACAAGCATGAAAAGATGGAATAAAATAAAAACCGGACTATGCGTAAACATTATCAGAACATGGTTAATCACTTAATCAAGAATCACTTAATATTAACAAGCATGTGATAATGCGAAACTATTAATAAAGGACTAAAATCCCTCAATACCATATTAAGTCAGACCAAGCCTTCTGTTACCTGATTGAGGGAAAGACTCAATAAAACTATGTGTTTGACCAACCCTTGTTGGGACACTTACTTTTGTAAAGGAATCCCTTATGAAAGGTTTCTGGTTGACTTAACCATATTACATCAAGAGAAGTATCCCTTTATATACTTGGTTTAATATTGGAGGCAAGAGTTGAGGAAATCCAAGTCAGGATTTCAGGATTGGGGAGTCCACTCAAAAGATCAAGGAACTGTAAGCTCATAGTTGGCAAAGACCTGCCTACCTAAATACCTTCAAATAGATTGACCAACCCTTGTTGGGGTTATGTGAAGGGGAATATGGATCCTTGCCACTAGAATGTCAAAGCAACTGGACATTCCGAGTTCAATGGTGAGGGATATTCAGACTTGATAAAATAGTGGGAGAATTAATAAATTCATTTATTATTTTTTCATAAAATGTAATCAAGAAAGTACTGATAAATATGATCTTTTAATTTGTAGAATCAAAATGAAAAACTCGTCAACCACATTTTCTCTGCAATCAATTCTGGATAAAGACAATATCCTCACCGACAGTAACTTTCAAGAATGGTTTAGGCGCCTTCGGGTTATCCTACGCCATAAATGAAAGTTTTACATGCTGGAGTCCTCACTTCCTGATTCTCTTGCCCTAGAGGCGAGTGATGAAGATTTCCTGGTCTATGATCAACATTTGAACGATGCTCTCGACGTTTAATTTTTGATGCTATCATCTATGAATAGTGAGCTCATGAAGTCTCATGAAGACATGGATGCCTATAGCATGCTCGAGCACCTCCGTGATCTATACCAGGAGAGAGAAAGACAGGAAATGTTTGAGATCTCCAAGGCTCTATTTCAGAGAAATCTTGGAGAGGGTACCCCAGATGGGCCTCATGTAGTCAAGATCATTAGCTACATTGAGCGCTTGGAGGTTCTAGGGTTTAAACTCCCCGAAGAACTGGGCACCGATCTCATTCTTGCATCACTCCCCTAGAGCTTCTCGAACTTTGTTATTAATTTCAACATGAACAACATTGAGAAGTCTCTATCTGATCTTCTTATCCTTATTCGCCAAGTAGATAATGACATGAAGCGTGAAAAGCCTTCTATCCTTACGGTGAATAAAAGGAAATGGAAGGTGAAGAGATTTAAGCCCAAAGCTTATTCAAGTCCTTCCAAGAAAAGGAAGATCAAAGGGGAGGCAAAGGAACAGGATTCTGTTTGTTTCTCATGTGGCAAGAAGGGCCACTGGAAGAAAAACTGCACCCAGCCAAGGAAGAAAGGGGAAGCTTCAAGTGTGTTTGTTATCGAATGCAATCTATCAATTTCTACTAATTAGGTATTATATACTGCTTGTGGTGATCACATCTGTATCCAAATATAGGAACCAAGTAGATTTAGGAAGATTGATTGAGGGGAGGTAGATCTACGAGCAGCCAACAGAGTCAGAATTGCTGCTGTAGCTGTTGGGGACTACCACCTCACATTGCCTATTGGGATGGTCTTGGTTTTGAAAGGATGTTATTATGTACCATATGTAACCAAAAACATTGTTTCAGTATCCAGATTAGATACTGATGGATTCATCTTCAAGTTTGGAAGTGGATGTTGCTATTTTTATAAAGATAGAATTTGTTTTGGTAGGGCACATTTATATAACGGCCTTTATGTGTTAGACTACACAAACCAAGTAATGGAAATAGATAACAAAGTTAATTCACATGACTCATACCACACCCAAATTTTGCATCACCAGCTAGGTCATGTCAATGAGAAATTTTTGACAAAATTACATCAAGATGGGTATTTAAATTCTTTTGAACTAAAACCACTTGGTGTATGTCATGCGTGTCTACAAGGAAAAATGACCAAAGCCCCATTTAGTGGGAAAGGTGAAAGAGATAAAGAGCTTATAGAATTAGTTCACACAGATGTTTGTGGGCCATTTCCAGTTGAGGCAAGGGGTGGGTTCTCATACTTCATAACTTTTACTGACGATTTTAGTAGATATGGATATATCTACTTAATGAGGTATAAGTCAGATTCTTTTGATTGGTTTAAAGAATACAAGAATGAAGTTGAGAACTAGCTTGGTAAGAAGATTAAGAAACTCCGCTCAGACAGAGGAGGAGAATATCTTAATCAGTACTTCATTGATTTCTTACAGGAGTTTGGGATTCTATCTCAACTCACTCCTCCTTACACACCTCAGTGGAATGGTGTAAGTGAAAGGAGGAACCGCACCCTGTTGGACATGGTGAGATCAATGATGAGTCATGCGAGTCTTCTATTATCCTTTTGGGGATATTCATTACAAACAACAACACACATACTAAACCAAGTACCAACTAAATTGATAAATGGTATTCCATACGAGTTATGGAGTGGACGCAAAGACATGTTATCAAATTTACATGTGTGGGGTAGCAGAGCATTTGTTAAGGCCTCTTTAGGTAACAAACTTGCACCTCGAGGCACAAAGTGCATCTTTATAGTATATCCCAAGGAAAAAAGGGGATATTACCTTTACAACCCCTCAGACAAAAAGGTTACAGTAGAAAGACACGCCATATTCCTTGAGAGGGAGCACATCTCCAAAAGAGATAGTGGGAGTGAGATAGACTTCGATGAAGTCAAGGCTCAAGATACACAGGAGTTGGTACAAGAATAGATTCCACAAAGCCCCGTGGAAGAAAAATCTGTTCCAGAGACACAAGAACTACGTAGGAGTATGAGAGAGGTAAGAGAACCTGAAAGATATGGTTTTCTTTTCACATAGGATGGTGACTCATTATTAGTTGACAATGATGATCCTCTTACCTACAAGGAAGCAGTTGAAGGCACAGACGTTGCCAAGTGGCAAAAAACCATGAATTCTGAAATGGATTCCATGTACCAAAACCAATTCTGGATTTTGGTAGATCCTCCAGTTGATGTAAATCCTATTGGTAATAAATGGGTATTCAAGAAGAAACTGGACATGGAGGGGCAAGTCAGCACCTATAAGGCACGACTGGTTACAAAATGTTTTAGACAACGTCAAGGAATTGACTATGATGAAACCTTTTCACCGGTTTCAATGACGAAATCCATCAGAATCCTATTGTCCATTACCACTTACCATGATTATGAGATTTGGAAAATGGATGTCAAAACATCTTTCCTTAACGGGAACCTCCAGGAAGATGTCTACATGACACAACCTGAAGGGTTTGTGACTCCAAAGGATACCAACAATGTATGCAAGTTGCAGAAATCCATTTATGGATTAAAGCAAGCATCAAGGTCATGGAAAATTTGTTTTGACGAAGCTGTAATGAAATTTGGATTTGTTAAGAATTAATGTGAGACTTGTGTATATAATAGGTTTAGTGGGAGTGCAGTCGTTTTCCTAATAGTATATGTTGATGACATATTACTAATTGGAAATGAAGTACCTGTCTTACAGTTAGTTAAGGCATGGTTGCATAAATGCTTCTCCATGAAAGACTTGGGTGAGGTAGCATATATTCTTGGGATCAAGATCCATCGTGATAGATCCAAGAGAATGCTGGGCCTGAGTCAAAGTACATACATTGACAAGATACTAAAGAGATTCAGTATGGAACAATCCAAGAGGGGATTGTTGCCAGTATCACATGGCATTCATCTTTCCAAGAAAATGTGTCCTCAGACACATGAGGAAAGAAAGATAATGGAAAGGATCCCTTACGGATCCACGATTGGGTCAGTCATGTATGTTATTCTATGTATGAGGCTAGATGTTGCTTACACATTAAGTGCGGTAGGAAGATATCAAGCTGATCCAGGAGACCACCATTGGATGGCAGTCAAGACTATCCTTAAGTATCTGAGGCATACTAAGGATATGTTCCTGGTTTATGGAGGATATGAGGAACTAGTCATCAGAGGACATGTAGATTCTAGTTTTTAGACTGATCAATATGACATGAAGTCGCAAATTGGATACATATTCAGTTTGAATGGAGGTGCAGTGAGCTGGAAGAGCTCAAAGTAGAGTGTGGTGGCAGATTCTACAGCGGAATCCGAGTATATCGCAGCTTCTGAGGCAGATAAAGAAGTAGTATGGATGCGAAGCTTCGTCCAAGAGATGGATGTAGTACCAAGCAGTAAAGATCCTATCACACTCTATTGTGATAATACTGCAGCGGTAGCCCTTTCAAAAGAGCCAATGTCACATCAGCAGACAAAGCACATACTTCATAAGTATCATCTCTTGAGGGATTTTTCTCAGAGAGGTGAAGTTGTAGTGAGTATTATTTCTGTATAAGACAACGTGGAAGACCCCTTGAATAAAGCCTTGACTCAGCATAAACATGATCATCATGTGAGGTCTAGAAGAATAAAAGTCGTAGGCAGTTGGCTCTAGTCCAAGTGGGAGTTTGTAAGGGTTGGTGTCCTGAGAACCAACTGTTTTGTACTTTGATTACATGAATGTTCACTTATTATATATTGTTCATTTTTCTGCATGACTATAATATAATAATGTCCTGGAATATTTGTTGCGTTGATAAGGTCATGGAAGATCCCCTCTATGATGAGAACCTTGAAATGCTATAACAATATTCTTAAATAAAGTTCTACGGTTGGATGACATACTATGATAGGACACATAGTATACAGACCGTCATGTGCGAGTACTCTTAAGAAGATGAGACTCTCTCTCATGGAGTTCGCACTTGGTAATCTCCAAGATGGGAGATTATGAGAACAAACACACCAGTAGCAATTCTGCATGTCTTGGTGTCATCAAAAATTTCTATCTATGAGTGTGTGTAATGGTCCTTAGACTGGAAGATTATCATTAACTAATGTCATGACTTGCGCAATTAGATTTACTGACGAAAACCGTCACACAGACAGTTGACGGGAAGTAGGGTACGTTGGGTGCGTCACGAGTGACATGTTGTTAATGGATAAGTCGAGGAAGGATTTGTCCCTTCAATTTATAGAAGTTGATATCTCGGCCCTCTAATTGAAATAGAACTGTCGCATTAAATTCCATGGACATGGTGAGAACGACGAGTTTATTTCAGGTTGTCAAAGAACAACGGATCAAGCATATAGGTTTATGACACTACCATGAAACCTAATTGATGAGATATTGAGACAAAGGGATTAAATTACATAGTAAGCATTCGTATGAGGTGATACATCAATTCGGCATCAACTTCTTTCTCTTGGGTGCCTTAACCCGTTGCTAGACAGTAATCTTGGACTTTAGTCAAGCTCGCCTAATGCCAACGAGAAAGAGGCCTAGAGGGTCACACACTAAGTGTATTCAAGTATCTCAAGTAGAATAAGGATTATTCCCATACGTGGTTTAATAATTATTCAAGGAATCCTAAATCGTTTTAATGATGGAGGAAGAAGGAAATGGAAAACAAGATATACACGCCGTGTATTAAAGATTACACTCCGTGTAGTTTTTCATGGAAAACAAGTACACACTGTGTATTAATAATTACACGCCGTGTAGTTTTCTTTATGGAAAGGAAATGAATAAATGAAAACAAGATATATACACCGTGTATATTTAATGTATAGGCCATGTAGTTTTCAATGAAAAACAAGTACACGCTGTGTATTTATTAATACACATCGTGTAGTTTTTCGAGTCGGGATTTTGAGGATATAATATTGTTTTAAATGATATTTATTATAATCAGTGCGGGTGCATGTCAAGGAATTAATTATTCGACATGGGGTTTTAAATAAGAGTCAATGGAATAAATAAAATGTGTAACGCGTTTATTTATTGTCATAACTCTACAACCTCAAACCCGATTATAAATATCCTCACAACCCCAACTCTTTTCCGGTACGTAACACACAAGAGAATTATTTCAAGGCCGAAAGAACTTCTTCCACCAAGAAGGATCTCAAGACTGAGAGAGATCATCTTCCATTGGATCAAGATGATATAAGGTGGACAACGCAAGTAAAATTTTCTCCATGCTAGCACCCGAAGACTCCTTTGGCGACGTCCTGAGATACAAGGTACACCTGTGGATCACCGCTAGAGGAAGTCTACACTTGGATTCTGTGACGCAACGACGAATCAATTCAAAATGTGATCAATAAAATCAACAAAGAAAGAACACCCAAAAGGTATTTCCTTTTCAATTGATTAAATTAATTATAATCAACCTGTAACGATCCTACTTTTTGGTTCCGAGACTTTCCTTTTCTTTGTCCATTTCTGTGATTCGATCCGTGGAGAGTGGCATTTATTGTCGTATTGATCCCGGATTGATCATTTTTAATGACAAAAAGCCAAGTGGGAACATCCACCCAAGTTCTTCCATTGCGCCCAGAACCTTCAAATTATTTGTAGGAATATTCCAAAGTTTGACAGGGCCAAAACCTGAGTCGCTACATCCTCCCCACCTTAGAAATTTTCGTCCTCGAAAAGCCATAAGCACAAGGAAAGCGACTGGACTCTCAACTGGGTATCCCACGCCTGTGATTCCACCAAAAAACACCCATTCCCGAACACATAAGTCAGAGGGACTCATCCACCACACCTCAACACTATCCGCTTTGGGTGGCACTGTCTCGCCCGCATGGTTTTGATCACGTCAGAAAAATGCTTCTTGGTGGGGGAAGGATCCCTCTTCCTCAAGAATTCGAAGCACGCCGAACAACACCCACACAGGGTCTTACCAACACTCTGAACAAAACTTGAGCAAGCAATGGAATGGGAGGAGTACCTCTAAATTGTGTCTATCAAACTACTGCAAAAAGTAGAAAGGACACAAGGCGTACCTCTATCCATCCGCGGAGCCTCTCAGTCAACAGCCTCCAGGGCATGCAGCTGTCCTCGCCCTCAGCCACCAGCTCCCTGAGCTTGGAATGGACCACCTGGGGGTGGGGGTGGTGGCAACTAATACCACCTAACACCTCTTTCTGTTGCACCAGCTCTGTCACCACATCCTCAAAATTTAAGATTTTTTTTAAAAATATTTATTTATTTATTTATTATTTATCATTTATTATTTTTTTATTATTTATAATCAAATACAATTTATTATTGATAATTTTATATATTTATAATGTGTCAATTAATGAATATTTATAATTATTAGTTAATAATATTTTTAAACTGAAAACAAATCGTCAATAAGTAGAAGAACAGACTTCAGAATCAAATAACCATAACATCTGATCCGAGAGTCCATTTCAGCTTCACAACCAGTCAAATCGAAGTTTATCAAATGAGGAAAAACAAAGTGAGATTTAAATCATGTGATAATCAAAGTAAAAATATATATTCAAAATTCAAAAGGCAAAAATCAAACTCGAACTTCAAACGACCATAACTTTTAATCCGGCTGTCCGTTTGGGATCTACCACATATCAAATCGAAGTCTGTGATGAGCTCTATGCCAATTTTATATAGTCCCAACTCTATGAGTATTTTACCCCTTTTTATTCTGCCAGAAAGGCCCAGAATGACTCCAAAATAGAGGTTTTAGTTACAGACACTGATTTCTTAAAATTTAGACGGTTATAACTTTCGATCG
Organism: Viscum album; assembly: GCA_963277665.1. Lineage (NCBI taxonomy): Eukaryota > Viridiplantae > Streptophyta > Magnoliopsida > Santalales > Viscaceae > Viscum > Viscum album. The sequence goes on from OY728140.1 coordinate 314,828,951, forward strand.
AGGTATCCGTTCGGCCTGTACCACATATCATATTGAAGCTCATTTCATGATCTTCAATTTGACTGGTTGTGGTACTGAAAAAGGAGTCCCAGATCATATTTTATGGCTATTTCAGTGTTTTTAGGGTTTTTAGAGGTTCTTAACATTTTATAATTTATTTAATTATTTAATTATTAATTAATTAATTAATTATTTAATATTAATTAATTAATTAATTATTTATTTATCTATTATTTATTATTATAATTTATTTATTTAATATTATTTATTTATTTATTTATTATTTAGTTATTATGTTCACAATAATTATTAATTTATTTTTAATTAATTAATTAATTATTAGTTTATTATTCATTATTTATTCATTATTTATTTATTATTCATTATTAATTAATTAATTTTTATTTATTAATTATAAATTATAAATCATTAGTTATTAGTTATTAATAAATATTAATTATTAATTAATTATTTATCTATTTATTTATTTATGTATTTATTTATTTATTATTCATTATTCATTATTCATTCTTTATTATTTATTCTTTATTCTTTGTTCTTTATTCTTTATTCTTTATTCTTTATTAATTTATTTTTAATTTACTAAATATCAATTTATTATTAGTTTATTATTCATTTATTATTTATTTATTTATTATTTATTGATTATTTATTAATTAAATGTTAATTAATTATTAATTATTTATTAAATATTGAATATTGAATATTGCATATTAAATATTAAAATTTAAATATTAATTATTAATTAAGAATTATTAATATTATAAATATCAATTATCAATTATTATTTATTATTAATTTATTATTTATTTATTTATCTATTTATTTATGTATTTATTTATTTATTTATTATTTATTATTTATTATTTATTGTTTATTATTTTATTTTTAATTTACTAAATATTAATTTATTTTTAGTTTATTATTTATTATTTATTTATTCAATATTAATGAATTATTAATTATTTATTAATAATTTATTAATAATTTATTAATAATTTATTAATTTTTAAATATTAAATATTAAATATTAAATATTAAATCTTAATGATCAATTATTAATTATTAGTTATTGTTAACTATTAATTATTAATTATTAATTATTAATTATTAATTATTAATTATTAATTATTAATTTTTTTTATTTTTTATTATTTATTATTTATTAATTATTAATTATTAATTATTAATTATTATTATACTTAAAAATTCTCATAAACATAAACTCTATTATCCAAATCCATATGCATAGAATGTATTTGTGGTATTATTGATGTATTATTTATAAGAGGTGGGATTTTCCTAAGAAACTATAATGTCTATGTAGCTAGTGGAGCCTCTATCAAGTCCCAAGTGGATTAAACTTGATTTGGGAACAAGTTCACCTTTTACATCAAAGCATGATGAACTTAAAGTATTTACTTAAGGAAATTTTATATCTATAATCATATCTAATATGTGTAATTACAATGTCCTATTTTTTATATTATATTTATACATATTTTCTTTTTTCTACTTCCATTTAAAATACATGTATTCAATTTCAAAAAATCATTGATAATATAAATCTTAATAAGTACCCAATAATGAAAATTTCATATCATTCACTAGATAAGGGTACTTATTAACCATGCATCCAAAATAATTCATTTTATTATTAAATTAAATTAACCTAGAAATCTATATTAATTCATTGATTTTGAAAATCTATTGAAATTACCATATAATACTTGGTTCTATATGAGAAAATCTTCTAAGATAAGTTTCATTAAGCAATTATGTTAAGTATGTCTATGTTAAACATTATACCATGTATTACCTATGACCTTTTAGTATATGATGAAATGTATTGTAATTTTATGTGATGAGTGGGGCCTTAAATTATATATCCTCTCAGTGCATAGATAGTTCTCAAGATACAATTAAGATAGGGTAATCGGATAATCCTTACCCTTTATGTATTATGTCTTGGCATAAGGCCTTGATAATATGTTTATGGTGTCTTACATTATTAATTCTCATCATTTCTAGAATTACGAGACTATTTAATTATATCTATATGAGTATTTATTTAATTTTTCAACCATGGATAATGTTATTATTATGTATTCACTGATATGGAATCATTTGTTCATTTATTCCCACTATATTTCTTATACCATTATTATTACAAGTTACCTTCCATTATATATTATCCCTTTCCGAGCATCTGAGCTAACCCTTCCTCTATGTTTCCCATTTCCCTAGGTAATTAAGAAGAACATTGTATATGATCAGTTTAATGGATAATATTAATGAATAATGATTTGTACACAAAGGATGTAATATATAATGTTACAATGTAATATTTATGTATTTGGTCTCTTTAGGACTATTGAACCTTGATATTGGTAATGTAATCACATGTAATCCAATTTACATGTAATAAATGATCCAACAGATTTGGGTAACAAAAAAAGATTTTTAGAATGAAATAATTTTTTTTATCATTATAATATCACATATACCTACTTACCATCCTATCCTTTGGGTAACAATAATGTCTTTCATGTGTAAGTGTGGACTAACACCTCCACGAAGCACTGTGATTAATTTTTCATTTATATTTTACATGGATAGTAATGAGGAAGAATTTGATGAATATATATGATATAAAAATAATCCTATAAAGGTGAATTAATATTAACTTTTTTCGTTCCATCTGTCAAAAAAAATGAAAACAACGTTCATGCGTACGTACGACCTACTATCTCCATGAATGGTGTAATTCATTTTTCTATCTCTGAATTTTATGGATGATAATAAATATGTATATAATGAATATATATGATATTTAAATCATGATTAATATTATATAGATGATGGAACTAAGATAAATTTACAAAAAATGGAAATACTGAACTGAAATACTCATGATAAAAGAAACTGTTAACACCTATAAATGCCGATTTTAATAAGGAATTATTGATAAAAGGGAATGTTAAAATATAATAAATGGATTATATATGATATTATAAGTATAAAAATGAATTCGTTATAGAATTAAAATAAATTTAAATTTATTATACATGAGGTTAGATTGATTTCGAAGCAAGGTAGTCTCGAGGTAAGGGTTTTACATCACAATATCATTATTTATCCGAATTGATTATGACTATGCCTCAAATGATAAAATATTATAATGTAACTCTTAAGAAACTTATAAATTTTCTTATACTCTATTTATTTCTTTTAAATAATTTTTTCCTTTCATTTTTCTCATATTATTCACTCAAGAGACTGGAAATATGTTTTTAAGGAAAATTGACTTCATTTTTCTCTTTGGTCAAAAAACCTTTTTCTTTCATATCTTTTTTTTCTTAAAATGTTTTAAAGAAGGTTTTTAATATTACACTATAATTTTTTAAAGTCATTTTTACCCATGTTTCAGTTTTTATAAAATGTTTTGAAAGGAATATTCTTGTCTTTTTCCAAATGAGGTACTTTATGACTTTTCTGACAAATGTATGGATGAAATATTTTTTTTAACTTATATGGAATGAATGAATTTTCCTATTGTTAAGACTAATTTTTTCTTTGAAGATTCCTTTACTAGTTTACATGTTTATTTTTAAAGAATTTGTTTCCTTTATATTTTTACATTTTTTTAATAAGTGATTTCAAAATGGAAATGTTATTTTCATCAAGAATGTTTTAATGATATTTTAATGGTATTTCCATTCATCAAATACAACAACACTTGATTTCACTTATGCTTTACTAGGAATATAATCCAAGGATACCTTATTTATTCTTTATTTGTATGGTTTATGAATATGATGGCACAATGTTTATGAAACCCATTTCTTTTCCATGGGTTATGTTGTGATGAAATGATGAAATGTTTATGAAACCCATTTCTTTTCCATGGGTTATGATATGATGAAATGTTTATGAATCCCATTTATTTTCATGGGTTATGATATTATGAAGGATTTATAATCTTGTTCCACACATATGTATTAATTTCACTATATAATGGGCGGGTCCTATATCTCCATCCAATACATGAGAAAAAATGCACAAATCATGATTTGGAGTTAGCTGTGTTAATTTTTTCATTAAATTTTTGGAGGCATTGTCTATATGGAAAAAGATGTGATATATACACTGATCACAAAATTTTAAACTATATTTTCACTCAAAAAGAGATGAACATGCACCAAATAATATGGTTGGAGTTGATTAAATATTATGATTGGTTAATACATTACCACTCTTGGAAATAGAATTGTTGGATCATGTTATATGAAATATACATAAGAGGGGGGGGGGTGAATTGTGTCTTTAAAACTTCTTCGAGAATTCTCAATGATAATAAATTATGTCCTTTTATCTTTATTAGATTGTTTATGAAGCAAAAATAAACATATATCAGGATGAAAATATTTATAGTAGTTCTGGGCACAAAGATCCCCTAGTCCACTCCACCAATGCTCTTCTCTATGAGCTTGGTGATTTTCACTAGTTGGTCATCTTTTCACAAGACCATCCACAACTAAGTATAGATAGTTGACACCTTTACAATTTAAGGCTAAAATAGAGCCTAATAGTTCTAAACACAGAACTGGTCAAAAAATATTAGTACGAGAAGTCAATACTCAATATAAAAGAGTATTCGATTTAAAAAACTTTCCTGCTGTTCTTCACAGTTGCAGTAGTACACAACTGACAGTAGATGGATCATCATCTTTAGAAAGAATGTTATTCAGGTAAGAATAGTTATGAATCAATCCAGTTGCAATTTGATCCTGAAATGAAATCAACAACTTATCAGCAGTAGACTTAGAATTTATCTTCAATGTAGAATAGGTAAATATTCAACATTTCTCTTTCTAATATAAAACAAAATCTGATCATTCTTTGTAGTAGCGAATCTTTAAAAGATCTTTTTAAAGAATCAGCGTATCTCTGTTTTTGTGAAACTCAAATATCTTTAGATTTGAATCTTGTAATAGCCGTGAATTCAAGATATATCTTGTTTTCCACTCTTTTTAAAATCTTATATACAAAAGAATATATAGAATAAGGACAAGTACCTTTTTCATAAATTCAGATCCACAAAAGTCACCTAACAGATTGTGATATTCAAATGTTTGAATAACAGAGTAGTCGTAACTTTCCTTAATGATCAGCATGAAATCCTCCAATTAAATCGATCCTTTGAATCAAATATAAATGGATTTAAATTAGTCAAATATGCACTTTAAAATCAGGCTTTGAATCGAGATTGAAATCAGCCTGATATTCTATAAAAGACCGTTGTACGATAAATTTGAAAATTCAAATCTCTGACGTTTGAAGAAGTCAAATGTAGGGTTCTAAACATAATGTTGATTACAAATGTAAGGTTGATGATCCATACTTTTTTCATCGAATTTCAAATGTATGGTATATTATCCATATTTTTCTTTTCTTCAGAACGTAAGATATATTATCTATACTTTTTGATAAAATGTAAGGTTCATTACAAAAGTATAGTTGATGATCCATACTTTTGTAAAGAAAACATAAGGTTCCATACTTATATAGGGTTCTTCATCCATGTTTTTCTCATATAATAAATGTAAGATTCCTTCCAAACATAAGGTTCTTTTACCATAATTTTCTATCAATGAAAGGATGATTAACCATACTTTTCTGAACTCCTGTAAAATAAACGTAGGATATAATCCTTACGCTATACTATCCAAAGTATGGTATAAAAAGTGTTTTCAGAACACGCTAAATATCTTTCCAAACACTTTGAAAAATATTTCACGCAAATCATATACTTTAATATTATTCCAAAATTGGGAATAAAAAGAATATTAATTTTATAGAATATACTTAAAGTAAAATCATTAGAATAAAAAATAAGGGTATTTATGAGTATCAAAATCATCATAAAAATATAGAGTATTGTTGAAACAATACATTCTCAACAATCTCCCCCTTTTTGATGATCACAAAACCCATAAAATTATTTACATGTAATTTAGAATTTTGTAAGGATAAAAACAATATTTATTTTTTACTTCCAAACACATCTTTGAAAATATACAATACTAGTTTATCAAAATTTATCTCCAAAGGTTCTTTATTTAAAAATTTCTCCCCTAAAAGTCTATTTAAAAACAAATTTCTCTTCCTTTAAAAAAGGTTGTGTTTATCCAAATTTCTCCCCCTTTTTGTGATATCAAAAAGAATGATAGAATAAGGAATATAACACATTTAATGTAGCACTGAACGTGTAAGTAAATGTTATAATAAACTGTTTATCAATAAAGTAATATGGATTTTTAAGTAGTCTAACATAGACATAAACAAAGTAAAATCCCATCAAATATGATAAATATGAAATTTCATTGATAAAAAAAATATATAAGGACATTAATGAATAGGAATCAAGGTTGTTAGGCTAAAGGTTTGAAAAAGGGTATCTCAGTGATTATGAAAAATATCCTTCAAATTTGCCAACTGTAACCTTAATCTCTTCATAATACCATCTCCCAACTGAATTATCAGATACCTTCCTTCCTGGGTCAAATGAATATCTTCAATGAGGTTCACTCTAAAAACTCATGCGATCTTTCTTCCTTCTCCATAAACTGATTGAGCTTCTTAGTGAATCTATTCAGTAAAACTTGAATATTTGGTTCATCTGAGGTAAGCTACTCAAAAAGATATTTCTGATTGTCCAATAGAACAGAAAAAGGAGTTATATTACATTGTAAATCCTACAACCTGTCATTCATGTTGCTCATTACAACTGTAATGGCTTGGAATATCTTAATCAAATTAGGCTAAGTACCTAATTTACTTACTTGACTTCCTCTAACAATTGAAAAATGTTGCTCCATAAAACTTTTCAGTTCTTCCAAATATAATTTCAACACAACTTTAGATTTTAATTTTGAAACTTCTTCTAGTAATTATTTCTTAAAAACATCAACTTATTTCTTTGAAACAAAACTATTTTTCAGATTGTAAAATCTCTATTTATCTTTCTCTAATTCTCTTCTTAAAGCAACATTCTCTACTTGATCTCTATTAAATTTTCTGAAAATCTCCTCAACATGATCAGACATAGAATTAGAGGTGTCATGTGCTTGATTCCCAGCTTGATCTACCAAGATTAGTGGTAAAGATTGAGCATCTGATCTCTCTTCTTTATACTACTCCACTAGTTTCTCAATTGATTTTTCTCCTGAAATCTCAACTGAGAATGATTCATTTAGAACTTCTATATGAATTTCAGAGATATTTTCTTAAATAGTCTGTCCTTCATAAACAACTTCTGAAGACAAGTTCTCTTCCGGAGAAATTTCTTATTAAATTTATTCTTGAAACTAACTTTGTTGCACTGGTTTAGTCTGAGTATTTTCAATTTGTACAGAGTCAATTTGGTCCACATATTGATCTATAATTTCCATTCCTTGAGATTTTTCAATTTGAGGTACCTCCTCAGTTCTTGTCTCTTACTCAACCAATGGAAAAACTTCCACTTATTCTTGAGAAGCATCTTCTTCTTGTCTTTCTTCTGGAATAGTTTCCCTCACAAACTTATAACTTAAAAGATCTCTTGTCGTAATAATTTTCTCAAGAGTAGGTTCTCCACCAGTTTGAGCTTCTCTGTGTCTAGATGTTTGGAGTACTCCTTGAATTTCTTCATCAACAGGGGCATCTTCTATTACAAATCTAAGTCTCCTTGTAGTTATTAAAACTTCCCTTATTATGGATTTAGCCATACCTTCTTTAGATTTTGCAGGTTACTCCCCCTGAGTAGACACTTGATCCTCTTCAGCTCCAACAGGCATGATTTTACCTTTTACAATACTCTAGAAAAATCCAAGCTTTCTTAAATTTACATCATTCAACACATTACTATAGTGACATCTAACTCTCATATCAATCAGTCTCACCATATGTTTCTTAAACAATAGCTTTGATATAAACCTTCCATAAGGATAAAAATTCATACGAGCCCCAGGTTGACAACAGTAACTCAAATATCTAATTAGATATCTTGTAAAATTTAGCTTTATGTCACTTAAAAATAGAAACATAATATACATATCAAGAAAAATAATCTTCTCCATCTTAGACATCCTTGGGGCTATCCTAGTTTTAATAAATTTAACCAAAATCTTTTGATCGGGTTCTAAATCTTTTACCGACATTTTTATGATGTTAGTAGAACCAAACAGAAAAGGCATGATATCCTCAGATTTATGGTTGATATCCCCGATTGACTTCAGATCAAAATGAAAACTCCCTCGTTTGGGTAGTTCAAGATCCTTGTTATTTCAATAGAAGATATTGAGAAATCCCTATCTTTGATTTTCACAGTAATCGAATCTTTTGTATCTCCCAAACTAAATTCAACACTTTTATAGAAAATTATTAACTCAAATTTATACAGAAATTCAGTGTAGTCCTCACTGAATGTCATTTTAATACCTTGAAAGGATAATTCTTGCTTTAGCATCAGGTTCGTCTGATATAACCATTCTATATTGATGACTTTTCCCTAAAGGATTTTCCATATAGCTGAATGCTGACGCTTCGCATCACTGGGTTTTCCTGCTTCAATTCTATTTGTTTTTTCCATTTTTGTTGAAAATATATGAAGGTTTGAGGTTTTAAGGTTTTGAAGGTGTGAGCAAAGAAAGACGAAAAGAGGTAAGGGTTTTGGTATTTTGAAAGGTTTTGAGAAAATGAGTGGGTTTGGAATAAACGGGCTCTGACAGAGCCTTGATTCCCGTGTCATTACATACATAATAATCATTACAAAATTTAAAATAAATTAAACCATATGTGGAATATTTAAAATTTATTATAGAATAAAAATAAAAGTGTAAATTACTTAAAAGATAAGTAACTACATTATTTTAAATAGTGAAAATAGAAAATAAAAAATAATATGATCAAATAAAATTAATATTAAAATTAAATAAAATTTATTTAAAATTAAATAAAATTAGAGTTAAAAATAAAATTAATTTAAAATTAAATAAACCTAACTCCCCCTTAATAAAATCAAAACTTGCATTGGGAAGTGGTTTAGTAAAAATATCAGCTAATTAAAATTCAGTACTTATAAATTCTAAAAATATATCATTTTTAAGAACATGATCTCTTAGAAAATGATGTCTAATATCAATATTCTTAGTTATAGAATGACTTATAGGAATTTTTTAAATATTTATAGCACTATTATTATCACATAAAATAGGTTTATTATTAAAATTTAGTTCAAATTCCATAAGAGTGTTTTTCATCCAAAAACGTTGTGCACAAAAACTTCTTGAAGATACATATTCTGCCTTGACTATTGACAAAGCAACTAAGTGTTGTTTCTTACTAGACCATGACATTAAATATTTTTCTAAAAAGTGATAGGTTCATGAGGTGATTTTTCTATCTAATCTACAATTTCCAAAATCAGCATCCAAATATGAAATCAAATTAAAATCAGAAATTATTAGATAAAGAAGAGATTGAAAAATAGTTCCTTTTAAATATCTAAAAATTATTTTAATAGCTGTAAGATGAGATTCCTTAGGATTTGATTGAAATCTTTCACAAAGACATACTAAGTACATAATATCTGGCCTGCTAGTAGTAAGATATAATAAACTACCAATCATACCTCTATATAACTTGTTGTCTACTAGATTTCTAGTTTCATCCAAATCAAGTTTTATATTAGTACACATAGGAGTTGTATATGTCGTACTGTTTTCAAGTAGAAATTTCTTTATTAAATCAATAATGTATTTCTTTGATTCAAAATATTTCCAAAATATTTTTTATAAATTTGAAGTCCTAAAAAGAAATTTAGTTCTCCCATCATACTCATTTCAAATTATTTTTTTGCATTAAATTTGAGAATTTATGACACAATTTTTTATTTGTTGATCCAAAAATTACATCATAAATATAAATTTGAACCCATAGAATATTAGAATTTATATTTTTCTTAAAAAATGTTGGATCTTCCATACGAATAGTAAAATCATTTTTCAAAAGAAAAGAACTTAATCTTTCATACCAAGATCTAGGTGCTTGTTTAAGGCCATAAATAGATTTAATAAGTATAAAAACAAAATCTAGTTTTTGAGAATTTTCAAAACCATAAGATTGCTCAACATAAACTTCCTCCATTAAATAACCATTTAAAAAGGCTGACTTAACATCCATATGCAATAATTAAAAATTCATATGAGATACATAGGCTAAAAGGATCCTAATGGATTCTAATCTAGCTATAGGGGAAAAGGTCTCAACATAATCTATACATTCTTCTTGATTATATCTTTTGGCTACCAATATTGATTTATTTCTAGTTATGATCCCTTTATCATCCTATTTATTTCTAAAGACTCATTTAGTTCCAATAACAGGATAGTTCTTTGGTCTTTCAACTAATTTCCAAACTTCACTTCCTTTGAATTGGTTTAGTTCTTCTTGCATTGCTATCATCCAAATTTAATCAACTAAGAATTATTATATTGAATTAGGTTCTAATTGGGATAGAAAGGTATAAAACTCAACTAGATTTCCTATATTTCTTCTAGTTTTTATTCCTGAGTCTAGGTCTCCTATAATAGTTTCTAAAGGGTGATTATTTAGGGTTCTTGACTGTCTAGGTAAAACACTATTAGGTCCATCAGTTCCATGTTCTTCTGAACTAGACTGAAATTTCTTTGTATCATTTTCAAAATCATTTTTTAGGTTCTCAAGTCTCATGTTATCATTAGAGTCAAATTCACCAATTTTATCTTTCCTTCTGTCAAAAGGGTCAGATTCATCAAATTTCACATGAATTGATTTTTCAACAATCCTTGAATTTTTATTAAAAACTCTATAAGATTTGGAAGTAGCAGAATATCCTAAGAAAATTCCTTTATCAAATTTTATATCAAATTTAACAAGATTGTCCTTGGTGTTCAAGGTGTACACCTTACATCGAAAAACTTTAAAGTATTTTACTTCAGGTTTTCTATTATTCCAGAGTTCATAGGGTGTATTTTTGAAAATTGGTCTAATTAAAACTCTATTAATTATATAGAATTATGTGCTTATAGATTTTGCCCAAAAATAGGTAGGAAGACTATATTCATTTAGCATAGTCCTAGCCATTTCCTGAATAGTTCTATTTATTCTTTCAACAATTCCATTCTTTTGAGGTGTTCTTGGTGCAAAGAAGGTGTGTTTAATACCTAAATTTGAGAAAAAGGGATTTAATTCTTGATTCTCAAATTCTCCACCATGATCACTTCTTAATGAAATTATTTTAAAATCCTTTTCATTTTGAACAGATTTTCAAAAACTTTCAAATATAGTAAAAGCTTCATTTTTATATTTTAGAAAATATATCCAAGTAAATCTATAATAATCATCAACTAAAACATATACATATAATTTACCAGCCAAACTTGATACTCTTGAAGGTCCAAATATATCCATATGGATAAGTTCTAAAGGTTTAGATGTAGCAATTTTGTTAATTTTTTTGAAGGAAGATTTTCGTTGCTTTCTAAGTTGACATGCATCACAGAATATGTCACTATCAAATTTAAGACTAGGTAAATAAGAAACTAATTGTTTCTTAGACTACTTATATAAATCATAAACATTGAAATGTCCAAGTCTTCTATGTGAGATCCAAGATTCATTTATTTTAGAATTTAAAAAATTTACCTTTTGTTTACACAAGGAATTTAATTCCAAGGTATAGACATTGTCAGTTCTGGGTGCTCTAAATTTTAGCAATTTATCTTTAAAAACCGAACAAAAGTTTTTAGAAAAATTAACAAAATAACAATCATCACAAATTTTAGAAATAATTATTAGGTTATGTTTCAATCCTTGTACATAAAGTACTTTATTGATTGAGACAACTTCTGGATCTCCAACAGTTCCAATACCAATGATTTTTCCTTTGGCATTGTCACCAATGGTGACTAATCCATCATCCTTTTGAGTTAAGGTTTTAAAGTTCGACGAGTTTCCATTAATATTCCTATAGAAACTACTATCCATGTACCATATTTATTTTCTGCTTCTGTGACCTTTTTCATGCAAATACATTTAAACAGTGGTTTGTTTTGGTATCCATATTCTCTTGGGTCTAGCAGTGTTAGCTAGCAGTGATCTGGTAATCCAGATTTCCTTTCTTTTTTCTACAATCATTTGATTCAGATAAACTATTTTAAATAAAGGCCTTTTTAATTCCACTAATTTGGGGATTTCTTAAATAACAGTTTTTAGTTGTATGACCTTTTGTTCCATAGTAGTTACAAATTACACCTTTTTTATTTGGAACAAAATAGTTTTTGTACAGTTTAGGTTTCTCACATTTATTGCCTATTACATATCTTTCTTTATTAATCACATTCTTACCAAGAATTTCATTTAACGTACTTTATCCTTTAAAAAAAATAGAGATACACTTTTGTAGGTTTATACTTCATCTTACATTATTTTGATTTAGTTTAACGATCTGCACTGTTTGTGTTAAATGAGTTATATTTCTCAATTAATTATTGATGTTGTTTTAGAAAAGTGTCTCTTTATCCTAAAATTTCATTATGAATATTTTTTAGTGATTTATGCTTCTTAAATAAGGAATCATATTTTTATTACAGAATATTGCAGTAGGCTACAAGTTTTTCATTTGAGCAGCTAGGTTCAGAATTAGAATTGGAAGAGTAATAAGATTGTACCTCATTATCTTTAGCCATGAAGCACATGTTTTCTTTTATATTAGATTATTATTTTTCTGAGTTAGAATTTGATGATCTGTTGGAGTCTTCAGAAACACTCTATATAGATTTCATTACTCTTTTATCTTTCTTTTCATAATCAGTATTTTTGAAAAACTTCTTTTTCTTTTCTCTTTTTAGCAGAGGACAATTAGGTCTTATGTGACCCATTTTCTTGAATTCATAGTATTTGACTTCCTTTGTATATTTCTCATCTTTCTTGAAGGATTTTATGGATCCATTATTCTTCTTATAAAATTTTCTGAATTTTCTAACCATCTGTTCCAGTTTTATTTCTAAATCAAACGAGTCATAACTTTCTTCCTTTTTGATCTCTTGTTTCATATTTCTACACTTCTTCTGATATGTAACTTTCAAATTAGTATTTTCTCTTTTTATCAAGACTTTATGATTCTTAGATTTTTCTTCCATCTCAGCTTCATACATCATTAGGGTTCCAATCAATTCTCTTATAGTTAAATTTTTAATAGGTGATGATTGCCTAATGACTGCTAATATCCCATTCCATTTAGTTGTTAGTACTCTCAGTACTTTCAAGGCTTGATCTTCTTGGTAGATAGAATCTCCCAAGTTAGCAACATTTTTGATTATCTCTGTGATCCTTCCATTCATTTGAGTGATGTTTTCACCATTAAACATTCTAAATGTATCAGATTTAAGATTTGATGTAGCATACCTCATTTATCTGACATTGTCAGTTCCTTCATAAGTAACTGTAATTGTCTTCCACATCTCATAAGTAGTTAGGAATTGAGATACTTTATTAAATTAATCTGGCCCTAGACCATAGATTAAAATATTCATAGATTTTGAATTTATGTCAAATTTTTCTTCAGTAGCTACACTCTATGTTTCAGGTTTATCAGGGATTTCATAAGGAGTAATAATTTTTTAGTAGACTCTGCATCTAAGGTTCTTCAGGTAGATGATCATCCTTGATTTCCAACATCTATAGTTTTTACCATTGAAGTATGAATCTCGAACCATTGACATCCCCTATCATGTATCAACCATTGAGATCTCTGTATAATTTTTTACTTTCAGCTTGCTATAGCTTTAAAAAAATCCCAACCTTTGATACCAATTATTGGATCGGGTTATATGAAATATACACAAGAGGGGGGTGAATTATGTCTTTAAAACTTCTTCAAGAATTCTTAATGACAATAAATTCTGTCCTTTTATCTTTATAATATTTTTTTATACAGGGAAAATAAATAGATATCAGGATGCAAAGATTTATAGTGGTTTGGGGAACAAAGATCCCCTAGTCCACTCCACCAATGTGATTCTTTACAAGTTTGGTGATTTTCACTAGTCGGTCCTCTTTTCACAAGAAAATCCACAACTGAGTGCAGGTAGTTGACACCTTTACAATTTAAGGATAAAATAGAGCCTTCTGGTTCAAAACACAGAACCAGTCAAAACATCTTAGTACAAGAAGCCGATACTCAAAATAAAAGAGTACTTGAATTAAAATACTTTCCAATTGTTCTTCATAGTTTCCGTAGTACACAACTAACAGTAGATGGATTGTCATCTTTAGAAAGAATGTTCTTCAGGTAAGAACAATTCTGAATCAATCCAGTTGCAATTTGATCTTGAAATGAAATCATCAACTTATCAGCAACAGACTTAAAATTTATCTTCAATGTAGAACAAGTAAATCTTCAACGTTTCTCTTTCTGATATAAAACAGTATCTGATCCTTCTTTGTAGTAGCAGATCTGTAAAATATCTTTTTAAATAATCAGCGTATCTCTATTTTTTTAAAACTATAATATCTTAAGATTTGAATCTTGTAATCACTGTGAATTCAAGATATATCTTGTTTTCCACTCTTTTTGAAAATTAAGATACAAAATAATATATATAATAAGGATGAGCACATTTTTCATAAATTCAGATCCACAAATGTCACCTGACAGATCGCGAAATTCAAATGTTTGAATAATAGAGCAGTCATAACTTACCTTAATAATCGACATGAAATCCTTATATTAAATTGATCCTTTGAATCACATACAAATGACTTTTAATGAATCAAAGATATGATTTAAAATTGGGATTTTAATCAAGCTTGAAATCAACATGATATTCCACAAAATACCATTGTACGATAAAGTTGCAAATTCAAATCTCTAACGCTTGAAGAAGTCAAATGTAGCATTCCAAACGTAAGGTTGATTACAAATATAAGGTTGATGATCCATACTTTTGTCATCAACTTTCAAACGTATAGTATATGATCCATACTTCTTTACTTTAGAATGTAAGGTATATGATCGATACTTTTTGATAAAACATAAGGTTCATTACAAAAGTAGGGTTGATGATCCATACTTTTGTGAAGAAAACGTAAGGTTTCATACTTACATAGGGTTCTTCATCCATAACTTTCTCATATAAAAAACATAAGGTTCCTTCCAAATGTAAGGTTCTTTTACCATACTTTTCTATTAATGTAAGATTTATTAACCATAATTTTATGAACTCCCATAAAATAAATGTAGGATATAATCCTTATGATACAATCTTCAACGTACAATATGGACAATGTTTTTAGAACATGCTGAATAGATTTTTTAACACTTTGAAAAATATTTCCCGTGAATCATATGATTTAATATTATTCCAAAATTGGGAATAAAAAGAATATTAATTTCCTAGAATATACTTAAAGTAAAATCATTAGAATAACAAATAAGGGTATTTGTGAGCATCAAAATCATCATAAAAATAAAGAGTATTGTTGAAACAATACATGCTCAACAAGAAAAAGGTTTAGGATACTCCAAGTCGAAAAGATAATTCTAGATTATCTATTATAGAGATCACAAAAGAACTAATATTTCTATACTTTCAAGGGATAGATATTTAAATCTTGAAGTAAGTGGATTAATATTATCTTTCTCAAATGTGTCTTCAACTATCTATCCATGTGAAGATTAAAGAGGCACATAATAAAGATGTAGAGATACAAAATATAGTGAGAAATGTTCCTGAGTTGAACCTTATTGTGATGGAATAATGAGATTCAGGAACTTTATATGTGTCCCTTCAGCACCAAATTTGAAGAAGGAGTTGATGGATGAAGCTCATAGTTATTCCTTATCTTTTCATCATAGAAGTAATAATATTTATTGAGATTTTAAAAAGTATTTTTGGTGGGATGGAATTAAGAGATATATTGTAGAGTGTGTTTTTCAGTGCCTTGTATGTTATAAATTTAAGGCCAAGAGATATAAGTCTAAGGGGATGTAACAACCATTACCTATATTAGAATGGAAATGGGAAAACATCACTCTATATTTTGTCATCAAACTCCCCAAAACATATAAAGGGAATAATTCCATTTGGGTTATAGTTGATATTCTTATGAAATAAGCACACTACATTTCCATTAGATAATATTTCTCTCTTAATCAAATTACTTGGTTATACATTAAGTAAGTGGTAATATTTCATGGTGGAGAACTATCTATAGCGACCCTCGCTTTATATAAATTAACATTACATCACTTTTACTTAATACTTAAACATTATACAAACAGAATCCCAAATACCATACTAGTATAGTGCCTTTGGAAACATGGAAACATAAACACTAGTACATCAATGAGCTATATTATCCCCCACTAGGTTATTCTTGACTAAAACCTTTCTTAGACACATCAAACATAATATGTATCTTCATAACCTGGGGGAAAGGAAACATAAAAATGTGTGAGCTTAGATGCTCAGTAAGGCTAAACAAGGGAGACATGTAAGCATAATCATGAGCATAAGGGTATGAGAACATGATCAAGAAAATAGAATATCATAAACTTCATATCAAAGATCATAAAAATGAATCATGGAATAAATCATGGTAGTTCATAAGACATGAATCATAGGGAAATAAATAATATAATACATAGAAGAATAACATAAAAATCAAACATGGAATTATGGAAAACACAAAAGTATATAATATGATTTCCATATTAGTCAAGGCATCATTACCAAGGTCATATTAGTGGACCACGTACTTTACTAAATATGTTCACTCCCTATTCCAGCCCTATATTACTAAATAGAGTTCACTCCTCATTCCATCCATATAATACTGAACTGAGTTCACTCCTCATTCCATCCATGTCTATCTCATGAGATATAAATCTTTACCTAATGCATTAGAGGGAGATATAGGTCCCACCCATATCATAATGAAATCATACATACATGTGCCAAAAATTCATAAACAATCATATCTTAACCCATGAAATGAAATGGGAGTCATAAACTGGTAATCATATCTTAACCTACAGAAAAAGATAGGTTTCACAATCATTTAATCAAAAGCATAACCCGTGAAAAGACGTGGGTTTTAAAATAATATAACCTGTGGAAGAGAAATGGGTTTCATAAGCATAATTAAAATAAAAAAAAACCATTCAAGAAGGAATATTAATGGAACATTTGGATTATTTCTTATAAAGGAATAAGTAACATCAAAAGTTGTCATCTTAGATAGAAAATAACTTGTAAAGATATTTTGAAAACATTTCTTAAGGAAAATAAAATTTCTTCTCTGAAAAATAATATTTAAAACATAAAAACAATTTTAAAACCATTTTCTTGAAAATAAACTTGAAATATTATAAATAAATCTTTAAAAACCCTTTTTAAACCTTTTTCTTTGAAAACGTATAAAGTGATCTTGAAAACGTTATGAAAACCATTTTCCTTGAAAGCTTATAAAAGGAGCTTGAAAACATTTTGAAAACCATTTCTTTTTAAATGATTTCAAAACTTATAAATAAGGCTTAAAAATCATTTGAAAACCATTTTCATTGAAAAAATATAAATTAAACTTGAAAAATGTTTTGAAAACAATTTTACTTAAAAAATTATAAAAGAAGTTTGAAAAAATTTTGAAACTTATTTTCTTTGAAAACTTATAAAGAAAGATTGAATTTTTTTTGAAAAACATTTCCTTAAAAACTTATAAAGTAAGCTTGAAAACATTTTTGAAAATAATTTTCCTTGAAAACTTATAAAGGATGGTTGAAAACATTTTTGGAAACAATTTTATTTGAAAACTTATAAAAGAAGATTAAAAACATTTATGAAAACAATTTTTTTGAAAATATATTTTTTAAAAATATTTTCTTAAAAATTAACCTTTTAAACATGAAAAGGAATATTCACAAAAATTACAGTGGGTAAATTCATACATGTCGTATGAGGTAAGAAAAACATTATTTTTTCATGGTAAAAGGTTAAAAACACCTTGTTCGGAAAGTGAAAAAAAGATTCATTTGAAAGCATTGGTAAAATAAAAAAAGGGAAAAATTTTATTTTTAATTATTATAGTATAATAGTAGAATATTCTTGGAAACCCTTTTTTAGAAAAAATGGTTTTTAAGGAACATAGATTTTCGATCGAAGTGAAGGAAAAGTTGGGCTTTCTTAAAAACACTTTCTTAACTATCTTATATACCAAAGAGTAGAAATATGGTACCAATACATGAATAAACCATGAATAAAAAGAGGAGAATAAAATTCATGAATTTTCTTGAGATATGTATTATAATATTTCATCAAAGGAAGCATAAACATAAACAATATTAAAAAGCGATGAGATTATTTCAATAAACTCTTACCACTTGGTAACTTTTAAAAATACTCCCCATATAAAAAAATTAAATTAAATAAAGCTTAAAATATCATTAAAATAAGTATATTCCTGATATAACATTTAAAAGGTAGTATATACACCTTATAAAAAAATATAGGTGCATAACATGACATGTGTCTCAAATAAGGAAAATTGAGAAAAAATTACTTTACTAATTTGGTAAATTTTGAAACATAAGTACCATGATTGAAAGATCATAAAATTTATATGTAAATACACATAATTTAAGTATAATAATCATATAATACATCCATGGTCAGTATATACACCACACAAAAGGAATGAGTGGTGAATAAATCATGTATCTCATAGAAATAAAAAGTGAGATGAAATTCCCTTACCTTGTGTCTTGACTCTTGTCGTACTCGTTCATAAATTATTTATAACAAATATAAATTTATTATAAATCTATCATAGAACCATATTATTATATCTAATGTCATATATGGTTTTATTATGACTTTATATTACTCATTTGTTAACAACTCTATGTTAAGGTTTCACTTCGGGTAATATTCACTTTGTTCTTTACATGTGTCTTAATTTGTTATATCTTTAGTCCTTATAATTATATCATGATTTAAATAATTTAAACCATAATATAAATATAATTTATATTATATATATTTGTATTATAACAATATATATAATATATAAGTATGAAATATAGTGTCTATTATAATGTCTACCATGAGAGGCAGTAAAGAAAAAAATAAACAATCAAAGTTTAGTGAGGTGGTAGTTCTCCATACATGTATATAGTATATTTGTTACCCATTAGATGGAGGTGTGTGTAAGTTTAGGTTTAAAACTTATCATAAAAACATCTAATTATATTTAGGATACTTGTTTTTTTGTATAATAATGTAATAATATGAATTGAGGTGGTGGAGAAAAAAATATAAGAAAGGGGCTTGAGGGAGGGTGTTACCTCTTAATTAGGTAACTGCTTTTGGTTTGCATAAAATGGATTCCTTGGAAGAATTTATATCCAAATGGAGGATTAAAATAGGAATTTAGGGTTTTTGGGAGGATAGTTTATCATATATTTTTTGAAACTAAGTGTTTTTATAGGTGTAATGAATTAAAGGCGAGGAGGCCTTTTTAAAGTGGAGGAGGAGAAACATTCTTGTAAATCTTTGGAAAAGGAATTACACACATTTTTCACATGTCAAGTGGATCCAATAATGGACAAAATTATATATAATGGAGGATAAGGTCTAAATATGACCATAAAATGCCTCTTGGAAAAGTTTCTAGGTCTTTTTGAGTCTTAAATTTAAGGTATAGTCCTTAGTTAAGCTTAATTTTACCTTAATCGATGTAATTAATTTTAATTACTTTAACTAATATTTTAGGTCAAAAACTAAGTTGAACTTATTATAAAATATAAATTATTATTATTAAGAATATTTAATAAATTTTTCTAAATTCTAATCATAGAATTTTTAGAAAATAATTTAAATTTAATCCCGTTGATGGGACTACACTATAGGTTTTTAAAGTAAAAATGATCAAAAGATTGCTAAGTTTTTATATCCAATTTCAATGTAAAATTGGTTCCAATGAAATAAATTTTATTAATTTATAAAAATATTATATTATTAAACTTTTAAACAAATTTAAAATATAATTTAACCTTATAAATAAATTAGATGAAAAAATAGTTTTGAATTAAAATTTAGTATTTTTCACTATTCATTAAAAAATGAAAATTCATAGAAAAATACCAAAAAATTATCCTAACCTAATTATTATGTTATTATTTAAAATATTAAGATTATTTTGACATATTAAATCTATAAAAGTTCCAAAAATTGGATTTAAAATGGGTTCTCCATTAAAAGGTGGTAAAAAATACCATAATAAAAATATATGTTTTTAAGCATAAAATTAGGTTTTTTCTTATCTTATGTCTATAAAATATATTTTATGAATATAAAAAATATTTTATTGAATATATAACATATATATTAAATTAATATCACTCACTAATGGTAATTAATTTAATTTA
The DNA here is from genome assembly GCA_963277665.1 of Viscum album. Classification (NCBI taxonomy): domain Eukaryota; kingdom Viridiplantae; phylum Streptophyta; class Magnoliopsida; order Santalales; family Viscaceae; genus Viscum; species Viscum album. The sequence continues at coordinate 314,849,481 of OY728140.1, forward strand.
AAAGGGTAAAACAACTTTGTGACCATACAAATATTAATATTTTCTTTATATTCAATCAGTTTTCATATTCATTTCTAATTAATTGGTAACCTATGAATTCATATTATATTTTTGTAAACCATATGTCTTCATAAATTAGTTAATAATATTCATAACCTCTAATTTAATTTCTAGGTCATATCTTATTATATTAAATAATAATATTTTAATAATATATTATTGTTTGGTAAAACTCAGTCATGCGTGTTATAAAAACCATCGAGGAAAGTTATTGTTCTGTGTAATTCAAGCTAACCTCAGTGTTCCATGTAGATCAAGATAAAATTTATATTGCGTGTAGTGAATGATTAACTTGGCGTTTTATATAACGTAATACAAACATATAAAATAAACTATTTTCACTGTTGCCTGAAATGAAAAATATCAAAAAAGATTAAATTAATTTGAAAAAAATAATTCAAAAAATCTAGTGGTGTTACAATTTACCCCCCTCAAAATTAATTTCACCCACAAAATTCATTTGGGTTATCAAAGGTTTAATACTTTAAATTTTCATTTATAGAAACCTACATCGTAAAAAAGGGAAAGTTGGAATCATAATGGTTACCCAAAATAACATATAACTAGGTTTCTATATAGGGTAACATAGGTTGGGAGTAAATATTGGACATGGAAGAAAAGTGTAAATATTTATAGGGAGTGATTGAGGTTATAAATCCTAAACCAGTGAATAATCAAATAAAAGTCAAGGGCCTCAAAGTCATAAATCAATTATAATTTAAAAGGCCATAGGGTCAATAAAAATTAAGGTATTAAGAAAACACATTTTTTTGATCATTATCCTAACATTGAGTAATTATTTTATTAACCAATAATATAAGGAAATATTCTTACTTTATATATTTCTATTAAAAAAATCATTCTTTAGTTGTGATTTTATCTATTTCTAATTCATCCATTACTTCAAGAAATGGATGTCCAAAAATTAACTTGGATGCCTGAATTACTAAAAGACACATTTAGTAGATCTTAAGGCCCATAAAATAATGAAAAGTATAACTATTTGTCTCCAACTATTCTTCAAAATCAATATATGGTTAATATATTAATCTACAAACATAAAAATTAACTATGCTGTTTCATCATTAATATTTTTTCAACAAAAATAATTACACATTAACTAGGACATCATATAAGCCAGTGGTAGGAGTGAAACCTTATCATCCTTCAATTATGTGTTCAAGAACTGTAGCCTTTCCAGACTTGATTGGTTGTCACCCAACATACATGATATCCTTTTCTAAAACCACACTAATATAATTTCCAAAATAAATATAATGGACATACTTGAAATAAGGTTAATTACTAAATTTCCTTTTAACCAAGGTTTTCAATACAATATCAATACATAAATACTTCCTCCAAAGTTTAATTTAAAATTTTCATGAATGGTTAACCTTATAAACCTTATAAAAGATGGAAATCCAAGTATTTAGAAATAAATTCACAAAATCATCTTAACATTGATCCCCCATATATCACAAAGTACCACTTGGCTGTCAAATTCCAAACACATGAATACCTTCATAAAATATTCACTTGAAACATGGAAATAACCTAAATTATCATAAATACTTATAAAAAACATGTATTCTTCCTTATTCCATAGATTACTGGATATATTACCTAAATCCAATAAGTTTTATACTTAATCCATGATAACATAAACTAATTTTCAATAAGTCCTTAATTAGTTCCAAGGCAATCATTACTATCCAATTTAATTATATCTAACATGTCTTTATCCAAACAACATTATCGTAACATAAAAAACATATTAAGGGTTATCTTTCCCTTAATCACATGTTTTCCATAGACATAACCTTTCCATTAAATCACTTTTTTATTACATCATATCCATTCAATTTATTCTTGTAAATCATTAGAGAAAAAACATAAATTGTACAATCCATATGTATTTCACCTTTCATAATTCTTGAATCCAAATACATAAAAAATTTGATTACTTTATCCTTAATTCATTAACAATGATACCACATCCTATTACATAATACCTCTTTCCTTTAATAATCAATTTGTAGTCTCTTTATCATTAGCAGTGTAACCATTACTCACACCACCTTGCTGATTCTCTTTAGGATATTTACTCTCGGGACATTGAGTTGCATAATAACCATTTATTCCACACTTAAAACACTTAACCTTATATGGTGTCTTAGGGAGGCCAATATTTCCATCCATTTCATTAACAAAAATATTCATTTTCCCTTGCACACACTTGCTTTGTGCCCTTCTTTAACACAATAAAAAAATCTTCTTATTCCTCTAAGATATTCACTTAGGCAATTCTTTCCACATTCTTGACACAAATTAAATCGAATCTTCTTTCCTCCATGGTCACCATCACCCAAACTCTCATTGAACACCTTATTTATTTTCCTTGATATGAATTAGAGTTGGTTAAGGTACACATTGTTATTTATGTTATGTGAAAACTGATTAGGAATGATCATTACATCTTTCACTCCAGTGATCATCCCACTTGACTGCTCATCAACAAATCATCCATCACATTCAACATTAATCTAGTTCCTTTTGGTTCCCACCATTGACTAAAACCAGAAGCATAGTGTGAGAATTACTTATCATAGCATAAAAATACATAGTCATGAATATAATTACTTATAGGATGTATAAATTAGGACATATTTCTTAATCTATGACACCCTAGGTTCATAATAGGTTATTCATATCCAAATTATATTTAAATCCTTCATGATGTTTCATGAAGTGTTTGTAAATTCCCAAATAATATCCCCTAGGAGTGACAAACTAGGTGTGTAGAAAGACCCATTATCATGTACCAAATTTCCTCGAGTCAGGCCTGGGACATCTTGTCAGAGTTGTTACCCCTAGGTTTATCCGTTCCAGATCCAAATCAACTTGTCGTATCTAGATATGGATGCATTTCTAGGAAACCACTCACTATACTCTTTACCAAAATTCCAAAACATTTTCCTATACTTTTCCTTATCTTTTTTACTTACCCTTATACATTTCAGTAGAGTTATCAATAGGGTTTTATCATCATAGTTTCCAAAGGTTAACTAAAATTTTTCTCTAATACCAACTATAGCGACCCTCACTTTACATACATTAACATTACATCAATTTAAAAGAATAATTAAAACATTATACAAACAGATACTGACACGTGACTATTTTGGGGTGTGACAAAAACAAATAATACCAAAGTTAAAATGTAGTAGAGTGGTTAACCTAAGTTGTCTCTAGAGAGGAGTGCACAACAACTATGTTTGTCACTTAAATTTAAGAATGAAGAAAAGGTTTTTTTTGAAATTGTTTGAGTTGAAAAATAAAGCAAGCAATAAAAAGAAAGGTTGGACAATAATGGATGAAGAGAGTGATGAGGTAAGGGTAGTATAACCTTTTTCAATGTCATCATAGTCATAAATATCATTTTCCCTCTCTTCTTATTGAATGAAAAATGATAGATTCCTAGATCAAGTTATCAATCACCTTTGGTTGAAGAAAGAAATGAAACCCACTCCTATGAGCATGGAAGTTCATAAACAATCCTTAAAAAACTAAGGAAAGTCCCGATCAGGAATTTTGTATCCATATAACTCTATAAAATGTTTACTAGTTCCACACATGTTCCAACGATCGCTGGACACTCACCACCTAACACAAGATGCTCGATCAAGACAAATTGCACTAGGTGGAGGGAGATTAAAAGTCTTTAACCAAATCTATTAAAAAGGAATACACCAAACTCAAAACATGATTTAATTAATATAATTGGAAAACATTTATAATATAATTAATTTAAAAGAAAAAAAAATAATTTTATATTTAAGCACAAAACTCCGACATTACAAATGTGATACTCCCCTTCCCCGATCACTCAAAAGTTTTACTCCTCCATATGAAGGGTAATAGAGTTGAAAGCAGAAGAATAGAGAATTATGAAACTAATTAAAAAGAAAATATAAAATATAAAGAACTTAAAGAAATCATTCCTCCATAACAACACCTCTTTCACCTTCTTCAACCTCTTTGGATGGAAGTGAACACTCTTATTTATAGACTTTTGGAGTTGAGAATTTCCCTCCAAAATTACTCCACCGAAAGTATGAGTCCAGTTGTCATATTAAATGGACGAATTTGGAAATTAGTCCTTATTTAAAGTTGTTACTCCATCTCTAATATTTCTACAAACTAAATTTCATCTTCATTGGCAAGGAAATGAAGGAGTTATGGCTACCCCACTCATAATATTTAATTCTTCCAGACAGAGTTTTCGTATTCCAATATGTTGAGTTCAAAAGAATTTATGGACTTTATAATGAAAGAATAATGCATATCTAATTTAATTAAACTTGTTACTCTGGATGTCTTTAATCTCCATGTAAAATTTCAGCTCCAATGGTTCGTCCAGTTATGAGATATGGGCCCAACAACAAATTTATGCAGTTCTGTGCACAGTTTTCGAGTCCTAACTTGTGAGATGAATGTGAGATTCCTAATGATGGATTGAACTTTGTGCCCAGAAGGATAAAATGACTCCCAAGATCATAGAAATCCTAAAAAAAGTAATCATACAATTTTGATCAAAAATATAAAAGATATTCCCGAAATACATAAGCTTCACAAAAATACTAAATTTCCAGAATTAACCAATTTCCACAATTAAGCCCATAATTAACCAAAACACTAAAATGATAAAAATCAGATCAAATTGATTAATTGTAAGGGGTTAAATCATTGAAATACATCTGGAAAATAATGAAAATATTATCTCTATAAATTCCCCCACACTTAGCACTTGGACTCCTAGACAAGTCAAAATCAAAATCAAATCAAAGAAAATTCAAAAAACATGCCATTGAGATCCACCAATTCCACACCAAGAAATAAAAGATATCATACCTCATACATAACCATTATTAAAAGTTCTTAAATCCGACCATTAAATATTTTTCCTCTTCATTTATCCTTCCACGCGCACAAGACACCTACCTCACATGAATTTTCTCTCATCTCACAAATATCAATTTCAAAAAAGTTTTTCTAATACAAACCAATGCAAGGGTCACCATAGGTTTGAAAAACTCTTAATTCTCTACCTAATGTGAGACAAGGTCATGTGTTTGTCATGAGTACTTTTCAAGGTTATTCTATGTCTTTCGGTTAGTAGGATTTTCATGTGAAAAAAATTCTGAGGTGGAATGAGGAGGGCTTGGCTCTTGTTGAAGAAAAATTGCACAATTCTAATTTTCACTCATGTATGGTATCCTACTCACTACCATTAGTAGAAATTCTGTTCCATCATCATAAAAGATCAAGAAATATTCAAACAGCTCAACATTTCAGCAAAAATTTCAATCCTCTCAAACATTATTTTTCTTGAAAGCACCAGAAAAGGCACAACTTTCTTCCTCTATTAGAAGCTCCAGAAAGACACAACTTCTATTATCATGAAAGCTCCAAAAAAGGTACAAATTTAAACAATATGATTTTTCATCAGCACACACATCTCTTCAATAATTTATTTTCCACCCAAAGATTCACCAAATGAGTTAGCACAATACAAGACGACTTCCCCCACACTTATGTTCAACTAGATCATGAAATTTCACTTCAAGAGCGGATTGGACAGGGAAAATTGGATTATAATGTGGCTAACCTAACAGGATGTTTATTGATTCTATGTGCTACAAGGTAGGCCATAATGAAAGGGATTATCTTGAAAATGGGGCTTTAAAACCAAATAAATGCTTCAATCATTTAAAACACATGTGCCCCAAACCCACAAGTTTCGAAAGGAATAAATCAAATTCTAGTTAAAACAAGCATAGTATGGTTCTCTCAAGAAGTAAGGTGAATGAAATGAATATAACAATAATGGTTCAGAAGCCTCACGGGAAAGTTATTTCAAAGATAAAGATAGTGAAATGTGGCATGAGATTCAAAAATCTGAGTACTTTTCATGAAATTCCTAAAGAATTGAACTTGAAACAAAGTCATTTTTAGCATTCATTTAAGCTCAATTTCATGGAATAAATTGGTTCACTCAATGACATGGGTTTCAAAAATAGAAATGATAATCATTTCAGCTCAAAATTTTCAAAAATACACCAAAAACTAAAAAAATAAACACAAAAAAAACACACAATTTTTTTTTTTTTTGAAAAACAAACACAAAATGAAAATCCTATACTACAAAGTTTCCCTCCCCCACACTTTAATGACGCAGTGTCCTCAATGCATTCCAGTGTATTTAATATGTAATCATATTTTAAAATGAATCACAACACCAAGAAAGTTTAAAGGAGAGGTACAACCTGATAGCTCTTATTGATAGATAGGTTGGAGGAGTGGGATCACCTCCACCGGATCTGATGGAATGGTCCCATGGAATTTCGTCAGCCTATTCCCATTAATAATGAATGGATACTACTCTCCATCCTTCAAAATATGTACTACACTGAAAGGATATAAATGATTAACTACAAATGGACCCTCTCATATGGAATGAAGTTTACCTGGTATCAGCTTGAGTCTTGAATTGAAAAGCAACACTTTATCTCCTGGATGGAAGTCTCTCAGTTGGATCAGCTTGTCATGAGCCATTCTTGTTCTCTCTTTGTAAATCTTGGAATTTTCAAATGCTTCTATTCTAATTTCCTATAGCTCCTATAACTATAACCTTATCTCTTTCCCAACACTTTCAAGATCCAAATTCATCTTCCTCACAACCCAATACGACTTATGCTCCAGTTCCACAGGTAGGTGACAACTTTTTCCAAAAATCAGCCTATATGGACTCATTCCAATTGGGGTCTTTTAGGGTATCCTATAATCCCATAATGTGTCTTCCAGCTTCTGGATCCAATCCTTCCTATTTGGTTTAACAATATTCTCCAAAATTCCTTTCATTTCCTTATTGGACACTTCAGCTTAACCATTTGTTTGTGGGTGATAGGGAGTTGATGTTTTATGATACAACCCATAATTTTTCAGCAAATCCTCCATTATCATATTGAAAAAGTGAGTCCCTTGATAACTGATGATGGATCGAGTCACTGTAAACCTACAAAATATGTTAGTCCTAAAAAAATCACAAACAACTTTAGCATCATCAGCCCTAGTGGATTTTGCTTCCACCCATTTGGAAACATAATCAACTATAAGAAAGATATAAGAATTTTCAAATGACATTGAGAAAGGGCCCATAAAATCTATCTCCCAGACTTCAAAAATCTCAAAAAAATTAAGTGGTTTTTGGGGAATTTCTTGTATCTTTAAGATGTTTCCAGAAAACTGACATTTTGGACACCTTTTGAAAAATTCATGAGAATATTTAAAAATGGTTGTCCAATAAAGTCCAGATTCTAAAACCTTCCTTACTGTTCTTTGAGTTCCAAAGTGGCCTCCACAAGCTAATTTGTGACAAAACTCAAAGACAGAACCAATTTCACTCTCAGGAAAACATCTTCTTATCACTTGGTCATTGAAAATCTTCCAAAGAAATGGATCTTCCCAAATCTAATATCTAGATTCAGCTTTCAGTTTGTGAATTTGATAAGAATTGAAATGATATGGGACCTAATATGTTACCAGATAATTGACCATGTCATCATACCAAGGCACTTTTCCTTTAACCATGTACAACTGATCTCCTGGAAGGTGATCATTTAGTGGTTCTCTTTCTGGAATTTCAGCTTCAGTAGTGTTGGGAAGTCTGCTTAAATGATCAGCCACTTGGTTCTCTGATCCCTTTTTGTCCTTGTTTTCTATGTTGAACTCCTGAAGTAGTAACATCCATCTCACCAGCCTCGGTTTTGCTTCATCCTTCTTCATCAAGTACCTGAGAGAAGCATGATCAGAAAATACAGTGACTTTAGTTCCAAGAAGATATGATCTAAATCTTTCCAAAGAAAAAATAACTGCTAGAAACTCCCTTTCTGTGGCTGTGTAATTGAATTGATCCGCATCCAAGGTTCTTGAAGCATATGCAATGACTTGTGGCCTACCCTCAATTTGCTGAGAAAGGACTTCTCCAACTTCTTGGTTGGAAGCATCACAAAGTAGCTCAAATGGTTCTTCCCAATTTGGTGGCTGTATCACAGGTGGTTCAATCAATCTCCTCTTCATCTCATCAAAGGATTCCCTACATGAACCATTGAAATCAAAATCAGAATATTTCAAAAGAAATCTAGATAGAGGGGGATAAATCTTACTGAAATCCTTTATAAACCTCCTGTATAATCCTGTATATCCTGAAAAGGATCTAACATGCTTCACACAAGTTGGGTAAGGAAAAGAATTTATCACTTCAATTTTTGACTTATCAACTTAAATTCCCTTTTTGGAAATGAAATGACCAAGAAAAATCCCTCTCTCAACCATGAAATGACACTATTAAAAATTTAAAACAAGATTCTTTTCAATGCAGGTTTTCAAAAAAATTTCAAGATTTTTCAAACAATGGTCAAAAGAGTTTCCAAAAACTGTGAAATCATCCAGAAAAACCTTCAAGAAATCTTCAATGTGATCAGAAAACATACTTACCCTGCACCTCTGAAATGTACCTAGGGCATTACATAATACAAATGGCATCCTTTTATATGCAAAAGTGACAAAGGGACATATAAAGGTTGTCTTCTATTGATCCTCAGGAGCATTGGGTACCTTGAAATAACCTGAAAATCAATCCAAAAAGAAAAAATGAGTTCTCCCAGCCAATCTCCCTAACATATGATCAATGAAGGGAATGGGGAAATGTTCTTTCCGAGTGACCCGATTCAACTTCCTAAAATCAATGCACACTCTCCAGTTATTTTAAATTCTCAAAAGGATTAATTCATTCTTTTTATTCCTCACAGTGGTTAGGCCAATTTTTTTTGGAACTACATGAATTGGAATAAGCCACTGTGAATCTAATATGGGATGGATGATCCCAGCTTCCAATAGCTTCTCAATATCCTTCTTCACAACCTCCATCAAAGTGGGGTTCAACCTCCTTTGGGGTTGCCTGAAAGGTTTGGAATATCCCTCAAGAAAAATTCTATGTGAGCATATTTTTGGGTTGATTCCTGGAATATCACCTAAACTCCACCCTATTGCTTGAATATTTTCTCTCAAAAGATCAATCAATGATTTCTCTTGTGTTTCAGAGAGATTATTATCAATTATCATTGGTAGTTTCTCTACCTCCCTAAGGTATACATATTTCAAATCAGTGGGGAGTGGTTTGAGTTCCAAATCAGGGGGATGCTCAAGGTATGAAACTAAATTGACATTTCCCACTTCCAAATTTTGGACCTCCTACACACAAGAAACCATATCATCTTCCTCATCATTTAACAAATCATCAAAGAAATCAGATTTTACCTTTTCCTCCCACATGAGTTCATACTCTCTAGCATCTTGGGCATCCTCATGTTCAATGATATTTCCAATGGAAGAAGTCTCTCCTAAGTCTAAGAATTCATAGATCATACCTGATTCTTCAATTGGTTCTGCACCAACTTCACGGGAAATTAAAAATAGGGAGTGATCATCTGATGGGTGCCTCATGGATTCAAAAATATTGAAGTGGATAGTGTTCTCTCAAAACTCCATTGTGAGTGTCCCCTCATGTACATTAATGATGGTTTTGGCCTTCTTTAAGAAATGACTTACCACAATGATGGGTGAATACGACAGGCTCCTATCTTCTTCCATATTTAGCATGTAGAAGTCAGCTGGGAATAAGAGATCTTTGACTTTCACAAAGACATTCTCCAAAACTCCTACATGGAAAACTGTGGATCTATCTGCAAGCTGGACCACTAATCTTGTGGGATTCAAGTCTCCCATTTGAAAAGAAGTGTATACCGAGTGAGGAAATACATTAATTGAATCACCTAGATCACACAAAGAATTTGAGAAATTTAAATAACTAATGGTGCATGAAATGGAAAACATCCCTGGATCTTGACATTTGGTTGGCAATTACGGTGTGATAATGGCTGAGACACTTCTTCCCAAGTTTATCATTTCATTCCCTTGAAGTCTCCTCTTATTGGTGCAAAGATCCTTAAAAAATTTAGCATACTTGGGAATTTTTTTGACTGATTAAAATAAGGGGATATTGATTTCCACTTTACAGAAGGTGTACAGAATTTCTTTTTGAAGTCCTTCCTCCTGCAATTTCTTTGATTCAATCATCCTTGATAGAAATGGAGGGGGTATGTATTTCTTCTCCTTTTGTTGACTTTGAAATGGTGTTTCTTGTCTCTTTTTTCCTTGGCCTATCCTTCTCTTCCTCCTATTTCTTCTCTTCTTCACAAAGAATTTTCACAGAATTTTCAAGGTTTACAACTTCATTCTCCCTTAAATCTGGTGGTCTTGTTTGAGGTTCCTGGGATGCTGGTGGTGAGAGCACTTTTCCACTTCTTGTTGTTATCATGATGACATTCTCCTTTGGGTTTGGGATTGTTTGGGAAGGAAGTTTCCTAGGATTTTTGGTTAGGAAGTCCATGAGACATTCAAACTTGGTGGAAAATTCTTTTACAGAGTCTTTTAGCCCCTCAATATTAGATATATGCTGTTGGTTCAAAAATATCGGTTGTGCACTGGTTAATGGCTACTCATAGGGTTTTAAGAAAGTGGGTGGTTGGTGGTGAGAAGGCTGGCTATAAGATTTCTTTTGTTGAAATAGTGGGGGGTTTTGGAATTGTTGTTTGAATGGGGGTCTAGCTTGATTATGCTAATTTCCAAACCCATATTGAACATGGTTTGGCTCTATCCATCCTTGATTTTGTTGTAATTTCAATTTCTAAAAAGCTGACGCACAATTTTCCATTCCATGTATTTCAGCACATTGGTTAGTGAAATGATCAGGTGATGAGCATAAACCACATACCTTAGCCGGTGCTTGTTGGTCACCCACTTGTTTCAGGGCCATCTGTCTCACTAGACTAGTTATCTCTTCAATGTTAGTTTCTAGTAAGGGTGATGGATGAGAAGTTCGTACCTCATGAATACCTTTTGTGCTAGTACCTCTTGTACCAAACTGTTGTGAGTTCTAAGAAATCTTCTCAATCAAACCTTTGGCTTCTTCTGGTGACTTGTCAATCAATGCAACTCTAGATGATGCATCAAGAAGGTTCCTATCATTTTCCAGTAAGCATTGATAGAAGAAGACAATAAAGTGATGCTCCTCTATGGATTGATGTGGGAAGCTAACACATAGCTTTTTAAATATTTCCCAGTACTCGTAAAGGGTTTCTCCAGATGATTGTTTTATGGCATAGATCTCCCTTCTGATGACTGTGCTTCTGGAGGCGGGGAAGAATCTTTGCATGAAGAATCTCACTAGGTCATTCCAATAATCCACTTCTCCAGGTTGTAGACCATACAACCATCCTTTAGCAGATCCTTCTAATGAAAATGGGAACGCCTTCCACTTTTCTTGTTCCTCAGCTACTCCATGTGGTCTGAAGTTTGGGCAGACATGTGTGAATTCTTTAATATGTTTGTTGGGATCTTCACCTGCCAATCCATGAAACTTTGTAAGAAAATGAATCATGTTAGGTTTCATCTCAAAATTATTTTGTAACACTGGCATGACAAGTTGATTATTTTGATTAAGGAATTTTGGGGCACAAAGTTCTATGAGATTTGGATTTTGATTTCAAGCCATTATGACAAGCTCAGAGTGAAAACTTGAAGTTTCACTCGAGTATGTAAGAGAAATTTCAACAAATTAAGGTTAAAAATTGAGGTTTCTAAGACTATTAAACAAAGTTCTTTCAATTTTAGGATCAACAGGGCAAGGTTCAATGTTTGAGGTTCTAGTCATGCAACTTTGGAATGAAAATAAGAAAAGAGAAAAGAAATAGAGAAAAAATAAACTGTTGTCACTACCTCCCCGACAACGGTGCCAAGTTTTGACACGTGCCTGTCGTGGGGTGTAACAAAAACAAATAATACCTAAGTTAAAATTTAGTAGAGTGGTTAACCTAAGTTGTCTCCAGAGATGAGTGCACAACAATTATGTTTTTCACTTAAATTTAAAAAAGAAGAAAAGGTTGTTTTTGAAATTGTTTGAGATGAAAAATAAAGAAAGCAATAAAAAGAAAAGTTGAACAATAATGGATGGAGAGAGTGATGATTTCAGGGTAGGATCACCTTTTTAAATTTCATCATAGTCATAAATATCATTTTCCCTCTCTTCCTATTTAATGAAAAATGATAGAATCCTCGACCAAGTTATCAACCACCTTTGGTTGAATAAATAAATGAAACACACTCCTATGTGAATGGAAGTTCATAAACAATCCCTAAACAGCTAAGGCAATTACCGATCAAGAATTTTTGATCCTTAAAACTCTATAAAAAGTTTACTAGTTCCACACATGTTCCAATGATCGCTAGACACTCACCACTTAACACAAGATGCTCGATCGAGACAAATTTCACTAGGCGGAGGGAGATTAAAAGTCTTTAACCAAAGCTATTAAAAATGAATACACCAAACTCAAAAAACTATTGCATTAAGAAAATTGGGAAAAATTGATAATATAATTCATTCAAAAGAAAAACAATAATTTTAAATTTAATCACAAAAATTCGACATTACAAAAGTGATACTCTCCCTTCGCCGATCACTCGAATGTTTTACCCCTCCATGTGAAGGGTGATAGAGTTGCAAGGGTAAGAAGAGAGCATGATGAAACTAAGTAAAAAGAAAATATAAAATATAAAGAACTTCAAGAAATAAATCCTCCAACACAACACTTCTTGTTCCTTCTTCAACCTCTTTGAATGGAAGTGAACACTCTTATTTATAGACTTTTGGAGTTGAGAATTTCCCCCCAAAATTACTCCACCAAAAGTCTGAGTCCGGTTGTCATATTAAATGGCAGAATTTGGGAATTGGTCCTTCTTGAAAGTTGTTCCTACATATCGTCTTTATCCACAAACTAAATTTCATCTTCATTTTCTGGGAAATGAAGGAGTTATGGACACCGCACTCAGAATATTTAATTATTCAGATAGAATTTTTGTATTTCAATATGTCGAGTTCAAATGAATTTATGGCCTTGATAATGAAAGAATAAAGCATGGAAATATCAATGAAACTTTTTAATCCGGATGTATTTCAGCTCCATGTAAAATTTAAGCTCCAATGGTTCATCCATTAATGATATATGAGCCCAACAACAAATTTATACAGTTCTGTGCACAGTATTCGAGTCCTGACTTGTAATCTGAATTTAAGCTTCCAAATTATGGATTGAGCTTTGGGTCCAGAAGGATAAAATGACACCCATGATCATAAAAAGAATAAAAAATAATCATACAATTTGGATCAAAAATATAAAAGATATTCCCGAAATATAGAAGCTCCACAAAAATGCTAAATGTCTAGAATTAACCAATTTCCACAATTAAGTCCATAATTCACCAAAAGACTAAAATGATAAAAATCAGCTCAAATTGATTAATTGGAAGGGGTTAAATCATTGAAACACATATGAATAATAATGAAAATATTAACTCAATCAATTCCCCCACACTTAGAACTTGGACTCCTGGACAAGTCAAAATCAAAATCAAATCAAAGCAAATTCAAAACACATGCCATTGAGATACACCAATCCCACACCAAGAAATAAAAGATATCATGCCTCATCCATAACCATTATTAAAAGTTCTAAAATCATATCATTTAATATTTTCCCCTTCATTTATACTTCAATTCACACAAGACACCTACCTCACATAAATTTTCTCTCATCTCACAAATATCAATTTCAAAAAAGTTTTTCTCATCCAAAATAATGCAAGGGTCACCATAGGTTTGAAAAACTCCTACTTCTACACCCGATGTGAGACAAGGTCATGTGTTTATCATGGGGACTTTGCAAGGTTATTCTATGGCTTTCGGTTGGTAGGATTTTCATGTGAAAAAAATTATGAGGCCGAATGAGGAGGGCTTGGCTCTTGTTGAAGAAAAATTGCACAATTCTAATTTTCACTCATGTATGGTATCCTCCTCACCACCCTTAGTAGAAATTATGATCTATCATCATAAAAGCTAAAGAAATGTTCAAACAGCTCAGCATTTCAGCAAAAATTTCAATCTTATCACACATGATTTTTCTTGAATGATCCAGAAAAGGCACAACTTTCTTCCTCTATTAGAAGCTCCAGAAAGACACATGTTCTATTATCGTGAAATCTCCAAAAAAGGCACAACTTTAAAAAATATGATTTTTCATCAGCACACACATCTATTAAACAATTTATTTTCCACCCAAAGATTCACCAAATGAGTTAGCACAATACACGACACCTTACCCCACACTTATGTTCAACTAGATCATGAAATTTCACTTCCAGAGCGGATTGGATAGGGAAAATTGGCTTGTAATATGGCTAACCTAACAGGATGTTCATGGCTTCTATGGGCTAAAAGGTAGGCCATAATAAAAGGGATTATCTTGAAAAGGGGGATTTAAAACCAAATAAATGATTCAATCATTTAAAACACATGTGCCCCAAACCCAGAAGTTTTGAAAGGAATAAATCAAATTCTGGTTAAAACAAGCATGGTATGGTTCTCTCAAGAAGTGAGGTGAATGAAATGAATATAAAAATAATGGTTCAGAAGCCTCATGGGAAAGTGATTTCAAAGATAAAGACGGTGATATGTGGAATGAGATTCAAAAATCTGAGTACTTTTCATGAAATTCCTAAAGAATTTAACTTGAAACAAAGTCATTTTCAGCATTCATTTAAGCTCAATTTCATGGAATAAATTGGTTCACTCAATTACATGGGTTTCAAAAATAGAAATGATAATAATTTCAGCTCAAAAGTTTCAAAAATACACCAAAAACTAAAAAAATAAACACAAAAAAAAATTTAAAACACACATTTTTTTTATTTTTTTGAAAAACAAATAAAAAATGAAAATCCTATACTAAAAAGGTTCCCTCCCCCACAATTAAATGAAGAAGTGTCCTTAATGAATTAAAGTATATTTAACATGTAAGTATATTTTAAAATGAATCACAACAGTTAGAAAGTTTAAAGGAGAGGTACAACCTGATGGCTCTTATTGATAGATAGGTTGGAGGAGTGGGATCACCTCCACCAGATCTGATGGAATGGTCCCACTGAATTTCTTCAGCCTATGCCCATTAATAGTGAATGACTCATGCTCTCCATCCTTCAAAATCTGCACAACACTGAAAGGATATACATGAGTAACTACAAATGGATGCTCCCATCTGGAATGAAGTTTACCTAGCATCAGCTTGAGTCTTGAATTTAAAAGCAACACTTTATCTTCAGGATGGAAGTATCTCAGTTGGATCAGCTTTTCATGAGCCATTCTTGTTCTCTCTTTGTAAATCTTGGAATTTTTAAATGCTTCTCTTCTAATTTCCTCTAGATCCTGTCAATACAACCTTCTCTCTTTCCCAGCACTTTTAAGATCCAAATTCATCTACCTCACAGCCCAATACACCTTATGCTCCAGTTCTACAGGTAGGTGACAACTTTTTCCATAAATCAGCCTATATGGACTCATTCTAATTGGGGTTTTTTAGGCTATCCTATAAGCCCATAATGTGTCTTCCAGCTTCTGGCTCCAATCCTTCCTGTTTGGTTTAACAATATTCTCCAAAATTCCTTTGATTTCCCTGTTGGACACTTTAGCTTAACCATTTGTTTGTGGGTGATAGGGAGTTGATGTTTTATGATGCACCCCATAATTTTTTAGCAAAGCCTCCATTATCCTATTGAAAAAGTGAGTCCCTTGATAACTGATGATGGATCGAGGCACTCTAAACCTACAAAATATGTTAGTCCTGAAAAAATCACAAACAACTTTAACATCATCAGTCCTGGTGGATTTTGATTCCACCCATTTGGAAACATAATCAACCACAAGAAAGATATAAGAATTTACAAATGACATTTAGAAAGGGCCCATAAAATCTATCCCCCAGACTTAAAAAATCTCAAAACAATTAACTGGTTGTTGGGGAATTTCTTGTCTCTTTGAGATGTTTCCAGAAAACTGACATTTTGGACACCTTTTGCAAGATTCATGAGAATATTTAAAAATGGTTGGACAATAAAGTCCAGATTCTAAAACCTTCCTTGTTGTTCTTTGAGGTCCAAAGTGGCCTCCACAAGCTAATGTGTGACAAAACTCGAATAGAAAACCAATATCACTCTCAGAAAAACATCTTCTTATCACTTGGTCATTGCAAATCTTCTAAAGGAATGGATCATCCCAAATGTAACATCTAGATTCAGATTTCAGTTTGTGAATTTGAAAAGAATTGAAATGAGATGGGACCTGAGATGTTACCAGATAATTGACCATGTCTGCATACTATGGCACTTCTCTTTTAACCATGTACAACTGCTCTCCTGGAAGGTGATCATTCAGTGGTTATCTTTCTGGAATTTCAGCTTCAGTAGTGTTGGGAAGTATACTTAAATGATCATCCACTTGGTTCTCTAATCCCTTTTTGTCCTTGATTTCTATGTTGAACTCATACAGATGTAATATCCATCTCACCAGCCTCGGTTTTGCTTCAGCCTTCTTCGTCAAGTACCTGAGAGATGCATGATCAGAAAATAAAGTGACTTTAGGTCTAAGAAGATATGATCTAAATCTTTCCAAAGCATAAACAACTGCTAAAAACTCCTTTTTCGCGGTTGTGTAATTTAATGGAACCGCATCCAAGGTTCTTGAAGCATATGCAATGACTTGTGTCCTACCCTCAATTTACTGAAAAAGGACTGCTCCAACTGCTTGGTTGGAAGCATCAAAAAGTAGCTCAAATGGTTCTTCCCAATTTCATGGCTGCATCACAGGTGGTTCAATCAATCTCCTCTTCAGCTCATCAACGGATTACCTACATGAGCCATTGAAATCAAAATCATCATCTTTCAAAAGAAATATAGATAGGGGGAGATAAATCTTACTGAAATCCTTGATAAACCTCCTGTATAATCATGTCTGTCCTGAAAAAGATCTAACATGCTTCACACAAGTTGGGTAAGGAAAAGAATTTATCACCTCAATTTTTGACTTATCAACTTAAATTCCCTTTTTGGAAATGACATGACCAAGAACAATCCCTCTCTCAACCATGAAATGACACTTTTAAAAATTTAAAACAAGATTATTTTGAATGCAGGTTTTTAAAAAAATTTCCAGATTTTTCAAACAATGGTCAAAAGAGTTTCCAAAAACTGTGAAATCATCCAGGAAAACCTCCAAGAAATCTTAAATGTGATAAAAAAACATACTTACCATGCACCTCTGAAATATACCTGGAGCATTACATAATCCAAATGTCTTTTTTTTATATGAAAAAGTTCCAAAGGGACATGTAAAGGTTGTCTTCTTTTGATCCTCAGGAGAAATGGGTACCTGCAAATAACCTGAAAATCCATCCAAAAAGAAATAATGAGTTCTCCCAACCAATCCCTCTAACATCTGATCAATGAAGGGAATGGGGAAATGTTCTTTCCAAGTGACCTGATTCAACTTCCTAAAATCAATGCACACTCTCCAGTTATTTTAAACTCTCACAAGGATTAAATCATTCTTTTCATTCCTCACAGTGGTTAGGCCAATTTTTTTGGAAATACATAAATTGGAATAAACTAGTATGAATATGAGATGGGATAGATGATCCCAACTTCCAATAGCTTCTCAATCTCCTTCTTCACAACCTCTATCAATGTGGGGTTCAACCTCCTTTGGGGTTGCCTGATAGGTTTGGAATCTCCCTCAAGAAAAATTCTATGTGAGCATATTTTTGGGTTGATTCCTGGAATATCACCTAAAATCCACCCTATTACTTGAATATTTTCTCTCAAAAGATCAACCAATGATTTCTATTGTGTTTCAGAGAGATTATTATCAATTATCATTGGTATTTTCTCTCCCTCCCTAAGGTATACATATTTCAAATCAGTGGGGAGTGGTTTGAGTTCCAAATCAGGGGGATGCTCAAGGTATGAAACTAAATTGACATTTCCCACTTCCAAATTTTGGACCTCCTACACACAAGAAACCATGTCATCTTCCTCATCATTTAACAACACATGAAGTCAGAATATCCAGCATCTTGGGCATCCACATGTTCAATGATATTTCCAATGGAAGAAGTCTCTCCTAAGTATAAGAATTCCTAGAGCATACCTGATTCTTCCATGGGTTCTGCACCAACTTCATGGGAAATTTAAAATAGGGAGTGATCATCTGATGGGTGCCTCATGGATTCAAAATTATTGAAGTGGATAGTGCTCTCTCAAAACTCCATGGTGAGTGTCCCCTCATGTACATTGATGATGGTTTTGGCCGTCCTTAAGAAAGGTCTCCCCAAAATGATGGGTAAATGCGATAGTCTCCTATCTTCTTCCTTATTTAGCACGTAGAAGTCAGCTGGGAATAAGAGATATTTTACTTTCACAAGGACATCCTCCAAAACTCCTGCAGGGAAAAATGTGGATCTGTTTGCAAGCTGGACCACTAATCTTGTGGGCTTCAAGTCTCCCATCTGAAAATAAGTGTATACCGAGTGAGGAAATACATTAATTAAATCACTTAGATCACACAAAGCATTAGAGAAATTTAAATAACTAATGGTGAATGGATTGGAAAACGTCCCTGGATCTTGAAATTTGGTTGGCAATTGTGGTGTGATAATGGCTGAGACACTTCTTCCCAAGTTTATCCTTTCATTCCATTGAAGTCTCCTCTTATTGGTGCAAAGATCCTTAAAAAATTTAGCATACTTTGGATTTTTTTGACTGCTTAAAGTAAGGGGATATTGATTTCCACTTTCCGGAAGGTGTCCAGAATTTCTTTTTGAAGTGCTTACTCCTGAAATTTCTTTGATTCAATCATCCTTGATGGAAATGGAGGGGGTATGTATTTATTCTCCCCTTTTTTCCTTTGAAATGGTGTTTCTTGTCTCTTTTTCCTTGGCCTATCCATTTCTTCCTCCTCTTTATTCTCTTATTCATAATGAATTTTCACATAATTTTTAAAGTTTACAACTTCATTCTCCCTCAACTCAGGTGGTCTTATTTCAGGTTCATGGGATGCTGGTGGTGAGATCACTTTTCCACTTCTTGTTGTTATCATGCTGACATTATCCTTTGGGTTTGGGATTGTTTGGGAAGGAAGTTTCCTGGGATTTTTGGTTAGGATGTCCATGAGACCTTCAAACTTGGTGGAAAATTATTTTACAGAGTCTTTCAGCCCCTCAATATCAGATATATGCTTTTGGTTCAAAATTATCGGTTGTGCACTGGTTGATGGATACTCATAGGGTTTTATAAAAGTGGGTGGTTGGTGGTGGGAAGGCTGGCTATAAGATTTCTTTTGTTGAAATTGTGGGGGGTTTTAGAATTGTTGCTGGAATGGGGGTCTAGATTGATTCTGCTGATTTCCAAACCCATATTGAACATGGTTTCGATCTCTCCATCCTTGATTTTGTTGTAATTTCCATTACTGAAAAGCTGCCAAACAAGTTTCCATTCCATGTATTTCAGCACATTGGTTAGTGAAATGATCAGGTGATGAGCATAAAACACATACCTTAGCTGGTGCTTGTTGGTCACCCATTTGTTTCAAGGCCATCTGTCTCACCAAACTAGTTAGCTCTTCAATATTAGTTTCTATTAAGGTTGATGGATGAGAAGTTCATACCTCATGAATACCTCTTGTGTCAGTACCTCTTGTACCAAACTGTTGAAAGTTATGAGAAATCTTCTCAATCAAACATTTGGCTTCTTCTGGTGACTTTTCAATCAATGCAGCTCTAGATGATGCATCACGAAGGTTCCTAACATTGTCCAGTAATCCTTGATAGAAGAAGAAAATAAAGTGATGCTCCTCTATGGCTTGATGTGGGCAGCTTACACATAGATTTTTAAATCTTTCCCAGTACTCTTAAAGGGTTTCTCCAGATGATTGTTTGAGAGAATATATCTTCTTTCTGATGGCTGTGCTTCTGGAGGTGGGGAAGAATCTTTGCATGAAGTATCTCACTAGGTCATTCCAATAATCCAAATCTACAGGCTGTAGACAATACAACCATTCTTTAGCAGATCCTTCCAATGAAAATGGGAACACCTTCCACTTTACTTGTTCCTTAGCTAATCTGCATGGTTTGAAGGTTGATCAGACATGTGTGAACTCTTTAATATGTTTGTTGGGATCTTCACCTACCAAGCCATGAAACTTTGGAAGAAATGGAATAATGTTAGGTTTAATCTAAAAATCATTTTGTAACATTGGCATGACAATTTGATTATTTTGATTGAGGAATTTTGGTGCAAAAAGGTCTCTAAGAGTTGGGTTTTGATTTCAAGCCATTATGACAAGCTCAGAGTGAAAACTTGAAGTTTCACTCAAGTATGTAAGAGAAATTTCCTCAAATTAAGGTTGAAAATTGAGTTTTCTGAGACTATTCAACAAAGTTCTTTCAATTTCAAGATCAATAGGGCAAGTTTCAGTGTTTGAGGTTCTAGTCATGCAACTTTGGAATGAAAATAAGAAAAGAGAAAATAAAGAGAGAAAAAAAAAACAGTTGTCACTACCTCCCTGACAATGGCGCCAAGTTTTGACACATGCCTGTCATGGGGTGTGACAAAAATAATAATAATACCTAAGTTAAAATGTAGTAGAGTGGTTAACCTAAGTTGTCTCCAGAGAGGAGTGCACAACAATTATGTTTGTCACTTAAATTTAAGAAAGAAGAAAAGGAGTTTTTGAAATTGTTTGAGTTGAAAAATAAAGAAAGCAATAAAAATAAAGGTTGAACACTAATGGATGAAGAGAGTGATGAGTTCAGGGTAGGATCACCTTTTTCAATGTCATCATAGTCATGAATATCATTTTACCTCTCTTCCTATTGAATGAAAAATGATAGGCTCCTCCATCGAGTTATCAATCACCTTTGGTTGAAGAAAGAAATGAAACCCACTCCTATGTGCATGGAAGTTCACAAAAAATCCCTAAACAACTAAGGAAAGTACCTATTAGGAATTTTTGATCCTTATAACTCTATAAAAAGTCTACTAGTTCCACACACATACCAATGATTGCTAGACACTCACCACCTAACACAAGATGCTCGATCGAGACAAATTGTACTAGGCGGAGGGAGATTAAAAGTCTTTAACCAAAGCTATTAAAAATGAATACACCAAACTCAAAACATGATCACATTAAGAGAATTGGTAAAAATTGATAATATAATTCATTCAAAATAAAAAAAAGAATTTTACATTTAAGCATAAAACCCCGACATTACAAAAGTGATACTCTCCCTTCCCCGATCACTCAAAGGTTTTACCCCTCCATGTGAAGGGTGATAGAGTTGAAAGGGGAAGAAGAGAGCATGATGAAACTAAGTAAAATCAAAATATAAAATATAAAGAACTTCAAGAAATCAATCCTCTAACACAACACCTTTTTCACCTTCTTTAACCTCTTTGAATCGAAGTGAACACTCTTATTTATAGACTTTTGGAGTTGAGAATTTCCCTCCAAAATTACTCCACCGAAAGTCTGAGTCTAGTTGTCATATTAAATGGAAGAATTTGGAAATTGGTCCTTCTTTAAAGTTGTTCCTACATCTCTACTTTGTCCACAAACGAAATTTCATCTTCATTGTCCATGAAATTAAGGATTTATGGCCACCGTACTCAGAATATGCAATTATTCTAGACAGACTTTTTGTATTCCAATATGTCTAGTTAAAACGAATTTATGGCCTTTATAATGAAAGAATAGGGCACAGAAATATCAATGAAACTTGTTAATCCATATTTATTTCAACTCCATGTAAAATTTCATCTCCAATGGTTCGTCCATTTATGAGATATGGGCCCAAAAACAAATTTATGCAGTTCTATGCACAATTTTCGAGTCCTGATTTGTGAGCTGAATTTGAGCTTCCAAATGATGGATTGAGCTTTGTTTCTAGAAGGATAAAATGACTCCCATGAGAATAGAAAGACTAAAAAAGGAATCATACAATTTGGATAAAAAATATAAAAGATATGCCCGAAATACTGAAGCTCTACAAAACTGCTAAATTTCCAGAATTAACCAATTTCCACAATTAAACCCATAATTCACCAAAACACTAAAATGATAAAAATCAGCTCAAATTGATTAATTTTAATTGGTTAAATCATTGAAACACATATGAAAAATAATGAAAATATTATATCTATCAATTCCACCACACTTAGCACTTGGACTCCCGGACAAGTCAAAATCAAAAACAAATCAAAGCAAATTCAAAACACATGCCATTGAGATCCACCAATTCCACATCAAGAAATAAAAGATATCATGCCTCATCCATAAATATTATTAAAAGTTCCAAAATAAGATCATTCAATATTTTTCCTCTTCATTTATCCTTCCATGCACACAAGACACCTACCTCACATGAATTTTCTCTCATCTCACAAATATAAATTTCAACAAAGTTTTTCTCACCCAAACCAATGCAAGGGTCACCATAGGTTTGAAAAACTCCTACTTCTCCACTCGATGTGATCCAAGGTCATTTTTTATCATGAGGACTTTTCAAGTTTATTCTATGGCTTTCTATTGGTAGGATTTTAATGTGAAATTTTTTTTGAGGCCGAATGAGGAGGGCTTGGATCTTATTGAAGCAAAATTTCACAATTCTAATTTTCAGTCACGTATGGTATCCTCCTCACTACCCTTAGTAGAAATTCTACTCCATCATCATAAAAGATCAAGAAATGTTCAAACAGCTCAGCATTTCAGCAAAAATTTCAATCTTCTCAAACATGATTTTTCTTGAAAGCTCCAGAAAAGGCACAAATTTCTTCCTCTATTAGAAGCTCCAGAAAGACACAACTTCTATTATCATCAAAGCTCCAAACAAGGAACAAATTTAAACAATATGATTTTTCATAAGCACACACATCTCTTCCGAAATTGATTTTCCACCCAAAGATTCACCAAATGAGTTAGCACAATACAAGACAGCTTCCCCCACACTTATGTTCAACTAGATCATGCAATTTCACTTCAGGAGAAGATTGGATAGGGAAAATTGGATTGTAATGTGGCTAACCTAAAAGGATGTTCATGTATTCTATGGGATATAAGGTAGGCCATAATGAAAGGGATTATCTTGAAAAGGGGGATTTAAAACCAAATAAATGCTTCAATCATTTAAAACACATGTGCCCCAAACCCACAAGTTTTGAAAGGAATAAATCAAATTCTGGTTAAAACAAGCATGGTCTGGTTCTCTCAAGAAGTGAAGTGAATGAAATGAATATAACAATAATGGTTCAGAAGCCTCAGGGGAAAGTGATTTCAAAGATAAAGACAGTGAAATGTGGCATGAGATTCAAAAATCTGGGTACTTTTCATGAAATTCCTAAAGAATTGAACTTGAAACAAAGTGATTTTCAGCATTCATTTAAGCTCAATATCATGGAATAAATTGGTTAACTCAATGAAATGGGTTTCAAAAATAGAAATGATAATTATTTCAGCTCAAAAGTTTCAAAAATACACCAAAAAATAAAAAAAATAAACACAAAAATAAAATTTAAAACACACATTTTTTTTATTTTTTTTGAAAAACAAACACAAAATGAAAATCCTATACTACAAAGGTTCCCTCACCCATAATTCAATGAAATAGTGTACTTAATGCATTCAAGTGTATTTAACATGTAAGAATATTTTAAAATGAATCACAACAACAAGAAAATTTAAGGGAGAGGTACAACCTGATGGCTCTTATTGATAGACAGGTTGGAGGAGTGGGATCACCTCCATCGGATCTGATGGAATGGTCCCAAGGAATTTCTTCAGCCTATGCCCATTAATAGTGAATGGCTCCTGCTCTCCAACCTTCACAATATGCACAGCACTGAAAGGATATACATGAGTAGCTACAAATGGACCCTCTCATCTGGAATGAAGTTTACCTGGCATCAGCTTGAGTCTTGAATTAAAAAGCAACACTTTATCTCCAGGATGGAAGTCTCTTGGTTGGATCAGCTTGTCATGAGCCATTCTTGTTCTCTCTTTGTAAATCTTGGAATTTTCAAATTCTTCTCTTCTAATTTCCTCTAGCTCCTGTAACTACAATATTCTCTATTTCCCAACACTTTCAAGATCCAAATTCATCTTCCTCACAGCCCAATACGCCTTATGCTCCAGTTCCACAGGTAGGTGACAAATTTTTCCATAAATCAGCCTAAATGGACTCATTAAAATTGGGGTCTTGTAGGATATCCTATAAGCCCATAATGTTTCTTCTATATTCTCACTCCAATCCTTCCTTTTTGGTTTAACAGCATTTTCCAAAATTCTTTTGATTTCCCGGTCGGACACTTCAGCGTAACCATCTGTTTGAAGGTGATAAGGAGTTGATGTTTTATGATGCACCCCATAATTTTTCAGCAAAGACTCCATTATCCTACTGAAAAAGTGAGTCCCTTTATAACTAATGATGGATCTTGGCACTCCAAACCTAAAAAATATGTTAGTCCTGACAAAATAACAAACAACTTTAGTATCATCAGCCCTGGTGGATTTTGCATCCACCCATTTGGAAACATAATCAACCACAAGAAAGATATAATAATTTAAAAATTACATTGAGAAAGGGGCCATAAAATATATTCCCCAGACTTCAAAAATCTCAAAAAAATTAACTGTTTGTTGGGGAATTTCTTTTCTCTTTGATATGTTTCTAGAAAACTGACATTTTGGACACATTTTTCAAAATTCATGAGAATATATAAAAATGGCTGGACAATAAAGTCCAGATTCTAAAACCTTCCTTTCTCTTATTTGAGGTCTAAAGTGGCCTCCACAAGCTAATGTGTGAAAAAACTCAAAGATAGAACCAATTTCACTCTCAGGAAAACATCTTCTTATCACTTGGTCATTGCAAATCTTCCGAAGAAATGGATCATCCCAAATGTAATATCTAGATTCAGCTTTAAGTTAGTGAATTTGATAAGAATTGAAATGAGATGGGACCTGAGATTTTTCCATATAATTGTCCATGTCAGCATACCAAGGCACTTATACTTTAACCATGTACAACTGCTCTCCTGGAAGGTGATCATTCAATGGTTCTCTTTTTGGAATTTCAGCTTCAGTAATGTTGGGAAGTCTGCTTAAATGATTATACACTTGGTTCTTTGATCCCTTTTTGTCCTTGATTTCCTTGTTGAACTCCCGCAGTAGTAACATCCATCTCACCAGCCTTAGTTTTGCTTCAGCCTTCTTCGTCAAGTACCTGAGAGATTCATGATCAGAAAATACAGTGACTTTAGTTCCAAGAAGATATGATCTAAATCTTTCCAAAGTAAAAATAACTGCTAAAAACTCCTTTTATGTGGTTGTGTAATTGAATTCAACCGCATCCAAGGTTATTGAATCATATGAAATGACTTGTGGTCTACCCTCAATTTGCTGAGAAAGGACTGCTCCAACTGCTTGGTTGGAAGCATCACAAAGTAGCTCAAATGGTTCTTCCCAATTTGGTGGCTGCATCACAGGTGGTTCAATCAATCTCCTCTTCATCTCATCAAAGGATTCCCTACATGCACCATTGAAATCAAAATCAGCATCTTTAAAAAGAAATCTATATAGAGGGAGAGAAATATTACTGAAATCCTTGATAAACCTCCTTTAGAATCCTGTATGTCTTGAAAAAGATCTAACATGCTTCACACAAGTTGGGTAAGGAAAAGAATTTATCACTTCAATTTTTTACTTTTCAACTTCAATTCCCTTTTTGGAAATGACATGACCAAGAACAAACCCTTTCTCAACCATGAAATGACACTTTTCAAAATTTAAAACAAGATTCTTTTCAATGGAGGTTTTCAAAAAAAATTCCAGACTTTTCAAACAATGGTCAAAAGAGTTTCCAAAAACTCTGAAATCATCCAAGAAATCTTCAATGTGATCAGAAAACATACTTACCATGCACCTATGAAATGTACATGGATCATTACATAATCCAAATGGAATCCTTTTATAAGAAAAATTTCCAAAGGGACATGTAAAGGTTGTCTTCTATTGATCCTCAGGAGCAATGGGTACCTGGAAATAACCTAAAAATCCATCCAAAAAGCAATAATGAGTTCTCCTAGCCAATCTCTCTAACATCTGATCAAGGAAGGGAATGGGGAAATGTTCTTTCTGAGTGACCTGATTCAACATCCTAAAATCAATGCACAATCTCCAGTTATTTTAAATTCTCACAAGGATTAAGTCATTCTTTTCATTCATCACAGTGGTTAGGCCATTTTTTTGGAACTATATGAATTGGAATAAACCACTGTGAATATGATATGGGATAGATGATCCTAGCTTCCAATAGTTTCTCAATATCCTTCTTTACAACCTCCATCAAAGTGGGGTTCAACCTCCTTTGGGGTTGCCTGATAGGTTTGGAATCTCCCTCAAGAAAAATTCTATGTGAGCATATTTTTGGGTTGATTCCTGGAATATCACCTAAACTCCACCCTATTGCTTGAATATTTTCTCTCAAAAGATCAATCAATGATTTCTCTTGTGTTTAAAAGAGATTATTATCAATTATCATTGGTAGTTTCTCTACCTCCCAAAGGTATACATATTTCAAATTAGTGGGGAGTGGTTTGAGTTCCAAATCAGGGGGATGTTCAAGGTATGAAACTAAATTGACATTTCCCACTTCCAGATTTTGGACCTCCTGCACACAAGAAACCATATCATCTTCCTCATCATTTAACAACACATGAAGTCAGAATCTCCAGCATCTTGGGCATCCACATGTTCAATGATATTTCCAATGGAAGAAGTCTCTGCTAAGTATAAGAATTCATAGATCATACCTTATTTTTCAATGGGTTCTACAGTAACTTCATGGGAAATTGAAAATAGGGAGTGATAATCTGATGGGTGGCTCATGGATTCAAAAATATTGAAGTGGATAGTGCTCACTCAAAAATCCATGGTGAGAGTCCCCTCATGTAGATTGATGATGATTTTAGCCTTATTTAAGAAAGGTCTCCCCAAAATGATGGGTGAATGCGACGTGATCCTATCTTCTTCCATATTTAGCACGTAGAAGTCAGCTGGGAATAAGAGATCTTTGACTTTCACAAGGACATCTTCCAAAACTCATGCAAGGAAAACTGTGGATCTGTTTGCAAGATGGACCACTAATCTTGTGGGCTTCAAGTCTCCCATCTAAAAAGAAGTGTATACTGAGTGAGGAAATACATTAATTGAATCCCCTAGATCACACAAAGCATTAGGTAAATTTAAAGAGCTAATGGTGCATGGAATGGAAAACGTCCCTGAATCTTGACATTTGGTTGGAAATTGTCATGTGATAAAGGCTGCGGCACTTCTTCCCAAGTTTATCCTTTCATTCCCTTGATGTATCCTCTTATTGGTGCAAATATCCTTAAAAAATTTAGTATACTTAGGATTTTTTTAACTGCTTAAAGTAAGAAGATATTGATTTCCACTTTCCGGAAGGTGTCTAGAATTTCTTTTTGAAGTGTTTCCTCCTACAATTTCTTTGATTCAGTCATACTTGATGGAAATGGAGGGGGTATGTCTTTATTATCTTTTTTTTCCTTTGAAATGGTGTTTCTTGTCTCTTTTTTACTTGTCATATCCTTCTCTTCCTCCTCTTTCTTCTCTTATACACAATGAATTTTCACAGAATTTTCAAATTTTACAACTTCATTCTCCCTCAACTTAGGTAATCTTGTTTCAGGTTCATGGGATGCTGGTGGTGAGAGCACTTTTCCACTTCTTGTTGATATCATGCTGACATTCTCCTTCGGTTTTGGGATTTTTTGGGAAGGAAGTTTCCCGGGATTTTTGGTTAGGAAGTCCATGAGACCTTCAAACTTGGTGTAAAATTCTTTTACAGAGTCTTTTAGCCCCTCAATATCAGATATATGCTGTTGGTTCAAAATTATTGGTTGTGAACTGGTTGATGGCTGCTCATAGGGTTTTAAGAAAGTGGGTGGTTGGTGGTGAGAAGGCTGGATATAAGATTTCTTTTGTGGAAATAGTGGGGGGTTTTGGAATTGTTGCTAGAATGGGGGTCTAGCTTGATTCTACTGATTTCTAAACCCATAATGAACATGGTTTGGCTCTCTCCATCCTTGATTTTGTTGTAATTTCCATTGCTGAAAAGATGCAACACAAGTTTCCATTCCCTGTATTTCAGCACATTGGTTAGTGAAATGATCAGGTGATGAGCATAAACCACATACCTTAGCCAGTTATTGTTGGTCACCCACTTGTTTCAAGGCCATCTGTCTCACCAAACTAGTTATCTCTTCAATATTAGTTTCTAGTAAGGTTGATGGATGATAATTTCATACCTCATGAATAACTCTTGTTCCATTACCTCTTTTACCAAACTGTTGCGAGTTCTGAGAAATCATCTCAATCAAACCTTTGGCCTCTTCTGGTGACTTTTCAATCAATGCACCTCTAGATGATGCATCAAGAAGGTTCCTATCATTGTAAAGTATGTCTAGATAGAAGAAGACAATAAAGTGATGCTCCTCTATGGTTTGATGTGGGCAGCTGACACATAGCTTTTTAAATCTTTCCCAGTACTTGTAAAGGGTTTCTATAGATGATTGTTTGATGGCATATATCTCCTTTCTGATGGTTGTGATTCTGGAGGCGGGGAAGAATCTTTGCATGAAGCATCTCACTAGGTCATTCCAATAATCCACATCTCTAGGTTATAGACCATACAACCATTCTTTAGAAGCTCCTTCCAATGAAAACGGGAATGCCTTCCACTTTACTTGTTCTACAGCTACTCCATGTGGTCTGAAGTTTTAACAGACATGTGTGAACTCTTTAATATGTTTGTTGGGATCTTCACCTGCCAAGCCATGAAACTTTGGAAGCAATGGAATCATGTTAGGTTTCATCTCAAAATCATTTTGTAACACTAGCATGAAAAGTTTATTATTTTGATTAAGTAATTGTGGGGCACAAAAGTCTCTGAGATTTGGGTTTTTATTTCCAGCCATTATGACAAGATTGGAGTGAACACTTGAAGTTTCACTCGAGTCTGTAAGAGAAATTTCCTCAAATTCAGGTTAAAAATTGAGGTTTCTGATCCTATTAAACAAATTTATTTCAATTTCAGGATCAATAGGGAAAGGTTCAATGTTTGAGGTTCTAGTCATGCAACTTTGGAATGAAAATAAGAAAAGCGAAAAGAAAGAGAGAAAAAAAACTATTGTCACTACCTCCCCGACAATGGAGCCAAGTTTTGACACCTGCCTATCATGGGGTGTGACAAAAACAAATAATACCTAAGTTAAAATATAATAGAGTGGTTAACCTAAGTTTTCTCCAGAGAGAAGTGCACAATAATTATGTTTGTCACTTAAATTTAAGAAAGAAGAAAATGTTGTTTTCGAAATTATTTGAGTTGAAAAATAAAGCAAGCAATAAAAAGAAAGGTTGAAAACTAATGGATGAAGAGAGTGATGAGTTCAGGGTAGGATCACCTTTTTCAATGTCATCATAGTCATAAATATCATTTTCCCTCTCTTCCTGTTGAATGAAAAATGATAGACTCCTCGATCGAGTTATCAATCACCTTTGGTTGAAGAAAGAAATGAAACTCACTCCTATGTGCATGGAAGTTCATAAACAATCCCAAAACAACTAAGGCAATTACCTATCAGGATTTTTTGATCCTTATAACTCTATAAAATTTTACTAGTTCCACAAACGTGCCAATGATCACTAGACACTCACCACCTAACACAAGATGCTTGATCGAGACAAATTTCACTAGGCAGAGGGAGATTAAAATTCTTTAACCAAAGATATTAAAAATGAATACAACAAACTGAAAACATGATCACATTAAGAGAATTAGAAAAAATTGATAATATAATTCATTAAAAAAAAAGAGTTTTACATTTAAGCACAAAACTTCGACATTACAAAAGTGATACTCTCCCTTCCCTGATCACTCAAAGGTTTTACCCCTCCATGTGAAGAGTGATAGAGTTGAAAGGGGAAGAAGAGAGCATGATTAAACTAAATAAAAATAAAATAGAAAATATATATAACTTAAATAAATCAATCCTCCAACACAACACCTCTTGCACCTTCTTCAACCTCTTTGAATGGAAGTGAACACTCCTATTTATAGACTTTTGGAGTTGAGAATTTCCCTCCAAAATTACTCCACTGAAAGTCTGAGTCCGGTTGTCATAGTATATGGTAGAATTTGGAAATTTTTCCTTCTTGAAAGTTGTTCCTACATCTCACCTTTGTCCACAAACGAAATTACATCTTCGTTGTCTAGTAAATGAAGGAGTTATGGCCACCGCACTCATAATATTTAATTATTCCAGACAGAATTTTGTATTCCAATATGTCGAGTTCAAACGAATTTATGTCCTTGATAATGAAAGAATCAGGAACATAAATATCAATTAAACTTGTTAATCCGGATTTATTTCAGCTCCATGTAAAATTTCAGCTCCAATGGTTCGTCTATTTATGAGATATGGGCCCAACAACAAATTTATGCAGTTCTGTGCACAGTTTTCAAGTCCTGACTTGTGAGCTGAATTTGAGCTTCTAAATGATGGATTGAGATTTGGGTATAGAAGGATAAAATGAAGACCACGAACATAGAAAGCCTAAAAAAAGAATCATACAATTTGGATCAAAAATATAAAAGATATTCCCAATATACAGAAGCTCCACAAAACTGCTAAATTTCCAGAATTAACCAATTTCTACAATTAAGCCCATAATTCACCAAAACACTAAAATGATTAAAATAAGCTCAAATTGATTAATTGGAGGGGGTTAAATCATTGAAAAACATATGAAAAATAATGAAAATATTATCTCTATCAATTCCCCCACACATAGAACTTGGATTCCCGAACAAGTCAAAATCAAAATCAAATCAAAGAAAATTCAAAACACATGCCATTGAGATCCACCAATTCCACAACAAGAAATAAAAATATCATGCCTCATCCATAACCATTATTAGAAGTTCTAAAATCATATCATTCAATATTTTTCCTCTTCATTTATCCTTCCATGCACACAAGACACCTACCTCACATGAATTTTCTCTCATCTCACAAATATCAATTTCAACAAAGTTTTTCTCATCCAAACCAATGAAAGGGTCACCATAGGTTTGAAAAACTCCTAATTATCCACCAGATGTGATCCAAGGTCATGTTTTTATCATGAGGACTTTGAAAGTTTATTCTATGTCTTTTGGTTAGTAGGATTTTCATGTGAAAAAAATTCTGAGGCCGAATGAGGAGGGCTTGGCTCTTGTTGAAGAAAAATTGCACAATTCTAATTTTCACTCATGTATGGTATCCTCATCACTACCCTTAGTATAAATTCTACTCCATCATCATAAAAGCTCAAGAAATGTTCAAACAGCTCAGAATTTCAGCAAAAGTTTCAATCTTCTCAAACATGATTTTTCATGAAAGCTCCAGAAAAGGCACAAATTTCTTCCTTTATTAGAAGCTTGAGAAAGACGCAACTTCTATTATCATGAAAGCTCCAAAAAAGGCACAACTTTCAACAATATGATTTTTCATCATCACACACATCTCTTCAACAATTGATTTTCGACCCAAATATTCACCAAATGAGTTATCACAATACAAGACAGCTTCCCCCACACTTATGTTCAACTAGATCATGCAATTTCACTTCGAGAGTAGACTGGATAGGGAAAATTGGCTTGTAATGTGGCTAACCTAACAGGATGTTCATGGATTATATGGGCTACAAGGTAGGCCATAATGAAAAGGATTATCTTGAAAAGGGGGCTTTAAAACCAAATAAATGCTTCAATCATTTAAAACAGATGTGCCCCAAACCTACAAGTTTCGAAAGGAATAAATCAAATTATGGTTAAAAAAAGCATGGTCTGGTTCTCTCAATAAGTGAGGTGAATGAAATGAATATAACAATAATGGTTTATAAGCCTGATGAGAGATAAATTTCAAAGATAAAGATAGTGAAATGTGGCATGAGATTCAAAAATTTGGGTAATTTTCATGAAATTCCTAAAGAATTGAACTTGAAACAAAGTTATTTTCAGCATTCATTTAAGCTCAATTTCATGGAATAAATTGGTTCACTCAATGAAATGGGTTTCAAAAATATAAATGATAATCATTTCAGCTCAAAATTTTCAAAAATACACCAAAAACTAAAAAAATTAAACAAAAAAATAAATAAATTAAAACACAAAGTTTTTTTTATTTTTTTTGAAAAACAAACAAAAAATGAAAATCCTATACTACAAAGGTTCCCTTCCCCACACTTATATGATGTAGTGTCCTCAACGAAATCAAGTGTATTTAATATGTAAGCAGGTTTTAAAATGAATCAAAATAGCAAGAAAGTTTAAAGGAGAGGTACAACCTGATGGATCTTATTGAAAGATAGGTTAGAGGAGTGGGATCACCTCCACCGGATCTGATGGAATGGTCCCATGGAATTTCTTCAGACTATGACCATTAATAGTGAATGGCTCCTTCTCTCCATCCTTCACAATCTACACAGCACCGAATGAATATACATGAGTAACTACAAATGGACCCTCCCATCTGGAATGAAGTTTACCTGACAATCATCTTTAGTCTTGAATTGAAAAGCAACACTTTATCTCTAGGATGGAAGTCTCTCGGTTGGATTAGCTTGTCATGAACCATTCTTGTTCTCTCTTTGTAAATCTTGTAATTTTCAAATTCTTCTCTTCTAATTTCCTCTAGCTCCTGTAACTACAACCTTCTCTCTTTCCCAGCACTTTCAAGATCCAAATTCATCTTCCTCACAGCCCAATATGCCTTATGCTCCAGTTCCACAGGTAGGTGACAACCTTTTTTCATAAATCAGCCTATATGTAATAATTCCAATTGGGGTTTTTTAGGATATCTTATAATCCCATAATGTGTCTTCTAACTTCTGGCTCCAATACTTCCTGTTTGGTTTAACAGTATTCTCCAAAATTTCTTTGATTTCCATGTTGGACACTTCAACTTAACTATTTGTTTAAGGGTGATAGGGAGTTGATGTTTTATGATGAACCCAATAATTTTTCAGCAAATCCTTTATTATCTAATTGAAAAAGTGAGTACCTTGATAACTGATGATGGATATAGGCACTCCAAACCTACCAAATATGTTAGCCCTGACAAAATCACAAACAACTTTAGCATCATCAGTCCTGGTGGCTTTTGCTTCCACCCATTTGGAAACAAAATCAACCACAAGCAAGATATAAGAATTTACAAATGACAATGAGAAAGGGGCCATAAAATCTATCCCCCATACTTCAAAAATCTCAAAAAAATTAAGTGGTTGTTGGGGAATTTCTTGTATCTTTGATATGTTTCTAGAAAACTGACATTTTGGAAACCTTTTGCAAAATTCATGAGAATATTTAAAAATGGTTCGCCAATAAAGTACAGATTCTAAAACCTTTCTTGCTATTCTTTGAGGTCCAAAGTGGCCTCCACAAGCTAATGTGTGACAAAAATCAGAGACAGAACCAATTTCTCTCTCAGGAAAACATCTTCTTATCACTTGGTCATTGCAAATCTTCCAAATAAATGGATCATCCCAAATGTAATATCTAGATTCAGCTTTCAGTTTGTGAATTTGATAAGAATTGAAATGAGATGGGACCTAAGATGTTACTAGATAATTGACCATGTCATCATACCAAGGCACTTCTCCTTTAACCACGTACAACTGCTCTCCTGGAAGGTGATCATTCAGTGGTTCTCTTTCTGTAATTTCAGGTTCAACATTGTTGGGAAGTCTGCTTAAATGATCAGCCACTTAGTTCTCTGATCCCTTTTTGTCCTTGATTTCTATGTTGAACTCTTGCGGTAGTAACATCCATCTCACCAACCTCGGTTTTGCTTCAGCCTTCTTCATCAAGTACCTGAGAGATGCATGATCAGAAAATACAGTGACTTTAGCTCCAAGAAGATATGATCTAAATCTTTACAAAGCAAAAACAACTGCTAAAAAATCCATTTCTGTGGTTGTGTAATTGAATTGAGCCACATCCAAGGTTCTTGAAGCATATGCAATGACTTGTGGCCTGCCCTCAATTTACTGAGAAAGTACAACTCCAACTATTTGGTTGGAATCTTCACAAAGTAGCTCAAATGGTTCTTCCCAATTTGGTGGCTGCATCATAGGTGGTTCAATCAATATTCTCTTCAGCTCATCAAAGGTTTCCCTACATGCACCATTGAAATCAAAATCAGCATCTTTCAAAAGCAATCTAGATAGAGGGATTGAAATCTTACTGAAATCCTTGATAAACCTCCTATAGAATCCTGTATGTCCTGAAAAAGATCTAACATGCTTCACACAAGTTGGGTAAGGAAAATAATTTATCACTTCAATTTTTGACTTATCAACTTCAATTACCTTTTTGGAAATGACATGACCAAGAACAATCCCTCTCTCAACCATGAAATGAAACTTTTCAAAATTTAAATCAAGATTCTTTACAATGCAGGTTTTCAAAATTTTTTCTAGATTTTTCAAACAATGGTCAAAAGAGTTTCCAAAAACTATGAAATCATCCAGGAAAACCTCCAAAAAATCTTCAATGTGATCAGAAAACATACTTACCCAGCACCTCTGAAATGTACCTGGAGCATTAAATAATACAAATGGCATCCATTTATATGAAAAAGTGCCAAAGGGACATATAAAGGTTGTCTTCTATTGATCCTCAGGAGCAATGGGTACCTAGAAATAACTGGAAAATACATCCAAAAAGCAATAATGAATTCTCCCAGCCAATCTCCCTAACATATGATCAATGAAGTGAATGGGGAAATGTTCTTTCCGAGTGACCTGATTCAACTTCCTAAAATCAATGCACACACTCCAGTTATTTTAAATTCTCACAAGGATTAATTCATTCTTTTTATTCCTCACAGTGGTTAGGCCAGTTTTTTTTGGAACTACATGAATTGGAATAAACCACTATGAATTTGAGATGGGATAGATGATCCCATCTTACAATATATTCTCAATATCCTTCTTCACAACCTCCATCAAAGTGGGGTTCAACCTCCTTTGGGGTTGCTTGACAGGTTTGGAATCTCCCTCAAGAAAAATTCTACGTGAGCATATTTTTGGGTTGATTCCTGGAATATCACCTAAACTCCACCCTATTTCTTGAATATTTTATCTCAAAAGATCAATCAATGATTTCTCTTGTGTTTCAGAGAGATTATTATCAATTATCATTGGTAGTTTCTCTCCCTCCCTAAGGTATATATATTTCAAATTATTGGGGAGTGGTTTGAGTTCCAAATCAGGGGGATGATCAAGGTATGAAACTAAATTGACATTTCCCACTTCTAAATTTTGGACCTCCTGTACACAAGAAACGATATCATCTTCCTCATCATTTAGAAAATCATCAAATAAATCATATTTTACCTCTTCCTCCCACATGAAGTCAGAATCTCCAGCATCTTGGGCATCCACATGTTCAATGATATTTCCAATGGAATAAGTCTCTCCTAAGTCTAAGAATTCATAGAGCATACCTGATTCTTCAATGGGTTCTACACCAAATTCATGGGAAATTGAAAATAGGGAGTGATAATCTGATGGGTGCCTCATGGATTCAAAAATATTGAAGTGGATAATGCTCTATCAAAAATCCATGGTGAGTGTCCCCTCATGTACATTAATGATGGTTTTGGACGTCTTTAAGAATGGTCTCCCCAAAATGATGGGTGAATGCGACGGGCTCCTATATTCTTCCATATTTAGCATGTAGAAGTTAGCTGGTAATAAGAGATCTTTGAATTTCACAAGGACATCATCCAAAACTCCTGCAGGAAAAAATGTGGATATGTTTTCAAGATGGACCACGAATCTTGTGGGCTTAAAGTCTACCATCTGAAAAGAATTGTAAACCAAGTGAGGAAATACATTAATTTAATCAGCTAGATCACACAAATCATTAGAGAAAGTTAAATAACTAATGGTGCATGGAATGGAAAATGTCCCTGAATCTTGACATTTTTTTGGAAATTGTGGTGTGATAAGGACTGAGAAACTTCTTCCCAAGTTTATCCTTTCATTCCCTTGAATTATCCTCTTATTGGTGCAAAGATCCTTAAAAAATTTAGCATACTTGGGAATTTTTTTGAGTGCTTAATGTAAGGGGATATTGATTTCCACTTTTCAGAAGGTGTCCAGAATTTCTTTTTGAAGTGCTTCCTCCGACAATTTCTTTGATTCAATCATAATTGATGGAAATGGAGGGGGTATGTCTTTCTTCTCCCTTTCTTGCCTTTGAAATGGTGTTTCTTGTCTCTTTTACATTGGCCTATCCTTCTCTTCCTCCTCTTTCTTCTCTTCTTCACAATGAATTTTCACATAATTTTCAAAGTTTACAACTTCATTCTCCCTCAACTCAGGTGGTCTTGTTTCATGTTCATGGGATGATGGTGGTGAGAACACTTTTCCACTTCTTGTTGTTATCATGCTGACATTATCCTTTGGGTTTGGGATTGTTTGGGAAGGAAGTTTCCCGGGATTTTTGGTTAGGAAGTCCATGAGACCTTCAAACTTGGTGGAAAATTCTTTTTCAGAGTCTTTCAGCCCCTCAAAATCAGATATATACTGTTGTTTCAAAATTATCGGTTGTGCACTGGTAGATGGATGCTCATAGGGTTTTAAGAAAGTGGGTGGTTGGTGGTGAGAAGGCTGGCTATAAGATTTCTTTTGTTGAAATAGTGGGGGGTTTTGGAATTGTTGCTGGAATGGGGGTCTAGCTTGATTATTCTGATTTCCAAACCCATATTGAACATGGTTTGGATCTCTCTATCCTTGATTTTGTTGTAATTTCCATTACTGAAAAGCTGCATCACAGGTTTCCATTCCCTGTATTTCAGCACATTGGTTAGTGAAATGATCATGTGACGAGCATAAACCATATACCTTAGCCGGTGCTTATTGGTCACCCACTTGTTTCAAGGCCATATGTCTCACCAAACTAGTTAGCTCTTCAATATTATTTTCTAGTAATGGCGATGGATGAGAAGTTTGTACCTCATAAATACCTCTTGTGCCAGTACCTCTTGTACCAAACTATTGCGAGTTCTGAGAAATCTTCTCAATCAAACCTTTGGCTTCTTCTGGTGACTTTTCAATCAATACACCTCTAGATGATGCATCAAGAGGGTTCCTATCATTGTCCAGTAAGCCTCGATAGAAGAAGAAAATAAAGTGATGCTCCTCTATGGCTTGATGTGGGAGGCTAACACATAGCTTTTTAAATCTTTCCCAGTACTCGTAAAGGGTTTCTCCAGATGATTGTTTGATGACATAGATCTCCTTTCTGATGGCTATGCTTCTGGAGGCAGGGACGAATATTTGCATGAAGCATCACACTAGGTCATTAAAATAATCCACATCTCTAGGTTATAGACCATAAAACCATTATTTAGTAGCTCATTCCAATGAAAATGGGAACGCCTTCCATTTACGTGTTCCTCAGCTACTCCACGTGGTCTGAAGGTTGAGGAGACATGTGTGAACTCTTTAATATGTTTGTTGGGATCTTTACCTTCCAATCCATGAAACTTTGGAAGCAATGGAATCATGTTATGTTTCATCTCAAAATAATTTTGTAACACTGGCATGCCAAGTTGATTATTTTGATTAAGGAATTTTGGGTCATAAAGGTCTCTGAGATTTGGGTTTTGATTTCCAGCCATTATGACAAGCTCAGAGTGAACACTTGAAGTTTCACTCGAGTCTGTTAGAGAAATTTCCTCAAATTAAGGTTGAAAATTGAGGTTTTTGAGACTATTCAACAAATTTATTTCAATTTCAGGATCAATAGGGCAAGGTTAAATGTTTGAGGTTCTAGTCATGCAACTTTGGAATGAAAATAAGAAGAGAGAAAATAAAGAGAGAAAAAAAAACTGTTGTCACTACCTCCCCGACAACGACGCCAAGTTTTGACACGTGCCTGTTGTGGGGTGTGAAAAAAACAAATAATATCTAAGTTAAAATGTATTAGAGTGGTTAACCTAAGTTTTATCCAGAGAGGAGTGCACAACAATTATGTTTGTCACTTAAATTTAAGAAATAAGTAAAGGTTGTTTTTGAAATTGTTTGAGTTGAAAAATAAGGAAAGAAATAAAAAGAAAGGTTGAACACTAATGGATGAAGAGAGTGATGAGTTAATGGTAGGATCACCTTTTTCAATGTCATCATAGTTATAAATTTCATTTCCCTCTCTTCCTATTGAATGAAAAATGATAGACTCCTTGATCGAATTATCAATCACCTTTGGTTGAAGAAAGAAATGAAACGCACTCCTATGGGCATGGAAGTTCATAAACAATTCCTAAAAAACTAAGGTAAGTAATGTTCAGGAATTTTTGATCCTTATAACTCTATAAAAATTTTACTAGTTCCACACACGTGCTAATGATTTCTAGACACTCACCACCTAACACAAGATGCTCGATTGAGAAAAATTGCACTAGGCGGAGGGAGATTAAAAGTCCTTAACCAAAGCTATTAAAAATGAATACACCAAACTCAATAAACGATCGCATTAAGAGAATTGAAAAAATTGATAATATAATTCATTCAAAAGAAATAAAATAATTTTACATTTAATCACAAAACTCCGACATTACAAAAGTGATACTCTCCCTTCCCCAATCACTCAAAGGTTTTACCCCTCCATGTGAAGGGTGATAGAGTTGAAAGGGGAAGAAGAGAGCATGATGAAACTAAGTAAAAAGAAAAAATAAAATATAATGAACTTTAATAAATCAATCCTCCATCACAACACCTCTTTCACCTTCTTCAACCACTTTGAATGGAAGTGAACACTCTTATTTATAGACTTTTGGAGTTGAGAATTTCCCTCCGAAATTACTCCACTGAAAGTCTGAGTCCAGTTGTCATATTAAATGGAAGAATTTGGGAATTGGTCCTTCTTGAAAGTTGTTTCTAAATCTCTCCTTTGTCCACAAACGAGATTTCATCTTCATTGTCTAGGAAATGAAGGAGTTATGGCCACCACACTCAGAATATTTAATTATTCCAGACAGATTTTTTGTATTCCAATATGTCAAGTTCCAACGAATTTATGGCCTTGAGAATGAAAGAATCAGGCACATAAATATCAATGAAACTTGTTAATCTGGATGTAATTCAGCTCCATGTAAAATTTCATCTCCAATGGTTCGTCCATTTATGAGATATGGTCCCAACAAAAAATTTATGCAGTTCTGTGCACAGTTTTTGAGTCCTGACTTGTGAGCTGAATTTGAGCTTCCAAATGATGGATTGAGCTTTGGGTCCAGAAGGATAAAATGACTCCCACAAGCATAGAAATCCAAAAAAAGGAATCATACAATTTGGATCAAAAATATAAAAGATATGCATGAAATACAGAAGCTCCACAAAACTGCTAAATTTCCATAAATAACCAATTTCCAGAATATAAATGATAATCATTTCATCTCAAAAGTTCCAAAAATACACCAAAAACTAAAAAAAATAAACACACACAAAAAAAAATTTATAACACACAATTTTTTTTATTTTTTTGAAAAACAAACACAAAATGAAAATACTATACTACAAAGGTTCCCTCCCCCACAGTTAAATGATGCAGTGTCCTCAATGCATTCAAGTGTATTTAACATGTAAGAAGATTTTAAAATGAATCACAACAACAAGAAAGTTAAAAAGAGAGGTACAACCTGATGAACCTTATTGATAGACAGGTTGGAGGAGTGGGATCAACTCCACTGAATCTAATGGAATGGTCCCATGAAATTTCTTCAGCCTATACCCATTAATAGTGAATGGATTCGGCTCTCCATCCTTCACAATCTTCACAACACCCAAAGGATATACATGAGTAACTACAAATGGACCCTCCCATCTGGAATGAAGTTTACCTGGCATCAGCTTGAGTCTTGAATTGAAAAGAAACACTTTATCTCCAGGATGGAAGTCTCTCGGTTGGATCAGCTTGTCATGATCCATTCTTGTTCTCTCTTTGTAAATCTTGGAATTTTCAAATTCTTCTCTTCTAATTTCCTCTATCTCCTATAACTACACCCTTCTCTCTTTTCAAGCACTTTCAAGATCCAAATTCATCTTCCTCACAGCCCAATATGCCTTTTTCTCCAGTTCCACAGGTAAGTGAATTTTTTCCCATAAATCAGCCTATATGGACTCATTCAAATTGGGGTCTTGTAGGATATCCAATAAGCCCATAATGTGTCTTCCAGATTCTGGCTACAATCCTTTCTATTTGGTTTAATAGTATTCTC
The DNA here is from genome assembly GCA_963277665.1 of Viscum album. NCBI lineage: Eukaryota > Viridiplantae > Streptophyta > Magnoliopsida > Santalales > Viscaceae > Viscum > Viscum album. The sequence goes on from OY728140.1 coordinate 314,890,011, forward strand.
CAAAATTCCTATAATTTCCCTGTTGGACACTTTAACTTAACCATTTGTTTGTGGGTGATAGGGAGTTGATGTTTTATGGTGCACCATATAATTTTTCAGCAAAGCCTCCATTCTCCTATTGAAAAAGTGAGTCCCTTGATAACTGATGATGGATTGAGTCACTCTAAACCTAAAAAATATGTTAGTCCTGAAAAAATCACAAACAACTTTAGCATCATCAGTCCTGGTGGCTTTTGCTTCCACCCATTTGGAAACATAATCAACCACAAGAAAGATATAATAATTTCCAAATGACATTGAGAAAGGGCCCATAAAATCTATCCCCCAGACTTCAAAAATCTCAAAACAATTAAGTGGTTGTTGGGGAATTTCTTGTCTCTTTGAGATGTTTCTAGAAAACTGACATTTTGGACATCTTTTTCAAAATTCATGAGAATATTTAAAAATGGTTGGCCAATAAAGCCTAGATTCTAAAACCTTCCTTGCTGTTCTTTGAGGTCCAAAGTGGTCTCCACAAGCTAATGTGTGACAAAACTCAAAGACAGAACCAATTTAACTCTCAGGAAAACTTCTTCTTATCACTTAGTGATTGAAAATCTTCAGGTTTCAGTTTGTGAATTTGATAAGAATTGAAATGAGATGGGACCTGAGATATTACCAGATAATTGACCATGTCAGCATACCAAGGCACTCCTCCATTAACCATGTACAACTGCTCTCCTGGAAGGTGATCATTCAGTGGTTCTCTTTATAGAATTTCAGCTTCAGTAGTGTTGGGAAGTCTGCTTAAATGATCAACCACTTGGTTCTCTGATCCCTTTTGTCCTTGATTTCTATGTTGAACTCCTGCAGTAGTAACATCCATCTCACCAGCCTCGGTTTTGATTTATCCTTCTTCATCAAGTACCTGAGAGATGCATGATCAGATATTACAGTGACTTTAGTTCCAAGAAGATATGATCTAAATCTTTCCAAAGAAAAAAAAATGCAAAAAACTTCTTTTCTATGTTGTGTAATTGAATTGAGCTGCATCCAAGGTTCTTGAAGCATATACAATGACTTGTGTCCTGCCGTCAATTTGCTGAGAAAGGACTGTTCCAACTGCTTGGTTGGAAGCATCACAAAGTAGCTCAAATTGTCCTTCCCAATTTGGTGGCTACATCACAGTTGGTTCAATCAATATCCTCTTCATCTCATCAAAGGATTCCTTACATGCACCATTGAAATCAAAATCAGCATCTTTCAAAATAAATCTAGATAGAGGGAGATAAATCTTACTGAAATCCTTGATAAACCTCCTGAATAATCCTGTATGTCCTGAAAAAGATCTAACATGCTTCACACAAGTTGGGTAAGGAAAATAATTTATCACTTCAATTTTTGACTTATCAACTTGAATTCCCTTTTTGTAAATGACATGACCAAGAACAATCCCTCTCTCAACCATGAAATGAGACTTTTCAAAATTTAAAACAATATTCTTTTCAATGTAGGTTTTCAAAAATTTTTCCAGATTTTTCAAACAATGGTCAAAAGAGTTTCCAAAAAATGTGAAATCATCCAGGAACACCTCCACGCAATATTCGATGTTATCAAAAAACATACTTACCATGCACCTCTGAAATGTACCTAGAGCATTACATAATCCAAATGGAATCCTTTTATATGCAAAAGTTCTAAAGGGACATGTAAAGGTTGTCTTATATTGATCCTCAGGAGCAATGGGTACCTGGAAATAACATGAAAATCCATCCAAAAAGCAATAATGAGTTCTCCCAGCCAATCTCTCTAACATCTGATCAATGAAGGTAATGGGGAAATGTTCTTTCCGAGTGACCTGATTCAACTTCCTAAAATCAATGCAAAATCTCCAGTTATTTTAAATTTTCACAAGGATTAATTCATTCTTTTCATTCCTCATAGTGGTTAGGATAGTTTTTTTGGAACTACATGAATTAGAATAAAACAGTATGAATCTGAGATGGGATAGATAATCCCAACGTCCAATAGCTTCTCAATCTCATTCTTCACAACCTCTATCAAAGTGCGGTTCAACCTCCTTTGGGGTTGCCTGCCAGGTTTGGAATCTCCCTCAAGAAAAATTCTATGTGAGCATATTTTTGGGTTGATTCCTGGAATATCACCTAAAATCCACCCTATTGCTTGAATATTTTCTCTCAAAAGATCAATCAATGATTTATCTTGTGTTTCAGAGAGATTATTATCAATTATCATTGGTAGTTTCTCTCCCTCCATAAGTTATAAAAATTTCAAATCAGTGGGGAGTGGTTTGCGTTCCAAATTAGGAGGATTCTCAAGGTGTGAAACTAAATTGACATTTCCCACTTCCAAATTTTGGACCTCCTTCACACAAGAAACCACATAACCTTCCTCATCATTTAACAAATGATCAAAGAAATCAGATTTTACCTCTTCCTACCACATGAAGTCAGGATCTCCAGCATCTTGGGAATCCACATGTTCAATGATATTTCCAATGGGAGAATTCTCTCCTAAGTCTAAGAATTATTAGATCATACCTGATTCTTCAATGGGTTCTGCACCAATTTCACGGGAAATTGAAAATAGGGAGTGATTATCTGATGGGTGCCTCATGGATTTAAAAATATTGAAGTGGATAGTGCTCTCTCAAAACTCCATGGTGAGAGTCCCCTCATGTACATTGATGATGGTTTTGGCCATCTTTAAGAAAGGTCTCCCCAAAATGACGGGTGAATGCGATGAGATCCTATCTTCTTGAATATTTAGCATGTAGAAGTCAGCTGGGAATAAGCGATCTTTGACTTTCACAAGGACATCTTCCAAAAATCCTACATGGAAAACTTTGGATCTATTTGCAAGCTGGACCACTAATCTTGTGGGCTTCAAGTCTCCCATCTGAAAATAAGTGTATACCGAGTGAGGAAATACATTAATTGAATCAACTAGATCACACAAAGCATTAGAGAAATTTAAAGAACTAATGGTGCATGGAATGGAAAACGTCCCTGGATCATGACATTTGGTTGACAATTGTGGTGTGATAAGGGCTGATACACTTCTTCCCAAGTTTATCCTTTCATTCCCTTGAAGTCTCCTCTTATTGGTGCAAAGATCCTTAAAAATTTAGCATACTTGGGAATTTTTTTGACTGCTTAAAGTAAGGGGATATTGATTTAAACTTTCCAGAAGGTGTCCAGAATTTCTTTTTGAAGTGCTTCCTCCTGCAATTTCTTTGATTCAATCATCCTTGATGGAAATGGAGGGGGTATGTCTTTATTCTCCCTTTGTTTCCTTTAAAATGGTGTTTCTTGTCTCTTTTTCCTTGGCATATCCTTCTCTTCCTCGTCTTTCTACTCTTCTTCACAATGAATTTTCACAGAATTTTCAAAGTTTACAAATTCATTCTCACTTAAATCAGGTGGTCTTGTTTCAGGTTCATGGGATGCTAGTGGTGAGAGCACTTTTCCACTTCTTTTTGTTATCATGCTGACATTATCCTTTGGGTTTGGGATTGTTTGGGAAAGAAGTTTCCCGAGATTTTTGGTTAGGAAGTCCATGAGACCTTCAAACATGGGGGAAAATTATTTTACACAGTCTTTCAGCCCCTCAATATCAGATATATGCTGTTGGTTCAAAATTATCGGTTGTGCACTAGTTGATGGATGCTCATAGGGTTTTAAGAAAGTGGGTGGTTGGTGGTGAGAAGGCTGGCTATAAGATTTCTTTTTTTGAAATAGTGGGGGGTTTTGGAATTGTTGCTGGAATGGGGGTCTAGCTTTATTCTGTTGATTTCCAAAACCATATTGAACATGGTTTGGCTCTCTCCATCCTTGATTTTGTTGTAATTTCCATTACTAAAAAGCTACCGCACAAGTTTCCATTCCCTGTATTTCAGCACATTGGTTAGTGAAATGATCAGGTGATGAGCATAAACCACATACCTTTGCTGGTTCTTGTTGGTCACCCACTTGTTTTAAGTCCATCTGTCTCACCAATATTGTCAACTCTTTAATATTAGTTTCTAGTAAGGGTGATGGATGAGAAGTTCATACCTCATGAATACCTCTTGTGCCAGTACCTCTTGTACCAAACTGTTGCGAGTTCTGTGAAATCTTCTCAATCAAACCTTTGGCTTCTTCTGGTGACTTTTCAATCAATGCACCTCTAGATGATGCATCAAGAAGGTTCCTATCATTTTCTAGTAAGCCTTGATAGAAGACAATAAAGTGATGATCCTCTATGGCTTGATGTGGGCAGCTGACACATAGCTTTTTAAATCTTTCCCAGTACTCGTAAAGGGTTTCTCCATATGATGTTTTGATGGCATAGATCTCCTTTCCGATGGCTGTGCTTCTAGAGGAGGGGAAGAATCTTTGCATGGAGCATCTAAGTAGGTCATTCCAATAATCCACATCTCCAGGTTGTAGACCATACAACCATTCTTTATCATCTCCTTCCAATGAAAATAGGAACACCTTCCACTTTACTTGTTCCTCAGCTACTCCACATTGTTTGACGGTTGAGCAGACATGTGTGAACTCTTTAATATGTTTGTTGGGATCTTCACCTGCCAAGCCATGAAACTTTGGAAGCAATGGAATCATGTTAGGTTTCATCTCAAAATCATTTTGTAACACTGACATGACAATTTGATTATTTTGATTAAGTAATTGTGGGGCACAAAGGTCTCTAAGAGTTGGGTTTTGATTTCCAGCCATTATGACAAGCTCGGAGTGAACACTTGAAGTTTCACTCGAGTCTGTAAGAGAAATATCCTCAAATTCAGGATGATAATTGAGGTTTCTGAGCCTATTCAACAAAGTTATTTCAATTTTAGGATCAATAGGGCAAGGTTCAATGTTTGAGGTTCTAGTCATGCAACTTTGGAAGGAAAATAAGAAAAGAGAAAATAAAGAGAGAAAAAAATTGTTGTCACTAACTCCCCGATAACGATGCCAAGTTTTGACACGTGCCTATCATGGGGTGTGAAAAAAACAAATAATACCTAAGTTAAAATGTAGTACAGTGGTTAACCTAAGTTTTCTCCCAAGAGGAGTGCACAACAATTATGTTTGTCACTTAAATTTAAGAAATAAGAAAAGGTTGTTTTTGAAATTTTTTGAGTTTGAAAAATAAAGAAAGCAATAAAAAGAAATGTTGAACACTAATGGATGAAGATAGTGATGATTTTAGGGTAGGATCACCTTTTTCAATGTCATCATAGTCATAAATATCATTTTCCCTCTCTTCCTATTGAATGAAAAATGATAGACTCCTTGATCGAGTTATCAATCACCTTTGGTTGAAGAAAGAAATAAAACTCACTCCAATGTGCATGGAAGTTCATAAACAATACCTAAACAACTAAGGAAAGTAAAAAATGGGAATTTTTGATCTTTATAACTCTATAAAAATTTTACTAGTTCCACACACGTGCCAATGATCGCTAGACACTCACCACCAAACACAAGATGCTTGATCGAGACAAATTGCACTAGGCGGAGGGAGATTAAAAGTCTTTAGAAAAAGCTATTAATAATGAATACAACAAACTCAAAACATGATTGAATTAAGATAATTGGGAAAAATTGATAATATAAGTCATTCAAAAGAAAAAAATAATTTTACATTTAAGCACAAAACACCGACATTACAAAAGTGATACTCTCCCTTCCCTTATCACTCAAAGGTTTTACCCCTCCATGTGAAGGGTGAGAGAGTTGAAAGGGGAATAAGAGAGCATGATAAAACTAAGTAAAAATAAAATAGAAAATATAAATAACTTCAAGAAATCATTTCTCTTGCACAACACCTCTTGCACCTTCTTCAACCTCTTTTAATGGAAGTGAACACTCTTATTTATAGACTTTTGGAGTTGAGAATTTCCATCCAAAATTACTCCACCGAAATTCTGAGTCTGGTTGTCATATTAAATGGAAGAATTTGGAAATTGGTCCTTATTAAAAGTTGTTCCTACATATCTTCTTTGTCCACAAACGAAATTTCATCTTCATTTTCTAGGAAATAAAGGATTTATGGCCACCGCACTCAGAATATTTAATTATTCCAGACAGACTTTTTGTATTCCAATATGTCGAGTTCAAATGAATTTATTGACTTGATAATGAAAGAATAAGTCATGGAAATATCAATGTAACTCATTATTCCGGATGTATTTAATCTCCATGTAAAATTTAAGCTCCAATGGTTCGTCCATTTATGAGATATGGGCCCAACAAAAAATTTATGCAGTTCTGTGCATAGTTTTCGAGTCCTGATTTATGAGCTGAATTTGAGCTTTGAAATTATGGATTGAGATTTGGGTACAGATGGATAAAATGACTCCCATGAGCATATAAATCCTAAAAAAAGGAATCATACAATTTGGATAAAAAAAATAAAAGATATGCCCGAAATACAGAAGCTCCAAAAAACTGCTAAATTTTCAGAATTAACCAATTTCCACAATTAAGCCCATAATTCACCAAAACACTAAAATGGTAAAAATAAGATCAAATTGATTAATTGGAAGGGGTTAAATCATTGAAAAATAGATGAAAAATAATGAAAATATTATCTCTATCAATTCCCACATACTTATCACTTGGACTCCTGGACAAGTCAAAATCAAAATCAAATCAAAGAAAATTCGAAACACATGCCATTGAGGTCCACCAATTCAACAACAAGAAATAAAAGATATCATGCCTCATACATAACCATTATTACAAGTTCTAAAATCAGATAATTATATATTTTTTCTCTTCATTTATCCTTCCATGCACATAATCCACTTATCTCACATGAATTTTCTCTTATCTCACAAATATCAATTTCAATAAAGTTTTTCTCATCCAAACCAATGCAAGGGTCACCATAGGTTTGAAAAACTCCTAATTCTCCACCTGATGTGAGCTAAGTCATGTGTTTATCATGATGACTTTACAAGGTTATTCTATGGCTTTTGGTTGGTAGGATTTTCATGAGAAAAAAATTCTGAGGCTGAATGAGGAGGGCTTGGATCTTGTTGAAGCAAAATTACACAATTCTAATTTTCACTCATGTAAGGTTTCCTCCTCACTACAATTAGTAGAAATTATTCTCCATTATCATAAAATCTGAAGAAATGTTCAAATAGACCAGCATTTCAGAAAAAGTTTCAATCTTCTCAAACATGATTTTTCTTGAAAGCTCCAGAAAAGGCACAACTTTCTTCCTCTATTAGAAGCTCCAGAAAGACACAACTTCTATTATCATGAAAGCTCCAAGAAAGGAACAAATTTCAACAATATAATTTTTAATCAGCATACAAATCTCTTCAACAATTGATTTTCCACCCAAATATTCACCAAATGAGTTAACACAGTACAAGACAGCTTCCCCCACACTTATGTTCAACTAGATAATGCAATTTCACTTTGAGAGCGGATTGGATAGGGAAAATTGGCTTGTAATGTGGATAACCTAACAGGATGTTCATGGATTCTATGGGCTACAAGGTAGGCCACAATGAAAGGGATTATATTGAAAAGGGGGATTTAAAACCAAATAAATTCTTCAATCATTTAAAACACATGTTCCCCAAACCCACAAGTTTCGAAAGGAATAAATCAAATTCTGCTTAAAACAAGCATGGTCTGGTTCTCTCAAAAATTGAGGTGAATGAAATGAATATAACAATAATGGTTCAGAAGCCTCATGGGAAAGTGATGTCAAAGATAAAGACAGTGAAATGTGGCATGAGATTAAAAAATCTGAGTACTTTTCATGAAATTCCTAAAGAATTGAACTTGAAACAAAGTCATTTTCAGCATTCATTTAAGCTCAATTTCATGGAATAAATTGGTTCACTCAATGACATGGGTTTCAAAAATAGAAATGACAATCATTTTAGCTCAAAAGTTTTAAAAATACACCAAAAACTAACAAAAATAAACACACACACACAAAAAAAAAAAAAAATTTAAAACACACAATTTTTTTATTTTTTTGAAAAACAAACACAAAATGAAAATCCTATACTAAAATGGTTCCCTACCCCACACTTAAATGATGCATTGTACTCAATGAATTCAAGTGTATTTAACATGTAAGCAGATTTTAAAATGAATCACAATAGCAAGAAATTTTAAAGGAGAGGTACAACCCGATGGCTCTTATTGATAGATAGGTTGGAGGAGTGGGATCACCTCCACCGGATCTGATGGAATAGTCCCATGGAATTTCTTCAGCCTATGCCCATTAATAGTGAATGGCTCCTGCTCTCCATCCTTCAAAATCTGCACATCACTGAAAGGATATACATGAGTAACTACAAATGGACCCTCCCATCTGGAATGAAGTTTACCTGGCATCAGCTTGAGTCTTGAATTGAAAAGCAACACTTTATCTCCAGGATGGAAGTCTCTCGGTTGGATAAGCTTTTCATGAGCCATTATTTCTCTCTATTTGTAAATCTTGGAATTTTCAAATGCTTCTCTTCTAATTTCCTCTAGCTCCTGTAACTATAACCTTGTCTCTTTCCCAGTACTTTCAAGATCCAAATTCATCTTCCTCACAACCCAATACGCCTTATGCTCCAGTTCCACAGGTAGGTGACAACTTTTTCCTAAATCAGCCTATATGGACTCATTAAAATTGGGGTCTTGTAGGCTATCCTATAAGCCCATAATGTGTCTTCCAAATTCTGTCTCCAATCCTTCCTATTTGGTTTAACGGTATTCTCCAAAATTCCTTTGATTTCCCTGTTGTAAAATTCAACTTAACCATTTGTTTGTGGGGGATAGGGATTTGATGTTTTATGATGCACCCCATATATTTTCAGCAAAGACTCCATTCTCCTATTGAAAATGTGATTCCTTTGATAACTGATGATGGATTGAGGCACTACAAACCTATAAAATATGTTAGTCCTGACAAAATCACAAACAACTTTAGCATCATCATTCCTGGTGGATTTTTCTTCCACCCATTTGGAAACATAATCAACCACAAGAAAGATATAAGAATTTACAAATGAAATTGAGAAAGGGCACATAAAATCTTCCCCCCAGACTTCAAAAATATCAAAAAAATTAAGTGGTTGTTGGGGAATTTCTTGTCTCTTTGAGATGTTTCAAAAAAACTGACATTTTGGATACCTTTTGAAAAATTCATGAGAATATTTAAAAATGGTTGGCCAATAAAGTCCAGATTTTAAAACCTTAATTTCTATTATTTGAGGTCCAAAGTGGCCTCCACAAGCTAATGTGTGAAAAAACTCAAAGACAAAACCAATTTCACTCTTAGGAAAACATCTTCTTATCACTTGGTCATTGCAAATCTTCCAAAGAAATGGATCATCCCAAATGTAATATCTAGATTCATCTTTCAGTTTGTGAATTTGATAAGAATTGAAATGAGATGGGACCTGAGATGTTACCAAATAATTGACCATGTTATCATATCAAGGCACTTCTTCTTTAACCATTTACAATTTCTCTCCTGGAAGGTGATCATTCAGTGGTTCTCTTTATGGAGTTTCAGCTTCAGTAGTGTTGGGAAGTCTGCTTAAATGATCAACCACTTGGTTCTCTGATCCCTTTCTGTCCTTGATTTCTATGTTGAACTCCTGAAGTATTAACATCCATCTCACCAGCCTTGGTTTTGCTTCAACCTTCTTCATCAAGTACCTGAGAGATGCATGATCAGAAAATACAGTGACTTTAGTTCCAAGAAGATATGATCTAAATCTTTCCAAAGCAAAAAAACTGCTAAAAACTACTTTTCTATGGTTGTGTAATTGAATGGAGCCTCATCCAAGGTTTTTGAAGCTTATGCAATGACTTGTGGCCTGCCCTCAATTTGCTGAGAAAGGACTTCTCTAATTGCTTGGTTGGAAGCATCACAAAGTAGCTCAAATGGTTCTTTCCAATTTGGTGGCTGCATCACAGGTGGTTCAATCAATCTCCTCTTCAGTTCATCAAAGGATTCCCTACATGTACAATTGAAATCAAAATCAACATCTTTCAAAAGCAATCTAGATAGATGGAGAGAAATCTTACAGAAATCCTTGATAAACCTCTTGTATAATCCTATATGTCCTGAAAAAGATCTAACATGCTTCACACAAGTTGGGTAAGGAAAAGAATTTATCAATTCAATTTTTGACTTATCAACTTCAATTCACTTTTTGGAAATGACATGACCAAGAAAAATCCCTATCTCAACCATGAAATGACACTTTTCAAAATTTAAAACAAGATTCTTTTCAATGCAGGTTTTCAAAAAAATTTCTAGATTTTTCAAACAATGGTCAAAAGAGTTTCAAAAACTGTGAAATCATCCAGGAAAACCTCCAAGAAATATTCAATGTGATCAGAAAACATACTTAACATGCACCTATGAAATGTACATGGAGTATTACATAATCCAAATGGCATCCTTTTATATGAAAAAATGCCAAAGGGACATGTAAAGGATGTATTCTATTGATCCTCAGGAGGAATGGGTACCTGTAAATAACCTGAAAATCCATCCAAAAAGCAATAATGAGTTATCCCACCCAATCTCTCTAACATCTGATCAATGAAGGGAATGGGGAAATGTTCTTTACGAGTGACCTGATTCAACTTCCTAAAATCAATGCACACTCTCCAGTTATTTTAAATTCTCACAAGTATTAATTCATTCTTTTCATTCCTCACAATGGTTAGGCTAGTTTTTTTTGGAACTAAATGAATTGGAATAAACCACTGTGAATCTGAGATGGGATAGATGATCCCATCTTCCAATAGATTCTCAATCTCCTTCTTCACAACCACCATCAAAGTGGGGTTCAAGCTCCTTTGGGGTTGCCTTCCAGGTTTGGAATCTCCCTCAAGAAAAATTCTATGTGAGCATATTTTTGGGTTGATTCCTGGAATATCACCTAAACTCCAGCCTATTGCTTGAATATTTTCTCTCAAAAGATCAATCTATGATTTCTCTTGTGTTTCAGAGAGATTATTATCAATTATCATTGGTAGTTTCTCTACCTCCCTAAGGTATACATATTTCAAATCAGTGGGGAGTGGTTTGAGTTCCAAATCAGGGGGATGCTCAAGGTATGAAACTAAATTGACATTTCCCACTTCCAAATTTTGGACCTCTTACACACAAGAAACCATATCATCTTCCTCATCATTTAACAAATCATCAAAGAAATCAGGTTTTACCTCTTCCTCCCACATGAAGTCAAAATCTCCAGAATCTTGGGAATCCACATGTTCAATGATATTTCCAATGGAATAAGTCTCTCCTAAGTCTAATAATTCATAGAGCATACTTGATTCTTCAATGGGTTCTGCACCAACTTTATGGGAAATTGAAAATAGGGACTGATCATCTGATGGGTGCCTCATGGATTCAAAAATATTTAAGTGGATAGTGCTCTCTCAAAACTCCATGGCGAGTGTCCCCTCATGTACATTGATGATGGTTTTGGCCATCTTTAAGAAATATTTCCCCAAAATTATAGGTGAATGCGACGAGCTCCTATCTTCTTCCATATTTAGCACGTAGAAGTCATCTGGGAATAATAGATATTTGACTTTCACAAGGACATCCTCCAAAACTCCTGGAGGGAAAACTGTGGATCTGTTTGCAAGTTGGACCACTAATCTTGTGGGCTTCAAGTCTCCCATCTGAAAATAAGTGTATACCGAGTGAGGAAATACATTAATTGAATCACCTAGATCAAAAAAATCATTAGATAAATTTAAAGAACTAATGGTGCATGGAATGGAAATCATCCCTAGATATTGACATTTGGTTGGAAATTGTGGCGTGATAAGGTCTGAGACACTTCTTACCAAGTTTATCCTTTCATTAACTTGGAGTCTCCTCTTATTGGTTCAAATATCCTTAAAAAATTTAGCATACTTAATGGAAAATAACTAATGGTGCATGGAATGGAAAATGTCCCTGAATCTTGACATTTGTTTGGAAATTGTGGTGTGATAAGGACTGAGACACTTCTTCCCAAGTTTATCCTTTCATTCCCTTGAATTATCCTCTTATTGGTGCAAAGATCCTTAAAAAATTTAGCATACTTGGGAATTTTTTTGACTGCTTAATGTAAGGGGATATTGATTTCCACTTTTCAGAAGGTGTCCAAAATTTTGCATTCCCTTGAATTATCCTCTTATTGGTGCAAAGATCCTTAAATAACTAATGGTCCATGGAATGGAAAATGTCCCTGAATCTTGACATTTATTTGGAAACTATGGTGTGATAAGGACTGAGACACTTCTTCCCAAGTTTATCCTTTCATTCCCTTGAATTATCCTCTTATTGGTGCAAAGATCCTTAAAAAATTTAGCATACTTGGGAATTTTTTTGACTGCTTAATGTAAGGGGATATTGATTTCCACTTTTCAGAAGGTGTCCAGAATTTATTTTTGAAGTGCTTCCTCCTCCAATTTCTTTGATTCAATCATAATTGATGGAAATGGAGGGGGTATGTCTTTCTTCTCCCTTTCTTGCCTTTGAAATGGTGTTTCTTGTCTCTTTTTCATTGGCCTATCCTTCTCTTCCTCCTCTTTCTTCTCTTCTTCACAATGAATTTTCACATAATTTTCAAAGTTTACAACTTCATTCTCCCTCAACTCAGGTGGTATTGTTTCAGGTTCATGGGATGATGGTGGTGAGAACACTTTTTCACTTCTTGTTGTTATCATGCTGACATTATCCTTTGGGTTTGGGATTGTTTGGGAAGGAAGTTTCTTGGGATTTTTGGTTAGGAAGTCCATGAGACCTTCAAACTTGGTGGAAAATTCTTTTACAGAGTCTTTCAGCCCCTCAATATCAGATATATGCTGTTGTTTCAAAATTATCGGTTGTGCACTAGTAGATGGATGCTCATAGGGTTTTAAGAAAGTGGGTGGTTGGTGGTGAGAAGGTTGGCTATAAGATTTCTTTTGTTGAAATAGTGGGGGTTTTTTAATTGTTGCTGGAATGGGGGTCTAGCTTGATTTTGCTGATTTCCAAACCCATATTGAACATGGTTTGGCTCTCTCCATCCTTTATTTTGTTGTAATTTCCATTACTAAAAAGCTCCCACACAAGTTTCCATTCCCTGTATTTCAACACCTTGGTTAGTGAAATGATTAGGTGATGAGCATAAACCACATACCTTAGCCAGTGATTGTTGGTCACCCACTTGTTTCAAGGCCATCTGTCTCACCAAACTAGTTAGCTCTTCACTATTAGTTTCTAGTAATGGTGATGGATGAGAAGTTTGTAGCTCATGAATACCTCTTGTTCCAGTACCTCTTGTACCAAACTATTGCGAGTTCTGAGAAATATTCTTAATCAAACATTTGGCTTCTTCTGGTGACTTTTCAATCAATGCACCTCTAGATGATGGATCAAGAAGATTCCTATCATTGTACAATAAGCCTTGATAGAAGAAGACAATAAAGTGATTCTCTCATATGGCTTGATGTGGGCAGCTGAAACATAGCTTTTTAAATCTTTCCAGTACTCGTAATGGGTTTCTCCAGATGATTGTTTGATGGCATAGATCTCCTTTATGATGGCTGTGCTTCTAGAGACGGGGAAGAATCTTTGCATAAATCATCTCACTAGGTTATTACAATAATCCACATCTATAGGTTGTATACCATACAACCATTATTTAGCATATCCTTCCAATGAAAATGGGAACGCCTTCCACTTTACTTGTTCCTCAGCTACTCCACATGGTCTGAAGGTTGAGCAGACATGTGTGAACTCTTTAATATGTTTGTTGGGATCTTCACCTGCCAAGCCATCAAACTTTGGAAGAAATGGAATCATGTTAGGTTTCATCTCAAAATCATTTTGTAACACTAGAATGGAAATTTGATTATTTTGATTAAGGAATTTTGGGGAACAAATGTCTCTAAGATTTGGGTTTTGATTTCCAGCTATTATGACAGGCTTGGAGTGAACACTTAAAGTTTCACTCGAGTCTGTAAGAGAAATTTCCTCAAATTCAGGTTGAAATTTGAGGTTTCTAAGCCTATTCAACAAAGTTATTTCAATTTTAGTATCAATAGGGAAAGGTTCACTATTTGAGGTTCTAGTCATGCAATTTTGGAATGAAAATAAGAAAAGAGAAAAGAAAGAGAGAAAAAAACTGTTGTCACTACCTCCCCGACAACGGTGCCAATTTTTGACACGTTCCTGTCGTGGGGTGTGACAAAAACAAATAATACCTAAGTTAAAATGTAGTGTAGTGGTTAAACTATGTTGTCTCCAGAGAGGAGTGCACAACAATTATGTTTGTCACTTAAATTTAAGAAAGAAGAAAAGGTTGTTTTTGAAATTGTTTGAGTTGAAAAATAAAGCAAGAAATAAAAAGAAAGGTTGAACACTAATGTATGAAGAGAGTGATGAGTTCAGGGTAGGATCACCTTTTTCAATGTCATCATAGTCATAAATATCATTTTCCCTCTCTTCCTATTGAATGAAAAATGATAGAATCCTCGATTGAGTAATCAATCACCTTTGGTTGAAGAAAGAAATGAAACTCACTTCTATGTGCATGGAAGTTCATAAACAATCCCTAAAAAACTAAGGCAAGTAACGATCTGAAATTTTTGATCCTTATAACTCTATAAAAAGTTCACTAGTTCCACACACGTGCCAATGATCGCTAGACACTCACCACGTAACACAAGATGCTCGATCGAGACAAATTGCACTAGGCGGAGGGAGATTAAAAGTCTTTAACCAAAGATATTAAAAATGAATACACAAAACTCAAAAAACGATCACATTAAGATAATTGGAAAAAATTGATAATATAAGTCATTAAAAAAAAGAATTTTACATTTAAGCACAAATCTCCGACATTACAAAAGTGATACTCTCCCTTCCCCGATCACTCAAGGTTTTACCCCTACATGTGAAGGGTGATAGAGTTGAAAGGGGAAGAATAGATCATGAAGAAACTAAGTAAAAAGAAAATATAAAATATAAAGAACTTAAAGAAATCAATCCTTCAGAACAACACCTCTTGCACCTTCTTCAACCTCTTTGAATGGAAGTGAACACTCTTATTTATAGACTTTTGGAGTTGAGAATTTCCCTCCAAAATTACTCTACCAAAATTCTGAGTCCGGTTGTCATATTAAATGGTTGGATTTGGAAATTGGTACTTCTTGAAAGTTGTTCCTAAATCTCTCCTTTGTCCACAAACGAAATTTCATCTTCATTGTCTAGGAAATGAAGGAGTTATTTCCACCGCACTCAAAATATTTTATTATTCCAGACAAACTTTTTATATTCCAATATGTCGAGTTCAAACGGATTTATGGACTTGAGAATGAAAGAATAATCCATGTAAATATCAATGAAACTTGTTAATACGGATTTATTCTAGATCCATGTAAAATTTCAGCTCCAATGGTTCTTCCATTTATGAGATATGCGCCCAACAATAAATTTATGCAGTTCTGTGCACAGTTTTTGAGTCCTGACTTGTGAGCTAAATTTGAGCTTCCAAATGATGGATTGAGCTTTGGGTATAGAAGGATAAAATGACGCCCATGAGTATAGAAAGCCTAAAAAAAGGAATCATACAATTTGGATCACAAATATAAAATATATGTCCTAAATATAGAAGTTCCACAAAACTACTAAATTTCTAGAATTAACCAATTTTCACAATTAAGCCCACAATTCACCAAAACACTAAAATGATAAAAATAAGATCAAATTGATTAATTGGAAGGAGTTAAATCATTGAAAAATATATGAAAAATAATGAAAATATTATCTCTATTATATACCCAAACACCATACTAGTCTAGTGCCTTTGGAAAAATTGAAACATAAATACTGGTATATAAATGAGATATATTATCTCCCACTATGTTCTTCTTGACTCTAACCCTTCTTAGAAACACAAAAAAAAATATATCTTCATAAAATGGGGGAAAGGAAACATAAAAAGGGGTGATCTCAGATGCTCAGTAAGGGTTAAAAAGGAATACATGTAAGCATAATCATAAGAATAAGGGCATGAGAACATGATTAAGAAAATAAAAGATCATACCCTACATATCAATGATCATAAACATGAATCATGGAATAAATATTGGATGTTCATAAGACATGAATAATAATTAAATAAGTAACATAATCCATGAAATAATAACATAGGAATAAAACATGGAATTTTGGAAAACAAAAAAGTATATAATATGATTTTCATAGTAGTCAAGGCATTGCTACCAAAGAAATCTTAGTGGACAAAGTCCTTTACAGAACTGGGTTCACTCCCCATTTTAGCCCTGTATTACTAAACCAAGTTCACTCCTCATTATATCCATGTAATACTGAACAGATTTCACTCCTCGTTCCACCCATTTCTATCTCATGAGATATAAATCTTTACCCAATATATTGGAGGGAGATATAGGTCCCACCCATCTCATAATGAAATCATACATACATGTTCCAAAAATTCATAAAAAATCAAATCATAACCCATGAAATAAAATTTGTGTCATAAAAATGTAATCATATCTTAACCTATTGAAAAATATAGGTTTCATAATCATTTCATCAAAAGAATAACCTGTGAAAAGAAGTGGTTTTCAAAAGCATGTAACCTGTGGAAGATAAATGGGTGTTATAAAAATCATTACATCAAAACATAAACCATTAAAGAAGAAATATGAATGGAACCTTTGGATAATTTCTTAAAAGGGCATGAGTAACATAAATAGATGTCATATTATATGGAAAATAAATTGTAAAGATATTTTGAAAACATTTCTTGAGGAAAATATACTTTTTGAGTTTGAAAAAGGATCTTTAAAACATAAAAACCTTTTTAAAACCATTTTCTTGAAAATAAACTTCATATCTTATAAATAAATCTTTAAAAAAATTTTGGAAAACTTTTTCTTTGAAAAAATATAAAGAGATATTGAAAATATTTTAAAAACCATTTTCCTTGAAAACTTATAAAAGGAGCTTGAAAATGTTTTGAAAATAATTTCTTTTAAAATACTTTGAAAACTTATAAATAAGGTTTGAAAATAATTTGAAAACAATTTTCCTTAAAAACATATAAAATAATCTTGAAAATGTTTTGAAAACAATTTTCCTTGAAAACTTATAAAATAATATTAAAAATATTTTGAAAACAATTTCCCTTGAAAACTTATAAAGTAATCTCAATTTGTTTTTGAAAACAATTTTCTTTAAAAACTTATAACGGAAGCTTGAAAAAATTTTCGAAAACAATTTTCCTTGAAAAATTATAAAGGATTCTTGAAAAAAAATTTAAAAACAATTTTTTTGAGAATTATTTTTATAAAAAAATTTTCTTAAAAATTAACCTTTTACACATGAAAATTAATCTTCATAGAATTGTTGGTGGATAAATCTATACATGTCATACGAGGTAAGAAGAAAATTACTTTTTCATGGTAAAAGGTTAGAAAAATGCCTTGGTTAGAAAGTGATAAGAATATTCCTTTGAAAACATTGGTAAAATACAAAAAGGGAAAAATTTATTTTAATGATTATAGGATAACAATATAATATTCTTGGAAACCCTTTTTTAGAAAATATGGTTTTGAAGGAACATAGATTTCTAACTGAAGATAAGGTAGAGTCAGTATTTCTTAAAACACTTTATTACCTATCTTATGTACCAAAGAGTAGAAATATGGTACCAATAAATTAATAAATAATGAATAACAATAGGAGAATAAAATTTATGAATGTTCTTGAGATATGTATCATAATATTTCATCAAAGGAATCATAAACATAAATAATCTTGAAAAGTGATGAGATTTTTTCAATAAACTCTTACCATTTGGTAAATTTGAACCATACTCCAAATGTAAGAAAATTAAATTAAATTATACTTAAAATATCATGAAAATAATTATATTTTTGATATAACATTTAAAAGGAAGTATATACAGCTCATGGAAAAATATTGGTGCATAACATGACATGTGTCTCAAAGAAGACAAATTGAGGCAACATTACTTTACTAATTTGGTAACTTTTGAAACATAAGTCCCATGAAATGAATGTCATAAAATAGATATGTAAATACCAAAAATTTTAAGTATAATAATCATATAATACATCCATGGGTAGTATACACACCACACAAAATGAATGGGTGGTGAATAAAGCATGTATCTCATGGAAAAAAAAGTGATATGAAATTCCCTTACCTTGTGCCTTGAATCTCATCACACTCATTTAAATATCTTGTATAATAAATATAAATTTATTATAAATATATAAAAAACCATATTCTTATATCTAATATCATATATAGTTTTTTCATTACTTTATATTATTCGCTTTTTAACAATTCTATGTTAAGGTTTCACTTCGGGCAATATTTTCTTTGTTCTTCACATGCGTCTTAATTTGTTATATCTTTGGTCATTATACTTATATCATGATTTAATGAATTTAAACCATGATATAAATATCATTTATATTCTATAAATGTGTATTATAATAATATACAGAATATAGAAGTATGAAATGGAATACACCGTTCATGGAGACGGTAGGCCGTACGTACGCATGAACACTGTTTCCGTTTAATTGTCATATTGAATGAAAGAAGGTAAATGAAATATATGCATATATATATATATATATATATTTATATATATAATTATTAAATTATTATTATTATATCATATATATAATATAAGTTCACTAAACCCATCCTTAATACATTTCATGTAGTGTGTGAACGAATCACATCTCTTTGAGGGGGCTGTAGTCCACACTTCCTCAAACAAAATTATCATATTTACACCAAATGTAAAGTATAAAGGTATGTGTTATAAAAGTATTATATTATCTTAAATAAAAAATAAATATAATATATAACATATATAAACATACTTTCCATCATAATTTACACCATGAGAGGTGGTAAAGAAAAAATAAACAATCATCATTTAGTGAGGCATTAGTTCACCATAAACGTAAACAATATGTTCGTTACCCATTAGATAGAGGTGTGTGTAAGTGTAGATTGAAAACTTATCATAAAAAATATCAATATATTGAGGATATTGTTTTTTTGTATAATCATGGAATAATATGAATTGAGGTGGTGGATAAAGAAAACATAAGAAAGAGGCATGGGGGAGGGTGTTACCTCTAAATCGGGTTACTCCTTTTAGTTTGCACCGAAGGGATTCCTTATAAGACTTTATGACCAAAGGGAGGATTAAAGGAAGAATTGATGGTTTTTTGGAGGACATTTGATCAGATCTTGGATGAATCTAAGTGGTTTGAGAGATATAATGAAGTGGAGAAGAAGAAGCCTTTTTTATAGTGGAGGAGGAGTGACACTCTTATAAATCTTTGGAAAAGGAATTCCATACATGTTTTTTACATGCCAAGTGGATCCAATAATGGAAAATATTTTATAAAATGGAGGATAAGGTCTAAATATATCCATGAAATGGATCTTTGACAAGTTTCTTGGTCATTTTGAGTCATAAATTTAAGGTTTAGTCCCTAGTTAAGCTTAATTTTACCTTAATCGGTGTAATTAATTTTAATTACTTTCACTAATATTTTTTTGTCAAAAAATAAGTTGAAATTATTATAAATTATAAATTATTATTATTAAAAATATTAAATCTAATTTTCCAAATACTAATCACATAAGTGGCATAAATTAATTTAAATTTAATCCCATTGATGGGATGACACTGCAGGCTTTTAAAGTAAAAATGATCAAAATATTGCTAAGTTTTTATATCTAATTTCAATGTGAAATTGGTACAAATTAAATAAATTGGATTTATTGATAAAAATATTATCTAATTAAACTTTTAAACGAATTTAAAATATAATTAACCTTATAAATAAATTTGATGAAAAAGCAGTTTTGAACTAAAATTCAATATTTTTTAATATTTATTAAAAATGAAACTTTACAGAAAAAATACAAAAATTTTAACCTAACATAATTATTATGTTATGATTTCATATATGAATTTTATTTTTACACATTAAATCTATAAAATTTACAAAAAATTTATTTAAAATGGATTCACCATTAAAAGGTGGTAAAAAATACCTTAAAAAAATATATGTTTTTAAGAAGAAAATTGGGTTTGTTCTTATCTTATGCCTATAAAATCTATTGGATGAATTTAAAAAATATTTTATTGAATATATAACATATATATTACATTAATATTTCTCAATAATGGTAATTGATTTAATTTAATAGGTTAAAATAGCTTTGTGACCATTCAAATATTAATATTTTTCTTTATATTGAATTGGTTTTCATATTCATTTATAATTAATTAGTAACCTATGAATTCATATTTTATTTTTGTAAAACATATATCTTCCTAAATTAGTTAATAATATTAATAACTTCTAATTTAATATCTAGGTTATTTATTATTATATTAAATAATAATATTTTAATAATATATTATTGTTTGGTAAAACTCGGTCATGCGTGTTAATCAGGCCATCAAGGAAAATAATTGTTGTGTGTAATGCAAGCTAACCTTGGTGTTTCGTGAATAGAAAGATAAAATTTATGCTATGTGTAGTGCACAATTAACTTGGTGTTGCATATAACGTAATCCAAACATATAAAATAAACCATTTTTAGTATTGCATGAAATAAAAAATATCAAAAAGATTTAATTAATTTGAAAAAAGTAATTCAAAAAATCTTGGGGTGTTACAGTATCAATTATATCTGATCGGGATATGCGGTCTACCTTAAATTTTTAGAGAAGTCTTTAGTGGGATCTGGATATAGAGTTATGTTTCAACACTACTTATCATCCTCAGATAGATAGTTAATATGAGAGGACCATTCAAACTCAAGAATTCATGTTGAGATCTTTCTCTATGGATTTTAAAGGTGGTTGAGATAAATAACTTCCTTTGGTGGATTTTTTTTACAAAAATAGCTTTCACACCAGCATTCAGATGGCCCCTTATAAAGCCCTCAATGGTAGGAAGTACAAAACTCCAATGTGTTGGAATAAAGTTATAGAAATAAAGATTTTGGGACCTGATCATACTGAGGAAATATTAGAGAAGTAGATCCATTCAATAACACATAAGAGTAGTTTAGAGTTGATAAAAAAGTTACACTGATAATTATCAGAAATATCTGGAGTTCTAAGTTAGTGACAAGGTGTTCTTATGAATATCTCCCTAGAAGAGGGTGATGAGATTTGGAAAGAAGGGAAAAATAAGCCCTAAGTATATCATTCCTTTTAAAATTCTTGATTGTATCATGATAGTAGCTCATCAGTTGGATATTCCACTGAATCTATATCAAATTAATGATATATTCCATGTAACTATGTTATGGTAGTACATACCTAATCTTTCACATGTACTAAACTAAGAGGTAATACCACTAGATAATAATCACTCTTATGAAGAACAACTGGTATATATTATGGATCGTAGAGATACAGTGTGATGAAACAAGACTACTCACTTGGTCATAGTTTTGTGGTAAAACCACCAATTTGAGGAAGCTACGTGGGAACCTGAGGATGTGATGAGGTAGAAAGATCATCATCTATTTTCAATAGAGTGATAAATTTTAAGGGAAAAATAATTTTAAGGGGGGTAGAATGTAACACCCTGATATTTTTATGAAACATTTCTCTTTAAGTAATTTTATTTCTTTGATAGCTCGTGTTTCATGCAACAATGAGTCCGGATGAACCACGTAACATTATTAAAATATTATGTGTCCATTATTGCCTGACCATTGAATTAGTGGGTATGGATAGTAATAACTAAATTATAAAAATTATATTCTATACAAATTTATAAAATGAATTCATTAGTTATCAAATTATTATAATTTAAAAAAAATATTTGAAAATAAAAGTGATGCTTTTTTCTAAAAAAATACAGTTATGAGCACAATGTTTTTATATTAATGAGTTAAATTAATCACTATTGATAAATGATTTTAATGAAATGTATATATTACTTAATTTATCAAATTTTTTAAACATTCAAGAAATATTTTTCTAATTATAGGATATGAAAAAATCTAGTTTAATGCTTAAAAATTTATTTATTTCTAAAAAGTAGTTTTTGTCACATTTTTCACACAAACATTAAAATTATTTTTTTCCATTTATAAGTATTTAATAAGAAAAAATTAATCACTTATTTAGAATCTTTATGTTCAAATTTCGTAAATAGACCCCTTTTATTTTTGGTCAATATGAATAGTAATCATGGTAAAATTTATCACCCTGATAAAGGGTAAATCAGGTTAATCTAGATTATAAATAAGTGATACAACCATAATTTTTCATCCTAATTATTATTTTATTAAGTTAATTAGACTCTTAAAAATTTTTTCTTGAAATTTATTTTTTTAAGGGACACTTTTCCATGAAAATGACTTACATATTAATTAAATCAAATAAAGTTACAAAATGTCACTCCCTTAGTTTTAAATATTCTTTATGTGTTCACATATAGGATAAAAATATCTATGAATGAATATTAATATTAAATTTGTGTATAATGAAATTATATTTAAAATTTTAGGTATTATATAATTACCTTAAATGCTTATGAAATGCTAATAAAGTATTTATTCAATTAACATGAAAATAAAATAAATGATTTTGAAAAAATTAAAAGGTATATAATTTGAGTCATTTATAGTGTTCCATGGATTTTATAGGTGAATATGAAATATTATTGTTTTTTTAAAATATTTCATTTGAATTACAACTTCTTCTTTATGTATTTTAAGTCAAATTAAATGAATAATGTCAAAATTGACAATAATGATATTTTATCAAAATAATATATTATTAAATTATTTAATAATCATAAAAATATTTAAATAATTCAATTTAGCTATTATATGGTCTAAAATGTTATAAAGTTTCCAATTATGGTCAAATTATCACCTTATAATTAAAAATTGTGACCCTTTAATATTGAAAAATTTGTTACAGAGATAAAATTAAAATTGGTTAACTAAGGGTTAATCAAAATTATAAGGTTTAAAATGACAAAAAAAATTGTTTAAATTATATTGGTTGATGGGAATAAAACCCTATACTACCTTATTTTCTAATCCTTTGCCATTTCGAGTCATTTTTATTTAAAATGTATTTATTATAATTTAATCTTTCGAGAAGTTACAAAAGTGCCCCACACCTCAATTATAGAAGGGAACTTCATCCCTATCTTATTTACACCAATTTGAGCCTTATATATTGAAATAAATATAAAAAATAATCTTATAAACTTTATTATCTACATTATATATGTTTTTTTCTTCCGAAAATTCTAACCCTAGATCCCTTTATAGGAGATCTAAAGGATTTGTTTTAAAGAATTTGTAAATATCCTTAACTGATCACTTTAATTTCTACTATTCTTTATCTCCTATAAATCTTTGGTATTTATCATAAAATAATAAATTAAGTTTCATAAATATGATTAAATGTTATTATTATTATTAAAACACTATTATGAACCCTCTTTCCCATCAAATAAGAAGTGAAAGTATCTCCTGTGCGTACGGATGACTTATCGTCTCCACGCAATGATACAATTCATTTTTCATAATCATATTTTATGGATGGGTATTATTATGGGTATAATTATTATATATTATATTTTATGAAATAATTATACTTATGGATTTATAATATCACATCTACGAACTCACCATACAATCCTTTGGGAAATGACAGCGTTGTTCGTGCGTACGTGTGGACTACCACCTCCACAAAGCAGTCTGATTAATTTTTCATTTATATTTTAATTGGATACCAATGAAGAGTAATTTAATGAATATATATGATATAAAAATAATAATATTAATCCGTGTTGATATTCACCTTTCTTTAATTCCATCCATCAAAAAATTAAGACCGTGTTCATGCGTACGTATGACCTACCATCTCCATGAACAATGTATTTAATTTTTCTATATCTAAATTTTATGGATTAATATAAAGGTATATATATAATATTTATATAATTATTAGTGTGATTTATATTATTTAATCAAGATAAGTTTACAAGTATCATAACTACTAAACTGAAATACCCATGATAAACGAAACATTTAACACCCGTAAATGATGATTTTAATAAGGAATTATTGATATAAGGGATTTAATAAATGTTATAAAGGGATAATATATTATATTATAAGTATGAACATGACTCTGGTATAGAATTATAATAAATTAAAATTTATTATATTGTTGGTTAGAGTGCTTTTAAAGCAAGGAGAACTTGAGATAAGGATTCTATGTCCCAATCATCATGTTTATCAGGATTGATTATGACTATGCCTTCAATGATGAAATATTACAATATAACTATAAATAAACTTATGAATTTTCTTATACTCCATTTATTTCATTAAAATATATGTTTTACTTTAATTTTCCTCATCTTATGTACTCAATAGATCGAAAATATGTTTTTAAGGAAAACTGACTTCATTTCTATCTTCATCCAAAAAACCTTTTCCTTCCATGTCCATGTTTTATAAAAATGTTTTAAAGAATGTTTTTAATATTATAATACAATTTTTAAAATATATTTTTACCCATGCTTTAATTTTTATATTTTTTTTGAAAGGAATCTTCTTTTTTATTTTCGAAATGAGGAACTTTGTGACTTTTATGACAAAAATTATGGATGAAATGATTTTTTAACTTATATGGAATGAAACAATTATCCCAAAATATTGATTAATTTTTGATTTGAATATTCCTTTACATGTATACATGTTTCTTCTCCAATAATTTTTTTGTTTTTTTATTTTTTTTAGTTTTTTAAATAAGTGACTTCAAAATGGAAAGGTTATTTTCCTGAAAAATGATTTAATGATATTTTAATGGTATTTCTATTCATCAAAGACAGAAACACTTAATTTAACTTATCATTTACTGAGTATATGATCCATGGATACCATATTTTTTATTTCTTTAGATGGTTTATCAATATGATGACATAATTTTTGTGAAACCAATTTCTTTTCCACTGGTTATAGTATAGTGAAATGATGAAATTATTATGGAACCCATTTCTTTTAAATGGGTTATGTTATGTTGAAATGTTCATGAAACACATTTATTTTCATGGGTTTTTATATGATGAATACTATACAATCTTATAGAACACATATGTATGATTTTTATTAAGTGACGGGTATGACCTATATCTCCCTCTAATGTATTGGGTAAAGATTGATATATCATGAGATAAATAGGGCTAGAATGGGGATTGAAACCATTTTAGTAAGGGACTATATCCACTATGATAGTCTTCGGAGTGAACCTTGACTACTATAATAGTTTGGGGAGTGAACCCACTCCACTATGATATCCTTTTCAACGAGCCTTGACTATAAAGGAAATGATTTTTTATGGTTATGTGTACGCTATAAACCAATGTATTATGAATTTCTTAATCTTTATTGGTTTATGTTCTTTTATTATCTTATGATTCATGTCTTATAAACTACCAATATTTATGTGATGACTTAATATCATTATCTTTGATTAAAAGGAATGGTTTTCAAATGTTAAGATCATATTCTTATACCCTTATGGTCATTTTATACTCATGTGATCATTGATATCTCACTTGTTTACCCTTACTATGTATATGAACTTACCCTTTCTTATGTTTCCTTTTTCTAGGTTATGAAGAAAGGTACTAAGTATAATATGTTTAATAAGGGTGTTAGTTATAAATAAATATGTTGTAAAAGGTGTATATATTTTATAAACCAATTATTTATGTTTTCAAGTTTCCAAAGATACTAGACCTAAATGATTCTAGCATGTATTTAAATATTATGTAATTAATATTAATATATTAATATGTAATATCAACATATGAAAAGTATGGATCATTATACCAACACTAGTCGAAGTAGGCTAGGTCAGGTATCATGTTTTATTTGTTAGTAGATTATAACATGGCTTGATTATTTTTATGATGCATGTTAATGATTTTGTTTTTTTCATATAGTCACCTGATATATTGTTGAATATCATAGGGGTGTTATCAGTATTTCCCTACTATGTTTTATAATCACACACTACTTGTGCACCTTAGTTGATGTAAAAAATTTAGGTATGGCATACAAGATTGAGTGAGGACACATGTACAGGTGGTCTGGATATAGTAGTTTGATAAGTATTTAGAGACAAGAACCAATCCAAGATCAGGATTTTGTAGCAATGGATACTTTTATTATTTATATTTTTTATTGTTATAAACTCACTATAAATTCCATATACTTACTCTAATATTCTATTTATTAATATTTATTTATATATTTTTATTTCATGTTTGTGATTTTGATGGTATAGTCTCCTTAACATTATTTAAAAACCCCCATCACTAGTTAGATACCTATAGAAAATGGTGAGGTTGGCCCAAGGTCATATATAATTCCCCAACATTGTCCCCATATGGGTTAAAGGTCTGAGATAATTAGACTATGATATAAGAGAATTATTTTGGTAGTATTACTAATTTATGCTAGATAGATAGATATAAGATGGGTTAAAACTTATAATTGATGCAATTTTTATAAATAGCTAACACATGTATAGTGAAAATTCATGTTACTAGGTAAATGATATTTTTATTATTGGTTTCGACACTTTTGGTCTTATGATTTCAATAAGTATGATGTATTGGTTATTGATTTAGTATTTTTCTCTTTACCCAGAGTGAAAAGTGGTGTGTGAGAATGAATTGTATATAAAATATAGGTTCTATTAACATGTTCATGACAAATTTTTATAAGAAAAGTATTTTTTAGAAATATATTTTGTAAAAATGGTTTTTTCATAATTAAAATATCAATAATAAATTATTTTATGTTTTTTTAATAACTTATTTGAGGTGTGTTAATTAGATGAAACCAATAGTAATAGTTTTTTGTTTTTTATTGCTTTGATATTGATTGATATGCACCTGTGGTATAATGAAAACACTATTATAGATGGTATAATAATATGGATCCTGAGGTATGGTTCAATGTGGGCATGGGAATATTTGGTGGTTTAAAGAACCTTGATTGACTAGTTTTTCCTATGGATTGCAGTGGTTATATGTGGGATTATAAGAACAAATAATGCATTGTATGGTATTCAATTATGTTTAAAGTTAAATATAAATTAGATTTATAGCTTGATTATATAAGTGTATGAGCCTAATATTTAATAGATTCAAATTTTTGTGGATTAAGTCAAGTACGTTAGTGGCATAACGAGAGACTTTTTCAATTATACTCAAGATAGATTATGAGGTCCGAAGATATCTTATGAGAATGGTTAGTTCAAGAATGAGAGTTTATTTGAGATAAGTTAAGATTGGGTGGATACTTTACATTTTAGAATGAAAAATTTGTGATATGTTGATGGTAGATTATTCTCATCAAACATATTTCCTTAGGTTCACTGGGAATGAAATAAAAAACAATGCCTCTTAAGATATGTGATTGACATGCTTGAAATGAAGGATTTATTGATCAAGTGTGTGATCCTAGGATTGATGGGATAAGACTCATGCATACATTTTTTGAATTATATAATGGGGTAATATTAGAGTTTATACCCTCATATGGAATAATTTTATGGATATCAATGATAGTCATGAAACATTGTGAGAAAGGTTCTCAAGATTCTCTTTTTCCATTAGAGCAGGAGAGTGAGTGTGCATAAGACTTAAATAGTGAGGTCATTATGAAATTTTTTAGTTCATTTAGAATACATTAAAAAGTTCCTTGATATGTATGTTATATTTAAATGAGATATTCATTAGGTTCTTTGAGAACCATTTGGGTTATTAGACTTTAGAGGTATAAGTGTGTTTGGGTTAGAGTCTTGGACTCTATATTCTTTTGACTTCTTGCTGAAATATCATGGGGACCTAGTGAAACTTAGGGAATAATCACACCTATAGTATTATCAGGTTGAGATAACCCATATAATGTTGTGATATAACTTGTATTAACTAAGGATCAGATGAGGGAGTCATTCTGTTAATGTTTCATTGTGCATAGTCAAGAGAAAAGATTCTCTGGGGTAATCGAGTGTGGACTGACTATTATTAACTATTGGAATAAGAATGTGATTAGTTTAAGTGATAAAAATACTTATTTTATTTTATAATGTCTAATGTGGTATTTAGGTTCAAAATTATGTGATGATTCACAACCTTCTAATGACAATGATATACCATGAGATGATTATTGAATTTTATGTAATGCTGATATGCTGGATGGATCAACATGTATGGTGGTAATTTTTTATAATTACTATAGATATATTGATATGTAATATCAGTGAAAATAATTAGAATTATCTTGGGATAGTTTTTAGTTTACAATAGGTGGGAGTATAGGCATCACGAGATAATGGTTGACATCACTACTTTTGAGATATATCCATCAAGAATCTGTTGTTGTGGTGATGGATCACTAGCCATATTAGATAGTGATATCATAGAGAAAAATGATTTATTTTTTCCCTAGTATGAGGCATGGTATGGGTTTAGTAGAATAAAATAAGTATGGATCTTATGTGATGGTGATCAGGTAATTATGATATTTAGGCTAGATGATCCTTGGGGATTAGTGATAAGGGAAGTCATATAGTGGACATAACATTTTTGATTGATCAAGGGTATGATCCTTATTTTAAAAGAATCATGGAAAATATTAAAGATTTATTGGAGGAAAAACTAAGGATTTTAATCATATCCAATTCCTAAGAAACTCCAAATTTAGTGATAGAGATGTTTTTTTTCAATGGAGCCTATGTATGTTTCCACTAATGTAACATTGGAATTTGATGAACATTCCATGTGTAACTAAAATTGAGAGAAATCATGGTACCCTCAATGAAAATATAACGATTAATAAACTAAATTTGGTGATATTTAATTAAATTATTCAAAAAAAATAGTGATTAGAAATTAGTTATAGATATTCAGGAAAAAAACATGTGCAACTTAGAGTAGATAAAATTATTCCATAAACTATAACCATTGATCATGGGCATCAAATGACTCAAGTTGGATGATTTCTTGATATTGTTAGTATTTATAAATCATGAATGAAATAATAAATTGGTGTTTAGTGTATGTATCCATTGATAATTTGAGATAAGACAATCTATTGTGATAATAGTAAGTGTTTTTCATACATGGTTGGTCATGTTAGAACTAAATTGAAAACGATGCATCATTTAAGAAATGACTGGTGCATGTATCATTCCTAGGTGAGAGGATTTAATAGAAAAATAATTTTTCAAGATTATGTGAATTGATAATATGATATTATCAAATATATACTTGGAATAAAAGGTGATATTTCATTCCGATGTATGGATAAAAATTTGGGAAATAATCTAGGATATTTCTCAAGGATGAAATTTTTTTTGGTTGGTGCTGATCCCACTTTGTTTGAGCTGTATTTGTTTTCAAGGAATGATTTTAAACATTTTTCAATATGTTAATGAATAATAATTATCTTGTATGTTAAATGAATTATGAGAAATCAAATTTTTTTGAAGAAGATATTCCAAGAATTATATCCAATCATATTAAGTGAATTAATATTGGAATAAAAATATTGAAAGTAGTGTTTAGTATTCGTGCCTTTGAAAGATTTTGAGATATATTTATTATTGGATGTAAAATATCATTTGAAGTATTGGGGATTTATATCTAGTTCTTAGATGAATTTTGAAGAAAATATAATAAAAATAAAATAAACCTGATTTAGTAGATTATTGGTGATGTATTCCTCATTGACTAAATATAATGATACCATTATTCTAGGATTTAAGATGATTATTTGAAGAAGAAAATAATATGTAAAGAGAGATGAGTTGATATAACATTTTGTGAGTATGATAATGGATCTTCCATGAGGATATAAATCATTCATATTCCTTTTATGAGATAAGGAGTGACAATGAGTCGCATGGTAGGAGGAGCTATCACGATGGTCATATAGTAGGAGTCTTGGAGATCAAACGAAGAACAGGGGAAGAAGAATCATTGTATAGAGGAAAGATAAATAAGACAATGGAACGTAAAGTGTTATTCTAATAAATAAATATCATGATGTCTATCATGACTCTTTCATTTGAGTTTTTTAATGAAGGAAAGAGGAATAAAAGAGAAAAAGAAGATGTTCATGGAGATTTTTAAAGATGTGTAGAACCAAATATAAAAATATGAATACATGATTCATGTAAGGAAGTATCCATGTATCTGTTTTCTTACATATAATAATCTATATATATGAATGGGTTGTGAACCTAAATACCCTGCTACATATATGAATTAGTCTTATAGATGAAAGAATCTGTGTATAATATTGGACCACATATACGAATGAATCTTTGAAGGCAAATGCATCACGTATGTGAAATCATGAAGATTAATGTATATGAATGACTACATATGGGAATTTTCTATATATAATAATCTCCTATGAATATGAATTTTGATTCATGATGGGTCATGTAGGTGGATTATCCATGTATCTAATTCCACTGCATATATGAATCCAGTGTAGGTAAATTCATGAGTGAAGTTCAACATGGATATTTATTTATAAGATTAAAAGTAAGGAAAAACTCATTGAAATGATAATCACAATGATTTTATTTAATCTATGATTTAGGTAGACAAAAATATCTAATGAATATTTGAGTTATTTCTCATGTATGAATAGAGAGAAGTACCTCAATCAGTGTTGTGATGAAGGTTCCATGACTGCGGAATGTTTATGCATTCATAAAGGATAGTAAATATAAAGCATATTTAATGGAATTAAGAATGAATAGTGTGTCAGGTTTATGCTAAAAATGAATAATTATCCATGATTTTATTTACTAGAGAACCACATATGATGAAGGAGTCATTTTGAATAATGTTTAAGCCGCGTTAGTTGTTGTATATTAACATACAATTATTATGTGTGGTTATTAGAGGCGAGGTTGTGGGATAATCCATATTAACGTGGGATAAGTTGATTTTGAGTCCTTAGGAATTTTAAATGATAATAATATTAAGGATGAAGATTGTGGATCTAGTCAAAGACCATGAAGGATGAGATCCAAGGGTTTTGAATTACCAATAATCTTGGTAATTAAAAATGTTGCATTCACATGGTATTTTTGAATGGATATAGAAGAGAATGATGTGGATAAAATATAATAGATCTAGTAGTTATAATTTTTATCACACCTATATATTACAGGCTATCAAAGATGAAAATGTGTTTTAAGATCCAATATAGAAACTGAAGAGAATATTTTCTAGTATCAAATAAGAAAAGAGAGTATAGAATCAGATCATTCATATACATTCTAAATATTAGAAGTGTAGAGAAGAAGATTTAGTTTAGCCTATATTTCATTGAATAAGAAGAAGAAGAAAAATAATTATCTGAGTTTTTCATGAACATTCCCAGATGAAGAAGGCTATATAGAGTTCAATTTTTATAGATAATGAAGGGTATTGAAACTAGTACAAGAGAACAAGGAGATTAGGATTAAGATTGTGTGTAGTATTGTGTATATAGGATAATAATATGAGGAGTTGATTACATATTATTGTACAATAAAGAATAAATGAAGAATATTGTAAAGAATAAAGCAACACTGCATCAATCAACTAATGTCACATCAAGTAGAGTGCTTTCTTTATGTTGAAAAGATCTTGAATAAGTTGAATGATATCTATAGAGTTAGTATAAAGAACTAATATAAGAAACATTTTCATAAGGTTATCACCAGTCTAGGGATTCATGATTTTTTTAGATCCAACCACATAAAGTTTAGGGATCCACCCTTATTCTCAAGATTATTTCCACGACAAACCACTGTAATTAGTACCTCATTATAGTGTATAATCTGTCTATTAGTGATCAACATACACAACAAGGACTATATACTCTTATTGAGTATAGAAACCTATAAAAACATCATGTTCCATTATTTAGTTGCTTTCATATACTTGCATATGTAAGGTAAAATAGAACAAGTGAACCAAGATCTCAATAGGTATAAGAGGTAAATGGATAAAAATTATCAATATGTTTAAAAAGTACTTAAAATTAATTCACCCCCAGTGTTATTTATATAAAAAATTGGTCTAAAAAATAGAGATTTTTTAATGAATCATTCCATTAAGTGATGGTATAATTAATAACTGGGCCAAACACCAATGAAACATGGGTTGATAAAATTTAAAATTTTAGAATATGGACTAAGGGAGAGACTTTTTATACTTTTTTAAAGTGTTAAGATGGATTGTTTGGTGGTAAATAGGTGATCAAAAAGTTCCCTGAGTAAATTATCAAAAAATTGTTAGTTAAAAAAGTTTTATGGTCAGGAAAATCTCTCTGGATAGAAAGGGGTGTGGGAGGGGGTCCCTCAAGATCCTAGTGAAGATATAGTTGGCACTTTAGCCACTTCTAAGCCATCAGGGGGTCCAAAATGGGATCTAAACCCCCACATAAAGTGGATGGATCTTTGGTTAATTGGGATATTTTTTTATAAAAAATATCTCCTCCCACTTTTATTCTTACCCACATAGACAAGTAGCCCCCTTCTCACTTTTCATTTCTATTAATCTTTATCTCTTTACCCAAGATTAGTATATTTTCCAATTAAAAATCCATTGGAAGATATGGAATCTTAATGGTGATACTAATTTAATCCCTATAAATTTGTTTGTTTATATATTTTTGGAGTCCATGTTCAATCATAAATCCCTAATTTTTTCCTCTTTGATAGATTCACTGATTTTTAGTGAACAAAAAAATATGAAAATAAAGATAATGGATGAGATAAATCTAATGGCATCATAATACGTGTTACCATATATATTAACAAATATATATCATGATTTGTGTGTGAGGAGGTGTGAAATCATGGGTGTTCAGGTTAGGGAGGCGTGAATAAGAATTTAAAACCTTTATAATTGATAGATAAAATAGTTGGAGCCTAATAAAATTAGAATGAAAGTTTCATACATGATTAATTTATTTTATGATTGAACTATTATTGTGTCACCCTAGGGCATGCAGATTATTATTTTTTGATTGACCTCAACCAAGTCACCAAGTATTGAATAAAATATGAGAATCCTAGGGGGTACCTCATGTAATAAAAAGTAATGTTTAACAAGTGTAGATTTTTTTGGTTGTTGGTTAAGTGAGTAGTTCACCTTTTGGGATGTTTTGAGAGGAAACGAGATTAGTTAAAAAAACTTGGATTTATTCATAATTTGGATAAAGGGTTTTTGGGTAGATAATTGACCAAGATTTCCATCTAAGGAAATTTATATAAAGTGAATGGGTCTGTTGGGTGAATTATAGTGGGTTGGTGCCTAATGAATGAATTTTCTAAGTGGGATCAGTTTGGGTAAAATAGTGAGCTATTCATATTAAAAATTTATTAAATAAGGGGTGATAATATATTGGATAATATTTATAGAGTGGATCTTGGAATGAAATATGTTAAGGAAGTGTTAGTATTCCTTATTTACACTGGGAAAATTATCCCACCCAAGGGGGGTTATGGGTTGATATTTGATAATGGGTTCCTTTTATGTGTTTATTGTATGGTTGGGTTTAAGAATTTATTATTGGAGGTTTTTTCACCATATATGTGATTAGATATTTGTTAGTAAAATAATTATAGATCTGGGTTAGGTTTTTGGAGACCGTATGATGTGGTATAACTTATGTGTGGTGAGAGGCCTAATTAGTTTAGATTAGTATAACTTATATGTCAGAATGTGGTGTAGTGAGTAATAACCTATGAACTTAGTGATGGGTAGGGAATGTTTATGGGTATAATGTTATGTATCTAGGATTAATGAGCTCCATGTGGCATAATATAGGATGTAGGAAGAACTATATGTGCTTATAACTATTATAGAGCTAGGAAAGTGTTGGATACTAGCCATGATTTAGGAGTGGGATATGTGATTCCATGTACATGTTCTATTTTAATTTATATAAACTCAGACTAATGGAGGGTGTACATGTTATTATTTTTTAATTGATTCAAATTATATGAGATGATAATGAACCATGTTACCTTTCCATGTAGTTTTTATCTAAAGGTTAGTCATGGATCCTAAGGGTTCGACGATTATTCTCATAGAACATGAAGTGTCGATACTAGGGACCTGAGGGTTAGTCTATTATTTTCCACTTTATTGATAGTATAGTCCTGAGGGTCACTATCATGATAAACATAATGATATCATAGGGGATCAAGGGTTAGTGTTGTGGAACCCATGATATGATTACCAACACTGGTTGAGGTAGGTAGGGTTGAACGTCATGGTGGCCTTATTAGCACATAATGGTCCAATAATTTTTTTATATTTTTTATTAATGATTTGATTACATTATAATGTATATATTGACATTATATATTGTATCATATCTTCGGGGCCCAATTAGAGATTTCATACATAGTTTTATACTCACACCCTATATGTGCACCTTATTTATGTTGACCATATATCTGGAAGGTAGTTTAGAGTGATGATCCATGTATATGGAATAATTCAAGTGTATCATGATAGGGTTTTGGAGAAAGGATCGAGGTAGGGAGAGAGATCTTTTAGTAATGTATCCCTATAATATTTGTGTTCTTTTTGTTAAAATCTAAAAATGAATAGTTTAATGGTTGATCCCTTCTCATTTTTATAACTTGTGTGTTATAGAATTAATTTATTTTAATATAGTATAATGATTTAATTATTTTATGGTTAGAATTTGACTACAAATTCCATATGTGTACTATATTATTCTATTTATTGATATTATATTTATTTATCTATTATTTTAAGATTATGATATCATGGGTATAATATTCCCAATGTTGTCCATAAACCCTCATTGTTAGTATATAACATCTCGCATATAGGGATTCATGCCCTTGGTTAAGAAACAATCCCTAACTTCAGCCCTGAGTATCTTGTAAACTTAAAATCATTATATCTTTCAAGTGTAAACCATTTTGAAATGAAATTTGTGTTTTCAAGAGTGTTGATTTATTAATAAAGGTATTTGATTCATTTATTTCTACCTTTACCTTATATTTTCTAGATTGCGATGATGACTATTTTTAATTAACCTCTTCTTCATCCTCATATTCAACCTCAATATATCCCCCTTGTATATTTTTAGGAGTTTTTAAAAATACATCCCCATGATTATCATTTTTCACTTCATGTTTAGAACCATATCCCTTGGATGTTCTTCTATAACTTACACCTTAAAGAAATTATAAATTTTGTTAATTTATTTATTAAAGCCTTTATATGCCTTTTTTCATAGAGGAACCAATAATATCCATTTATTCACTATATTTCCATACTTCTATAATTATCTTAATTGTTTTAGATAAAATTATTTCTCATAATGAATCTATTATGTTTAGATTTGATTTTATAATATACTGCATATGTTAAAGAGTTATCATCTCACAAGGGATATGTAAGTATTTATTCTATATAGAAATATCCACTTAATATCATTTCTCAAAAAATGGATCAATAATTCAATCTCAATTAACAAATTTCACATATTTTTTTTTAAAATGATGGTGCCTTGGTCAAAATACCAAAGCATTCAAATATATAAAGATGAAAAAGATTACAAAATTCTGAAATATGGAAATTTATTACAATATTGTTCATGAATTGGGATGAGATATGCTGAGAGGTCATCCATCCATGAAATATAATTGATAAATCCTTTATTGGAAAGACCATCCACCAACCTATTTTCCTTGTGGTAAGCATAGGTAATTATATGATTGAGCTCTATCAGATGTTAGAGGCATGCCATCCATCTTGCTATGAGGGGCCATTCCAAGTAAACCACCCCAGTCAAAGTGATTGTACGATGGTAGTGGAGTCAATTTCAATTAATATATTATTCCATCCTTTTTGATTGATGATACCAATAATGATAATGATGATGTACATATCTTCTTCTAAGGAGGAGGCAAAACCACACGTATCGTAACAACATCCCAAAATATGCACATTGTGATTCCTGTACACTACACCATAGCTAGTAGGGCCTGGGTTGCCTTTTGAGTCACCATTCACATTTATTTTGATCCATAAATGGAGATGGGGTTTCTAGGAAACTTACAACATACCTTTCATTTGAATGAATCTTCCTTTGATCCTGATCTGATGAAGAACAATAAGATCCTTGACGGAGTTGTGGAAGGTACCTGTTTTCATCATTCCAGCTTCCTTTATAGCAAAAAATATATTCACTTGATCTACATGAAGATTTAAAGTATTATTGTTGTGAATGATATAATTTCTCTAATACAATATGACATGAATAAGTTCAACAATAACAACAACAAAAGGCTATTCAAATTGAGGAGAGGCATCCATATCAGTGCTTCTTTGAAGATAAAGCCGAATAGAGTCTAAAGATGTCCATCTAAGATAAAAAATGTCAAATATTTAATTATATAATGTAGAAGCAGTATAAAAAGATAAGAACAGGTGGCTAGAATCCTCTCTGTGCTGATTACACATGCAATATTTAGAACAAAGTTTAATACCAAATAATTGAAGACAACAATTAGTGTGAATTATATTGTTGGATATTATCCAGACCAATGTGAATCTACAAGGTATAACCCATGGCTTGTTAAAGTTTTTATCCAAGAAAAATCTTATATTATATTTTGGAAATTATGATTTTAGTAAAGTTTAGAGTTTAGAACACCATTATGAGCCAGTTTCCAAACCAAAAAAACCATTAGTGCTGATAAAAGGGTAGTTGGTAATAATAGTTTTGATCTTATTGAGAAAATATATATCAGAAGAGCGTAGAAATTAATTTATGGATATATTTATATCAGTAGATATATTCATGGAATTTTTCATAGAGGAAAGAGGGTAACTATTCTAGTTATCCAACCAAAATTTCAAAGAATATTCTTTATTAACAATCCATCTAGAGTGAGACATGATTTTAGAAAACAAGTGATTGATGGAAGGATAGATATAAGAGTACATGTGAAAAGTCATACCTTTTCTAATATTGTTATAAAATCTTCCTCTAAGGAAATTCAAGGCCAAAGAATTATTTATTATAATGTTTCATGCGAGTTTAGCTTGATGTGCTTTATTAAAGAGGAAAATGTTCTTAATACTGAGGCCACCATTGTCAAGTGGTTTACCACAATTATTCCAAGAGATAGTGAAAATTTTCTTATAAAGAGTTCTTTCACTCCAAATAAAGTTTTTTATTTTACTGTTAAAATTTTTAATTAAATCAATAGGACATTTATAAACCATCTTGGAGTAAACCATTTTAGAAACAATGGTGTATTTGACAAGGCAAATCCGGCCTACCATTGATAACTATTTTCCTTTATAAGAGGGGAGTTGATTATTAATATGGTTGATAATATTAGAGAAGTGAGAGATTTTAGGCTTTCCCTAAGATATAGAAACTCCAAGTTACATGAATGGTAGGGATCCCACTTTTATACTAAGGTCATTTATAATACTAGTCTTTCTGGTTATAGGAAATATTTTTCAAAAGAAAATGGAAGATTTGTTCCAGTTTATGGATTTCCCTAACACCTATTCATATTAAGAGAGGGTATATTTGAGATTCTGAAAGTTCTATTTGTCTCCTTGAATGAATAAAATAATATTATCCATATACAAAAGGTGATAGGAAACAATTAGGTTTCTAGAGGAAATGATAAGCTTAATTTTAACTTGGTTAACCAGATTGGTGATAAGCCTGCTAAGGTAGTCCTCAACAATAATAAAGAGGATGGAAAAAAGAGGGTCCCCCTATCTGACACCTTTTGTGAAATTGAAATAGCCCTTTGGAGCACCATTAATCAAAACAAAAATGTGAGAAGAACCAAAAAGAGTTTTAATTTTGTTAACAAAAATGTCACTAAATCCAAACTTGTTAAGGACCCTGAAGATAAAACTCCATTCTATGGTGTCAAAAACTTTTCTACTATCAAGTTTAATGGAAATTATTCCTCCTTTATTAGTCTTTTTTAACAATTCGGTACTTTCAGAATCAATGAAGATGTAGTCCTAGATATTTATTTCCTTAAGGAAGCCAACCTGGTTCTATGAGAAAATTTTGATAGCAATAGGAGCAATCCTATTAGCTAAAATCTTAGAGATGATATTATAAATAGTGTTAATTATAGAAATTGGTTTGAAGAGATGAATTTACGAAGCATTCTTCACTTTGGGAATAAGAGAGAGGAATTGAGCATTAATCCCGTAAGGAAGGTAATCGTTAGAAAAAAAGGATTTAATCAATTTACAAACATCATATTGGACAAATATTAATAGTGTTGGAAAAAAGCATTAGTGAAACCATCAGGATTAGGGGCACTAAAATTTTTTAAGCTAAAGACCTCTTCTTTAATCTCATGTGTAATAGGAACATTAGTCAGGAGAGTGTTTTCATTGTCTCCCACTATGCTAGGAATAATGTCCAGATTTATGTATTTATTTAGATCAGGACTATTAAAGATATTGATAAAGTGGGAGACACCATGATTAACCAAACCTTCCTCATTATCAATGATGTTATATCCATCTTTAACGAAGGTAAGGGGTCTACAAACTTTCCAATATCTTTGAAGAGTGTTGTATAATTTATTGTTTCTATCACCATCAATGAGCTAATTAATTTTGAAGTTATATTTTCATAGATTATATTTTAAGGTGAGAATATAGTTTAATTTAGTGAAAATATCAATTTCTTATTTAGGATCATTAGAAAAATCATTTTTCGTAGAGTCAACCTAAATTTGATTGAGTGAATTTTCCAGGGAATAAATTTCATTATCGTTTTAGTTGAATCCTTATTTACACCATGAATTAAGTTTTTTATTTAAAAGATTTAATTTAATAATATAGGAAAAATCATTGTTATTATAGTTCATAGAATTATATGTGTCCTTAACAATATTTTCACAATCAATCACAGAGGTCCAGACATTATTAAATCTAAAAGGAAGGATAGGCTTGGAAAATATAGTGCTGAGACTAACTAAAATAGGGTGATGATATGAGTTTAGATGAGGTAGGGTGATGCTGGAAATGGTATATCGGTTATCTAGGGCTAGTATGTTTGTAAAATCACTATCAAGTTTACTAGCCATAACCCTATTATGATATCTTCTATACCAAGTATATTTGTCTCTTACAAGATTTATATCCAAGAGATTGTTGTCATCAATACAAGATTTAAATTCCTTAGAAGAAATGTTAGAGTGTGAAGGACCCATTTTTTCACTTGGTCTAAGAAAAGTACTGAAGTCTCTAGAGCTAATTCAAGGAGCTTGGATCTTGCTATTTAGAAAAGACAGATTTTTTTATATAGATCTTCTATCTTAGTACCTATTATTTCATATATAAAGGTGAATAAGATATGAAAGTTTTGCAAAGTCAGTTCACAAGTGAAATATTGAGTGTCAATATTAAAGACATGCACATTTTTTTAAAGAAGAGTGAGCAAAGATCCAAATATATTCCATAGAACTATTATTAGAATTAGCGCCTATAAAAACGTAACTAATTTTATCTAAGCTAGTAAAAATATAAGAAAAATTAATTTTAGGCTCATATATAGAATTTTTTTTGGTTTATGCATGAATAAAAGTCTTTTTAAAGTTGTGATGGTGTCGAAGTTAGGAATACCCTGAGTGTTACAATAAAGAATATTCATTTGGAAATGTGTTTGGGCCTGGCCCCCCCTTTATTTTTACCTTCGGATTTCTTATTCCTTGGGGATTTCTTGGGAGGTTTTATAGAATTCTCCTTTCTCCTTGGTGAGTTCCTATCATTTTTGACCTTGGGAATGTTAGGAGAAATAATATTATCATGTTTACCTATAATGTCTTATGTCTGATTTTTTTTGATTCTTCACCACAATATTGATGATTGGATACATAAAATTTGATCTATATGTCATCATAAATTTTAAAATTTGTATTTTTATCCTTGTTTTCTTTCAGGGTGCTACTGAAAACATCAATATGAGTCTGGTCAGGTGATGGAGTCCTCTGATTATATTCATGGTGGACTTTTTCATCTACACTTCACTGTTCAGTTGTGCCAACCACTATATTTTTAGTTACTTCAATAGGTTCATGAATACTTTGCACAAATGTAGTCGTGGTCTTAGAAAAGTTGCAGCTCCTATGCCCCTGGATCTCTACTATAGTTTCTATTCTTTGAGCAGAAACAATGCCTAAATATGAGTTTCTGTTCTCCTAGTTAGAGGCCCCTACCCTATCCTTTGTGCCAACCACTTGAGTTATAGGAAACTCAGTAGACCCTTGAATGTTATTCAAAAATATAGTCTTCAAGGGCTTAGAGATGTTGCTGTTAGATGAGTTTCTGTGCTCTTAGATCTCTATTATAGGATTATTGTCTATTCTCAGTTGAGCAGAAACAATGCCTTCTAAAGGAAAGTTCTGATCAATTACATCATCAAAGGGATTTAGAGTGACTTAATAAGCATCTATAGAGGGAGAGAATTTGACTTTTTGTAATACAGAGGTATTTACAGCCTCTAAGTTTCCTTTAGTGGTAGGAAATACAATGAAACCACCAGACATAGAGGCTTTATTATCAGTTACCTGAGAAGTATCTTTAATATTAGTGGGTTAAGAAGTGTTTCCCATAGACATGCCTTGATCATCATTAATATCATTAGCTTTAACCTCTTTAAAGGGTTTGTTATTTTCAATTCCTGATTCCTTTTTAGGTTTCTTAACAATGTCCATGACAAGAAAATCAATTTCATCAGCAATACCTTGTTCATCAATTTCAATATTCTCCTCTTCAACCAATTAATCCCATGATTGTTTAGGGTATCCTTTGAGTTGGATGGGTCAATAATCTTCTTCACCCATCTTTCATTTCTTTTTATGGTGGGGGGGGGGGGGAGGGGGTCAGTCTTCACCAAAACAGGTTATTTATCCTTCTTATATCTCTTGATTTCATTCTATTCCTTATATGTGGGTTTATTGACCTGATTTTTCACCACTATATAATTTATGATGGAGTGTCCAATAATCTTGAAATATTCACAAAAGGTTGGATTATGCTCATATTCTATCCTTACCTTAGCTCTGTAATCTTTAGTATTAAAAGTGATGACCTGAGGAAGTTTCAGTTCTAAATTTTATTCTACCATGACTCTTGAATATAGACCCAAATATCTATTCAATATTTATTGGTCTATATTTAATAGTACCCCAATGAAAGAGGTGATAACATTAAAGATTTTTGAGTGCAAAAAATACTAGTTAAGTCCATGCAGTTTTACTCAAATTTGGCTATTTAATTCCTTTGAGTGAATAGGTTGAAAGAAAAATCCCATTATAATAATTGAAGTAAACCAGATTTTGGTTGAATACTACCTAATTTACATACTCGATCTAAGTCTTCTTAGGAGTTTAGAATAATATTAAAATATCCTTTTCCCATAGGAACTAATTTCCAATTAGATGTTCCCAAATAGTGGGAAATTCTTGGTTTGAGATATGGTATCAGCCATAGTTTGTCTCCTTTTAAATAATAAGTTTGGCCAAGGACATAATACTTACACATTTAATCCCCCTTTTAAAGAGATTCAGGATCTTCCTCAACTACGAAGCCTCTATCATCCATCTTTTTGAATAGAGGATTCATTGATGAGGAAGTCTTTTAGAGGTCCAAACCCTTAAGCGCTTCAACAAAAGATATCCCTCTGGTTGGTCGAGAGGCATCATCGGGAAGAGCTTGGTCCTGATGAGCATTAAGTTCATTCTATTTGAATAATCTCTCCCACTTAGGATCAAAGGAAGCCATGAAGATCTAGATCTATCAATCTAGAGTTCATTCATAACTGAGTTTCAGTGAAGTAGGGTTTAAAATGTGACTGTTTGTAAGGTATCTTGGGGAGCTTCAAACCCTCCATCAATTATTCAATGATATAATGTTATTGAATATATGATTTGTTTCATTATATAACTTTGTTTTATTATAGATTCCTCATTGATGAAACCTTATGTTTAATTATATATTTATCTATGTCATTTTCTGTATTAATGGAAGTGAACTATATTTTATAATATGATTTCAAAGTATTGATTGTTTTTCACATTGATTCCTAGCAAGGAATTGTAACCTCTCACTCAAACCCATTATATACTTATTTTAGAATATTATTATAATACATGTCATTCCACTATAATCACTGATAAAAACTATAATATTCCACTTTGTGTCCCTTTTTGAGTCATAGGACCACACAAATATACGCTTACCAATTAGAAAAAAAATTAGTGCTATATTTTTCTTAGGTTTGTAGTAATTTTCACCATTATCCCATACATTCATATATTAATAAAAATCTCTCTTGGTATTCTCAAAAATAGAATAAAATTATAATCCTTTTACTTTATGATATTCTCCATGTTTTTTGATGTATATTGTAACATTCCACCCTAACATGACCATGTCAGTGATACAAGATACCGCATTGTCTTAAGTATTATCTCTAATAAACAAAAACTAGAAACCAACACTAAGGATTTAACATATTTTTTGGGAATCGATTTACCCTCTAATATATTTTCACAAATAAAATTGAATAAAATTAGGGGAACAAATAATGAAATGAAAAATACTACCGAACAACAAAATTTATACCTCTAAACAATTCCCTAAAAATTTCCTATATTTCATATAAATAAACTTAGTGAAAAAATTAACCTAAAAATATGTATTAATAAAAAATATAACTAAAATAAATTGAACATAAATGATGAAAACATACCTCTAAAAACTCCACCAATACCCTCTGAAATCATCACATAGATCTTATACTCTAACCCATAGCTACCCAGTGTCAAATATTATACCTAAGTTAAGATTACTATAACTACATTCTCATAAGTTATGAATAATAATGGGTGAAAAATAAATCTTATTAAATTAAAACTATAAATCCCAAATGTATTCCATATTCTAACATACTCATATATATATATATACAGTGAAGTATATGCTATGAATTTATCATTAACTCTCAATACACATCAATGAATTTATATTATGTTACAAGCCACCTTGAATTTACATTTTACCTTGTTTGACCAACATTGATCGGAACCTAATGTCCCTATTAGAATAAATAATTACCAGACACATGTTATATTCAATATCATTTTCAAACACATGACCTACTATTCAGATCACTTGTATATGTGATCAAGATTGAGAGTGGGGGATTGGGCGATGAATAAATGTTGATGCCTTTTTTAAATAACTAATTGCCTCCAAATTATTTAGTAACAATCTCTATAACTCACAATAGTGAAGGAAAATGATAAATGAAATTGTAGATTTAGTAATGAGGTTTACCTCTAATGCAAATGAATACATGCCTAATGTATATTGGTTTATTCCCCCCACACCTTACCTTTTATTATTAAGATGAATCTATAGAAAAAGGAATATCCTTAAACTAGATATAATCATTATCACCAACTAGTTCAAAAAATAAGCACCTAATTTTTATAAAAAGAATTAACATAATTTTTATTTGATGAAAGATCACCAATGCAAGTGAGATCCACCAATGGAATATTTGATCTTGATCTTATTCCTCTTTATATTTTCTAGAAGTTCAAGTAGGTTGTTCTATTATAATAGTTTTTTTAGATTTCATCTAGTATTATCTATCTTAATTTTTTTTTAATTATTATATCTTTTATATATTCTACATGAAATCAAAATTAATTCCCATAATTAAATTATAAAAATCCAAATTAACATATATAAGTAATGGTTATATTTTTTTCATTATTTTATATAACCTTGTGTGTTTTTCCCATGATTCATAATCTATAAAAAACTCTCATATGATATCATGGGTCTACCTACCAGAGACCTCGATAAAGTTTCCATAATTACCAGTGATGTTCTCATTTAAACTAGTTAAGAATTTTATTAAGAAATCCACCATATTTTGATCTTTATAAATGGTATTCAAACTTTCAAAATTGAATATACACAAATAATGAGAATTGGTCCCCACATTTTTCTACTTTCAATTATCTACAATTATCAACTTTAATAATTATAAAATCTACTCCAACACCATAAAATTTGTATTTGAGATTATATATTTGAATAATTACATTTATATTTCCCAAATTATCACATTTTCCATATATTTATCTTATATAATAAATAGAAAACCTTATGTATCACCCCCGTTTTTATCAATCTTTTCTTATATATCCTCAAAAGTATGTTTCATATTCCCTGGAAAAACTT
Organism: Viscum album; assembly: GCA_963277665.1. Taxonomy (NCBI): domain Eukaryota; kingdom Viridiplantae; phylum Streptophyta; class Magnoliopsida; order Santalales; family Viscaceae; genus Viscum; species Viscum album. Next base: position 314,934,452 of record OY728140.1, read on the forward strand.
TTCCATTATTTTGAATATCATACATATCACCCGAATTGTATTACATATTCTTATGAAAGAGTTTAGTTTTCCACATCTCAAAATTATAAAAGATATTATCTATTATATAGAATCTTATGTATCCCTTGGAATATCTTACATATCATCCAAAATATATCACATATCCCATGGAAAACTTTTACTTTTCTAATTTTTCATCTTAAATATCATACGTATACCTTTTTCAAAACTAAAACCCAACAGTTTAATTCCAAAACATCAATATCATACATATTATCTTTGATAAATCTCCAACTCCACCTTATAATTATAGAACATATTCAACTAATATTGAAACATATTCCACCCTTCTCTGGGAACCTCCACCTAATTCAGATGAACTCAAATATTTCAAACCTCATCCATATGTATTGAAAAAAAATACAACATCACCCTAAAATGGGTTTAATAATCTCTCCCTTTGTATTTTCTTCAATACCATACATTTTATCCAAATATCTCAACCTTGAAAATTTATAAATCCTTTATAATACCCCTCAATCAAGTATATTAAATATTATCTTCACCCCCTTATTAATAATAAAGAAAAATATTATCTTGAAAGGGTTTGTATCATAATATTAAATGAAATTAGTTTGGAACTAATAATCTTTAATCTTACTTGAGCTAGTTCAGTATAGAAAACATGATAGATTAATTTACTCATTAATGATATCTAACGATCAAGACAAAAATTATACTAACTCTGAGATTTTTCATGAAAATATTCAAAATTTTTCCTAAACTCATATCAACAATAAAATAAAAAACACTAAAGAATAATATGGTGTCTACTATTTTATATTAAAATATCTCTTTTGAACCAAATAAAAATAGGAAACAATGTAGGGTATAATCAGTTACATACCTCATTATTATTGAGGAATGGGATGAACAACCATTTCTTATCTCAACTTCTCAAAAGTTTCTATATAACTCTATGCGATAAATGATTTCTTCTTGGAATTTTGTGATACAAAACTTCCACCAATGGAGAATGATATTACTAATGTAGAATTTATATCATCAATATTACTAGCCTAGTCAGTATTAGTGAAGCCCTATAAGTCCTTCTATTTTTTCTTCTCATATAGTGGAGCATAATTGAAGGTGATTATGATGTATCTCAAAATTTGTTTTCCTATAAATTGATGTGGATCCTTTGGATTTAATTGAGACATTGAAATTTTTTTGACAACATAAACAATATATGTCATTTATGTAGTAAAGTACAAGAGAATACCAATCAATTTTTAAAATTATTTCTCTTTCATATTCTTTTATTCACTATAATTACTCAAATTGGTTATCACATTGATTTATGTAGACACTCTTATTTATTCTTCCATATAAAAAGTCTTCAATAACTCCTTAATATACTTTATATGAGAAATAAAAATGTGACCAGAAGTTTAGGTAACTTGAAAACCCAAGAAAAATCTCATCTTCACATGAAAATAAATCTCACAATTCTTATTCATTTATGGGGAAAATTCTTCACGCAAATTCTACTCAATACTAGAAAACATAATGTTATCAACATAAACAATAATAATGAGTGATGTGGTGTTGGTTTTCATAATATATTGGATACTTTTCACATGTACTTTTCCAAATTCCATTCTTCTCAAGTACTCATAAATCTTGAAAAACCAATCTACTAGGGATTGAATCAGCCCATAAAGTTCCTTCTATAATTTACCTAAAATATTACCATCTTCACCAATCATAAAAACCTTAGGTATTATTATATAAAATTCATTTATCTCACCACTCAAAAATGGAGACTTTATATTCATTTGAATAATTCTTATGATTCATTAATATATAACTATGAGAAAAATTCTTATATTATCAATACTAGAAATATGTGGAATCATCTATTATTAATCGATCCCTTAAATTTTTGAGTACCCATTATACACAAGTATTATATTATTTCTTGCAACATAACCTTTATAATTTTGAGTATTCTTAAAAAACTATTTTATGCCAATTATGCTTTTATCCTTGGGCATAGGAAAAATCACCCAAGTTTATGTATTTTAAATTTGATCCATCTCTTCAATCATAACTTGAATAAATTATTTATGCTCAAAAGGGTCATCTATATTTTGCGGATCAACTTTTGAAATTAGACTAATGTGGATAGCTATTTTAACCCCTTGAGTCTATTATCCATTGATTTTTTTAACATTAACACGTTTTCTCATCATTGGTTTTGTCTATGTATTTCTTGAATTCAAATATTTATCACTAGAGTAAGGTAAAGTTGCATAATCATTATGAATTTAAACATTATCATCATGTTTTGTAGAAAGTTTTGAGGTGAAAAAATCAACCTCATAAACATACATTAATAGTTTTTTGATTTATTTATTTTGAAATATATTTATTTCATCATAGTTAATTACCCTTTGAGATTTGTTATTGTAGCATCTATATGTGCTTAAATTTTATGTATAACTAAGGAATATTCCATCTTCAGCCCTATCAAAAAACTTTTCACTATGTTTTCCCTTATTCTTAATTAAGCATGGAATCTTAAACACTATAAAGTGTTTTAGATTTGGTTTCTTCTTGAATGACATTTCATAAGGATTCATATATGAATTTATTCTTATAAATATCATATTTTAAATGATTCCAATAGTAAGGATGGACTGAGACTAGGAATATCTTAAAATAACATCCTCAATTAGCATCATTATATCCATTTTATTAAGTATTAAATTTTTAACTTTCAACTTCTCTATTTTTGTGTGACATATAAGGTGTAATAAAATTATGTCTTATTACTTATTTTTCAAGATACTCTTTTTATCATATTCACTCATATTTAATGATCTCATACTTTTCATGGAAAGAATATTTTTATTTTTATATAATCTCCTAAAACTTTTAAATATGATCAGATCTAAAAATTTGGGTCACATAAAAATATTGTATGTTATCCCAGTAAAGTCATAAATAAATGATATTAAATACTAATATAAATTTTTTAATTCTCATACATAGGTTTGAAAACACCATATAGAATTAACTCTAATGGTGTTATAGTCTAGATATCAACCCACTTTGTGACTTTGACTCACGATATAAAATATTTTATAGGTTATTCAAGAGTGATAGTGAATTATCTCAAGAATAGAATATTTATCATAACATATTCTCTTATAAACTTATTCATGCTATCTTGGATAATATTACCATGTCTTCTATGCCAAAAATTGATCTCATCTTATATAACCATATAATAAAATATTTTGGATTATATAAAATAGAACAAGTTATTATGGGTTCTCAACCATATTATTAACACAACTACACATTTTAGTCTCTTCATAAAATAATAATTCTTCCTTGAAATCACATATTTTTCATCATTATAGATTTATGATACACTCAAGAAAAATTAATTCATCCCACCAATAAATAAAACACTCTTAGGGTTGATTTTATTCTTCCCAATCTTAGCCATTCAAAACCTTTGATTTTTAAAGAACTATAATTTAAAAATGTTGAATCTCATCATTAATATCTTAAAATTTTGTTTAGATTATTTAGATCACTTATCATTTGGGAATAACACCCACTATCCATAATCCATTAATACTCAGATTTGAAATCTTTGAAATAAAATTTAATGATTTTTTTCTTTTCAAATCGATTATTTTCATAAATATTATCAGTTCCTAAAATTTGATTTAATTGAACTATTAGGACAATGAGACACTCATTTGAGATGTGTCCATCTTGATCACACCTTTCACAAACTTTCTTCCAACTTTCAAACTATTTTCCACTTCAATTTTATTCTCAAACTATTATAATAAATGATTTATTCTCTATTATTATTTTCTCCCAATTGGTTCAAACTCCCTTATTTGTCCTAATAGATACATTTTTTACCAAATACTATAAGATTTATTTTAAAACTCACCACAACACTAGTTGTAGAATTGAAATCTCATTCTTTGAGAAAAATCATTTTATTATATGGATTGTTTTCTACATTCATTTTCATATCTCTAATAATATAATTCCATTATTTTTTTAAATCTATTAATTTGAAATTTGAGGATGGTGTGGATAATTTTCTAGAAATTTTCACCATCTATATATGATCATGTTAGATCTTTTCTCCAGACATAATTTAATCTAGAATACAATTTTCATTGTATTTTTCAAAAAATATGATCATATTTTAGGGATTTATATTGGTAGAATTACCTTCATCATAAAAAACATTTTTCTCATTAAGATAGACTTTTTTTGAGTTAAAACTTATTTTATCACTTAGTATATTTAAAAATATTCAAGAATTTCTTGTAGGTTTCTGTAACTCTTTTGATATCTATATTATAATCATACATTATTTTTTCCCCTTTCTCTATAGCTTGAAAAATTTTCATCTTTAAATTTTCAACCTCTTCATTCATAAGGATTAAAGTGGATGTAATATCATCAATGACCACTATTTTCTTATCATTCACTACTTTTATCTTCTTAAATTATTTGAACAGACTTCATTTCTTATACTGAATCTATTTTATTTTATCAAGGTATTTATTGATATGTGAATTTTTATATATTAGCATACCATTATCATTAATTCATATATTGATATCAATTACCATGGTATATTTATTGGTTTTTTCACCTTATTCAATAGAAAACTCCAATCCATTTTTTATTACTTTATAAAAATCCACTTTAAGTTTTAGTGGGAACCACACATTTCCAACATCAAAAACATTATCCAGCATTCAACTTAAAAATACATCACCTTGAATCAAAAAACAAAAACTACACCTGATTTCAGAATTCAAATTCAAACTTGAATTTAAAAAACATCAACCATCGATTCCTACACCACTGAACATCCTCGATCCACGAGATCCCAAACCATGAGCCTTCTTAAGCCATGCACCCTAATAGTGAAACACGGTATCTCGCCAAGAATAATCCTTCAGCCACCGTCCCATGGAAGAAACCTACTAAGCCTTCACGACCAGCCCTAAGCCCATCCAACCATCCTTCATTCCATCACTAACACACAACACCTGCATGAATACCATCCATTTCCAACACCACAGAGAACCACCAACCATCGATATCAAAGGAATCCAAACCATAACACCACCAGGGACCATCATCATTGTCACCACATCACCTAGAAAAATCAAATCTCCACTATTTCTTGAGCAAGATCCAAAAAATCCACCACCGAATTGAAAAAACATAAAACAAAAAACTATAACAACTTTAGAATCAAAATTAATAAGAATTATCACTAAAATAAACTCAAGAAAAAGAAGAGGCCTCCATAGGTGACACCTCCTGGAACACACCATCACTTTTGCAAACACATATCAAAAAATCCTTGGGATCCATCATGCCTAATTGACCTGGGAGGGAGAAAAGGACATGGAATCCAGAGAATAAAGAGAGTGAATATGACCTCCACATCAAGCCATGAACAAGAAATCACCATCATCCCCTCCATAAAGCAACACCTTTAAGCCTTCACCGATGAAACAAAGAACACACCTCTAATGAGAAATGAAATCCGAAACCAAAGCAATAGACAACACCTATCGAGATGAGCCCCCAACATCAACTCACAACCACTAAAACTATCCCAAAACCACTGCAAGAAACCTTATACTAAACCAAAATGAGGTTAATCATAAGAGGAAAGGTAAAAAGAGTAGAGGAGGTCAAGTGAGATAAAGAGGAATCCAATGAACCTCCCACCAAAAAAATCACAAACCACAGGTGTGCCTTCGTGATAAACCAATATGGAGTTTATCACGAAGGTTCACGTGGAAAGAGTAGATGTGGGAGAGAATAAATGCTAGGAATCAACGATGAATGATACCATGAAATGAATCCAACAGAACAATACTGCCAAAAGGATCAACATAGGATCATGATAAAAATCCAAAATAAGAAGAACTAAGAAAATAGTAAGAGACGACATCAGCAAAGAGGAACAAGAGTAAAAAATATAGAGAAGAAGGAGGAGGAAAGAAGATAACCCAGGTCGTAGAAGGAGAGAGTCCCATCTGAGAAGGTTAAGAACTTGAGAAAATATTGAAGTAAGGTAGGGAAGGTGAGAAGCAGCATCAATGAAAAAGAAGAGATCCAGAAGAGGACTCTACTACGCCAGGGAAGAAACCCTAGATAGAGGAGAGGAATGATCGAGGGAGAGAACTGGGAGAAAATAGACCCATCATCGGTCCTCAATCCTATTCAATAGAAAAATCAACATAATATTATGTTTCATACTATGTGGATGAAATATCTTCATTTTTCTTGGGCAATAAGGACTTTGAGTGAAGCATATTTTTGGGTTACCTCATTATCAAAACCTTTTTAAATGTCAAAAGTGCATTCTTCCAAGGATATAAAATTCATTTTGATTAACATGGATGATATCTTTTACTATTCTTTTGATTGTGACAAATTTTTCTTGAAACAATATCATTTTAGGAAGTTTCTCTTAGTAAACTCTTCTAATTCACATTTATTTTATACTATCAAGTGAAATTTAGAAAAAACTTACCATTTTTATCATATTTAAAAAATTTAATGTGTATTTTACCTTAATACTTACCTTTAACCCTTTTTAATTTTATTGAAATCAGAGAGAGAATCTCATTAAATCAAACTATATTCTATTCTTTATTAGAGGAATTATTCACATATTTAGTTAGAATTTTTTTTAATGATTTAAAATATAATTACTTTTCATTCATAGCCTTGATTTAAAGATTAATTAATATTATAATATTATATTTTATTAAAGTGTTGTGTAATGGATTCATTATAAAATCATTAATATCTATATCTTTAAGAGATGATATTTTTTCATCAAAATTTTCTAGAAGAATCCTCAAGCATTTCTTTACCACTGGGGAGTATTTAAGATTTTCTCCCTATCTTTTGATAATAAAAAAATATTAACTATATAAAATAAATCTTCATGCTTTCCCATATATTAAAACCAGATTCTATACTAGTGAAACTTTTATTCCATTACATTTTTATGTTATTCATATATATATATTATGAATCCTTTCCCACATTTCCTTATAAATTTTATCGTCCATGAATTTTATAAGTTTTTTTAGATAAAGAGGAAAAAATTTATTTCTTTCCAATATATCACTCTAAACATTTCTCATATCAGAAAAGGAACACATAGTTGCATCACTTGTTACTATGAAACATTAGAGAACTAAATCAAGGATATCAGGTCCAAGAGAGATAAGGTAGGGTTCCACAAGCTCCTTATAAATATGAATTAAAATTATATTAAAACTTATAACTCCTTTAATGTTAATTAATTTGGGAAGTTACATATATTTTCAAGAGAGATATCGAGAGAAAATATACTCCAATGATAATTGTTTATGATCACTTAGTGATGAGATCAACATTCATAGGGGTGAATCTATAATTACCAAATCCTTATCAGGATATTAAATTATGTGATTAGGGTGATGAATATATTGTTATAGAGTTTAAGGGAGATAAATATTGTTGGTATTTATATTTTAGATGGAAAAAAGAGTTCATGATATCGTTGTTTGAGTCATGGTGTGAAGCGATAGCTTAGTAGTGGGTGGTTATATAGCCTAGAATGTCATGGAACATGAGGTTTTTATCACATCGTGGATCTTTTTCATGACATGAAGTGTAGAAAATTAGATTCAATGTTTGATATGTTTTGAGGTGGAGGCTTGGTCACTGCTTGATGGAAATACATCACAACATGAAAGGTTTGAAGGGGGATTTTATCCAAGTAATAATAATTATAATTTTTATGGTAATATTATTAAAATTATAAAGAATCTATAATAAATCCTATGAATCTTATAAGTTTTTACCATTGTTGATTTCCTAGTCATGGAATTGAGATTTTATATATAGTGTAACTGTGCCTTGGGGAATTTGTGTTGTTTTACACAAATTAGATTTATAGAAAAACCATATCTATCATGGAGAAAAGTATCAATAGGTTGATATCTAGGATTATTCTAATTATATTTAATGGTTTGGCCATCTCTATCATGGTGCATGGACCTAGAGGCCATGTTTCAAAGGTTTTATTTTAGGTGGGTGATGCCATTCCTTTGTGCATGGGCATAGCCTGCAATTTATTTATTATATCTATTTAAATATAGTTGGTCATGTATTATAGGGGAGTGATATAGGGGATATGTGGAATTATTTTTGATGTATAGTTCAAGATATCCCCATCACTATGTAATGATGTAATATGCATTGTAGTGCAGTGTTTTTGTATCCATGTATAAATTCATAAGCACCCATGAATTCCATTATATTTACTTTGTTTACCTTAATATTCTATAACATGAAGCTCATTTTAGGGAGACATTACTGTGGAATTTTTCTTAACTTTGATCCTAAACTTAAGAGATCTATTATACGCAATCTATGGTGAGTTTATCCTCATTTTCACATGGGTTTTCTCTTTCCTATTCATCTGGAATGTTTGTGTTAGTGGTGCGAATTTGGTTTTTCTAGTCTTAGGTCATGGGTTTAATGGTAATTGTTGTATTATAGGTTAGTGAGTGTTATCTTATGATACTATTATTTTATGATCATCTATTTCCTTATTCTAGTGTAGTGATTAGTTGAAATACTAGTTAAGGTAGGGTATTTGAGGTTCCTATCTTTTATTTATGTGAATATATGGAATTATCCTGATCTTTTCTAGTTTAGGGTGATGGTAAAAATATAATTAAGGAAAAACTGAAATAATTCAAAAATTTAATTGAAGAGAGGGGATTTTTTTTACGAGTTAACATGTTTCAATGATATTTATTATTAAATTGATCACTATTTATTGGTTATTTCTAATTTTTTTTGTTACTGATAAGATATGTGTGAGATTGTTGTGATTTTATAATTAGAATCACCCTTACTATAAGTTAAATAATTAAAGAAGGTAATGAAATAGTTTCATGAAATATGACATTGATGTGTTTTTACCCATGCATGAGATGTTAAATTAATATGGTGTCCTATTTTAAAATTAGGAATTATGGATGTTCATTATTACTGGAATTGGATATTATGTGTGGTTTGTATAGTTTTTTTAGTACTATGATTTTTTTCCATTGTAGGTGCTATTGTGTGGTGGATTGTTATGGATGCTTTTGGGAAAGGTATGTGTTAGGTAGAAACGCTATGTTCCATTGCTTGAAATAAGAGGATGTAGTTATTGATGTACGATGGTTGGAATATTATTGTGGTATGGTTAATCATGTGGTGTGGATTTTCTGGTAGTTATTTGTATGATATGTGTGTGGATTTGTTTGGTGGATAGTTAGTTGATGTGGGTTTGTTTTCATAATTGCTCAGTGGGTATGGAATATGATTGTAAATAATGAACCTAGTAATAGACATGGATGGGAATGGTATATTTTTGGGTTGTAAATTAAATAATAATAATTGAAATAGATGGGTAATGGTTGGAATGAAACATGTTTATTTGCTAAAAGATAGGTTGTCATTAAATATGTAATTTAATGGCATAATTAATTTAATATAGATGGTGATAGTAAATCAAGAATTAGTTAAATTATGTAATTAACTAGGAAATTTTGAATGGTTATTATGGATTCTTTTGAGGGAATTGGAGCTTGTCATATGGTATATATTTGACTTAAATGGAATCATATAGTGGGGATAGTGTGGTGATGATTGTGGGTTATGATAGTGATGTTTTGATAGAAACCCTTTAGGTTGGCCTTGTGTGTGTCTTTATTATACTTGTATTTTCATTGTGATATCATAAACACTTCACTCAAGATTGATAAACTTATTAACACCCAAATGTTTTGGGTTATAGGTGTCATCACCAAACGTACATGTTAGTGAGGGAATGGATGGCTATGTACTCCCTTTTCTCTTCTTTACCTTCCAAACACGGTGCGACTATGATGGCCTAAGGTTATATGAACCTACACCATAGGCCTTGAATGTTTTCATAATTTTTGGACAATCCCCTTATTAACTAGGTTTAAGGGAACCATTAAATGGATTGAAATCATATAGTACATGACCTAGAGACCTAGAGGTGAAAATGCCTCCATATTACATGACCTAAAGACCCATAGGAATATAGGCCTTGATAAGTGGCCCATATAACCTATACATGAAACAAACACTATTTTCATTCCTATTATCTACCTCCAACACTTCACTTCAAAGTCACATTTCTGTTCTATCATCACCGACCCAAATAATAGAAATGAATAGGTGTGGGATTAACACCTCTAAAAATAGACCTTACAAATCAAATTGACTCCACATAATCATCCCTAGAATGTATTTTACTCCACTTGACTAGAAATTGATCATGTATAAATCCCATAGGTCCACTATGGATGACCAGGAGGACAAGTGGCCCAAAGACCCAGATACATGGCCTAAAATCCTAGAATAGATGAATAGTATTTCTATTACAGTAACCCACCATATTTCCTATTGTAGTACCCAAACTAATATTGTACTACTATATTTTTATTCAAAAGTAACCTTTTTAATTTTCCATTATTTTTTTTGGAAATCAAAAACTCTTTATTAAACACTTAATTTATAACTCTTTCATGTACAAAGTTTTTTTAACAATGTTTTTATAGAAAACATATAACATTTTACCATACTTACATTAAGTCTTTTTTATTTTATGAAAATAAATTTATATGTTATCATTATAATATTTGTAATGAGTATACATACGATAAATATTGTACTCATGAAAAATATAATAATGAAAACTTCCATGATTATCGTACTGAGCTTAGATATGATTTATATCATACCCATCATTTGAAAACTGATGATCAATCATTATGTCTAGTCATTCATACTGATAAGATTTTCTTAATTATATTAAAAATGATATCAATATAAATTATATTAACATTCAAAATGAATATCATCAGAAAAATTTCAATTTATTTTTTGTATCCAAATAGTTTATCATAATGACTTGTATAAGAAAATCCATCGGATTGGCTTCTATTTTAATCATGAATATGAAAAACTGTTTTATCATATTGTAACATTTTTACACTTAACACTGAAGTGATATTTTGTTAAAATGATTTTATGCATTATATTATAAAATGAGTGAAACAAAATGATGTTATTATTTTAGTTATAATATTACTGTTGAAGTGCCAGGTGTCCAGGTCCTCTCGAAAATCTTGGAGAAAATATAACTGTTGGAGTTTAATATGACTATTGGAAGACTTTCCTATAAATACCTAGTCATTTGAAGAGCACAATGCATTCTATATAGAACCAAAGTGTGATGCTGTTTTAGTTCTCATTAAAATTCTTCATTCTCAATTTTTCTAAAGAGTACAAAGCATGAACATATTGTTCCTAGTATTTTCTATTTCTTTAGAGAGTGTATTTTTTAAGGAAACCTTGTCAGGTTATCTTCTTAAGAAATTTATTTATGCGTACAACCTTCTGTTGATCAAGGGATTATAGGGATAGAAAGATATAATCTGATCTATCAGATTGAGGGATTCCAGAGATACGAAGATAGAGGATCCGATCACCTTCTTGATCGAGGGATTGAAGCGATAAAAAGATAGATCTAATCATCATATCAAGGGATTTCCTTGGTGTGGGTAAGACATGATTTCTTGAAAGTATAAACCAAGAGAACTTTATCATAGTTTATTGGATAACCTTATCTTTAGGTTAAAATAATTTTATTCATTTGTGTTTCTTATTTCTTTAAAAGTATTTTACATTCCGATGCATTAATAGAAAGTGATATTTTTTATTCATATTTCTATTTGTATTTAATTTATCATAATATATTTAATTTTGATTCATTTTTTTACTAAATACAATTCTATACGCTTTAGTATAAAATAATTATATTTTTGTATTACTCTAATAAATCATAACCATTGTGACTATGATTTCTTTTTAATAACTTTTATACTATTCTGATTTATCATAACCATTGTGATTACAACACTTTTTTATTACTCTGTAAATACAATTTCCATGATTACAATTACACCACTTACTCTTATTTTGATTCTATTTTCTTTAAGATAGAATCATCTATTTGGTGACCTGTGAATTAATAATCATATTAGTATCAACCTGATTATGATATCTTTATTATCAGACCCAAGGGCTAAGTCTGATTACAGTTTCAATACATAAGTGTATTTTTAAACACATTTTTTAATTATATTAAACAAAGTTTTTCTTAAGGATAGAAATGAATGTTTTTAAACTTAAAATTCACCCTGTTTTGTATTTAGCCATCTACATATACATTTTTATCCAAAAATTGGTATCATAGTGAGGTATCTCTAATACTGATACTCACATTTGGTATCAGAGGAGGATTACACTTCTAATACTTGATACCTTTTACTCCTTTTTATTTTGAAAGATTATTGATAAAATTTTTGTTTATAAATATTTGTTACAATAACATATATTGTGAAAAAATATTATTATTATTATTTTAAATATGGTAGGACTTAATATTGGATCAATAGAAAACCTTAATCCCACTAGAAAAATAATCTTTGATGATAATGATTTTGAATACTGGAAGAATAGAATGAAGACTTTTATGATCAATACAGGAGTTGATAATTTTTCAATGATCACTGGAGATTATAAAATTACTGATAAAGAATTCACAGAATTTACAAATTATGAAAATTTGGAATATCAGTTAAATTAAAAACTAAGAAAATATTTATTATATTTAATGACCAAAAGTACTTATAGTCAGATTACTTCAGGTGAAGATGCAAATAGTATCTGGAAGAAATTATAGATTAATCATTTTGGAACATCAAAGGTTGTTGAAACTAGAAGATCAATTCTCAGAGATGATTATAAAGCTTTGGAATTTACTTATGGTGAACCTATTATAAATTTGTAGTAGATATTTATAACAATAATCAATAATTTATAATATATGAGAGATAAAGGTTTGGATGATGATGTTATTGTTGAAAATATAATTGATATTATGCCAAATTAGTGGGAATCTAAGAGGAAAACAGTTGATGAGTTAGGGAATATTTAAAATATTAATCATGATGATTTGTTTGGAAATATTTTAGAACATGAGGGAAGATTGAAAAGAGATGATGAAAAAGTGAAAAAAAAGAATGGTGGAGTTTATTTCAATACTACTACGATTACTACCAAAGCTCCAACACTGAAAAATATTGTGAAATATTATAGAAAGAAAAAGGTTGTTATTCAATCCAATTCTAGTGATTCTAAACACTATGAGAATTAGTTAGCCAATCTTTCTCAAAGAATAAATAATATTTTTAGTAAAAATGATTTTCAATATTATTACAAGAAAATTAAAAAGGATAGTAATGAAAAGAAAGACTCTAAAGTTACCTATTATGAATGAAAAAGGGAAGGATATTGTCCTAATTTGAAAAGAAAATATATAAAGGATAGACATTCTGAAAGAAATCAAAATAAATTTTAAAAGTCAAAAGAAAGAAATTTCTTAAAGATGCTGACACTTAGAGTTCCAGTGGAGGTGATCCTTTATAAAATACCTCATATAATGAAATTTTAGATCAAATAAAAATTGGTTTTCTTTATAAAGTACCTATTACAGATCAATGCTTCATGGAAAAAGTATAGACATATAATTCTCTAACAAATATGTCTTTGAATTAAAATTATCCTGATGAGAAGTATTATATATATTCAGATAAATAATCCTCCTTAGAGAGTGATGATAATACTTAAAGTTTTTATAAGAAGGTTTCAAGATTTTCCAAACTTCTTGAAAATGAATATTGCAAAGTTAAAAAAATTGTAAAAAGTAAAATACTAGGATAAATGTTTTAACAAAATAAGTATCAGATATTTCTAAAGATATTGGTAATATTTTTTTTTAAATTGAAACTATTTCCAAAAACCTTAATAAAGCTATTCTTGTTAAAGTTACTATTTATAAACAATTAGTAAAAGTAATTTCTGAAAAATATAGTTTAAAAACTAGTTTTGAGAAACTTAATTAGAGAACTAATATAGATGTGGATAAGAATTTAGTTACGAAACTAAAATATGAAATTTATTCATTGAATAAACTTTTGTTAAACTTTATTACTAGTAAGGAATGTTTTGATAAAATATATAAACAAATCTGTCCACGTGGTACTAGTTTAGGAATAAGATATACTTACAAAAAAACTTGTTGTTAGTAACAATTTCTTTGTTCCTAAAAATGCCCCCTTTTGCACTAAATGTCAAGGTGGATGAAATTTGGAAAAGAATTGTGCCCTGAATAAAATAAAATCTTTAGGGTTCCACAAAGACCATTTTTCAAAACAAATGTGGATTCCTAAAATCTTTATTTTTAATATTTCCGACCTTAGAAGGTTTGGGTGTTGAAAACCTAATTATTTTGTTTTCAGGAAAACAAAGTAAGTACCAACAATAATAATACATGGTACACGAATAATGGTTGTTCCTAACATATGAATATTAACAAATAATTATTTGAAAATATTATCAAAATGAAAGTTGGAAGAGTTACTTTTGGAGATAATGCTCAAGGAAAGATTATTAGTATAAGTAAGATTGTTCTTCTTGGAAAATATTTAATTTCAAATGTTTTATTTGTTAAAGGTATTAATCGTAAACTTATAAGAATAATTAAATTATGCGATGAAGATTACCTGGTGAATTTTAGGAATGATAAATGTGTAGTACAAAATTCCAAGAATGAATTCATTCTTTCTTCCCATCGACATGATAATGTTTACAAACTAAACTTAGAAGGTTATGATACTATAACCTTATGAAATTATGTAAATTAACTAATAAAAAGATTACTAAGGATTTACCACAGCTTATATTTGATTCTTAAATTTTTTTTGATCCTTTTCAATACAGTAAGAATCATAATTCAAGATTTAAATCTATTAGTGAAGTCTCAAATACTAACAATTTACACTCAGTGCACATGGATTTGTTTGGTCCCACACAAACTAGAAGTATTGGAGGAAAGTACTGTGTATTTTTTTATTTTATGATTACACTAGATACACTTGGGTCTATTTTATAGAAAATAAATATGAAAACTTTTTTTATTTCCAAAAATTTGTATCCAAAGTAAAAAATGAGAAAAAACTTCCCTTGATAACTATTCATAGTGATCATGATAGAGAATTTGTAAATTCTGATTTTGAAACTTTTTGTAGTAAGAAAGGTATTACTCATAATTTTTTAGCTCCTAGAACTCCTCAAAAAATGGTGTGGTTGAAATAAGAAATCACATTCTCCAAGAAATAACAAGAACCATTTTGAGTGAATACTCAATTTCTAAACATTTTTGGATGAAGAGATTGATACTACTTCTTATAATATAAACTGAGTTTTAATTCAACCTTTTATTAATAAAAATATTTATGAGTTGTTGACATGTCGAAAACCAAAAGTTGCATACTTAATATTATTTGGATACAAAGTATTAATCTTGAATACAAAAAATAATCTACAAAAATTCAGACCCAAATATGATGAAGGTATATTCTTAGTCTATTACACTACTTCTAAGGCATATTGAGTTTTTAACAAAACCTCCTGTATTGTTGAGGAAACAATAAATGTTAAATTTGATGAAATAGATCCTTTTTTTTTTTTAAACCCAACTAACATCCTTGGATGTGTTTTCCAAAACTAATTATAAACCTTTTTTAAAATATTTTCATAATAAGGAAAATACTCAAGAAATTTTTTATGAAGTATTTACCCGAAGAGATTTTCTACATTATATTGATGAACATTTTTTTCAAAACCAAAGTCAGTTGTTTCTTAAGAATCATCCTAGAGATAGTATCATTGGTGATGTTAATTAACCTATTAGGACTGGAATCTCCTTAAGAAATGAAGTATAACTTCTAGCATTTATTTCCAAATTTGAACCTAAAAATCCTGATGAATCTTTAGTTGATGAGGATTGGATTAAAGTAATGCAAGATAAAATATATGAATTTGAGAAGAATAAAGTCTGGAACTTGGTTGAAATACCTAAAGAAACCTATGTAATTAGTGTAAGATGTGTTTTCAGAAACAAATTTGATGAAAATGGAATAATCATTATAAATAAATCAAGAATTATTACTAAAGGTTATAATCAACAATATAAAATAGACTATAAAGAAACCTATGATTTAGTAGATAGAATTGAATTTATCAGTATATTATTAGAATTTACAACATTATTTAATTTAAAACTTTTTCAAATGGATATGAAGTGTAATTTACGTAATATATATCTTCAAGAGGAAATTTTGTTTGAACAACCTCATAGTTTTGAAGATAGAAAACATCCCGAATACATTTATAAACTTACCAAATCCTTATATGGACTTAAACAAGCCCCTAGAGCCTGGTATGATGGATTAACATGATTTTTGTAACAAAACAATTATGTTAAGGGAATTGCTGATCCGAATCTTTTCATACAAAAATAAAACAAATTTTTTTTTATTAAAATTCATGTTGATGACATTATATTCGGATCAACTAAAAAATATTTAACATATTCCTTTACGAATCTTATGAAATCTGAGTTTGAGATGAGTATGATGGGTGAGCTAATTTTTTTTCTTGGTTTTCAAATTTCTCAAAAACTTGAAGGTAATTATATATCTAATAATAATTTTATAAAATATCTTATTAAAAATTGTGAATATGAAAATACTAAAAGTATTAGTACTCTAATCGGTACCTCAAATACACTCAACCTTAATGAATCTGGGAAACTAGTTGATCAAAAAAAATTTAGAGGTATGATAGGAAACCTACCTTAATTAACTATTAGTGGACCAATATTAATGTTTTTAGTATTCTTATGTTTAAGATATCAATAAAATCCAAAGTAATCCCATTTAAAAACATTAAAATGAATTTTTCGTTATTTAAAGGGAACTATCGATTTTGGACTTTTATATTATTCTAGAAATGATTTTGAATTAAATAGTTTTTCAGATGCTGACTTTGGTGGTTGTAGAATGGATTGGAAAGGTGCTTCCAAAACATGTCATTTCTTAGGATATTGATTATTTTTTTGGTATTGTAAGAAACAATACTTAGTATCACTTTCAACTACTAAAGATGAATATGTGGAAGCTGGAGGTTGTTGTGCTCAGGTGTTGTGGATGCAACACACACTCACTGACTATGATGTCACGACCCATCCTCGGAGCCCGTGCCGTGACTACCCCAAGCCCGCCTTCCATAGGCTAGGGGATGGCGACTAACACCAAAGGCGTAAATCCCGATAAAAGGGAAGGAATTGCCTTTATATAAGAAAACAAACACCACAGAGTACGCGAGCTGAAGTAAACACTAAGTAAACTGAGTACAAAAGTAAGTGCTTAAAAGTAAATGTGCCAGAATACAATCCCAACTGAAGTACAATACAACTAAAAGAATAGTGCAGCAATAGTAAAGTAAATCAAAAACCACTGAGTCGTCATCCGGCTATCCCACCTAAAGGGTGGGTACAGATGGTCTCCTCAGATCCTCAGGTCCGACCGTCTACTCTAACTATGTCCCGCCTAATAGACCACCTCCGGGTACCGTCACATTCCACAAGCCTCAACCACGATCAGCGCTGTCCGTCGTCTACAACCAACACAAAGTAGTGCAGGCATAGCCCGTGTAGGGGTGATTATACGATACTCAGTAGGGAACCTGAGACCCCTGAAGGTCTCCCAGAATCCACAAAGGATAAACCACAAAGGAAGGATACAAACACGAACTATCAACCATCTCCACTTAGGTATATGCCCATACATATACCTAAGTTATCAATTTTAGTTCTGCTCCAACTCATGAGCCCAAGTACAACCCAGTCCACATAGGAAAGTACAACCCAGTCCACATAGGAAATTACAACCTAGTCCACATAGGAAAGTACAACCCAGTCTACACAGGAAAGTACAACCCAGTCCACACAGGAAAGTACAACCCAATCCACACAGGAAAGAAAGTCAATCACATCAAAGATAATGATTGAAAGTCAAGACTCATTTCACACAGGTATACTTCTTCGTAAGATAAAAGAGATGATCAGATGTAGTTATTGATTCATCTAGCTGGGACCCATGTAGGATACTAGACCAACTAAGCTATCGGACCCACGTAGGATACTAGTCTAGCAACTCTGTCGGAACCACGTAGGATACTACAACAGAGGTCAATACTATCGGACCCACGTAGGATACAAGTACAGTAGTCGTCACTGCCGAACTGACGGAGGATTCCAGTACGATTGTCATCGTCGTCGAACCCATGTAGGATTCCAGTACAAAATTCGTTACCATCGAACCCACGGAGGATTCCAGTACAAAAGTCTTTACAGTCGCAACCAGCTCTAGGGTTCCCTCAAATAGCATACTCAATTTCCAGGAGGGTCCACTCCTTGAGTCAATGGGATGGATACATCAACCGTTACGAAGACCAGGGATGATGTATCCCAACGTTCCGTCCCACATCCTAGGGGAAAAACCAAGCAAAACGTGCCCAAGTCATAGAGAACAAGACGAAAAAGCCATTTTCAAAAAGTAAATGATGTGTAGATAAGCGATACACGTCGTGTTATCAGATATCAGGTACTGCCCGTGTGATACGGCTCATGTCGCAGGGCTGGTCGTGTAAAAAGTGAAAGACACGGCGTGTGGTATGGTTACACGCCGTGTCTTCAGTCCATAGGTACTGTCCATGTACCACAGCCTGTGTCGATGGGTTGTTCATGTAAAAAGTAAAAATACACGGCTTGTGGTATAGTTACACGTCATGTCCAAACTTCTGGGGTCAGCTCCGCGTACACTGGCCATGCCTGGTTGTGTGGTGGAGTACAAGCTCTTGTACCCCACCCCATGTCCATATATTCCCAGAATACACACCGAGTCATACCGAAGCCACTTCTACCATGGTGAAGGCAGTACACGATGTGCCTCTTGGCCATGTAGTTCTGCCCGTGTTCCTGTATCTCCCGGATTACACGCCATGTCCATCAAAGTCTCCTCTGTCAAACTAACTAGATAGTAAATTCCATGTGACCGGTGTCACATGCCGTGTGTCACTTCTTCTGATGTCCATTAGTTTTTCCGCTGAACGTTTGTACTACACGGCATGTGCTTTGGAAGTACACGCCGTGTATTTTAGAATTTTCCAGAAATGATGCCTCTGGCTAGCACACCTCCTGAAGCATCCGTCCTTTGATCCAATGATTTGTTTGCTACAAAACTCCCGTTCCTAGGTCGTCTCGATGTTTCGAGTCCATTTACAATGTTTTCGGGCCCCCGATCGGCTCTGAAAACATTCCTTGATTCACTGATCAAGAACGGTTGGAGGACAACATACAACAAGAATGGCAGATGAATCATACCATGTTTATTTGGTCTGGTTCCTTCCACATTAGTTTGATAGAAAAAGGTTTAGAGGGAAACATCAACATGGAAGGGAAACCAATAATCCTTAATTCAAAACACACCCCTACCTCGAAGAAGTTCACAGAATATGACATCGCGGTTGATGGCGTCAGTGTACGTCCAAGGTGGATGGCGTCTCACACCGGCTGCGGAGAGGAGAAGAATGACACGTCGATCACTCCTTGCGGTGACGACGTTCTTCATCAAGGTCTTGACATTCTTCGCGTTCTCCAACGAAGAATACGTGTTCTATATCCTCCAATTTCCCACACAACCAACCAACCCCAAATAAAATAAGGCCTTCCTTATTTTATTAACACATGCCAAGATTTTTCAAAATCTCAAAATTCAAAACACATAACTCACTTAATTAAGTTAATGTGTTAGCTTTGAATTAAAGTGGGGAGAGGGAAATTCACCCTAATCAATGGTTAGTTTTTAAGGGTTACACACTTAAGAGAGAGTTTTAAGAATTTGAAGGGGTGGGGCTTGTGTGGGCCCCACCTCACAAATATCCTAACAAGAGAAGTTAGGATTTAGTGGGTCCCACCCCAACTCCCTCACATGGAAGTTAAAACACTTAAAAGAGAGAAATTAAGTTGTGACACAACTATATTTCACTTAACACTTAAACCACTTAGTAATGAAATAAAATAAAATTGTAAAACATTTATATTTTATTCCTCACATTTTTAACAACTCCTCTCGAGTAAATGCACCTTCAAAAAAGGTTCTCCTAATCAAATACCAGTGCTGCAGTTTCATCAGTGCCCTCAGATTTCGATTCTGAGCACCGGTTCAAAAGTTAGAAAAACCCGCTCGTTCGTTCACTGAACCTACCCGAGCTAAACTTCGGAAAATTATTACGGGCACATCGGGCATCAGAATCAGGTGCCTTCAGAAACTGCGTACTCATAAAATCCCAAATAATTTAAGAAAAAAATTTCCTTGAAATTTATGGGTCTTTACATATGACATGAGTTTAACAAAAATTAAAATACTTTGTGATAAAACAAATTCCATTTCTATTAGTAATAATACTCTACACCACTCTCATTCAAAACACATAGATATTAGACATCACTTTCTTAGGGATCACACATAAAAAGGAGATATCATTTTACAATTCATCGGAATTCAAGAACAACTTGCAGATATTTTTGAAAAACCATTACCTTCTGATAGATGGTAGAAATTATCAACATCAAGTAATCATTCATATCTACTCCTTGTTTAAACCATCTACCTACACTAAGTTACTCCTTTACAAATTGGGAGTACATATGTTTTATATTTTATATAGTCTTTAATTATCTCTAAATTTTCATATTCATAATCTTCATACTCAAAATTTTTGTATTCAAAAATTTCCACAATCAAAATTTTTATACTCAAAATTTTCATATTCAAAATTTTTGTACTCAATATTTTCGTATTCAAAATTTTTATACTCAACATTTTCATACTCAAAATTTTTGGACTCAAAATTTTCGTACTCAAAATTTTCGTACTCAAAATTTTCATACTCAAATTTTTCATACTAAAAGTTTTCGTAATCAAAATTTTCATACTCAAAATTTCCATACTCAAAATTTTCATAGTCAAAATTTTCGCACTCAAAATTTTTATACTAAAAAATTCCCTACTCAAAATTCTCCTACCCAAAGTTTTCATACTCAAAATTATTAAAGAAAAACTAACTATCGAAACCAATAGATTTATCTTGAAACTACAAAAGGTACAATTTATTATACATTACACTATTTCAATTCTATTATAATTTTTGTTATTTAATTTTTAAAAAATACTTATCAAATTCATGTTGAATATGATATGTTTTTAAAACCTCAGGAGTTCAATTTTTTCTCTCTTTTATTTTCTTCATTTTTTGAACCGTCAGATCATTTTGACATAATATGAACTATTGAATATGAACTATTGCCATTATTTTCCTATATAAAGGGGACCACTGACCCTATCCCATATAATGTTTCACAACTATTTCTCTAAAGATATTCCTCCATTCAAGTAGCTCATTCTAGAAGTTTTCCTGCTCAGAAAAGTTTTTTTATTCATATCAGAATCCACCGAATCTTCTCCCAAAGCGATGCCTCCTAATTTTTTTTCAACTATGACAGCCTTTATAGAAATTTTATTTAAGAAATATTTTTATAAGAAATATTATTATTTTTAGAAAAGGGTCATTAAATTTCAAGTATGGGAATCATTCTATCTAGAAGAACCTGAGACCGATTGAGATCTTATTCATGTTGATGAAGTCAGAGATTTTTATAATTATGTTAAAGTTGATAAGGATTTAAAGATATCGTTTTATATGTATAGAAAATATATTTTCATGTTTGTTAAAAAAGCTTCTTATTTTCTTAGAGTACCCTTAAAAGGAGATTCTTTTTGTCCCTATCACAAGTTACCAAAAGACAAAGTTACTTTAAATAAGAAAATATCTAAGAAATAACTTTTTGAAATTCATGAGGATAAAAGTAAAGTCACTCATCTATCTTTCAATAATAATATTACTACCCTATGGATTTAAGGGTTTTTGATTTAGATAAAGGTTGATAGGGAAACCCTAAAGGTTTCAGATATCTTTATTCTTGATTATTTGGTCAATATGAGAAATTTGAACTTAATGGGTTATATCTTTCAAACCATAAAATACCTAAAGACTTGTGCCATAAAATATAAGATGATAATATTTTTAGGAATCATAAGTAAGTTTCTAACTAAGAGTTTGATGTTTTTCAATGTTACAATCAAGTCGGTACCGAAGAAAATAAAAATTCCTCTTATTAGTGATGATACAATCAAGAGGTTGAAATTTCATTTTGTTAAAAATCAAATTTGTTTTTGAAAGTTTCTAAAGCCAAACCTTCAAGAGAAGTTGTTTAAGGTAGTCAAAAAATCTCAAAAGACACCATTATGATTATTTTAAAAAAGAAAAGGAAATTTGAGTCCATTTATACCAAGAAGTAAAAGAAATAAGAGAAAGTATCTGATGAAGTTGCTGTTGAATAGAAAAGAAGGAAAATTTAAATGAAAGAAGGTGATCCTCAAATAGGTCTTGATCCTACTGAGTCCTTAGCTTAAAATATTCTTGGTGATGAAGATTTCAATGAAGAAGATAACAAAATAAAGATGAAAAAGAGAAATACAAATGTTTTTGACATTGATTTTTTGATGAAAAGTATTGAAAAATCAAGTTTTGGAATCATACTTAAGGAATTTGCTAAAGTAGGTATGATTATTCCCACTATCCAAGATAATAGAAAAGGTAAGAAAATAATTGGTGAAGAATCAGTTGCATCGAAAGTTAATCAAGAAAAATATACAAATAAAAATGAAGACAATGAGATGAGACAAATAAATGAGTACATTAGTGAAAAATAAGAAAGAAATGACGAAGAAGAAAAATAATAGGAAAGAAAAGAGGAAGAGGAGTATAGTGATAATAACAAGGAAGTGATTCTAATTCAAAAATCTCATTCTGATAAAACATCCTTGAGATCTTCAGAAGAAATCTATTGAAATTTATCATCTACATATACATTTCAATCCAACACTATAGTACCACATAAATCTTATGTTACATGATTACAAACCTTAGTATTTGATGCAGGATTATGGGGTTCTTCCCATTATACCAAAACCAAAATTCCCTTACATTATATGCATAGGTTATGTTTGTGATGATCTAATCATGCGATTGATGTGGTTTTGGTTCAATGATGATGTGTTATATATTATAGGTTGTTCTTGGTAGGGGAGGGATCAATGTTGATGTACTTCTTGTTCATTATACCCTATTATGACGGAAAAGTGATGTGTAGTTGAAATGTGATATATGGTATCTGGAAATAGTATGCAATATTTAGTGATGATTATGTGGTTATGGTTATGATGTCATATATTGATATGTGGTTATATGGAAGGGATAAAAGTGAAAAAATGTTTATCATTGGGTTATGAGAGTGAAAAAATATGGGAAGTGGTTGTGGGATACCTTTATTCTATATTCTTATGATACTATATTATTATAAATATATGTGATATTGGGTAAGATAACTTCATGTGGTTGGGTGATAGTTGGCTGGGTAGGTGATTTTTGGTTCAAATGTTTACTCATTGGAGCATTAGTATGCCTCTTCCACATTTTCATGAGATGTATTGAGGTAGATCCCACTAAGTATACATCTATGCTCACCCCTAGATATATAAAAATATTTTTTTTTTCAGGTTTCGATGGTGAGTTTGAAGATTGAACTGGGCACTAATAGCTTGGAACTTTATGTTTTGGTTGGATTTTCTTACATAGGAATTTTCTTTTAGGTATTTCATTTTTTAGGCTTGTATGTATATGAAATTTCAATTAATCATAGTTTATTATGGGATAATGGTTTTAATTTATATTATGGTGTTTATTGGTGGATTTCTTATTATGTTCCTTGGATTTATGAGGTAATTAATCTAATTTGTGTGACTACACCCTTAGTGATAGTAACAAAATTAGTCTTATTAGAGGTGGACCTCAATATCTACTATCATATTCACTATAATCCCAAGAGGGGTTTATAATGGGGGTAGATCATGAAAAAATCATTATTGATACCTTTTATAAATTAAAAACACTCCACTTTACACACTAATAATCTATATAACTCACAAAAATTATTAAAAATAATAGATGATGCAATAGATTTGTTAATTAGGTTTACCTCCAATGCCAATGCCTATATCCTTGATGTACAATCATTTTTATCCCCCCACAAAACACACACAACTTACCTTTTATTGTCAAGATGAAGCTATGTGCAAGGGTATATAATTGAAGATACTATAGTCATTGGCACTAAAAAATTCAAAAATAACCACCAACTAGTTACACAAAGAAACTATAAAAACATTATTTAAAGAAAGATATTCAATGTAAGTGTAAGACACTAGTAGATTATCCTATCTTTATATTGTCAATCTAATCCTTATGTAGAAACATTGCTAGGCTATTCTTATCTCATTACTTTTTTAGAATTTTTCCAGTATTCTCTATCTCCTTTTTCTCAATTTTATATCCTTAATATAGAATCATAATTAATTACCATAATTAAATTATAAAAATAAAAATTAAATTAAAAAAATCACAATTCTATAATTTTCTATTCCTTAATAGAGCCACATAAGTTTTCCCCATGATATTTAATATATAACAAACTTCCAATTAATCTTGTGGGTTTTCCTCATATGATAATTGGTATATTTTTCATAATCATCCACGATCTTACCATTAAAACCGAACAATAATATTACAAATAAAACTAATAGCTTTTGATTTTCATAAATAGTCTTCACATATTCAAACTTCAATATCCCAAGATTTGAGAAAATATCCCCATATTTTTTCACTTTTAATTCTCTACAATTATCAAATTGAATCATGAATGAATCTTTATTAACATTATTATATTTAATATTTAAATATTATCTCATCATCATCACATTTAAATAGCCTAAATTCACTCATTTTCCACAGATTTAAATTATATAAGAAATAACAAACCTTGAATATAACCTCAATGAGTATCAACATTTTTTACACATCCTTATAAGTATCTTTTGTATGCTATGTAAAATCATACCCATTATATATAATATCAAAACTATCATCCATAATATATTATATATTTTAGTGAAAGAATTTCCATTACTACATATCAGATTTTTGGAAGACATTATACATTATAACAAATCTTAATAATTACATGGAATATCTGACATATCATCTAAAATATATTTTGTATTATCCAAAATATATTATGTATCCTAGTGAAAAATTTTCCTTTATAGATTTTTCAACTTCAATATCATGCGTATACCTTTTTTAAAACTCCAACTCCTCCTCAGAATTCTATAACTTCAATATCATACATACGAATTTTTAAAAAATATTACTCAACATCATAACTCCATAACTCCTTTAACTAAATAGAAAACATATTCAACCCTTACCAAGGAATATCTAACTACTTCATCACAACTCAAATATATCAAACCTCATTCACATATATTGAAAAAAAATATCATACCATCCTCAAATGGGTTCAACATGTCCCAAACTCTTGAAATATTTTCCCTATAATAAAAATCATGGTATTTAAAAACTGATGGTTTATCCAATATGTAGCTGAAATCATGGAATAAACAAACACATGTAATAATTCATCTATAGATAAAGCCAAAAAATAGAAAAAATCATTGCATAATCAATTTTTGTAATGAACTTCCTTTTCAATGAAGGTATAAATCATTAGTTTTTCAAATTTTTCCCTTAAATGGCCCTAATAATGATATATAATCAAGTCATAGAGGTATCAAATGCATCCAGGTCTCGTTTAGAGTCCAGAGCTCTGAAGTGGGAAACATAAACTAGGTCGCATGGTTTGTCTAAAACCATGTGACCCAGGGCGCACAACCGTGCGACTGGTTGCAGAGATAGGACATACATTCTGCATGGTTAGTCAAACTGTAAAACTTGATATTTTGGGGTGAAATAAAAAATTTCCTTATCACTTAAGTTAAAACCTTTTTTCTTTTTCCTTCAACAAACTAACACCCCTCTTCTTCTCCATTTGAGCACCCAAGCTCATCACCTAGGAATTGAAGCAACTCCTCCGTATGGTGTCCGTCCCTTGATCCGTTGGAAGAATTGGAATCATCTCAATAAGATCCCCTTGTCTCTCAATTCCTATCCATGTTTAACTTGCCATCCATTGTGCTATTTAGGTGTATGATCATTTTCTATATTTTTAGGGTACTGAACCATTTCTCATATCTCTTCCAACCTTCTTCGAATATGAAGCCGATATTGAGTGAGGATTTGTCTAAGGACTTGAAGTAGGCGGTGAAATCATTTTCCCTTTGAGTTTTTTCATCTCATAGCTATGTTATTGTGCAATATGATGGATTTTTCTGAGTGTCCCCTTTATATTGACTCCTTCAAGTCTAATTCGCCATTTCCCCTAGATATATGTTTATTGAATGTTTTTTGGTAATTTAGAGATTGTGCATACCATATATGGACACACCATGGGTGTGTCAAGTGAAAATTACCATTTTTTTAAATTGGTTTAAATGCTCAGAACTCTTAAATAGATTTCTTCATAGATTTTAAATGAAATTTCCCCCACATATATAAGTGTTAAATGATACCCATCACTTATGAAGTGCTTGGCCTAACTTGTTAAAAGAAATTACCATGTAGTCCTCTTCCCACTTGACCATGAAACCTTCCAATTGACACATTGATCCATATAAATTGATTTCTCATGCCTTAGTGAATTGAATATATTATTTTGTATAGGATGGATTGTGTAAGAAGGAGTTAACCCCTTTTTATAAATGAAATGGGTTATAAGAAAAGGCTTAAGCATGATGGATGCCTTAATTTAATGAAATAATTGGTTTAAATGGAATGTATTCAAAGGATGGTAAGGCCATGGATTCTTTCTATGTTATAATAAATGATTCTTATGAATTGTATTGCCTTTTTATAATGGAACTTGGATAATGAAATACATAAGAAGTTATGCCTTATGAATTATATTATAAATGATTACATATCTTATATATATATGGTCTTGATTAATAGGTTGCATGAGATATTTTGACTCATGACTTATATTATAAATGATATGTCTTGATATAGGATATGTACTATGGTAAAGTGTGTTGATCATGGTGGATAATCACACTCCCATACATCAGGTGTTGAGTATGGAATCTCATTCTAGTGATACTATATGGACGTTGGGATGAGGTTTCACATTCCATGATTAGAGTGATTCCATGATGGAACAGTCATTATCCCGAGTGTTGTAGCATGACATCTCTAACTCCATTAGGATATAGGTAATGTACCCTGTTGCATGAGCTTATGGGATTGTTAGACCATTCATGGATGTATGAGTTACACCCTGATCTAGCCAACACCAGTATTCTAGGTATATGGACACTTACATCCGCACTTACTTGGTTCATATAGGTGGATGTAATATACAATTAAACTATATATATTATTAATAATATATATAGAGTGACATGATCACAAAATTTCCATCCATGATCAGAATTAGGTAAACCTTCTAGGCATCACATAGGAACCTAAGTGGTATGGTTATTTATTTTAGCATTGTTTTAGTATTCTGATTATACCTACACACTATTTAGTTATGAGCACTACTTGGATTACATGTAGATACCATTGGTGGTGGCCTACTAAGATTTTTATCTCACACCCTACTCAGGATACCTTTGGTACCTGAGAATATTATCTATATATGGGAATTGATAATGGAAAAAACATGCTATAGGTTGTTGATATGATTTTAATTAGCTGGAGATCAGGAGTAGAGGACTAGGATTTAACTTGGGATGCTTATAGAGTAGCTTTTGTTCTTTTTGTCTTTTGTACTAATATATAGCATGATTGAATATTCTTTTTCCGTTTCTATATTACAACATACCATGCATCCATTTATCAGACACTATCTTAGAGGATTTTTTTATATTTACTTAGTTTAGTTTTTCATGCTTCTCTAATTTCTTGTTTATTCTGTTTACTTACCCTTCCACAATTTATCTATTATATCTGTTTATATTATGATTCTACTATTGATTGTATCATATGTTATTTGCTGTGACAATCTAATATGAGGCTATAGTCTCCCCACTGTACCACCTTTACACCCTCACTACTATTAAGAAGTCTCTGGCATATGGGGAGGTGCTCTTGAGGTCATGTGACCCACCGACTCGGGGGACAAGTTATATGGATTTCATGTCGGGACATTACAAAGTGGTATCAGAGAAGGTTACTTTCTTGTTTTACCATTTGAAGATAATATATTAGAGATTTTGAACACTTGGAACTCGGTCATAATCCATGCTTGGGCATCACAAACCCATGTTCAGGTTAAAGACTGAATTTCTTGAATTATAATTATTGTTTTGGTTTTTCTTATTGAAGGAACCTAGAACACCTTGAGAGGGGAGGGGTGAATCAGGGTGTCAAATTTTTCTTTTAAACATGATGAATCTTATTCCCACATTGGTAGGAACATGTTAAACGTATCTGTAGAGGAAGATCAAAAAACAAATAATCACATTCCAAACAATAACACAACAATTATACTTGGTTCACCACTAAGGGATACGTCCAAGGAGCATACGCCAATAGTGTGTTGGTCAAACCAAAAACCACTAATCTTATAAAGTTGAAGATTAAAAGAGTTTGGGAACAATCAAACTTTCCCAGGATTACTACCTTTACAAGGCTTTAGGGATATGACGCTGCATCCTTCAGATCACTATCACTATCTCCCCCTTTCTCACTGCATTAGAAGAATCTTCACTAATTTTATCAACTTGAAGGTCTCTTCAATAGTTTAGAATTAAATAATGCATCCTCAACTATAAATGGATGCTTTGTTGATGTCTTGTAATCACCCACATATGTAATTTATTTTACCATACACTGATAGGTTATGGAAATTAATTTCTCAAACTGATTTGGTCAATTTTTAGGCTTCTTTGGGTGTTTCGAGTACTGTGTTTCGATTATGGTTCGTGGACTACCTTCTTTACATACCACTACTGCTTCTATGTACCATAAAACTCCTCTGTGAACTTCCCTACTCTGTGTACTGCCTTACTCTATGTACTGATCAGATTCTCCATGTATTGCCCTGCACCATGTGCTACTTTGCTCTACCGCATACTGTGAGAGCTTCCTCTATAAACTGCACTTTCTTCTGCAGACTGTTTGCCTTACGTGGATGGTTCTCTCCACGTACCATCTTCTCCACTACGTACCACTTCATACTTTACTGGATTTCTTCCTAAAATTTTAATCTCTAATACCATCCCTTAACAAATGGTATTATTTCTCCTTAAATAGGCACATAACTCCGCAAAATTTTCTAATCTAATTTATAGCATCCTACCTTTTTATTACATAACATTTCATTACATTTTACAAATAGTAAATATTTAAAATATAGTGTCTTGAAAATCAGAATCATAATACATGAAAACAACATAAAATTTTTTCTAAACCACTTGTAAGGCTTCATCAAAGGTTCATTCTATGTATATTTACTTCATCTCATATCCTGGAGATAGACATCAAAGGAAAGGGTGAGCAGAAGGCCCAGTAAGGGTAAACAAGGGAGTCAATGTACTTGTGATATCAATAAGAACTTGAATAAAAAACATGAAGACATGAGAAATGGAAGAATAAGAATATCATAAATAAAATAACTTGGAACATAACTTGAATATGTGGCTACAAAATTTCATTTTTACATTAATGAACATATCACCAAGGTCCATCCCCATGGTGTTATAAAAATTACCAAGGTTATTCGCCAAGGTATCGTAAAAATTGTCATCTCTAGAGATTAATTCTTTACCCAATGAATTGGAGTGCCATCAGGGAGCACCCTTAATATGTATTTACTTTAATGTGAGCCACATATATCATAATAAAACATTTCATAAATAACCCATGTAGAATAAAAGAAATGGGTTTCATTTCAAGATCGTGACATTTTAAAAGTTCTTAAAAAAGATCATTATGTCATTTATAACCCATGGAAAGGGAGTGAGGGTTATATGTATGTAAATTCCAGAATAAAATACATAATATTTATATATTTATGAACACACAAAGAAACAAAATAGGTCTAGGTATTCACATAGATAAAACAAGAGAATTTCTGGAGAGAAAGAGATATAAATTTTCAGGCGGAATTTCTGCAGCATAACGACTATATAACATGGTTTTAGAAAACATTGAAAAGAGAGGGGAAAGGGGTCACCCACTCATAAATAATTCATAATATAGTATGGTTACTGAATAAGATCATGGTATGGATATTTTAATGACATACCACATGAAAAGGAATCATGAAAGAAAAGAGAAGATGTGATTTCTTTTACGAGAAATTTGGAAGCTTAACAACGTCACATAAAAATTTAAAAAATAAATTGATGAGAGAAGAAATGGTCTGTCATCATTTGGAAATGAAATGGGAAGTAATAAGAACATATATAAACATACCCTAAACATAAATAGATGGAAAATATAAGACACAAGATAAAGGAAGTCATGACTTAAAAGAGGAGGGTGAAAGAATACCTTACCTTGAAGAGTAACTTCAAAAGCTTGAGGTTGGGACCTTGGGAGGCTTGAGGGAACCTTGGGAGGACTACTTGGGAGGTAAAGAGACCATAACTTTGTTGGGGAGGATTTTTAAATGAAATGAATGAGGGAAAGTCTGGGTATTTATAGGAGAAGTGAGGGGACAAAGCATTAATTGCCAAAGGACACCTCATCGATGGTTTTGGAAAAACCATGGGCTTGCCCATGGTATTGGCCACTTGGGAAACCTAATAACTTATCTTACTATTCATAAGTCAACCAGAATTATTTCATAATTATTACATCCTTAATGATGTCATTAAACACCCGAAACTCAAAAACTGTATTTTCACTATTCACCAAAAATTCAACTTTCTCAGAAAAATCCCAAAATTTCACCTTAACCAAATATCGATGCTATGATTTCAAAAATGAACTCCATTTTATGAAAATAATTTTCTAAATATTTTCAATTTAACTTTTAAATAAAAACACTATTCACCAAATATTCAACTTTTTTAAAAAAATCCCTAAAAATCACCTTAACCTAATATCGATGCTCTGATTTCAAAAATGAAATCCATTTTAAGAAAATAATTTTCCAAATATTTTTAATTTAATTTTTAAATAAAAAATACTATTCACCTGAAAAAACTAATACTTAACCAATAATTTATGAAACAGTTATTTACCTATTTTATTGAATCACATTACTTAATCAAGGGGCCTAGATTATGTTAATAATTTCTTAAGTGAGGTTACTTAATCCATTTGATCACATTACTAATCATAAGTGTAAAATCACTATTCATAATTTACTATTCATCAAAAATTTTGTTGATCTTATTAGACTCTAAATTTCATACTGAACACAACTGTAGAAGACAATTTTTTGAAAATCATTACACATTTTTAATTATTTAAGGTTTACATAAATATTTTAAAATATCCTTTTTCCAAAATTCATCAATAATATACATCCTATATTTATCTAAACACTTGAGATTGAAAAACTTCACCATAAGAAGAAATCAAAATTTTTATTTAAATCAAAGGATTACACAGGGCGGTTATAGTCTCATTACATAGCCTCTTATAACACCAGCATAGGACCTAAGAGTAAGGTGTGCTAGGGTGATAGAATCTTGGGGCGGCTCTGTCAACATTGCCTGAGTAGTGATTTCTATCAGCTTGAACTTCTCATGAAGGCGATTCCATTCCAGCTTCACACGATGAAGTTCATCTTGGGTTTGATCCAGAGCAAAGCCCAAAGGTGATACCTCCTTCTCGAGTTCTGTTAGATGGGCTTCGATCGGCCCGAGACTACTGGATGGGGCCATCGAATATTCTTTATTTATTAATTAATCAAGTTCAATTGTATTTATAGAAAATAATTGTAATATTTATTTTCCAGTGGTCATATTGACCAACGGTCATATAACAGTTGAAACCCAAGGGTCTTATTTTAATTATAATCATTTTTTAAATGAAAAATAAAATAACCCACAAAAATTAGGGAACAAAATTTACTCAACAATTTCGGGTCGTTACAATCTTCCCCCCTTAAGAAATTGTGTCCTCGAAATTTTAAAATTGGTCTTGGAAATTTCATTGAAAGTCCCACATCAGAAAAAGAGTCAGTAAAACTATTACTTTAAAAGAAAGAAATGGAAGTACAAAGGTCACCCGAGTTAACCCATACTAGGATTCCATGTAGGAAAACATGGATATGGAAGAGAAAACAAAGGGTCAAGTTCTGATGGAGAGTGACAGAAAACATGAATAACAGAAAATTAACCACAAGAAGATCACAAACTTAATATGTGTTAAATGGTCTTTGATTACCCAGTAGGAAATGTAAACCAACAACGTTTTTGTTTTACATTCCTTTTCATAATTTTGAGGAAATCATTTAATACATAGAATAAAAACATAAGGAAATATACTTACCTTCAAGTAGAGTTTCATCCCTTAATAAGTTTCCAAAAAGACTAATCTTTTCTCCAAACAATGAGCATTCAAAAGGACTTGGTCTCATCAAAAGCACAAGAATCATCTTCTAGAGAATCACATAATCCAAAAAAGAATAACTATATTTTTCCCTTGTCTTTAGTCATCAACTAAAACTAAAATGGTTAGTATGAGATTATATAATCCCCCAAAAGGATAATCCTTTATAAAAATAAATATGACTATTAATCTCCAAAATTCAACAAAAGTACCCAAAGTTCCAGAAAGACCATTCAATACACAATCATCCTTAAAATTCTTCAGAATAATCTAAACTAAGATTGGAACCCAAAACTTATAAGGATTTAATCACACAGTCTTCCCCAATAAATCTTAACATTTATCTCCAAATAACATCGACTACTATTAAAGTATCATATTAAAGTGTAATTAACCTATTCACATATTCTCTATGCAAGGTTCATCATTTTCCAGAAATAATACAAATCACCATATGCCCATAATAAATACATAAATTCTTACAAAAAAAATCAACCATTCCTCCTCAATTTAAATCCTGTAGTATTTGATTTCCCTTAGGCATATAGTACTCCAAAAGATAAAACATCGTCCAAAATAACCTTTATCATTTAATCTCCAAATCATTTTCCTATAATAAGGATATTAATTTGATAAAAAATAAGTTTCCAAAATCAACTTATTCTTGATCCATAAAAATAACAGGTGCATTAGTTAGTCCGAAGGTCATAACAACCAACTCATAATGCCCATATCTTCATTGGAAAATAGTTTTTTTTGAAATATCTTCATTCTTCACCCTCAATTGATGATAACCAGAACAAAGATCAATCTTAAAGAAGAATTGAGTCCCATAAAGTTGGTCAAATAAGTAATCAATTCTTGGAAGAGGGTATTTGTTTTTCACTGTGATCCAATTCAGTTCTCTATAATGAATGCATAGCCGCATCGATTCATCATTATTCTTCACAAAGAGAAGTGGTTCTCCCCAAGGAGACACACTTGGTCAGATAAACCCATTCTCCAAAAGATCTTGGAGTTGTTTCTTTAATTCCTCTAGCTCCACATTTTCCATCCTATAGGGGATCTTTGACATCGGATGAGATCCAGGTATGAGCTCAATAGACAAATCTACCTCTCTTTCAGGGGGAGGTCTAGGAAACTCCTTAGGAAATACATCAACATATTCCTGGATGATGGGGAAACTTTCTAAAAGAATAAATCCTTTGTGAGAAACTTATTTCATTTATGAATCTTTTAACTAAAAAGGATTCTTTTTCTTAAAACTTCATGCTTAGAAAATTACATTTTTCTATAATTTTTTCATAATGATTCATAAAAATCTTGAGATTAACCAAAAATATCTCCTGGGAGTGTCATAACCAAGAGTGCAGCAAAGCCCGTTGTCGTGTACCGGTTCCCATTCGAGTCTAGCTCAAAGTGATGTTTTTGGGTTTTACCCCTATGTACATCTATGTGAGAGCCACCTCTAACTGCTCGTATCCAGATAGAGATGTATTTGTTTGATCAACCACTTACTCAATACTCACCAAAATACCAGGAATATTTCCTATATTTAAACTTTTCTGTAGGGTTCTTCCTAAAGTTTTCATATCCTAATTTCCATAAATAACTAAACTATCCTTTGATACCAACTATAGCATCCCACCTTTTTATTACATAACATTTCATTACATTTTACAAACAGAGGATCTTTAAAGACTAGTGTCTTGGAAATCAGGATCATAATACATGAAAACAACATAAACATTATTCTAAACCACTTGTAAGGATTCATAAAAGGTTAATACTATGTACATTTAATGCATCTCATATCCTCGAGATAGACATCAATGGAAAGGGTGAGCAGAAGGCCCAATAAGGGTAAACAAGGGAGTCAATGTACTTGTGATATCAATAAGAACTTGAATAAAAAACATGAAGACATGAGCAATGGAAGAATAGGCATATCATAAAGAAAATAACTTGGAACATAACACAAATATGTGGCTATAAAATTTCATTTAGACATTCATGAACATCACCAAGGTCTATCCACAAGGTGTCATAAAATTACCAATGTTATTCACCAAGATATTGTAAAACTTGTCATCTCTAGAGATTAATTCTTTACCCAATGAATTGAAGCGCTATCAGGGTGCACCCTTAATATGTCTTTACTTTCATGTGAGCCACATAGATCATAATAAAACATTTCATAAATAACCCATGGAGAATAAAAGAAATGGGTTTCATTTCAAGATCGTGACGTTTTAAAAGTTCTTAAAAAAAGATCATTATGTCATTTATAACCCATGGAAAGGGAGTGAGGGTTATATGTATTTCAATTCCAGAATAAAATAAATAATATTTATATATTTATTAACACCCAAAGAAACTAAATAGGTCTGGGTATTCACATAAATAAAACAAGATAATTTCTGGAGAGAAAGATATAGAAATTTTGAGGTGAAATTTCTGCAGCATAACGACTATATAACATGGTTTAAGAAAACATTGAAAAGAGAGGGGAAAAGGGTCAAAAAATCATAAATAATTCATAATACATTATGGGTACTGAATAAGATCATGGTATGGATATTTTAATGACATACCACATGAAAAGGAAGCATGAAAGAAAAGAGAAGATGCAATTTCTTTTTCGAGAAATTCGACAGCCTAACGACGACACATAAAAATTCAGAAAAAAAATTGATGAGAGAATAAAGGGTCTATCATAATTTGGACATGAAATGGGCATTAATAAGAACATATAAGAACATATCCTCAACATAAAGATATGGAAAATATAAGACACAATATAAAGGAAGTCATGACTTAAAAGAGGAAGGTGAAAGAATCCCTTACCTTGAAGAGTAACTTCGAAAGCTTGAAGGTCGGGACATTGGGAGGCTTGAGGGAACCTTGGGAGTACTTATTGGGAGGTAAAGATACCATAACTTCTTTGGGTAGGATTTGGAAATGAAATTAATGAGGTAAAGGCTTGGTATTTATAGGAGAAGTGAAGGGACAAAGCATTAATTACCAAGGGACACCTCATCGGTGATTTTGGAAAAACCATGGGCTTTCCCATGGTATTTGCCCATGGTATTGACCACTTGGGACACCTCATACGATATCTTACTATTCATAAATTGATCAGAATTATTGCATAATTATTACATCCTTAATGATGTCATTAAACAACCAAAACTCAAAAACTATATTTTCATTATTCACCAAAAATTCAACTTTCTCAAAAAAATCCCAAAATTTCACCTTAACCAAATATCGATGCTTTGATTTAAAAAATGAACTCTATTTTATGAAAATAATTTTCTAAATATTTTCTATTTAATTTTTAAATAAAAACACTATTCACTAAAAATTCAACTTTTTTAGAAAAATCCTTAAAATCACCTTAACCTAATATCCATGCTCTGATTTCAAAAATGAACTCCATTTTATGAATATAATTTTCTAAATATTTTTATTTTAATTTTTAAATAAAAAACTATTCACCCAAAAAATCTAATACTTAACCAATAATTTCTGAAACATTTATTTACCTATTTTATTGAATCACATTACTTAATCAAGGTGCCTAGATTATGTTAATACATTCTTAGGTGAGGTTACTTAATCCATTTTATCACATTACTAATCATAAGCGTAAAATCACTATTCATAATTTACTATTCATCAAAAATTATGTTGTTCTTATTAGACTCTAAATTTCATACTGAACAAAAATTTAGAAGAAATTTTTTTGAAAATCATTTCACATTTTTAATTATTTAAGGTTTAAATAAATATTTTGAAATATACTTTTTCCAAAATTCATCAATAATATACATCCTATATTTATCCAGACAATTGAGATTCACAAACTTCACCATAGGAAGAAATCACAATTTTTATTTAAATCAAAGGATTACATAAGGCAGTTACGGTCTCATTACATAGCCCCTTATAACACCAGCATAAGACCTAAGAGTAAGGTGTCCTAGGGTGATAGAATCTTGGGGTGGCTCATCCAACATTTCCCAAGTAGTGATTTCCATCAGCTTGAACTTCTCGCGAAGGTGATTCTGTTCCAGCTTCACACGATGAAATTCGTTTTGGGTTTGGTCTAGATTAAATCCCAAAGGTGCTACCTCCTTCCCTAGTTCTGTCAGATGGGCTTCGATCGGCCCGAGACTACTGGATGGGGCCATAGAATATTCTTTCTATATTAATTAATCAAGATCAATTGTATTTATAGAAAATAATTGTAACATTTAGTTTCCAATGGATATACTGACCAACAGTCATATAATAGTCGAAACCCAATGGTCTCATTTTAATTATACTCATTTTAGTAAATGAAAAATAAAATAACCCACAAAAATTAGGGAACAAAATTTACTCAAAAATTTAGGGCCATTACACAATTTACCAAAATTTTCAATATGGGAAAATATTCACTTTATACTAAACTCCATCTGCATACTTTAGCCTCCACTGTATACCACTCCTTTTTCTAGAACCACAACAATCCCACACATCTTCATCATTCTTAGTACCGTACACCTTCACTGCATGCCGTCAATGTGAACCATTTTTGGTTCTGTGCACCACTCCGCATACCATTCCCACTGCCAGGTACGTGGCTACAAACCCTTCCCAGAACACGGTATGAGGTCCATATTATGAGGTATGAAGTTACCTTATTTTTCCAATTTTCTTTATAGTTTCGCATACCATTCAATTCTATGTGAAAAACTTTGTTTTCCAACACTAAACTCCTTATTTTGAGGTTCAAAAATTTGTAAAACACTGGGAAAATACACCACCTTCAATACTGCATACTACTTGAACTGTAAGACCCCTTTCTTAATAATCTTTCTGATCATTCATTAGAGTATTGACAAAAAACCAAAACCATACCCCATTTATAGAAAATAACAACCTTAGTTCCAACAATCTCCCCCTTTGGGTTTGTATGCAATCTTCAAATAAATTAAATAGAGCACCAACCACTATCAAAACCTGAGACACAAGAATCAAACCAACCAACAATCTAAGTCTATTTGAGCAATGCTTGTTGTATAAAGAAAGAGAGAAGACATGAATCATGTTCTCATGTGTTTGAATGAATGCTCTAACTACTTCCTCATGACACAAAATTGTTTTCTCTTTTCTCCCTTCACATTCCTTCCTTTGAATTTTCTCCCTTAAGATTCCTTTTATTGAAGTTCTCCATTATCCTATAACCAACCTACAACGATAACATTTCATTTTAGCCTCCATATTTTTCACATTGAATTTAGTCCCATTTCCCCCCCATTGGAAATAAACCCAGAGACTAATATTAAAACATTGTAGTGCTCAAAATATACTCCCCATGGATCGTATCTTCCCCATAAACCTGCATCACTTACTCAAACAGATTAAAACAGTTAAAATAATTGGGGAGAGGGGAATTTCCTAACCTATTTATGCACTGGGAGGTGGATGAACAGTAAGGTTCAACCAATGTTTCTCAAACACAGCCACTAACAGTGGGTTGGTCATAATGTTGACCACTTTCATCGGCTCCCACATGGTCTATTTTGATCATGCCTTGTTCAAATTTTTCCTTGATGAAGTGATATATGATTTCAATATGTTTTTTATGAGAATGCTGAACATGATTCTTGGTAATATCAATTACGCTCTTGTTATCACAATAAATCACCATTGTTTGTTTCACTTCATCACCTATATTAGTCAATTGCTGCTTCATCCAAAGTAACTGAGTTCATGCCTTGGTAGTAGATATATATTCAGCTTCAGCAGTACTAAGAGAAGTACTTTCCTATTTCTTGATTAACCAGCCCACACATTTCTTCCCAATATAGAATGCTCCATCACTGGTAGAATTTCAATCCACTACATCTCCAGCCCATTCAATATCAAAAAAATTAGACAATTCACCATCTCTTCCTACTGCAAAGTATATCCCATAATTATGTGTACCTTGAATGTATATCATGATTCTTTTCACTATTTCTATATATTCTTCCTTCAGATTACTCTGAAAGTGGGCCACAAGGCAAGTTGCAAAGACAATATCAGGTCATGTCTCTATTAAGTACAGTAAGATTCAAATGATTCTTCTATACATGGTGGGATCCATAGAAGTCCCTTACTCATGATTTTCGAGCTTTGATCCAACTAAATTCAGAGTCGACATTTGTTTGGAATCATGCATATTGAATTTCTTCAGTAGCTCTCTTGCATACTTTTCCTGATAAATGAAAGTTCAATCCTTCTTCTAAAGTACTTTGAACCCTAAAAAGTATATGATTTCACCAATAATAAACATTTCAAATTATGACTTCATGTGATTAGAAAATTCATCCAGTGATCCTTGTCTGCTTTCACCGAAAATAATATCATCCACCTATACGAATACCATGAACTGATCCTTTTGAGAATTATTCACATAGAGATTGTGATTTAATCCTCCCATTTTAACCTCAAGCTTTCTCAGATAAGAGTAAAACCAAGAGTACCATGCCCTTGGTGCCTGCTTCAGGCCATAAAGAGATTTATTTAATTTGAAAACCTTCATTTCATCATTTACAAGAAATAACCCCACAAGTTGTTCAATGTAGACTTCTTCTTCCAATACTCCATTTAAGAATGTTATCTTGACATCCATTTGATACACTTTATAACCTATTTGTATTTACATGGAAAGAAACATCTTGATTGACTATAGTCTCTCTACATGAGAAAATTTATCCTAAACATCAATGACTTTGATTTGTGAATATTCTTTACAAACCAAGAGTGCCTTATTTCTAATCACATTTCCATGTTTTTCAAATTTGTTCTTGAAAATACACTTCATACCAATCACATTATGATCTTCAGGTCTTTTGACAAGATCCCATGTATGATTTTTTTCAATCTAATATAACTCTTCATTCATTGATTTCAACCATGATTCATCCTTTGCATCCTTTTAAAATGAGGATGGTTCCACAACTATTAGAAATACAGATTGTGAATTATTCCTCATTATCCATGTCAGTGTAGGTACATTCCGATCCCCAATAATGTTGGACTGAGCAATCTATGCTCTTTGATTTCTTATTTGGGGTTCGACTGAATTCTCTCTAGATATGGCTTCCTCTTCTGATTCTTCTTCAGAGTCAACATGATGATGTGAATCCTGATACTTTTGAACACCTTCCTCTACCTATGTATTATCATTTGTTCCATGTTCAAATTATTCCCCATCTTCTATCACATCAGTATAATAATTCCTTGAAGAATTCATGTTTTTCTCTTCAATGATCTTAACATCAATGCTTTCCACAATTCTTCCCAAGCACTTATTGAAACACTTGTAGAATTTTCTATTCATTGAGTATCCAAGAAATATTCTTTCGTCTTCATTGTATCCATTCTTCCCTTGATTTCCTTCTTTTTTTAGATGAAAAATTTTCTTTCGAAAACATGAAAATATTTCAAAGAGTTATTCATTCCATTCCATAATTCATATGGTGTCTTTGTATCACCCATATATATCCCTATTCGATTTGGAATATACATTGTATCTTGTACTGCCTCTCTTTCTAGTAATGTCGAGGAACACAACTCTCAATTAGCATAGTTTTGGCCATATTGTTTACCTGTCGATTCTTGTGCTCAACAACTCCATTTTTTTGTGGAGTTCTCACAGATTCCACCTCATCTTGTATCCCATGCTTCTCTAGGTAATTTTCAAATTCAATAGACATATATTCCCCTCTATTTCCAGACCATAGGACTTTGATCTTCTGTCTAGTGTCATTCTCAGCAATTCATCGATAGGTTTTCATGAAATCAAAAACTTTTCACTTCTAGTGTATAACAACCACACATTCTATTATACTATAATAATATATGAAGAGAAAAAATTACCTTTCTCCATGTATTCCAGCAACATTTATCGGGCCACATACATCTGTATGAATGAGTTTAAGGAGATTTGATGCTCTTTTCTTCTTTGGATAGTAGGAACTGCATACCAGTTTCCCTCACATGCAATCATCACAGGTATTTTATCATTCTCGCTTAATATTAGGGATATCCATGAATATATTTTTCTTAGATATATATTTCCATGTCTTTATGATTGATGTTACCCAATATTTAATTACATAAGTTGTTTTCCTATTCAACTGTTAAGTAAAAAATGTTCTCTTTGCTGTCAACCTGATATAAGTTTCTATATGTTCTATAGCCTTTTATGAGAGAGTTCTCAGACTTTCCTCTTATAGTATAGCCATTCTGAGTGAATGTAACAATAAGACCCGATTCACAGAGTTGACTCACAATAAGAAGATTGTGACGCAGATCGTCTATATAAAGGACTTCAGTTTTCTTCAGCTCTCCCTTAGCTAGCTCAGTACTTCCACTACCTTTTATCTTTAAAGCACCATCATTACCAAACCTTACTGTTCCATCGACCCTTTTCTTGACATTTTTTAATAGTTCTGCATTACCCGTCATGTGGGATGAACATATGCTATCAAGAATCCAGGTGCTATTGTTTTTGTAGCTTTGAGGGTTACTTCTACAAAATTGGATTTTTCAATTTTCCTCTTTTCTTTCCATGAGTTATTGGATTGATTGTAGAAAATTAATGGAATTTCAATTCTCTCTTCCATGCACATGAGTTATTAATATTCAATTTCTTCTTCTAGAGGAGAAAACCTATTTGAAATAGCAACACCTTCTGGTTGACGAGTATTGAATCATTACTGAGCATTGAAATAATTTCTCCTATCATACCTTTGCCTACAATTTACAGCTTTATGGACAAAGTTATAATAATGAAAATAATATCCATAGAAAATATTTCTTCTATAAAAAGTAGGATATGAATATATTCTACTTTTTTGAACTCCTAACTCTTCCCCATTCATATATCTACTTGCCTCTTCATAGTATTACATGGTATGACCTAGATATCCACAAAACAAACACTTTATGAAAGGAAGTATCTTCTCACTTCTATTTTTCCCCATGAATTCTTCCACAAGAAAATAATTTGACTCCCCATGATTTATGAAAAATCAAGAATAATCTTCAGTTCCCGTTCCAATTTGATTTAAGGGTTTCTTTTTAGTACATATGGTGGCTTTTCAACATGATCAACTTTTAACTTTACTTTATTTTGGTTCACTTTATTTATAGCATTTTATGTTTCAGCATCACAACCACTTACACTATTTCCCATGCATGTGGGCCATTGATCACTCAAGATCTTTTCAAATCCATTAAAATCACGTTTTACTCTCTCTATTAGCTCAACATCATAGAACCTTCCAAATTGTATTTTCTTCTTTTTCTGATTCTTTTGAAATTGATTCACTTTCGAGTTTACTTCTCAGAGTAACAACTTCTTCTTTAAGTCCCTCAATGGTCTTGTAATTCTACTCCGATCTCGTGGTAAGGTCATTGATGACCTTTTATTGTTCTTAAATTATGAGTTTTAGTTCCATGACAACATCAGTGCATTCAAAAAATGATGATTGTACTTTCCCTAGTTCTTTCAGTAATTTAATTTTCTCTTCCAACTGATCAATATACTGTGAAGATTCTTCCATCATTGCTTTACACTTATTTAATATCTTACATTTATTCTCAAGATTACCAAATGAATCCTCAAGTTGCATATTGGGATTTCCATTAGTAGTCAACTGATTATCTCTAAACTTATCTATCAATGGTTCTAACTTTTCAATAGTATCTATCATAGAAGCAAGGTTCCTAGAT
Source organism: Viscum album (assembly GCA_963277665.1). Classification (NCBI taxonomy): domain Eukaryota; kingdom Viridiplantae; phylum Streptophyta; class Magnoliopsida; order Santalales; family Viscaceae; genus Viscum; species Viscum album. The sequence continues at coordinate 314,977,010 of OY728140.1, forward strand.
TTTAATTATGCTTCTTCTTCCTCAAAGAGTTCATTATCATTGTCTTCTTCTTCATAAACAAAACTCTTTCGTTGAAAATTTATTTCCATATTTGAAGTCTCTCTTTTTGAAAACCCATTTCTAAGGCTTTTTAATGTCTCTATCTTTACTTTCTTCATTATCAAACTTTCTTGGGAAATGAGAGGCAATGTTCCTAACTCATCCATAGTGAAAACAAGAAAGAGGTAGCTTGCCTTCAAATTTACCCGTTCCCTTCTTGAGTTTCTTAGAAATGAGAGAAAGAAATTCCTTTTCTTCATCATCTTCATCAAAAAAATCTCCTAAAATTTCTAGTTTGTTTGTGTCTTCGAATTCCATTTCATTTCTTACACAAGTTTTTGTATTTTCTGGTTTGACTCTCATCTCATATGCCACGAGGCTGCTTAGCAGATCATCAAGAGAAAGTTTGGAAAGGTCCATTTCTTCAAGAGTTGAACCCTTTGAATTATAAAGGGTCGAAAGTCTTCTCAATATTTTCTTTACAATATCAATGTCACTGATCTCTTTTCCAAGCCCTCAAATTTCTCCTATAACTTCAGAAATTCGATTGAAGAAAGAGTCTACATTTTCATTAGGGTGCATCTTCAAATCATCAAACCTGTTGTCTAAGACTTGAAGTTTCACCTCCTTTAATTTTTTATCTCCTTCATAAATATTCTATAATTTATCCCAAATTGACTTGGAAGACATAAAACTCATTACCTTAAGATAAATATGATCATAAAGAGATACAGTGAGAGTATTCTGTGCTTTTGCATCAGCATCAAGAAATTTCCTATCTGTATCAGTCATTGAAAATCCTGTAGAATCAGTGACTATTATTCCTTATGCAGTAGAAAATAAGACATCTATTCCATGATATATTAGGTGAGATCTCATCCTATTTTTCCATATCTGAAAATTAATTCCATCGAAGAGGGGAACTCCCCTAACATTAACTAGATTCTCCATGATAGTTGAAAAATAGATTCAACACTAGAAACCTTTACACTCTGATACCACTTGAAGGACCCCAAAACACCCTAAGAGGGGAGGGGTAAATTAAGGTGTCTACTTTTTTCTTTTAAACATGATGGATCTTATTACCATGTTGATAGGAACCTATTAAACCTATCTATAAAGGAAGACCAGAAAACAAACAATAACATGCCAAGAAATACCACAATAATTTTACTTGGTTCACCACTAAGGGATACATCCAAGGAGAATACGAAGATAGTGTGTAAATAATACCAAAAAATACTATTCTTATCAAGTTATGGATTACAAGAGTTTGGGAATAGTCACTCTGTCTTAAGATCACCGCCTTTACATGGTTTTAGGGATAACACACTGCATCCCTCAGATCACTTCCATTGACCCACCCTTGCTCACTTTATAGAAAGAATCTTCACTCAATTTATCAACTTGAAGGCTGCTTCAATAGTTTAGAATTAAATCATGCATCCTCAACTATAAATGGATGCTCTTTTGAAGCCTCGTAATCACCCATAGATGTAGATTATTTTCCCATACACTGATAGGTTATGGAAATTAATTCCACAAACTGGTTTGGTCATTTTTAGGCTTCCTTGGGTGTTTCACGTACTGTGTTCCTAGTATTGTTCGCGGACCACCTCCTCTGCATACCACTGCTATTTCCGCATACCATACAAATCCTCTACAAACTACTCTGCTCCACATACTACCTTACTCCATGTACTTCTCAGCTTCTCTGTGTACTGCCTTGATCCACCGCGTACTGTGAGAGCTTCCTCCATGAACTGCACTTTCTTCCGTGGACTGTTTACCTTACACAGATGGTTCTATCCGCATACCATCTTCTCATATACGTACCACTTTGTAATTTACCAAATTTATTCCCGAAATTTTAATCTCTAATCCCATCCCTTAACAAAGAGGATATTGTTCCTTAAATAGGCACATAACTCCACAAATTTTGCTAATCCAATTTACCCAAATTTTTAATGTGGGACAATATTCAATTTATACTAAAATCCATCCGTGTACGGTTTTCCTCCACCATATACCACTACTATTTCACGAACTGCAACAATCTCGTGCACCTTCAGCATTCCGTGTACCGCACACCTTCACCACATACCATCACTGTGAACCATTTTCTATTCTACACACCGGTCTACATACCATTCCCGCTGCTAGGTATGCGGCTGCAAACCCTTCCTAGAACATGGTACCCGGTCCATGTTCTGAGGTATGTGGTTCCCTTATTTTTAGGATTTTCTTTGTTGTTTCACATACCATTCATTCCTATGTGAAAACCTTTGTTTTCCAACACCAAACTCCATATTTTGAGGCCTAAACATTTGGCAGACACTGGGAAACTAATCCACCTTCAATACTACATACTACTTGAACTATAAGATCCCTTTCCTTATAATCTTCCTGATAATTCATTAGAGTATTGAGAAAACATACAAACCATACTCTATTTCTAGCAAAGAACAACCTTTGTTCCAACACTTATTACTATTGGTATCATTTCATCATTGGGTAATACACATGCTGTGTTATGGTTATTATTATTGTTCTGATTGAATATTTATTTTATCATTAGATTGATGATATGAGGTCAAGGAGAATTTCTACATGAATCATTATTAATAACACTATAACTAATATTCTATCCATTTTTCCATATCACATCTATTTTCAGCATGCATTTTCCTATTGCATATTGTTAGTTCCCTGAATATGTATTGAATTGTGCTAATACTTATTATAGGGATTGTAAAACATAATTGATACTTAAAGTACCTTCCTTATCCTAATAGAGTTTTTTTTGGAAAATGTTAAGGCAAACACCTTAAGTAGTCAATTATGGCATTTTGAGTCATTGACCATTCATCGTATGGGATGTAACATGTTATGGTGTGAGATGAATGGATATCATATTTCAGTTCATAAGGAGTATGGGACCTTATATATTGAAAGTGGTAAACCATCTAATTAAATTATTTTTAAGTGATTTATATAATTGAAAAAGCACAAATTAAAAATGAATATTATATTTAAAGTGAAATTGGTTATTCTATACCTTTTAAGCAAATACTTAAACCCAAACCCAGCCTTAATAGTGGGTGGTGGGGCATCTCTTGTGTTATTATGGAATGTTACAGTCTCTTTTACTCTCTAGACCTAGATTTTTGAAGCAGTAAAAGAGGCATGGTTGCTTATATAGGAATGATTTTTTCATGTCCTAGATTTTTAAATGTAATCTTATCAATTGCTTAAATTTATTCTGAGGCATGTGTTTGGAATTATAGTGTCATACCGCCACAACGTCCTCCTGTCATACACCCTAAAGGCAGTGACAACCATGTCCCTGAGGTGGTGGGTTGTAAGCTACCAATGATTCTTCCTATAAAGACACCTATGGATACTCTTCCTATTCCTAAAATGGGAATTGACACCCAGTTCCGAGATGGTTTTCTATGTATGATTCAAAGTATTAAAGGTGTATTTCGACCATCCTTGAGTATAGAAGAGTTGAATCATGATTTTTAGTAGTAGAATCTTACCACCTTTTCAAGCGATGGAAGACCTCATGCTTCACAGTCTTGGATCAAATCTATCTTATCTATATTTAATCATCTGGAGATGCCTCTAGAGTGGAGGGTAACACTTGTGGAATATATGCTATGTGACTTAGCCAAGTGGTGGTGGGACATCATCACTTAGGTAGATCAACATCAAGATATGGTCTAGGATGACTTCCATACAATCTTTTATGAATATTTATTTCCCCAGAATCTGAGGGATGAAAGATTTAGAGAATTCATGGACCTACATTAGGGGATTATGTCAGTTATGGAATACTCTTCTCATTTCACTAAGCTAAAACAATTCTATCCCACTCTACCTACTGATGGTCTTATGACTACTAGGCGATTCGAGGATGGGAAGGTTTATGCCATCCAGTCGTAGGTCAAAATGTTCAGGTTGATGAATATTTCTAAAATTGTCAACCAGGTCCTTATTATAGAATGGAATCTAAGGGAAGTTGATAGTGTGATTTAGGGTAGTTTGGAACCTAAATCTAGCAATGGTTCATATTTTGAGTTCAAGCGTTGCTTCGAGGTTGATCACAGAGGTGGAAGCATCCAAGATCCTAATGTTGATAGATTTTTTATCTATCACCAATTAGTGAAGTAGGGACACATAAAGCCTAAGTTATTGTAGGATCTAGTGGAGTGTAGAGGCTATGGTAGGATGGGCCATATCCAGTGTTTCTGCAATAATTTTCCAATAGTTCCTAGTGAGTGGGGATCTGCACTTACTCCTTGGTCCGGAGAAAGACCAACAAGATCAAGACATGCAGGTAGCTAGAATACCACTGATCGATTAGGTCAAGCTAGCAGTCAAGGCATAGGTAGTTGGACTTACAATTCTTATCACCAATAGAGTGGGCTTTCTCAAATCAGTTAGGTAGTGAATCAAATCTATGGTATAAGATAGTTACACGTAATTAAACCTAAACTGACGGAGAATCCATACATTCTATGATATGAGGTACTATTCTAGTAGCCTTCACTTTAGTGTTTATGTTTGAAAAAAATGCATCTCACTATTTTATATCTAAGATAATCACTAAGTGTCTGGGCTTCGAGATTGAGAACTTTTATAAAGTCATGATGCTAGATACACCTTTAGGTATCCATTCATAAGGAATTCACCATTGTAATAATTTTCCCCTTGAGATAGGTGGTTACCTTTTTTCATGGAATCTTTATATCCTCGACATGATGGGATTTGACATAATCATTGGGATGGATTGGTTAATTCTCTATCAAGACCACATTGACTGTTATTGTTTGAGGGTGATGTTTAAATCACTAGAGAGAATTATGAACATGCATTAGATATAATGGGATGTGGAATCTACATGATATGGTCCTGAGCAGCAGAGGATGGGTAATATAACAACACAGATTGATATTCTTTTCCTCAATGATCAGGGGTTACGACCCACTATCTTTACTCATGTAGTGGAGAATTTTATAGACGTCTTTCCTAAAAAATTCTCCGGTCCACCTATGGTGAGATAGGTAGAGTTTACTATTGAGATAGAACTAGGAGTAGTACTAGTGACCATTCCTTCTTATATGATGACACTTAAGGAGATTCTGGAGATCAAGAAGAAATTGGAGGATCTAGAGGCTAAAGAATTCATATGCACCATTACTTCTACTTAGGGATTTCCGGTCCTTTTTCTCCAAGAAGGAGGATAGTAACCACATGATCTGTGTGGATTACTATCATTTTAATTAGTTCACAATTAAGAACCAGTATCCACTTCCTTGAATAGATGAAATCTTTGATCATCATGGATGAGAAAAAGTGTTTTTAAAGATAGAACTGAGGTCGGGATATCATCGGGTGCATGTTAGGACTTCATACATACCTCTCATAGCTTTCATGAGTAGGTATGGTCTATATGAGTACTTGGTTATGCCATTTGGACTCAAAAACACACCTTTTATCTTTATAGTTCTTATGAATAAGGTTTTACACCCATATATAGATTCATTTGTGGTTATATTTTTTGATGATATGTTGGAGTATTCATGTTCTAGACATGACCATGAAACCCATATTGAGATCATGCTAAATATACTGAGAGAACATCAAATTTATGATAAGCTTAGTAAATTCCCCTTTGGATTGACAAAGTCCACTTACTAGGTTACATTATCTTAGAATATAGTGTTTTAGTAGACCTAGAGAAAATGAGAGCTGTAGTTTCTTTTGAGTATCCCAACAAAATATTTTACATCAGGATTTTATTAAGGATTTTAGAATATTACAGACACTTTATCTAGGATTTCTCATACCTTTCATCACCTCTTATGGGCTTGAAAAAGAAGGGTGTGAAATTTGTTTGGACAGAATCTTGTGAATAGGCCTTTCAGGAGTTTAAGGGAAGACCAAATTTAGCACTGATACTGATTCTTCTAGAGCTAGGAAGTAGATAGACTATATACCATAACCCATCAGGTATTGGTATCAGTTAAGGCCTCATAATCAGAATTACCCAAAACAGGATCCCAAGCTAGCCGCTGTAGTTCATGATCCATGTTATTGGAGACACTATCTACTTAGAGATCATTTTGTGGTGTATATTGATTACAAAAGCCTCAAGTACATCTTTACTCAATGGGATCTGAATATTAGATAATGCAGGTGGGTTGAGTAACTACAGTTATTTGATTTTGAGCTTTTCTATATGCCTATTAAAGGAAATTTAGTAGCCAATGTTCTGATCCGAAATAATTAGTCACAAGAAGTTTAGGAATCCAATGGATAATGGAATCTTATGGCCTCATTCTCAGAGATTCACATTGAGGTTCAGATGTACCATGGTCAGACTATCCTCATAGCCTTAATAATAAATTATACTCTTCTGGAAAAGGTATGAATGAGACAATTATCTGATCCTGAAGGCCTTATCATAAGGGAAATTGTTTCATATGAAGATACATATTTTTGTTCAACCATGTATGGGGATTAGACCTTATTGTTCCATGGGTGTTTATAGGTATCAGTAGACATCAGATATGAGTTTATGTGAAAATTTTATGCCTCATCATGGGTGGTTCACCCGGGTGTCACCAAAATGTATAGGGATCTTCAGTGCTAATATTGGTGGCATGGTATGAAATGTGAGATTTCTAGCTTCATCACTTAGTGTTCCACCTATCAGCAAGTGAAGGTAGAACATTAGAGGATGGTAGGGATTTTACAACCATTGTACCTTGCCAAGTGGAAATGGGATGATGTTTCTATGGACTTCATGACTGGTTCACCCAGATCACCTCATGGAAAAAATATAGCACGGGTTACCATTGATCATTTGATTAAGGTAACACACTTCTTAACTATTAAATAGACATTCTCGGTAGATGATATAGGAAGGATATATGTTAGATAAGTTTTATATCTTCTTAGATATCCTCATTCTATCATTTCTGAAAAAGATTCTTGTTTCACATCTTGGTTCTGGAAGGGGTTACAGAAGGCCTTGGGTACATAGGTGCTTCTAAGCACAACCTATCACCTACAAATTGATGAAAAAACAGATCATATAATCTAGGTGCTAGAGAAAATTCTCTGTTCATGTGTCCTTGGATTTGGGGGTTCTTGGGGGAAACACATTCCCCTCACTGAGTTTGCTTATAATAACATCTTTCATGCCACTATCAAGATGGATCCTTATGAAGACTTATATGGTAGGCCTTGCCACTCACCATTGTGCTCTATAGAGGTAGGGGATGAATCTATTCTTAGAGTACATCTCACTTAGAAGACTATAGATAAGGTCCAGTTGACCATAAAGTGCATGTTGAAATCTCGGTTCATACAACAATAATATGCCAACAGATGCCGATGACCTCTATAGTTCAAGGTCTAAGACCTGCTTTTCTTGCGAGTCTTTCCTAGGATAGGGAATAGACATATTCAGAATTAGGGTAATCTCTCACCAAGGTTTTTTTGGACCCTTAAAGGTTGTGAAATGAATCAAACCAGTGGCTTACCAGTTGGAACTTACTCAGAGATACCGTTCTACGGATGATATCTTTCATGTATCTCAACTTCACCGATACTATCTAGACCTAACACATGTATTTCAACCTGATGAGGTAGAATTGGATATATATTCTTCCTTTGATGAGTATCTAGTGTGTATAGTGGATCAGAGCATGAATACAATCCAAGGTAGGTCTATTACTTTGGTACAAGTGCTATAGTAGCACGACCGGGTACAAGAAAAGACCTAGGAGCAGGAAGATGATATATGTTGTCAACAGTTAGAACTCTTTGCTGAAGATACCTATTTACCCTCAAAAGGTCAACTCAGGTATGAGTTTCTTTAAGGAGGGGAGGTTGTAATGACCTTCCTTTTCAATGAAGGTAGGGATCATTATTTTTTCAATTTTTTTCCTTAAATGGCCCTAATAATGATGTCTAATCAAGTTATAGAGGTTTTGGGTGCGTCTGGGGCTCATTTGGATCCTGAATCTTCAAAGTGGAAACAAAGACTGGGCTGCATAGTTTTTCTACAACCACATGACTTAGGGAACATGATTGTGTGGGTGGTTACAGAGATGGGATAGAGCCATTATGTACGATTTGTGCATGGTTAGTCAAACCATATGCTTAACCATGTAGTGTTTCCCAAGTAGTAGTGAACTGCGCATAGTTTGTGCATAGTTAAGCCAAACCGTGTGGCTAAATTGTGTGACTTGATATTTTGGGGATGAAATTACAATTTTACTCCTCACTTAAGTTAAAACTTGTTTCCTTCTTTCATTCCTTCCTCCAGCGGACCAGCACCCCACTTCTTCTCCATTTGAGCACCCAAGCTCCTCACCTAGGCATTGAAGCAACTCCTCCATCCAGTGTCCATTCCTTAATCCGTCAGAAGCATTGGATCCGTCTTAGTAAGATTCCCTAGTCTCTCAATTCATATACAAGTTTATCTTTCCATCCATTTTTCTATTTAGGAGTAGGATCATTTTCCCTATTTTTAGGTCATTGTACTGTTTCTCATATTTCTTCCAACCTACTTTGAAATTGAGGCCAATATTGAGCAAGGAGTCATCTTTTTCCTTGTGTTAGGTGGTCACATAATTTTTCCTTTGATTTTTTTCATCGCATAGTTACACCGTTGTGACACATGTCGGCTTTTTCTGAGTGTCCTCTTTATATTTATTTCTTCATGTTTAATTGACCTCGCACCTAGATACATGTTTATTGAATATTGTTTTGTAATTTAAAGATCATTCATACCATATATGGGCACCAATAAGTGTGATAAGTGAAAATGAACATTTTGGTCAATTGGATCAAATGACCAGAACTCCTAAATAGATTTCATATTAGCTTATAAATGTAATTTCCCCTAGTTATATAAGTGTTAAATGATCCCAATCAATTATTAATTTATTTTACTAGCTTGTTAAGGGAAATTACCATGTATGCCTTTTCCCACTTGACCATGAAACCTTCCAATTGACACCTTTATCCATATAAATTGATTTTCCAAGACTTAGTAAATTGAATGGATTAGTTTTTAAAAGATGACTTATGAAAGAATAAATTACCTCTTTTTTATAAATGAAATGGGTTACAAGTAAAGAATTAAACCTAATGGATTCCTTACTTCAATGAATTAATTGGTTTAAATGGAATGAATTCAAAGGATGGTAAGGGCATGCCTTCTTTACATGTTATAATAAATTCTTCTTATGAATTGTATTACCTTTTTCTAATGTAAATTGGATAATGAAATGAATAAGAGGTTATGGATTATATATTATATTATAAATTATTACACCCCTTCAATATATTTATATGGTCTTGATTAATAAGTTTCATGAGAGGTTTTTCTTCATTCCTTATATAATAAATGATACACCTTGATATAGGCTGTGTACGATGGTAAGGGGTGTTGAGAATGGAGGATAACCACACTCCCTTACATCGAGTGTTGAGTATGAAATCTCACACCAGTGATACTATATGGAAGTTGGGATGAGGTTCCACATTCCATGATTAGAGTGATGCCATGATGGCACACTCTCCATCCCAAGTATTGTAGCATGATTTCTATCACTCTATTAGGATATAGGGCATATATATTATTGCATGAGATTATTGGATCATTAGACTGGTCATGGATGTATGAGTTACACCCTTTCCCATCTGAAAGTAGTATTACTGGTATATGTCCACTTACGTCCACACATACTTGGTTCATATAGGTGGATGGAATATAAAATTAAACCATATATATTATTAATACTATATATACAGTGACATGATCCAACCCTTTCCAGCCATATAATGAAGCAGGTAGACCTTCTAGGTTTTCTATAGGAACTTGAACAGGCTGGTTATTTATTTCATCATTATTTTACTATTCTACTTATACATGCACACTCTATAGTTATGAGAACTGCTTAGATTACATGTATACACCATTGGTGGTGGCCTACTGAGATTTTTATCTCACACCCTACTCAGTCTATCTTTGGTACCCAGGAAGATTATCTAGATATAGGTATTGATAAGGGAAATTTCCCTACTACAGGATGTTGATATGCTTCTGATTAGTTGGAGCTTCGGAGTAGAGGACCAGGATTTAGATCAGTATTCTTATGGAGAAACTTTTTTTCTTTTTGTCTTTTATAGTACTATATAGGATGATTGTATCTACATGTTTTCTTTTCTGTATTACAGAATCCCATGTATCCATGTATCATACACTACCTTAGAGACTTTTGTTATATTTAGTCATTTGTTTAGTTATTTACTCTTCCAAACTTACTTATTTATTCAGTTTACTTATGCTTCCAAAGTTTATATATTCTATCTGTTTATATTATGCTTATACTGTTGATTATATATGATTTTATCCTCTATAACACTCTGATATGAGGGTATACTCTCCCCATTGTACCAACTTTACGCCCTCACTACTATTCAGAAGCTTCTGGCATATGGGGATGTGTGATTGAGGCCATGTGACCCACCATCTTGGGGAACGGGTTAAGTGGATCCTAGGTGGGATGTTACAATTTCAAACTAAAACTAGAGAAAATTAAAAATCATGTATTTTCTCAAATACATCCTAACATATGGATTAACCTAATTTATAACCAAAATCTTGGTTAACCCATGTCTTACGCACTTTCTTAACCCCTTTTTGTTTACCAGAAAACACAAGAAAAATACCTATTTCATTTCAAAATCATAGATTTTTTTAGAATATTCATCCTTAGTATTCTAACTGATTCCCATTATATAAATCCTTGATAAATTTGGAATTAAAATACTTACTAACCATGATTCTTTTTTTTTAAAATAAAATAAAAATAGAACATTGAAAATTAATTTATTTTTCTTCTTTTACCTAGAAAAGTAATAAGAATAAAACCCTTTAACTGTTACCCAAATATCATACTTCACAATTCATCTTTTCAAATTAACGATGTAGCATAATTTTATTCACTTACCCTATATTTAAAATCAACATCATGATCTTTAATATCAATTAAATAATTCAGATAATGTGAAAACTCATCACATTCCCCTTTGAAATCATAAAATTCCAAAAAAAAAATTTGAATAAAAATGATCATAAATCACCTAGAAACATAATTTGGAAATAAAATCTTATTCCCAATACAATAAATAAATGATGTTTGAAACTTAAAAATACTCATTTTATTCATTACTATAGAAACATATATTCATCTCACAATTAATCATTTTTATTCTAATACCCAATTATATAATTTTATTTCTTAACCCCTTGATTTAATCAATTAAGCACTTATTTAACAAACTATGATTTTATTTATGAATATAATTTCAAAAAAATTCATTTAAACCACACATTTTTACATCCTTTAAAGATCATATATATTTACAATGATCCAATATGAATTATAATATATTTTAATAATACAAAATAAAACCATACGATTATTAATCTCTAATTTTCAACACACTAAGGCAATATAAATTTTATATATCACACATTCACATTCCCTATTCATACCCTTTTAAAATTAAATCCCATAATTAAAATTAAAAAATGATTTAATTACTTAAACCATGCTTAGTAAACCATCAATTATCATTTTCACAAAAGAAAGTAGAAATTCTATCTATAATAAGTTGAATTTTACATGTCAAACAACATTTATATTACTATTTAATCAATAAAAAACTCTGATAAACCATGATAAAAAAATAATAGTTATTAATTAACTAAAAAACTTATATCAATTTCAAATTTAGTATAACCAGTAGAATTATTTGAACATTATTTCATTAATTAATATTATTTTCTTTATATAATATTAATTCTCATACAATAAATTTTAATCATAGGGATTGATCACGACCTCATTAGTAACCATGTGAATAGAGAAAAATTTTACACAAGATCCCCTCAATTAATCCTCAATAATTTATTATGTTAATTAATTCTTGAATAAATAGATAATTCCATTCCAAATGACCACGTCATGACTATATTAAAGCATCAAATTAATCAAAATATCCTTAAGTAGTAAATTAAATCCTTAATGATGGTTGAAATAACCAACCTCTTCTTAATTTAGTAATTTTCATAAGGATTTAATGTCTAGTTTCTCCACTATCTCTAAATTTTAAGAACCTATCCAAATCTTAAAGAAAATATTGAACTTGAACATTGATATAAACTAATCCACATACAAATTCAATAAAATGATACGATTAATGATCTTCTTACCATTTTAGTTCAAATGGATCAAAATGATTTTAAATTTATCAAGAAATTAAGGAAAAATAATTGAAGGTATATTTGAGAAAAAACAGAAAGATCTAAAGAAGAATACTCAAGAAAATATTTAATTTTTAAAGGGTAGATTTTTTTTAAAATATTATTACTAAGAAATGATAAAAATTCCCCTCATTAAAAATGTGGTAGGGAAATGTTTTGGGTACCCCGACATTTCCTGAACCACCAGGTCCCAACATTTTCTAGTAGTATGTCGAGTGTGCCACCCCAAGTACACCTATAATAGGTTAGGGTCTAGTGATGAACATCAAATAAGAATATCACATAATATGGTAAATCATAACCTATATCAACCTGTAACATCCATATATATATATATATATATTACAAACAATAACCAACAACAACTGTAGTATATATATATATGTAAATAATTGATCTCTATAAAACACATGCATAAGACTTCACAAGGCATGTTCATCACTATAAATAAAAAACACCATAGGAATTATACATCTGATAAGGTCCTCAAACACGATGAGTCATGAGACATAAGGTAAGTGATTCATCAGTAAAAAAATATTTGATCAATATCTATCCAAATCCATCCCCACCACTATCATGAACCACCAAGCACCACTAAGTGTCACCTAGCGTTCTCCCTGAATGAGCTGCAACACACCCACCAAGGTCACCTCTAACCTATGCATCATCATCACTAACACAACATGTTTTTTCATGAATCCCATGAAATAGTGAGTATAAATATACTTAGTATGATAAATTAAAAATATAAATTAAATAAAATTAAATAATTCTTCTCAATCTTTAGAGTAATAGAGTAATTGTAAAAAAGAAAAAAATCTAGATATGCTCTATAAATATCATTCACAAGGGAAAATTAATATTTCCCAAACATCTTAGCTCTATTCCATGAAGGATCACCTCTCATGGGAAACTAATGATACCCATAGGAAAAAAGTATTATAAATCCCTAATTCAACAGACCAAATATAAGTCACACCTCTAAGATAAACAAACAGTACTTGAGAGTTCTTATGAATCAAAATATCTGATCATCTAAGGAATTTTAACTTCTATGATGTCTTTATAATCTATAATGGGAGAATTTATCCTCATTGTAATTTTTGTGTGTTATTTTTAGGAGTAATACACCCTCCTATCTATAGAAACCATTCCACTATTCTATAAACATACTGGGGGACACACACATTGTCTAAGAAGAGTTGTTGGTTAATAGAGTTATAAACCCTGCTACCATAACTACTCAACAATTTGAAAACTCATGTGATTTATAGAATCTATAATGGAGGACCTATTCCTAATTGATGTGATAAGTTTTGATTAATAGAGTACCAACCCTAATGGAGGACCTATGCCTCATTGAGTATTTCTCATCTAATTAAGGAGTACTTAACTCTATGGATAGAGGATCAGAACCTCAAGTATATGGGGGAGTACAAAACTATATCATTTGTCTAGGGGACCCTATCATTATTTAGTGACAATGGTGTACTAACCCCATTCATAATATAGAGGAATAATTCCCTAAATATGTTTGAGAGTATCAAACTCCTGGAAGAATCTGGGGGGACCTATGACCTATCGTCAACACATCACTAGGGGAGTAACTGACCTTGTGTACACCCTGGTCTAATAGAATTAATATAATCATCATCAATATTGATATAAGATCTTCAAAATAACCAAGATATGTCAAATATGGTCTCTAATGACTAGAAGAATCATTCCATCATTCTCTATATATAAAATCACCCAGAATGGATGAATCATATGTCTAAAACTAACACCCTAGTGATAAATCATGAATAATACCATAAATTTCCTAGTACATGGTGTGTCTAGTAGATTACATGATATATAGTTATCTTAAGAAAGGTTTTTCATATATCGAAACAACCCATATCTTGTGAAGTCAACTTATATGATGTGTTTAGTAGGGTAAAACCATGTATGGATAACAGTTACATGTTATAATCTTATATATATTAAATTAACTTCAAGTTATTCTTACTATGACTATAGGTAATATCCATGGTAATAAACGGTGTGTGAAGCTCTCCATCTACTCATAACCCACTTCCATTTTTCCTTGTCAAATAGTCCTATTAATATATGATTTGTCTTGATGGACACATGGTGTGTGGTATACAGATTCCATTATGGACATGTACCACTACTCATGTCTTTTAATGTACTTTGTACATAGTGTGTACCCTTACTATACACCATGTAAGATAAATAGGGTGTCTGGTAATGTAGTCTTCTGCACCTTGGGTCATGTACCATTACATGTAATATACCCTTGACCTACACGATGTGTAAGGTATGGTGGTAATTTTGGTGTGTGTCCCTATACACACCAATTTATGTAATTTAGACCTATATATTATGTATATCCATTCCACACACCATATGATATAACCCAAATAAATAAAAAGTGTGTGTTCTTTGAGATATATTCTAGGTAGTTTTTTTTCTTCCCTAAATCACCTAAAACTCAATAATTTGTTTTTGGGATATTGGATCACATGTCGACATACTATCCTACACTTTTTTTGCCATTCAAAACACAAAAAATCCATTAATTGACCTCCAATAATAATTCCCAATGAATTTATGTCAATATTGTACTGAATATGTCACCTAAAAGACTTTCTACACATGCCTCATGCTGTCATGTCATTCCACATATGGCCATCAAACCCGCTTCCTTGATCTATTGGAATTACTTAAACTTTTTCATTATTTCATGATCCTATAACACTATCATCTAACTGCTGAACTTTGTAAAGGATTGCGGTGACCATCACCATGAGAAATTTAAGGAGAGAAAAAGTGAATTAGGATTCATTAAATTATCAATCTTAGGAATATTTTTACAATTTTTTATCATCATTGAAGGAAAATAATTGTGGAACATGACATAATAATCAAAAGAATAACCCCTACCTCATTAGTGAATCATCATCACTTCAATGGTTCACTGATGCCATGTGATCTAATAATTAATACCATAAAAAATCTACCATAGTTCCTTTAATTTATGAAGGTCATCTCCTTCACCACAAAGAATAAGAGTCTTTATCTTCTCAAAGTATCTATAGGGTTTTCACCAATGAATGCAACTAACCCTTGAATAAAATTATAATTAGGGTTTTTATATCATGTTGTCCAGGTTAGTTGGGTTTTTAATAAGGGACCTAAAAATACCAAGTCCATGGTCTGATATATGGGACCACAATTTAATCCTATCCTAGAAAAAATGCCTAATTCCAAACACAACCATCACGCCATAATTTCCATATATTTTTTCCTTTTAAGAGATATCACAATCCATGGTTATAGGATAAATTTTAATTTAAATAATAAATATTAAAATTCCTATAAAACTCATCATGCATATAAATTTAAAAAAATATTTCCCATGGGTGAAAACCTTGTACCAAAATTAGAAAAATCATAAGATAATTTTCCTATGGTCACCTTCTAGGGTAAATTTATAATTTTACCCCTAGTTATTCCCTAGTGCTCTGAAGATCAAAATCAAACTAAGTATTGATCTGGAAAAATTCGGGTCACTACATCATCCACAAATTTAAACCTTTTAATCACCTAAAATAAAACATCTAGAGCTTTGAAATAGGGAAGTTTATAAGATAACCTTATGTTGAAAGGCAACCTACCCTCACACACACTTCTTTTAACCTATAAGGTCCAAAATGTACACTAACATGGTTCACAACCTCACAATAAGGGAACAACCTCTTCTATCTCTAATTATAATGGATCTAACTTATCTTATAGTATGACCTTAGAAGAAAATAATTCCACTTTATGTGCGTATGTTCAAGTATCTATACAATAAACTATCACTTATCCCAAATTCATCTATCCACACGAGACAAAGGGAAAATATGAACCATTGGAATCTTCATTAAAATGGTTATTTTCTATAATTACCTATCATAGGGGTGTTACACTCCCCACATTTAAAGAGAATTATAGATTTATTCTATATAGGATCAATCAATCTATGTCAAACCCCACTATCTAACACATCACAAAGTTTTTATAACAAGCTTATTAGAGCTATAAGAAGACATACTATTAAGGGTATGTGTTAAATTTTATTCCATATCCTACAAATGTGGAATAAATACCATTGTTGCTAGATCTTGGAAAAAAGGAAACATATGACTTCTTAATAAAATTATTAATAATCATTTTTGAGAAATTTATATCCATAACACAGTATATAAATAGGATCATAACCACTACCAAAATGGTTCAGTTGTATTGTCATCAATCCTTTATGAAAGATACCAATAAGCACATCAAGAAACAACAAAAAACTCATCCCACTGTCTAGTATCATACCACCACTTTTTAGGTTTCAGAAATTGGAAAATATATAGTGGATAGTTTTATCCATTTAGATTAACCTACTTTGTCAACTCTAGATCCCAGAACAACAGCATCCAAAACTTGAGTAACCAATTTTTTTTCAAAGAAAATACCCACCTCCATCATGTATCAAAAGTTTCCATAGGATAGGAATGTCTAAAAATATATATTAGATATACCACATAGAGGTACATATTTTATTGGAGAAGAAACCACTCAAAAATTATATCATGATATTCAATAAAATCATCAAGGGAAAAATTACTCTATACCTAGCGGAGTAGATGATTTTAACCCCACCTTCAAGAATATCATTTAGGTTCATCACCTAAGTAAATCTAGTCACACGAGACCACTATACTGAGAATATAACTATGGACCTATCACATATAAGGTAGAATTGTGGATACACCACTGTTGATTCAAGGTGATTGACATCTCCCCTTCCTATCTAGATTTCACTACCTTGAAGCTAGTTGTTCTATCACCTACCCCTTAAACTAAAAAAAGGATGACTTGCTAATTGGAATCAACCACCACATCACTAATACAAAATTATAATCTCATTAATTTCCATTACCTAAATATTTAAAAATACCACATGTTACTCCATTCATTGTGTCAACATGTCTTGGAGAAAATACACCAGGAATATCAAACATCACTATTAACTACCACAAACTAAAACAAGAAAAGTTTTGGTCTTGGTGTATCAAGATCACAAAAATGTATTCCATTATCCTACACAAAATATCTAAATACCCCAACTAGAATGCATGTAAATGAATATTCTATCCTCTCATTGAGAAAAAAGGGTCACACTACATAAGAACTCACATATTTATTCACATTCATAGGTAGAAAATCCTAATCCATACATATGATGCATGAACTCATGATCACCATATAATGGGTTTTTTTCTACCACTTCATGGGGTTATAATAAACTTTACATAAGTGAAGAGGTTCCAATAACCTCTAAAGGTAAACCTCGCCTCATTTTCTCAACCATATAACACCATTAAATTCTTGTAATGGGTAACCAATATATAAAAAGTTAGGTACCATTAGGTCTTATCTCTTCCATGAAGAAATCCCATCAAAGACCCCTTTATACACTTAGGATAAACTCACATCACTAGAAGGTATGAGTAGAAGATATTCTCAATTAATGGAAACTATACAGGTGATAAATTTCTAGATATGTGGTTCATTGAAATCACTAACTCTCAAAAAAATTCTATAAGAAAAATAGCTTGTTTCTACACTGACCAGTATGAGGGTCCATGAAGAGAGGATGTGAATTATACTTCGAGTCATATGAAATGTCACCTAACCATATCCATATATTTCATGTGAAATACATAACTCTTCTAGAAATCACTTTGATCATTCTGCGGAATAACCAAAGGATATGATAATGGGAGAGGATCAAAGTATCATCTATCTCCAGCTGCACCTACACCACCCATTCATCTACAAAACATAATTCTATTAGGAAACTATGACCACAAGGGGGAGTTCTCTGATCTCAATGTTATCTTAAATTAAGAGTTATATCTATATAAAAAATTTATACATCCTCTATAAAATCTATAACCTTATCCCACAATCGGGGTTCACCTCATCCAAGAATTATTAATCTACCAATGTCTTCTTAGGGTCCACAACATTGGTGGCGTTGTGTGTGATCACAACTATAACCCGATTGTCTCTTTGAAGGCTTGACCTGAACTATCAATCTTAAATAATTTCTGTCACAAATAATGTATATGAAACATCTCACATAGTTTGGGATCCTTTATGTGAACTCATACATGGTCACATTTCCCGAATGATGGTCTTACATTTTTAGGACTCATACAATCCTCAGATTAACCAGAAAAAATGATATTGTAGAAAAGGGATAAAATTATAAATATAGTAGAAAAAAACATAATGTTTTTGAAAAAATAATAACCTATTAATTTATCACTATTCCATGTAGATAACTCGATGAACAATCATTATTCAGTTAGCAAGTGCCTTTGACCAGATGAATTTACATGAGTAGTTGACTCTAACCAATCCTTCGACACATGAAAATTATGGTCACCTTAAAATCGAGTAGGCCTATGTTTTTGGAATACACACATAAAATTATCCACATGGGTAGTATAATTTCACTTAGTAGGAACTAAAATTTTCTCTATATGAAGTCTCATACAAAGGACAAAGGGGAATAAATGATACCACAGATTGTGGGGAAAATACATCTCTCAACCTAGTCCATGAATCATCATATCATCAATCAACTGATCAATCTCATGAGGATATATCACTTACATGGGATCATCATGAACCTACCTATAAATATAGGTTTACTATTTATGGGTCTTATCCTTAATTTGATATTATAAACCCACAATATTGTAGAAAATATCTGGATGAGCTAACATAAGAATGATATTGGAGATCAAAAATTACAACTGTATGATACATGAAAAAACTTATTTATACAAGCTACGGGTGAAGAAAAAATTTATTATAATCCTATATAAAGGATATTTCAGCCACCAAACCTATATTAGTATCCCTAGGTTGATAATTGAACTCAATAAACCCTTGAAATTATTTTCCTAACTTCCCAAACTGATCATCATATGGTATCTAAATCCAAAATCCATTACTAGGACATAACCAATCTAAAATAAATCTAACATGATGTCATCCACTAGGTCCCTTCTCAGTATGGTAGTAGTAAGAGTGTTCCACCCCAACACTACCTACAACAAGTCAAATGGTTGGTGACTATCTATAAGTAGTAATATCACTAAATATAAGAGGCCTTAGCCTATATCAACATAAAAAAACACATATATCCAAAGAAAAACATAACTAGACACAACATCACTATATTTATATAAGGACCCATACTTTTTCATATATATATATATATATCATATCTTAATGGATAAATATTCATTACATAACATAATGATCCACACCAAAATCGTATAGTTCTAGTGCATTTGGAAATATGGACAGATAAACAATTAGTTGATAAATGAACTAAAACATCTCCCACTTATTTCTTCATAACTATCACCACTATTATACATATCATATTTAAAACCTTCTTCATAACTTGTTGAATAGGAAAAATAATAAATAGTGATCTCTAATGCCTAGTAAGGGTAAACAAGGGAGATATCAATGATCACTTGAGAATAACATGAGGATAAATGTATGAGGACATGATCATAACATTTGAAAATCATAACCTACATATCATAAATCATAATCTCATAAATCTTGATAATTAATATGACATTAATAATAACAGGATCAAATAACATAATCCATGAGATCATAACATTGGCATAAGACATAAGTTTTTGGCATACAAATAAGTATAGAAAATCATTTCCTTAGTAGTCAAGGATAATTTCCAAGACTATAATAGTAGAATGAATTCACTCCCCAAACCATCATAGTAGTCAAGTTTCACTATTGAGGCTATCATAGTAAAAAAAGTCCCTTACTGAACTGAGATCAATACTAATTCTAGTTTTTTATCTCTTGAGATATCAATCTTTACCCAATTTATTGGAGGGATATATAATTATGGTCCCACCCATCACATAATTAAAATCATACATATGTGTGCCACAAGATCCTAAAACATCCATCATATTATAACCCATGAAAAGAAATGGGTTTTATAAACATTTTTTCATAGTATAACCCATGGAAAATAAATGAGTTTTATAAAAATTACACAAGTTATTCATATCAAAACACATGAAAATATAAGTGGTTTAACAAAAATATTATCATCATATTCATAAAACATTAATAGAAAGAATAAGGGTGGTATTATTGGATAAAATATCCAGTAAAGCATAAGTGAAATCAAGGGTTGTTATCTTTTATAAATAGAAATTCCATTACAAGAGAATTAAAAAAATCTAGAGGAAAATATCCTTTTCACTTTGAAAATAACATTATAAAAACTAAAAAAATCATAAAATATTATGAAAATCATTTTTTTTTGAAAATATACTTGGAAAATTATAAAAGAATATTTTAATTATTGAGTGGTCATAGCATCAGGAAATTCCATTCATCTACTAGATATATTAATCTTAGGTTTTCTCCATTGCCAGGTGTCCATATCACATTCATCCACGTCCATTTTTTCCTATGTGTCAACACACCAAAGATCCAAGACCCTCCTTTAATCCAACAAACTTCCATCTTCTCCGTCTCTCTCCCACTCCTGCTCAGTTTTCAGCTCATGCGCCATACGTTCCCCGCAAACCCCCGCCTCCTTAGAGCTCCATCTCCTGGTTACACTACACTCCGTCCTCCTCCTCCTCCGACATTATCCTTATCTCGGTTTCACGTCACCTCTCTGTTGTCTTCTTTCTTTTGATTGGGCTCGAGTATCACCTCTTCACGACCTATGGTTTCTGAAAATCACTCATGCCAGTGTTCTTGTCCTTCGGTATCCTCAGTCTAGGGTTTCCTCAGCATCTCAATTTTCTCTCCCCAGTTAAGGTTCTGCATTTGGTTTCCCTATTACAAGGTTCCATTTCCTTCAACTCACACTCCGCTGTCTCCTTTCCAACTCTATCCATCAATACCTCCCTCTGATTCTATTCACGCTCGCCCCCCCATGACCACCCTACAGTTCTGTGTCGACCTCTACCTCCATTTTCCCATCCTTTTCATTCCACCTCCGGCCATCAACACCTCCATTGATTCATTAATCTTATGCTACGGTCGAAGCTCCCCAAACACCTATACCTTCCATCAATAATTCCCTCCATCCACTACTCGAACCCAAAACACAAATAGCTCCCAGTTTTCTTCCACTACTCCACCATTTCTCGCAAATCTATGACTTCCTACTGTCTGGTCTACTCATCAATTAATACTATATTTCACATAAAATGTCTTGCCTGTGATGCTTCCATTGAAGGCATTAGGTAACCCTACCTCCATAAACACTAGAATCCGCTCCCAAAAACCCTCTACTAATCCTCCAATTTTCATCAGGTATGCTTTATTTATTTCAATTTATTGTCTCCATTATTGTAATATCTTCTTCCTAATCATCGTGCCTCTTTGATGGTATTTTTAAATTTTTTCGGATGAAGTTAAAATTAAATTTCAAACTTGATAATGTTGATCCTTAGGTTTTGGCATGTTCCGAGTACATAAAGAAGAACAACCAACTTAAACATGCATTTATTATTGTGCCATCGGGGCCTTTTATGGCTGTGCTTCTCAGACTATAAATTCACCCCATGAAGTGATCAAGATAAGATTCCAGATCTGACTATAATTCCATGATTTTCATTATCCACACAGCTGCATTCTTAACTATAGAATATACTCTATGAAAACAATACTTTATTAAAATGATATTATCAATGTATTTGTATGTGAAATTTTTTTATCAAAAAAAGACAATTGAGATAAATAATTGTGTTTTCCCAATGGATTGGTGCTTAGTTTTCACTTTTTTATGTGTACAAGGATCCTCTATGATGGGTTCTTGATTTCTTGATTTATTTATTTCTCGCGTTACAAGTTTATTTGTTTGTAACCTAGAAGATTCCCTGGTTAGTTCACTAAGATGACTAATATACTGTTTTGATTATGACCCACTTTATTTCACTTTTTGGTTCCTTTTTTAAAAATGGAAAATGCGAATGAATGATCAAAATATAGTGTTAAGGTAATCGAAGGAAGAAGTAATTTATTTTTTTGTTCCTGCATGTGGTATGTTTGCTGGATACATGTGTGTTTGCACGAACATAAATGAATATATATTTATTATCAATTATTTATTCTCTACCATATTACTTCTGATTTCTTTTTAAATATTTTTTCTTTACTGAATGCAGGAAAAATATATAGTTAAGAAGAAAAAGAAATATGCAGCCCAAGTACAGTTAAGGCACCCTTTTTCTCGAAGGTAACTTTTTGTCATGTTCATTTGTGTCTTATCACCATACTATAACTTTTTTGTTCAGAGGAATCTTTTATAATTACTCATTCTTGTGGTTTTCCATATTGAAATTCTTGATAAATATTTTCATACAATTATCAATATTAAAAAATGTTGATATGACATATTTCATTTTTACTATTTTCTTTTGGTTCACGATTAAGATGTTCATTAATTATGCTTACTTGGATGGTAGTAGACCAATAATTATTGGTTTTAACATTTGTTCTGTATGAACTCTTATATACATGTCTCTTCTTTTATGTTTTACCTTATTAAACATTTGGGTTCTAGTTGATTGTTGTATAAGAACTGTCACTTAAGTAGTCTTGTTGATGCTAAGGGGGTTCATACTAGGAAGAGATAGTGACATAACTTAATGGAAATCATATTGAATTTAGTAAAGTTGAAGTTCAAGAGGAAAAACAATCCACTCTCAATATAAACAAGATGTGGTGGTTCTTACTTTGAAGACCACACCCGTTATTGGACTAGGGTTGACTAGCAGAAACTCTCTAGCTTTGGACAGGTTGACTACAACACTTTTTCAGGGTTTTAAACCCTTAAAATATTGCCCCATATATTTTATTTTAGTTCCTTTAGTTATATTACTATTTAATAAAATATTTTTTTTTGTGTTTTCTAGGTTGAAAAAAAGCTGGAAAACACCTCACATTCCTATTAAAGATTGAATCATACTATTGTTTGAAGCATAAACAAACATCCAGGTTCATGTTTCTACTTTATTTTCAATTTTTTGATGATTTCCACTTCCCTATTTAAGAAGCATCCTTGGCGTGCTTTTTTTTGTCTTCAAGAAAAGTTTTTTGGTAGTTTAAGCTATTTTCATCATGCCTTGTCTATGGAATTAGTGAATGATTTCAGTAGTGGTAAGTCACCATTGCTTCACTTTCCACCATCCATTGGTATTAATGATAATGGTCCAATTTCAAAACTTATATTCCTACCGTTGTTATTAGTATGAATCCGTAGTACACTAAAAATGTTCTCTATTTATACTCTATGTAATAGGTTCTTTAATATTCTGCTAATCAGATTCTTGATAGAAGAGTTAGACATGGTTGAAAATGCCTTGCTTAGGAAGTTGAAGTCGCACCCCCTCCTCCAGTCTCAGCTGAAAAAGAAGGGCAACCATCTGTGCTAGAGGAAAAAATTAAGAACCTCCTAGAACAAGTAGAGGAACTTCAATGAGGAGGAAAATTGGATGAAGCATAGCCTCTCATGAGAAAGGTTTAGGTACTTAATGCTGGGAAAACACTGTTGATTCTGCAACCATAGACTGACAAAATGTTGATGCCTGCTCTAGAGAAAATGAAGGCTCTTTGTGAGATCAGTTGATCTTTTCTTGTGGGAAATGCTGCTACTAAGAGAATTCAACCTCACATCGTTGGAAAGCAGTATATTGGTCATGGAATGATAAGGAATTTCATTATGGGGTATGAAATTTCTGTTTTTTATGGCAATAAATTTATACTACTACAAGAACAATTATTTAAAATGATGCCCCTTTCACACATATATATAGACATAAAAGTTTTAGTTAACGATTGGTATACCTAAAAATTGGTATATTAATGAATATATATCTTCGGTTTAGCAGGGAAACTAGTTATACTGCTATTTTGAATAGAGGAAATGCCACTGACCTATATTGAAACAAGGATGTCATGTGGAATACTACTACTTCCAGGTGATTAATTTCGACACACCATTTAAGCCAAGGCAATTATCAAAAAAACGGAGTCCATTCTTGCTATCATGAAACTATACATGATAAAGAATATTTGTTCTATAAGAAAATAAATAATTTAGTTATGGTTGATCTAACGATCCAGTTGTCTGGGTCCAACAAAATGATAATATTATATGCGGATGTTCCTGTTCTTGTAGGTGATACCTGGGAATCTAGTCTGAGGAAAAAAAATTATGTTATACAGATTTGTGGTAAAGTTGATGTTT
Source organism: Viscum album (assembly GCA_963277665.1). NCBI lineage: Eukaryota > Viridiplantae > Streptophyta > Magnoliopsida > Santalales > Viscaceae > Viscum > Viscum album. Next base: position 315,001,795 of record OY728140.1, read on the forward strand.
TGTTGTCATTTTGTTTAGAAAATAATTTATCCTACTGATTGATTTGAGGTGATGGTAGGGAATGAGATGAAAACCTCCCCCAACATCTGCCCGACATCCGTGATGGAGAGCCTCATGGGTCTCCTTCGGGTTTGGGTCAAGAAGGGCATCAATCTTTCCATTCAAGATGTTCACCCCAACCATCCTTACATTGTCATCAAGATGGGAAAGTAGGTTTTTATTCCTCATCATCCGAATTAATTTATTAGATGATTATAATGGTGTCACATTCCTCGTACCAGATAAAATGGAGACCAGTTCTTTGATCCATTGACATCCTTTTTAGTTTTCTTCTCCTGTATAAATATGTAATTATTCAATGCCGAAACTGAAGTCTTGGTTTATCAATAAGAACATCAACCTTGAATGGATTTAAGATATAACTCTGTCTATTTATGATCCTAATTTACCAATAAAATTGGTTAGTGTTTCATTTCTAGATAAACAAAGTCTCTTTTTACATAACTGAATCTCTTTTTCAGTGGCTATCATACATACACATTGTTTAAAGTACTGTATTTAGTGAAATGAAGGAAAAATATAGGTTTATGTTGGTATAATTGGTAGGCTTGGAAGTATAATTTTCATCTTCAGTATAGCCTGTGTGTGACAACTAAATGAAAATACAGTCTGTGTGTGACCAAAACAAGTATGGGGCCAAACAATAGAGGATATGCACTATGAGTGAACAAAAAAATGCATGTCCATTTTCATTAAATACATTTAATAGTGTCATTATTCCTTAAATGGATTGGTTAGTGCATTGGTATGGTTCATATACAATGCATGATCATTTTAAGTTCACCAAATTATTCAGTTCACACAGTAGTTTGTTACTTTAAATATGAAGTACTGAATAATAAAATGAAATTTCATTTTGATAGTTTAGAAATTTTCATTACTTTAATTATGCATTATAGAAAATGAACATGCATTTTTTCTATTCAATGGACTAACCAATACATTTTTAGTTCAAACAATCTACTCAATGGATTAACCAGTCCATTTGTAGTTCAGAGAGTAGTTCGGTCTGTATACAATGTGCAGTTCATACAGTACAAAAAATGGATTTTTTTAATTCATTTTTAGTAGTGGAGTTTCTGTTCTCACCCATATGGAACCTGACTCCATTATTTTCGAAACCAGTAGTAGATTCAAGTAGACACATAATTAGTTTCACATGATATTCATATATACATAATTTGTTCTATGGAATCATGAATTATATATTAGTCACATTATCTATTTTTTCTTGCAGATAAAATTGGTGCAGGACTTTAAGATACACTGTATGCTATAGAATTTCATCTAAAAGAGGTTGGTATCAAAACATGATAATTCTTATTTTAGGTTTTCATGTACTGTATTTAATTAAATGATATAAAAATATAGGTTTAAGTTGGTATAATAGGAAATATTGGATGTTACATGTATAACATGTGTCTTACCAAAAAACATATATATAGCCCGTGTGTGACCAACAAATGTTGGGACCAAACTATAGCATCCCGCCTTTTTATTATATAACATTTCATTACATTTTACAAACAGAAGATCTTTAAAGTCTAGTGTCTTGGAAATCAGGATCATAATACAAGAAAACAACATAAAAATTCTTCTAAACCACTTGTAAGGCTTCATCAAAGGTGCATCCTATGTACATTTACTGCATCTCATATCCTGGAGATAGACATCAAAGGAAATGGTGAGCAGAAGGCCCAATAAGGGTAAACAAGGGAGTCATTGTACTTGTGATATCAATAAGAACTTGAATAAAAAAAATGAAAACATGAGCAATGGAAGAATTAGAATATCATAAAGAAAAGAACTTGGAACATAACTTGAATATGTGGCTACAACATTTTATTTAGACATTCATGAACATATCACTAAGGTCCATCCCCAAGGTGTCATAAAAATTACCAAGGTTATTCGCCAAGGTATCGTAAAACTTGTCATCTCTAGAGATTAATTCTTTACCCAATGCATTGGAGAGATATCAAGGTACACTCTTAATATGTCATTACTTTCATGTGATCCACATAGATCATAATAAAACATTTCATAAATAACCCATAGAGAATAAAATAAATGGGTTTCATTTCAAGATCGTGACGTTTTAAAAGTTTTTTAAAAAGATCATTATGTCATTTATAACCCACGGAAATGGAGTGAGGGTTATATGTATGTAAATTACAGAATAAAATACATAATATATTTATGAAAACCCAAATAAATGAAATAGGTCTGGGTATTCACATAAATAAAACAAGAGAATTTCTGGAGAGAAAGAGATAGAAATTTTGAGGTGAAATTTCTGCAGCATAACGACTATATAACATGGTTTTAGAAAACATTGAAAAGAGAGGGGACAAGGGTCACCCACTCATAAATAATTCATAATACAGTATGGGTACTGAATAAGATCATGGTATGGATATTTAAATGACATACCACATGAAAAGGAAGCATGGAAGAAAAGAGAAGATGTGATTTCTTTTACGAGAAATTCGGCAGCCTAACAACGTCACATAAAAATTCAGAAAACAAATTGATGAGAGAAGAAAGGGTATATAATCATTTGGAAATGAAATGGGTAGTAATAAGAGCATATAAGAACATACCCTCAACATAAATAGATGTAAAACATAAGACACAACATAAAGGAAGTCATGACTTAAAAGAGGAGGGTGAAAGAATCCCTTACCTTGAAGAGTAACTTTGAAAGCTTGAAGGTCGAGACCTTGGGAGGCTTGAGGGAACCTTGGAAGGACTCCTTGGGAGGTAAAGAGAAAATATCTTTTTTGGAGAGGATTTGGAAATGAAATTAATGAGGGAAAGGGTTGGTATTTATAGGAGAAGTGATGGGACAAAGCAATAATTGCCAAGGGGCACCTCATCGGTGGTTTTGGAAAAACCATGAGCTTGCCCATGTTATTTGCCCATGGTATTTCCACATGGGACACCTCATACCTTATATTACTATTCATAAGTTGACCAGAATTATTTCATAATTATTACATCCTTAATGATGTCATTAAACACCCGAAACTCAAAAACTGTATTTTCACTATTCACCGAAAATTCAAATTTCTCAGAAAAATACCAAACTTTCACCTTAACCAAATATTGATGCTATAATTTCAAAAATGAACTCCATTTTATGAAAATAATTTTCTAAATCTTTTCTATTTATTTTTTAAATAAAAGCACTATTCACTGAAAATTCAACTTTTTTACAAAAATCCCCAAAAATCACCTTAACCTAATATCGATGCTCTTTTTTCAAAAATGAACTCCATTTTTTGAAAATAATTTTCTAAATAATTTTAATTTAATTTTTAAATAAAAAGCACTATTCACCCGAAAAAACTAATACTTAACCAATAATTTCTAAAACAGTTATTTACCAATTTTATTGAATCACATTACTTAATCAAGGTGCCTAGATTATGTTAATACTTTCTTAAGTGAGGTTACTTAACCCATTTGATCACATTACTAATCATAAGCATAAAATCACTATTCATAATTTACTATTCATCAAAATTATGTTGATCTTATTAGACTCTAAATTTCATACTGAACACAACTTTAGAAGAAATTTTTTTGAAAATCATTACACATTTTTAATTATTTATGGTTTTTATAAATATTTTAAAATATCCTTTTTCCAAAATTCATCAATAATATACATCCTATATTTATCCAGACACTTGAGATTCACAAACTTCACCATAAGAAGAAATCACAATTTTTATTTAAATCAAAGGATTACACAAGGAAGTTATGGTCTCGTTACATATCCCCTTATAACACCAGCATAGTACCTAAGAGTAAGGTGTGCTAGGGTGATAGAATCTTGGGGCGGCTCAACCAACATTGCTTGAGTAGTGATTTCTATCAGCTTTAACTTCTCGTGAATGAGATTCTCTTCCAACTTCACATGATGAAGTTCAGATTGAGTTTGGTCCAGAGAAAATCCCAAAGGTGCTACCTTTATCCCGAGTTTCGTCAGATGGGCTTCGATCGGCCTGAGACTACTAGATGGGTCCATCGAATATTATTTCTATATTAATTAATCAAGATCAATTGTATTTATAGAAAATAATTGTAACATTTAGTTTCCAGTGGTTATATTGACCAACGATCATATAACAGTCGAAACCCAACAGTCTCATTTTAATTATACTCATTTTATTAAATGAAAAATAAAATAACACACAAAAATTAGGGAACAAAATTTACTCAAAAATTTCAGGTCGTTACAATCTTCCCCCGTTATGAAATTTCGTCCTCACAATTTTAAAATTGGGCTAGGAAATTTCGTTGAAAGTCCCATATCAGAAAAAGAGTTTGTAAAACTATTACTTTATTTGAAAGAAAGGGAAGTACAAAGGTCACCCGAGTTAACCCATACTAGGATTCCATGTAGGAAAACATTGATATGGAAGAGAAAACAAATGGTCAAGTACTGATGGAGAGTGATAGAAAACATGATTAGCAGAAAATTAACCAGAAGAAGATCACAAACTTAAGATGTGTTAAATGGTCTTTGATTATCCAGTAGGAAACGTAAACCAACAATGTTTTTGTTTTATGTTCCTTTTCATAATTTTGAGGAAATCGTTTACTACATTGAATAAAAACATAAGGAAATATACTTACCTTCAAGTAGAGTTTCATCCCTTAATAAGTTTCCAACAATACTAATCTTTTCTCCAAACAATGAGCATTCAAAAGGACTTGGTCTCATCAAAAGCACAAGAATCATCTTCTAGAGAATCACATAATCCTCAAAAGAATAACTATATTTTTCCCTTGTCTTTATTCATCTACTAAAACTAAAATGGTTAGTACGAGATCATATAATCCCCAAAAGGATAATCCTTTATAAAAAGAAATATGACTATTAAACTCCAAAATTCAACAAAAGTACCCAAAGTTCCAGAAAGACCATTCAATACACAATCATCCTTAAAATTCTTCAGAATAATCCAAACTAAGATTGGAACCCAAAACTCAGAAGGATTTAATCACATAGTCTTCCCCAATAAATCTTAACATTTATCTTTAAATAACATCGACTAATATTAAAGTATCATATTAAAGTGTAATTAACCTATTCACATATTCTATATGCTAGGTTCATCATTTTCTAGAAATAACCCAAATCACCCTATGTCCACAATAAATACATAAATTCTTACAAAAAAAATCAACCATTCCTTCTCAATTTAAATCCTGTAGTATTTTATTTCCCTTAGGCATATAGTACTCCAAAAGTTAAAACATCATCCAAATTAACCTTTATCATTTAATCACCAAATCATTTTCCTATAACAAGGACATTTATTTGATAAAACATAAGTTTCCAAAATCAACTTATTCTTGATCCATAAAAATAGAAGGTTCATTAGTCAGTCTGAAGGGCATAACAACAAACTCATAATTCCCATATCTTGATTGGAAGGCAGTTTTTTTAAATATCATCATTATTCACCCTCAATTGATGAAAACCATAATGAAGATCAATCTTAGAGAAGAATTGATTCCCACAAAGTTGGTCAAATAAGTCATCAATTCTTGGAAGAGGGTATTTGTTCTTCACTATGATCCCATTCAGTTCTCTATAATGAATACATGGCCACATCAATCCTTCTTTATTCTTTACAAAGAGAACTTGTGTTACCCAAGGAGACACACTTGTTCGGATAAACCCATTCTCCAAAAGATCTTTTAGTTGGTTCTTTAATTCCTCTAGCTCCACATTTTCCTTCTTATAGGGGGTCTTTGACATCAGATAAGATCTAGGTATGATCTCAATAGATAAATATACCTCCCTTTCAGAGGGAGGTCTAGGAAAATCCTCCAGAAATACATCAACATATTTCTGGACCATGGGGAAACTTTCTAAAAGAATAAATCCTTTGTGAGAAACTTATTTTATTTACGAATATTTTAACTAAAAAGGATTCTATGTCTTAAAAATTCATTCTTAGGCAATTACATTTTTCTATAATTCCTTCATAATGATTCATAAAAAGCTTGCGATTAACCAAACATATCCCCCAAAGGTGTCGTAACCAAGAATGCAACAAGGCCTGTTGTCGTGTACCAGTTCCCGTTCGAGTCTAGCTCAAAGCGGTTTTTTTTGGGTTTTACCCCTATGTACATCTGTGCCAGAGCCACCTCTACCTGCTTGTATCCAGACATGGATGTATTTGTTTGATAAACCACTTACTCAATACTCACCAAAATACCAGGAGGATTTCCTATAGTTAAACTTTTCTATAGGGTTCTTCCTAATGTTTTCATATCCTAATTTTCATAAATAACTAAACTATCCTTTGATACGACCTATAGCATCCCGCCTTTTTATTACATAACATTTCATTACATTTTACAAACAGAGGATCTTTAATGTCTAGTGTCTTGGAAATCAGGATCCGAATACATGAAAATAACATAAATATTCTTATAAACCACTTTTAAGTCTTCATAAAAGGTTCATCCTATGTACATTTACTGCATCTCATATCCTGGAGATAGACATCAAATGAAAGGGTGAGTAGAAGGCCTAGTAAGGGTAAACAAGGGAGTCAATGTACTTGTGATATCAATAAGAATTTGAATAAAAAAATGAAGACATGAGAAGTGGAAGAATAGGCATATCATAAAGAAAAGAACATGGAACATAACTTGAACATGTGGATACAAAATTTCATCTAGACATTCATGAACATATCACCAAGGTCCATCCCCAAGTTTTCATAAAAATTACCAAGTTTATTCACCAAGGTATCATAAAAGTTGTCATCTCTAGAGATTAATTATTTACCCAATGCATTGGAGCGCTATCAGGGCGCACCCTTAATATGACTTTACTTTCATGTGAGCCACATAGGTCATAGTAAAACATTTCATAAATAACCCATGGAGAATAAAATAAATGGGTTTTATTTCAAGTTCGTGACATTTTAAAAGTTCTTAAAAAAGATCATTATGTCATTTAAAACCCATGGAAAGGGAGTGAGGGTTATATGTATGCCAATTAAAGAATAAAAAAAATTATATTAATATATTTATGAAAACCCAAAGAAACTAAATAGGTTTTGGTATTCAAATAAATAAAACAAGAGAATTTATGGAGAGAAAGAGATTGAAATTTTGAGGCGAAATTTCTGCAGCATAACGACTATATAACATGGTTTTAGAAAACATTTAAAAGAGAAAGGACAAGGGTCACCCACTCATAAATAATTCATAATACTATATGGATACTGAATAAGATCATGGTAAGGATATTTTAATGACATACCTCATGAAAAAGAAGCATGAAAGAAAAGAGAAGATGCGATTTCTTTTACGAGAAATTCGACAGCCTAACAATGTCACATAAAAATTCAGAAAACAAATTGATGAGAGAAGAAAGGGTCTCTCATCATTTGAACCTAAAATGGAAATTAATAAGAACATATAAGAACATACCGTCAACATATAGATATGGAAAATATAAGACACAACATAAAGAAAGTCATGACTTAAAAGAGGAGGGTGAAAGAATCCCTTACCTTGAAGAGTAACTTCGAAATCTTGAAGGTCAGGACCTTGGGAGGGTTGAGGGAACCTTGGGAGGACTCTTTGAGAGGTAAAAAGGCCATAAATTCGTTGGGGAGGATTTGTAAATGAAATTAATGAGGTAAAGGCTTGGTATTTTTTGAAGAAGTGAGGGGAAAAAGCATTAATTGCCAAGGGACACCTCATCGGTGGTTTTGAAAAAACCATATGCTTTCCCATGGTATTTTCCCATGGTATTGGCCACTTGGGACACCTCATACCTTATCTTACTATTCATAAATCGACCAGAATTATTTCTTAATTATTATATCCTTAATGATGTCATTAAACACCCGAAACTCAAAAACTGTATTTTCACTATTCACTAAAAATTCAACTTTCTCAAAAAAATCCCAAAATTTCACCTTAACCAAATATCAATGCTCTGATTTCAAAAATGAACTCCATTTTATGAAAATAATTTTCTAAATAATTTTCTATTTAATTTTTATATAAAAACGTTATTCACTAAAAAATCAACTTTTTTAGAAAAATCCCCAAAAATCACCTTAACCTAATATCGATGCTCTGATTTCAAAAATGAAATCCATTTTATGAATATAATTTTCTAAATATTTTTAATTTAATTTTTAAATAAAAATCACTATTCATCCAAAAAACTAATACTTAAACAATAATTTCTGAAACAGTTATTTACCTATTTTATTGAATCACATTACTTAATCAAGGTGCCTAGATTATGTTAATACTTTCTTAAGTGAGGTTAATTAATCCATTTGAACACTTTACTAATCATAAGCGTAAAATCACTATTCATAATTTACTATTCATCAAAAATTATGTTGATCTTATTAGACTCTAAATTTCATACTGAATACAACTGTAGAAGATAATTTTTTTGAAAATCATTATACATTTTTAATTATTTAAGGTTTACATAAATATTTTAAAATATCCTTTTTCCAAAATTCATTAATAATATACATCCTATATTTATTTGGACACCTGAGATTCAAAAACTTCACCATAAGAAGAAATCACAATTTTTATTTAAATCAAAGGATTACAGAAGGTAGTGACAACCTTGTTACATAGCCCCTTATAACACCAGCATAGGACCTAAGAGTAAGGTGTTCTAGGGTAATAGAATCTTGGGGCGGCTCGACCAACATTTCCTGAGTAGTGATTTCTATCAGCTTGAACTTCTTGTGAAGGAGATTCCGTTCTAGCTTCACATGATGAATTTCGGCTTGGGTTTGGTCCAGAGCAAAGCCCAAAGGTGCTACCTCCTTTACGAGTTCCGTCAGATGGGCTTCGATCGGACCGAGACTGCTGGATGGGTCCATCAAACATTCTTTCTATATTAATTAATCAAGATCAATTGTATTTATAGAAAATAATTATAACATTTAGTTTCCAATGGTCATATTGACCGACGATTATATAACAGTCGAAACCCAATAGTCTCATTTCAATTATACTCATTTTATTAAATGAAAAATAAAATAACCCACAAAAATTAGGGAACAAAATTTACTCAAATATTTCTGGTCGTTAAAATCTTCCCCCCTTAAGAAATTGCATCCTCGAAATTTTAAAATCGGGCTTGGAAATTTCTTTGAAAGTCCCACATTGTAAAAAGAGTCAGTAAAAATATTACTTTAAAAGAAAGAAACGGAAGTACAAAGGTCACCCGAGTTAACCCATCCTAGGATTCCATATATGAAAACATGGATATGGAAGAGAAAACAAATGGTCATGTTCTAATTCAGAGCGATAGAAAACATGATTAGTAGAAAATTAACCACAAGAAGATCACAAACTTAAGATGTGTTAAACGGTCTTTGCTTACCCAGTAAGAAACGTAAACCAACAATGTTTTTGTTTTAATTTTGTTTTCATAATTTTGAGGAAATCATTTACTACATAGAATAAAAATATAAGGAAATATACTTACCTTCATGTAGAGTTTCATCCCTTAATAATTTTACAACAATAATAATCTCTACAAACAATGAGCATTAAAAAGGACTAGGACTCATCAAAAGCACAAGAATCATCTTCTAGAGAATCACATAATACACAAAAGAATAACTATATTTTCCCTTGTCTTTAGTCATCAAATAAAACTAAAATGGTTAGTACGAGATCATATAATCCCTAAAAAGGATAATCCTTTATAAAAAGAAATATTATTATTAATCTCCAAAATTCAACAAAAGTACCCAAAGTTCCAGAAAGACCATTCAATACACAATCATCCTTAAAATTCTTCAGAATAATCCAAACTAATATTGGAAACCAAAACTCAGAAAGATTTAATCACATATTCTTCCCTAATAAATCTTAACATTTATCTCCAAATAACATCGACTACTATTATAGTATCATATTAAAGTATAATTAAACTATTCACATATTCTCTATGCTAGGTTCATCATTTTCCAGAAATAACCCAAATCACCATATGTCCACAATAAATACATAATTTCTTACAAAAAAAATCAACCATTCATCTTCAATTTAAATCCTATAGTATTTTATTTCCCTTAGGAATATAGTACTCCAAAAGAGAAAACATCGTCCAAAATAATCTTTATCATTTAATCACCAAATAATTTTCCTATAACAAGGATATCTATTTGATAAAACATAATTTTCCAAAATCAACTTATTCTTGATCCATAAAAATAGCAGGTGCATTAGTCAGTCTGAAGGGGATAACAACAAACTCATAATGCCCATATCTTGATTGGAAGGCAGTTTTTTTTGAAATATCATCATTCTTCACCCTTAATTTATGATAACCATAACGAAGATCAATCTTAGAGAATAATTGATTCCCACAAAGTTGGTCAAATAAGTCATCAATTCTTGGAAGAGGGTATTTGTTCTTCACTATCATCCCATTCAGTTCTTTAAAATGAATTAATAGCCGCATCGATCCATATTTATTCTTCACAAAGAGAACTGGTGCTCCCCAAGGAGACATACTTGTTCAGATAAACACATTCTCCAAAACATCTTGGTTTTTTTTCTTTAATTCCTCTAGCTCCACATTTTCCATCTTATAGGGGGTCTTTGACATCAGATGAGATCTAGGTATGAGCTCAATAGAGAAATCTACCTCTCTTTCTGGGGGAGGTCTAGGAAACTCCTCAGGAAATACATCAACATATTCCTGGACGATGGGGACACTTTATAAAAGAATAAATCCTTCGTGAGAAACTTATTCTATTTACGAATCATTTTACTAAAAAGGATTCTATGCCTTAAAACTTCATGCTTAGACTATTATATTTTTCTATAATTACTTCATAATGATTCAAAAGAAGTTTGTGATTAACCAAACATATCCCCCGAGAGTGTCGTAACCAAGAGTGTAGCAAGTCCCCTTGTCGTGTACCAGGTCCCATTCGAGTCTAGCTCAAAGTGGTGTTTTCAGGTTTTACCCCTATGTACATCTATGCCAGAGCCACCTCTACCTGCTCGTATCCAGACATGGATGTATTTATTTGATAAACCACTTACTCAATACTCACCAAAATACCAGAAAGATTTCCTATAATTAAACTTTTCTGTAGGGTTCTTCCTAAAGTTTTCATATCCTAATTTCCATAAATAACTAAACTATCCTTTGATACCAAATATAGCATTCTGCCTTTTTATTACATAACATTTTATTACATTTTACAAACAGAGGATCCTTAAAGTATAGTATCTTGGAAATAAGGATCATAATACATGAAAACAACATAAACATTCTTCTAAACCACTTGTAAGGCTTCATCAAAGGTTTATCCTATATACATTTACTGCATCTCATATCCTGGACATAGACATTAAAGGAAAGGGTGAGCAGAAGGCCCAGTAAGGGTAAACAAGGGAGTCAATGTACTTGTGATATCAATAAGAACTTGAATAAAAAACATGAAGACATGAGCACTGGAAGAATAGGAATATCGTAAAGAAAAGAACTTGGAACATAACTTGAATATGTGGATACAAAATTTAATTTATACATTAATGAACATATCACCAAGGTCCATCCCCAAGGTGTAATAAAAATAACCAAGGTTATTCACCAAGGTATCGTAAAAATTATCATATCTAGAGATTAATTGTTTACCCAATGCATTGGAGCACTATCACAGAGCACCCTTAATATGTCTTTAATTTCATGTGATCTACATAGATCATAATAAAACATTTCATAAATAACCCATGGAGAATAAAAGAAATGGGTTTCATTTCAAGATCGTGATATTTTAAAAGTTCTTAAAAAAGATCATTATGTCATTTATAACCCATGGAAAGGGAGTGAGGGTTATATGTATGTCAATTATAGAATAAAATACATGATATTTATATATTTATGAACACCCAAAGAAACTAAATAGGTCTGGGAATTCACATAAATAAAACCCGAAACTCAAAAACTGTATTTTCACTATTCACCAAAAATTCAACTTTCTCAGAAAAATCCCAAAATTTCACTTAACCAAATATCGATGCTCTGATTTCAAAAATGAACTCCATTTTATGAAAATAATTTTCTAAATATTTTATACTTAATTTTTAAATAAAAACACTATTCAATGAGAATTCAACTTTTTTAGAAAAATCCCCAAAATCACCTTAACTTAATATCGATGCTCTGATTTCAAAAATGAACTCCATTTTATGAAAATAATTTTATAAATATTTTTAATTTAATTTTTAAATAAAAAAACTAATCAACTAAAAAAACTAATACTTAACCAATAATTTCTGAAACAGCTATTTACCTATTTTATTAAATCACATTACTTAATCAAGGTGACTAGATTATGTTAATACTTTATTAAGAGAGGTTACTTAATCCATTTGATCACATTGCTAATCATAAGCATAAAATCACTATTCATAATTTACTATTCATCAAAAACTATGTTGATCTTATTAGACTTTAAATTTCATACTGAACACAACTATAGAAGACAATTTTATGAAAATCATTACACATTTTTAATTATTTAAGGTTTACATAAATATTTTAAAATATCATTTTTCCAAAATTCATCAATAATATACATCCTATATTTATCCGGAAACTTGAGATTCACAAACTTCACCATAAGAAGAAATCACAATTTTTATTTAAATCAAAGGATTACACAAGGCAGTTATGGTCTCATTACATATCCCCTTATAACACCAGCATAGGACCTAAGAGTAAGGTGGCTAGGGTGATGGAATCTTGGGGCGGCTCGACCAACATTGCCCGAGTAGTGATTTCTATCAGCTTGAACTTCTCACGAAGCCAATTCTATTCCAGCTTCACACGATGAAGTTCAGCTTGGGTTTGGTCCAGAGCAAATCCCAAAGGTGCTACCTTCTTCCCGAGTTCCATCAGATGGGCTTTGATCGGCCAGAGACTACTAGACGGGGCCATCAAATATTCTTTCTATATTAATTAATTAAGATCAATTGTATTTATAGAAAATAATTGTAACATTTAGTTTCCAACGGTCATATTGACCAACGATCATATAACAGTCGAAACCCAACTATCTCATTTTAATTATACTCATTTTATTAAATGAAAAAAATAACCCACAAATATTATGGAATAAAATTTACTAAAAAAATTTGGGTCGTTACAAAACAATAAAGGATATGCACTCTTTGTTAATAATATAATGATTAGTTCATTGGGAAGGTTCTTATAAAATTCAAGTTCATTATAAATTCACAGAATTATGCATTTCACATATTAAGTACTAAATATGCAGTACTGAATAAGCAAATGAACCCTAATTTTGTTTGTTCAGAAAATTGCAGTACATTAAATATGAATTAACTAAAATGAACATGAATTTTGTCTATTCAAGTAACTAACAAATCCATTTACAGTTCAAATAGTATATTCAATGGACTAACTAATCTATTTTTAGTTCATACATTAGTTCAATCTATATATAATACACAGTTCAGGCATTAATAAAAATGGATTTCTTAGACCATTTTTATTAATTTATTTTCTATTCTCACCCCTTTGGAACCTGACTCAAATCTTTTCAAAACTAGTTATAGAGTCAATCAGACACATAATTAGTTGCACATGATATTCATATATAAATAATTTCATATATGGAATAAATACTTATCTATTAGTCATATTATTTATTTTATCCTATAGATAAAATTATTGCAAGACTTCTATAGTGAATCTTCATTACAAGATACTTGATTTATCTTTACAATGAAATTCATATTCTATTAAGTGTATGCATATTGTTCATTTTTCTACATTATATAAAATTACATTTACAATTTTGAACAATTCAATGATAAATATCTTGATGTTTCTATATCATTAGTGTCGAATACTAGGGATAAAACCAAATGTTGAAAAGGAGTTACCCATTTGACTTAACATTTTCATACATCATTCTCATCACCTGGTGAAATCTATACCCTTGAATAGAATTTTTTAGGGGTATCTTTAGGATCAATAAATTCCTGTTCATTCCACCCCACTTGATCAGCATGGTTCGATGGGGAGAAGAGATAATAAAAACCATTAAATTCCTATAGAGATGCATTACCTACCGCTTTGGAGGCAGGGGAAGTATCAGAATTCATCAAGGGTTTTTTGATAATAGAAAGAACAAAAATATACTCCCTGTTATGTGTTTGCTTGACTCTATTACTGGGTGTGTTTGTTACCAGTTTTCATTTGTTCTATGTTGCAGATTGCATGTATGGGTGTGTTTGTTGTCGGTTTTCAGCATATAGGTATATTTCCCAACATCATTTCACAAAATATTTATTATTATTTATATGTAATTATATGAAAAAATAGCACATGAATCCAAATAGAACCATATGTTAAACTCACCCCAATGTTAGAAAATCCAATCAGTGAAAAATTTAGGTACATTGACTGTTAAAATATAGTGTTTTGTGTTATAGATTACCTATATGGGTGTTTTCATTATCAGTTTCCAATATATACACATATTTTCCAACACCATTTCACTTTTTTTTATTTTGTATAGGTATGGTTCATGCAAACAAACAGAACCCTATGTTAACGAACACACACTAATGTTAGAAAATCCATTGAATTCAAAATATAGGTAAACTGTGAATTAAAATATAGTGTTTTTGTTGTAGATTACCTATATTGGTTTGTTTTTTTATCATTTTCTAGTATATAGGTATATTATTCAACACTATTTCACATAATTGTTTTTAATATGTACAGGTACTTTGATGCAAACATGGTGCATGCAACAAAATAGAACCTTATGTTAACAACAACATCATCTTACCCAAAGACAAAGAGACTTCGAGACTCCATCAGTATCTTACTGCTACTAAAATTGGGTGTAGATATCTTATTACAAATGGGGTATGCGTCACCATGATGGTAAATTCAATGGCCGACATCTATGTTCTAGGTGAAAATTAATCCTATGAAATGCACCAAACATTCTACTGTATCTATATTTCCATTGAAGTGTACATCTGTTAGCATTTCATTGTCCAATGAATCATCATTTTGATCTTCATGGAACACATCATTAACTTCATTTCATTACTTAATATCACTATTTACATTTTCAGATTATAATAGTCCTTCAGTGAAGGTTTGGAACTTGGAGTTGGTCATGAGGCTCATACAATGATCCAATGGTTTAAATAATAGCTCGAAGTATATTGCAGCGACCACCACACTGATTCTGCCTTTATTTGCTCATTTAATGATTTGTATTACATTTTCAATTATTCTTTGGATGGTTAGTACGAGGGACAAAACTCAATAGTTGTGCATTGAAGTATTCATTACATTTGATTTGAAAAATGTATTACAATGGATTTATCTTACTAAAAGCTAACAAGTTTAAGACTATTGGGGTAATGGAGTCTTTATTATAGTAATTTCTTGTGTTAGTGTTGTAGTTTAGTTCAGTTTTGGTTTACTCCATAGAATGTTGATTCATAATAAGTAGTCAAAAATTTATTTTTCTTTGAAATAGAGATATATTACTTTATTTACAATTTTTTTTTCAGATGATTATCTTTATGAAATCTTATTTCTATCTTCAAATGTCTTCTATACAACAATAGATTTTTGTTGATTGGTTAGTAAAATCTTTAAAAATTTAATGTTATACTGATAATAATCCTCCCCATGTGCATCCTCTTCATCGGCCTCCACCTCCTCCTCCGTATTGGCTTTCGACTCTGCCTTTACCTGCACCTATGCCTCCTCTTACACCTCTACCTTTGCCTCCACCACTCCCTCAATATATTTTTAGGCCATTATTCATCACTTAATTTACATATTTCAGTCATTTTTTTCTTTTTTTCCTTCTAATTTCATCCTACTCTCCAATCATAAAATGAAATTTACATATGACGATGACAGATTAAAGACACCACATAAAATTCATAATGATACATCATGTTTTTATAAATCTTTTTACATCATGCTATTTCATTTTCATCATTTTCATATATATTTTCAAATACATGTTATTATTTTTCATTTCTTTTCATTATAATCTATCATTAAAGTTGTATGTTTATCACATTTTATGTAATTTTCATTATTAACTACTCTAGCCATTAAAATAATTTTGAAAATTATATTTGAATTATAGTGTCGAACGTATGCATGGGCGAGGTACTAGTATCATATAAGTTAAAAGAAAACATTCCCTTTACATTTTTTTAAAAATTAAAAAAGTACCCCATTCAAAAAAAGATAATGAGATTCCTTTTAAACCATTTTTAAAAAATTAAAACATTGCTAAAAAATACATTAAAAATCATAATATAATAGTAAAACCATCATTTAAAACATTTTTAGAAAACATGAATATGGAAGAAAATGGTTTTCTGACCGAAGAGAGAAATAAATTTGATTTTACTTAAAAACATATTTTCAGTCAAGGAGAGGAAAATGAAATGAAATAATTTATTTTCCTGAAATAACTATATTTGAATAAAATTCATGAGTTTATTGAGAGATATATTGTAAGATTTCATCATCAAAACATAACCGTAAACAATCTAAATAAATAATGAGATTTCATGTATATGTTGGTTTGGTAGTTTTGTTCCATGTAATATGATCATGGTTACATCATATTCAAAAATATAATAATGGTATAAACATCATATATATATTCATTATTTAAATATTTATAATAATCTATATATGTTAAAGATAGAAAATTGAATTACACCATTCACGGAGATAGTAGGTCGTACATACACATAAACGATGATTTAACTTTTCAATGAGTGGAATAAAATAAAGATAAATAATAATTCACCTTTAAATAATCATTATTATATCATATATATAATATATATTCATTAAATCCATATTTATTACCATCCAATCAAAATGAAAATGAAAAATGAATCATATCACTTCGTGGAGGTGGAAGTCCACACGTACACACGAGCAACGTTATTGTTTTCCAATGAATTGGAATGTAAGAAGGTATATGAAATATAATTATTAAAGATTTATAATTTTAATAATCATATATAAAATTTAATCCCATCATAATAAACTTCCATGAAATATGGTGATGAAAAATTACTTGTATCGCTAAGTGGACACGACAAGCCATATATACGAATGAGGGTCACTTTCACTTTCCATTTGACAATAAGAGGGTGAGTAAAGGTGGATTAATAATCTTAATAAAATTTTAGTATATTTTTTTATACTTAATTTATTATTTTATAAATAATATAACATATTTATATAAGGTAAAATAATACTTAAATAGAGAGCGATCAGTTAAGGTGATCACCTCTTCTTTGAAACAATTCCTTTAGATCATCTATTACAGGATATAGGGATGGTATTTTAGGAATAAAATTACCTATAGAATGTATATAATGAATTTTAAAATATATTTTATCAAGGTATGGTTGAACTAGAAGTCTCAAAGTGGTGTAAATAATTGAGGGAGGAGGTTCCCTTTTATAATTTAGGAGAGGGAACTTTTGTAATTTCATAAAAGATTAAATTACAATAAAGTCATTATTTAGAAAACATGCATCCAAAAGGCCAGTTATTCTAATATAATATAGTATAGGTTTGAAATAATATCAACCAATAAAATTTTTATAGGTTTTAGTGGTGTTGAAAACCTTATCATCCAGTTTAACCCTTTAGTTATCCCTTTTAACATTAACTCTGACAATGTATTTTTCACTCTTAAAAGGTTATCATTTTGAATATATGGAAAAATTACACCATAAATATAAAATAGATGATATTTTATTCCATATATAATTCTAATTTTTCACTTTAAAGATTTTTCTATTATTTTTAAAAAATTTAATAAAATATAATTTGATAAAATATCATCAATGTCAATTTTAAAACTACACATTTAATTTGATTTAAAATTCATAAAGAAAAAATTTGAATTATAATATAATACATAAAAAAACAATTATTTCATATTAATCTATAAATTTTATCTAACCCTTTAATACAGTAAAATTATATCACTTTTAATTATACTTAACATCATTTATTTTGTTTTTTTCATTAATTGAAACATTTCTACGTTGGTGTTGCATATGAATTTAAGGTAATTATATAATAACTAAAAATAATAAATAAATTTACATCATTAAAATAATTTCATTAATCTCAAAATAGGCATTTATATTCATTTATAACTTACCTTTTACCTATGTTAATACATATTATATTTTTAAATCTAAGAGAGTGACATTTTGTAACTTTCTTTGATTTAAATATTATATAGTTCATTTTCATGAAAAAGTGTCCATAAAAAATTAAATATCATACCTAAGGTGATAAGGGTCTAATTAAATTCATATTATAAGACATAAGATAAAAATTTATGGCCTTATCACTTAGTTTTGACCTAGATTAACCCAATTTAATCTTTACTCAGGTGATAAATTTTACCACAGTTACTATTCATAATGCATAAAAATAAAAGGAACCTATTTACAAAATTTTAACATCCTAATTCAAAATATTAAATCAATTTTATAAAAATCAATTTTTATAAGTTATAGAAATTATTTTTAAAACAAGCATGCAAAACAAGATGAAAACCAATTTTTAGAAGAATACACTTTTAAGCATAAAAATAGATTTATTCTTATCTCATATAAAAAAATATTAGATAAATTATAAAAACGTTGATTGAATATATAATATGTAAATTTCATTAAAATTATTCAAAAATAGTGATTAATTTATTATGATAAAAATAAATTGTGCATATTGTTCCTCCTCTGGAATTGGGGATGACCTCATTGGTTTAAGGTTCAAACATTCCAAGCAGTTTCTAACGGGTTTGTTTGTAGAACCGGAAACATCAAATGACTCCATATCCATTTGAAACTACTTTCCAAAGGTAGGTGTTCATTAGTTGTGGACTGATGAGGCTTAGGAATTTGCATTGGTCGAGAGGATGGGAGGTCAGACTCATCACACCTTTTTGAGGGGAATTATTGTCTACTCTTGGACTCTCTTTATAGATTTAAGTTATGTTCATGAATCCTTATTACATTACCAAGTATAAAATGAGATTTCCTTTATATCTGAGAATAAATGATTAATATGTGTAAAATTTAGAGAATCTTTTATATGTATTTTAGATTCTTCATCGATAGAGAATCATCTGTATTTGTTTTAGAGATTCTTAGTCAATGGTATCCTTTAATACATTACGTAAAAGTCTCTTGGTTATTATGATAACCATAATGGTTTTAAAGACACTCAGTGGGGCACTTGATGTTTATTTTCATTCATAAGGACATGAATTATTTCAAAGTTGGGATCATACCTGCAGATGGCCTACCTATGTATCCTTGTTTAGATAAGGAATCAGAACCCACGTAGTTCGAGTAAGGGAATATGATTCTTATGATTGATGGCTCAAAGAAAGATGTCATAATTACTTTTACACTATAATCTCACGTGAGTAATTCTCGGTGTGAGAAACAAGAGGTATAGGTAAAACCATACAATTGTGCCATGAAAAATTCAATCATAAGAAATGATGTGGGGCTTATGTATTTATGACCAACCAGATAGATGAAGATCATGATTTACTTCAGGGAAGAAACCCAGGAATAGGGTCCATAAAGGTATATGTACATTATGGATATTTGGATACTCTAACTTGGGGCTTACTCCTGAGAAGGAGGCCCAAATTAGGAGGGGGCTTATGATTGGGTTTTACTCCTGAGAAGGAAACCCAAATCAAAAGTAAATTAAGACTAGTTAAGAGAAATTATGACTGGGGATTATTCCTTAGAAGGAGGCCCCGTTTAAAGGGATTTTTGGGAACTTGGGGATTACTCTTGAAGAGGATGCCCAAAATTAAGGGAAATTGGGGCTTACTCCTAAGGAGGATGCCCATATTTGGAGGAATTTGGACTGGGGATTATTCCTGAAAAGAAGTCCCAGGTTAGGGGACTTGGGGATTACTCCTAAGGGGGATGCCCAGGTGAACAGGGTCCATAAAAGGTATATGTGTTTTATGGAGATTTATACTCTTAATTTGGGACTTATCCATGAAAAGGATGCCCAGAATTAAGGAGGGAACCTTGAATTATGATTGTGGCTTACTCCTAAGGAGGATGCCAAGACTAAGGGAAATTATGACTGGGGCTTACTCCTGAAAAGGAGGCCCAGGTTAATGAGGACATTATGACTGGGACTTACTCCTGAAAAGAAGGCCCAGTTTAATGAGGACTTGGGGCTTACTCCTGAGGAGGATTCCCATAATTAAGGTTCTCTCATCTCAAAGGATAAGGTTTAATGAATGGAATCCCTAACTTTAGTGACACAAAGATTTGTAAATCACTAAGTTTTGAGAAATTATCCACATAACTCCTTTCAAATAAGGAATTCGATCAAGAAAACATGCCATAAATGGCTTAGAAGAGTGTCTTGAAGACTGGATTTTGAACAGGAGAGGTGGAATGACATAAGAGGGATGAAATAGGCAGGAAGGGTACCCAAAAAGGTAAGGGCGCACAAGTCCTGTTAGTCGCGCAAGTACTGCATGAGCGCGCAAGCCTGGTCGTGCAGGTATACCTGCGCGACTCATGGGTACTTGCGCGATTTTTAACCAGTAGGGTAATACTTGAGCGACCCTTGGTCAAAGCCTTTAGAATCATCCTAAAGTTCTTCCAGAAGAGTGGCGCGCAAGTTCTGTTGAAGGAGTAAGGCGGCGTGCAAGTGTGGCCATTTCCCTTAAGGTCTGGCCACTCAGGCACGCAAGTGTTGATGAGTTTCAACACTTAGTCCTTCCTCCTCCTCTTTAGATCTTCCGTTCTAGGTAAGAAATTACCTTAGAAGTATTTCAGAAGTTTTGAGAAGAGACTAGGGTGCTGGGAGCTCAAATCTGAGTTTCTGAATAAATTCCTCCCGAAATGGGTGGCCCACATGGTCTATTTATAGGCTAGAGAAGACCTCGGGCGGTTATCACTTAGGGAGAGCAAGTCACTTGCATGACCAACTTTGGCGCGCAAGTGTACTTGCGCGACCATTGTAGAGCTTGTGCGACCCTTGTGTAATGTTATTATTTTTCCTTTGTCAATTTTTTGATGAAGACCCCGGGCGGCTATCACTTAGGGAGCGCAAGTGACTTGCGCGACCATTAGGCGGCGCGCAAGTATACTTGCGCGACAATGAGGGAACTTGTGTGGCGCATAATCCTTTGATTCCTTCTTCATTCCTTTGTTGATTTTTGATGTTTTCTTCAAAGGATGAATCACTTTGAGCTAATATGTTCCCCTTTTCCAATTGTGACGAAAGGAGCGTCAACAAAAGTCCCCCCTCAGAGTTGGATCTGAAAGAAATGAGGATTTGGATCTGAGGAAATCGAGAATCAAAAGAAAATTGGGGCGCGCTGGGTCTGGCGCGCAAATGAGCTTCGGCCACGCAGGGTCTGTCGTGTAGGGGTACGACCTTTGGTCGTGCAGGGTACGGCGCCTAGGGGTACAACCTTGCCTATATATAGGGGTGCCACTTCCGTAGAATGCAACTGGGTTTCAGATTTTTGAGCTCTGGCCGCACAAGTCACCTTCACCGCGCAAGTTGCTCGTTTTCTGCTGTTTCTTTTGTTGTCTCACTACTGTCAAGGTATCTATACTTGTGTGGTGATACTTGTGCGCCAAATACTTGTGCAACACATCCACACTTGCGCGCCAAGTCTAGAATTGTGCACCTTAATGCCTTTGCCATTTTTTCTTAAATTCCTTTACAAATTTATGAAAAATCAATTTATTTAAGAGTTAATTTTTTAACTTCTGTGCAAATTCAATGGATCCCAAGAGAATCAGAATGCCTGATGAACTGGCTATCAAGGGAATCTATGATATGATGAGCATTATTGGCCATGATTACTATACCTTCTGTGATAGTACTCTTCCGGATTTGGCCAAGTACTTGAAGAAGTCTCATCGTGACTTCCCCCAGAGCACTTATCTTCCTTTGTATGACTATGGTCATCTGTGAGAAGTTATCATTCCATATATGAAGAATTACATACCTGAGCTGCAGCTGCACTACAACCCCTCTATTTTGGTTATGTTGTGCATTAATAGAAACAACAATGGTGTGAAATTTCAAAATTTTCTTCCATGCCATTTCCTTGCAGAAATGAAAATGGCAAACCATGGGCTGATATGTTCTCTGCTGCCGGTTGGTGGAGAAAAGATCACATTAGAACAATATCTGAAAAGAGTACTCCAAATGGCTCTTTACTTCCAATGCTCCATTCTCAAATCCATGTGTCCATCTTCCAAGTCTCTTGGACAGAAACAGAGTCACTGTTTGATCAGCTGAAAATTTTCTCAAACCGCACTCAAGAACATTCTTTTACACTTGTTCCAAGAAGATCTGGTATCACTACATCTCTTATTGTATCCAGTTGAATGAATGAATTCCAGGTGGCTGCTGAGGAGACTCATGATGCTGTGAAGCGAATGAAGATTTATGTTGACAACCTTTTTTAATTTCTTGAAAAGCAGAAGAGACTCCAATCTGTGGACGTGCTTCTAAATCTTGTACATCAATGAAAAAGGCATTTCATCTTTAATCATTTATGCCTGCATTCTTTTGGTACTTGGTTTAATTTTACCTAATCCAATGGTCCTAGTAAGCATAGTTTGATTTTTTCTTGGATTATATAAAACATAATCCTACAAACTTTTAATCTTTTCATTTCTCAATATTATCTAAATCATACAAAATGTATGTTTAGTGAGCCGGAACTTGACTTTTATTTAGAGTTCCCTTGTCTTTGGTGGGCAGTTTAAAGTCATGCACGTTGAACATAAAAAGGCTAATATTTAAGGTCAAAATAGATTTGACTGAATGAATTGAAATTGAATCAAATCTCTGACAATTTATCTGAAAACATATTACTATATTCAAGTATGAAGGAAAATATATAAACTATGACTTAAGAAATTTTGAATATGAGGAATGATATGAAAAAGGACTAAGATGCATTAGAAGAAGTATTTCCCTTGGAGTGAAGTTACCACTATTTAACAAACCCGTTAGGGGGCTTGATGAATGCAGGGCCGCTAAGGGAATTGGCTGCATTGTCAAATAATAACATCTTTTGGCTGACAGGTCCGTTATGTAGACTTGTTTATGCAAGGCCGCCTAAGGGAACATGCTGCATAGTCAGGCAAAACAACTCTCAGAAATAGACTTTTCTACTGCTAAAAATCTAGTGAAAGTTTATGGGGATTCAAATTTTCCAAAGCATAGAGTTTGTTGTATAGAGAGAGGTAATTGAATATAGAGAAAATATTTCCAAACAAGATCGCCTGAGAAATGAATGAATTTCACTCCTACGAAGGTCTGACCCAAACTTAGGGAAAGGAAATATAAACCATATACTTGAATACTTTCAGATTATGAAAAAGTGTATGAGACAAATATGTAAAGGATGGATATTTTTTGTGGATCCTTACATATCGTCATTAAGAAAACTAAGAACAAAATAGGTTTTCTTCCCAAGAATGAAGTTACCATTATTTAACAAACCCGTTAGGGGGCTTGAAGTATGCAGGGCCACTAAGGGAATTGGCTGCACTGTAAAATAATAGTATCTTTTGGCAGACATGTCCATTATGTAGACTTGTTTATGCAAGGCCGCCTAAGGGAACGTGCTGCATAGTTAGGCAAACGAATTCCTAGGTATCAAACATTTTGTGACCAGAAGTCAAGAAAAAGGGCCATGAAGATCTGAAAATTTTTAAGGTTAGGAGTGTGACACATGAAAATGCGTATTATCCAATGTATAAAAGAGACACATATGGACCAATGTTTACCATAATCATGTTGTGGATGGGTCCTGAATTGAGATGTTGGACTTCCCTACATATCTCATTAGGATGAGAATCATTCTATATGTACTTCTTAAACTACATTTTAATGTCATGTGGGACAAAAGTACGAAAGATCTTAGTTTAGGGTCATAGAGATCAGACCATAAAAATGAATACACAGTGTGTGTTTTCATAGGGACTTTTCAGCCAGGGGACTGAAAATGAAATTTGGGGTTAGGCCCAAAAGACTTGGGGCTGGATTCAATGGATGATCCAATGTTCCTACGTATCCCATAAGGATGGGAATAAAGCCCACGTAGTTCTATGAAATACCCTCTGTATAGATATCGTTCGTACATGTGAAGGGTGAAAGGGGACTTCAGTGCAATGATGGTTTGACCCAAGATAAAAGGCTTGGGAACTACCAAGTATACATGTAGTATTTGAAATATGACATGATTAGAGATCAATGTCAATGATGATTCCCACTTAGTTGGGGGACAATGAAGTATAGTTTAATGTCATATAGCAAGGACAAAGGACATGCATAGTTTAACGTCATGCAGGACGGAAGTAAATCGACATGAAGATATCGGTTTTGGGCTTGAACCTTGGAAGGTTTCCTACATACCCATCCTAGAAGGCAAGGATAAAAGTCCACATAGTTCAATTAAAAATGAATTGGTGATTAAGTTGTATTTGAGAACAAAAAAAAAAGAAAATGTTTGGACTTACGCATGGTTAATAGTCCAGATAAAATGTGAAGTTTGAAGCTTATTCTAAGCTCATGTGAGTCATACTCGGTGTGAGAAACAAGAAGTAGCAGCAACCTTAACAATGTATAGTATAACGTCATGTAGGAAGAATTAGGGACCTTTATAGTTTAATGTCAAATAGGACGAGGATGCTATACATTTTAGTGTCATGTAGCAAGGACAATGCACAGTTTAACGTAACGTAGGACATAATTTAGGAATTTACAGTTTATCATCATGTAGGATGAAAATGGAATTTTTGATAGTTTAACGTCATGTGGGACAAAAATACACCAATGTGAAGAGATTGGTTTGGGCCTCTTCACGAATCAACATCATATGAGATGAAGGTGAACTGACGTGAATAGATTGATTTTGGGCTTGAACCTTGGGAGGTTGCCTACGTACCTAGCCTAGAAGGCAAGGATCAAAGTCCGCGTAGATCAATTAAAAAAATGAATTATGGGGAAAAAGTTTAACGTCGTGTTGGACAAAAATGGAAAAATACAGTTTAACGTCATGTTGGACGAAAGGGCGGATAGTTTAAGGTCATATGCATGGACCATAACAGTGCAGTTTAAAGTCTTGCTGGACATAAGGGGACTGTGCAGTTTAAAGTCTTGTAGCTAAGACGTAACAAGGGCTGTATAGTTTAATGTCATATATCAAGGATGACAGTTATGCAGTTTAATGTCTTGCTGGACGTGTAGGACTATGCAGTTTAAAGTCTTGCAGTAAGGACAACACAGTTTAACGTCATGTTGGACATAAAGGTATTTGTGTTACACAAAATACTTCTTCAGAAATTTGGCATTGGTTGGAGTAGTGATAAGTTCTCCATCAATTGATATTAACGAATATGTTCCATTGGAGTAGACCTTATGTATTGATTAAGGTCCTTCCCATTTTGGTTCAATCTTGGGAGGTTTCTTTCCTGGTATCATTGGAGTTCTGAGAACCAATACCAGTTCTCCCTAAATGAATGAATGAAGATGAACTTTTTTATTGAAATCTCGTGCTATTTGATTCTGATAGACTTCCAAGTGGTGCAAGATGCACAATATTTTCTCATCTAACCTTTCCAATTCATCCAATTGATTTTGAGATTGTTCATCTGTAGATGACTGATCACAAATAGCTACTCTAAGTGAGGGTAGTTGAACCTCAATAGTCAAGACTGCTTCCATTCCATATACCAATGAATATGGAGTTGACTACGTTGCAGTGCGGGTGGTGGTTCGATAAGCCCATAAAGCCTGAAAGAGTTTATCAGGCCATGAATTCTTATCTTTATCCACAATCTTTTGCAGTATGTTTGAAAGAGTCTTGTTGAAGGCTTCTATTTGGCCATTAGCTGCTGCATGATACCGAGATGAATGATTGGATTTGATGTTGTATTCATGATACAACTTCTTCACCTCGGATGAACATAAGTTGGTGCCATTGTTCATCAATATGGTATGAGGGACACCAAATCTGGTGATGATGTTAGACTTGATGAAGCTAACAATGATTTTAGAACTAACTTCCTTGATAGGTATTGCCTCTACCCATTTGGAGAAGAAGTCAGTAGAAATAAGAATGTACTTAAACTACTTGGCTGTAGCTGAAGGGTAAGGTCCCACCACATCCATTCCCCATGTAGCAAATGACCATGAGTATTTAGCTGTATGAAGCAACTCTGGGGGTTGATGAATGAAGTTGGCATGTACTTGTCATGAATGACACTTCTTTGCGAAATTAACACAATCTTGTATCATTGAAGGCCAAAAGTATCCAAGCCTTCAAATCTGATCAGATAGTCTATGTACAGATTGGTGGGCACCATAGAATCCTGCATGCACTTCTTTCATGACAGCCATTGTCTCTTCACCATCAATGCATCTGAAGAGAACTCCATCAAAACCACGCTTGTAGAGAATTTTCTCTAAGTGACCTGGGCTGTCATAAAGAGAAAAATTGACCACACATCTCCAGACTTGTTCTTTCCCGACTCTATCAGGTGGAAGTATTCCATTTTGAAGGTATTCCCTGATAGGTATCATCCATCCTGTAGTATGACCATATGGTTCAGTGATGGGACTAATTTCATTGATTTTCTCTGTTTTGATTTGAACATAAGGTGAAATTGTATGATGGTGGGCAATACTGATGGTTGTCTCATCCCAATTTGGATCTTCCAGAGTTGTGGCTATATTAGCCAATGCATCAACTTGGGAATTTTATGATCGCGGGACATAAGAAAATGTTAGTTCCGAAGGAAATTCCACCATTAACTCGCTGACATAATCATACAAAGGGATTAGTTCTTCTATTCTAATGGCATAATATCCATTGACTTGTTTGATTACCAGGTCTGAATCACCATTCACCTTTAAGTGATTCACTTGTGCTTGAAGAGCCAACTCCAAGCCCATGATGAGAGCTTGGTATTCTGCTTCATTATTTGTACCACCTCCCAAAAATGAGAAGGAATAGGGTAAAACTGAATTTTCTGGGGAAATGAGCACAATTCCAAATCCAACTTTGTTGAATTTAGGATTTTCCACTTTCTTTCCTGTTGGAATTCTGGAAGCACCATCAAAATACATTTCCCATATTTGAATATTATCTTGGATAGAAAAGACTTCTTCATCATGAAGTTCAATATCTAAAGATATATCTTCTGCTAAAGGGTGTTCAGCTAGGAAATCAGCCAGATCTTGGCCCTTTATTGCCTTTTGAGACATGTACTGGATATCAAATTGCTACAAAATAACTGCCCACCTTGCCATACGTCCTGTAAGCATTGGACGACTAAGGATGAATTTGAGCGGGTTATTGCGAGATACCAATTGGACCTCGTGATGTTGCAGATAGTGTCTCAAATTCTGAACTACAATGATTAATTCTAGGTAACACTTCTCAATATTTGAATATCGGGTTTTTTCTTCAAGCATAGTTCGACTGAGATAGTAAAGGCTGTTTTCATTCCCAACATCATTCTTTTGAGAAAGAAAGGCACCTAGTGATCACTCCAAAGATGTCACATAAATGATAAGTGGTATTCCTTCAACAGGTGTCATTAATACTGGTGGGCTCAAGAGATATTTCTTGAGAATATCAAATGCCTCTTGAAAATCTTTGGTCCACTGGTAAGTGACTCCCTTCTTCATCAATCTGGTAAAGGGTAAACTTTTGCCTGCAAAATTGGTGATCAAACGCCGAATATAGGCCAAGTGTCCTTGAAGTTTTCTCAATTATTTCAAATTTCGAGGAGGTGACATACCAAGGATTGACTTTGTCTTCTCAAGATCGACTTCAATACCACGGTGGCATACAAAAAAGCTGAGAAATTTTCTAGAGGTTACCCCAAAAGTACATTTTAAGGGGTTCATCTTCAAATTGTGTTGTCGAAGCTTGTGGAATATGATCTCCTGATCAACGAAGTGATTGGAACGTTTCCTAGATTTAACCAAGAAATATTCCACATAACATTCAACAAATTTCTCTAAAAAGGGTTTGAAGATACGATGCATAGCACAATGATATATTGCGCCCATATTCTTCAAGTCAAAGGGAATTACCTGATAGCAAAACACACCTTGAGGGGCTCTGAAGGCTGTAGATTCCTTATATTCTGTAGACATTCGGATTTGATTATACTTGGAATATCCATCCATGAAGGAAAGTGATTCATAGATAGCCGTTTCATCAATCAGGAGTTCTGTAATCGGAACTGGAAAATCATATTTAGGACAATGTTGATTAAGATCTCTGAAATCAATGAAAACTCTAATTTGTCTGTTCTTATTCTTTATAGGGACAATATTAGCCAACCATTTGGGATATTGAACTTCCCTGGCGAAGTTAGCTTTGATAATCTTATCCACTTCAGCTTCAATTTTGGAAGCATAAGTTGGGTGTGTTCTTCATGCAGCTTGTTTGAATCCTCGATGTTCTTCTGGAAAACCCAAACGATGAGTAGCAACATTAGGATCAAGCCCGGGCATCTTTGTATAGTTCTAAGAAAATATATCTCAATTTTTCTTTAAAAATGAAACATACATTTCTTGCTCTTCAAGAGTCAATACCGCACTAATTAAAGTGGGGGTGTGGATCTTCTTTTGTACCCAGATTTATTTTTTGGAGTTCATCCACAGTGGTAGAGATACCCTCTTCAAATGCTGGAGGAGAATCTCTGAGATCTTCCTCTTCTTCAGCAACATGTGTCATTTCCTCTGTTTCTACTTGCATAGTAGATGATAAAGTAGGATTTACATGATCAAAAGAGATGTTAATATTTGAACATCTTGAAGAAGAGTCTTCCATTTCGGACCCAACTGATGATGAAGGGTCTTCCTTGGGTATTAAAGAGGAGATGATGGATTGAGAATCAACATCATCATTCACCTCTGGCCTTATTATAACTTCTTCTAGCTTAGTTGGCGAAGTATAGACTTGCTGGATTTCAGCGGATGAAATGAAGACATCCCCATTTAAGATTTCATCATTGCTTGATGAATCACCAGTTTCTTCCATGCTATCTGGCTTGATTGCTGTAATTGACATTATGGAAATTTCCATAAGAGTATTTGGATTTTGGTATATCCTGCCAATTTGATTGATAGGCAACACATAATCTATACTCACATGTGCAAATGGATTTACTGGAATCTTCTCCAAACCAAATGGAGAATTAACCTTGGTAACCTCCCTTGCTGTGGATTTTTCCTTACCTTTCACGTGATAGAATTCCGCCTCAATATATTGAGATTCACATGTCTTGAACGAGGATCTATCACCATACAATGTCCCAATTTGTCCATCAAAACAATATTTAAGACATTGATGGTATGATGAAGGTATGGATGCATGTTGATGTAACCAAGGTCTTCGAAGAAAAATATTGAAAGCCGTATTGTGATCAACAACCATGAAATATGAATTAAATACAAGGTCTCCAAACTGAGTTCTGAGTGTAACCTCGCCCAGTGGTTCTTGTTCATTTTTTTCATACCCTTGAAACATCATAGTAGAAGGAGATAAATCATATTCCGTGAGGCCCAATCGACGAAGTGTACGAATGGGGATGAGGTTGACTCCTGAACCATTATCAACGAAAGCTCTTCGGATGTATACACCATTGACCTTTCCAGATGAGTACAAAGGTCTGATATGTCCATGCACGACATCATCTTCATCTTCATCTATGAAAGATATCACCACATGGAATTCTGCAGGATTATTCTCTACATGGTAGGCTTCGGCTGTAGAAACTTCAGTTTAAAACTCCTGAGGACTTGACAAAGCCTCAATGAGTGCCTCCCAAAGATCCTTTGATAAATTAAAGGCATCCAAAATTGATAACTTGGCCGGTACTTGGGCTAGGTGTTTCAATACATCATACTTTGGATCCAAAGGTCTGCGTTTACCAATAGGAACACGTGGTTTAGCATGTTCCTTGGAAGTTGATGCTTTGGAAGTAGATGCATCTTGTATCAGAGTAGAAGTTGGAAATACTTCTGGTTTTGGAAGATTAGACCGAATAGGTCTATTTACTTCATGATAGGAAGGAGGTATAACTTCTAACCGATCTTCCGGAATGACCGTTCCAGGACTGAATCCACCATGTGTGGAAGAAATTGCATGTTCTTGTTGAGACCACTGAAGGGATCTTCCACGAGTTTCTGCCGTATACACAGTTATAGCAGGGGTAGAATTAGAATAGTGGCCTCTGAAAGATCCACGTCTTCCCCTGTATCCTAAGACTCTTGAACTTCCTATGATTCCTCTGTTTGATATAGGGAATTTGGGCTCATCAAAATCCAAACTGTGACTGGCATAAGGATCTATTAATTGAATCATATTAAGAGAACCAAAGATCAATTCTTCATCTGATGAAGAATTTTCCTGATTAGCAAATTTAGGTTGTGCCGTTTTATGGGGCAGTGCCCGTGGATTCGAAGTGGATGGCAAAAAATCTGCCAGAGTCAAAGACAAATTGGGATTTGAAACAATCTCATCTTCTTATGATTGTTCTTATTTCTTTGAATTGTGCCGTTTCATTGAGGATTTTCCTTTTGAAGAAGAGGGATTTGATGTGGAACTCATAGCAGAAGACACAATTGGTTTTTAAATTGCATTTGAAAAATGGCATGAGTTTGATTGATCATCTTTCTGACCATCCAATCATCATATTTCTGCACATTTTTTCTTTTGACTTCTTGCCACTCGCCTTCTTCTTCTGGAATTGTAGCAGTAACACATGCTACCTGGGATGAAGAGCCTTTCAGTTTGACTTGTCCCGAGTAAACCATTTTTTCAGGAGGTATTTTAAGACAAAACACTCCTAAATGGGATGCCCCAGCATCTAATGAAAGGGGAAATAGTTTGGACGGTCTTCATCTCCTTCCTTGTTTGGCCTCTTGGGCCTCGGTAGCTGAACCAAATTATTCTCCAGAGCTGAAATGAAGAATCTAGAAACTTGTTCATTTCGGAAAGAATAAACTTTTCTCTTCATATCTTGTCCTTGATCTTTTTGATCATCTTGACGAAACGACCTCTGTTGTTAACACTCAGGAGGTGGAGCCCTTCGGGAAGATGAAGGTTTTGAACTAGGAGTAGGAACAAGTGCTTGTTTAAGCGTGATTTTAGTAGTCTCTACCTTCCCCATTCTCCTTCCTAGAACCGATGGAATTACACGAGATTTATCCTTAGTCTGTACAAGAGAATCTTCAATCTACTAAGAGATTGAAGTAAGGTCTCAAAACCCTCCTGTGTATTTCATAGGGATCAACGGCATGCACAACTCATCATGAAAATTTGCCACATATATTGGCAACAATTCTTCTTGAGGGAGTGCTAATCTTAGGGAATATGTTAATCCCTTCCAGCGAGCAATGAAATCTGAGACCCTTTCATTATCCCTTTGCTTACAGTTTGTAAGATAAAAAACCATTGACTTTGGCAAAGTTGATCCAAATTGAAGAAGGAATTGTTGACGAAGATCTTCTTATCTAGTAATTTACTGGGATGAAAAGCTTGTGTACCAAACAAAAGCTTGTCCTTGCAAGGTCCGCACGAAGAATCTGAGTTTCACTGCTTCTTGCAGCTTCAGAGTTCCCATCATAGGATCGAAACAAGACGCGTAATGTGTCAAATGATGTTCAGGATCGCTTGACCCATTGAAAATAGGGAATACAGGGTTCCCAAAACTTGATGGGGGCGGGATTGGATCTACCCATTCAGGGTAAGACCTCTTTTCCAGTTGAAACTGTTCGTGTTTACCTTCCATAGCTTCCAACTGAGTTGTTAATGACTCAATAGTAGTTATTAACTTTTGAGAAACATCCGGTTGAGCTTTGACCTGAACAGGTGCAATAACTGGAGCTTGGACAGACGCGGTGGCCAGTACTGCAACTGATGACAACACCACCAGTTGTTGTTGTCCTTGACCCATATGATTAGACTTGTGAGGGTGTACTAATAAAGGAGGATATTCTTGATCCATCTCAGTAGCCACAACAAATTCCCTTAGCTGACTGACTCCAACATGCTTAGGAGGAAGACTACCCTGAAGTAGTTCTGCATTCATCCTCCTAAACTCCTTCATTTATTCCTCTTGTTGCACAAATATTTTCTATAATGATAGCTATTGGCCTTCTCCAGAGGAAGGGTACGTAACCTGATTATTTCCTTTCCCCTTGTGGGATCCCTTTCGGAGAGGGGGAAGTTGGTTACTTGAAGGAACACCCAGATTCTGGGCAAGCCTTTGATTTCGTGTACGCACACCTTCTTCATTTGTGTCTGTGCGTACAACCTCTTGAGAAGGAACTTCTTCATCCGAATCCCATGAGTGAGCCTCATTTTCTGGAGGATCAGCAACAATGGCATTAATGACATTAATTGATGCATATCGCATTGTATCCCTTCTATCATCATTTCTGCGATATTGTCTTCTTCCATGCCCCTAGCGAGACATTTCCTTTTGTTGATTTGATCCCTCAGGAAATTCTTGACGAACCGTAATTTGGAGAGAATCTCCTGATAATTTGGCTCTTCTTTCCTCTTGTGGCTTCTTCCCCAATCAAGAGAAGACCGACTTTCTCTGAGGAGGGGATTGATGATTTGAAAAAGTCCCCATTCTGGTGGACTAGGGCTATTCCTGCTATTCCCGCTCAACTCCTCAAATCGTATTTGTTGATTCTGAGGGTTGGGTGAAAAGAGTCCCCAGTCTAGAAAGATGGGGTGGTTCTTGACATGCTACATCTGAGACTTTCTTAAAATCTCTCTTGATCTTGCGGACTTTAGTCAAAAAATTGGCTGGATGCATCAACCTGAATCCACTTTTATCACCTGGCTCATATGACCGCTGGATGATTTCTAACACTTATGTCACTTGATGATGTGCAAGCTCTAAATGAGAAGCCTTTTCAATATTCTCATTTACCTGATGCAAGAGTAATTCAAAAAATTGTTCCCTGTATGCCGAATTTTGAGAAGAACTAGTTGAGGACTGTTCTTGAGAGAGCCTTTGATTACAAAAAAGGCCAATTGGTTGTGGCCAGCCATGGGCAATAACATTGCATGAGACCATATTCGGCGGGTTCTGCTGACTATAGAGTACAATGACATGTAGTTCTCTATGAACACCCCATCCCCTGATATGAATAACAGGAGGGGCATTGGCAATTAACTGGCACAACCTTCTTAGTGTGCTAAGGAATGAACGCTGAAGGGATCTCTACTGCTTTTCAGCCTCCGGATATTGAGAGACTGAGAGAGATGCCAAGTCAATCTGGCATTGTAACCCTTCTATTATCATGACGTGATTTTTATATTCATCATAAGATAATATTTTCTTCTTCAACTGATAAAGAGTTTTCCAAATGTTGAGACGAATATCATGAATTCCATCTTCCGTCAATATCTCTGGAATGTCATAATGAGAATCAGCCAGAGGCCAAAACATAACTGGCACTTCACCTTTCGCCAGTTATTTTCTCATATTCAGCACTTCCTCTTTATCATTTGATGAAGATTATTCTACCTGATTAGACCAGAGCTGGTGCTTCTTTGTTGGTTCATCAGATTCAATAAGATCGGTAGGGAAATCACTGATTAAACTGTAAGATTCATGACTTAGGGGTGGTTCGGAGAATGACCTACACCCTAGGCTATCTTCTGATTGAGAAATTATTTCACCTGCTAGAGATGAAGCATCATACATGAATGGTTTCCCATTTGGACGTACCTCAAGATAAGAGGGATTTCTCAGAACTACATTGTCCATTGGAGCATTTTCCAGGAAATGTGCATCACTACTGTGGAGAGGACATTCGCAGTGAAATTCATCATCATGGGGAGGACCACCATGGTGGGTTACAAAAAAAGATGAGATCTCTTGCTCCTTGGTCTTCTGACCACATAGAGGGTTCCTATGGCTCTCATCTGAAGATGAAACTTTGAGATCGACCAAACTGTCATGAAGCAAGCCTTCATGAGGAAGTGTCTATTGAAGACCTTCAGAATTAATGTTCCCACTATTGGGAAATGAGGGAGTAGAATCTTGGATTCCAACAGATAACTGTCTAAGGGCTTTAAGAACTCCAGCATTGAGCAAGGCCTTGTTACAAATTGTCTCTTGGTCTCTTGACTGTTCTGGGTGGGTCTTCTTCTTAGATGCCTTCTTACTCACCTTAGAAAACACTTGTTGATGAAAGTGGATACTCTGAGCAGGTGTATGTGTCTGATCAGGAGAGATGGCCAGGTTAGGCTGACGATCTCCACTCAAATCAGGTGTATGTGCCTAACTTGGCTGTCCATATGATATGGGGGAGTACTCCCCACAAAACTCTTGGACTGGAACAGATGTGTGTGTCTATTCCAGAGTGAACTGTTGATGTGTCACTCCACTGGTAGGGATAGATTTATGTGTCTTTCCCTAAGATGCTTCTGAAGCTATTATAATATCCTGGTAGGCATCCAGAATATGAGCATGGATTTTCTTCTGCTCTTTCACCATTGATAGAATATGCTTGGTGACTTCAGCTGCCGGAACAGGGATATACATCCATTCCGTGCTTGGAGTAAGTGTGTGTTCCTGCTCTTGTCCTCCTTTTCCTGTCAGTGAATCCTAACAGTACTCAAGTGTGGGGGCAGAGAGTTGAGTCTGCCTCCTGTTTTTCATCGGAGCTTTCCGACTGACTTCTCATGGTGCTACCAAACGATACTATTGGTAGGCTTGATCAATACTAGAAGGTGTATGTGCCTGATGATTGTACTTCATCGAACATGGTTGACGAGATCCATCATATGTAGTCAGATGAGCCTGCTGACTAGCTGATGACGTATAAATAGGTGTATGTTTCTGCCTATAGTACTGCACTGGAATTGCCTGGTGGGATTGGCATGCCACTGCCAGACGAGTCTGCTGGACAGCGGGATTATAACGGATGGGTGTATATGCCCGCTCGTTGCTTGCCACCAAGTTAGGTTGGTCGACTTCTCTGGAAATGGCAGAGATGAGAACCTGCTCACTGTTAACCAGACCTCACCTCTGGCGATTCGTCTTGCCTGCTCGGGTTCGAGGAACTTGATCTGAATGCCTGGAGACGGTACCCTCATCATGTTGAGGGTGCACTGCCGCATGAGTTTGGCGGAGATTGTTGATTGGAGCCCTCGGGAAGGACTCCTATCTCCTTGAATTAAGGCCCTGAGGGGCCTGCTCATTCACCTCCCCAGAATATGGGAGTGAATGGTGATTGCGTTTCTGGGATAATGACCCAAAACGGTTGGAGACAGTGGTTAGAACTGCCTATTTCTTGATCACTGGTCATCGTTGTCCGGACAATCGGTGTGAGATTTTCACTTTGAGGGCTTTTCGGGAAGCCTCCAGAGTAGGGATGGTACCATTCTGACGGTACTCCATAACCAATGCATTTGAAACCCAGTATTGAAGATGCTGAGTTGGTGACGTCTTCCTCAGAGCGGATGAGGATCCAACAGGAGTAGCAGTAGTGTAATTTACAGTAGCAGTATTCACAGGGGTGAACTTGAGAGCATCCATTTCAGAAGATCTTGGAAAAGAGTGCCTGTTTGATATAACAGACGCAATCAAGAGAAGTCTGACCACTACATCTTTTGGATGATCACATATGTTATTAATGTATTGTTGTCCCTCTTATAGGGGCATAATAAATAGGAAAACATTACTTTAACTTGGTTAAGGATTCATGTCAGGTTCACCATTTTTGTTCCTACTATGGAATTGGGGATGACCTCATTGGTTTAAGGTTCAAACATTCCAAGAGGTTTCTAACGGGTTTTTTCATAGAACCGGAAACATCCAATGATTTCATATCCATTTGAACCTAATTTCCAAAGGTAGGGGCTCATTAGTTGTGGACTGATGAGGCTTAGGAATTTGCATTGGTCGAGAGGATGCGAGGTTAGACTCATCACACCTTTTTTAGGGGAATTATTATCTACTCCGGGACTCTCTTTATAGATTTAAGTTATGTTCGTGAATCCTTATTACATTACCAAGTCAAAAATGAGCTTTCCTTTATATCTGACAATCAATGATTAATATATGTGAAATTTAGAGAATATTTTACAAGTATTCGAGGTTCTTCATCGATAGAGAATCATCTGTATTTGTTTTAGAGATTCCTAGTCAATGGTATCCTTGAATACATTATGTAAAAGTATCTTGGTTATTATGATAACCATACTGGTTTTAAAGCCACTCAGTGGGGCACTTGATGTTTATTGTCATTTAGAAGGACATGAATTATTTTAGAGTTCGGATCGTACCCACAGATGGGCTACCTACGTTTCCTTGTTTAGATAAGGAATCAGAACCCATGTAGTTCGTGTAATGGAATATGATGCTTATGATTGATGGCTCAAAGAAAGATTTCACAATTACTTTTACACTCTAAGATCATGTGAGTCATGCTCGGTGTGAGAAACAAGAGGTATAGGTAAAACCAAACAATTGTTCCATGAAAAATTCAATCATAAGAAATGATGTGGGGCTTATGTATGTATGACTGGCCAGATAGATGAAGATCAGGATTTACTTCAGGGAAAAAACCCAGGAACAGGGTCCATAAAGGTATATGTACTTTATAGAGATTTGGATACTCTAACTTGGGGCTTACTCATGAGAAGGAGGCCCAAATTAGGAGGGGACTTATGATTGGGTTTTACTCCTGAGAAGGAAACCCAAATCAAAAGAAAATTAAGACTGGTTAAGAGAAATTATGATTGGGGCTTATTCCTAAGAAGGAGGCCCAGTTTAAAGGGATTTTTGGGAACTTGGGGCTTACTCTTGAAGAGGATGCCCAGAATTAAGGGAACTTGGGGCTTACTCCTAAGGAGGATACCCATATTTTAAGGAATTTGGATTGGGGCTTACTCTTGAAAGGAAGGCCCAGGTTAGGGGACTTGCGGATTACTCCTAAGGGGGATGCCCAGGTGAACAGGGCCCATAAAAGGTATATGTGTTTTATGGAGATTTATACTCTTAATTTGGAACTTATCCCTGAAAAGGATGCCCAGAATTAAAGAGGGAACTTTGAATTATGATTGGGTCTTACTCCTAAGGAGGATGCCCAGACTAAGGGAAATTATGACTAGGGCTTACTCCTGAAAAGGAGGCCCATGTTAATGAGGACTTTATGACTGATACTTACTCCTGAAAAGAAGGCCTAGTTTAATGAGAACTTGGGGCTTACTCCTGAGGACGATGCCCATAATTAAGGTTCTCTCATCTTAAAGGATGAGTTTGAATGAATGGAATCCCTAACTTTAGTGACACAAAGATGTGTAAATCACTTTTTTTTGAGAAATGCTCCACAAAACTCCTCTAAAATAAGGAAGTCGATCAAGAAAACATGCCATAAGTGGATTATAAGAGTGTCTTGAAGACTGAATTTTGAACAGGAGAGGTGGAATGACATAGGAGGGATGAAATAGGTAGGAAGGGCACCCAAAAAGGTAAGGGCGCGCAAGTCCTGTTAGTCATGCAAGTACTGCATGGGTGCCATGTCTGGTCGCGCAGGTATACCTGCGTGACTCATGGGTACTTGCGCTATTGTTAACCGACATGGTAATAATTGAGCGACCCTTGGTCAAAGCCTTTAGAATCATCCTGAAGTTCTTACAGAAGAGTGGCACACAAGTTCTGTTGAAGGAGTAAGGCGGCGCACAAGTGTGTCCATTTCCCTTAAGGGATGGCCACTCAGGCGCGCAAGTGTTGATGAGTTTCAACACTTAGGCCTTCCTCCTCCTCTTTAGATCTTCCGTTATAGGTAAGAAATTACCTTAGAAGTGCTTCAGAAGCTTTGATAAGAGACTAGGGCACCGGGAGCTCAAATATGAGTTTCTGAAAAAAGTCCTCCCAAAATGGGGGGCCCATAGGGTCTATTTATAGGCTGGAGAAGACCCCGGGCGGTTATCACTTAGGGCGCACAAGTCACTTGTGCGACCAAATTCGGCGCGCAAGTGTACTTGTGTGACCATTGTAGAGCTTGCGCAACCCTTGTGCAATGTTCTTCTTTTTTCCTTTGTCAAATTTTTTGATGAAGACCCCGGGCAGTTATCACTTAGGGCGTGCAAGTGACTTGCGCGACCATTAGGCGGCGCGCAAGTATACTTGCGCGACAGTGAGGGAACTTACATGGCACATAATCCTTTGATTCCTTCTTCATTCCTTTGTCGATTTTTGATGTTTTCTTCAAAGGATGAATCACTTTGAGCTAAGATGTTCCCCTTTTCCAATTGTGACAAAAGGAGCGTCAACACATATAAAAACAGTTTTTAGTAAAACATCTCTTTTATTTTCAAATGCTTTTTTTATTTTTATTTATAATTAATTGATAACTAATGAATTCATTTTATTCATATGTTAACAATACGTTTTTCATAAATTAGTTATTACTATTCATACCCATCAATCCAATGGCTAGGAGATAACCATCATATTAAATAATAATATTTTATTAGTATATCAGGGTTCATTTAAACTCGACATTGAATGTAACACAAGCTATCAAAGAAATTAAATTTATTTGAAAAAATATATTTCATAAAATATTGGGGTGTTAGATTATAACCCACATAAAATTAATTTCACCCTCAAGATTTTCAATTTTATACCAAAAAATGAGGATATCACTATTTTATTACATCCTATGGTTCCCAAGTAGCTTCTTTAAATTTCTGATTTTTCCAGAGAACTTTCACCATGTGAATAGTCTTATTCCATAGAAGTTTATCTCTAATATCAATAATTTCTAATAGTTTTTCATTATAATAAATATTATGATCCATTGGTACACCATTTTAGTTTAGTACATGTGATGGAACAAGAATATACTTCCTTTGGAGAGAAATATAGAACACATCATGAACTTGAGAGAGGTTTGGTGGAAGCACCAAACAATAAGTTACCATCCCTAATTGATTAAGAATCTATAAATTTACAATATACCTATGGACCATTTTTAACTTATTTTAAAATATAATAACCTTATTTAATGGATAAAATCTTAGAAAAACATTCCATCCAACTTCAAATTCTAGTTCATGCTGATGATTTTCGACATTACTTTCTATCAAATCTGTGCTGTCTTGATGCACTGTTGAATGGATCAGACTTTTTTTCCATTTCCTAATCTATATTAGGTATCAATAGAATTATTTCTCTAAATTCATCCCATTACATTGGATTTCTACACTTCTTTCTATAGAGGGATTCATAAGGATCCATTTTAATGTTGGAGTGAAAGCTATTGTTGTAAGAAAACTCAACCAGAGGATGGTATTGATCCCAACCACCTTTGAAATCTATTGAAAATGTTCTCAATATATCCTCTTAGGATTGGATGGTTCTCTCAGACTGACCATATGTATAAATATGATGCACCATACTAAAACTCAATTTTATTTTCAGAGTCTAATAAAGACTTTGCTAGAACTTCAAGGTAAACCTTAGATCTCAATTAGATACAATAGAATGTGGTAATTTATTCAACCTTAACACTTCCTTATTGCATATTCTAGGAAGATGATCTAGATTGAAATATTCTCTAATATAAATGAAGTGTTCTTACTTTTTAAGGTGATCAACTATAACCCAAATGTAATTATGGCCCTTAGATGTTTTGGGGTGTCTAACGATAAAGTCCACGGTGACATTTTCCCATTTCTATTATGGTATGGGTAATGGTTGTAACATCCCCTAAAAACTCTATCTATCATACTTAACTTGTTTCTATACTAATAATCGAGATGAATTCTCATCAATATCTCTCTTTATGTTTTCCCAACCGAAATAATCTTTTAGATCACTATACATACTCCTACTTCTAGGATGAACAAATATTGATAAACTAAGAGCCCCATCCAATAGCTCCTTCTTCAAATCTAGTATGGAAGGAACACATAAATAGCTCCTCAACATTATCATTCCATTATAATCAAGGTTAAACTAAGGAAAATTTGTCACATTATTATATAGATCTACATCTTCATTCCTCGCATCTTTAATATTAAATTAGATAGATGGTTGAATAATCAATTGAGAAATATAATATTTATCCCCTTCTTTCAATATTTTAAGACCCATCCTTTAAAAATGCATAAATATTTGATATTTTATTATCCTCATCATCGGTAATCTAGAATGATCCTTTCGACTCAGAGTATCTTCCATTTTATTCTCTTTCATAGCGTGGTAATGTATTGATTAGTCATAATGTTTAATTGTATCTAACCATATTCTCTAGTTCATATTCATATATTTATATATGAAAATATACTTGAAAATTTTATGATTAGTATATATATATAACACCTTTATCCATAAAGATAATTCTCCATATATTTAGTGAAAAAAATACCATAGGTTACTCCAAATCACAAGTTGAGTAATTTTTCTCATGAACCTTCAATTTTTGTGATGCATAAGCTATCACCATATCTCTCTACATGAGAACACATCCTAGACCCTTATTTGATGCATTGCAGTAGATTAAAAACCCTTCTCCAATATAGGGTAAAGTATGTATAGGGGAATTGGATAACCTTTTTTTTTTCAGTTCCTTGAAATTTTATTTACATCCATCCATCCAAAGGAACTTATATCCCTTATTATTTAACTTGGAGAGTAGAATAAATATTCAATATAAATTCTCAAAAAATCAATGATGATATCCATCCAAACCAAGAAAACTACAGATCTCAATCATAGTGGTTGGTATGGTCTAATGTTCAATAACTATTGTCTTTGAAGGATCCTCTAATATGAATTCACTTGAGATTATATGACCCAAGAACGAAACTTTATGGTTCCAAAATTCAGACTCGGTAATTTTTTCATAAATATTCTTCTTCCTTATGGCCTTCAACACATTTCTTAAATAATATTCATTCTCTTCCTTGAACTTTGAATATATAATAATATCATCAATAAATACTACCACAAACTAATCAAGTTAATATCTAAAGACTCAATTCATTAAATCCATGAAGATAGTAGGGGAATTGGTAAGACCAAATGGAATCACTATAAATTCATAGTGTTCATACCCTATATAAAATTACATTTTAGGAACATCCTTCTTCTTTAACATCGATTGATGATATCTAGAATGATAGTTAATCTTAGAAAAGTATATGGTTTCATGTAGTTGATCAAACAAGTCATCAATATAGGGTATAAGATACTTGTTGTTGATTGTGATCTTGTTAAGTTTTTGATAATCAATATAAAGTCACATTGTTCCATCTTTTTTCTTAACAAAAAGAATCGGTTCTCCCCATGGTGATGCACATGTCCAAATGAATCCCTTTTTCAAGATTCTCCTAGATTTTCTTCTTCAATTCATGCAACTCAATCAAGAACATTCTACACGAAGTATTTAGAACAATCATAACATTGAGTATGAGTTCTATTGATAACTCAACCTCATGATTTGTTAGAAAACTGAGAAAATATTCTAGAAAGACATAAAAAAAGTCCCACACAATTGGGATATCATTGATTTTGAGTTTATCCTCAACCATTTGAGATAAATCCCCCCTTAAAAAAGAAATCACAACCCATACAATGGATTTAATTTACATTAGAAGTGTTTTTTTCATCACACTGATAAACAATCATTGGTTGATTCAGTGTCACGAACCATGTCAGGCCTCTATTCGACCCATAACCCGCCCAACAGGTGGCATGGAACGAAGAGAATTCTTGATCTACATGGGCTAGAAATAAGTTCTTGGGTATCAAAAATTTAACTTGGGAATAATTCCAATCGATTAAATAAACATAAAAAACCAACAATAATAAATAAAACAGAACTGAACAAACACAACCAAACAAGACTTAACAAATTTTTAGATTCAGGTTTAAAACTTTTAAAGGAAACTAAAATAGGTACAATAAAGTGAATACACAAACTATCCCAAAAACCACCACATTATAAGAGGAGCATTGCCCTCAAGCCACCACCATAACACTTGTAAGGGAAGACCTCTATCATCCCAAGACACCATCTGAAAACACCTTACCTTTACCTATTTCAAACATAACCAAGTCTACTTACACCTAAAGGTGTAAGTAGGGTGTGATCCAAATCCCAGTAGGATGCCACCCAATAAATAGATTCCATAATATAAACATTATAAGATAAATAAACATGTAAGTTTTATAAAGGGGATAAAAACAGTTTTATAGAAAACATTTTAAATGAAAACATGATTGCCTTTTAAATAACCACCATAGTGTACCATATGACGATGGTGAGTATGATATCCCAAGAAAGCACTAAGTCACATGCGATACCTATAGGAACTAGCTAAGATTGGGACAATAAAGACATTATATCTCAATTAAACATGGTATAGTAACCAAAACCATCTGCGTCCTTATGTATGATCCACTAGAGAGGAGAAACATCCAAAGTTCTAGTGGTCTTAAATCATCATAAATGTTTAGTTAGAGTTATCATCATCAATCCCGATAGGTGAATCTGGGCCAAAGGCACTTCAAAATCACCAGCATACTAGTCCTAGTCCACCCACAAAGCCACCTAGGATTCCCTTTGTGCTCAATTCACATTTCACATATACATAAGCTAAACAATGCATTACACCTGATAAACTACCACTTCTATACCTAAAAAACTATTTTGAAACTAAACATACACCAAAAACTTTTTAAAACATGATTCTAACCATTCACACTTTTTATCAAACACCTTGAGGGTATCAAAAAAAAGAAGAACATATGAAACACATATGGAACACAACTCATATACTTTAAAAACCATTTTTCAACACCAAAACACCTTGGATAATTTAAAAAACACATTTCAAACCTCACACACAATGTATAGAACATGTTTAAACACTCAATCAAGAATATTAAAATCATTAAATAATGATTAAGCATGGAACCACCTACCTCAAGTGAAGAAACTCCAATAATCGAATGAAAAACTTCAACTGCACCCTAGAGAAGAAAAATCAAACCTAAAACGTCAAGATTAAATTCTAAGAAACAAGATACTACCCTAAAAATGACACCCAACCCACTAGACATGTGAAACCCAAAGAAATAGAAAAGAAACCCTAGAATAGAGGAGTAAATCAAGATAGGAGGGACTTACTTGAGGGTCTCTTGAAGAATCCATGAAAAATATCCCACCAAAATGTATCCTAAGAGAGGAAGGAAGAAGGGGGAGGTTCCTAGGGAAAATGAAACTTAGTGGGGGAGAAAATGGGGTTTTAGGGTTAAAAATCTGGATGGGGGGAGAAAACATAAAAATCCAATTTTAATGACTTGGACATGCCACAAAGTTTTCCCACACAGTTTTCCAAACCGTGTGGACACCATGCTCCCCTTACTGTCCAAGAAGGACATGATGCATGGTTATCCTGCACAGTTTACAGATGATGTTCTAACTGTTTAATAAATATCTATCCAAAAACACCACTTGGTTGTACAGTTACCGAGGCAAGGGCCACACTGTTTGGAAAACTGTGTGCCAACCGTGCGACTCATGCTATTTAAACAAATTTTCTCATTTTTCTCCAAAAACTCAAAAGAAACCCAAAGGGAAAATCGAGAACAAAAAAACGGAAAATACCTTAAAAATAAATCATAGGTGTGGAAATTCTACCCACTATAAAAACATTCAGTCCCTGGAAAGTCAATTCGAAGATTGACCAGAGAATAAAAATGGATACTCTTGCTCAAACCATAACTTCTGCTCCAAAGTATCATGCGTATCATTACCATGTTACCAAAGGATCCAGACCAGTGGAATAGACTCCCATGAAGAACTTTCTCTTAGGAATCTACTATCTGTACTGGATATTCAAACATGGAAAAATTAGGATCTATTTATTACTCTTCCCAATTTAGCCTATATGAAGGGTCTGGGTTTTACTTTTTTAATTGGTAAACATGAAAAAAATCATGAATTGAAATCAACTATGAAGGAAAATCCAATATGTATTCCACCTTACAAACCCACTTGGTAATCTCAAATGATCTGAAATACGTCATCATTAGCTTTCCTTGTTTTTCCAAACGACGATGACCCAAGTGAGGTGACACTTTCAAGAACACCCAGTCACCCAAAAAAAAACTCAAGATCTCAACATCTTTGATCAAAATAAGATTTATGAAAATTCTAAACTGTCAATAACTACTGCTTGATTAGATTGACCTTCTCCGACATCTCTTTCACTAAGCTCAGTACTAACAATGAGGTTTTACCCACCTCATCCCAACAAAAATGTGATCGACACGACTTACCATAAAGTGCCTCAAAAGGAGCCATTCAAATAGAAGACTGATATCTATTATTATATGAAAACATGAGAAGCCCCAAATGGCTATCCCAAAAAATT
Organism: Viscum album; assembly: GCA_963277665.1. Taxonomy (NCBI): domain Eukaryota; kingdom Viridiplantae; phylum Streptophyta; class Magnoliopsida; order Santalales; family Viscaceae; genus Viscum; species Viscum album. The sequence goes on from OY728140.1 coordinate 315,046,443, forward strand.
CCAAAGTCTAACATGCATGCCCGTAGCATGCTTCAAAAATATGATTTTCCCACTCTATCTGACCATCTGTTTAGGGATGGTATTCCATGCTCAATTTAACTTGTGACCCCAATTCCTTTTGAAGGCATTCCCAGAATCAAGTGAAAAAATGGGGGTATATATTAGAAAAAATATATGATGAAACACCATGGAACCTCACTACCTCCAGAATATATAATCATCCCAACTCATCCACCTTTTTCGAATCTCTGATTGGAATTAATTGGGTAGACTTGGTTAGATGGTCAACCACCACCCAAATGACTTTTCTTCCCTGAGGTGTATGAGGTAATCCAATAATAAATTTAATGGAGATCTTATCCCAATTCTAGGAAGGAATGGGTAGTTGATGATGTAAACTAGAGGGCCTTTGGTGCTCGACTTTTACCTACTAACACGTATATCACCTTGATATGAATTCAACCACATCCCACCTTATACCTAGTCAGCAGAACTACCAGTTCATATCATAATACATCTTGGTGGCACCAGGATGAATGGAACATTGAGACTAGTGGCTATTATACATCTCTACCTTTCTTAATAACAACATCACCATAAGACTGACCTTAAAGCACAAAGTTCCCTCTTAAGACAACGACCTTTCACAAGTCGTCTCCCCACCATAAAGGAACTACATAGGCTATTGTAAAAAATCATCACTAGGATAATCCCGATGAATTAGCTCTAAAAGATAAGGATCCAGATGAACAATATCCAAGAGCACACCTCCACTATGCTCCTTGGTCTCTAGGTGCATCTGAGAAAAACCCCTCATCAAGTTCTACACATTGATGGACTCTTTTAACGTCCGCACTGACACTTTTTTACTCAAGGAATCTTCCACAACACTACCTTTTCTTGGGGTATAGAATATATCAAATTCAAACCCCAACAAGTAATCCACCCAATATCATTTTCTCAATTTCAAATATTTCTAGGATAAGATGTGATCTAGTCTCTTATGATCAGAATAAACCACAAATTTATCTCAAAAAATACAATGACACCATGTCTTAAAATCACGCACCACCATTACTAAATCTAAGTCATGGGTAAAATAGTTCTTCTCATGTGGTCAGATTTGGTGAGAGTTATAAACCACCACATGGTCATCCTACATAAGCACACACCTGAGACCCATACCTGAGGCATCACAATAAACCACATAGCTCTTACCCGATTCTGGAAAGATCAACACAGGAGATGTAGTCAACCACTTCTTTAACTGCTAAAAGAAATCCTAAAATTCTAGGATCTATTAAAACTTCACCCCTTTGTGGGGGAGCACCATCATGGGTGAAGCAAGTTGAGAGAATTCCTGAACAAATCACCTTTAATATCTGGTCAGGCCTAGAAATAATTTGATCTCAAACATATTCCGTAGTTTCTCCCATGAAATATCTATACTAATCTTGTTGAGGTCCACCGAAACCCATCATTATAAGATCACATGACCTAGGAACTTTACCTCTCTAATCCATAAGGTACACTTTGAAAGTTTAGCATAAAGGTGATGGTCCCTAAGAGTTCCCAATACAATCTACAAATGTCATCGATGATCCTACTCAGATTCATTGTAGACGCAGATTTCATCCATGAATACCATGAAAAATGAATCGAGATACTAGTGGAAAACCCTATTCATAAGTTCCATGAAGACCGTTGGAGCATTCGTCTATCTGAAAGGCATGACCAAGTACTTAAAATGGTCATACCTGCTTTGGAAATCCATTTTCAGGATATCCACCTCTTTAACTCTAAATTGGTGATAACCAGAATGAAAATATATCTTATAAAACAACCTTTCCCCTTTTAACTGATAAAAAAATCTTTCAATATGGGTAAAAGGGTATTTGTTCTTGATGGTTAATTTCTTCATCTTCTAGTAATCGATACAAAATCGAAGAGATCCATCGGACTTCTTCACAAACAAGATTGGGGGGCCCAAGGAGAGATGCTTAGGAAAATGAATCATTTAGATTCCAAATCTTTGAGCTATACCTTTAATTACCTCAACATTTTGGGGGATATATGATATGAGGAAAGATATATTGGTTGTGTTCTTAGGGCCAAATCAATCAAGAATTCCACATCCCACTCTGGAAGAAAGTCTGAAAAGTCATCTGGAAATACCTCTAGGAACTCATCCACCATAGGAGGTAATCCACCCTTAGGAGCACCACCATATTCCGCTAATGTGAGTGATGATAACTGAATAAAAAGGTTTCTAAATTCCTAAAGTGGAGGTCCAAAATGACCCAAACAAGGATCCCATTCTCTATGAAAAACATGGGTACTCCCATTAGGTGTCACAAAACTCACCCGCCTTCTATAGTAGTCGATATGTGCCAGAAAGAGAACCATCCAATACATACCTAGGAATACATCAAAGAAGTCTACATCCAAGAATAGAAAATCCCATTCCATCTTGACCCCTGACATGGTGAGTGAACAAGATGGACACCTAAAACCCTGATCTTTCTTCTTACCCAACAACATTACTAACTCCATCACATAAGACATAACTCGATTGGAAAGTTCAGAAATATCACAAGACGGGTAGAGAAAAATGAAAAAGAAGAACCAATATAAAATAATTAATAATTTATAGAAGATGTAATCAAATTGGTACCTTGAATTATCATACGCCCCACATCTGATCCTACTGGTTCCTGATCAACTATATGAAGATGATTTGTATCAGTTTGAGCCTGAGAACGACCACTAGCCTATGTATCTTCCCTGAAATGTATCTTACCAGAAGATGATCCAGCCCTATATCCATGACCAACAAATTAAGAACTCACCAACCTAGATGGTTTTGACTAGGCTATCATCCCCTTAGAATCCATAGATCCAATTCCACTCTGATAAAAACTCATGGCTCTATAGTATTACTATAAGTTCCCCATTGATCCAAATTGATGACAGGATTTGGGGGGAGTTCTGAACACAGGTCATATGTGACCTACCTTTCCACATTGGTGGTATAGAAATTATCCTATATTAGAAGCTATAGATGAAGAATTTCAATAAGGATGGCTTGAAATACCACCACCTTTCTTTCCCTGCTCTTCCCACTTCCTATTCTTCTCTGAAGAACTCCCACTTCCCACAACTAACACTACCCCTGGGAATCTATAATTTCCTTTCTAATCGATCTTAATTATGCAAGAAAGATCAACCACCTCAACATAAATCTTCAGCTTGAACAAAAATAGATGACAATAAATCTTTAGCGGTAACCCCTGTCAAACCTCCGAGCCTTCATACGCCCATTGGAAACAATCTTGGGAGAATACCGCACTAGGTCAGCAAAGAAGTTGTCATACTCCATCATAGACTGGTCCCCTAGAACAAGATCCACAAACTTTCGGGATCTAGCATAATCCAATACCCCAGGATAATAATGATCATTGAAAATAGCCTTGAAGTTTTTCCATCTCATTTGCTCATTATTCCCAACCTGAACCACTGAGTCCCACCACCTCCGACTGGGACCTTCTGGAAAGAATAAATCAAATTTCACCCTGAAGTCCTCAGGTGTATCAAGGAATTAAAACATCGTCTCTATATTCTCACAAAATTCCTATACTTCCAGAGGTTCTGAGCTACCTCAGAAAGAAGGAGGCTTGTTCTTAAGGAACTCCTGAGCTTTGTCCTTACCAGGACCCAATTTAGCTTCTCTAACCAGAACAGGACCAGGACCCACTCCCTATCCCAATGCTTGGATAGTATAGACCATAGCTTATACTAGTCTCTAATAAATTTGTGAGGGATAACTCTCTCTATCCACTTCTTATGGTTTCCCAAGAAGTCTCCAGGGAGGCATTTCGGTACAATAAGAAATAAACATAAGAAAAACTATCAATACAACCAATCTGAAAAAATTTCCACAATAACCTCAAATTCCAAAATATTATAATCAAACATAACCAAATACATCACAATAAAAATATGAAGACAGAAAAACCACTCCACCCCCAACCAGTGTCCACATATAGTCTGTAGCTTGTATGTTTCACCTGGTGGAGAAGTCAAAGAAAATACCAAGATCCCATGGTGACTCAATATCTATCATGAGGTATGATATCTAGGAACCCTACTCACAACCATAACCTCAATCCCAAACAATCATAGATCTATCCTATCTAGAGTCATCCCAAATATTATAAACCAAAAAGAGAGAACCTACTTTGATACCATTTTTTCACAAACCAAGCCAGGATGCCATCTGACCTGATGCCCAACCCAACTAGTGGCATGAACCAAAGTGCATTCTTGATCTCCAAGAGTTGTAAACAAGTTACCGAGTATCAATAATGAAACTTGGGAATGATTTCACCCTATTACATAAACCTAAACAACCAAAAATAATAAATAAACCAGAACTGAAAAAAACTACCAAAAAAGACTTAATTTTTTTTTTCAGATAACGGTTTACAAATTTTAAAAGAAACCAAAAAGGATACAATAAAGGGAACAATAAAACTATCCCAAAACCACCATATGACAAGAGTATCATCACCTTAAAGTAACTACCCCAACACCTAAAAGGGAATACCTCTAGCATCCCAAGCCACCATCTCCAAACACCTTGCCTTTAATTGTGCAAAACACAACCAAGTCTAGTTACTCCAAAAGGTGTAAGTAGGGTGTGAGCCAAATCCCTATAGGATTCCACCCAACAAATATATTCCATGATATAAACATTATAAGATAAATAAACATGAATGTTCTATAAAGGGACTAGAAATAGTTTTATAGAAAACATTTTAAATGAAAACATGCTTTCTTTTTAAATAACCAACAAGGTGTACCAGATGCCCACGATGAGTATGATATCCCAAGAGAGCACTAATTCATCAGATATCCCTATAGGCACTAGATAATAGTGGGACACTAGAGAAATTTTATCTTAGTGAAACATGGAATAATAACCACAACCATCCGCATCCTCATGCACAAACCACTAGAGAGGAGAAACATCTAAAAATCTAGTGGTCTCTAATAATCAGAAATGTTTAGTTAGTGTTGTCATCATCAATCCCGCTAGGTGAATCTAGGACAAAGACACTTCTAAATCACTAGCATACAAGTCCTAGTCTACCCACCTAGTCACCTAGTATTCCCTTTGTGATCAATTAACATTTCATATATACACAATCAAAACAATGCATTACACATGATAAACTACCAATTCAATACCAAAAAATCTCTTTTGAAACAAAAAAAAAACCAAAACCATTTTAAAATATGATCTGAACCATTTAAAAATTTTATCAAACACCTTGAGGGCATCAAACAAATAATCACATATTAAACACACATGAAACACCACTCATTTCATTTGAAAAACCATTTTTCAACACCAAAGAACCTTCTATCACTTCAAAAACACATTTTGGACATGACACAAAATGCATAAAACATATTTAAAAACTCAGGAAAGCATATTAAAATCATAAAATAATTCTTAGTAATATAACCACCTACCTTGAGTGAAGAAACTCCTAGAATATGGTACAAAACATTAATCACACCTCAATCTCACCCTAGAGAGGCAATATTAAACCTAAACCATCAATATTAAACCTTAAGAAAAAAGATCTAACCCTAAACATGACACCCCACTCATTGGACATGTGGAACCCAAAGAATAAGGGAAGAAACCCTAGAATAGAGGAGGAAATCAAGAGAGAAGGGAATTAACTGAGGGTCTCTTGAATAATCCACACTAAATATCCAACCAAAATAAAGTCCAAAAGAGAAAGGAAGAAGGGGGAGGTGCCTAGGGAGGAGGAACCCAAGTGGGGGAGGAAATGGGGGTTTAATGTGAAAATTAAGGGAGAGAGAAAGCATAAAAATCCAATTTTTAATGACTTGGATAGGCCACACAATTTTCATACACAGTTTACCAAACCATGTGGTAACCATTCTCCCCTTACCATCCAAGTAGGATATTCTACATGGTTAGCCCATACCATTTACAGACCGTGTGTTAACTATATGATAATCCTTTGTCCAAAAACACCACTTAGACACACAATTATCTGGAAAGGGCCAAGCGGTTTGGTAAACCATGCACCAACCACGCGCCTCATGATTTGTACCCAAATTTTATCATTTTCTCTAAAAACTCTAAGGAAACCCAAAGATAAAATCTAGAAAAAAATCAATAGTAAAATACCTCAAAAATAAATCATGGGCATGAAATTAAAAATATAAAATGTAACTTACCATCCTTAGTAAATGATATGGTATTTATGTAAAGAAGTCCAATAGATGCCCAAAAAAATCTAATTCAAATAGTGGAAGAATAAAAATATTTGAAGGAAGCACATTCCCATAAACTTTAATCAGATAATAATCATAGAATTGTGATGAAATAATCATACCATTAGGAGTTTTTACTACTAAATCAACATCTAATCTTTGAGGTAATACTATGATAGCCTTATAAAATTCTTCACGTATAAAAGAGTAGGTGGATATAGAATAGAATAAGAAATTAGGAGTTCTAGAGTATATGATAAGTGAATCTTTCACCACTTCATTATCATACCGCACATCACCAATAATGATCACATGATATTTTACTTTTTCTTTGGGATTAATAGGTTTTTGTTTCAACCATCATCATTAAACTTCAATTTTAAGAATTGGTTAGCATAATGCCCATAATTCTTGCATTTAAAACACTGAAGTGTGGGTGGTACATTCTATAGAGATTTCTCTCTATTTAAATTATTAGATAACTTCTTCCCATAAATTTAACATTATATTTCATGATTAACTTACTTTACACAATTAAAACATTTATCAGTCCCCTTAAGATAATTTCCTCAATGTTTTTTCCACTACTAGAGAATAAAGAAAGGATTATCATATTCTATCCATAGTTTTTAGAGTTTCTTTTGAATTTAATATTTCTTTTCTTATCAAAACCATGAGATTGATGGGTAAATCCAATATCCATTTATATATATTAATATAACATTGAATGATTTCTTTATATCTACTGAAGTATACTATGGAAAATACCCTTCAAATTATTTCTTTTAAGACAAAGAATAATCAATCAACCTTACTTTCAATTCAGACGACAATACTAGAAGCATCCCTCGCAAGTCTCATAAAATTTTCCTTATAGGTTTCAATTGATTCACAATACTTCTAATTTATGTCAAGGAATTCCTTATCCATTTTCATGTGAAGAATATGTGGAAATTAATTATTGAAAAACAATATTTTAAACTCATACCACTATTTATAGTCAGTTTATTCTTGTTTCCTCATGTTATCGATAAGATTATACCATTGATCCGATTTTCCTACCAGAAGATAAAAATTAAAAATGAAATTTTCATATTACAAAAACTATATAGTATAAAATATATTTCTGAATGGTATTGATCCATTTCTAAGAGACTAGTGGATCATTGGAACCATTAAAATATCGTGGATGTCTCCTCAAGAAAGACTCAATAGAAAGTTATTCCCTCTATTTATCTTTTGGAAACTCTACTTGATTCATTGCCTGAGAAAGTTTTGTGAGCATAGTATCATTATTTTTCATGCCAAAACCTGTAAAATTTGATTTCTCAGGAGGAAAATCATTGTATTTTCCATCACATTTAGCCTTAACACAATTCATCCATGTTCCATACATTGAATAAAACCAAAAATCATCGTGTGAGAAGTAATAATCATAGTGTAAAATCAAAATAATAATGAAAAATCATTTATATGATGTCTAAATAAAGACACATTATGTTAAATTTATGAATACTTAGTTTTAGCCTAGTTCATCCGTGATCATTACTAAAAATTTAGGATGTTATCCTATAATTAGACTTATCCCCAGGGTTATGACTAATATTTTTTAATCCTAGCTTCCAAAGTTTAACTAAACTTTAATCTGATACCAACTATAGGGACCCATACTTTTCATACATAGATATCCCATATTAATAGATAAATATTCATTATATAACATAATAATCTACACCAAAATAATATAGGTGTAGTTCCTTTGGAAACATGGATACATAAACAACAGATTCATAAATTAAGTACATAATCTTCCAATTAGTTCTTTATAACTCGAACCCTTCTCAGACATAACATATTTAAAATATATCTTTATAACTTGGGGAAAAGGAAACATAATAAAGGGTGATATCAGATTCTTAGTAATGATAAAAAATGGATATATGTTAGGTCCACTAGGCTGGATACCCTGAGAGGGGGGGTGAATCGGGGTATGACTAATTAAAAATTAATGCCCGTTCTGATCTTGTTTCGCTGTTAAGCAAAACACTCTTCTCTCTTTTTCCTGCTGCACGATATAAACAGAATGTAAAGCAAGCACATGACACAACAATTTTACTTGGTTCACCGCTAAGGGCTACGTCCAAGGAGCATACGCCAACAGGTTGCCGGTCGTACCAAATTCCACTAATCTTCACTAGCTGTGGATTACAAGGTTCGGGCTAGATCACTTCTATGCCCAGGATCACTGCCTTTACAATGTTTAGGGTCAGCTCACTGCTTTCCCAAGGGTCACTCCCTATTTCTCTCTCTATGGCTCACTGCCGGTGGAGAGGATCACCTTCTTCCTCTTCCTAAGCTCACTGCTCTTGGATGGAATCCACTCACAGTTTATAGACCTGTAGGTCTCTTCATTTTCATGAAAGAATGCATCTTCTCTTGTATGTAGATGCTCTGTTGAAGTTTAACTTTCACCTGTTGATGAATATCTCTTTGCAACGAAGGTATCGGGCAAACTTCCAGCTTCCACGCAGCCCGAAAAACACTACTGGAACAAACCTTACTTGGCGCGCAAGTCAACCTTGGCGCGCAAGTATCGGCGCACAAGTCACAACGGGCGCACAAGTCCTCCTCAAACACTTGCACGACTCAAGCTTCCTCAACTCCAAACTTGCGCGACTCTCTTCCTTTTACGCCCAAACCAATATTGGCGCGTAACTGCCAACCGGCGCGCAACTTCTAACACCGGCGCACAACTTCAACCACTGGCGCGCAAGTCCCACCTGCGTGACCACACACACCACTTGCGCGACCACCAAACCTGCACGACGGGAGCTCTCGTCTTGAACTCCAGTGAAGAATGAGGAGGGGTGGTCCAGTATTTATAGGCAATCTGACCACCCTGCGCGACGGCGCGCAAGTCACCTGCGCGACCCAGTTTCGGCACGCAAGTCTTCTGTCCTTTTGGACACTTGCGTGACCTACTCCCAAACTTGCGCGAACCTACTTCCGTTGCCATATTTTGATCTTCTTATCTTGAAAAACATATGGCGTGCAAGTTTCCTATACTCCAAGTCCACGGCGCGCAAGTCCCTTTACCAAAAACACTTTTCTTCATTTGCCGATTTTCAGGCCCAAAAATTTGGCAAATACTGGAAAACGGCGCCACCTTGTATCTGTTATTTTGTACCGCCTCCAGATCATCCATTCCTTTTATCGACGTTCTTGAATCAAACATGGATCGTTGACCTCAGCTCTTAAACTCGACATTCCACCATGAAATCCTCTTTGTGAACAATCACAACTCAGATGTCCACTTTGTCAACAAACACAATCACCTCAAAAATGCTTCAATGATACCTTGAGGGATTTTTGCCCAACAATCTCCCCCTTTGGGTTTGTTGACAAGTCTTCCAAACAAAGATACGTCATTGATTCTTCAGCCTCCATTCGCCTCATTGCGATTCTGATAGCGACCAAGGATTTACTCAACACATACTCTAAGCCCACATGAGCAATGATCGGTGTGAGAAACAAGAGTAAATGAAAAGTTCATCAATGAATCACTTTATCTCTGACATCCACTGTTGACACCAAACACTGTCCAACAACACTCTTATGCTTTTATCACGATCCTCAGCTATCGTGATATCTATTCTTTGATCGATCACTTCTAGCATCGTCAGATTTAATACGCCCCCCCTTTCTGCTCACAGCTTCAATACCTCTTTAGCCATATTTCCTGTGTTGTCCAAGCTAAGCTCTGGCTAAGTACGTTCAACTAGCTTCAACTCCCCCTATCTGGTTGCTCCACCTGTCAGCTTCTCCCCATATCATTCATTATTTATCAAATCTCCACATTGTCTCCCCCTTGAACAATCACTATTTCTCCCCTTTTGTCAACGAACCCAAAGGCAGTCCTTTGCAAACTGTAACAGAGGAGAGAACAAATCAGCAGATTTGGGAAAACACATCATACCTCGGGGAGAGGGGGGGGGGGGGGGTCCCACATCCACACAATTTCAAGTGCAGGGAATCGACTGAACTCCCAGAGCTAGTCGATTCCTCTCAAAAGCTTCCTTGGGTAAGGCCTTTGTCAGAATGTCTGCAACCTGTAGCTCTGTAGGCACGTACTCCAACTTCACGATGCCCTGCTCAACCTTCTCCTTGATGAAATGATACTTGATCTCAATGTGCTTTGTCCTGGAATGATGGACATGATTTTTTCTAAGATTTATAGCACTTGAGTTGTCACACTGTATTCCGATCGGAGACTTCACTTCAACTCCCATATCTTCAAGCTGCTGCTTCATCCACAATAACTGTGTGCATGCTTGAGTGGCCGCAATATACTCAGCTTCTGCGGTGCTCAATGAAATGCAATCTTGTTTCTTTCTTATCCAAGAAATACACAATCCACCAAGATAGAATGCACCACCTGACGTTGATTTTCTATCATCTGCTGAACCGGCCCAGTCTGCATCAGTATATCCCAATAACTCTGTCTGAGATTTGTCGTTGTATGTCAAGCCGAAGTCCACCGTGCCCTTGATATACCGAAGTATTCTTTTCACTGCAAGCATGTGACTTTCCTTGGGATTACTCTGATATCTCGCTGCTTGGCATGTGGAGAAAACAATATCAGGCCTTGTTGCGGTTAAGTACAACAGACTTCCAATGATTTGCCTGTATTCTGTGATATTAACTGCCTTGCCATCCTCATCTTTTGATAATTTCATCCGGGTAGCAACCTGAGTCTTCATTTCCTTGGAATTATCCATTCCAAACCTTCTTAGAACCTCCTTGGAATATTTGGATTGAGAAATGAAAGTTCCATTCCTTCCTTGTGTCACCTGTAGACCAAGGAAAAACGTTAGCTCTCCAATCATTGACATTTCAAACTCATTTTTCATGAATTCAGAAAACTGTCTGCACTGAGCTTCATCTGATCCGCCAAAAATTATGTCATCGACAAACACTAGCACCATCATCCTTTGATTATTGTCATTGCTGAAATAGAGGTTGTAGTCAACTCCTCCACACTGGAAACCAAGCTTCTTCAAGTACTGATCCAGCCTTGAGTACCATGCCCTTGGTGCTTGTTTCAGCCCATACAACGCCTTCTTCAGCTTGCAAACTTTGTTCTCATCCTCATGAATGAGAAAACCATATGGCTGCTCAATATACACCTCTTCTTCCAAAACCCCATTCAAGAATGTGGATTTGACATCCATCTGGAATACTTTGAACTTTCTTTGCACTGCTATGGCCAAAAATAATCTGATTGTCTCCAGCCTTCCAACCGGTGCAAATGTCTCATCAACATCTATTCCCTCAATCTGGGAGTATCCCTTGCACACTAGTCGTGCTTTGTTCCGAATCACTGTGCCATCTTCATTCATCTTGTTGCGATAGACCCATTTAGTCCCGATGACATTCTTGTCTGCTGGCCTCGAAACAATCTCCCATGTCTGGTTCTTCTCAATCTGATCAAGCTCTTCATTCATGGCCTGAACCCAGTTTTCATCTTCAGCTGCATCAGAAAAAAATTTCGGCTCCACTTGAGACAAAAACGATGCTTGCTGTGATGATTTCATTCTTCGAGTCTGAACTGGAGCTGTTTGATCACCAATGATATTCTGCCTATCAATTTCAGCTCGACTCTTTGGCTTTCTCACAGACACCGACTTGACACTTTCCTCTTCATCTTCAGTATCTTCTTCTGAGTCAGCTTCTGCCACTTCTACTCCCCCTGGGTTGCTTACCTCATCATCACTTTCATCCAGGAACTGTTCACTGGATCGTTGAGTATTCTACTCATTTTCAACTATAGTGACATCATTGCTTTCAATGATTTTTCCTAGCCTTTTGTTGAAACATTTATACGCTTTGCTTTTCCCAGAATAGCCAAGGAATATCCCTTCATCTCCTCGTGCCTCAAACTTTCTATGATGTTCTTTGTTGAGAATGAAACACTTACTTCCAAAGATTAGAAAGTACTTCAACGTTGGCTTCTTTCCGTACCACAGTTCATACAAAGTCTTCCCTTGCTTCGGACATAACAGGGACCGGTTTGAAACATAGACCGATGTCAAAACTGCTTCCTTCCAAAATTTCTCTGGCAGGTCCTTTTCAATAAGCATTGTTCTGGCCATGTTGTTGATGATACGATTTCTCCTTTCAACTACACCATTCTGTTGGGGAGTTCTTACTGATGAAACTTGATTCCTTATCCCATGTTTCTCAAGATAGTTTTCAACCTGACTGTTTGTAAATTACGTACCGTTGTCAGTACGAAACTTCAGAATTTTCTGCCCAAGCATCTTTTCTGATTCCCTCCTGTACTGCTTTATGCAACTGAACACCTCTGTCTTATGGGTAATTATGAATACCCAGGCCATTCTGCTATAGTCATCAATGAAAAGAACATAGTACCTTTGCCCATTTATAGCTCGTGGTGAGATAGGTCCACATACATCAGCATGCACCAATTCAAGCACTCTAGTTGATTTCTGTTCCTTTAGCCTGTATGTCTTTCTGATGATTTTCCCTTGTTGACAAGCATCACACGTATGAGTGCGATCACGTGATAGTTTGGGAAGGTCTCTAGCAGCATCACATTTAACGAGATCATCCATAGATGGTTGGCATAGATGACCGAGTCGCTTATGCCACAGCTGGTTTTCTTCCTCTCTGGATAAAAGACAAGTATCTTCTTCCCCACCTACAAGATAGAGATTTCCCTTTGACCTTTTTCCCTGCAGAACAGCTGCTCCATCTTTTCCTTTCACAACACACATCTTCTTGGTAAATTGGATAGAGTGCCCAGAGTCACATAGTTGACTGACACTGAGTAGGTTATGACTGAGACCCTCTACTACCAAGACATCAGCACGTCTCATCTCTTTTTCCCCAAATTTGGCTTTCCCTGAGCCAACAATCTTCAGGCCTTCATCATTTCCAAATTTGACAACTCCTTCTTTGTCATATTTGATGCCTGTAACAAGATCCCTATTACCCGTCATGTGGGATGTGCAACCACTATCAAGGATCCAAACACCAGATCGATCTGATGCTTTAAGGGCAATCTCCGCCACCACAACCTTCTCATTTTTCTTCTTCTTGGTCCATACTTTTTCTTTCACACTCGGCATGGATTGAGGCTTCTGTTCTTTCTTAGAGTATGATGGACCACCCTCATCTTGCAGAGCTGCAAATCTGTTCTGAACTTTTAACTCACTTGTTGGTTTATTGATCTGCTGCTTACGAACATTTTGATTATTATTTGACACATTTCTCTGAATGATTGAAGTGCAATACCTAGCCATGTGTCCAAATCCTCCGCACCAAAAATAGTGTCCTTCAAAATGTGTTCTGGAAAACCGTTCTCTGTTTGGCTGCTGTCTCTGTTCATGTTCCCTTCTATATCTCTTGGCTATGGAACACACATACTGTGAATGTCCCATTTTCCCACAGCAATAACACCTGATATAGGATGCATTCCATCGTGATATTTCAGCACTGTGATTTCCCCTTTGGGATCTCCGAATATTCTGATTCTGTTTTGTTCTCAAATCAACCTTCACTTTCGGGATAAGAGCTTGCGGTCTGACTGCAATTGTCGCAAATTTTTGTTCTTGACTAAGCCCAGAAATGACCTTAACATCTGAGCTCAATTGCTGTTTCTTTCCTACTGACCTGCTAGGCTCCTCTTTCATCTTCTCTGTCTTCTGAATAGCCTGCTTTTCGGATATCACATTGGAGGTCAAGAGTTTATCTTGATCCTTGAGTTTTTGTCGCAGACTGACCACTTCTTCTTCAAGATCTTTGATACATCTAACCTGCTCCTTTCCTGTGTTAGTCAAACAATCAATTTCCTTCTTTTGTTCCTCAATTTTAAGCTTATACTCAACAATATTTTCTGAGCTCTCTGGTGTTATGGATTTTATTCTTTCAATTTCTTCTAACAGATCAGACTTTTCTTCATCCTGTTGTTGCATATAGAGTTTGGCATCACGAACCACTTTATTGGCTTTCTTTGTTTTGGCTCTCCAAACATCTATCTCCTCAAGAGCTGCTTCCAATTCGGCTTCCATATCAATTCTCCCTTCAATTCCTTCTTTTTCTTTAGCATCAGCTTCTTCTCCCTTTTGAGAACTACCAACAATTGCCACCAAGGCATTTACCCCACGATCTCTACAATTTTCTATTTCCTCAACTTCTTCATCCTCAGACTCATCTAAACTTTCAAATTCTTGTGAAAGAAGATTCTTTTTCTTGAAGAAATTTCTCTTGAATTGTTTCTTCCCTTTCACAAAAGTGGAAGTCTTCTTTTTGGGAATTTCAACGTCATCATCATCATCATCATCTTCAAACTTCTTGGGGTATCTTGCCGCAAGATGACCAACCTTTCCACATCTAAAGCATGCTAGTGGAAGTTTACCTTTAAACTTTCCTCTTCCTCTTTGTAGATTCGAAGAAAGGAATGACATCACCTCATCTGTCTCTTCTTCTTCATTAGAATCTTCAATGGTGAGCTTCTTCATGGCCTTAAATGCCACCTCTTTAGACTTCCCCTTTTCCACAGCCTCATTATCATCGTTCCTCATTTCATATGCAACCAAGGTACTGTGCAAATTGTCCAATGTCAGCTCTTTTGAATCTTTATCTTCTAGTACTGAAACTTTCGGATTGAACCGAGGTGGAAGTTTCCTCAAGATGCGCTTTAAAATCTTTATGTCTTCAATGACTTCTCCAAGACCTCGCATATCTTCCACAAAAATGTTCACCCTTTCAAAGAATGTGTCAACAGACTCATTCAGGTTCATTTTCAGATCTTCATATTTGTTCCACAACACCTGCAGCTTTGCCTCTCTGACTTTTGTGTCCCCTTCATATATATTCAAAAGCTTTTCCCACATGGAATGTGATGTTTTGCATGACATCACCTTTGTGTAGATGGGATTGGAAAGGGCTCCCCCTAAGGCATTGATTGCTTTGGAATCAGCATCCAACTCTCTATGCTCAGCTTCTGATAAGGCACCACTATTAATATCAGCTGTGATACCATGCATAGCTGCTGAAAACACATCCATTCCCAAGGATCGGAAATAGTGTTGCATCCGATTCTTCCATATCTGAAAATTATATCCGTCGAAGATCAGAATCCCTTTATGATTGGTTACCTCCATTGAGAGAAGAACAACTTTCAACCTTCCCTCTGATACCACTTGTTAGGTCCACTAGGCTGGATACCCTGAGAGGGGGGGTGAATCGGGGTATGACTAATTAAAAATTAATGCCCGTTCTGATATTGTTTCGCTGTTAAGAAAAACACTCTTCTCTCTTTTTCCTGCTGCACAATATAAACAGAATGTAAAACAAGCACATGACACAGCAATTTTACTTGGTTCACCGCTAAGGGCTACGTCCAAGGAGCATACGCCGACAGGTTGCCGGTCGTACCAAATTCCACTAATCTTCACTAGCTGTGGATTACAAGGTTCGGGCTAGATCACTTCTATGCCCAGGCTCACTGCCTTTACAATGTTTAGGGTCAGCTCACTGCTTTCCCAAGGGTCACTCCCTATTTCTCTCTCTCTGGCTCACTGCCGGTGGAGAGGATCACCTTCTTCCTCTTCCTAAGCTCACTGCTCTTGGATGGAATCCACTCACAGTTTATAGACCTGTAGGTCTCTTCATTTTCATGAAAGAATGCATCTTCTCTTGTATGTAGATGCTCTGTTGAAGTTTAAATTTCACCTGTTGATGAATATCTCTTTGCACCGAAGGTATCGGGAAAACTTCCAGCTTCCACGCAGCCCGGAAAACACTACTGGAACAAACCTTACTTGGCGCGCAAGTCAACCTCGGCGCGCAAGTATCGGCGCGCAAGTCACAACGGGCGCGCAAGTTCTCCTCAAACACTTGCGCGACT
This sequence comes from Viscum album, assembly GCA_963277665.1. Taxonomy (NCBI): domain Eukaryota; kingdom Viridiplantae; phylum Streptophyta; class Magnoliopsida; order Santalales; family Viscaceae; genus Viscum; species Viscum album. The sequence goes on from OY728140.1 coordinate 315,062,695, forward strand.
CAAGCTTCCTCAACTCCAAACTTGCGCGACTCTCTTCCTTTTACGCCCAAATCAATATTGGCGCGTAACTGCCAACCGGCGCGCAACTTCTAACACCGGCGCACAACTTCAACCACTGGCGCGCAAGTCCCACCTGCACGACCACACACACCACTTGCGCGACAACCACACCTGCGCGACGGGAGCTCTCGTCTTGAACTCCAGTGAAGAATGAGGAGGGGTGGTCCAATATTTATAGGCAATCTGACCACCCTGCGCGACGGCACGCAAGTCACCTGCGCGACCCAGTTTCGGCACGCAAGTCTTCTGTCCTTTTGGACACTTGCGCGACCTACTCCCAAACTTGCACGAACCTACTTCCTTTGCCATATTTTGATCTTCTGATCTTGAAAAACATATGGCACGCAAGTTTCCTATACTCCAAGTCCACGGTGCGCAAGTCCCTTTGCCAAAAACACTTTTCTTCATTTGCTGATTTTCAGGCCCAAAAATTTGGCAAACACTGGAAAACGGCGCCACCTTGTATCTGTTCTTTTGTACCGCCTCCAGATCATCCATTCCTTTTATCGACGTTCTTGAATCAAACATGGATCGTTGACCTCAGCTCTTAAACTCGACATTCAACCATGAAATCCTCTTTGTCAACAATCACAACTCAGATGTCCACTTTGTCAACAAACACAATCACCTAAAAAATGCTTCAATGATACCTTGAGGGATTTTTGCCCAACAATATCCCCCTTTGGGTTTGTTGACAAGTCTTCCAAACAAAGATACGCCATTGATTCTTCAGCCTCCATTCGCCTCATTGCGATTCTGATAGCGACCAAGGATTTACTCAACACATACTCTAAGCCCACATGAGCAATGCTCGGTGTGAGAAACAAGAGTAAATGAAAAGTTCATCAATGAATCACTTTATCTATGACATCCACTGTTGACACCAAACACTGTCCAACAACACTCTTATGATTTTATCACGATCCTCAGCTATCGTGATATCTATTCTTTGATCGATCACTTCTAGCATCGTCAGATTTAATACGCTCCCCCTTTCTGCTCACAGCTTCAATACCTCTTTAGCCATATTTCCTGTGTTGTCCAAGCTAAGCTCTGGTTAAGCACGTTCAACTAGCTTCAACTCCCCCTATCTGGTTGCTCCACCTGTCAGCTTCTCCCCATATCATTCATTATTTATCAAATCTCCACATTGTCTCCCCCTTGAACAATCACTATTTTCTCCCCCTTTGTCAACGAACCCAAAGGCAGTCCTTTGCAAACTGTAACAGAGGAGAGAACAAATCAGCAGATTTGGGAAAACACATCATACCTTGGGGAGAGGGGGGGGGGGGTCCCACATCCACACAATTTCAAGTGCAGGGAATCGACTGAACTCCCAAAGCTAGTCGATTCCTCTCAAAAGCTTCCTTGGGTAAGGCCTTTGTCAAAATGTCTGCAACCTGTAGCTCTGTAGGCACGTACTCCAACTTCACGATGCCCTGCTCAACCTTCTCCTTGATGAAATGATACTTGATCTCAATGTGCTTTGTCCTGGAATGATGGACATGATTTTTGCTAAGATTTATAGCACTTGAGTTGTCACACTGTATTCCGATCGGAGACTTCACTTCAACTCCCATATCTTCAAGCTGCTGCTTCATCCACAATAACTGTGTGCATGCTTGAGTGGCCGTAATATACTCAGCTTCTGCGGTGCTCAATGAAATGCAATCTTGTTTCTTGCTTAGCCAAGAAATACACAATCCACCAAGATAGAATTCACCACCTGACGTTGATTTTCTATCATTTGCTGAACCGGCCCAGTCTGCATCAGTATATCCCAATAACTCTGTTTGAGATTTGTCGTTGTATGTTAAGCCGAAGTCCACCGTGCCCTTGATATACCAAAGTATTCTTTTCACTGCAAGCATGTGACTTTCCTTGGGATTACTCTGATATCTCGCTGCTTGGCATGTGGCGAAAACAATATCAGGCCTTGTTGCAGTTAAGTACAACAGACTTCCAATGATTTGCCTGTATTCTGTGATATTAACTGCCTTGCCATCCTCATCTTTTGATAATTTCATCCGGGTAGCAACCTGAGTCTTCATTTCCTTGGAATTATCCATTCCAAACCTTCTTAGAACCTCCTTGGCATATTTGGATTGAGAAATGAAAGTTCCATTCCTTCCTTGTGTCACCTGTAGACCAAGGAAAAACGTTAGCTCTCCAATCATTGACATTTCAAACTCATTTTTCATGAATTTAGAAAACTGTCTGCACTGAGCTTCATCTGATCCGCCAAAAATTATGTCATCGACATACACTAGCACCATCATCCTTTGATTATTGTCATTGCTGAAATAGAGGTTGTAGTCAACTCCTCCACACTGGAAACCAAGCTTCTTCAAGTACTGATCCAGCCTTGAGTACCATGCCCTTGGTGCTTGTTTCAGCCCATACAATGCCTTCTTCAGCCTGCAAACTTTGTTCTCATCCTCATGAATGAGAAAACCATCTGGCTGCTCAATATACACCTCTTCTTCCAAAACCCCATTCAAGAATGAGGATTTGACATCCATCTGGAACACTTTGAACTTTCTTTGCACTGCTATGGCCAAAAATAATCTGATTGTCTCCAGCCTTGCAACCGGTGCAAATGTCTCATCAACATCTATTCCCTCTATCTGGGAGTATCCCTTGCACACTAGTCGTACTTTGTTCCGAATCACTGTGCCATCTTCATTCATCTTGTTGCGATAGACCCATTTAGTCCCGATGACATTCTTTTCTGCTGGCCTTGAAACAATCTCCCATGTCTGGTTCTTCTCAATCTGATCAAGCTCTTCATTCATGGCCTGAACCCAGTTTTCATCTTCAGCTGCAACAGAAAAACATTTCGGCTCCACTTGAGACAAAAACGATGCTTGCTGTGATGATTTCATTCTTCGAGTCTAAACTGGAGCTGTTTGATCACCAATGATATTCTGCCTATCAATTTCAGCTCGACTCTTTGGCTTTCTCACAGACACCGACTTGACACTTTCCTCTTCATCATCAGTATCTTCTTCTGAGTCAGCTTCTGCCACTTATGCTCCCCCTGGGTTTCTTACCTCATCATCACTTTCATCCAGGAACTGTTCACTGGATCGTTGAGTATTCTGCTCATTTTCAACTATAGTGACATCATTGCTTTCAATGATTTTTCCCAGCCTTTTGTTGAAACATTTATACGCTTTGCTTTTCCCAGAATAGCCAAGGAATATCCCTTTATCTCCTCATGCCTCAAACTTCCTATGATGTTCTTTGTTGATAATGAAACACTTACTTCCAAAGATTTGAAAGTACTTCAACGTTGGCTTCTTTCCGTACCACAGTTCATACGGAGTCTTCCCTTGCTTCGGACATAACAGGGACCAGTTTGAAACATAGACCGATGTCAAAACTGCTTCCTTCCAAAATTTCTCTGGCAGGTCCTTATCAATAAGCATTGTTCTGGCCATGTTGTTGATGATCCGATTTCTCCTTTCAACTACACCATTCTGTTGGGGAGTTCTTACTGATGAAACTTGATGCCTTATCCCATGTTTCTCAAGATAGTTTTCAACCTGACTGTTTGTAAATTCCGTAACGTTGTCAGTACGAAACTTCAGAATTTTCTGCCCAAGCATCTTTTCTGATTCCCTCCTGTACTGCTTTATGCAACTGAACACCTCTGTCTTATGGGTAATTATGAATACCCAGGCCATTATGCTATAGTCATCAATGAAAAGAACATAGTAACTTTGCCCATTTATAGCTCGTGGTGAGATAGGTCCACATACATCAGCATGCACCAATTCAAGCACTCCAGTTGATTTCTGTTCCTTTAGCCTGTATGTCTTTCTGATGATTTTCCCTTGTTGACAAGCATCACACGTATGAGTGCGATCACGTGATAGTTTGGGAAGGTCTCTAGCAGCATCACATTTAACGAGATCCTCCATAGATGGTTGGCATAGATGACCGAGTCGCTTATGCCACAGCTGGTTTTCTTCCTCTCTGGATAAAAGACAAGTATCTTCTTCCCCACCTACAAGATAGAGATTTCCCTTTGACCTTTTTCCCTACAGAACAGCTGCTCCATCTTTTCCTTTCACAACACACATCTTCTTGGTAAATTGGATAGAGTGCCCAGAGTCACATAGTTGACTGACACTGAGTAGGTTATGACTGAGACCCTCTACTACCAAGACATCAGCACGTCTCATCTCTTTTCCCCCAAATTTGGCTTTCACTGAGCCAACAATCTTCAGGCCTTCATCATTTCCAAATTTGACAACTCCTTCTTTGTCATATTTGATGCCTGTAACAAGATCCCTATTACCCGTCATGTGGGATGTGCAACCACTATCAAGGATCCAAACACCAGATCGATCTGATGCTTTAAGGGAAATCTCCGCCACCACAGCCTTCTCATTTTTCTTCTTCTTGGTCCATACTTTTTCTTTCACACTCGGCATGGATTGAGGCTTCTGTTTTTTCTCAGAGTATGATGGACCACCCTCATCTTGCAGATCTGCAAATCTGTTCTGAACTTTTAACTCACTTGTTGGTTTATTGATCTGCTGCTTGAGAACATTTTGATTATTATTTGACACATTTCTCTGAATGATTGAAGTGCAATACCTAGCCATGTGTCCAAATCCTCCGCACCAAAAATAGTGTCCTTCAAAATGTGTTCTGGAAAACCGTTCTCTGTTTGGCTGCTGTCTCTGTTCATGTTACCTTCTATATCTCTTGGCTATGGAACACACATACTGTGAATGTCCCATTTTCCCACAGCAATAACACCTGATATAGGATGCATTCCCTCGTGATATTTCAGCACTATGATTTCCCCTTTGGGATCTCCGAATATTCTGATTCTGTTTTGTTCTCAAATCAACCTTCACTTTCGGGATGAGAGCTTGCGGTCTGACTGCAATTGTCGCAAATTTTTGTTCTTGACTAAGCCCAGAAACGACCTTAACATCTGAGCTCAATTGCTGTTTCTTTCCTACTGACTTGCTAGGCTCCTCTTTCATCTTCTCTGTCTTCTGAATAGCCTGCTTTTCGGATATCACATTGGGGGTCAAGAGTTTATCTTGATCCTTGAGTTTTTGTCGCAGACTGACCACTTCTTCTTCAAGATCTTTGATACATCTAAACTGCTCCTTTCCTGTGTTAGTCAAACAATCAATTTCCTTCTTTTCTTCCTCAATTTTAAGCTTATACTCAACAATATTTTCTGAGCTCTCTGGTGTTAAGGATTTTAGTCTTTCAATTTCTTCTAACAGCTCAGACTTTTCTTCATCCTGTTGTTGCATATAGAGTTTGGCATCACGAACCACTTTATTGGCTTTCTTCGTTTTGGCTCTCCAAACATATATCTCCTCAAGAGCTACTTCCAATTCGGCTTCCATATCAATTCTCCCTTCAATTTCTTCTTCTTCTTTAGCATCAGCTTCTTCTCCCTTTTGAGAACTACCAACAATTGCCACCAAGGCATTTACCCCACGATCTCTGCAATTTTCTATTTTCTCAACTTCTTCATCCTCAGACTCATCTGAACTTTCAAATTCTTGTGAAAGAAGATTCTTTTTCTTGAAGAAATTTCTCTTGAATTGTTTCTTCCCTTTCACAAAAGCGGAAGTCTTCTTTTTGGGAATTTCAACGTCATCATCATCATCATCATCTTGAAACTTCTTGGGGAATATTGCCGCAAGATGACCAACCTTTCCACATCTAAAGCATGCTAGTGGAAGTCTACCTTTAAACTTTCCTCTTCCTCTTTGTAGATTCGAAGAAAGGAATGACATCACCTCATCTGTCTCTTCTTCTTCATTAGAATGTTCAATGGTGAGCTTCTTCATGGCTTTAAATGCCACCTCTTTAGACTTCCCCTTTTCCACAGCCTCATTATCATCGTTCCTCATTTCATATGCAACCAAGGTACTGTGCAAATTTTCCAATGTCAGCTCTTTTGGATCTTTATCTTCTAGTACTGAAACTTTCGGATTGAACCGAGGTGGAAGTTTCCTCAAGATGTGCTTTACAATCTTTATATCTTCAATGACTTCTCCAAGACCTCGTATATCTTCCACAACATTGTTCACCCTATCAAAGAATGTGTCAACAGACTCATTCGGGTTCATTTTCAGATCTTCATATTTGTTCCACAACACCTGCAGCTTTGCCTCTCTGACTTTTGTGTCCCCTTCATATATATTCAAAAGCTTTTCCCACATGGAATGTGACGTTTTTCATGACATCACCTTTGTGTAGATGGGATTGGAAAGGGCTCCCCCTAAGGCATTGATTGCTTTGGAATCAGCATCCAACTCTCTATGCTCAGCTTCTGATAAGGCACCACTATTAATATCAGCTGTGATACCATGCATAGCTGCTGAAAACACATCCATTCCCAAGGATCGGAAATAGTGTTGCATCCGATTCTTCCATATCTGAAAATTATATCCGTCGAAGATCGGAATACCTTTATGATTGGTTACCTCCATTGAGAGAAGAACAACTTTCAACCTTCCCTCTGATACCACTTGTTAGGTCCACTAGGCTGGATACCCTGAGAGGGGGGGTGAATCGGGGTATGACTAATTAAAAATTAATGCCCGTTCTGATCTTGTTTCGCTGTTAAGCAAAACACTCTTCTCTCTTTTTCCTGCTGCACGATATAAACAGAATGTAAAGCAAGCACAGGACACAACAATTTTACTTGGTTCACCGCTAAGGGCTACGTCCAAGGAGCATACGCCGACAGGTTGCCGGTCGTACCAAATTCCACTAATCTTCACTAGCTGTGGATTACAAGGTTTGGGCTAGATCACTTCTATGCCCAGGATCACTGCCTTTACAATGTTTAGGGTCAGCTCACTGCTTTCCCAAGGGTCACTCCCTATTTCTCTCTCTCTGGCTCACTGCCGGTGGAGAGGATCACCTTCTTCCTCTTCCTAAGCTCACTGCTCTTGGATGGAATCCATTCACAGTTTATAGACCTGTAGGTCTCTTCATTTTCATGAAAGAATGCATCTTCTCTTGTATGTAGATGCTCTGTTGAAGTTTAACTTTCACCTGTTGATGAATATCTCTTTGCACCGAAGGTATTGGGCAAACTTCCAGCTTCCACGCAGCCCGAAAAACACAGCTGGAACAAACCTTACTTGGCGTGCAAGTCAACCTCGGCACGCAAGTATCGGCGCGCAAGTCACAACGGGCGCGCAAGTCCTCCTCAAACACTTGCACGACTCAAGCTTCCTCAACTCCAAACTTGCGCGACTCTCTTCCTTTTACGCCCAAACCAATATTGGCGCGTAACTGCCAACCGGCGTGCAACTTCTAACACCGGCGCACAACTTCAACCACTGGCGCTCAAGTCCCACCTGCGCGACCACACACACCACTTGCGCGACCACCACACCTGCGCGACGGGAGCTCTCGTCTTGAACTCCAGTGAAGAATGAGGAGGGGTGGTGCAGTATTTATAGGCAATCTGACCACCCTGCGCGACGGTGCACAAGTCACCTGCGCGTCCCAGTTTCGGCGCGCAAGTCTTCTGTCCTTTTGGACACTTGCGCGACCTACTCCCAAACTTGCGCGAACCTACTTCCTTTGCCATATTTTGATCTTATGATCTTGAAAAACATATGGCGCGCAAGTTTCCTATACTCCAAGTCCACGGCGCGCAAGTCCCTTTGCCAAAAACACTTTTCTTCATTTGCCGATTTTCAGGCCCAAAAATTTGGCAAACACTGGAAAACGGCGCCACCTTGTATCTGTTCTTTTGTACCGCCTCCAGATCATCCATTCCTTTTATCGACATTCTTGAATCAAACATGGATCGTTGACCTCAGCTCTTAAACTCGACATTCCACCATGCAATCCTCTTTGTCAACAATCACAACTCAGATGTCCACTTTGTCAACAAACACAATCACCTCAAAAATGCTTCAATGATACCTTGAGGGATTTTTGCCCAACAAGATATCATTGATCACTTGATCATAACATGAGTATAAGGGTGTAAGGAATGAGAATAACATTTAAAAACCAAACCATACAAATCATAAATTATAATGGAATAAATATTAGAAGTTCATAAAACACGAATTATTAATTAATTAAAGAACATGATCCATGAGAGAATAACATTATCATAATACATAATATTGTGGAATACAAATAAGTATATAAAATCATTTATTTATTAGTCAAGGCTCATTTCTAAGATTATCACTATTGAATGTGTTCACTCCCTAAACCATATTAGTAGTATTGGTTCACCCTAAAGACTATCATGGTTTAAAAAGTCCCTTATGGATCTGGGTTCACTCTCCATTATAGTTTGGTTTATGTCATGAGATATCAATCTTTACCCAATGCATTATAATTATATATAAATTTGGGCCCATGCATCACATAATGAAAATAATAGATATGTATTCCACAAGATCACAAGACATTCATCATATCAAAACCCATGAAATGAAATGGGGCTTATAAATATTTCATCATAGCATAACTAGTGGAAAAGAAATGTGTTTCATAAAAATTTCAGCATTTCAACATATCATAACCCATGAAAGAGAATGAGGTTCATAAGAATCTTTTCATCATAATAATAAACCATTAAGGGAATGAATAATCATGGTATCCTTGGATTATATCCCCAATAAATCATAAGTGAAATTAAGTGTATTTTTATTGTATGACTAAAAATAACATTACAAGATCATTAGAACATTCTTGAAGAAAATATTATTTCCACATTGAAAATTACTTTTCAAAAAATAAGGATTCAAAAAATATTGTGAAAAAAATTACTTTTAAAATATAACTATAAAATTATAAATAAATCTTTACAGTATTGAGTATTCATGATAACAGTAAATTCCATTCATGTATTTTAAGTTAAAAGAAAACATTCCTTTAAAATATTTTTTAAAAGTCAAAAAGTACATCATTCATAAAAAAATAAAAGAAAATTACTTTTTGAACAATTTTTTAAAACATAAAAACACGGTTAAAAATTAATTTAAAAAATCATATGATTATAGTAAAAAACATATTTAAAACTTTTTTTTTGAAAACATGGATATGGATGAAATGTTTTTTTCAATCAAAGAGAGAAATAAAGTCAAGTTTCTATAAAAACATATTTTCTATATCTTGAGTAATTAACGTGAGTAAAATAAAATAAAATCATGTATTTTCATGAAATAACAATATTAGAAGAAAATTCATGAGTTTCTTGGGGGATAGATCATAGTATTTTATCATCCAAACTTAACCATAAACAGTATCAATAAATAATGATATTGTAACATAAAACCCCAATCGATTTGGTAACATTTGAAATAAAAGCCCCATAAAGATATAAACTTATATGAATATTTAAATACTCATTAAATTTATAATAATCATCGTAAAAAACATTAATGTGTATTATATACACCACATAAAAGAATAAGTGGTGAATATAACATGTGTCTCACCAAAATAAAAGTGAGAGGAAAATCCCTTACCTCAAGTATGAATTCCTTTATACACATTAAAAACTAATGTATAATTAATATATATTTGTTATAAATATATCAAAGAACATTAATCACATATATCATGATATATATGATTTAATTTTAACCTTTTATCACCCCTTTATTAACAATTATTCATTAAAATCATTGTTCAGGGTGATATCTACTTCATTTATCATGTATGTTTTGGTTCAATAGTTTTGGTCCATATACTTAGATCATAGTTAAATCATATTTGGAACTTTAATAGTGGTATAAAAATAATATATAATATATATTAATTATATACATATTTATATTCTTTAATAAAAGGTAAAGATAAAAAAATGAATTACTTTGTTCTTGGAGATGGTAGACCATACGTACACATGAATGCCACTTTCACATTTTGATGGGTGAAATATAAGAAAGTTAAATAATAATTAACCTTTCCATAATTAATATTATATCATATATATCATATATATTTATTAAATCCATCCTTATTAATATCTAAGTAAATGGAAATGAAAAATGAGTCGCATCGCTTCATGGAGGTGGTAGTCCACACGTAAGCTCGAGCGATGTTACATTTTCCATAAGATTGGATTGTAAGAAGATATATTTGATATTATTTTTACAATTTTATAATTATATGTATCATATATGAACTTTAAACCCATAATAATAACCATCAATGAAATATTGTGATGAAAAATGAATTATATCACTATGTGGAGACAATAATCCATACATACGCATGAGCGATATGTTCACTTCCTATTTGATGGAAAGAGGGTGATTAAAAGTGGAAAAATAATAATAATAATAATATTTTATAATATTGAGGATAAATAGTTTATTATTTTATGAATAATATAATAAATTTAGAGGATGTATAAGAAGAATTAAAAAGAAACTGATTGGTTAAGGTGATTACCTCTTCTTTGAAACAACTCCTTTAGATATTTTCTTAAGGGCCATAGGGTTGGTATTTTTGGAATTTGATAAACAATAAAATGTGGATAATGAATTTTCGAAGCGTTTTTTAGGGTATGTTCTCACTAGAAGGCTCAAAGTGCTGTACATAAGTGAAATATGAAGTTTTCTTTTATAATTTAGTTGATGATCACTTTTATAATTTCTTAAAAGATTAAATCATGTCATTATTTATCCCAAATGTCAGAAAAATGATATTAATTAGAATATAAGATATTATTATTTTTAAATAATATCAAACAATAAAATTTAAATAGGTTTTTGTGGTGTTTTAAACCTTATATTTGGATTTAATCCCTTAATTTAATATATTTTAACGTTAATCATGGTAGCGTCTTTTTCACTCTTAAAAGGATATAATTTTACATATAAGGTGAAAATTGGATCATAAATGTAAAAATAATGAAATTTTAGACCATATATTATCCACATTTTCCTCTTTCAATACTTTTGTTTATTTTTAAATAATCTAATAAAATTTTATTTTGATAAAATAACATTAATGTCAATTTTGACACTATTCATTAAATTTGACTTAAAAGACACAAATAAAAAGTTTTAATTAGAATATAATAATAATAAAAAACTAAAATTTCATATTAATAAAAAAAATTAGTTTCACCTATTAAATTAGTAATAATATCACTTTTAATATTTTTCATATCATTTATTTTCATTTTTCATTAATTAAAGAAGGCATTGCATAAGAATTTATGGTAATTATATAACTAATAAAAATTATAAATAATTCCCCATCCTGAAAATAATTTATTTAATCTAAAAATATATATTTATTTTCATTCATAACTTTATTTTTTCCTTATGTGGACACATAATATATTTTTAAAACTAAAAGAGTGACATTTTGTAACTTTATTTGATTTAAATATTATATAAGTAATTTTCACAGATAAGTATCATTTAAAATATTAAATTTTTATCCTAAGGTGATAAGGGTAGAATTTATATCATCCAATAAAAATTAAATGAAGAACTATGGCCTTATCACTTATTTTTAACTAATATTAACATGATCAACCCTTTACCAATGTGATAAATTTTACCACGATTACTATTCATAATACCTAAAAATAGAAAAAAACTATTTATAAAATTTTAACAGCCTGATTCCAAATATTGAATCCATTTTATCAAATTAAATATATATAAATTGAATAAATTAATTTAAATTAAGTGCACAAAATGCGATGAAAACCTCTTTTTATAAAAGTATATTTCAAGCATAAAATTAGATTTATTCTTATCTTATGTATAAAAAAATATTATAAAAATTTTAAGACATTAAATTGAATATATAATATGTACATTTCATTAAAATAATTCACCAATATCTATTAACTTATTAAGATAAAAATACATTGCATTCAAATATTTAGTTTTTATGAAAAACATCTCTTTTATTTTAATATGATTTTTTAATTTTCATTTATAAATAATTGAAAATAAATTAATTCATTTTATTCACATGTAAAACATAATTTTATCACATTTTAGTTATTCCTATTCATACCCACTAATACAATGGTTAGTATATAACTATAACATTAGATAATATCATTTTAATAGTATATCATAGATTGTTGGTGTTGCGTGTAACATAAGCTGTCAAATAAATTAAATTTATTTAAAAAATATATTTCATAAAATATCAAGGTGTTATAATATATATATAATTCAACTATATATAATTCATGCATGATGCATCATAATATAAGTACATATTGATATAGAAAAAAACTATAGTAATAGTACATGTGATAAGGTCTCAGAACTCGGTGAGGTATGTGACATAGAGAAGCTCATTTTTTTTGTAAGAACCTATGGATCAATATTAATGAATATTAGTCACCATCAATATCTTTAACCACAAGATCCTCTAATAACCACCGAGCGTTAGTGAGTATTTTCCATGAATGTTCCACACCAACACCTCACCCACCAAGGTCAAATCCAAACCATGCATTATTTTTACATACAAAAAATGTTTGGGAATGAATATTTTACACGTGAGAGTATAAAAATATTCACCTTAGTTCCCTGAAAACACAAGTGAGTGATAAGGGAATAATTTTTCACAAACTTCATGATAATTGAGTAACTAGAAATAAGGAAATAAATATAGATATTATATATAACTAAAAGTCATAGGGGAATAAAGAGAAGTTCCATTCATCTTATCTATACTCCATGAAAAGTTATATATTTTGATAAACTAAGGATTCTTATAGGAAAGAAATTCTCATAAAGTCCAAAGTTAATATTCCAATGACAAGTTACACCTCAATGAAAACCTAGGAGCACATGAGGGTTATTAAGGCTTAAAATGTTCGATTATCTTAAAACTTATAACTTACACATGTTATTATAAACTATAGATAGGGAACCACTCTTCATTACAGTGTGTGAGTCAGTTATAGTTGTATAACAACCTCTTTCCCACAAATACCATGATCACATTCTAGAAACATATTGGGGGACTCGAACCTTGTTGATGAATTTTTATTAGTCAAGGCAGTACCAACCCCTACTACTATAAATACCCATCCATGTTAAAACCCATGCATCCCATAGAATCTATAATGGGGGAATTGTGATTAACAAAAGTGGTATGTGTCATTCTAGGGAGTTCCAAACCTTGATAAATGATCTGTGTATCATTGAGTAGTGCTTGTGCAATAATGGATCACCTTCATGGATAGGGGACCCACACCTCAATTATGTGGAGTAGTACTAGAATCACTTAGTTATGTGGGGAACCCACACCTTCTTGGGGGGGGGGGGAAGGTGGTACTAACCCATGTCCTGATATGAAAGATTCAATCCCCAAATATGTTTGGGAATAGCAAAATCGAGGAATAATTGTGGGTAACCATGCCATGTCATCGCCCTATAACTATGGGAGTACCTAATCCCATGTCCACTCTAGTATTCTCACTTGAACTTAGTCATCATCTTTAAGGAGATAAGATCCTTAAACTACCCATGATAACTTAAAAATGTTCTCTGATGACTATAAGGATTATACCATTGTTTTTTACATGGAAAATATCTTATAATAGACTATTTTTTCAAAAAATGAACACCTGGGTGAGAAATAATGAACAATGTCATAAATTACCTACTACATGGGGTGAAAAATATAGTACATGAAAAGTAGGTATTTAATACATTATTGGTAAAGTACTTATACCACCTGGATCATGTGAATTTAACATACACAACATGTCAAGTAAGGCATAAGTTTTTACAGCTAATGGGTATATGGTTTAATATTTCTTAGATATAAGGAACTCTATGTTATTCTTATGAAGTATACATGATGATTCCATGGTAATGCATGGCATGTGAAGCCATCTAGGTACTCTGTATGGACTTCCATTTGTTCATGTACTTTATTCATACACATACATGTATTGTATCAATTATCACATAATATGTCACACATGGAGATCATTCAGAGCATGTAATACCACTCAAGTCATGTCCTTTATTTCATACATGGAGTGTAACTTGGATACATGACATATAAGCTAAATAGGGTTATTGGGAATATAGTTTACATCACCCCAGGTCATGCACCAACAAATGACATGTATCCCTAACCAAAAATCCTTGTATGTCTAGGTAGGAATCTAGGCATGTATCCTCATACACACTAAGTCATATAATATATACATACATGGAATGTATATATATTCCATATTCCATGGGATATTTATAACTTATTAAAACCTTTTTCTTGTAAGGCAACATTATACATGGTGTGTGTTCATGGTACTATAAAATGTTTAGTAAGTCCCCCCACCAAATCACCTAAAAATATTTAATTCATTACTAGTCTTCTAGATACAAATTTCCTCCATCTTCCATAACTATTGTTCCTTTTATTACAGAAAAAATTCCCCAATTAGCCTCCAATGAGCATCCATGATGATTTATGGTCAATCCTGTAATGAATCTATTACCTAAATGATTCTTTCACTTTCTTAGTTATTCTATGATTCACAATATGTGGCCCTCAAATCCTTTTCCATGATTACTTATCAACATTTTGTCATGATCTCCTACTAAAATTTCTGAACCAACGACAATGAAAATATTGACAGTTATCATCATTGTGAGAAATAGAAGAATAGGGGAGGGGGAATTATTGAGATTGATTAACTATTTGATTACACAAATATGTTCAAAAATTTATTTCATTATTTAATGAAATTAATATAGGAATTTATATAACGGATAAAAAAATTAATTCTAATATATGAATAATAATCATTTCCATGGTAATTAGAAAAAAAATAATTTAATCGATTCAAAATTACAAGATTCACCCTAGTGTGAAAATCTAGTATTTGAGAATTTATCAAGAATCAAATAATGAGGAATTATACATAATAATTAAATGATTAATACCTACCTAAATGAGGAATCAACCACACTTTAAAGGTCCATCAATGAAAAATAATCCAATAATTGACGTTGTTGTGAATGCATCCATGTTATTTTACAAAATGAATGTCATAACAATCATCACCAAGGACAAGAGTCTCCATCCTCTAAAACAGAATCAATGGTTAACTAAAGAAAAAATGGATAACCCAAAATGAAAAATTATAAGAGTGTTTTTTATATCAAGCTATCCAGGTTAGCCGATATTTTTAATAAAGGACCTAAAAATACTCAGTCTAAAGATAGAAACATATGCACACAATTTACATATCACTTAGAAAAAATTCCCCATTATAGATATAATTTTAGAGTTATAATTTTCATACAAGATCTATTTTAGGAGATATTTCCATCCATGCTAATGAGATAATTATTTATTTAAATAATAAATACTACAAATCCCTTACAGTTCAATATTCATAGAAATTCCCAAAAATCTATCCTAAGAGTAAACACCAAGTGTTAAAATAAATGAAACCATCATAAAAATATATGAGGTCATATACTAGTGTTAATTTACTATGTTACCCCTAAGTTGGTCCCATGTACTTGAAACTCAAAATTGAGCTAATAATCGATTAGGAAAAATCCAAGTTTCTACACACCTTTGGGATAATAACTAACCACCCATTGGACACTATCCACCTAGTTATAATTCATTATATACCCAATTATTGATCTAGAGTGATCCCCTCCCTTTTCTTACATTAATAGGAACATAGTGCCTTACCACCAAGTACTTCATAGTTCCATCTATATCATTCCAACATCACTATCTACTACCCCACTCCTCTACTCACCCATTTATAATATAAATATTAAAATAAAGTAAAAAAACAATTATTTTAATCCACAAAAAATTAAAATACAATTTTTTTAAATCCAAATTAGAACACTAAAGTCATTTTAAACCCCCACTATAAGGCTTATCCTCCTTGAGAAGTCTCACTAAACGTCTTTGGTGAATTAATCTGACCACTGAGATCTCAATCTACTTTTTGTTCCTCAATAATAACACAACAAACCATTAATAACTAAAAAAATCAACAACATTTTTCATCATATAAATTCCCAATTTATTATTCCACATGTTCTCACTTGAATGAAAATTTACACTAGGATCCCAACCATTGGAGTCTCTATACAAAAATTAATACTTAAATATATTTACTTATTAAAATAAATCCCTCTTTAATCCATAATTTTATATAAATGGTCCTTTACCCAAAATATACCAAAATAATAAAATAAAAAATCATTAAAAATAATCCCAATTACCTCTCCCCATTTGAAACACAAAACAAAAATGTTACTGAATTTAATATATCCCAACTCATGATAATATATAATGACTTATATTATCTATTTTAACTTCACATTCCAAATATAACTAAGTTAAAATTTAATTCCCAAGTTGAATAATTTTAAAAAATTCATCATATCAACCTTAATTCCTACTCAAGATAAAATTAAAAAATATTATCCCAACTTAGAATATACAAACTCATTGCCACATTTCTGACATATGTTTTCCAAAATCTATCATCTTATTAACTTGATAACCCATTAAAAAAACTTGTATCACATATACCACACTAATCCAAAATATATATTTAAAACACCCAATAAAAATGACCTAAACTTGAATGTACAATTTAATGGTGATTAGATGATCCTTTTACAACTCTTTATGTGACCCAAATTTTATCTCATTATATAATGTTATAATAAATAAAATAGTTAATCTAAAAATAATCTAAAATAAACATCATTAAAATTTATTTTCATCCAATTGATTCTATTCAATAAATAAAAACATTCACTTTGGTATTCTTTCTCATTGATAACTCAAATTTTATTCCTTGATCCATGATATGTGAAGAATATTATCCACATAATGGTTTAGTTTTCATATAATATTTTTTTTATTTTTTAAATATTAATTAGTCTAATTACTAGGTATTTATTATATACATTGTAATATTATTTTTATAACTTTATTTTGTTGTTAAAATATCAATTTTTGTGCCTTTAGAATTAAAATTTAGTTATAAAGTTTTATCAAATTTTAATAAATTATTTTATGGGTTTGAGAAAATCACTACATATTCACCAATAGATCATTTTACTTAATAATTAAATAAACACTAAACATGATAATCAATCTACATAACACATTTAATACACCCTTATTATATTATTAAACATATTTTTCAAAACTAAAAATATATTTATTCAAACATGCTCACTATAGGAATAAGTAGAGTTCAATAAAATAACCAATTTACGCTTGAAACTTCTTTTTAAATGCTTTTAAATAATATTACCACATCATATTAACACAGTTCCCATTAACAAAGTAGTGAAAATTATACATAAAAAATAGGATACAAATTTTAAAATCATCTTTTTCACATTCATTCTAAATATTTACATGTATATAATTTAGTGAATATATACATTCATTAAACCCAATGAATACAAAATTAACTTTCATTATGATTTTAAATAAATCAAAATCCATACAATTCCAACCATCATGATAAATAATTTAAATATTTAACCATGAATATTGAACCTTTAATATAATACAAAATAATACATTATGACTGTTCTTCATTATCTATTTTCATTTCACCTTACTTCCTAAATAGAATCAATCAATCCATAAAACCTTTAATAATAACCCCATTTTATCTTTGAAATAACCATTTACCCATATCCTAAAGGCCTTTATTTTTTATTAATTTTTGATAATCCCCTTTTTAACTATGTTGAGAGGGAAGCCTTACATGACTTAAGGGCCTAGAGGCACAAAATCCTTAAAATTATATGGGTCGAAGGGCCAGTGGTACAAGGAATAATATAACAATGCACCTAAAAATCCCATAATCCATCCTAACATCTTTTCCTCTTTTTATACCTTTAATTGCATGTATTAACTAGTGAGTTCTCTTTTATAATCATTTTCTACTACTAGATATCGGTTACACCAGCACTTCACCTTCAATGGACTCCTTGTGGTCTATCTTACCAGGCCTACCACCCCCCCACTCTATATGAGTTTCTCCCATGACTTGAATGCATCAAATAATAAAGTCCCTTTAATATCCTAGAGGCATTGTGGCTCAAAGATATACTTTTTTATGTCATAAAATCCAAAACATGGAAAATAAAAACCTGATAAACCATAAAAAATATCAAATATATTACCAAATTTCATTATATAATTCATCATTATAGAATTATATATAATCAAAATACTTTTGATTCTTTAAATAATCATCTAATAACTCATAAAATAGGTCAATATTTTTCTTCATGATCAATTTAGGGGGCCTGACCCCCCAACCTTCTTGAAAACTCATAATAATTAAAAAAAGATTCTATATTACTCTAAATCGTTTTAAAATCACATGACCATAAATATACATATTTTACTTTACACAACCACTCATAATTCAATTAAAAATCCATTTGATCAATTAAAATTCTATTCTTATCAATTAATATAATAGTGAAATCAGTATTAAAAAAATAAAATAAAATTATTCACACCAAAATTTAAACATAATTTAAAATCAATGAAAAAATATTATTTATATCAAAAGAAAACCACTTATACAAAATTGTTTCCATAAAAAATATCCTTAATAGTTTGAAAATATTTCTCATTAAACCATGAAAAATGAATTTGAATATCACTTTAATGTTAACACTTCTCATTTAACAAAATGTTAATTTCAAAATAAAAATAAAAATAAAAATATTTATTTTACCCTAAAATATATACATTATTTTAAAATAATTATAACTTTTATTAATAACTTTCTAATACAAGTATCATCATAATTTTAACCTACTTTATACATCACCAAATAAATAACAATAATATAGTATTATCCAATAAAGTTTATAATCAATAAACAAAATCCTTTGCCAATTCATCATGTCACGTATATATACAAACTTCCCATGAATTCTTACTCATGAAACCCCATGTATAAAATTACTAATCATTATCTTCCTCACTTTTTAACATACTACCCATTTATAACCATGTTATTTAGATGAAAAACCACATTAAATTCCACTTTAAATCATTTCACATAATTTTCGACGATCATCATGTCTCATTAATTATTACCCCAAATCAACACATATTGATTCATTTTAATATTCAATTTTTAACATATTATTAAAATTAATTAATTATGTAAAATAAATTAAACAATATAATTAAACATATTTTTTTGATTATAGATAAAAAATTCATTATTAATAACCTGTTTAATTTTTATTAGATTATTAATAATCAAATGTTTTAATAAGTGTTATTATCCCACATAAAATCTCAATTAGGAACAATCACATGTGTTCACACATATTACATGCACTTATTTTAAAAAATAATACATGAAATCCACATTATTCACCATTAATACATGTAGATTTAATAAACTCAAGAAAATCAGGTATTTAAAAATCCAAAAATCACAATTCATTAAAATACATCAACTCAATATGGCACATCCCTGGTGGCTTTGACTTCTATTGTGGTTATAATAGAAAGGAACATACATATAGTTTCCATACCATGTCATGAAATATAATATCATTTATACTACTTCCACTAATTATCAAAATGATATAATGGAAACCTGCTTTGAAACCATTTTATATTATCCCACCATTGTATAAATACAACACGAAGGAAAAATTATACATCACCTCAAGGGTACTTACCGATCACTCGAGACTAGAGAACAATTATAAGGGTTTGATGTATCACATAGGGTGTGATTTATCATTACATGGATAAAACCTTAGTAATACACTAAAAAACAAAAACTGATACTAAACATCGAAAGACATAACTCTAAAATATTCCAAAATAATACCTCAAATTTCATAAAATCAAACATAGAAACAATTAGAACCTAAAAACATGTATTAATAAGTAATAAGATTGAAATAACCCAAAAATATATATAGACATAACCATATGAAAAATTATTTAAAATATTATGAAATTATCACAAAGATCTAGACTCCAACTCTAAAATATCTAGGGTCATTAGGAATACAATCATGATGACAAGTTTAAAAATATGTTCAAGGGTTATGAACATATATAGTGTGTGAAATAAATATCATTGACACTCAATAAACAACATCAAATTTCATCTTCTTACCAAGACACCTTAAAATTAGATTTTACCTTTTTCGACTAATGTTGGTAGGAATAGACCTGCCTTTGACTTGGTAATCTCCAAGATGGAAGATTATAAGAACAGACCTGCCAGTAAGAATTCTACATGTTTTAGTGTCATTGGATAATCCTATCTATGAGAGTGTGTGATGGTACTTAGACTTTAAGATTATTATTAATTCATGTTAAAACTCATGTAATTAGATGTATTTTGTAAACCAAGATGATAACGGTTCATGGTGAAGTTGGATACATTGGGTACGTCATGAGTGACATTTCATTAATGAATTAGTCAAGGAAGGATTTGTACCTTATATATTTATAGAAGTTGATATCTTATCCCTTTGATTGGAATAGAACCATCACATTAAATTCCATGGCTATGGTGCAACAATGCATTTATTTCAGATATATAAAGAAGACAAATCGATCATATAAGTTGGTGACACATATTTGCAACCTGCTTGATGAGATATTATAACAAAGGGATTATATTACATAGTGAGTGTTCATATTTAGTTTTTGACACTATGACATTAAGTTATTTATCTATTGTTCCTTGACCTATTTCTAAATAGTAATCTTGGACTTTAGGTAATCTTGCCTAATGAAAATGAGAAAGAATCCTAGAGGGTCGCACTCTAAGTATTTTTGTTGATCTCCATTAAATTTTATTTTAGTTTAATTAATGGAATAAATATTATTCTCAAGTTTGAGGAATAATTTTATTCAAGTTATATTGATCTCATAAATTAAATAAATATTTATTCACCGATAAGTGAATAAAATATTTATTTTATTTATTAAATATTTTATTGAATATTTATTCGATATATTGTGAATAAAATATTTACTTCTAAATAAAATATTTATTCACTTGTTCAATAACTAATAAAGGAGTTCGAACAGATAAAGACAAATTCCATTGGAAAATATTAATTAACAAGATCATTACATTATATTTGTTATTGTACAAGTTGGTGCACACCACAAAATAATCATAATATAACTATTATTATGTGGTATGAGGTTTATTAAAGGTAATAACTATTATTTAATGGACTATATGAAATTAAATAATATTTTAACTTAAATATTAACTCTATAAATAAATGTATATGTCTATTGTGTAAATTATCTTGAATTTGAGAATAGATAATTTTTGCACATAATGAATTCTCTTTCAAATCCTATTTCTCTCTCCTTATCAAGAATGAGAAGTGAAAGAGATATTTCTTCATGACCAAAGAACAAAAAATCAAGAATGAACAACGTAAGACATTCGACTTGCTGCACTAACACTCGAAGATTGAGTGGTGTTGCTTGGAGATCATAGGAGAACATGTGGATCACCATAAGAGGGATTATATCATTGGATCCTCACAACACAAAAAAGGTAATCTGAAAGGGTCTTTTTGAAAGATCAACATTCACCAATGAAGAAATTTCATAATCTGAGGTATTTATTTATTAAAATATTAAATAAGTAAATTATAATATGATATTCAAGATCCACACTTTTGGTTTTGGGAAAAAAATATTTAAAGAAATTTTAATATATCACCCACCTCCACATGCTTCTGTTGTGACCAGAACCATCAAGTGGTATCAGATCAGTCATGTTTAAATATATAATTATTTATTTGATTATTGATCTATGTAAAATTGTGGTTATATTTTCATTTTATGTTAATCGTCCATTAATTTTATTTTAATTAACATGTTATTGAAATATTAATCATATTTTTATGTGTTTTATTTTATTAAAGGTTTAAGAACAAACAAAGAATGACCATATATTCCATTAATAAGTTCCAAATCATTGGACGATAAGACTAGGTTACATGACGTGCAGCCAGAGCACACACCATATACCCATGCACATTGTATATAGATGATCCAAGCAATTAATTACACACGGTGCTTTTATTTCACACCACATGTCGACTGGGACAACCTGGCACACAAAATATAGATACAGGGTGTGTACCTAGCATGTACACACCGTGCAGTGCGGCTGAGTTAACATGTCGAATCCCCAAGTATGTGACTTGGATATATGACAACCAAGGTACATGGTGTGTAATTGCATGTACATATCGTATATTCTTCCATTAATGAAAAACACTAAAATTACATTAAATTTAAATACTACAACATTAAAACTTATTTTATTGATTAGAACACTTTTGTGTGTTTGCAACTTTAATAATGGTTTTAAAGAATTTTAAATGCTAAATTAATTTATTGTAATTAATATTTCATTATTGGTTCTGCTATTTATTTTCCATAAATTCCATTAATGACGGGAATCTCCAAATAAGATCGAATGATCATTAAGATAAAAGGGAATTAATTAATTAATTCAAGTGAATTTATCTTAAATAATAAAATATAAAATAAATAAATGAATGTCAACCGCTTACTTTTGCGTATTCATTGCATGTATGACCATTCATGAGCTTGACCAAGACCCATGTATGTGTTTGATGTTTTAATTTAATTTACTACATAAGTTTTCAATTATTTAATATTAAATAAAATGATGGCCTATGATTCATCCCTCCCTCCATTATTATGTTGAACCTACATGTCCAAGTATATTTATGTAAGCCCCTTTAACCAATCATTTGGTTCCCCTCAACTGCATGTGAGTAATAAATATTTTTAATTAATGGAGTATCCCCATACACATAGAGGCGGTTCAAGACAGAACCATAATGATGCCAACCTAGGTGATACACAGGTGGACAAGTGAAATGTTATAACTCATGGAAAGATCATTAATAGGAGTTATTTCATATAGTTCAAAGGTTGATTTAATTTATGCTCATTAAATCAAAAGTTAGATAAACCTCATGAATGAGTCAATTAATTAATTAATTATTTATATCTATACAACCATTTATTTTATAGATACAAGGTATTGATCACATAAATAAATGAATTAATATACAAAGACAAAAATTAAATAAATGAATTATGTGTAAATGTTTTATCCAGTATGGTTAATTAATTAATTAATATCCACTTAATATAAACAAGACATGTAAAGGATAAAACAAGATAAAAATTTGTGCATAATAAATTAAAATCACTCAATTAAATATTAATTTAGGCTAATAATTCCACTATTTTATTTGGAATGAAACCATAGAACTAAGTGTAGTACATGAACAGAGTCTAGATACTTACTTTTTTTGGGAGTTCTTATTAGAGTTTTGGTTTGAATTAAATATAATTGTATTGATTTTAATGACCAAAGTCTATTCAATAAATATTTAGAGGAAAGTGTTAATGAAATCAAAATTGAGGATTTAAGGATAGGGTAATCCACTCAATGGATCAAGGAGATTCAAGTCTGTGGTTGGAAATACGGCCTACCTAATTACTTTATTATGGTTTCTATGGCCAATGTCTGGATCATTAAGAAAATTAATGGGGATACTTTCCACTAGAATGTTAAAAAAATGGATATTATGAGTTCAATGGAGAGGGATATTGATATTTGATAAAATAGTGGGAGATTTAAATAAATAAATAAACAAAAACATTTAATTTATTATATAGATCTTATTTTGTAATGAATAAAAGTACTAATAATCTACTCCTTTTAATTATAGAATAAAATGAAAATTTTATCATCCAGAATATCCATATAATCCATATTGGATAAAGATAACCTATTAATTGGAAGAAACTTCTAGGAGTGGTTTATACCCCTTGGGGGTTTTCTAGACCATGAATATAAATATTATGTGCTAGAATCCTCAATGCCCGATCCGCCTACTAAAGAGGCAAGTGATTAAGAGTTCCTTGTCTATGAGAAATAAATTAGCAATGTGGTCGACATTCAATGTTTTATGATTTCATTGATGTCTAGTGAACTAATGAAGTCTCATAAAAACATGGATGTGTATAGCATGATTGATCACCTCCATGGTCTTTACTAGTAGAGATCTAGACAAGAACAATTTGAGATTTCCATGGCACTCTTTTAAAGAAATCTTGGAGAGGGTTCCCTAGATGGGTCTCACGTAGTCAATATCGTTGGCTACATTGAGAGATTAGAGGTTATAGGGTTTAAACTCCTCGAATAATAGGGAACCGAACTCATTCTGTCATCACTCCCTCATAGCTTCTCAAGTTTTGTTATGAATTTTAATATAGACAACATTGATAAGTCTATTCTAGTTCTTCTTACTCTTCTTCTCCAAGTAGATAAGGATACAAAGTGTGAAAACATTTCCATCCTTATGGTGAATAAATAAAAAGTTAAAGCAAAGAGATATAATCCTAAAGATTATTCATGTACTTCCAAGAGAAGAAAGATCAAGGGGAAAGTAAGGGAATATGATGTTGTTTGTTTCACATGTGGCAAGAAGGTCCATTGGAAAAAATTGCACCTAGCCAAAGAAGCAAGGGGAAGCTTCAGGTGCATTTGTTATCAAGTAAATATTATCCATTTCTAAAAACTGGGTATTAAATATAGCTTTTGGTACTCACATATGTATTCAAATATAGAAACCAAGTATATTTATAAATATTTACTAAGGATAGGAATATCTTCAATCATCCAATGAAGCTAAATTTTCTTCTATAGCTATGAGGGACTTTATTTCACCCCGAGTTTCAATTAACACTTTCTTTAGGATTTTTAAGTATTTAAAGTATATGGGTGAAGTTTGGGATAGTTTTATGACATTTTAAAATGTTTTTTAGGGATTTTATATAGGTGAATAGTTTTAGAATGGATTGGAAAAATTGTGCAACACCTACAAGAAACCATTCATAATGAGACATGTACAAAAGGGAAGGCACATGACCAATGCACGATTTGTCTAAACCATGTGGTAGCCTAGAAGAAACCATGCCACTTTAGAAAATGGTATTTAACATAGATGGTTCATGGTTTAGAAACTATGTGAACAAACCATGTGAGGTTCCTTCTTGAGGCAGAAGTGGGTGCATAGTTAGCGCACAATTTTCCTAACTATATGTCTAACCATTCATGGGTTAAAAGTGAGATCCTAAAATTGTATATCTCACACGTTTTGACCTTTAAGGCCCTCATTTTTCCTCCTATATATCCCTAACTAGAAATTATCTTCTCCCAAAGGAAAAGGAAGCTTCTTCCATCGAACAGGGGGAGATCCAAAGGCTTCTCTTGGTGTTTTGAAGCCTGATTCTTGTGATAAGTCTTCATTCTTGGTTTTTATTGGTGATTTTTCTTAGATCTCCTTCTCTATCTATATCAATTTCTTAGATATACATCCAATACATATATATCTAAGATATTTTATTCCAAACATGATTATATTTGGTTTTGTTTTTGCTAGGAGAAGAGATATAAGGTGGGTTTTTGGAGTTTCAACCAGGTCTCATTGGGGTTTGAGTTCTGTTATTCTTTTTCACCTTAAATCCCCACTTAGGTGGCATCAATATCAACTCATCTATTTATAATATGATGTCATGGTTTCAAATTGGTTATTTTGTTTAAATTTTACTATGAATTTACTTTTCAATGATTGTTTAAAACCCTCTTGGGTGACAGTTTGTGGAATCATGGAAATTAGTTGTTTTTTTAGAAAGTGATTTGGTTTATTGATTTTAAAATATTGATTTTAAATTGTGGGTTTTCTGAAAAAATGGTTTTTCAATAAAAGTTTGGTTTTATTGAAATAATTTTTGTGAGAAGTTTTTAATAAAATAATGATTTTATTGAAAAGGTTGAAATGGTTGTTTTATCATTGAATTTGGAATGGTTATGTGTGTTCATATTCATTAGGATGGATAAGGGCATGAAGTACCCTTATAAAAATATTGGGATGGTTATGGGCATAAATTACCCCTATCAATATGGTCCACTAAGTGATAGATTAGTGGAAAGATGACTCACAACTAGTGTGTATAGGGAGGTCCATGGTTTCATGCATGTTTAGTTGTTTGGTTATGTGGAAGGAATAGTTTTTTGCAAAAATGGGTTTAATAAAATGGTTTTAGATCATTATTTTATCTCATTCCTTAGAACTTGGTATTGTTTTGGAAACTACTAATTTATCTCACCTATTGGTATTTTTATATACACTATTTTATAATTTTTTTATATAAAATATTTTATATAACTATTCTAACATGTTCTATTCAAGTGGCATGAGTAGGG
The DNA here is from genome assembly GCA_963277665.1 of Viscum album. Classification (NCBI taxonomy): domain Eukaryota; kingdom Viridiplantae; phylum Streptophyta; class Magnoliopsida; order Santalales; family Viscaceae; genus Viscum; species Viscum album. Next base: position 315,089,090 of record OY728140.1, read on the forward strand.
AAGTCATTTGGGGAAAACCTACTGAGTTTTAGCACTCACCCCTAATTTATAACTTTGGTGATTTTGTAGATATCATTTACTGGGACATGGGAAAAGGTAAAGTGTCACACTTCTCTAGTGGTGCTTAGTGATTCTTGGGCTATTTTTTGGAGCTAGAGCATGGAGCTTGTTGGAGCTTGGAGTTTTGTCTTGGAGTCTTTGAGTCTCGTTATTTATGTCTTCCGATATATACTTGGTTGTTTTGTAGTCTTCCACTATGGTACTCTTGTGTAGTTTTATTTTGATATAAAGGGTATTCTTGAGTTTTATTTCATTTATACCATGAATCATATAGTGGTTTATTTTTTATGGTTTTTTTGGTTAGTTGGTTTATTTTCAAAGGGAAAACCAATCCCACATGTTTATAAAGCCCTTAGAATTTATGGCCAGAATTTTGCCTCTTATAAATGTTTCTTAAGTCCAAGTAATTTCCTTCTACCTTCTTAAGAAAATTATAAGAATAGGGATGTTACAAGTGGTATCAGTCTTATTCCTTACATTTTTTTGTAACAAGTGGTATTCAATTCTCTTGGTCTTGGAGTTGAAATTCATTCTTGTATATTCCCTATATCAGACTGGCATAAAGGAGTAAGTTCATCGGGACTTGAAATGTAGAACATAAAAATACATATCTAACCTTTTTTATTCTGAACTTAAGTTACTAGGGAGTTGGGTACATAAGTGTTTTGGAGACACTTATATGATTTGAAATCTCATTGTCATGGGTTTAGCTAATGAGATGAGCACGAAATGCATTAGAAAATAACTTCCCACAAGGAGTTCATATTTTATTTTTAGTAATGATATATTATTTGGTGTAATGTGGAAATTATTGGAATTTTTTTTAAATTGTTTTCAAATGAAATTCTGGAGAAGAGAGTGATTGTGGTATTTTGAAAATGGTTTGATTTTCAAAAAAAAGTTGAAATTTTTCAAAAATGGTTGAACATGGTAAAGGTTAATTTTGGAAATCAATTTTGTGATGGTTTATGTGGTATAATTTAAAATTTCAAGACTTTAGTTGATAGAGAGTGGGAATTATGGTGTTTTTTGTTTGTATAGACAATGGAACGTAGTTGGTATCGTAGAAAGAAACTGGTAGAAGATGTTAAGAATGTGGTTTCACCTGAGCCATATCTGAACCAAAAACTAGTTTAGAGTATTGTCCATGAATTTAAATCTAGGGAAAGCATGAACAGGAGGGATGGTCCAAGTTAATAAGATCATTCTGTCTAGTTCCAGAATCAAAATCCACCCTTCTTTTGGGGTGATTCAGAACTAGAGAAGGTAGAGGTGTGGCTGAACAAGATGAATCGTATCTTTGATTTCATCAGAACACCATCAGAGATAAAATTCAAACTGGTGACGTATATGCTAGAGGATCTTTCTTTCCAGTGGTGGGATTTATCTATTCAGGCTTGATTAGACCAAGGTCTTTCTTGTGATAATTATGAGGAATTGTTCAGCAAACAATTCTATCCTCACGTATTCATAATACAAATAAATATGTAATTATTCATCCTAAAGAATGATAATATTTCTATAATGGAATATATGGATATATTTATGAATTTAGTGTTATTTTCACCTATGGTTTCCGCTAGTGTATCCTTGAAGGCATGCATTTTTGAATCAAGGTAGAGGTAAGAGATTCACTCAAAGATTGCTATGCTCTATATTACAGATTATACATAGATGGTAAATATTGTGATAGTGGATGAACAATACATATCTAGATCTATGGGAGGAGGAATTATGTTAATAACCATGAGAAATTATAGGAACTCTAATTTTGGGAGAAAGTGGAAGAGGGATACATATTTCCAAGGTGGGAGCATGAATCAAAATCAGATGGCTCGATCTATGAACCTTCCTTCATAACCCAAAAGAAAATCATGATTTTTCCATTATGGTTAGAGGAACCACATAATGTTAACATGTACAACACAACTTAGAGCATTCCCCAAATGAAACCAAATGGGATATCTTCAGTTCTATTATTATAGTACTATGAGGTTGGATCTTCAAGATACTTCTTAGGACTCACTGGTATCATATACTTCGATGAGGTGAGGATAAAAAAATCAATCTTGTTAGTAGAGAAAAGATATCAATGGTGATCCTAGGAATACCCTAAATCCTCAACAAGGGTAGTCTCAACAGGGCAACAAGGATCAAAGTGCTACGAGAAAGAAATTATATGGAGATGAGACAGTTATTATAGATGATTAGTCTAGACCATATATGATGTGAGGTATGATTAGTTTGAATTACAACCTTATGAAAGTTTTTTTTGATACTAGAACATACAATTCCTTTATTTCTTCTCATTTTATTGATTTTGTAATATTAATAGTTGATATGATGTTGTCTGTGATAAAACTTTAAACTCCTCTTAGTTGATGAGAATGTCAAGCCTTCGTGTCTAGAAAATGTTCTATAATTGTGGATGAAGTTGAGATAATATGTGATTTCTATATGTTATAGATAGATGTATATGATATTATCCTAGGTATGTATTGGTTGAAAATGTTCAAGTCTCACATCGACTGTTATACAAGAAATGTCAGTTTCACAACTGAATATGGTGACGAGCATCTCTTCTAAAGAGACAGAAGTGTAAAGTCAGGTGCAATGAAATATTTGGCACCAATAGTTAGGAAACTATTGTACCAGTTGGTGGACTTGAATTTAGTATCTATATAAGATATTTAAGTTATACAATTTCTAGTATTGTTTGATCAGTTTCCTGATGTTTTTCCTAATAATTTCTCAGGGTTACCACCTATAATGGATGTGGATTTTATAATTGATCTCTTCCCAAAGACAAGTCATATTTCCCTTCCATATTATAGAATAGAATAAATAGAATTAAGTTAATTTAAATTATATTTTTAAGAGCTATAAAGTAATGGTTTCATTCATTTGAGTATGTCTCAGTGGGTAGCACCTATCTTGTTTATGAAAAAGGCAGATGGAACTCTGAGGTTGTGTGTGGATAATAATAATCTTAATCAAGTTATGATTAAGAACAGGTATCCAGTTACACTCATTGATGATATTTTTGATCAATTTAGGGGATCTTAGTGATTCTCTAATATTGACATACGATCCAGATATCACCAATTGGAAATTCAGTAGGAGGATATTCTGAAGAAAGCTTTCATAAGAAGATATAACCATTATGAATATGTGGTAATAACTTTCGGTATTAAGAATTCACCAGTGGTATTTATGGTATTAATGAATTTGATATTTTAGTAATATTTGGATTCTTTTTTGGTGGTGTTTGTGGATTTTATATTGGTGTATTCAAGGAAAAGGGATAAACATGAGAAACAATTAGAAATAGTGTTGGGAATCTTGAGGGATCATCATATGTATGAAAAATTATGAAAGTTTTATTTTTGGATATAGGAGTTATGTTTTCTTGGCCATGTAATTTCTAATAGTGGTGTTTCTGTGGATCTATAAAAGATAGAAGCTGTTATCTCTTGGAAACCACCAAAGAATGTATTCATGATAAAGAGTTCCCTTGATCAAGCTGGTTATTACTAACGCTTTCTTCATGATTTATCATGACCCACTTCTCATATGACAACTTTGACAAAGAATAATTTTCCATTCCAATGGGATGAGGAATTATATAAGTCTTTTAAAGAGTTGAAATTTTTCCTTACATCATCACCGATATTGATTTTTCCAGTATTAGGAAAAGGGTATGTGGTGTATTGTGATGCTTTGGGATTATGGTTGGGGTGTGTTCTTAAGAAAGGAGATCATTTCATTACTTATGGATCAAGGTAGTTATGAGTGCATGATAAGAACTACCCAACACATGATTTGGAGCTTACTTCCATAGTCTATGATTTACAGGCTTGGATCCATTATCTCTTTCCTAATAAATTTATTATGTTCACGATTCATAAGAGCTTGAAACATATTCTCTCACAAAAATATTTAAATCTGAGGAAAAGAATATGGATGGAGTATCTCTAAATGTTTGACTTTGACTTGATTTATACACTAGGAAAAGAAAATTTAGTGGTAGATTCAATAAGAAGAAAGTCATATACTTAGTTGGAAAAATAATCTTTAGATGAGTGGTAGTTAATGTTAGTCCTAGCCGACATGCACTTGGAATGTAAAGACCTAGGTGAAGTTGCAGACTTCTTTCTTGTAACGTTCATTCCAAATTTGGTGGAGATGGTTAAAGAGGAATAGACATCTAAACTTGAATGTGTGACTATGTGGTCAAAAATCAATGGTGGGAAGACCATTGAGGGATGAAGGCTAGATGGGAGTTTACCATTATGGTTTAGAAATCAGATGGTTATACCTATGACTTGTTAGAATTTTTTTTTTCATGATTACAACAATTAAAAATGGGATGTTCATCCTAGAATATAGAAGATGTATATGGTTTTGAAATCATAGTTTTGGTGGGTCGGTATGAAAATAAGGTAGATGAGTTTGTTTCATGATGTTTTACATATCAGTAAGTTAAATAAGAGCATCAGTGACTAGCATGTATGTTTTAGTCTTTACCTATCCATGTTTTGAAATGGGAGTAGATAGCTATGGATTTTGTAATAGGCATCCTAAGAATGTTTTGGAAGCATGATGAAATATGGGTGATAGTGGATTATCTTACCAAGTCGGCTCATTTCATCCCTATTCGTAAATCTCAAACGGTGGAGGAATTATAAAAAATCTATATAAGAGAAGAGTTAAATAGGAATGTGATACCAATTTCAATCATGTTAGAAATAGATACAAGATTTACATATCATTTCAAGAAAATACTTATATAAATATATTTGGAATCAGTTGACTATGAGTATAGTGTATCATCCTCAGATGGATGAGAAATCTAAACGGACAATAAAAACTTTGGAAGACATGTTGCAGGCTTGTGTAATGGATTTTGGTGGCTCATAGGAAGATCACATACCGTTAGTAAAGTTATCGTATAATAATAGCTATCAAGACTTGATATATATGGATCATTTTGAATCATTGTATGGGAATCCTTACCGTTCTACACTTTTTTGGGTGGAAATATGTGATGCTTCATTGGTTGGGTTGAGCCTTGTATAGGAGATAATGAAGAAGATTCAGTTGATTAGGAAATAGAAGGAGATGGATAAGAGTCATTATAAATTTTATTAAGATCATCATCGATGGTCGTTTTTGTTCATGGTGAGTGATCATGTGTTCTTGAGAATCTCTTAAAGGCTTGGAAATCATCATTTTGGAAAGTAGGGAAAGTTATATCCTAGATACATAGATCCTTTTCAGATTCTGGAATGAGTTAGTGAGGTGGCATGTCTTTTGAATATTCTAACATGGTTTAGTGTGGTTCACAATGTGTTTCATGTATCTCAGTTGAAAAAGTATTAGCTTGATCCTAACCATGTGATCATATGGGATCATGTTAACCTAGATCTGAATGCTACATTGGTGCACGTGCCAGTGCAGATTATGGATAGGAAATAGAATGTCTTGTCTGGAAAAATCATAGCTCTAGTACGAGTTTTTTAGAAACATGGTCATGTTCAGGAGGATACTTGGGAACACAATAATGAAATTAAGGAGTAATGGTCAGAACTATTTTAGAGCATCAATGGTTTCCTACTTTTTGAGGATGGAAAGACCAATGGTGGGGAGAATGAAGTACCCCTGATTTCAAGTATGTAACCATTTATTTATTATTTTTAAGTATGTAAAGTATATGGGTGAATTTTGGGACACTTTGGGGAAATTTTGAACCGTTTTTGGGGATTTTCTACAGGTTCATGGTTTGAACACATTTTTGGGAAAACTGTGTAACACATATAGGAAAATGTACACAATGAGACATGGGAAAAAGGAATAGCGCACGAGTGGTGCAAAGTTTGTCTAAACTATGCGGTAGCCTTGAAAAAACCATGCCACTTGAGATAGTAGGATTTTGAATGGTTGGAACATTGTTTAAAAACCACGTGATCCAACCGTGTGGGGTTCCTACTTGATGCAGAAGTGGGTGAACGGTTAGTGCATAGTTTTCCTAACTGTGCGACTAACCACGTATGGGTTAAAAGTGAGATCCTAAAATTGTGTATCACACACATTTTGACCTCTAAGGCCCTCATTTTTTCTCTTATGTGGCTCTAACTCAAAATTCTCTTCTCCTAAAGGAAAAGGAAGCTTATCCAAATTTTTGTAAGTCTTCATTCTTGTTTTTTCTTGTTGTTTTTTCTTATATATCTTTCTCTATATCTCTCAATCACTTAGATATACATCTATTGTGAATATATATAAGATATTTGACTCCAAATATGATTATATTTTGTTTTTTATTGCTATAGGAAGAGATATAAGGTGGGTTTTTGGAGTTTAAACCTAGTTTCATTGGCGTTTGAGTGTCGTTCTTAATTTTCACCTTAAATATTAAGGTAGGTGGATTCACTCTCAACTCCTCTATTTAGAATATGAAGTCTTGATTTCAAATTGGTTGTTTTGTTTAAAATGTATGACAAATTTTCTATGTAATGATTGTTGAAAACCATCTTTAGGGATGATTTGTGTAATCATGGAAATTGGGTGTTTTGTAGAAAGTGATTTGGTTTATTGATTTTAAAATATCGATTTGCAGGAAAAATGATTTTTCATAAAAGGTTTGTTTTATTGAAATATATTTTTTGAAATGTTTTGAATAATAGAATGGTTTTTATAAACAGGTTGAAATGGTTGTTTTTTCATCGGTTTTGGCATAGTTGTGTGTGTTAATATGAATTGGGATGGATAAGGGCATAAAGTACCCCCATCAAAAGGTTGGGATGGATATGGATGTGAAGTACCCCCACCAAATTGGTCTACTTGGAGACAAATTAGTGAAAGGATGACTCAACACTCATGAGTATAGGGAGTTCCATGGTTTCATTCATGGTTGGTTGTTTTTTTATGTGAAAAGGAATGAATTCTGCCAAAAAATGGGTTTAATGAAATGGTTTTAGAGAATTATGTTAGATTCTTTTATTAGAATTCATACTTCATAACTTTTACTTATGATTTTAGAAAATATGGGTATGTATACTTAATGAGATATAATTTAAATTCTTTTGAAAAATTCAAGGAATACAAGAATGAAGTTGAGAACTAGTTGATTAAGAAGATTAAGAAACTTTACTCATACTATAGTGGAGAATATCTTAATCAATACTTCATTGATTATATATGGGAGTTTTAGATTTTTTCTTAACTCACTCCTATTTATACTCATTAGTGGAATGGTGTAAGTGAAAGGAGGAACCAAACCTTATTGGACATGGTGAGATCAATGATGAGTCATGTGACTATCCTTTTGGGGATAGGTATTATAAACAAAAACATACTTACTAAAATGAGTGCTAACTAAAGAAATAGGTGGTATACCATAAAAATTATGGAATATAAAGAAAATTGTATTGTCTTACTTACATGTGTGGGGTTGAGAAGCATTTGTTAAGGCCACTTCAGGTAACAAGATTTCTTCCTGAGGCACAAAGTGTATATTTATAGGATATCCAAAGAAAAAAGTTATACTACCTATAAAATAATTCATATAAAATGGATGTGGTTGATAGATTTCCCATATTTATTGAAGAGGATATTATCTCTAAAAGAGATAGTCAAACCAAGATAGTGTTCAATGAAGTCCATGCCCATGATACATAAGAGTTGGAATAGGAACAAATCCAAAAAAGCCCCATGGAAGAAGAAATTATTCAAAATAAAAAATTACTACATACAATTACTAGAGAGGTTAGGGAACTAAAACATTATAGTTTTCTAGTCACTGAGAATGGAGACTCATTATTAGTTGATAATAATTATCCTCCAACCTACAAGGAAATAGTAAGTGGAATAGATGTTTCCATGTGGAAAGAAGGCATGAATTCTGAAATGGTTTCCATGTACCAAAACCAAGTCTAGATTATGGTATATCCTCCAGTAGATGTAAAAACTGTTGGTTGAAAATGAGTATTCAAGAAAAAACTACACATGGAAGGAAAAGTTAGTACCTATAAGGTACGAATGGTTGAAAAAGTGTTTAAACAACATTAATTAATTGACTATGACAAAACCTTTTCACCTGTTGGAATACTCAAATCCATCAGAATTATACTTTACATTATGGGTTTCCATGATTATGAGATTTGGAAAATGGATGTAAAAATAGACTTCATTAATGGGAACCTTCAAGAATATTTCTATATGAAACATCTGGAAGTGTTTGTGACTATAAAGGATACCAAAATGGTATGAAAGTTGCAAAGATAAATTTATAGATTAAATAAATAATCTTAGTCATGGAACATTCATTTTTATAGGGCCATAATAGAATATAGTTTTAGAAATAATGAATGCGAGTCATGTGTCTATAAATGGTTTAGTGGGAGTGCAGTCATTTTTTAATAGTATATGTTGATGACATATTACTCATTGGAAATGAAATATCAGTCTTATAGTATATTAAAGCATGGTTGAATAAATGATTATCTATAAAGGAATTGGGAAAGGAAACATATATTATTAGGATCAAGATCCATCATGATAGATCCAAGTGGTTTATCTACCTAAGTCAAAGAATATACATTGACAAGATATTGGAGACATTCAGTATGGAAAAATCTAAGAGGGGATTGTTTCTAGCATCAAATGACATTCATCTTTCTAGGAAAATGTTTCCTCAAACACATGATAAAAGAAATAGAATGATAAGGATTTTATATTCATCAGTGATTGGGTTATTCATGTATGTTTTGATATGTACTAGACTAGATATCGCCTAAACATTAAGTGTGGTAGGAATATATCAAGATGATCTAGGTGACTGCTATTGGATGACAATCAAGGTTATCCTTAAGTATCAGAGGCATACTAAGGATATATTCCTATTTTATAGAGGAGATGAAGAAATAGTCATCAGAGGATATGAAAATGCTTGTTTCCAAATTGATCAAGATTATATGAAGTCGTAAATGAGATACATATTCATTTTAAATAGAGGTGTTGTGAACTGAAATAGCTCAAATAAGGCAGTGGTAGAAGATTATATAGTAGAGTATAAATATATTTTAGCTTCTTAGGTAGCTAAATAAGTAGTATGGATGAAAAAATTCATCCAATTACTTGATATGGTGCCTATTAGTAATGATCCCATCACACTCAGTAATGATCCTATCACACTCTATTTTATAATACTGCAGTGGTGGCTCTTGCAAAAGAGACAAGGTCACATCAATGGATGAATCACATACTTCAGAAGTATTATATATTGAGTGATTTTTCTTAGAAAGGTGAAGTTGCAGTGAGAATTATTTCCATGAAAGACAACATGAAATACCCCTTGAATAAAGCCTTGACTTTTCAGAAACATGACGATCATGTGAGTTTTAGAGGACTGAAGGTCGTAGGCAGTTGGCTTTAGTCCAAGTAGGATTTTGTTGGAGTTTTTGTCTTAGGAACAACTTTTTATACTATGATTTCATGAATATTTTATGTATTGAATATTAATAAAACATATTATTACATATTATTTGTTTTTAAAGAGCCTGTAAGGGGCGACGTGATCTAGGGTTTCCTCCTGCTACAACCTCCTTCCTTCATCTCGGACCGGCTCGCTTCACTCCCCATGCTCAGCTATTCATGGTGGAGGATCATCTATCATGGTGGTTCCTTCTGGCTTGGTCGTCTCGGTGATTGGAATCGTTGTCCATCCATCTTGATCGACTCCTCCTTTGATGGGATAGGGTTACTCAGCGGCGCGGTGTCAGACAAGAGGTTGTGCTCCACTTTCGCGGTATGAGGGAGCCTTTCTGTCCTTGGATGCAAGCGTTTGGTGGTCAGTAATGGCCTCCACATGAGTTATGGATGGCGGCTATGGGATCTTGATTCAGTTTCCCTCTGTGTTCTCTTCTGGTGTTCTGTGAAGGTTTTATTTGTTCTTCGTTTTGCATCTGTTATTCCGTTTTGGATGGATTTTGGGATGACCATTTGTTGGATTCGATCCGGCAGAGGAAGGGTCAAATTCCTCTTTTCATCAGTGAAGCGCATGATTCTGGTGAAGGTTCTATTTGATTTTGGATTATTACAGTTTGGGATGATTCGATTTTTGGATCAATTTCTGTTCTTGGATTTTTTCTTATCGTTTGGTGATGACAGTTGTTGGTGAGCTCATCCGCGCTTTGTTTGATGCGGATGAATTTGTTTTATGTTTGGTTCGAAGCAGTCTATGGATCGTGCATCTTTGTTTGTATTCTCGGTGGACGTGATGAAGGTGGTGGTTTTCCAATGTTTTGGCGACGATGACGACTGATTTGATTTTGATCTGGATGTTTTGAAATGGCGAATTGGCAGTGGTGAAGTATTGTATTGGGTACCAAAAACCCTTAAACTAACTTTTAGAAAATGGAAACAAAATGATTTGTAGGAAATATTATTTGTTTTTATTATTCACTCTTATGTAATATTGTTTTAGAGTATGCATCACATTAATAAGGTCATAGCAATTCCCCTCTATGATGCAAACCTTTATGTGCTATGAAAATATTCTCAAATAATGTTCTACGATTGGATAACATACTATGATGGGACATATAGTAAAAATATGTATAGGTGAGATTACTCATAAGAAGATGAGGCTTCTTCTCATGAAGTTCACACTTGGTAATCTCCAAGATGGTATATTATGAGAACAGACATGCCAGTAGGAATTCTGCATGTTTTGGTGTCATCAGATATTCCTATCTACAAGAATGTGTGATTGTCCTTAGACTTTAATATTATTATTATTACATGTTACAACTCATGTACTTAGATTTATTTCATAAACCATGATGATAATAGTTCATGGAGAAGTTGGATGCATTGGGTGCATCATGAGTGACATGTCATTAATGAATAAGTCAAGGAAGGAATTTTCCCTTCCATATTTATGGAAGATGATATCTTGGCCATTTTATTTTAATATAAACATTAAATTAAATTACATGGACATGGTGTAATGACATGTTTATTTTAAATAGTCAAAGAAATACATATCAATCATATAAGTTGTTGACATGGATGTGCAACCTTCTTGATAAAATATTTTAACAAAGTTATTATATTAAAAAATGATCATTCATATGTGGTTTTTTAAATTGATACCTTAATTTATTTATCTTAGGTTCCTTGACACATTACTAGATAGTAATCTTGGAGCTTAGGCAAACCCACCTAATGCTAATGAGAAAGAATCCTATATGGTCACACACTAAGAGTTTCCATGACGATTAAATTCTATTTGAGTTTAACTAATGGAATAAATATTATTCTCAATTTCAAGGATTAATTTTATTCAAGTTACATTAATTGTATAAATTAAATAAATATTTATTTTTCATAATTTGAATAAAATATTTATTTTATTTATTTAATATTTTAATGAATATTTCTTTTCTAAAATGTGAATAAAATATTTATTCAGTTTTTAAATAAATGATAGAGAAGTTCGAATGTACCAAGACTAATTCTATTGAGAAATATTAATTAACAAGACTGTTAAATAATATTTTTTATTGCGCAAGTTGGGGTGCTCCATAAAATAATAATAATATAATTATTATAATGCATCATGACGTTTATTAAAGGTATTGACTATTATTTAATGACTGATATGCAATTAAATAATATTTTAACTTAAATCCTAACTCTATAAATAGATTACTATGTTTATTTTGTAGAGTATAAAAAATTTGATAATAGAGGATTGTTGCGCACAATAATTCTCTCTCAACTCCTATCCAAAAGTTGAGAATAGAGAATTGTTTCACATAATTAATTCTCTATCAAATCCTCTTTCTCTCTTTATCTCAATAATGAGAAGTGGAAGAGATATTTCTTAAAGACTGAAGAATCAATGGCCCAAAATGAAAAACATAAGAAATTTGACTCACTGTACTAGAACCTGAAGATCAAGTGGTGTTTCTTGAAGATCATAGGAGAATGTATGGATCACCACTAGATAGATTCTATCATAGGATCCTTACAACACAACAAAGGTAATTCGAAAGGGTCTTTTCTGAAATTCAACATTCAACAATGAAGAAATTTCCTAAGACCAGGTATTTATTTGTTCAAATATTAAATAAATTAATTATAATATCACATTCAAGATCTTCACTTTTTATTTTTGGTGACAATTATTAAAATAAATTTTAATATATCACCCACCTCTACACTCTTTCACTCTGACTAAAACCATAAAAAAGATCTTCCAAATTAAAAGAATATTTTTCCTATATTTAAAAACCATGTCTCTATAAAACTCAATGAATATCCACTCTATAGTAAAAATCATGTCATATCCAAAAATGGGATAAAATAGATATAAAAAAAATACATCCATGATTTGAGGAAAAAATCCCAAACAACTATTCAAAAAAAAAAAGCATGGAAACATTTTAATAAAAAATGTCATTATTGAAAAAAGATACAAAATACACTCATTAAAGGTTAGAATATGAAATAAAATAGTTAATATATGGAAAACCAATTACCAAATAGTATATACTATTATAAAATTACCAATCTAAAAGACAATCAATGATTGATCTAGAGTGAAACCCTTCCTTTGACTTGATCAATGGGAACTTGTTGCCTCAACATTGAGTACCCAGTAGTGCTACTTGCTATTTTACGACATCACCGCTAAATAATCACCTTATATACTCTACCTATTAAACTAGAAAACATAAAAATAAAGATAAAAAGTAATCATTTTAATCCTAAAAACTTGAATTAAATAAATTTTAATCCAATTCAGAAAACTGAATTCATTGAAAACTCCCTACCATAATGTTTATCTTCCCTGAGAATAATCATTGAAAATATTTGATAAATGAATATGACCACTAAGATCTTAATATATATCCCATTATTAAATAATGACACAATCAACACTAAAAAATGATGAAAAAATATTTCACTTGATTTTACATCATTTAAATTCACATGTTATTCTTCCTCAAGTTACCACTCTAATGAGACATTACATTAGTATTTTTACTATTAAAGTATCTATATAAAATTGGATACTCTATTATATTTACTCCTTAAAATGAATCCATCTTATATTTATAGTCTCCCATAACTGGTCCTTTACCTACACTATACCAATATAAGATAATTCTAATATCATTATAAAAAGTCCAATTAACTCTCCCCACTTAAAACATAGAACAATACTAATAATTATTTCAATCAATTTAAATTTAATGAAAATATATAATGACTGAGATTACCCATATCAAATTCAATTTACAAAATAATAGAGTTAAAATTAAATGAAAAAGTTGAATTCTTTGAAAAAATTCATCATAACATCCCAGAAACTCACTCAAGAGAGAATGAACAACCATTCTCTCAATGTGGTATATATCCACTCATTCCCTAGATCTTAACTGATGTTTTCCAAAATCCATCATCATTTATACTGAAGAAACCATTATAACAACAAGAATAAATTATACCACATTAATCTATGACATGGATTAACAATACCCAAAATAAATACCACCAATTGAATGAATAGTTTGTCATTGGTTAAATTATCCTTTAATAGTTTTTAAATTGAACCAAATTATAACCCATTATATAATTTTATAATTAATTAAGGACTCAGTCCACAAATCACATAAAATTCACTTCTGTAACACTCATATTAATTAAATATATTTTATTCAACAAAACAAAATCACTTATTTCATCATGATTTCTCATCGACAACACCCATTTGATTCCATGATTCATGATATGTGTAAAATATAAAGAAAATAATGGTTTATTTTAAATATAATTTAGGAGTGTTTGAAATTTAATTAGTTTTATTACAAGTTATTCATTATGTAATTTTTAATATTAGTTTTATAACTTATTTTACTTTTACCATTTCAATTTATTAATTTTTATAGTTTTAATTTTAGTTATAAATTTTTAAGAATTTTTAATCAATTATTTTATATGTTTCAAGAAACTATTATTCCATTAATAATGGTTCATCCTAACTAAATAATTAAATGAACACCCAATAGGATATTCAGTTAACATAATCCATTTATCCATTAAATTTTAAATATATTAACTTCTTTATCAAAATTAACATTATATTTATGAAAACTTGATCACCACAAGAAAAACAATTATTCAATAACATTATAATGTCACATTTAACATTTCATTTTAATATGATTTTAAAAAATATATCCACATCATGTTTAAAAAAGGCCCATTAATAAATAAGTAATATGATAAATATACAACCTAAGATACATAATTTTAAACCATCTTATTCACATTCAATCCAATGACACTAGAATTAAAACCCTTGAATAAAAATTTAACTTTCATTCTGATTTTTTAAAAATAATATTATTCTATTTATAATCATCATGGTCAAAACATGTTTTAAATATTTATCCATGAAAATTGAGAAATTATCATAATAAATAATAATGAATTATTCTACATATTTATACTTGATTTACATTTAAACACACTTACTATGTAATATCATCGAATCCATCAAAATTATAATCATAACCCCATGTTAGTTACACATAAACCATTTATTTCAATTTATATCTATCAAATCATTCTGAAAATATGAATTCAACTCATTTAATTATACAACAAGAATTTGATAGACTTTTAATTTAAGCAACCTTATTTCAAATCCATCATCTTTAAGTTACCAAAATATACACATTTTCCATTTTAAAACATAAATGTTAAACCATTTACATTACCCTTTGACATATTTCATGTAATATTTGGGTTTGTTTTGGTGGTTTTTCTTTCATCCGTGTCACCAGTAATGACGATTCGTTTGATGCTGGTGTTTCTAATCACAACCTATAGAATTTTGGTTTTAGTGGTTCTGTTAATGATGGATGGAATCGTTATTAGTTTGGTGAAGTCTTTGTCCATAATGTGAAAATTTCGATGCCTAGTCATGGATCTGATGCATTTGCTGTTAATGATGGTGGAATCTATTTATTTTGAGGTGGAACCCTATAAGGGAGGAGGTTCCTGTGTAGGTTCGGTTCACTATCAAGTCTTTAATCCACTCAAACTCTACCCTGAATCCAAAGTCCATTCCCCCCCTTCCAAGTCAGTATAGTAAAATGTATCTGAAAAATGTGTTGGAAGGTGCTGTTTGAGCAGATGATGGATTTCCTAGAGGCACCACTGGCATGAGATTCTTCTTCATCGACTCTATTTCTAGTGGTCAACAGGTTTCTACTACAGTTATCATTTTTTGGGTTCTAGAAGGTGTTTTTCTTGTGATGGTTTAGTCTAGTTTGATGGAGTAGATGGATAACGTTATGGTTTTTGGTTGTTGGTGTAGTTGGTTTCAACCACTAGTACGCTGATGATGGGGATGAGAAGATGATGATAAAGACCTATTGATGGGGATGATATCATGGTGGACATTATAGACTCGACATGAATTACCTCGATGAAGGAGGTGGATCACAACTCAGAAACTCCTGGCCCAAGGTGGTTGGTAGTTCTTCAATTGAGGTAAAATTTCAAATTTTGAATTCATAAATTTGGTTGATTTCACTTTAAATTTTGAATTATTATTCTCACTAGATATTTTTGAATTTTAGAAAATGTGGTATTACTATATTTGATATTTGTAAAGTGAAAATCCCACGAAACCTCAAAGTGTATTTTTGAAAATAAAAAAATGGATTAGAGGATATATAGAAATTGGGTATACAATCATTGGGTATATAGTTATTCAGTGTGACCAATATTTATCTGTTGTAAATAACAATTATGTAGAGGATTATATTTTTATGAACCCTTACCTTTTCATTTATTAGGTGATGAGGTGGTCTAGAGAGTGTTTGGTGGTAGTCTCGGGGTTAAATAAAATAAGGTGTTACTAGATTTGAGATTTTAGTTGGAAGAGATGAGCCACGACATGATAATATTAATTGTGCTTTGATTGGTCAGTTGGAAAGTTTTGTTGAGGTGTCTATATGTGTCATGGAATGAGGTGTATGTTATTTTAGTTTAGTGATGTGTTGTCTCAAGCTAGAATATTGGTCACTACATGGTTAGTCTAGTCATAGAATGAAATATCTCCAAGTTATCATTATGTATGAAATTATTATTTTTTCAAAATTATAAAACCTTATAAATGGAATTGAAATCATACATATTGATTTTTCTACATTTTCATCATTGTTTAAAGTATTCTTGTTGCATCATAATGGACAAGTAGTCTAGTTAATTGGTCCTGTATCTCTGATATTTGTTTTATTGTGGTGTATAAGTTGTGTTGTGCACCTATTCTGGGGTCGATTGGGTTGAGTGAGAGGATTGGTAATTAATAGAATGAAATATAGGTATTTGAACATTACAGTGTGACACCCGTAGTCACATGACAAAACTCCTTGTTCTAATCTAAGAAATTTTCATTGATCATAAGTGAAAATAGAAACCTCTTGGGAAGATCATGTCACGATCACTAGATCATGGCTCGTCAAGGTGTGATGAATCCATATCTTTATATAGTGAAAATGTTTCTATGTTTTTATATAAATTTAGATTCATATTGAATTTTTTATATTTATTCTTTCTCCTATCAAACCGTTGGTAGTTATGGGATAATTTCTAATGAACTGAGGCCTTTATTATTAATCCACAGGTTTTTACTTTTTTCAATGAATACTATTGATCCAATATAACTATCTATTCACCTCTCTTTTTTGTTCTTCTCCCATTATTATAAACACGTCTTAGTAGTTATATCTTATCTATACCATGGGTTCTTTATCAATTATTTATGGAGTATACAATATGTGATGATAATTAATATTTTATAAGTTTATCATAAGGTTTTGTGTTATTTACTTTCTTTCTTATCCTATTCTAGTTCATAGACCATTGAAGCCTTGTATTAATATAAAAGTTTCAATACTTATCCTATTTGATTATGATTATATGTGGGATTTGAATGATTTGGTTTACAATGGATAAATATATGATATTTTCCTAAAAAAGATAATAATAAAAAATTAAAAATTAGAATGGATGGTTTTGTAGTTTCACATGAAATTATAAAATTATTCAAGTTGTTAATTCATGATAATTTGTAGATAGTGTGGAGATGTAATAATTATATTATCATTTCTTCCTTGCATATTATATATAATGATTTTTTTAAACAACTTAAAGAAGTTAAGATAAGATGGTCAATAAACTATACCTACATCGAAGTTGTCATTATTTCTTAAAAATTCATAACATGATTGAGAAATGTCTTAAAGATATTATATGGATTATTATTATCGATATTAGTTAGTGTTATATTAGTTTTTTTTCTCACTAAAAACTGTATTTTATTAATTTAATTATTTAAGATAGTAAAGAAGGATTATTATTATATGAATTAATTCAAGTGGCCAGCTAAATTTGGTCCTTTATTGTTATAAAATGTAATGTATTTATTAAGTCTGTATTGATTTATGATTGACATTATTGCCACTAATATTAATATTTATTTCCATACATATATATTTATTAAAATATTATATCCCTTTCTATGTTTGAATTGTAACCCAATTCTTAATTGGTTGGAATGCGAGGATGGAGCTGTGTTGTGATGTTGTTGTGGTGGTGGATTTATATAGTTAATGGTGGGATAATATGGATGGTGTATAAAGTTGTTAAGGATAATGCCAAGATAGTTGGGATTAGTTGGGATCTAGGATTTGTTTCTATTTTCTTACTATATGATGTTGTTTTCTTATTCTATTTCAACTATATCCTCCCTTTAATTAGGAATAGTGATTTCTTAGTGGATGAGATTATGAAAGTGTAACTAATTAATGTGATAATTAAGGTGACTGGTTTTTGATGTGTTTACTGATGACTTGGTAAAAAGAAATATTAATACTAAAATAAATTACTAATGAAAATTGTGGAATATTGATATATATTAATGATAGTCTATAGATTGAGTAAATAATTAAAGGGAAAGGTTATGAAAATAATAATTATGATTTATAATTAAAATAACCATGGTTTTAGATGGTTAATATAAGTACTAAACCAAAATTTATGAAGGAGTGTTTTAAAATGGTTGGTATTTGATTAATAATAGTTTATTAGTGATAGTATTGAACCTTTATTCTTGTGTTCTTAGAAATGTATTATCTTATTAGTCCATAGTGATGTAAGTTAGGTTGTCATGTGGGGAACTGGTTATTATTAAATTCTTAGATATGATATTTTCCCTCAGAATGGTTTTGTTTTATAATGTTAATTATATTATATTATTTCTCACACTCCATCAATCGATTCAGGTTACATGACCAACACCCGCGTTTGACCTAGGGTTCTTATTGTTTTTCCAACATATAATATTTGAGGGTAAGAATGGCTAACTACTCCCCTTACCACACTCTATATTCCATGCATAGTATGTTATGTGGGAATATCTGAGATATGATAGATTAGATTTAAAGTATGTATTCCCATATGGACTATAGTGGTCCATGGTTATTGTATACATATATAATCAGGCCATGTAATCTTAAGCTTACAATGTATAATGTATCATGGATATAATGAATTATGGTTATTACAATTGTATTTATACACAAGATATAATGTATTAAGGTATAATTTGTATTTATATAGGTGCTAATAGATCTCAGTCTTACTATGTGTTTATGGGGGATATTATAGTGATGTGAATGTGATGTGTGGTGGTAGCAATGATTATGTGGGTATGGTTGTGATGTGTTTTCAGGGATGTGTAGTATGACTTATAGAGGGGATTGAAGCACCATAATATAAGATATTGGGGTTTAGAGTTACTGGTTTAGGTGGGAAGTTGAAGAATGGTACCTTTCTTCTATAGAGGCTTTTTATATTATATTTATTACTTTTATTCATATTGGTTAAGTGAGTCTTGGTGAGGATGGGAGTATAGTTAACCCAATTTTAGTAACAAGTTGATTACACTAATTTTTTATTGGATGTTTAATATACTTATTATATATTTTCACAAGATATTTTGGGGATAGTATACCAATGTGGCCACACCCATATATATATATATAGATATTTTTCAAGTATTTAGAAGGGGTCTGTGGAGCAAGTAATTCAATAATAGATCATAGAGGTTGGTTAAGGTTTTATGGAGTTTCTAAGAATTTCACTAGGCATTTATAATGGTATTTCCCCTTTTTGTTATTGTATTTTATGACATTACTTGTTTTTTAAACAGTTTATTTATTATTATAGAGTAGATTAGTGGATTAGGTATCTTATTATAAGAAATTTTAGGGTAATAACTCCCATGTGTTCATGTTATATACCCTCAGTGCTAGTTTTCAACATATGGCCTATTGGAACTAGGATTTAGGGATCACTCTTGGATTTACTACCAAACAATGAGGGGAAAAAGTGTATGTGGGTTATGAAAAATTTTAATCAAAGCTTTTGGTTAAGAGATAATATGAAGCTTAGGGATAATCACTAGTGATGATTTCATATGTTGGTAGGGAAATAATACCAATTAAACTTAGTACATGATGTAAGTAATAGAGAACCACTCAGAAATATGTGATTAGGGACCCTTATAATCCAATGAAAGGACCTTATATTTACTAATTATACATGGTGAAGTGATACTACTTGAAGGGTAGAGATGCAGGTAAGGGTTCCCATCATGATTTTCTTAGCCTATGATTGAATTAGGTAGATGATGGGATATATAATGAATCATAATTAATTAATCTTAAGGATTCCATATTCTAGGTTTAGGAAGTCCCTAATGTTTTGCTATTTTATAGGGATGGATCTTGGTTGATATTACTGTCAGGCTTGTTTTGGTTAGGTTTAGTATGATGTATTAGTGTATAATCAAATATTTGTGGATGATGAAGATGATTCATGAAGGAATAATCTTCACGAGTTCCATCATAAAGTATTTTAGAAGAACGCGGGATCTATTTTTGATCAAGAGACTGAGGAATAGTTGGAGGTAGTGGAGATCACTTTCAATTTAATCTATAATTGGAGGGAGAACTAAATTATAATTTATATATATATATATATATTAGAAATATCTATATATCAATATTGGATTTTATTCCTTAGAAATATCAAGGTGACCAAAGTTTTATGGGAGAAGTTTCAGGATTAGATTCATGAAGAGTTCCTTTCTTAGACCATAAATGTAATGCATTATATTCACTAGGGGAGTTATATAGGGTAGGTGTTACACCTTGACCAATGTTACCTTTTTATTTTTGTTTATTTATTGGTGCTTGGTCTTTTGGTTGATTCTCAGGTTGAGTTTTTGGTGAGAATTTTTAGTTTGAGAGATTTTGGGTAGTTTTATGGACCTATGAATGGTCTGAGAATGGTTTGGAAAAATCATGCAAGGATAAGGAGAAAATGTGAAGCCTCTATGTGGTGTCAGTTACAAGGAACATGATTTGTGAATGGTTAGTTGAAACCATGCGGAAAGCATGTGGGAGGTTATGTCATTTTAAAAAACCTAGTTGTACGATCGACATACGGTTTCCCAAACCATACAACGAACCCATACACTTGTTCCTTATTTACAGTAGGGTACACAAAATTGGTGTATAATATTCAAGACAATGTGGCCAAACCATGCAGTCTACCTAGAGGTTTTAAAAGAAAAAAAACAAAACAAAAAGAAAATGTTTTAATAAAAATATTATTATTATTATTACGATGATGATGATGGTTATTATTATTTAGCTTATTAATATTATTGTTATTAAAAAACATACAAAAGGGGAACCCTCCCCCTTAACCACATGTGAAACCCTATCCCCCTCCCCTCCCCCTCTCGTGCGATGCCTCCTTACCTTTCCCCTTCCCTATGCGTTGTGACCCTTGATCAAAGGAGGGTTGGCCTCACCTCTTCTCCCTCCATTGGGCTGATTCTGCTCCTATTTTCTTGTATAATCTCATCCTATGAGTTCCTACTCCCACTTTACTCATTTTCTTAGTTTTATTCTCACTCATTTGGTCCACATGACCTTGCTAAAACCTAATCCAATTTTGGGTTTTACTTTTGCCGGTTCTTGATTCCTATGGCTCATGGTGATTGATTAAGGCTATAACTACCCTCGGTGGTAGTAGGCAGAGGGTTCACAATCAGTTTTGGGTAAGGGTTCTTCCAATATTTAACTTTGGTTGATTTTAATTTATGTATTTTATGGTTTTTGAGTTTTCAATGTTTTTATAGAGTGGTTTGGACCTCATTGCGGTGGTTTCCGGTTTCCATTTGGAAAGGTGACTTACATGTGTATGCATAGGTAGAAATATACACATATAAGTTCCCCCATATATATATATATTCACTCATGGAGGTATGAATACATATATATTGGGGATAGGTGTGCTTATATATATGATGCAATGAGTGTAAGGAAAATGGGTATATGCAAGTGTAATAATATATGTAGGGACCCCCTTGTACATATTTGGCCATGAAAATGTGTACATAGGGGATATGTGTCCTTATATATATGAGAAGGTTTATATGTGTGAAAGATTAAAAGGGAAGACTTGTGTTATCATCATTAAAGTCATTGAGTCTCAGGGTGTTTCATCTTAATTCTCTTCCCTTTGAGGTAGGTTCCCTTATGCATTGTCCTTTTAATTTAGTGAATCATTTATTTCTTGTATTTCACACCATGTTTTTGTACAAAATAGTGTTATAGAGTTATTAGAATATTTTTGTTGATATGGAATGAAGTGTTTTCCTCCTTGCATTGGATTGTATGAAATTGTTTTTACAAACTCTTATACACCAAGTGTTCAAAAATATGTCCAGTTGGACTTTGTAAGTAAATTTTGGTTCATGAACTGAAAATTACTTTTTTATTTTCAAAAACTTTTATGGGGAAGTGGGAAATCATGTTAGTAAAAAATATAGAGCATCAAAAATAAAATGATATAGATAAAACATTAAAATCAATTTTAAGTCTATTAGACACATTATTCTTAAATAGTTTCTAGAGAAGTTCATTTACCTATGAATCCAGGTCATCTTTGATAAGGTCATCAAACCAAAATGATAACTTCTCCCATGTATGTATGAATTCATCTATGTTTAACTTCTACTCATTAAAAAATCTTTCCAAAATATGATCTTTCTTGTCGATCCACTATGTCTTCACCTTGTTAGTGTCCACACGAAGAGTTATCTCAGACATCTTATCACAATACTCTTTTAAGGACTTGAATGGAATCAATTTCTCCAACATTTCTTCCTCAGAATGGATAATAATTTCCTATATCTCCCCTTCACACTGCTATCTAGTAGGGTATTTTGAATCCTTCACCAGTGCTATATCCTCGAAGTGTAGTTTTATATCCCATAGATGAACCTCCACCTCTCATCCTCATCCCCCAAAGGGTTTTCCAAAACGTCTGAGCTACCCTATACCTTTGAAACCTCCTAGCCATGTTATAGAGACCCAGAGTCTCTAAATTGCTAGAACTCTTCACCTTCCACTATCTAGACATCATGTTCCTTGTATTTACCACCTTTTTGGCTAACCATGTCTCCATTAGCCTAGTGAGATATAAGTATTCTTTTCACCCCTTTGGTTTCGGCTTCTTAGAAACAATGTAGCACCCTGGGTTCCTGTTTGATTTACTTTTATTCTTCATCCTTGAACTGTGTAGGCCTTTACTGATCTCTCCTATAAAATTTTCATATGAGGATTTTCCTTCTCCATTAGAATCGTCTTCTGTGTGACAGAAGGGGTTTCATTCAACCCCTCTATCAGAACAAAAACGCTCAAACTGGGTGTTCAAATTGATACAGGCCAGGGTATTCCTCAGATTAGATCCCTATTTGGGATGTAGATTCATGATTTCTCTAAGAATAGGTGCCTACCAATCTAGAAAATCCATATAAATTACATCACCAGATTGATGGATCACCTTTTCATGGATGTTACTACTTCCTCTATGCACAACCATAGTGTAGGTGCATGATCTTGGGAACACATCACCCTTAGAAATTAAAATCTTAGCTCTAACTAGATCCACTGGAGCTTGATATTTATCCTGATCATATCCAGATTAACATATTCCATTGCATTTGGTTGTGCATCCCTTGAAATCATAGTGACACCTGGAGGACTTTCCAGGTCTCTTCTCAGTCTGTTAAAAATCTCAATTACACTCGGCTTAGGAGGTAATAACTTAGCTTGATTTTTCTTCACTGATTCACTCAAACATATAGTAACAACATTCTTACAAGTATATCGAATAGATATTTCACTACCATCAATAAACCTATAATCGTTCATATCCAGACTCTTGCCACAATTGCCAAAAGAAATACCCATGGCCTTATTTCCTTCAGAGTTAGGATGTGTCAACTCATTCCTTAAATGAAAATCATGTGGTGAGTGTACCAAATGAGAACACAATGAGTAGTAGTTTCACAAATCCCCGAAAACCGCTTTTTGATGTAATCTGAGTTCTTCATCCACCTTAATCTAGATAGAATCCACAAGAGGCTTAGAAACATCAATTTACATTAAAATGCGAGGGGAAATGGTTTGGAACATGGATAAAGAGTGGTTATCAAATTCTAAAAAACATCTAATGAGATTTCCTAACATTCAGAGGATATAAGGGTTTTGAATGGGAAGGGGTAAAATTGGTAAACTTACCAAAATATCCATAGTCAGAGGATCCTGATTCGAGTGAAATTCATAGCACCATATGAAAAGAGAGAAGTGACATCCCTCACATGATCACTGGCCCTTAGATCAAGATATAAAGAGATCATACTCATTATTGAAATGAATAAGGAAGTGGAAAGGATCTAGAAACCCGACGGTGACTCGCTCCTTCAAGCAGGGGATATCTCCAAACGAAACGAGCAAATAGGGAGAGGCCAAAGAGGGCCGACGTATCATAGAATTCATAGAGGGATATGGGAAGCGATGGGGACATTAGGTGAAGAGAGGGGAATTTTGGGCCATGGAGGATATTGGGAAAATCAAGGAGAAAGGAATAGTTTGTAAAGGGAGAAAAGGAAAGAGGTGTTTGACCCCTCCGTGGAGAAGAGATGGTAGCCGGAGTGGCCATCATCACCACCCATATCTAGATGAACGACACCCTCTAGGGTTTAGATCAAATAAATTTTGGTTCCTAAAGTATGGGTTTGGATTGGGAAATGTGTTTTTGTTTATATATGGTTTGTTACTCAAAGAATGGAAGCAGTTCGATTGGAACTTTTTAATCAAAGGTTATTTTTGTAAAAATTATTTTGGAGTGTAACTCTTGCCTTATTTTATCTTAATGGGTTTGAGAGGTCCTTGGCATGGGGATTCCCTTATGTGTTGATAGTTTAAAGGTAATGGAATACTCCTTGGGGTGATTTTTTGTTTTGTATCTTATGATTGTGATTTGTGTGTGTTTGGTTTATTTGAAACACCCCCAATTTTGACATGACATGCTGACCTAGAATAGCTATCAGTTTATTTGAGAATTTTTTCTGCACTATTTTAGATTACACGCTAGCTAGTGTCACTTAGTATAGAACTTTCTCTGCATTGGTATTGTACCCCTTGGTTAGGCCAGGTAGGGTAAGACCGAGCATTTGGGTGGGTTTATGGCATCAAGTTAAGTTTTCCTAAAATATGAATCAAGTTTTATTTTGTTCTAGATTATCCATTGAGATCATATGTTTTCCTATATTCTCCAACACTTATTTTCCTATTTCTGATGATTTAGGTGCCTTGTTTGGTTGGTTAATCAAGTGTGGTATTTTTCCATTTCCCTTATTGTGTGATCACTACTCCTAATTTTTAGTATGGTGGAATTATTTTTTAAAAGTGATGATTTGGTTTTTAAATGTTTTATGGAAAATTATTTTGAGAATGTTTTACACTAGTATTCACCTTTTTGAATAAAAACATAGTTTTCTTACATCCCATATTTTTCTCTAAAATGTTAAAGCCTCGATCTTATAAAAAGTAAACCAATTTTTTTTGGAAAGGGAAATGGACTAAGATTTGTTTATTTAAAGGAAATACATTAAAAACCTATGTTTATATATTTTATTTAAAACATGAAATTTAGAGATCTTTTATTTAAAAGAAATGAGATTGGAATATATTGTTTGGGAATTCCTAATGAGTTTTAATACTCATTCCTATAGTTTTATATTTGTTTTTATATTTTAGTGATGCTTCCAACATAGACTCAATTGTTGTGGTGTGATGTTGGTTTAGTGGTCGGTGGTGATCCACATGTTCACATGGAGGTATGTGTGGTTTTCACTTCTTTCCATTGCTAGAGGTTATTTTTATTATTTATTTATTTTTTTCTTGGGGTAAATCATTCCAAATTTCATTATCTTTGATTCTCGAAACTAGTTTCTAGACCAGGAGGATCAGGAACACCTCTTGGGCCTTATTGCGGCCCAGATCGGGTGACCGGTTTGGGATTAACCCAGGTTGGTTCATGAAAAAATCGCATCATAGAAGACCCTTTCTTATTTGGGGCATCAGGTAGACTGGATATAGGAATTTTAGGAATTGAGTAGTTGGTGCACAAAAACCATCATGAACTCTTGCTCATTCCAAGCCTCAAGTTACTTGGGATAGTTTGGGATTTAGTCTTTAACTAGCTTCGCGTAGATGGAGAATGAAAAAGGAAGTGAGTCAGTGTTGTATAATGACTCACATAGAGTAGTGAACTATGTGAAGACTGGGTTCATAGTTTAGGATACTTCTAGTGGTTGGTTATTGATTGGGGAATGGTATCCAAAACCATGTTTTCTAGTTATGCATGGACACAATTTCACTATTCCAGTAGTTTTGGTGTGAGTTTTTCTTGGTTTGATTTTATTTACTGTGAGTGGATTTTGAAATGAAAGTGATTTTAGGACATGGGTAAGGAATTTAAAAGAGGCTCGTATTTTGAAAAGAAAAATAGTTTTTTGGAAAAGGGGGTTTCCAAATGAAAATGATTTTAAGGAACTTGGTTTTATTTAAAGAGTGGGATTGGGTGTTTAAAATTAGCTCTGAAAAGGGGATTTCTATAATAGGAAAGTGGATTTGGAGAAAGATAGATTTAGAACATTGAATGGTTTTGATTTTAAAACAGGGAATTGGTTTCGAAAATGGGTGAATTTAGAGAAAACAAGTGATTTAAGAACAAGGTTTTGATTTTTCTTTATGATCATTTGAGTTGTGTTCTTGGTTATTTGGTTTATATGCCTTTTTTTGTAGGATTTTTATGCCACCTAGAAAGAAACAGAAGGTTTCCAGTAATTTTTTTCAAGTCCTTAGTCTTTCCCATACTCCCATTGGAGTGGTGGAATCGAGTTATTCTCAAAGGTTTCCAGTTTTCCATGGTGATCATGGTCTGTTAGAGGCTGCAGAGTGGCTTGGGGAAGTTGGAAGTGTTTTTAGGTCTTTGATAACTCCCAAATCCATGAGGGTGTGGGCTATTTTGGGTTCATATGAGGGTCTAGGTTTGAATCGGTGGAAGGTGATCATCCCACAATCATTACAAGATGAGATGTATTTGTAATTATTTAAGACCACTTTTATCTAATGGTTAATAACTGAGGTGGTGAAGGTGAGGAAAGTGGAGGATCTCATGATAGTTCAACATGGTCAATGGATAATGAGGGCCTTTATTGTATACTTTAATGAGCTAGTTTCCTTCTCCCTGGAGGTAGCATATAAGGATTATATGGAGGATCCTTTTTTCTTCTAGGGTCTTCACCTAGAGATTAAGGATCAAGTTCTCTCATCCAGGGAATTTTTATTTGGGAAGTTGGTAGATGAGGCATTTCTAGCCAAGTTGTTTCATAAAGAAAATAATGTAGATATTGGAAATACAATATCTTTTGGCACTCATGAAGGTTCCCCATCAGGTGAAGAGTGTGTACCAATGGAAATATTCATTGAATATTCTCTTTTTTCAGTTCATGTTTATAGTCATTTCGACCACTTTCTTATGTGTTTCTATAGTGTTCAATTTAGGAATTTGAATTTATCTTACTATAAATTTTCAAAGGTTTGTAGATGATGAGGTCATTTGGGTCATTTGGAGTATTTTTTCAAGATAAATCTCTATAATGGAAAGTCTCAATCAGAGGATGTCAGCTTCTAACTGTGGGGTAGTGGATGCTTCAAGACATCAAGGCTCTAGCTATAGGCCCTAGAGTTAATATTTTATCACAGTAAAAAATCAGTGGGTGTGGGGGACCTTGTCCAAAATTTTGTCTCCAATGTTTTATTGGGGATAGTTTAAGTTTAAAGGTTGTATTTATCCTCGTTTTTTTAAGTTTATTTTTTATTATAAAAAAATTAGTGGCCTCATTCTTTGGGAATTCCAGTGGTTGTACCTTTTCGGATGGGAATATCTCACCAGTTATTCTCCTTGAATGGTTGTATCCTTGTGGATTGTTTTTAGTTTTGAGTTGTGGTTTTTTTAGATATTATTTCATCTTATATATAATATGAATCATGGTTTGTTTCAATACTAACTTTGGGGTTTCTTTCTTTGGGGCCCCCTTGTGGTGGGGGTTGGTCCATGTTGGGGGTTTTAATTTTGGTTTGTGTTGGTAGTTCCAGAGTTGTCCCGCATTGGGAGTTTCAATGTTGACCTTGATATTTAGGTTTTTACAGTGGGGAGAACCCTAATATTTTCCCCATGGTTTCTCCTATTATTATTATCTTTAGATCTAGTTGGGTGTGACTTGTCGAGTTAAAAGGGAACACCAAGGTTCATGGTTTCGTTTGGTCTCGTGTAGTTTTAGGTTCTGGTTTTATTCTTCATTCAGATGGGTGACTTTCTAGGGGTAGAATGTTTTTTGATGGAGGTAATTTTCACACTCCAACCACATTTACCTTTTTAAATTTGTTAATTTCTTGGTTCTTGGTATTTTGGATGAGGTTTGGGTTGAGTTTCTAGTGAGAGTTTTGAGTTTTTGGGATTTTGGGTTGTTGTTTTGGCACTTTGCATGGTCTACTCATGGTTTATATCAAACTATGTGAGGAAAAGGAGAAATCATGCGACATATTTGTGGTTTTAGGGAAAAGTTTAATGACTTGTGCATGGTTATTTGAAACCACATGATAATCATGATGGATGTTTTTTCATTTTGATATAACAAAGTTGCACATTCGACACACTATTTCCTAAACCATATGGTCAGCCTGTGTGGGTGTCCCTTCCTTCCAATAGGGTGAAAACGTTTGTCACATGGTCTAGAATACCATGTCACCAAACCATGTGGTCTTCCCAAGGGTTATAAAAATTAAAAAATAAATTTTTTTTAACAACAACAACAACAACACTATTATTAAAACCACAACTAAAGGGGAGAACTACCCATTACCCATGTGGGAATCCTCCTCCACATATACCTATTGTGTGATTCCCCCTCCCCTTTCCCCTTCCCTATGCATCATGACCCTCAAACTAAGGATTCTTGACCTCACCTCTCCTCCCTCCATTGGGCTGATTATGCTCCTATTTTCTATGCTATCTCCTCTAGTGAGTTCCTTATCCCCTATTCCTACTTCTTTTCATTTTTTTAGTCTCCCATAGGTGGTACGTGTGACCTAGATGAACCCTAATATGATTTTTGATTTTCCATTTGTTGGTTCTTGGTTCCTAAGGCTCATGGGGCTTGATTAATGCTAGTTCAAGACTAAATGGTTATAAGAAGAGCGTGAAATATCAGTTTTGGGTAAGAAAAATGGGTATGTGCAAGGGTAATCATATATATATATATATATATATATATATATATCCACTCATGGAGGTTTGAATATATATATTGGGGATATGTGTGCTTATGTATATATATATATGAAAAATGCACAAAGGTATTAGAAAATGGGTATATGCAAGGGTAATCATATATGTAGGGACCCCCTTTTAAATATTTTTCCATAAAAATGTCTACATAGGTCCTAGGTGTCCTGATATATATGTGAAGGTGAATATGTGTGAAATAGGTAAATAGAATATTCATGTTTTCATTGTCAAATTCATCGAGTTACGGGGTGTTTCATCTTAATTATCTTCCCATTGAGGTAGGTTCCCTTATGGATTGGCCCTTAAATTTAAAGAATCGTTGATTTCTTATATTCTACACCATGTTTTTATACAAAATAGTGATATATAATTCTTAAAATAATTGTTTGATATGATATGAAGTGTTTTCCTCCTTGAATTGGATTGTATGAATTTTTTACAAACTCTCTCACACCAAGTGTTTGACAATATGCCTGGTTTTCCTTTATACGTAAATTATAGTTCCTAATGCATGGTTTTGGATATGTAAATATTTTTTTTTCTAAATGGTTTGATACTCAAAGAATGGAAGAGGACCGATTAGAACTTTTAAATCAAAGGCTATTTTCGTAAAACACCTCTTGGGGTGTGCCTTTTTTCAAGTTTGATGCTAATGGTATTGGGAGGTACTTTTCATGGGACTTCTCTCATGTATTAATGTTTTGAAGGAAAGGGGATTCTCCTTGGGGTGATTTGGGTGTGATGTTTGGTTATGTGGATTATACTTGTAATTTTTATGTGGTTTGTTTGTTTAGAAAACCCCCACTTTTGACATGACATGGGAACCTAACATAGCTAATGAATTTTCCAATAATTTTTGTTGCACTAGTTTAGATTACGCATTGGCTAATGGACCTTTGTATGGACCTTACTATTATTTTGGATTGTGAACCTCATTTAGGCTAGGTTGGGAAAGACCGAGCATTTGGACGGGTTGATGGCATTGGGTTAGGTGTGCTTATGGTATGAATCAGGTTTCAGTATGTTCTAGATTATCCACTAAGCTACTAGGTTTTCCCATGTTCAGTGAAACTTATTTTTATATGGTGAATGATTTAGGTTCCTTGTTTTTTTGGTTACTCATGTGTGATATTTTTACATTTCCCATGTTGAGTGATTATTTCTCCTAATTTCCTATACAGTGTACTTCTTTGTTAAAAGTGATGATTTGGTTTTCGAATATTTTATGGAAAATTATTTTGAAAATGTTTTACACCCATTTCCCTTATTGAATAAAAACATCATTTTTTTTACTTCCCCTATTTTTCTATATAAATGTAAAGCCTCCATCCTATAAAAAGGAAGCATGTTTTTAAATGAAAATGGAAATGAATTATTATTTTTTTATTTAAAGTAAATTTATGAAAAAAACTATGTTTATATATTGTATTTCATACTTGAAATTGATGTATCTTTTATTTAGAGGAAATTAAATGGGAATAAATTGTTTGTTCACACCTATTGGCTTTTAATATTGACGACTATAGTTCTATATTTTTTTAGCTTCTGGTGTTACTTCCAGCTTGGACTCTATCATTGTGGTCTGACATTGGTTTAGTGGTCAGTGATAACCTATAGGGTCACATGGAGGTTTGTGTGGTTTTTATTTCTTTCCACTACTAGTAGTTATTTTTGTTATTCATTTTATATTTATTTATTTATTATATTTGAATAAATCATTCCCAATTACTTTATCTTTGATTACCAACACTATTTTCCATCCTAGGAGGATCGGGAATGCCTCTTGGGCCTTGATGCGGGCTGACTCAGGTGACTAGTTTACAGTTTACCTGGGATGGTTCATGATAGTAGGAGTTTGATATTTAGTTTCATAACATCCTATGTTCTTCTTCATATATCCTACAAAATAAAGAATATAGAGAGAAATATTTCAAGGAGTCTTTGTGTATTTAGATCTATTTTTAGATCACCCCATTCACATTATTGACTTTCCTTAAGGTATTGGTAAATGCTTTTGTTATCAAAAAGTTTTTTCCTTGGAATGGATTATCATGGTAGGAAATTTATTTTGGACTTCTCAAGGAAATAATCTTTGATAAGTGGTTCTCAATTTCATGGTGCATCAAGGTTTTAAAAAATAAAGAGATAGTTTTAACTACCTTCATTTAATTTATAAAGATCTACAAATTCTCTAACTTCTACCAATATATCATATAACATTTATTTATCTTATATAGGCCATAGA
The DNA here is from genome assembly GCA_963277665.1 of Viscum album. Classification (NCBI taxonomy): domain Eukaryota; kingdom Viridiplantae; phylum Streptophyta; class Magnoliopsida; order Santalales; family Viscaceae; genus Viscum; species Viscum album. The sequence goes on from OY728140.1 coordinate 315,120,261, forward strand.
AATTATAATATTTAGTGTATAACCTTACTTGGAAGTTAGAATCGATTTATTAGGCCACTTCTAGGTTATTAATTTCAGAAGTATCCTCCATGGTAGTAGAAACAATATAAATTTTCTTTGAAATTTGATCAATAGATATCATATATGGTTATTAGAGGACATCCTGATAATTTCCCTCAACACTAGTGACATAGGGTAGAGCATGACCATGGATGTAGTCAACTTTAGTTATAGTGATGCCAGGGAGTTGGGTTAAGCTGTATTTTATGGAATCCTCGAATAATTTATGATATTGCATTAGCGATTGGAATTTCAATTAAAATGGACAAAGAAACTACAATTTGCAGGTATGGTCATTATGCTAGGTGCCTAGTTGAGATAGAACTCTATTCTACTTTGGTTTATAAGGTGTATTTGGCCACTGATGAAGAAGAAATCGAATTGCGAATTGAATTTGAAGGTCTCCCAAGATTCTTCTCTAATTGCAAGGTCATAAGACATGACACATCTAACTGTAGAAGGTCCATTGTATGTAAACACTACTCTCATCGTGGACATGATCTTAAATCATGCCCTAGAGTAGGGATGGAGAAAGCTGGGAAAGCTGATTCTGTTAAACAGAATCACCTTGCTAAGCATGGTAAGAAACCTGAGGTTCCTTTTCTTGGACAAGGCTTTGAGTTTCTTGTCTAGGGAAGAAAAAACTGGACTGACATGGCTGAAGAGGGATCTGACCCCTCAATTCTTCTGCCTACTATGTCTATCCAGGATGGATTTGATAATAGGGAGGGTAATTTTCATGATGTTGCTCAGAAATTTCTGGAGACCCAGATTCTGTCTGAGCCTGTTTCTTATTCTCAGGCTATCACAGGTGTCCATGGGTTTAAAGATGACACAACTACCAATCCCGGGCATTCTCTGAATGCACACTCTGGACAATCAGAGCAGTACACTTCCCCTTTTAATGTTTCTGCAAATTCTGATTTTTCTATGCTCAATGTGAATGATATTCCTATAACTTTGGGTATGATCAATGTGAATGATACTCCTGCATCTTCTGAATCAAATCAGGTGGCTATTGTGGAGGCTTCTTTTTCTACTCATGATGTGACTATTTTGGCAAAGACAGAATCCACTGTCAAGACTGCTACGGGACAACAGGTGAGTACTCCTTTGGGTGAGGCTATTTCTCACACTCCACTCTTAAGTGTTTAGGTTGTAACACAAAAAAAACAACAAGAAACAGAGCATTTGGAAGTGGTTAATAACATTGACCAGGCTTCTAATCTTGATGACATGGAAGGTGGCTCATGGAAACATGCTAGAATGTGTAGCCAAAAGAAAAATTCTAAAATAATTGAAGAAGAGAAAAAAAAAGTGGTGGCAGAGGAGGAAAGTTCAGATGAAGATATGGACTCTTTACTTCATCAAGAAAAATAATTATAAGCCTGATACAGTGGAGGGAAAGGACGTGGGCGCATTAATGTTTAACTCTAGAATGAGTTGCATGACAAATAATGGTTAATCGCTGATAAAATCAGAAAGAAGATTGGCCACACTTGAGAATTCTGGTTTTTATTTTCTTTTGAATATAGTTGTACTTGATGACTCTCCCGCTTTTGTTTTTTATATAATAATTGGGGAATCGTCCCCCACATTTCTAATAAAAAAAGTTTTCTTACTATTGAAAATGTCATTTGGAGGTTGAGCTAGCTTGTATGATGTTTGTAGATATTGTGTATGGATTTTTAGGTAACATCATCCTTGAGAAGATTCTCTATGTCAACATATACAATCATAAGATATCATCCTTTTCCTAGGCTTGATGTTTTTTAGGCTATTATTGATTTAATTATGATAAGAGTTAAATTATTCAATATTGATAGGTATATTTACATGATAATTATTTAGTGAGGACATCATATTGGTCAAAGGTGTGTTGAGTCCTAGTCTTATATGATAATAGTGATGGTGTTGAGTTTAGTAGAGTTTGAACTGATGGTTTTTCTCAAGGTTGTAGAAGAGTACCATATTGTTTTTATTAAAGAGGGTTATATGATACCCCTTGTACGTGATATCGATTTTGGGATGAAATTATATCTGAGTATATCTCTAATTACAATGTCCCCATATAGTATGGTGCCTTATGAATTTTAAGAATTATGGATTTAGATTAATTATCTTCAATAAATAGGTTTCATTCAACCTAGTGTGTCACTTTGGGTAAACTAGTCCTGTTTAAAAAGAAGGTGTATGATAGTTAGTGACTATATATTGATTATAAATACTTGAATCTGGTGATAGTGAATAAAATTTGTCCCATTAGATGGATTAATTATCTATTTAATCAGTTTAAAGTAGCTAACTAGTTCTCAAAGTTCAATTTCTAGTTAGGGTATCACCAGATGTGGGTGGAAGATGAATATGTTCTAAATACTACCTTCAGGTTCCATTATGAGAACTATAAGTTAATTAAAATTCATTTTGATGTCATTAATGTTATATTACTATTCATAGGGTTGATGATATTTGTGTTTCATGCGTTCTAAAATAATTTTTTTGTGGTGTTCATTGATGATGTCCTCATGTATTCCATATTTAATGGGGATCATGGAAATGAACTATGATTTATTTTGGACCTTATCCAACACTATATGATATTTTGGAATCAATATAAGTTTATGTTATGGATTTGGGAGGTGTATTTATTAGTTTATATCATATCATAATGAGTATTAGATATAGATCCATTAAATATCAAGGTTGTTGATTATTGGGTCACCCCAAATAATGTCATGGAGGTTGAGAGTTTTCCTAGTCTTAGGGACTATTACAAGAGGTTTTTCTTTATTTATCTCGAATTATGAATCCTATAATATCCTTGAACAAGAAGGATAAGTATTCTGTGTTGACTAACCAAGGTCAGGCAAATTTTGAGTATCTTAAGGAGAATATTTTCAGTTCTCATGTTCTCTATTTCCCAAAGGAAGGAGTTATGTTTGAGATTTTATATGATACATCACACCTTTATTGGGGTTATGTTTTGATGTAGCAAAGAGAAGTAATATTATATGGATCTTGATATTTAAAACCTCATGAATTTAACTACACTACCCATGATCTCATGATTATTGTAGTTATGTTTTACTTGATGTTGTTGTGAAAATATCTTACCAGTGAGTTAGTTTTGGTCATCACAGATCAAAAGAGTTTGACATATATCTTCTCCAAGAATGATTTAAACTTGTGAAAATATTATTGGATAGAATTTTTACAGGATTAACAAATTTATATTTCTTATACATCAGGGGATGAAGATTATTTTCTCACACACTGATCAGGAAGATACATGGTGATGTTGTTCTTGAGTATGTGGATACTTTGAGAGCGATGAAGGAGGTTGTAGTGATGTATCATGATATGAAGAAAAGTAGATAGTTTAGGTTTCGTCTTCTAGATTATAGTTCAATAATTCTTGTTGTAGTAGGTGGAGGAATCCTAGTTAGGAGATTCTAAGAAGAAAGTTTTTTAGGATCCTATTGTTTATAGGGGTTCCCTAGAAGGATGGAATGAGGATGATCATTATTAGGTATTTTAACATCCGAGGCTCCTTGTTCCCTAAATAATGTAGGAGTTGGTTCTTCATGTGTTTCAAAACATTCCTATGGTAGTTCATCCTAGTGTAGTTAATATGTATCATGCCTTAAGGGGTTATTTTTGGTTCCCAAGGATAAAGAGGTCAATTGGAGAGTTTGTATCATGTTTTTTGGTCTTCTATAAGGTGAAGGCCAAACATTACATTCCTAGTGGGTTAATATATCCACTATATTCCCCTTAGTTGAAGTGGGAAGAACTTTTGATGGATTTTATGACCAATTTACCTTGAGTCAAGGAGGATATGATGTTATCTAGGTGATTATGGACCATTTTAAAAAGTTGGTACAAATATTAGAAGTTGAGGAGTTGAGTATGGTGGATACTCCATTAAGGAATTATTTGGAGTAGATTATGAGAATCTATAAGTTTATAAGTATAATTATATCTAATTATGATCCATGTTTTACCTATTACAGATATAAAGGTCTCCAACAAACTTTTGGCTCTCAACTATGCCTCATAATGAATTTTTATCCACAGATGGATAGTTACACAGATCATACTATCCAGATTTTGGAAGACATGTTTCATGAACTATTTGTATATTTTTAACTTTTTTGGGTGAAGAACCTACTCTTGGTGAGTTTTACTATTGAAATATCTATCACTACACCATTAGTATGGACTCATTAAATGTGATTTATGGCCCAAATTTAGATATCCAACATGTTAGATCAAGGTTAGAGAGTCATTAATTCAAAAACTGGAATTGGTATAGATCACAATAGAGAAGGTATAGGTGATTCATGAGTGTTTGAAGGTATATCAAGATAAACCAAAGTATCATGATGATTAAAATAGGAGACCTATAGAGTTTCACATGGGATATGATGTATTCATAAAGGTATCTCTTCATATTGGGAATTTATGGTTTGGTTGTGGAAGTAATATATCTTCATAATTTTTTAGTCTTTCAAGATACTGGACTGCATTAGTGATTTTTTATCGATTTGTGCTTACTCAATAGATGGATTAGATCTATAACAATTTTCATTTTTCAAAGTTATTCAATACATTTTTGTGGACTTCTATGTCATTAACTGGGGTATGCTAGATGTTGAGGATTATGAGATTTCCAAGTAATGGAATATTGAGAAATATAACCCTCAAGAGGAACTTTTTTGAGGTGAATCAATTCCATTATTCATGTATTATGGTATAATTATGGCTCATAAGAGTGTATATGGAAATTTGTGTTGTAAATTAATTTTAAATATCCTGATTTGTTTGATTATTTTAATTTTTTGTATTATATATATTCCCTTAAATTGGTCAATGTTATGAATTATGATAGTTTATGATTTTTTCCCTTACCTTATGATGTATTTATTGCAATCTATTTGTAGAGAGATCTGTAGTTGAGAAGAATCTAGTGGGTTACTTATTTAATAACCCATTTTGATTCTTTATTGAGTTTGTTTTTGATTCCTAAGGATTATAATTGAATAAGATATATTTAATAAAAGGGAAAATATATTTTTTAAAACCTTATACTTTTTCTTCAGTGTTTATAGTGTTTGAGGATTACTTGGTAGTATTATTGGGATTCATGTAAGGAAGGAGCTACTAATGTTGAGATTTTAGCAGTATGAAGTGTGTCATTGCATAATGGTATATGTGGTACCATGAGTGATAAATTGGGAATTTGAGTCATGGCATGAGTATGAGTCACATATTGGGATGTAATACATCAGAGTTAAATATTGTGATGTCTTGGGTTAGTGGTATCATTATGGAATTATTAAATTTTTTACGACATGAAGTGTTTTAAGGTTACAATTATATATGGGATTTCTAATTTTTTTGTTGTATAAAACCTTACAAATGGATTAAAAATCCTAAATACTGGCTCTGCTACTTTTTTGGTCACTATGTGAATTGTTTTTATCATTTCATATTGACATGGAGGTTTATTTCCTTAGTTATATCTCTCTATGAGTCTTTTCACTGTGGTGTATATTCCACATTATGAGCCTAGTCTAGGGTATTTTGGGATATGGAATAGGGTCTAGGATTCATGTCATAAAATATAAGGGTTTGAATTTTTTGGCATGATACCCTTTTTATTTCTATAAACCTTATTTTTCTCAATGAATAAATGGTTATTGAACACAAGATAATAGTGGAAACAGATGGGGAGTTCACCCCATGATCCTCTAATCTAGGATATTTTCTATGTGAAAAATTCACATCCTTACATGACACAATGTTTTCTAGGTTTTTATATAAATTTAGGTGCCTCTAAAATTCATTATATTTCTTCCTTATCCAATAAAAACCTTGGTGAGTGTGGTATAATTTAGGATGAACTTAATCTTTGTAATTGATCTATAAGTCTTTTCTTTGTACAATAGCTACCTTTAACCCAAGGTAACTTCCTTTTACCTATTTCTTTCTTTATCCTTCTCTCAATTTTCTTTCCATATCTTGGAAGTTCTATATTATCTATTATATGTGATCTTTATTGATGATTAGGGGAGGATTTATGATGGGACAATTTCTTCAGGGTTTGTGGGTTCATCATGAGGTTTCATGTCAATGTCCTTCATCCATTATCTCATTATAGTTCATAGATAATTAAATATGTGTGTTAAGGCAGGGGATTTTAATACTTATCATGTTTAATTATGAAAATATGTGGGATTATCATGCTTTTTTTCTAATGGGTAAATATGTGAGATTCATATAAAGAAGATAATAATCCATAATCAATGAATTAGAAGGTATGGTCATCTATTTACTCATGTGATTATGTTATTCTTCAAGTTTTTTATTCATGACATCTTATAGATTCTTCCATATTCACGATGAATAACATATCATTTATTATGGTTATTTATATGTTGAGGATGATATAACATTCAAGTAATGGATTATTGGGATTTAGGGCCATCAGGAGAAGGTATTTCATGGGTGTGTTATTCCTTTGGTTTTTGTCCTATGGTTGCACAATGGTTTAAAAGTGTGTACTTCCGAACATGAGTCACACACTCCAAATAATTTTTTTTCATTTTCAGAATAAGCACTTTATGGAGAAGTGGGAACCTCACAATAAAATTCAGATATACCGAAACCAGAGCGAGGACAGATTACAAAGAAAATAACAGATTTCAAAATAGCAGTGAAAATAAAGGGAACATCCAGCGTGCAGTCACCTCGAGCCCACTGCAAGGAGAAAACATCAAACCACGAACCACCATTGAAGATTCAGAATTCAAAATGCAACTTTAAAACAGGTCAAAATGGAACAATCTTAGTAATTACCTGCAAAAACGTCGGCTGACATAAGGGCCTTCGACATTAACCGCATCTCCAGCAACAAATGAGAAACCAAAAAACAGGTGAAGGAAAACCCCTTTGTGAATCCAGCAACATCAACCCACTTCCGCAAGTTCAAAAATTCATCACCAACTAATTTCAAAATCAAATCCAGGTGTCGCGAAGACCATCAGATTCCATGAAAACCTCACCGCAAGTCGGATCTGCAGATCTCGTCGCCACCATCAGACCCTCCCATGAAGACCAAAGAAAACCACCTCCCGCAATCCCATACGACTGAAAATGAGGCAGCAACCCTCCAACCACTGAGGCTGGGTCTCGACCGCTGAATCTGCAACGTGCTTCCTGAAACCCTAACCATCAAGGGAAACGATAGGCAAACAAACGATGCGCTCTTACGAGATGGATGATCCCACGAGGTCATCGATGCCGCCATTGGACCAGAAACTACCAGATCACCGAGGAGGAGCACAAAGGGGAGATGTCGAGCTAACCCGAGGAGAAGAAGACGGGCGGCGACAGGGGGAGACCTCACGAAATGGAGCCCCTTACTGGCTAATCCGAACATGAGTCACAAATGTATTCTCAATATCCTGAGTTGTGTGATGATTGATTTTTTTGGGGTGATATGTATGAACTTATCTTGATTAATGTGATTATGGATGACACTATATGATTTTTTACCCTTCCCTTATGATGTGATTATTTTCCATATTTATATAGAGATCATTATTTAAGAGGAATCTTGCATGATTTTCATTATACACTACTAGAATTCTTAATAATTGTGATAGACTATTTGTGATGGGATACCGTCTCAAATAGTCTTCTGCGATGGGGACCCGTCACAAATAGCCCGTTGCAGAAAATGCTGTTGCAAATAAAAGTATTTGCGACGGGCCCATCGCAAAAAAATGTTATTCGTGACGGGAAACATTACCGTCGCAAATAAGCTTCTGATTATATGTATTATGTATACAAACACATTTTCGCAACGGGCCCGTCGCAAAAACTATTTGCGATGACCTCTCGTCCCGTCGCAAAAAAAAAAAATATATATCTATATAACACTTTCTGCGATGGGCCCATCGCAACAAATTATTTGCGACGGTCAAGTAGTACCATCGCAAATATGTTTTAAAAAATATTTAGTTAGACTATTTGCGATGGGACCCCATTGCAAAATGTCCCATCACAAATAATAAATTAATTTAAAAAAAAATAAAATTTAATAAAATTATGATTAATGAAAAAATAATATTACTATTATTAAAATAATAAAAAAAATAAAAAAAATAAAAATCACAATATTCACAAAAAAATATAAAATAATAATAAAATATTAAAAATTAAATTATGTAATATTTTCACTGATATAAAAGGCATAAAATGTAAATAATTCATATTACAATGTTAAATTCAAATGTTTGTAACATAAAAAAATCACTGGGGAGGGGGTCATCTTCTGGAGGAGGTGGAGGAGCTAAAGGAGCTGGTGGAGGAAACTCCATCCCTAAACTATGAGTCAGACGACGCATGTACTCTATCTACTCGTGATGCTGCTTCTGCCATCGATGCATCTGCTCCTCATAATGCTTCTCTTACTGCTGCTCCTACCGAAACATCTCTTCTTACTGATTCTGCAAAGTCTCTATATGCTCAGACTGAGCTCGCAACTGCTCCGGATACTGTGAGCCAGAAGATGATGCCTCTCCACGAGCTCCTGTCAAGCTTGACGCCGACATCACAACAGTACCATAATAAGTACCAGGAGTCAAATGAGAGATGATTCCAACTACTCTGCCCTTCTCAAAGCTATACTGAGTCACCTACATCCATGCCGCCTCATTGAAATGGTGAGCACTGGTCTGCTCAACCGTCTCGTCCGGACCCTCAACCTGTGTCTGAGAGGTCACAACCTCATATGACTCCTTCAATTCCAATTTAAAATTAAAAATTTCAAAATATTATATGCAGTTGATTGTTAAACTAAAAAAAAAATAGTAACCACAATTTGATGCTGGCGATCACCTCTAATCTCTCCAGTGGCTGGATCACTGTACATCCTCTGATAAACGTCGAACTCCATAATATTGGGATGCTCGACTGCCTACAGAAATATAAAATAAACTTTCTATATTTAAAGTTATATAAAATATTAAAAAAATATACTTACCAGATGCTCTTTATGCGAACTGAATGCACGACTACCAGCTCGATGCGCCACCTCCTGTCTCCCCTGGTTCTGTCGTCCCACTGAAGATCTCCTCTAAAATCCACCACCCAAACAGTGTAAACATAATCCATCCCAAACGTGAGATGAAATGTACTCTTGTTGGTGGGATCTACACGACTAATCAAATTCTATCATCCCTGCTTTCTTAATGGCTGTCCTTCTCAAATTGTATAAAAAATGGCGGAAACGGTCACTCACAGAAACCTTCCATGCCGCGTGGATAGTGTCATGCATTCTATCATCGATAGGATGCCATAAAACCTAAAAATAATTTATAATATCAAGTTTTTAATAAAATATATTTCAAAATAAATATTATTTATTTACGTACCAGCCAATGCTGGAACATGTCGCGTCGCACATCAACGGGAATCTGTTCCCATGTGATCCATGGCTGAGAAAAATAATTACGCAATATGGCGCTCCCCTGTCCAATAGCTACACGCCGAAAACTATGAAAAAGAAATAAATAATCAAACAATTAGTATATCTATAAATAAATTAATGAAATATAACTAAAATATATAGGTTATCATACCTCCGTGTCTGTGGTTCAAAACCAAGATGTGGACGTCACTCGAGGATAGGGTCAGGAATTAGCAGTCGCGCAAGACCGCACCCCCTCCGCATACCTCCTGAACCACCAGTAGGCTGAGGGTCAGCTGATCCCACATCCTCATAATCAAAAGGTAGCTCAGCCTCCTCTAACTCACGCAATAGATCAGAGTCCATCTGAAGAACGACATGATTGTTGTTAGCAGATAGTTGAAAATAACTATTATATATAGATATATATTAGTTATAATTATAACCAATATTTAACAGTGTCAATGTTCATCTTCATCCTCTACTCCATAGCTTTCAATGTAAATGTCTTCATCTTCCTCTTCAGCGTCATCAATATCCATATGTGTTTCAGTTTCAGCATCTCTTGTCATTTCAAATTCATTTGTAACATCATTAACATCTTCATCACCATCGTTCCTTAATTGTGGGTTTTCATCGTTGATATTCATGTCTCTTTGTGAATCAGATGGATTTTGAGCCGTCTCTTGAAATATTTCAATTCCTTCCACTTCAGTGGAACCACCTTCAGTTTGAGTAAACTTATTTTCCTGAGATTTCATTTTTATTATGCTCCACCAATCACTCAAGTCTCTTGAAGTAGCACAATACTTTTCATAACAAATTTGATGTGCCTGTTGAGCCAGTAAAAATGGTTCATTTACTGAAATAAGACTTTTATATTTAATATCAATGATTCCATAAGTCTGATGAACATGAAAACCTCTCTCAGTATCCAACCAATGACATTTAAACATTGTTCTGTAATTCTTTCCTAGATAACACAGCTCAATAATTTTATCCAAAATGCCATAAAAGTAAACTTCAGTTTCTCTGTGATGTGATCCTCTTAAGAAAACTCCACTATTCATTGTTTTTTTGATCCCCCGTATGCATGTGTATGAAATCGAAAACCATTCACCACATATGAATTATAAGATTTAACCATTTTGGATGGTGGGTTACTCAATATACACAGTCGCTTATCAATTTTATCAGCATATTGAGACATCTAAAAATTTGTAAAACAATTATCAATATAATAAATAATAAACGGAATTGATATTAAACCATCAATAATTTATGTTACTAGTTTTTGAAACCATTGAGAAATTTGTTTTGTCTGCATTCTTCAAGAGCAGCTGCTGTAATTTGTGGAAGTTGTTTCTTGATATGATTATTATATAACCTAAAAATAAAATAAGTTTAAATACTGTAATATAAATTATAGAATAAGTCATAGAAGCACTCAAAGGATAAATGATTTCATTTTTTCATAGTTGAGCAGAACGTATGTATGAGATCTGTGATGTTCATCATCTGAAATCCATCATTAATGAACTCCACCGAAACCAATATTTGGATGATTAAAAACTGTTAATTTATTGTCCATTTTATCATTAAAATTCCCCTAATTTTGTCCCATGTAATTTTGTTTTGATGGATATTGAGATTCAAAATAATGAGAGCAGAAAAAAGCAATTTTCTCTTGCAAATAAACTTTAGCAATTGTGCCTTCAACTGATGCTTTGTTACGTATTTTTTTCTTCAATTTCTACATGCATCTCTCGAATGGGTACATCCATCGAAACCATACTGGACCTCCACATTTAGCTTTAGGTGGCATATGTAATATTAGATGTTCCATTGAGTCAAAGAAAGCTGACAGAAATATTTTTTCCAGTTTACATATAATTACAACAACATATTCTGCCAGTTTTCTTAGCGCATCATAGTCTGTTGTCTCGCACAAATGTCTCAATTTTTTTTGATATGTCTGTTATCAAATCCAAAATCATAGAATTCAACATACCTTTGAATCCAATCGATATAAGTCTTTCCATTATAACCTGACAATCATTACTTTTTAATCCAGTAATATAACCAAAGTAATGATGTTCTCATCTCTAAGAATAATCTCAAATGAAACTATACATAGATCATTCTTCCTTAAAAATTTGAGGGGATATCATTATTTTTCCCTTAAATTTTCAAGGAATAATGGTCTATATAAAGGTTCATGTGAGATAATTCTTATAGATAAGAAGGGAATGAATTGGTTTATCTGATTGCAACACTACTTGCGAGGTGAACAACTATACAAGGACAATTATAGAGTTTACATTGGACATGGCTGACAAAAACTTTTTATTGTGCACGACCTAACAATTGGAGACCCTTCGAGATTTGAACATGTTAAGAATAGAGCAAAGACTGTTGCAAATATTGATAATTTTAATAATTTATAAATTTTTTATTATTTTAATAATATTAATATTGTTTTTTCGTAAATATTGATAATATAATTTTTTTATTACTAATTATTGCTAATTATTTCTAATTATTTCTAATTATTACAATTTATTACTAATTGTTACTAATTGTTACTAATTATATTTAATTATTACTAATTATATATAATTATTACTAATTATATCTAATTATTACTATTTATTACTAATTATTACTAATTATTACTAATTATTCTTAATTATATCTAATTATTATTAATTATAGCTAATTATTCCTATTTATAGCTAATTATTCATATTTATAGCTATTTATAGCTATTTATAGCTAATTATTTCTAATTATAGCTAATTATAGCTAATTAAAGCTAATTATAGCTAATTATAGCTAATTATAGCTAATTATTCTTAATTATTCCTAATTATTCCTAATTATTCCTAGTTATTCCTAATTATTACTAATTATTCCTAATTATTACTAATTATTACTAACTATTTCTAATTATTACTAATTATTCCTAATTATTACTAATTATTCCTAATTATAGCTAATTATTCCTAATTATAGCTAATTATTCCTAATTATAGCTAATTATTCCTAATTATAGCTAATTATTCCAAATTATAGCTAATTATTCCTAATTATAGCTAATTATTCCTATTTATAGCTAATTATTCCTATTTATAGCTAATTATTCCTATTTATATCTAATTATTTTTAATTATAGCTAATTATTTTTATTTATAGCTAATTATTCCTAATTTTTGCTAATTATTCATAATTTTTTCTAATTATTCATAATTTTCGCTAATTATTCGTAATTGTAGCTAATTATTCCTAATTGTAGCTAATTATTCCTAATTGTAGCTAATTATTCCTTATTGTAGCTAATTATTCCTAATTGTAGCTAATTATTCCTAATTGTATCTAATTATTCCTAATTGTAGCTAATTATTACAAATTGTAGCTAATTATTCCTAGTTGTTCCTAATTATTACTAATTCTTACTAATTATTACTAATTCTTACTAATTATTCCTAATTCTTACTAATTATTCCTAATTATTCCTAATTTTTACTAATTATTCCTATTTTTTACTAATTATTCCTAATTTTTACTAATTATTCCTAATTTTTACTAATTATTCCTAATTTTTACTAATTATTCCTAATTTTTACTAATTATTTCTAATTATTACTAATTATATATTATTATTACTAATTATTCCTTATTATTACTAATTATTCCTAATTATATCTAATTATTCCTAATTATATCTATTTATTCCTAATTATATCTATTTATTCCTAATTATATCTATTTATTCCTAATTATATTTACTTATTAGTAATTATATCTACTTATTGCTAATTATATCTATTTATTGCTAATTATAACTATTTATTAGTAATTATATCTACTTATTCTTAATTATATTTAATTAATATTAATTATAACTAATTATTTATAATTATAACTAATTATTTATAATTATAACTAATTATTTATAATTATAACTAACAATATCAATTTCTTAGTAAAAATAAATAAAAATAAAAATCAATTGAAATCAAATTAAATTAGAGATAATAAACAAAAATTAAAATTATCATAAAAAAATAAAATAAATATAAAAAAATAAAATATAAATACCTTAAACTTTGATATTCTGAAGATATTGACGCCCTCCGATTGCTCTTGTATAAAAAACTTCAATTAAAAAGAAAATTTCTCTTTGAAACTGAAGAATAAAGAGAGAGAGATAGCAAGATCTGAATGATTTGGAAAAAAACGGATGAGGGTATATATAGGTCAGATTAGTTGCGACGAGATTATTTGCGATGGGGCCCGTCGCAAATACCCTCGCCCGCATTAATTACAGTTCGCAGTTAGAATGTTATTTGCGACGGGTCCAGTCGCAAATAATACCTGCTGATAGTTTTTTTGCGACAGGACGACATCCTGTCGCAAATACCCCTGCGCGGTTGGGCGCGCAAGCCGAGAGTTTTGGCATGCAAGTCGCGCCAAACTATTTGCGACGAGAGACATCTCCCCATAGAAAATAATATTCACGCTATTTGGCGCGCAAGTCGTGCCAAACTATTTGCGACGGGATTTCTTCCCGTCGTAAATAACCCGTTGTAAATACTGATTTTTCCCGTAGTGATATGATCTATTTTGTTTCCTTATCAAGTTTGTTTTTGATTCTCTAGAATAAGAATCATTTGAGAGGTATTTTAAGTAAGGGATAATATTTACCTGAACCCTTTGTTTTCCATTTCATGGGTTGTGATGGAGTTCTCAGAGCGAATTGTGGTAATATTAGAGTTGAGGTATGGAAGGAGATTCAAGAGTTTATTATTAATCTAGATGGTTTGGTTCATGGTGTGACAATATCTATTTCAACATGATTCATTAGTTGGGAATTCATGTCAAATAATGATAATATGTTATGGATTAGAACATTGTCAATGATAGTTCACTGCTATAATGTATTTGGTTGGAGGTCTGATCATGGAATGGTTAGTCTGGTTATGGAATGAAGTTTCAATGGGTAAACAATATGTATGGAATTTTTTCTTTTTCAAAAAGTGTAAAAATATATGCATTGATTATAAATATTATGCATTGCCTTTTAAAATTTTATAGTCAGGATATGAAGTATGTATTATATGCCTTGATAACCTGGAGGATCATGAGTTCTGTCTCTTTAAGAGTTGTTTTGTTGTGGTGTAAAGGTTATTTCATGAGCCTAGTCTAGGGTTAGTTTCGATAATGAAGTGGATTGAGGATTCACATTGTGAACTTTAGGGTTTTTGACATTGTGGTATGACACCCTTATTTATGTCCTTGTTTTTGAACAAAATTGGGTATGGTTCTTCAGGTTCACCATTTCTTAACTTCTATGGAAACGCCTAATAGTTCCCAAATACATGATGAATCAAAAGCCTAATTTCCAAAGGTATGTTGTCATTTGGGGTTTCTAACCCAATGGAACTTAGGAACTCACATTGGTCGAGGGGACGGGAAGTTGGGATCATCACACCCTTTTTTGGGGTATTATTCCATACTTTGGGACCCTACTATAGATTTAAGATATGTTTATGTATCTTTCTTAAATCCTGATATGGGGTTGGTTACCCTAAAAAAATATGTGTGTCAAATCCCTATGTATGAAAAAAGGTGTTATACTGATTATCTGTTTTGTACATATCATATTTTCTCTATATGGTTCTCATTATTGCTTAACCCCAAGGGTTTTCTTTTATTTTAAAGCCATATGATTAGGTGCTCCAGATTTTATCGTTGTATTAGAAGGCGATTGGTGTTTTTAGAGAAGGATTGAACTACTACGAGGCATCAAATATATCCTATGAGATTAGGAAACAAAACTCATGTAGTCCATTTGATGTAGTTTGAGTTCATATGATAGGACTACACAGTGCAATTTAACGTCATGTTGAAAGGAAACATGTGGGGGAAATTAGTAATTTGGTATAGAGATCAAGACTTAGGAATGCATCCTTTGTATACTTTTTATATCTATAATCAAAATCATTATAGTTTGGTTTTTCTTCAATCCACTGATGGGTTAGTAAAGATTATTAGTACTCATGTGATTTGTTACCTTAGAGTTTATCAATATGGGAATGCTTTTGGGACTTACTCCAAGATGGGTGCTCATGTAAGGAGACATTCACAAAAAAAATGTAAATGGGGTTTACATAATGAGGCTTACCTAATTAGGAGAATTTTATGATAGTGGTGGTATAATCATTACAAATCCCAAATCTCACATGAGTCATGCTTGGTGTGAAAACAAGAGATTGAAAGTGATCAGAAACATTGCATATAAATGTAGGACTTAGACACTGAAGTAGCCCTGATAGAGTGTTTGATATAGAGCTCAAGACATAGAAAGGCATCTTACGTATCATGCTTATAGCAAGAATCAGATTCCTCATAGTTTAGTTCACACTTGAACCACTGATGGGTTGTAATATGTGATTGCTTGAAGGAATTATTATTATCCTCATGGTTTAGGAAAGTTAGGGAAATATACTAGGATGGATGGCCATCAGAGATATCCAGACCTCGTCCTCTGATGAACAAAGAGTGGGGACCATGCGTTGTTGATTGGGTATGTTTAGATGGTATAAGGACCCCATAATATTGATAAGTCTGTATGAGTTCCTAAACCTATCCCATTATGGATACTTCCCATATAAACGGGGAATGATAAAATAAAGTTCTATAGACAGTGTTTAATAGGGTTCGAGGTACATGTCCAAGTATTCCTGCTAGATGAAGTTAACATGTCTCTGGGTTTCTTCCCATCACATTCATAGTTTCTACTTGTGATGTTTAGGGATGTCTACCTGGCATGTCCATGATGTCTATTTTACATGTTCGGGGATGTCTTATTGACATGTCTGAGGGTGTCTATTAAACAAAGATGACATTTCCCAGTATTTACAAGTTGATTTGTGTGATCAAAGCCAATGTGCCCAAGGTGGTTTTCATGACGAAAGAGACATGTTCAGGGACTTTTGGGTGATTAAGGTTGACATGTCTGAGGGACTTTGAGTGATCTAAATGAAATGTAAAGAGGACATATCATGATATGGGAGACTTGTTTGAAATAATTCATGTGATATATAAGATATGTCCATGAACTATTGCAATAACCTAGTTGTCATATATGAGGCTATTCATGAGATCTAGGAGAAATGGCTAGAGGAATTGACATAATTCATTTGATATGTCCAAGGGATATCACAAGATCTGGATGAAATGTATAAGAACTATCCCTATAACCTAGTTGACATGCCTAGGGGTTATCATATGATCCACCTAAAATTTCTAAAGGTCGATGCATTAATGTTGTGTAGATCATGCGAAGCACATTACCCAGATGCATGAAAATAAGTGTATCTATCTTCGCATCAAACATCCATAATTTTCATCCTTTATTAACTAAATTCCTCAAAATTCCTTTGGTGTTATCCTATTAAGGCATCAACTAATAATTCAACATGTATAAAATCCTTCACATGATCTATAAAAAATGCCACAAGTCCTTCACGTTATCAATAGGGTGATCACATGAAGTATATAAGCATAGCACATAATCTCTTAAGTCATTACTCAGGCTTACCTAGAGGAGTAATCTTGTGATTGCATGGTTCTCCGCTCTAGAAATTCTGCTCTCGCCTCTGCACCCCTCTGTGTGTGTTTTTCTCTCTCTCTCTATGTGTGTGTGTGTGTGGGGGGGAGGTAATTTATAGGCATTGACTCCCTAGATCTATTCCAATTTTTATTCTATTAAATCATATATATGGTATTTTATTGGTGGAGGTAGCATCACATGATGGCATCATGAGACTTGTGAGGAGTTGTGCGATTTCATGATCTTAAGAGAGTCATGCGATGGGGCCTCACAAACATGTCCAGGATCACACACATGACAAATGGAACACACCCAAGCATTGGTGTTTCATCTGAAAGGGTATCATTATAATCCCACAAAGATAATGGTTTTCATGGAAGGAGGAGTTCATTAATGAGTGTTGATGTCAAGGCCATACATTATAGTGTTTTTCATGGAAAGATGAGTTCATGGACAAGGATCCATAACAAGGCCACACATCTAAGGATTATCATGGGAAGAGAAGTATGTTTCAATGGGTTTACATGAATATAGAGGTTTTATGTCAAAAAATATTCACATGACAAGGGTATAGGTGATCACATGATCTAAAGAGAGTCACATGATGAGGTTATACGAACCTCTCCAAGGTATGAATATCAAATCCACAAGTAAGAACCACTCAATAGAGTCTTTCGTGAGGGTATTTCATGATTATAGTATTGTCTTAAAATCATGATATCTTAAGGGGGATCATGCGATAGAGTCCCATGATGGAAACTTGGGATGGATTCTCACAATGGGATCTCATGACATGGCCATATAATTAGCTAGATAAATTCTCCAAAGGATGCAACTCGCTTCTTCTACCGTATCTCTATTTTTTATCCTTCATCCCTTTTCCATATAATGTGTGTTTTTCAAATAGGGAAGTGGTTTATATAGGAAAAGGTATCTAGATATATCACTACTTTTCCTAGTGATGGTTCCGGGTGCACTAACATGATGCGATGGGTGGTATTTACATGATCATTATGTTCACATGGTACTGAGGTAGATATGTGATCATAAGATAACTTGATTGATCACACTATGATTAATGACTTCACGTGATGGGATTCAGTTATATTTTCATGAAATTTCATAAGATATAAATGAAATAAGGCTCTCACGAAGGGAACATACGATGTTTTTTATGTGAAGCTATGGTTTCATCATTATGGCTATGTGTGATTGTTACTGCTTGATCACATGATCACTTATTTATCTTGAAATGGATTCATGTGATCATGTTACTAGCTTAATTATTGTATTCTATATAGTCACGTAACTCATATAACTTCTCAAAGTGGTATCATGTGATGGCCTCTCATGATCAATGTCTCGGTCCTTTGTAGCACCATATTCAAGAAAAATGAAGTTTCATACATGCCTTCAAGATTTACGACATGTTTATTCATTGTTTTTCTTTGATCATAAGAAGGCTTGGTATGATGATCATTGGAGTAAAGGGTCATCTATCTTGGGCTTGTGCAGACATCATTGAAGGATGTTAGGTTGAGGACGATGGCACTGGTGTTGAGAAGGCATTGGGCATGGCTTGTGACATTGAACCAAGGGTGTCAGTATGGCTCATGAAATATAACCAAAGGTTTGAAAAATATTTAAGATGAGTAGAGTTAGAAGATGTGAGGTAAGTGTGATCGGACAGTGAAAATCGACATGATCAGGTATATGAAGTTATTTTTATATTTTTTAAGGTGTAGGAACAATACTACATAATTTTACCATCCGACATTGGACTTGAAGTTTCTTTTGATCCACTTAATAATTTATCGTGGACCCTTGGATAGCTAAAAGAGAGTATCCGGATTTTCTCTTGACATCCACTAACATTGACCCATGCCAACCTGCTCTTCCGCTGTGCTGCTGACCTGCGACATGGCTATTGTCCTCTCTTGTGTGCACATGTGCACGTAACCACACCCACCTATGCCACTTATGCTAGCTAGTCATACTGGATCCCTAAGAATTGATACATGTACCTCATTTATATATTTTATGGTTTTTTAATGAACTGAATTATGTAATTTAATTGATATTATTTATAATATATGAATATTTAACTTGTTTTGTGATACTTAGAAGGATAAAACCAATATTTAGAAAAAGGAACAAAAAGGTAAGAATTTGAGGAGAAAAAGACACTTCACGCCATACCAAGAAGTAGTATGGTGTGAAAATATAAAAATGAAGGCTTCCCATGATGAAGGATTCCAATAGAACACTCTTGGGGGCCAAAATTGAAGAACTGGGATGAAATAGATATTTAGAAGTTGGGAACATAAGATTCATGCTGTGTAGACATTATAAGATGTGAAAACATTACACAAAATTAAAGTAGTGTAAAGCATGAATTGAAAAAAACACAATCAGAGGAGATCTGAAAATTTTCACAATGTGAAACCAACTTTCACATTCTGAAACATCCTAGAAATATCTAGTTACAAGAGTTTGACAAGGTTCTCAATGGGAGACTTTTTATTAATTACCCAATTGTACATTTAACGCATGCAGTGTAGCCATGATTAATTATGGGATGAATTTATGATGACCTAACTACAACTTGATCCCCATTTAAGTCTATAAATAGAGTGATGAGTTGATTCTACTGAACAGAAGATCTATAGACCAATGTATAGGGTGAGAAGTTTCACTACTGTAGGATCCTCCACCAATTTCACTCTAATTTTAATTATGATTTATTTTCTTTCTTCCCTTATCTATTAATCTCTCATCACCATGATGAGGGGGTAAATCTCACCTTGTTATAGGGTTATATAGCCTAAGGGGTAAGGTGACCATATATTTATATCATTTTCTTTATTAATGTTTTGGGTTTCTGCAATTATTTTATAAAATTATAAGCTATTTTTTTCTTTTTATAAAATTTGAATTAAACTTGAAATGAAATCTTTTAATTGCCTAATTGTTTACCTTAAATTTAGGCATGACCATTTTTAGATTTAGGGAAACCGGGTTTAAATATAATATCAAGACAAACTCAATTTAGTAATGCCATAATTACTAAAGAAAGGGAAATAAGAAATTTCAATGTCGATGAGGGGCTACCATGACCACTGGATCCACCTCATCTCGACTCTAATTCCAAACATGGATTAATGAATTTAGTTTCTAAAATCCAATTTTTTTGTAACCATGAAACCATAAAAACTCGAAATTCCATCAAATTAGATTCCAAAAACTAAACTAATTTTCTTAGTTCTCTCAATTTTTTCAAATTGTTTTCAGAACCAACATATGCTTTGCCCCATCTTTTTTAAAATCAATTAAATAAAATAATTTTTTAAAAACCTAATTAAACTAATTCCACCATCTTTTTGGGATAAAAATCGATATTTCGACTATATTCATTTTAATTAGTTAAGTATCATTGATATGAGTTTTATATATTTTTATTTTGACTAATATTGAGGGAAATAATGATGCCCTTTAGGCCCATAAAATTGGCGTCATTACCGGGGAAAATTTCTAAATAGTTTTATTTAGGATAATTTAAAATTTATTATTTTATTTTATTTTCCCCTATTTTATGTTTGGTATTTTGTGCTATAATTTTTTTTTAAAACTGATTAATGCACAATTATAACACTTGATCAAAATAAAAAATAGATCATCGAGTTCAATCCCAACACTAAAAACATACTATAAATAAAAGTATCCATGACCATGGTGGGTGTAGAGGTCAATCAAGTTTCTGGGGTTATTTAAAGAGTTCTAGGGCTATAAGCTCTCACAAAATACATGTGACCATCAAATATAGGATTAAAACTGAGCATCCTGGAACCTAACATCACTAAAAATACCTTCAATATTAAAAAGAATAATTCAAATGATTTCAAACAAGGTAATTTTTTAGCCAACCTCATGAAGACCCCAACATGCATATGGGGAACTTACTTGATCACTATGAAACATTTCAATTCTATAATGTTTCAAGTGATGTAGTAAGGCTTTGCCTATTATAACTATTTTTATGAGATCAAGATCATGAGTGAATTGAAAGATTTCTAGTCCATACTATAACATCATTGGATGATATAGAAAAAACATTCTCACCCACTTCTTCCCACATTCAAATTTTTTGAAAATAAAAGTAAGCATTATAAAATTTTGTTAATTTGAAGAATAATCACTATACTATGCATTGTAATATTACAAAAATATGACTCATAAATCCCCCCATAATGGTATAGAGCTATGGTTATTAATCTAAACATTTTATAAGTATTTTCATAGGGAAACATGTTGATTATAGATGTTGTAGATGGAGGATATTTGATGAAAAAATCACTAGAGGAAATATACAACCAACTTGATGAAATAGAAAGAAACAAATTCCAGTGGAAAGGAGAAGAATGAAACAAATAGACATTCATGTGATTGAAAAAAATAGTTGGATGATGTCACAAATGGAATCTGTGATGAGAAAAAAGGATTCAATAATGTATCAACAACAATAAACCAAAGGTACATTTATAGAGGATGGAAATTATAATAATTATAATTATGGTAATTATTTTCAGGTGTATAGAAAATAAAAACTACAAGAAAAAGGATATCAGTAGAGAGAATTGGGATTACAATCATCCCAAGGACCTTCACTCACAGTCTAGGTCCACATGATAGAGGAAACCCTCATTACTTTCATAAATTCCACCAGGGATGCTATCAAAGAAATTGTGGATTATTAAAAATATCCTAGTGTGTCAATGAGGGATATCTATGATTAATTAATAGATCAAAGGGTGTAACTTTGGAACCTTTAATTCCAAGTATGACAAATCCTGAAGTTACTCAGAGGTAGAACATAAGGAACACTTCCTGGATGCCCCAAAGTGAACCCACAAGAAGATTTGAAAGTCATTTCCCTATGAATTAGAAGAATCACTCAAAATCATGCTAAAATAAGAAATATGATGGATCTTGAATATACATATTATACACAAGAGGGGGGTGAATTGTGTCATTCAGATTTTTCGTTAACTCTTTGATTGAATGAGTTCTGTCCTCTACTTTATCAGATTTGATCATGCAGCGGAATAAGTAAAAGTAGGGACACATAGATGTATAGCAGTTCCAGGAATAGAATGCCCCAATTCCACTCCACCAATGCTCAACTCCACGAGCTTTATGATTTTCACTATCTAGTCCTCTTTTCCACAGAACTTCCAACAACTGAAAAATAGGCAGTTGACACCTTTACAATTTTCAGGCTAACAAACCCTTCTGGTTCAAACACAAACCTACTCGGCTTAGTATGAGAAGCTGGTTACTCAAGATAATAAGAATTTTAGAAAGAACCTTTCCAGTTGATCTTCACAATTGCAACAGAATGCAATTGATAGTAGATGGATCGTCATCTCTAGAAATATTGATTTTCAAGTTGAAGCAGTTTTGAGTCGATCCGGTTGTAGTAGATATAGAGCTATAATTCAAAACTTCAGCAGTAGTAGATCCACAATAGATATTTGATGTAGAACAAGTGAATCTTCTATCGAGTTCCTTCTTCTTAAATAAACAGATCTTTTACACCCTTTTGGAATCATCAAAACTGAGTGCTTTAAGCAGTCTCTGTTTTCCACCTTTTTGAATAATAGATTGATCACCACACTCATGTGCCTGGTGTTTTAGATAAAACATATATATAATAAAGCCGAGCATATCCCCTACACATTTAGATCCATAAAAGTCGCCTTTTGATTCATGATATTCAAAAATTTGAATTTTCAGAGTAGTTGTAACTTCCCTGAAGACTCGGTATAAAAAGCTCCTTTTAATTCAATCTTTAATCCATTGATAAAATGGCTTTGAATCGGTCAAAGTTGTATTTTAAAATTGACTTTAAATCCGGCTTGAAATGCACCTAACAATCAGCTTGCTGACTGTTGCATAAAAATATCGTCTTTCAAACTTTCTGATTCCAAACATAAGGTTGATGACGTGGCCTCCAAATGTAGGGTCGACAACGTTAGGTTGAACATAATCGCAGGGTTCGTGTTACTTTCTTCAAAAATAAGGTAGATCATAAAAATAGGGTTGATCATCCATACTCTTTCTTCAACTCTCAGATGAAAGATAAAAGATCCATTCAAAGAACGTATGGTTTTTTACAAATGTAAGGTTGATGAACCATACTTTTGAGAAACAAATTTAACTTTTAGTACTTATGTACGGTTCTCCTTCTATACTTTTTCTATAACCCAAACATAAGGTTCCTTCCTAATGTAAGGGTATTCTTCCATACTTTACTGATAACGTATGGTTGATTAACCATACTTTTCTCTTATCTCATATAGTATACACGCTTTTCATCCTTACACTACGTTTATCCATGTAGGGTATGAACAGTGATTCCAGGAATGCTAAAGAAGTTCCCGAATAAGTAAGGTATGAACAGTGTTTCTAGAATGCGCTAAAACAGTACCCGAATAAGTAAAAAATTCTAGTTATTTCAAGAGTAAAATAAATTAATAAATTCCTTCAAAATACTAAATAAAATCATTAGAAAATAATTAAGGGTATTTGTGAGAATAAAAATTATCATAAAGAGACAGAGTATTATTTTCAATAATCCCCCCCATTACATAACATTATTATGTATTATTTAAAATAATACCTTTCTCAACAATCTCCCCCTTTTTGATGATCACAAAACCCATAAAATATATAATGAAATCAACTTAAAAAATTAATTACATATAGTTTTTGAAATTTTGAAATGATAAATACAATATTATTTTTTCCATAAATTTATCCATTTTTAATTTCTCCCCCAATAAGATAAATGTAAAACCAAAGTTCTACCCCTTTTTGTGATATAAAAAACATTGATAAAATATGGAATAGAACAAAAATTGACGTTGTACTGAACATTAGTAAGTGCTATAATTAACTGTTTAATAGTTAGGTAATCTGATATACTGGCATATGTTAATGTAAAACAGTAATAAATAAATAGATAAAGAAAAAAATAAACAATGGAGGAAATTTTCATTCAAAAACAGCAGTATGTATATGACAATGATATACACAAGAATCAAGGTTTGGGCAAGGTAGTCAATAGGTTCTATCTCCTTTGGATTTCAGACTTGATTTCTGTAAACTATTCCATGAGTCTCTTCATCATCCCATATCCAAATTTGATAATGATCTCTCTATTTTCCTGAGTCATATGAATATCCTCGATTAAATTGACCATAAAAAACTCATGTATCCATTCCTCTTTTTCTATAAACACTGACAACTTCTCTGACATCTGATTTAACAGTGTTCTGATTGGTGGCTCACTATATGTCAGTTGATCCACTAAAAATTTCTAATTGTCCAGCAACACTGATAATGGAGCACTGTTACATTGAAGATCTCGCAACTTGTCATTCATGTTTCTCATCGCGGCTGTGATAGATTGAAATATTCTGATTAAATCAGGTGAAGTACCTGATCCACTAACAACACTATTTGCAACTGATGCAAATTGGTTCTCCATAAAATAATTTAGATATGATAAATCTGACTTCATAACCATTTCGGATTTCAACTTGACAAATACATTTAGCATATCCTCTTTAAACATTTCAACTTCATACATTGAGATTTTACTCTCCTTCAGCTTTTTAAATATCAATAATTCTAAGTCTAAGGCATTTGTCAGAGTGACATTCTCAGATTCCAACTGAGACACATTTTTTGTACAGTTATTCAACTGCTTTCTTCCTTGAATCAGAGGCAACCTGTGCCTGATTTGCATTATTATGCTCTGGATGATGAAGTAGTACCAATGGTAATGAGTCAGCATCAGATTGTTCTTTCTCATTATCCTGAGTGGGTTAGTCCACAAATTTTTCCTTAGATTCCTCAGACTCCTCCACAAAAAAATATTCTTGAAGTACCTCTGTTGGAGCATCAGGGAGATGTTCATCACAAACATCAGCATCTTTGTCTTCCAATGGAATGTAGATAACAATATTTTTAGGAGTTTCCTGAGGTCTGACCACTTCCTCACCAAGCTCTGCCTCCTTATCTTGTTCTTTTTGAAGTGTAAATTCAACATCAGCTACAATCTGGTCCTGAGTCTCCCTTTGAGATTCTTCTTGAACTTTTGATCCCTCTAATGGTGTTGTCCTTTCACTAACATCTTCCATGGACTTATCAATAGAAGCTTCTCTTTCAAAAGTATAAGAAAATAAAGCTTCTATTGTTTCCAATGTAGGGGAAGTAATTTCCTCATTAACAGCTCTAGTTCTTTGAGATTGAAGTCCCTCTTGACTTCTTTCTTCCTCAGCATCTTCCACTTCAAATCGGATCCTTCTTTCCACATTGCTAACTCTTGATTCAGATTGTCCCTCCTTAGACTTGGCAGGTTGAGCCTGAGCACTCTCTGAGTCATCCTCAGCTCCTACTGGTAAAAGTTTTCCATTAATGGTTCTCCAGAAATAGCCAATTTTTCTTAGATTTCTAGCATTGAATACATTTTTGTGATGAAAACAAACTCTGGCATCCACCAGTCTCACCATATCCTTCTTGAACAACAGTTTAGAAATTAATCGACTGAAAGGTTAAAATTTCACCCGAGCATCACTTTGACAACTGTAATTGAGGTACCTTACCATGTACCTTGGGAAGTTTAATTTGATATCACTTGACAGAAGATACATTATGTACATATCAGGGTACAAAAGCTTTTCCATTTTTGCCATTTTGGGAGCTATTCCAGTTTGAACAAATTTAACCAGGATATTCTGATCTGGTTCTAAATATTTCACCATCATTTTCCTAATAGTAGATGTTCCAAACAAAAAGTACATAATGTCCTCAGATTTATGCACATCATCTCCTATGTTTTTCAAATAAAAATGGTATACTCCTTCATGCGGGCAATTTAGGATTTGTCTTATTTCAACAGAAGAGATTGAGAAATCTCTGTCCTCAATATTTACAATCATAGTTTCTTCAACCTCACCTAGAGTAAACTGAACTGATCTGAAGAAATGATGCATTTCTGCCTCATACAAAAACTCAGACCTTTAACTATTTAAAGTCTGCTCAAGGTTTTGAAAAGATAAAGCCTATTTCAACATCATATTCATCTCGAACAACCATTCCAGATCTATAACTTTACCTTGCAAAATTTTTCATCCAACTGTCTTTTGCTTCTTCACGTCACTGCTCTCGGGTTCATCTGCTCGCTTGGTCTTTTCCATTTCTGAGTAGATTTTTGAAGGTTTGATGATTTTTGGGTTTGAAGATTTGAAGATTAAGGGTGTACAACAGTATGCGGTTTTCGGGTTTGAAAGGGTTTTGTTGGGGAAAAGAAATGGTTTCGAATTCGAAAGGACTCTGATATCCTTGATTCCCGTCTAATCACTAATCATTACATTTACTTTAAAAATAACTAAAATTTTCATACGGAGAATTTAATCATAAAAAATATCTTAAACAGTGTTCAAAAACAAAATAAAATTCGCAACAATAAATAAAATTAAATAAATAACATTTTAAAAAAATATATTTAAAATTAAATAAACCTAGATCCCCCTTAATAAAATCAAACCTTGCAGTGGGAAGTGGTTTAGTAAAAATATCTGCTAATTGAATTTCTGTATTTATAAATTCTAAAAATATATCCTTTTTAATAACATGATATCTTAAAAAGTGATGCCTTGTATCAATGTGCTTAGTTCTATAATGACTAATAGGATTTTTTGAAATATTAATTGCACTAGTATTATCACATAAAATAGGTGTATTATTAAAATTCAATCTAAAGTCCATAAGAGTGTTTTTCATCCACAACACTTGTGCACAACAACTGCCAGCAGAAACATATTCTGCCTCAGCTATTGACAGGGATACAAAATGTTGTTTCTTTCTAGACCATGACACTAAAGACTTTCCTAAAAAGTGAAATGTTCCTAATGTTCTTTTTCTATCTAATCTAAAACTTCAAAAGTCAAAATCTGAATATAAAATCAAATTAAAATAAGAAGTTTTAGGATAAAGTAGAGATTGAAAAATAGTTCCTTTTAAATATCTAAAAATTCTTTTGACAGCAGTTAAATGAGATTCTTTGGGATTTGATTGAAATCTAGCACAAAGACATACTGAATACATTATATCTGGCCTGCTAGTAGTAAGATATAAGAAACTACTAATCATACCTCTACATAACTTCTTGTCAACTGATTTCCCAGTTTCATCCAAATCAAGTTTTATATTAGTACACATATGAGTTGTAAATTGCTTGCTGTTTTCATGTCTAAATTTCTTAAGTAAATCAGCAATGTATTTGCATTTATTTATAACATTTCTAAAATCTTTTTGAAATATTTGAATACCCAAAAAGAAATTTAATTCTCCCATCAAACTCATTTCAAATTCTTCTTGCATTAATTTTTAAAATTCACGACAAAGAGTTTTATTAGTTGATCCAAAAATTACATCATCAACATTAATTTTAACCAATAAAACATTATTTTTTACAGCTTTCTTAAAGTGTGTTGGATCTACCAATGCAACAGTAAAGTCATTTTTCAAAAGAAAAGTACTTAATCTTTCATACCAAGCTCTAGGTTCTTGTTTAAGGCCATAAAGAGCTTTAGTAAGTTTAAAAAAAGAATCAGGTTTTTGAGAGTTTTCAAAACCAGGAGGTTGCTCAACATAAACTTCCTCCATTAAATAACCATTTAAAAAGGCAGATTTAATATCCATCTAAAATAATTTAAAATTCATATAAGATGCATAGGCTTAAAGGATTCTAATGGCTTCTAACCTAGCTACAGGTGCAAAAGTCTCATCATAATCTATTCCTTCTTCTTGATTATATCCTTTAGCTACTAATCTTGCTTTATTTCTAGTTATTGTGCCTTGATCATCCTATTTATTTATAAAGACCCATTTGGTTCCTATTACTGGATAATTCTTAGGTCTTTCCACTAATTACCATACTTCATTTCTTTTAAACTGATTTAATTCATCTTTCATTGCTATTACACAGCTTTCATCATCTAAAGATTCTTCTATAGTCTTGGGTTCTTGTTCGGATAGGAAGGCATATAATTTCACTAGGTTTCCTAAGTTTCTTCTAGTTTGAATACCAGTTTCTAAGTCACCTATAACAGTTTCTAAAGGGTGATTATTTAGGGTTCTAAACTCTCTAGGCAATACATTTAAAGGTTCTTCAGTATCATGTTCCTCTCAACTGGACTAAATTTCTTTTATATAATTTTCAAAAATCATTCTTTAAGTTCTCAAGTCTCATGTTATCATTAGAGTCAGGTTCATCCATTTGATCTGTTCTTTTCTCAAAGGGATCAGATTCATCAAATTTCACATGAACTGATTCTTCAAAAATCCTTGAATTTTTATGATAGACACTATAAGCTTTGGAGGTAGCAGAATATCCTAAGAAAATACCTTCATCAGATTTTGGATCGAACTTACCAAGATTATATTTGGTGTTCAAGATTTAGACCTTGCATCCAAAAACATTAAAGTAATTTACTTTAGGTTTTCTGTTATTCCACAGTTCATTGGTTGTCTTTTTCAAAATAGGTCTAATTAAAACTATATTAATTATAAAGCAAGCTATATTTATAGATTCTTCCAAAAAATATATAGGTAGACTATATTCATTTAACATAGTTCTAGACATTTCTTGAATTGTTATATTTATTCTTTCTACAATCCCATTCTGTTGAGGTGTTCTTGTTGCAGAGAAGGTATGTTTCATACCCATGTTTGAGCTTAAGGAATTATATTCCTGATTATCAAATTCTCCACCATGATCACTTCTCAATGAGATTATATTAAAACCTTTTTCATTTTGAACAGATTTGCAGAAACTTTCAAATAAAGTAAAAGCTTCATTTTTAAATTTCAAAAAGAAAATCCATGTAAATCTAGAATAATCATCAACTAATACATAAACATATAATTTACCAGCTAATATTTCTACTCTGGAAGGTCCAAACAAATCCATATGGATAATTTCTAGAGGTTTAGTTGTAGAAACTTTATTAATAGATTTGAATAATGATTTGTGTTTCTTTCCAAGTTGGCATGCATCACATAATCTGTCACTTTCAAATATGAGACTAGGAAAATCAGAAACTAGATGTTTCTTAGATAATTTATGTAAAACATATACATTGCAATGTCCAAGTCTCCTATGCCATATCCAAGATTCACTTAATTTAGCAGTCAAGCAGTTTACTTGTTGTTTACACAAGGAATTTAAATCCAATGTATTGATATTATCAATTCTTGGTGCCTTAAATTTAAACAGTTTATCTTTAGAAACAAAACAACAATTATTAGTAAAATCAACAGTATATCCATCATCACAATGTTCAGAGATACTTATCAGGTTGTGTTTTAATCCTTGTACATAAATTACTTTGTTGATTGGGACTGTTTTTGGATATCCAATAGTTCCAATGCCAATGATTTTTCCCTTTGGCATTGTCACCAAATGTGACAAGTCCTCCTTCCATTTGAGTGAGTGAAGAAAAATCCAATGAGTTTCCACTCATATGTCTTGAGTATCCACTATCCATGTACCATATATCTTTTCTACTCCGGTGGCCTTCTACCTACAAATACATTCAAACAAATTGCTTTGGTACCCATATTCTGTTGGGTCCAGGTGTGTTAGCTAGAAATGATCTGGGTGTCCAGATTTTCTTTGTTCTTTGAAAATTAGCTGAATCATATAAGTCTTTTGAAACATAGGCTTTCTTAATACAACAAATTTGAGGTTTTCTTAAGAAAAAATTTTTAGCCATATGTTCCTTTGTCCCACAAAAGTTACAATTAACCCTTTTAGAGCTAGGAACAAAATAATTTTTATATAGCTTAGGTTTTTCTCCTTTACTACCAATTCCAAATCTCTCCTTTTTAATGATAGTTTTTCCAAGAATCTCATTTAATGAATTCTCATCTTTTGTAAAAACCAATGCATCCTGTTTGTAAGATTCTACTTCATCATGTAGTTTTTTTATTATTGATTAAAAATTAATATAGTTAGTGTTAAGAGAATTTTATTTATCGGTTAATTCCTTATGTTGTTTGATCATTGTATCTCTTTCATCTCAAACATCTTTATGTATGTTCTTTAGTGACTTATGTTTCTTAAATAGTGAGTCATATCTTTCTTCAAGCATATTACAGTAGGCTACAAGTTTTTCATTTGTGTATCTTGATTTAGAATTTGATTCATTATTTGAGTCAGAAGAGTAATATGAGTGTACCTCATCAATTTCTGCCATGAAACACATGTTTGCTTTTAGATTGACTTATTCATTCTCTGAGCTTGATTTAGGAGAGCTACTGGAGTCTTCAGATATAATCCAAGTGGATTTCATATCTTTCTTGTCTTTCTGCTCATAGTCATTTATTTTGAAGAATTTCTTCTTCTTTGCATGTTTCAATTGTGGGAAATCTGGTCTGATATGCCCCATATTCTTGCATTCCTAGTATCTTACTTCCTTATCATCTTTCATAAAGAATTTTTTGAAGTCTCTTTTCTTGCTGTAGAATTTTCTAAATTTTCTGGCTAGCTGAGCCAGTTCTTCATTTGAGTTTGATGAGTCAGATCTCTCTAATTTAGCTTTGACTTTTCTGTTCTTCATCTTTCTATTCTTTTGTTATGAAGTTACCTTCAAGGTAGTATCATCCTTTTTTATGTAGACTTTTTATTCATTTGCCTCATCTTTCATTTCAGCCTCATAAATCATCAGTCTACCAATCAGCTCTATCATGGTTAGATTTTTGACAGGTGTTGATTGTCTGATTGCAGTAGAAATACCATTCCATCGAGTAGGAAGTACCCTCAATACTTTTAATGCTTGATCATCCTGCTTGATAGGTTCTCCTAGAGATGTTATATTATTGACAATTTCTGTCAATCTCCCATTCATTTGGGTAATTCTTTCATCTTAAAACATTCTGAAAGTATCAAATTTCAATTTGGAAGTTGCATGTCTCATTTGTCTCACATTTTCTGTTCCTTCATATGCCACAACTATTGTTTTCCACATCTCATATGCTGTCGGGCACTGAGATACTCTGTTAAATTCATCTGGTCCTAGACCACAGATGATTGCATTCATAGCCTTCGAATTCATATCATATTCTGCCTCTGTAGCGGCACTCCATATCTCAGGCTTTTGAAAAATTTCATAAGGAGTCA
This sequence comes from Viscum album, assembly GCA_963277665.1. Taxonomy (NCBI): domain Eukaryota; kingdom Viridiplantae; phylum Streptophyta; class Magnoliopsida; order Santalales; family Viscaceae; genus Viscum; species Viscum album. The sequence continues at coordinate 315,151,668 of OY728140.1, forward strand.
GAATCTTTGAATATATTTTATATCTGAGTTTTTTCAGATATATTATCATGCACGATTTCTAGCAGCCATAGTTGTCTCCATTAAAATATGGTGCTCTGACCATTGACATCCCTTCTCTTGTATCAGTCATGATGCTCTATTGTATAATCTTTAAATGCTTCTAGCTTGCTAATGATCTATCAGAAGCTCCACATCTGATACCAATTGTTGGATCTTGAGTATACAGATTATACACAAGAGGGGGGTGAATTGTGTCTTTCAAATTTTTTGTTAACTCTTTGATTGAACGAGTTCTATCCTCTATGATTTATCAGATTTGATCATGTAGCGAAATAAGTAAAAATAGGGACAAATAGATGTATAGCATTTCGGGGAAAAAAATTCCCCTAGTCCACTACACCAATGCTTAACTCCACAAGCTTGGTGATTTTCACTATCTGATCCTCTTTTCCACAGACCTTCCAACAACTGAAAAACAGGAAGTTGACACCTTTACAATTTTCAGGCTAACAAAGCCTTCTGGTTCAAACACAAACCTACTCATCTTAGTACGAGAAGCTGGTTAGTCAAGATAAAAAGAATTTTAGAAAGAAATTTTCAAGTTGATCTTCACAATTGCAACAGAATGCAATTGACAGCAGATGGATCATCTTCTCTAGAAATATTGATTTTCAAGTTGAAGTAGTTCTAAGTCGATCCGGTTTTAGTAGATATAGTGATATAATTCACAACTTCAGCAGTAGTAGATCCAGAGTAGATATTTGATGTATAAAAAGTGAATCTTCAATCAAGTTCCTTCTTCTTAAATAAACAGAGCTTTGACACTCTTTTTGAATTAGCAAAACTAAGTGCTTTAAGAAGTCTCTATTTTCCACCTTTTTGAATAATAGATTGATCACCACACTCCTGTTCATGGTGTTTCAGAGAAAACATATATGTAATAAATCCGAGAATATCCCCTGCACATTTAGATCCATAAAATTCACCTTTTGATTCATGATATTCAAAAATTTGAATTTACAGAGTAGTCATAACTTCCCTGAAGACTGGGCATAAAAAGCTCCATTTAATTTGATCTTTAATCCATTGATAAAATGTCTTTGAATCAGTCAAAGTCATATTTTAAAATCAACTTTAAATCCGGCTTGAAATCCTCCTAACAATCAGCTTGCTGATCGTTGCATAAAAATATCGTCTTTCAAACTTTCCAACGCAAACGTATGGTTGCTGACGTGGCCTCCAAACGTAGGGTTGACAATGTAAGGTTGAACATAAAAGTAGGGTTCATGTTACTTTCTTCAAACGTAAGGTTGATCATAAATGTAGGGTTGATCATCCATACTCTTTCTTCAACTCTCAGATGAATGATAAGAGATCCATTCAAAGAACGTATGGTTGTTTACAAAAGTAAGGTTGATGAACCATACTTTTGAGAAACAAACATAACATTTTGTACTTACATACTTTTCTCCTTCCATACTTGGTTGATAAACCAAACATAAGGTTCTTCTTCTATACATTGCTAATAACGTATGGTTCATTAACCATACTTTTCTCTTATCTCAAAAATTATACACGCTTTTCATCCTTACGCTATGTTTATCCACATAGGGTATGAACAGTGATTCCAGGACACACTAAAGTAGATCCTGAATAAGTAAGGTATGAACAGTGTTTCTAGAATGTGCTAAAACAGTTCCCGAATAAGTAATAAATTATTTTTATTTCAAGAGTTAAATAAATTAATAAATTCCTGCAAAATAATAAATAAAATCATTAAAAAATAATTAAGGGTATTTTTGAGAATCAAAATTATCATAAAGAGATAGAGTATTATTTTCAATAATCTCCCCCTTTAAATAAAATTATTATTTATTGTTGAAAAAAATTCTTTTCTCAACAAAATATACAAAAATATAAAATATAATTTGAATAGTTGGAAAAGATTAAGAAACAAGTATATAAAAAAGATGAAATAGAAGAACCACCACAATCCAAGTAGAGACATCCTTTTTTAGAATGAATTGAAAAAGTGAATATTAAAACATAGAAAGGTAAATTTATTAATCACTTTAAAAAATTTAATATTAATATTACCTTTTTAGAGGATCTCATAAACATGTTGACTTACATAGAATCATGAAAGAGTTGGTAACAAATACGAAGAATCTGGATAAAATTGGAACCATTACACTCACATGAGAGTGTTCGGCAGTTGTATCAAGGGACATTCCAAATAAGTATTATGATATAGGTATATTTTTTATTCCCATATTTATCGAATCTAACAAATGTAAAAAATATTTATGTCACTTAGGTGAGAGTTTCAATATCATTTCGTACACAAATTTCACAACTTTGGGACTAGAAGGTTGAAGCCCACAAGAGTTTCAATTCAATTATTAGACTCAACAGTGAAGTTCCCATGAGGTGTGAGTGAGGATATTATGATCAAAGTCAAAAAATTATACTTCCATGTTTAATTCTTATTGTTAGATATGAAATAAGAGATAAATATACTCATTCTGGGGAGACCATTTTTATCCAATGGGTGTGCGCTGATCGACATCCAATGTAGATAACTCTTTATGAGTGTTGGCTATGACTAGGTAAGGTTTAATATTTATTGAGTGATGAAGAACAATGATGTAAGGGAATAAAATTATTTTTTAGAAGACCAAATGCCTGAATTTTAGGGCATCACTGAATTTGAAGAATTATAATAGATAGTTGCAGTTGTGGAAAAGGATACTCCAAAAAAAATCTATGATAATAAGAAAGATAAGATGAGGACCAAGGCCACCGACATCATAGGAGAGATTGACTAAATTTTTTTTGAGAAAGGGTAGCAGATATAGATGCTGCATGAAATTATATTTATTTCGTCAGGATTGAGTAATAAATGGAGGATCGGTTTGATAGAAATTGAGAAAGATATTCCATCATGAATAGTCAAGTCGTTCAGTGAGGAGGGATAGAGGTCGAATGATGCGGAAAAAATACAAATGAGACCATTCATGGAACTCAATGAGGTAATTTTTTTAGTCATCTGTCACCTGATTTGAAGTTGAAGGAGGTAAGGTAGAGCCAATGACCTTAAAAAAATCACTTTAGAGAGGAAACTTAAGTTTTTTTGTGTGTTTTTGTTTTTATAGGCACACATGCACTCTCTGAAAGTTTCATAATTTTTTTTTGATTATAGCCTGTACTTTCACCTGTTTATTTTTAATCTGTAGGACCATCATGACCTTGGCTGGAAGTAGGCTGTAGGAAGTACAAGAAGAGGCTTCTGGACCAATAAACATTATGAACCACATTCAAATCATGAATCCATGGAAATATATGTTGTGAATTTGGGGTAGGAAAAACATAGATAGATTAATTCAAAGAAAAATTTAAAATGGGAGTAAACATTTCAATTCAAAAAATTTCTAATGTATTTCTTACATTTAATTTATCTATAGATTTTGATTTTCAATTCCATGCCACACATTTCATTATTTCTTTAATAAAATGAACTAGGAGACATAAAATTTATAGGATAATTACCATGAAATGAATTTTTATTTATTTTTCAATAAATTTTAATGATAAAAATTGGATAAATAATTATTAGGGATAATAACGTTGATTAGGATTTTAGAAAATCATGATTTAGGGAAATGTGTTGGTTTTTGTAAATGAAAATTTTCTGAAATTTGGCCTGACATGAATTTCTGATATTTTTGTTAATTTATTTAATTATTAATATACAATTCCATGATTGATTTCCTCAACCTTTCATTTTCATTATTTAGACATCCTCTACGACAAATATTTTCCATTATTTTTGTAACATATTTCTTGTGATATCTAGGAATGTTATATTTAGAACTTTCTTGGAATCTTTTCAAATCTATGACTAAATAGAATCACTTTTAATATGATTGTGACATATTTTTTAACCCTTTTTCCTTTGACCCAACTTACAATAATAATTTTTAAATCTCATAGAATACATGAATATCCTTGTTATAAATGATCTGAGTTACAAGCCTATCTTTTCCATTCTTACTTTCCTCTATATATATTTCCTGATATTTTAAGTAATAAGTGTGGGGGAGATATTTTATATTATGGATATGAATATGATTCATTAATAAGACTATTATAAGGTTTTTCATTATGATTGGGGAGAGGCCATGATACTATTCCTTGTAGTTTATTATCTCACCTCTCTTTCTAAACAAATATGCAAAAAAAGGATTGTTTATTAAGAGGATAAAAAATCACCATTTACTAAAATGATGATTCTCATGAAAGAAAAAATTTGGTTAGGTTGTGGATGTGAGATCTATATTGAATATTATTATTTTAAAAAGGAAAAAACATATCAATAGGGGTTGATTCATTCATTGTTCTTACTTTTTTTCATGAGCCAACTTTGAGATTTTTAGGGGAAAGAGAGAGATGAAATCTGTTTGGGTTTTTTTTGAGCTTATATTTTGATATAATTCACTATGGTTTGGAGTTAAACCTCCTTTTTGAGATTTAGATTTATCATTTTATCATGTACCCTAAAGAAACAAATCCATTTGAACCTAATGATAAAGACCTCATTATTATTTGGGATCATTTATTTACATGGTGGAGATGCTAGATGATTTGTTAGCCTATGGTAAGTGACATGTTCTTGAGTTATGTTCTGAATTCTATTTAAAACGTTTCCTTGATGATGAGTGAAAAAATTCAACATAATGTATATTACGAATGGAATTATTATTAATAATGAATTGATAAATAAAAAGTAATTAATTAAAAGGCTTGAAAATTAAATGGATAAAAGTAAAATACTTGGTTTATTTGTTTTCTTTAGAATGTTAGGCATTGATAAATTTTCAACTGTGATGCTTTAATATTTAATTTCCAATTTAATCAATTTATTTTATTATCATTTAATTTAAAATCATGGTAAGGTTAACGTCCTTTATAGTATGTTGATATTTCATACACGAGGATAAGTCTGAATTCAAGTGTGGCGGTATTTGATATATGCATTTCATTCAAATATTTTATTGTGTTTTAATGAATTTAATTATGTAATTTAATTGATATTACTACCAATATTTGACTTTTTAACTCTTTTTTTGATAATTGACAGGATACAACCAATATTTGGAAAAAGAATAATAAGGGAAAAATTTGAGGATAAAAAGACACTATGCACCACATCATAAAGTCGCATGATGAGACACTAGAAAAATTAAGGTTTCCCATGATGAATGATTTCTATTGAACACTACTAGGGGATGAAAATGAAGAATCAGGGTGAATGGAGCTTTAGGAGATGGAAACACAAGATTCATGTCATATAAAAATTACACGACATGAAAACATTACATGATGTGAAATCAGTACAAAGTGTGAAGTTAAAAAAACACAATCAGAGGAGATATAAACATTTTCATGACATGAAACCAACATTCACATTGTGAAATATCGTTGACAGATCTAGTTATAAGAGTTTGACATGATTTTCAATGGGATAATTTTTATTAATGACCTTATGATCCATTTAAAGAATGGAGTGGACCTATGCTTCATTATGGGATGCATTTATGATGAACTAACTACAACATAATCCCCTTTTAAGTCCATGAACATAGGGTTGGGTTGTTACGACTAGACAGGGGATCAGAGACCAAAGTTTAGGTAAATAAATATCATTGTAGTAGGGTCCTCTACCACTTTCTCTCCAATTTTAATTATGATTTATTTTATTTAATTTCTTCCCTATTACTCTCTCATCACTAGGATGAGGGGGTAAATATCTCCTTGTTCTAGGGTTATATAGTCAAAGGGGGAAGCTGATGTTTGATCCAATTATTTTTCTTTATTCATATTTTTAGTTTGTTGTAATTCGTTTATAAAATTCGAAGCCCTTTATTTTTCCTTTTATTACCATTGAATTTAACTTGAAAGGAACCATTTTAATTATGAAACTGGTTACCCTAAACTGATTCCTGACCATTTTCATATTTAGGGAAACCAAGTTTAGATTTGGTATTAAGAAAAACTCAATTTGACAAAGCCCTAAATTACTAGACCAAGGGAAATAGAGGATTATTGTGTCTAGGAGGGGATACCATGACCATTGGATCCACCTCATCTCAAATTCGATACCAAACATGGATTAATCAATTTATTTTATAAAATATAATTTCTCTTAAACCTTGACACTAAAAAATCTCACCATGGCCTCAAACCTGATTCAAAAATCCAAACTAGTTTTCTTCATTCTCTCTCTTTTGTCAAATCATTTTCAAAACTAACATCTGTTCTTCAACATATTTTCTAAAATCAATAAAATAAAAAAAATTATTTAAAAACCAAATAAAAAAATTTCAACATCTCTATAGTATTAACCTCGATCTTTATTCTATGTTCATTTTAATTAATTAACACTGATATGAGTTTTAGAAATTTTTATTTTGATTAGTCCCAAGGAAAATAATGACACCCTTTAAGCCAATCAATAATGATTGAGGAAATTCCCATCTATTTTCAGGTTGATATGGCTCGATGGATAGACATATTTGGCCATAATTTTTACATGAGACACTCATAAATACTTCAAACAATTATAGAATAACTATCCAAGTAAAATGTGCAATAGAAAATGTGTCTTTATAAATAAATCCCAATCCATATTCCAAAACTACCATATCTACACCTTCATGAGAATATATTTATACAAGATTCAAAATTCTTAATTAATTTATGGTAAAGTAATTAGTTTGAAACTATGGGTTCCAAAAAAATCCCCCCCTTAGAATTTTATTCCTTTAGAAAAAAATTAATTTTATTCTAAGGTAAACGTCCATCACTTTTTCATGTACCCAAACATCTGAAGAGCTTTGATATTGAACCCTATGAAAAGATTTTTTAGGATTAATTTCAGGCAATATCAAGTGGAGAATCTTAAACTCGAGTGCTTGGATAAATACAAGATAAGGAGTAACCTTGGATTTGGTCATGGGTACCCTGAAATAGGAATGTTCATGTATTCTAGTAAAGAAAAATGGTTGGATGGAAAGAGAATTATGGATAGATCCAAAGGAATGTGAATCAATCCATAAATAGAAATAAGTAAGACTCCTACGTAGATAAATACCATGAATAGGGGATATATGTTAATGCTTGAATTAATCTATAATTAAATATCCCTTATATACCTATCTTGTATGTAGGGAAGAGGATGTCATCACTTTTTGATAAAATCACAGGCATGACTCATGCTCTAGTGGGGATGTTGCACAGATCTGGCACTTATGATACATTTCAGGCCATATAAAGTAGACCACTCTAATAAGTTTATAGTCCTATAGGATGAACCATGTATCATGTAGTTTTAAGACATGAGAGGACTTGGAATCCTCAAACGGTTCCCAAGGAATTAATATTCACTGTAATATTTACCAACTTTAGTGGACTTAGAGGACCAAGTTTTATTTTTTATTGGGAACGATAAGGGTCCCTATAATATTTGTATCTTTTTTATTTTTATTTTATTAACTTTTTCCAGAGATTCATATGGGGATAGTGTAGTGGACATGGACTCAGCTTTTTCCTAGGCTTCCTTTTGTGAGTTTTCATCCTAAAAAGTTTTGTGCCTTTTTGGGTTCATAAATGCTCAATATTTCTTGAACCACACAATGTGTGAATCCAATGATTAGAGAATAAACTTTTTCCCAGGGTATCCTTTACACGTTTTCAATATACTAAGCATTATATCTCTTTAAATTGGATATTTAAGGTCTTTCACATCATACCATTACTATAGTTTAGGGGTTTTTAGCTTGGATCATCTATTGTTGTTTAGGTTCTTATATAATGGATCATCTATTACTATAGTTTAGGTTATTCTTACTCAGTCCATCTATTGCTATATTTTAGGGACCTTTAGCTCAGAACATCTATTGTATTGTACACCCATTACATAGAATGGGTGGAGGATTGGTATTCATGAAGGGTTTGAGCACCCTGCATCCCTACTAAGATCATGAGGGAAGGGTATTCATAAAGGGTTATGAAACCCTACATATTTTCTGAGATTTGGGTTGATGTATGGTCATGTAATATTAGGGATTCCAAATATACTTGGGTAGTTACAATATGGGTTTTTTAAATGGAATGATGTAGACATGCTGGGGATAATAAAAAAACGCTCCGCAGTGCTAAGTTTCACTAGGATTTTTCCAAGAATCATGAGAATTAGAGGTCATTTTATATAAGTAGAATATTTCTCTACTTTATGGTTCTAAGGCCTTTATGTAGATCCAACTTGTACATGGTCAAGCTGAGGGTTCCCCACTATTTTTCCAAGGTCTATATGAGATTTATGAAGGTTCAAACACTCAGATAGGGAAGTAGAGTGTAGAGAAAAATATATCCAAGGAGGATTATGCTACCATGGGTGAAGTTTTGTTTTATCAATATGAAATTAAGGCCCTATATCTTATGGTTTCACATCACATTATGAGGTCTATAAAAAGGTTTGATAATAGAATTTTTTATACCTTCTTTGATAATGGGCATAATACATGGTGATTTAACTACGAGGTTGTTGAATCTGCTTGAATAGTTTGGTTATGGGGATCATAAATCAAGGTAAAGGAATATCTGAGTTGATTAAAAATGGGGGATAGTGGATATATTTTATCCATTATTAATGGTGGAAACCAGTATCACATGTAGCCAAGACAATTTCTCATGGATTTATGGGAGAACCTTCCTCCTAGACAAAAAACACCCACTAGGCATAAGCTCTGAGGTGTTACATTATTCACTAATGAATCCTAGTGGATCCCCTTAAAATAATATATTACATATTACCAATACACTATAGGAAAGAACCATGAGAAATAACTCAAGTATATAGGGCTCCAGGAGAAAAGTATCAACTCATGGAATTGGTCGTGTCAGCCCAAAATTCAAAGACTTGAAGGTGATTTGTGGAAAATGTAATATCCAGGATGGTTTCAAGCACCCATAAAGTTGTGTTGTTGCATAGTGAATATGTTTTCAAAATAAATAAATTTTAAAAACAATTACTATAACCTTTTATTAAACTAGTGGTGTACTATGTGGATGGATCAAATTTTACTAGTTCTAGCAAATAGACCTTACGGGCTTTGTGGATTTTCTTTTTTTAGGATCTAACATTTTCTTAAACTCTAGATATGAAGGGATTAGCGATCAAAGTCATGAATTTCTATCAAACCACTATAAGTGGAATCATTTATAATATCTAATAAGTCCAACTATGTTTTTGACCAAAAATATTTTTGAATGTGATTTAAATTAATGACATTGGTCAAGAGAAATATTTGGTTACTAATGTACTAAACCTTAAATTTATGACCCAAAATGACCTAGAAACATGTCGAACACCCATTTTTGGTACATATTTCAGCCCTATAATAAATTATCTCGACCCTATTCCATTATAGTATACACATGAAACTTGAAAAACATGGTTGAAATTCTGTCATCAAATATTTACAAGAGTTCCACCTCTCCACTATAAAAAGCCACCACCTTGACCAATTACACATAAAAAATCAATCCATTTATGTTCATCCAATATCATCCCAAGTAGCCTCCCATAAATACTCCCTTCTACCTTAAAGGCTACCCTTTTTTTAGAAAACCTTTAATGGAATCATTTTTTCGTAAATCAAAATGGCTTACCCAACTTTGAGGTAACTACTTATCTCAAGCTCCTTTCCATTATGTTACTTCTTAACCCCTCCACTCCCTTTATTCCATTATTTTGTGGCAAAAAAAGTATACTACATAAATTATGATTTTTTTATGAAATTATTTTGACCTAAACATACACACACCTCTACTTAATGTAGATAGAACAAGTTGTTTCTCTGTATGGCTAACTACTACCTCGCAAAATGATGATTGTTCATTTCTACTTAACCACCAACCATGGTGTCCATTATGACGGACACTATATTTTTATATTCTATATATAATACTAATTTTTTATTTATTCTTATGTATTCCTTTCTATAGAAAAACAATTTTTATTTCTATTTGGTGTTGATACAATAATCTCATTTGAGTAAGTGTGGTCTACCTCCCCCTCAATGATATGTGATTTGTTAACAAACCCCATGGAATGTATTAAGGATGGGATTAAAGAAATTATATGATATAAAAGATATAGTCATGAAACATGAATAATTATTTTTACATATATAAATACATATATTTAATGTTTCATTTACATACATTCTTTCAATACGACAAAAAAACAGAAACAATGTTCATGAGTACGTATTGCTTACCATGTCCATGAACAGTGTATTCCATTTTGTAATTATTTAAGTTATAAATTATTATTATATAAATATATTGGATATAAATGATATTTATATCATTATTAACATTATTTAATTGTGATATATGTATAAAGACCAATGATATAACAAATTTAGATGCATGTGAAGAATAAAGAAATTATTACCTGAAGTGAAACCCTAATATAGGATCATTAACAAAATGGTAATATAAGGTCATAATAAAACCATATATGGTATTCTATATAATAATATAAATCAATAAATTATGAAAATAAATTTATATTTCATATATTGGAAGATTGTACGAGTACCGAGAGATTCAAGACACAAGGTAAGGGGATTTCACCTCACTTTTAATTTTTGTGAGATACAAGATTTATTCGCAACCCTTTCCTTTTGTGTGTTGTTTGTACTGAACATGATTTTATTCTATATATAATATATATAAATTTATGGTTATTCACATGTCAGTTATATGATCCTTCTTTCATGTGGTTTATGTTTCAAATGCTACCAAAGTGGTAAAATATTTTTGTCTCAATTTTCCTTCTTTTAGACTCATGTTTTGTAATGAACATATAATCTTTATTAATGGTGTATATACTTCCATATAACATAAAACAAATATTTGTTTTTCATGGAATTATAATATTCATCTCTTTTCCTTTCCTTACCTAGAGAGTATGATCCCATATTACAATTTTATAAGATCTTATTGAGACAATATCATCATTTTTCGAGATTGTTAATGTTTCTGTTTCCTTTGATGAAATATTATGACCCATATCTCAAGAAAATTATTGAGATTCATTATCCTATATTTTTTTGAGATATCCTCATGTATTAGTACCATTTTTCACTCTTTGGTACTTATGAGAGTTAATAAAATATTTTTATTTAAAAACTGATTGTCTCTCTCTTCGATTATAAATTTTTTGTATTCAAAACAAATGGATTAGAAAATGTTTTCAAATTTTTTTTCAAGAGATCCATGAAGATAATTTAAAAGGAAAAAGTATTTTAAACATGTTTTATTATTTTCAAAGATTATTTTATTGGTTTTAAAATCTATTTTGATATAAAGATTTTTTCAAAAGGTTTTAAAAATTAAAAAGTTCTTTTCATAGAATAAAGTAAATTTTCATCAAGAAATGTTTTCTAAAGACATTTCAAAATTATTTTCCATATAATATTACATACATTTATTTTAATAATTAAATTATTTTAATTTATCTAAAGGTTCCATTCATATCATTTCCATTAATGGGTTATTCTTACTTTCATGATCATTATTAAGCCAATTTCCATTTCACAAGTTACATGTTAATGAAACCCGCCTCTTTTCCTGGGTTACTCTTTGATTAAAGGGTTATGAAACCTATATAATTTTCATATATTATGATTCACTGAAATTTTAATGATACCCATTTCATTTAATGGGTTATGATTTCATGTTTATGAAACATAAATCATAATATCGTTCAGGATATGATGAATGTTTTATTATATTGTGCCACGTGTATGAATGATTTTATTATGAGTTGGGTGGGATATATATCATCTTTCAATGTCTTAAGAAATTATGGATGAATCATGAGTATAAATGTTATGTGTGAACCTGATTACATATTCTCAATGTTATGCATGAACCTATTATTATTACATAAGATTATACGTGACTCTGATTATATGTCCACAATGTTATGAGTGAACCTTATTGCATGTTCATAATGTTATACATAGACATATTTTCATGTCCATAGGCTTATTTATGAATCTGATTACATATTCAAAATTTTATTCATGAACCTTTTTACATGTTCACAATGTTATGCATGATCATGATTAGATTTTAATATTGTTATATATGGATTTCATCTCATGTCTATTAGGTAATGCATGAACCTGATTACACTTTCAAAATGATATAAATGGACTTGGTTCTAGCTCCATAAGTCTATAAGGGAAACTAATTACATGTTCACAATGTTATCAATAGACCTGGTTTAATGTCTGTAAGGTTAATCATGAACCTGAGTACATGTTCACAATGTTATTCATGGACTTGGGTTCATGTCCATAAGTTGATGTTGCGGCCTGATTTCATGCCCTTAAAATAATGACTAATCTTATTTCTACATATACATGTTCAAAATCATATAAACCAATGTGGATGCCACAATTTCTTGTGTTATTACTATGATAGGCTTTCAGGGATAACATTATATATTTACTCATGATTCATGTCTTAGTACCTACCATGATTTATGTCATGATTCGTGTTTATGATTGTTGATATGAAGGGTATAATCTTCTAATGTTTTGATCAGGCTCTCATACCTACATATGTTTAGGTCTATTCCTATATATCTCCCTTTTTTAGCGTTACTAAGAATTTGAGCTCACCCATTTTTATGTTTCCTTCCCCATGTTATGAAGATATGTAGTAAGTATGATGTATCTAAGAAGGGTGTTATTCTTGAAGAATCTATTGGGACATAATATATGTATTTTATTTAATATTGTATTTGTTTCCAGGTTTCCAAATGAAGTATACCAATCAAAGTCTTTGGGAATCTATTTTTATAATGTTGATGTATTATTCAAATGTAATGTAATGTAAATGTTTGAAAAGTGAGGGTCGCTATAGTTGGTATCTGAGAATAGGTATATTTAACCATTGGAAACTAGAATTGGAAAACAATAGCTAGATCCCAAGGTTTATTTCTATGGAAATATCTAGGGATGTCTCTAAGGATAAGTGTGTATATGATTTAATGTTGAGGAAAATTTACTGGAATTTTGGTGAAGGATCGAGTGGTTAGTTTCCAAGAAATAAATCCATTTCTAGATACTAAAATTGGATGTGGATCTAGAACTTATGTACCTAGGGGTGAAAACTCTTACAAGATGTTCTAGGATTGACTTGGGGTAATCTGGTATAAGAAAATTGGACTTGATTCACACCTGGTCTGACATTCTTAGGTGGTATGCTTTGGGAATTTACAAACTATTCACGAACCAACCTGAAGAATTTAAATAGTACTTTTATATGAATAATGTAGGATGAACTTTGGGTTTCATATATTATGGAAGGTGTTATGATTTATACATCCTATAAGTAATTTTGAACGATCATATTTCATTCTTATATGATTTGTTTTTATCACCCCATGCTTTCTGGTTTTAGTAATCAGGATAACTAGAAGGAACATGGTTAACACATAACGTTTCATATGTGGATTTTATGCGTATTGTGAGAATCAATTTCCAAAGTTTAAATCTTATAAAGAGAATCAGGAAGGTGGTATAAGTATTAGTTATTCATTTTCGGATAAAGAGACCCAAAACTACATGTGAAAGTTATGTGGTGTTCTTCTAGAACTTATTATATTAATCATAAGAAGCATTATTAGATCTAGTTTGAGGAACATTAATACATTTTTCATTTTTCATATTATAGGAAATATGTATTAAGGAATATGTTGATGAATCCTATTTAATGGTCTAAGAATAAGTTTTTACTAATTAACTATTTGTGTTTTGGAATTCAAAGATTATGTTATATGGATCAGGAAATATATAAGTGTTTTCAGTTTACATTTTCATTAAGGATTTAAAATTAAATTGTAAATGGGTATAGAGACATGGAAAAGTGATTTCATAGGATGATGATATTTTTATTAAGGTAAGGTAACCCTTAACTTATGCATGATATTGATATAGTGATGTTTGGATATAGATATGATGGATATGAATAAGTAAATTAAAAGGTACAGATTACCCTAGAACTTATTATTGACAAAGTGTTATATCTCATCAAGGATATAGTTTACTATATCATGGACATAAGGAAAATATATCAAAACCTTTAAAATAAGGAAGAATTCTTGTTTTCCATAATTATTTATGGCTCTTCAGGTTATTACCATGTTTAAAATAATATATTATGGGGGTATTCACATGTTTGAATATGATAACCAAGAGATACCTTGTGATATATGGGGTATAAATGTTAAGATTATTTTCTAACTTCTTTATAAAGTTTTGGACTTTCATCATTTATAAAGGTTATGAGGTTAACCATTTATGGAATGTTTATGTTAAACTTCAGATGTAGTCAGTATGATTAAAGTGTTATGTCTTCATATGAGTATTTATTCATATTTGATAGATAGTTAAAACTACATTGTGATGATGATAACTGTTGAAAAATGGGATCGCATATCATGAGTCTCAGGATCTATTTGAACAATTGGAATGAAATGGTCACCTTATTTTTTAGAGAAATGGGTGATGTGGATAAATGAATAACAATGGATTAATTTTTACTAAAATCTTTCTATTATGTATTAAAATTCCTAAATACTAGGAAAAAGGATCTTGAAACAAATAATGTTGTCATATACCTACATCTATGATGAATCAGAAGGTCCCTTAGTTCAACATAGATTTATGGATTTGTGATTCTTAACATTCACCTAACCTTATACTATATCACCCTCCATTTGAATTTTATTGTAATATTTCTCTTCCATGTGCAATTTTTTTCTTCCCACTAATGTTCTTCTATGTGGTAATCTCATTATGAGTTACTTTGGGTAACCATTATGGTTCCAAAATTCACTTTTTAAGGGATTTTTTAGCATCCATTTTTATGATGTTGGTTTTTATGAATGAAAATTTCATTTATCAAACCTTTGATAACCCATATGAATTTTGAGGGTGAGATTCATTTAAAGGGGGCATAATGTGACATCTTGAGATTTTGTAAAAAAATTAATAATAATTTAATATTCTTATATTTTTCCCTTCACGCAACACTGAACATATTTTTTATACTAAGTCAAACATTACATTCACATGGAGGCTACTTTTTGTATGTTAAATGAAATCCAAACATCACATACGTTACATGGAACAACAGGGTTAGCATACATTATAGGAAATATTCAACTTTCTCTATGTATTGGGTAACACACAAGAATGACTATAACCTAACTGCAAAATATAATAACTTTTTGATAATATAATATAAACTATACCTTTATATTATTGATGTGAATATTATTAAATAAATTATTAAAATATATGGTGCATGGAAATATAATAGGAATTCAAAGGATACCAATTAATATGAAAACCGATTGAATATAAGGGAAAATATTACTATATGCACAATGCTATTTTAACAAAGAAAATTAAATTAATTTTTAAGTGATATTAATATAAAACATATAATATATATTCAAAAAAATATTTGTTATATTCATCCAATAGATCCTATACTCCAAAGATAAGAAGAAACCCAATTTTATGCTTAAAACCCTATATTTTTATGAACACATTTTTTAATCTCCATCAAATGGAGAACCGATTTTAAATCCAATTTTTTGAACTTTTATAGACTCAATTTTTCAAAAAAAATTATATTTGGAATTCATATATAAAAATTAGGAGTGGATAAATTTTTGGTATTTTTAGGTAAGATTTCAACTTTAAATGGATAGTTAAAAATATTGGATTTTAATTCAGAACGGCATTTTCATCTATCTTATTTATAAGGATAAATTATACTTTTCATTAGTTTAATAGATTAGTTAGATATATTTTTTTCCTATTTTTCCAATTTAGTTCAT
Organism: Viscum album; assembly: GCA_963277665.1. Taxonomy (NCBI): domain Eukaryota; kingdom Viridiplantae; phylum Streptophyta; class Magnoliopsida; order Santalales; family Viscaceae; genus Viscum; species Viscum album. Next base: position 315,167,665 of record OY728140.1, read on the forward strand.
TTTAACTAATTTAACATTAAAATTCAATATAAAAACATATAAATCTTTTTGATATTTTTACTTTAAAACCCCGAAGTGTTGTCCCATTAGTATGATTAATTTTAAATTAATTTCTGCCATATATTTGATTATAATTTAAAAAATTGATTCCATATTTGTAATCAAAATATTTTATACTTTATAATATGGTTAACTTTGTTTTTGACCAAAAATATTAGTGAATATGAATAAAATTAATTTCATCATTTTATAGAAAACTTAGGTTCATAAAGAACTAAACATTAAATTTAAGACCCAAAACGACCTTGAAACATGTACAAACCCTATTGGATGGACATATTTAGATCTTATAATCAATTGGATCTACCTTGGTCTATTATTGGTTCCACATTCAACATGAAAACGTTGGATTAATTCACTCTTAAAATATTTACAAGAGTGCCACACCTCCTCGACGATAAATGGACACCACCTCTACCAATTCCTCACACCTCTCAAACCATTTATTTTACACCAAACTCTACCAAAGTATCCTAAAAAAATACCCCCTTCTTCCTTGATGAATAAATTTTTGATTAAATCCTCTCAATATATCCTTTTGGCACAAACCAAAAGGGGTTATGTGATTTTGAGATAATGTCTTCTCTCAAGATCCTTTCCTTTATTTTTCTTCCTCACTCCCTCCACCCACTATATTACATTATTTTGTAAAATAACACATATAATATATATACTAGTATTTTTTTATGAAATTAGTTTAATATAAAATTTCATACACCTCCATATAATGGATATCTAACATAATGTTTTTGTGTACAGTGAACTAATGCATCACCAAACGATGATTTTTCATTTCTACTTAACCACCAATCATAGTTTCCACTATGACCGAAACAATATTTATATATGTTATATATATTACTTATTATGAATTTATTCTTATGTATTATTTTTAAGAACAAATACCTTTTTATTTTAATTTGATGTTTATGTGATAATCTCGTATGAGGAAGTGTGGACTATGACCCCCTCAAAGCGATGTGAATCGTTCACACACCACATGGAATGTATTAAGGATGGATTTAATGAAAATATATGATATATAAGATATATTTACGGTACTGGAATAATTATACATACATTTATACATACATATATTTACATGTGTCATTTATATACATTCATTCAATAAAGAAACAAATACGGAAACTGTGTTCATGCATACATACAACTTAACATCTCTATGAACCGTGTATTACATTTCATACTTATTTATGAAAATAATTATTATAATATTAATATAAAGTATATATATTATATTTATATCATTATTTAAATTCTTGAATCATGATATAATTATAAGGACTAATGATATATCATATTAAGACATATACGAAGAACAAAGAGAATATTACCCAAAGTGAAACTTTCACATAGGATCCTTCAGAAGCAGGAAATATAAGGTCATAATAAGACCATATTTTTTATTATATATAAGAATTTTCTTCTATAAATTATTTATAATAATCTTATATTTATTATAAATGAGGCTTGTATGAGTATGGAGATATTCAACACACAAGGTAAGGGGATTTCATCTCACATTTAATTTTTTTAAGATACAAGATATGTTTGTCACTCTTTCCTTTTTTATTGTGTACATAATGGAATTAATTTTAATATATTTATATTATACATTATTTTATCGGTATTAGAATATCCATTTTATTATCCTTATTTCAAGGGGTTTAATATTCAAAAGTTACCAAAGTGGTAAAATAGTTTTGTCTTAATTTTCCTTCTTTGAGACTCATGTTTTGTTATGCACCTAAACTCTTTTTTTCAATATATATATACATCCATATTAAAAAATAATGAATATAAATATTTTCATGATATTATAGTATCCATTTAATTCCATTTCCTTACAAGGAGAGTGTGATCCCAAGTTACCATGTTATAATAATTTTTTGAGACAATCTCATCACTTGTTGAGATTGTTTATGTTTATGTTTACCTTAATGAAATATTATGATCCATATCTCAGTAAAATTAATGATTTTCATTATCCTATGTTTTAAAAAAATATAATCATGTATTATTAACCTTTTCCACTCTTTGGTACCTATGATAATTAAGAAAATATTTTTAAGTAAAATATGATCATATCTCTATTAAGCTGGAAATCTATTGTATTCTAAAACCTTGTTTTCGAAAATGTTTTAATTTTTTTTCAAAAGATCATGTAAGATAATTTCAATGAAAAAGGATTTGAAATTGTTCTATTGTTTTAGATTCTAATTTTATATTTTTTCTAATCTTTTTTAAAAGGTAAATGTTTTCAAAATGTTTTACATTATAAAATGCTGCTTTCAAAGAGGAAAGGATATTTTTCTCAGGAAATTATTTTGAAAGATATTTCAAAATTATTTTCCATACAAGATGCCATCCATTGATGTTACTCAATTCCTTATAGTAAATTATTTATGTTTCCATTCATATCCATTCTATGAATGCTTTATAGTTAATTCTATGGTCATTATAAAGACCATTTCCCTTTCATTGGTTTCCTATTTATGAAACACGCTTCTTTTCATGGGATAAGATTTTATGTAATGGTTAAGAAACCTATATATTTTACAAAAGTTATGATGTGATGAAATTTTAGTTATACCAATTAAATTCCATGGATTATGATTTTATGTTTTTAAAACCAATGTCTTTCTATGATTCATGATATGATGAGTATTTATTATCTTGTGCCACATGTATGAAAGATTTTTTATGAGATGGGTAGGACCTATATCTTCATCAAATTCCTTCAGTAAAGATGGATTCCTAATGAGTATAAATGTTATGTATAAACCATATTACATGTTCACAATGATATGTATGGACCTAGATGAATTTCCATAACTTTATGTGTAAAACAAATTGTATCTTCATAATGTTATGAGTGAACATTATTATATGACAACAATGTTATGCATGGACCTAGATGCATGTCCATAGGTTTATGTGTTAACCTAATTACTTGTTCACAATGTTATGAGGGAACCTGATTTCATGTTCACAATTTTATGCATAAACCTGATTACATGTTCATAATGTTATGGATAGACCTGGTGTCATGACTATTAGCTATTTTGTGATCCTGATTACACGTTCATAATGTTATTCATGCACTTGGTTTCATGTCCATATGGTTATGTGTTAACCTCATTACACATTGAAAATGTTATTCATGGACTCGGTTTCATGTCCATAAGGTTATGTGTGAACCTAAATACATGTTCATAGTGTTAGGTATGGACTTGGTTTAATGCACAAAATTTAATGGTGGGTCCTAAATTCATGTTCTTAATTTAATGAGGGATATTTTTTCTACTTATACATGTTCACAACGTTATAAACCAAATTTCATGCCAAAATTTCATGTCTTATTCCTATTCTAGGATTTTCTGGATTTAATTCATTATTTTTTTATCATTCATGTCTTATAAACATCCAATATATATTCCATGATTAATGTTTATGATATTTTTTATGTAGGGTATGATCTTCTAATGTTTTGATCATTTTATCATACCCCACATGTTTACAATTTTGCCTACATGCCTCCCTTTATTACCCTTACTGAGCATTCGAGATGACCCATTTTTATGTTTCCCTCCCAAGGTTATGAAGATATGTAGTAAGTATGATGTGTCTAAGAAGGGTCATAGTGATGAAGAACCTAGTGGGAGATAATGTATCTCTTTTACATACTAGTGTTTATGTTTCCAGGTTCTAATGGAACTTTACTAATCACATTATTTGTGTGTTTTTTCATATAATTTTTATGTATTCCACAAAGATAATGTAAAGATAATGTTTTAAAAAGAAAGGGTCCCAATATATAAGGTGGGAATGTGGTTTTATTTATGTATGTGAGGTTATGTAATATATATTTTCTTTTTTGTGCTTTCCTACTTGTGAGGCTATAAGAAACAAGATACATGATATGGGTGAACATATGGGACACAAGTGAATTAATTTACATTCATTATCAAGGATATTATGTAAATTATATTCTCCACCATAATAATGTTCTTTCATTGCATCAAGGATCCCATCCTTTACTGAAAAGAAGCCCAAAAACAGGCATTTGGTTTTATTATTTAATTATGTAACTCTAAACCTATGGTTTCCCCCCCCCACTTAAGTGTAAATTTTCAAATTAAAATGGTGTATCTATCAATTACTAAATATGGATAAACACCAATACAAATTGAAATAAATCAAGGTGATACACAATTTAAAGGTGGAATTTGGAAACTGGATACAAACATATTTCAATGAGTTATTCCTGAAGAATAAAGTGTTATCTTATTGTTTTATAGATAAAACAACACGCTGTTGAAATTACATTATAATAACACTAGTTTTTTTTAATTTTTATAGTTCATTATTATTTATGTATTTAATTAATAAATTTTTATTAAATATTCAAATTCCATAAGATAAATAATTGAATTTAAAAGCATGGTAATTTGAAATAAATTGATTATATGTAAATTAATTTATCCCACATTGTTAATTAATTAGGTAAAATACACATAATATTAACAACCATATGAAAGAATAAAATTAATAGTATTTTTTTTAGGATTTAAAAATATCCAAATAAAATATTATGCCATAAAATAATTCCATCACTAAATATAAAATGCATCCATATTTCAATTTACTATTTTTCCATCAGTTAGAGAAATTTCAATTATCAGGGTGTTATAGAATATCATTGGCCTAACTCAACCTAGTTAGAATTAATGAAACATTTATTCTATAGAACTGTATATAATTTTAAGGTAGGTTTGGAGGAAAATGAGTCCTATATTTCATGATTGAGGAGTCCACTCAATTGATCAATGAAAAATGACATAACAAATTTGGTCATATTCCATTCCCAAAAACATTTAATTTATTTTATAGGGACCATGGTTGTGTTATGAAAAGGGAAATGTGGATCTAAGCAACTAGGATAAAAACAGAACTAGATACTAAAAATCCAACATTGATGGATATAGGGATTAATTAAATAGTGGAATATTAATGAAATAAAAAATTATCATGTCACAAATGGAAATCAAGATAATGATCTATAATCAAATTTTATATATTTTTAAGACTTGAATGAAATATGATGAAGACACTATTGTCACATATAGAAAAATATTTTTTCCTAATGAGTAAAATGTTCCAATGGTGGTATAGTCATTTGTTAACTACACTACTTCTGGAAAACTTATATTATGTGAAGGAGTTCCCTACTATACATAATCAACCTAAGTGGGTGAGAAAATGGGAAAAGGGTACATATATGAGTAACATGGAGGATTCCTTAAATAACTATTACATTATGCTATCATCTTTGTTCATAGAGAAAAATATTCAGTATAATTGCATGGATTCATACAGTGTGATATCTCATCTCCTGTCCCCATAGAGAGATAGAGTAATTCTTAAGATAAATTCTATTGAAAATATATAATACCAAAGTAAACCTACATTTGGATACATATCTAGTGATCTTGAATTTTATATTTTCAAAAACATTCATCACTTAGTGAAGATGTACTTCTATATGAGAATAAATATCAATTAATACAGTATTATCATCCTTACTAATAAGATTCTTAATATTTATAATAAATTAATGGATGAATGTTATATATAATCCACACAAAATATTTTTTACTTTTCTTTTATGGGAAGCTAAAGGTTTTTGGGAAAATGGTTTATTAGCCCTTATACATTTTGTAAAGAAAGAAAAGGTTAAAATTAAAATGGATATATCAATATCAATAGATCATTTGTAATTTCCTTTAAATAGACAATGAAATAAAAGTTAGGGAAATGAATTTGAGGCTCACCACTTTACATGTGGAAATAATGGTCATTTGACAATGAATAGTAAATAATTGATAAATATATAATAAAAATATTTTAATTTAGGTAAATTCATCAATTCATATAATATTTCTCTTATTTATTTGGTATTGAATATAATATACAAATCACATTTTGTATTCAAATATAGGAACCATGGAATTTTAGATATATTATAAGAAACATGGTGAACTCTATAATTAAATGAGTATGGATGATCCTTATTTTATCAAAGATAATCATTGTAATTTAATTTTCTATGTTGATTGATACAAAATAAATAATTTTTAATGTTCACTACTACCAAAACATACATCTCTTTGTTTATTTAATTAAATGGAGATATTTGTTCTTTTATGGTAAAAGTATTCACTATAAATTACACTAAATATTTTAAAAACACATCAATCACATATGTATAATATCAATAATAAAAGATTAATACAAAATATTCCACTCTTACCCAGTTGTGTCCTGATAATTATTTTTCAAGTAAGACTAAATGTTTTCGAGGAAATTCCCAAAAGGGTTTTTGGAAACATTAGAGCTAGATCCCATAATTATTTGAAATTTTGATTTGACCAAGATGGTTGATGATGTTTTTGTATACAATAACTATTTTCTTTTCTTGTCAAGGAATATTGAGAAGAAAGGAAATCACTTCACATTGAATAAGTGGTTGATGGAAGACAACTAAGTTACAATAATTTCCATGGAAAATATGATGATGCTTTAATGGTATGTAGTTCACAATGATCATATGTTGATTGTCGAACTTCTAATGTAGGAATTATGAATTAAAGGGGGAGATAATTTTTTGTCAATCAGTATGGTTGATTATGCTGGAGCAATTTTCTATGGTAGCATGATATTCCAGTGTTTTCCAATTTTTGGGGTCCAAAATAAGGATTTTTCTAGAATTTTGGTTTTGGTATATCCTTGAATATATCAAAAAAACACTTAAATGGAATGAATTTAATAGAGAGAGGATTATTTATGAGTAAATATAAACAGTTAAAAGAAATTTGAAGGTGATATTTGCGATGATGACGAGCTTTGATAATTGAAAAGGTAATTAGCATTACAGAGATCATTGCAATACGAAATAAGATTTGTGGTGAGAAAGGGTCATTTTAGGTGAGAATTGCAGTGAAAAGGAAAAAGGATCGTTATGGGTAATAATTTAATTACAATGGAAGAAAGAGCATCACATTGATGGTTTTCAAATCCGGAAAATATCCATGGTTCTTCACAAAGTAGTGAGATATTTAGCTGATTTTTTTAGAGCTCTACAGATTGCTGCTAATGAGTCATTGAATTTGCATGAAAGGTTCTATAGTTGGTGGAATCGCCTATAAATAGACCCCAATACCCTCGATAATATAAGAGATACTTAATGATAATTTTAGAGCTCTTGAATTGTGAAGATGGTTCGCAGAGAAAGTGAGCTCAACCAATGCAGGAAGCTATATGATGGAAAGGTGCCTTGCAGCGGGCCATTGATAATTGTCAAATAAATGAACTTTGAAAACACAAACTCGAGATCTGTAAAATAGTGATCTTTTCTGTCTAGTGAGATCTATGAACTTGTGAGCTCTTCAAACTATAGTTTTATGTGATGTTGGGAGCTTCACGAAGGAGCTCTGTGAATGAGCCATGTGAGTTGAAGATTTGAGTACCCAAATTAATTGAGAAGTTCATTCCAAGTGGATCATGATATGACTGGGGTATACAACTAATTATCATTACAAATTCTAGGTAGATCCTATAATATTATAGATAGGAAAGAGAAGATTTGTTTTTAGAGATCATATTTTTGAAAGTTTATCAAGAAGTATAGATACATTGGATTATACTATTTGTGCAAAGAGGGTGCACACACAGGTGAAGAATTTTTTCCAAGTTATACACTAGTATAATGGAGTATATAACTCATTTTATTATGTATTAAATTATTTTTTTCTAGTGGATTGTGTGGTATAGGATTGTTTCCATACAATACCAAGGACTAGCTACTCTTGTTGAGTAGTGAACCTTGTAAATTCTTATGTTCATGTGGTTGTGTTTTTGGATTGTGATAATCATGGTAGAATATATTTAACAAGAGGTGAACATTTTTTCATCTTCATGGAAACAAAATGAAAAAATATATCACTAATTCACCCCAACACCTCTCAGTGATACTTGGATCCAGACTAGTAAACTTCAATTGGTATCAAAGCCTTAGGTTCCCTTCATTTATTCGTTGATGAAGTTTTTGAAGAGATGTTAAGATGGATATTCTGAATTATGTTAATAGTAAAGAGATTATAATATTTGATGGATATAATTATCACATCTTGAAATATATAATACTACCTTATCTTATGTCACTTGGGTAAGACGTTCTTGAATCTATATTGAATAAATTTCCTTCCATTGATTACAAGGTTCCTCTTAAACTTTCCAATAAAAATAATTATGAGAATGATGAAAGATCTAAATATACACTACTATCATCTCATTCTAAGTGTTATTTTTTAAGATTTAAATGTGTCATTACAGGTAAATTCATATGGGATATGCTGAATAATATATATAAATAAAATGAAAAAGTGATGAAGGAAAAAAACAAAATATGGAGGATGAAGTATGAAGACATGAATATGGGAGAGCATGAATCTCTTGGGGGCTTCTTTACCATGGTAAATGAAATATTCCGTACAATCAGATGTATGGGTGAAATGTTTTTTGATTCTATAGTTTTTGAAAAAGATCACTACAATTCATCATGACATGTTTGATAATAAAGTATCATCACTGGAAAACAGAGACCCTAGAACATTGTCTATAGATTATATTCATTGCACTCTCATCACTTATGAAATTATAAAGGATAAGTCTATGAAGAGAAAAGAAAAATTTGATAGAGAAATGTATTCAAAGGCTGTAATGAAAGTGAAGTTGAAGCATATTCTTATTGAAGATGAAGCTGTGGAATTCGTCTCTTATGACAATGTATGTCAAAATTTTGATGAAATTGTATCCTTTTTTTCTAGGAATGTGAAAAGAGGCACATGGGAACACTAGGGGAAAATTCCCATAAAGTTCTATGAATGTGGAGTAATTAAATGCATTGAGGATAATTTCCCTCAAAAAGGGAAATATGAAGACATTTATTAAGAAGACATATGGCCAAGAAGGTCATAGACGAAACAGGTTATCAAAGATAAATATTATGGAAGAGTAATGCATAAAAAGTTCTTCAAATAAAAAAAGATGATTGTTTTCTAAATATGAATATGACGATGATAGTGAAGCTAAATCTGAAAAATCCATTTATGAGAAAGATAGATAGAATAACTTTATTGCAGTAGTGAGTAATTAATATTATGAGAGCAGTAGTTCTGAAGAAGAAGAAACTCAACATGAAAAATATCAGAAATAATATTTGAAAGAATGTATGAGAAAGATAAGATGTATTGAGAAGGAGAAAATGAATTTTGATAAATGAAAAGTCCTCATAAAACAACCAAGAAGGTTTTCCTATGGAAAAAGGAAAGATGGAAAAGGAGACTGATGTTTTGAAAAAAAAATTGACAGTAAACTAAATCGTAATGAACATCTAGAAGTAAAGCTAAAGTAAAATGAGGATGAGTTGGAACTTGTCCTATAGAAACATTCTAAATCTCTAAAAGGAATATAAGTTTCAAAAACTATGTTATAGATATTGTTGAATGTTCGGTTAATAATGAACATAATAAGGATCACAAAAGGTTAACTTCAATGGTTGAAAATAAAGAAGGAAATGGTTCTCATGGGAACCATGCTGGAAAGGCTATGTATGTGGACAATGTTTCAAATTCCAGAAATCAAAAGTATCTAAAATCAAGAGCCTAAAAAAATCTCTTTTACTTCTTGATTTGATAATTCTAAATATAAATCTAAGCTGAAGAATAATGTTACAGTTGAAAATAGGAAGGCCGGTGGTAAGTAGGGTTTGCGAAAGAAAATTTTTGATAAACATGTTCACAACTCCAGTTGGTATGAATGTTTCATAGGGAAATATTCTTTCTATGGCTATTGCTATAATTTTTGTGGATTCAGACACATGGAATATATGTGTTTGTTTAACCAACAACATTACTACTATTCCAAAAGTTTTTAAAGGCAAGGATTGTGGGGGAGTCAATCCATTCAAAAGAAAAAATCTCATCAGAATGTTTAAAAGATATCTAAGAAGGTTGGTGTGAGTGTTGAGAATAGGTTCCAACCACTATAAACTATTTGTGAAATATTTGATCGACCTGGAAATCTTATTAAAGGTTTTATTATTATGTTACTAGAGTACCAGAAGTTTCTTAATAATTCTCAGAAGCTTGATATTTAAAATTCTAAGAAAGATAGAAATGTTAAGTATGAAAAATGAGTGCTTAGTTGCGTGGACAAAATAGATTGACTTGGAAAGGAAATTGGAGAAATAAAAATAGAATGTGAATGAAAATGATGAACATAAAGCTATTTTTTTTTGAAACCGATTTGAAATCAATAAAAGGAGAATGTATGTTGATTCATGATTTTGTGTGTTCCATTTATATGATAGTATACTTAAAGAGATTGAATAATTTTATAGACTCTAAAGAAGGAATAATGAACATTGTCAATGTTCAATCATTGAGGAAAAAAGGTGTTGGACCATCCATCATTGAGAAATAAATGATGAAATCCTAAAAAACATTATATGTTGATGGCCTAAAACACAATATACTTTTTGTTTTGGAACTCTGGGATTATGGTAACAATGTAACTATCAATAAAGATGGGGTTTTATGAAAATTGAAGAAAATGGAAATGTGATTAGAAGATGCCAATGTACAAAAGGGAACTTGTTCCAAGTTGGTGAAGTACAGAACTCTTGTTACTTGGGTATGGTGGATGAAAATTAGTCATGGAATAAAATTATGGGACACATGTATCAAAGAATCATGTTCAAGTTGTCATCGTGAGATATTGTTTGAGATATAAATAATTTATCAATAGGAAGAGATTGGTGATTCATAATTTCTCAGAATAGAAAGATTACAAACTCTGTGCATAAGAGAGTTGACATTCATTCAAAAGGACTATTAAAATTAATTTCCTCTGATATCTGTGTTTGAATTATCAAGATATAAAATAATAGAGATAATTATTTCATTACATTCATTGATAAATTTACTCACATTAATTGTGTTATGTACATGATACATAAATCAGATTCTTTGAAAATGTTTAACAGTTTTAGGAGGAAAGAAGAGAAGGAATGTGAGTGCACAGGGAAAAATTTGAGAACTGATGATGTTGGTGAGTATAATAATGAATAATTTGGAAATAATATTAATAAATAAGGAATTCCACATGGCTTCAATTCACTATACACCCCTAAGAAAAATGGGGTTTCCAAATAAAAAAATATGTGTTTGGTAGAAATAGGGAGAACTATGTTACTTGAACATGGTCTTTCTCAATTATTTTTTGGAGGTAATCCCTGAGCACTACTGTGTATATTCAGAACCAATGTCTCTATAATCCAAATTCAGATATGACTCCATATGAATTTTTCTATGAAAAAACTCCAAGTCTGAAACACTTAATTTTTTTTGGGCGTCCTTACATTATAACGAAGAAAAGTGGAAACCTTTTTATGTTTGAGCAAAGAGGAGATGATGAAATGTTACAAGGATATGATCTAGAAGGAAGAGGATACAAATGTTACAACAAATAAATAGGAAGAATTTTTGATTTGGTAGATGCTAAAGTTGTTGAAAATTTTCAGAAAATAAAGGAGTCTTATGCTGATGTGGAAGTTGAGCAAGATAGAGAAGGTTTTGTTAACAATTCTGATAATGCTGCAAACTGTGTTAATCATTATCAAAAATAAGAATCATACTAAAAAATTTCAAGTGATGAGGATGAAATTCAAAAATCTCACCTTAGGCTGACGAAACAGGTGGAGGCTCAGAACATTATTAGATATCAACATGAGACGGTTCAAACAGGAAGAACAACGAATGTTATTACATATGCTTCTATCTATTGTAAGGTAGATAATAATGATGTAAATGAATCTTTTGAGAATTAATAATGGGTTTATGCTATGAATGAAGAGATTTAGATAGAAAATAATGAAACATAGGACCCTGTACCCAAGACGGACAATAAGAATATTATTTGTAAAAATTGGGTTTTCTGAAACAAGCTAAATAATTATTTTGTAGTGATAAGAAACAAAGCAATAATGGGTTTAAAATAAAATTCTAAAATTGAATGAATTGATTTTGATGAAACCTTTTCTATGGTGGAATGTTTAGAAACAATCATAATCATTCTTGTTATTACTACACAATGAGGATACAAGATATTTCATTGGGATGTAAAATCTACATTCTTGAATAATGATATTGATGAGGAAGTTTACATTGATCAACCATGTGGAATTATTATTGGAAATGATGAAAGATATGTTTTTAGGTTAAAGAAGGCATTTTAGGGGATAAAAAAATAACTAAGGTCATGGTATTAAAAATTTGATACATGATTGAGGAAAATGAATTTCAATAAAAAGAGAATCAACATCAATCTTTAAATAAATGAATTTCAGGATTTCTCGCTAATCATAATTGTCAATATTGATGACATTATCTTTGTTGGAAATTATTAAAGATCATGTGGCAGATTTTCTTAGGAGATGAAGAAGTTTTTTGAGATTTCAAGGCTAGGAGAAATAAAATACATTATTGGGTTTCAAATTTTACATATGAAGAACCACATTTTTTTTCTCATGAAAAGTATGCTAAGGAACTTCTGAAGACGTTTGGAATGGATAATTTGAAACCTGTTCACACAATGATTTTAATGGAAACCATGTTTTCTAAATATGGAGAAGGCAATGATGTTGATCATAAAATGTTTCGAAAGCTGATTGGAAACCTGTTATGTTTGACTATCTCAGGACCCGACACAATCTATGTTGTTACCTTACATACAAGATTTCATAGCCCATATAAAGAATCACATTTGGTTTCTAGAAAAGTAATTCATATATATATATATATATCAAAGGCACAACATATTTTGGAATCATGTATGATAGTTCAAAGAATAGTGATCTGTTCAAGTATTCAGATGCTGATTAGGAAAGAAATATTGATGATCGAGATCGACATCTGGTGGAGTTTTCTTTCTTAAGAAAATATATGTTTTTTGAAATACAAAGAATATAATTTAGTAACTCTTAGCATATGTGAAGGTATTTATTTTTCTACTACTAAAGCTACTACCCAACTCATATGGATGAATACTCAGTTGGAATACCTACTTGTTGATGTAAAGCTACCCTTGCTCTTGGGTTGAGATAATTAAAATGAAATCAATCTTACAAGGAATATGGTCCAACATTCTAATTCAAAACATATTTACATAAATTAAAAATTCACCAAAGATAATGTGGAGAAGAATGAATATATTCTGGAGTATGTTCCTATATGGAAACAAGTTGCTGACATATTCACAAAACCATTACTAAATGAACCATTTGAATAATTTATATTGGATGTTGGTGTCCAACCTCCTTCTCATAATGGTTGTGGTACATGTTTATATCCCCTATCTCATAATTCCTATGTATAGTGATGTCAAGTGGGATAATTGTGTCATTAATCAATCCTTATAGAGGCGTTCATAATGGGGGAGTTGTGGGTAAGTTGTGATTTCAGCATGCATGTGTGTGAACTATTCTAACTGGTTATTGGTGTGGTTGTAGGAAAAAATTTTATTGTATTCTAGGAATGTTGAAGAAGTGGATTAAGATGATAAATATTTCTAAGGTCCAAGGATGTGGATGAAGATAGAAGTTTAATGTTTTGTAGTAGAGCTAATGATATTTCATTTTCACTACTTTTGGAACGCATTGTCTTGTTGTAAATAAATCTTGTTTCCTAGAATGTTTTAGCTCACGTAGTCTTAGAAATATTGATATGTAATCCATTGCTTGTGGTTTCAATGTTCATTGGATTATAAATCTTTGTTGACAAAAAAATAAAATGCGGAGATTGTTGGGTCCATGTCGGCTAATTACCTTTCTGAATGGACGAAGTATTGTCTTTTGTTGTCAAGGATGTCTGAGAGGAATATAAATCACTTCACTTTGAATAAGTGGATAATGAAATATAGGAATGTTACAATACCATCCATGGTAAGTCTGATGATTAATTTTTTTTATGTATTTCACAAAGATCATATGTTGTTTAAATAACTTATGATATAATCATTATGAAATAAAGTAGGATAGAAGTTGTTGTCAATCATCATGGTTGGTTTTGTCATACCACATGTCTAAGTTGGCATAGTCTTCTAGTGTTTTCGAATTTTTAGGGTCTAAAATTTGTATCTAGCTAGCATTGAGATTTTTGAATAACTTTGAAGATCTCATCGCAACATGGAAAAGGAAATAATTTCACTAAGAGAGAATTCTTGAAATTTAAATGGAAAATGTTAAAATAATTTTTATGGTGTGTTATGTGATTTCGACAATCATTGAGAATTGTGAAGGAAAGGAGAACTATAGAGATATTTTCACATTAATGGAGATTTGCAGTGGGAAAAATCATTGTAGGTGAGAATTGTGGCACAAATGAATAAACATCATTGTGGTTAAGAATTATAGCACAAAGGAAGAAGAAGTATCACAATTATGATTTACAAATACAAAAAATATCCATGGTGTTATGCGAATCAGCAATATTTTTTGGCTTAGTTTTTGGAGCTCTACAGTTTAGTGATGATGAGGAGTTGACATTATTTATGACATTCTAGATTCTGTGGGACAACCTATAAATAGACCCTGAGCCCTCTAGATGAGACGAGAGAATTAACATGAATTTAAGATTTCTCAAATTGCGAAGAATGCTCGCAGAGAAATTAAACTCTATGAACGAAAGAAGCTCTTTGTAGGAAAAGATCATTGTGGTGGGCCGTTGAGATTTTAAAAATAAGTGAATTTCGAAAAGACCAAACTGATCTCTACTAAATAGTAAGCTATGTGATCCAGTGATCTCTGCGAACTAGTGAGCTATGCTAACTAGAGTATTTTGAGAATCATGGAGCTTCACAAAGGATCTCTGTGAAGGATCTTTACGAGCTGATGATTTGAGTACCCAAATTAAGTGAGAATTACATTCTATGTGGATAGAGATATGAACAGGGTATAGGAAAATGTATCATTGTGAAGTACAGGTTGTTCCGGTTAGCTTCTGTATCGAAAGAGAATAGTTGTTTTCAGGGATAAAATTTATGAATGTTCATCAAGAAGAACATAGTCATTTCATTAACCTATTTTTGCTAAGAGGGTTAATACACACATATATATTGGTTTCCATGTGATACATGAGTTTCGGGTATTATCCTACTCATTTTATTCCACATAAAAGACTATTTTTATAGTTGATTATGTGGTATAAGATTTTTTCTATACCCTACCAAGGAATATATATTATTTTTTAGTAGTGAGCCTTGTAAATTCTAGTGTTCCATTGGTTTCTTATTTGGATTGTAATCATCAAGTAATAAGATCATTAATAAGAGGAAAAGGTTGTTTCATCTGCAATGAAAAATAATAGAAAAATATATCACTGATTCACCCACCCCCCTCTTAGAGATACTTGGATCCTGAATGGGAAACTTTACATTATACTTATTAATCCTTAGACAATCATACCATTGTGATTAAAAAAATGTCCCAAAGAATCTATAGTCTATTTAAGTAGATCACATGAACAATTATGGTATGAATCCTTGGTTAAATTTGTATAAATGAATATATTCTTTTAAGAGGATCTGTGATTTAAATGGATATAACGAATTAATTTGGTTAATAATATAAGATCCTTACAATGGTTAGTAAGATAATATCTTAATCAATTATTCATCAATAATTTCAATATGGAGGGTAGAAACTCTTGGAATCATATTACCTTACAAGCTTCATTAACCTAATGCTTTTATAAGGTGGATTGACGAGGAGACTAATTGTAGTGTCACATTCTTTTATACAATGAATTTTCCTACTATTTGGGCATGTTTCATATATAGTAATATAGTATATTATATAACACATTCTCCATATAGTAAAAAAACAATAAAATTGAATATACTAATTGAAAATGATAACAAAAATCTGAAATGATGAAATCATACTTGTATTTTTTAGAATATAAATGTTTTATTTTCACTTGAATATAATTATGATAAAATTAGAAATTAGAAATAAATGTTTTTTATAAAATTGTTTTAGAGAAACCAAATTATTTTTATATTAATAATAATATAATTTTATGAAATCATTTGTTATTTTTCTAAGGGTCATGAATTTATTATTATTTTTAATTTATTTTCATGGTATTAAAATAAGTCACTAAGGAAAATATTATTTGATAAGGTAAAGGATAAAATTATGTTATCATATTAAATCAATTCTAATGTAACTATTTATAACATAATAAAATAAATAAATAAGTGTTTGGGGGAATTATCAACCTTACCTTATCTAATCCTCTCTATTTATCAATTTTCATTCAATATTCCTTGAATGTGAAATTCTTTTTTATTAATAAATTACTAATTATAACAATTCCACTCCACTCACTTATAAAAGGATCCTTTCTCCACCCCACTTCTCCTCAAATAATACACCGCTAATATTTACTAATATATTCAAAAATATTCCCCCTAAAAGTCAAATACACGTCCATGATGTTCTACATTTATAAAAACAACACCCTTTAATGTCAAAATCTACTTTGTAAAGGATTTTTGCCTAGAAGCAAGGTGAGAAATCAAATTATTTAATTTAATTTTAATTTTATTAATCTAGTTATATTAAATACGTCATACACATAATAATATAATGACATCATTTTAAATATTAGCATAAATTATATTGTTTTAATATATTTACCATTACATTACTTCTTCTCTTATATTCTAACATCTTATGGATTATTCATTGAATCCTTAGAAGCTGTATTTCATTTTTCATCATTACCACACATGTATGGATTTATAGATGGTTTTAATGATCATATAAAATATTTAAGTCAATTTTATGAGTTTGGACAGATAAATTTTGTATTATATTAATAATATTAATAATATATTATTATCATAATTTTAACCACCCAAAAATGATCATACTATGAAATCATTCATAATTTGAAATTATTATTGATAATTTATGTAAATGTATAAATCATTCTAAAGTTAAATAATAAATAAATTATAAATGAAACATTATGGATATTATAGAACAATATTTTTCTCTATGGAGCATGGTCAGTATACTAAAGTAGTTTTTAATAAATTGGTAGAAGAGACACAACTAGAAAATGAGAGAAAAGAATGTAACATAAGTGAATGATATATGATAATAAATAGAGATTACAAATAAAATAAACATTAAATAGTTTTCTTAATTAATTACTTTGAAATTTAATTTTTTTATTGATGATGTTATACTCAAATGTCAAGCGTGTTGGGACATTAGAACAGGGAACATACAAACAAGACTCTTTTATCATGATCTATACTTTATCTTAATATAAATCCCATCATATATCTGTTGTTATCATTAATTTGTTTAATATTATGTATATATATATCTCATATATAAACCTAGTCTATTTACCCTTTAGTTTATGAGGTTATACATATTCTTCTAATTCTACTCTTAGTCTTTAACTAAAACAAACCTGTTTAAAGGGATATTTTATATTAATTAATTCCTCATCACATATGAATCTTTTAATTTAATTATTATGATATAAACATCCCAATAGTTTTGGTAATTTCTTCTCTTTATAATATATTTCCTATGTTCATTTTTTTAAAATATTATGTTAACCATATTTTCTCATTGGGTTTTCTTATTCATATGGATTGTGTATAGATTATTCATGTTGAACACATATACATGTATTTAATATGACATGATATCTATTATTATAATTCTATATCTCACTATTGAATTGGAAAATATTTTCATCTCATGTGATTCCATGTATGATATATGGAATGTTTTCCTAGAACACTATGTTATGTTTACTTTATAGTGAGTCTTGAATTTTGATATGATGGCATGTCTTATGTTGTTGCAAAATATTTTTGATACCAATTGTTTATAATATTATTTCCATTATAATTTTTTTCAATTGTCAGGGTCCTTCCCTTTATGATATCTATATATACCTCTATAATAGGATTCATTACCTCTCAATCATACATTAATCTGATTGTTCCCTTACCTTAGTTTATCATAAACACCAATCCTTTATATATTTCACAAAGGTAACATATGAAGTAATAAATTCATAATGGTACTTTTGAGTACAATGTGAAGATAAAAGTAATGATGATGTTTTGTTTTGTTTTATGTTTGAAATCTCCTAAGAACAATGTACCTCTATATTTTTGGTTTGTCTATTTTTTATTTTTTGTAACAATATTGTGATATTTTGTAAATAAAATATGAGTTTCTATAATTGGTTTCATGGAAAGGGTTAATGATTATTGGAATTTAGGAATAAAATACCTTAGTTTAAACTATTGTATGATTATAAATATATAAAAATACACTAAAATTTTCATAATATAAAGACTACATGGTTTCTTTACTATAACATACCTATAAGTGTCATATAATTCATTATAGGATATTGATCTAATAAACCTAGAGGCAAAAACCCTAATATTGGTTGATTTATATTATCTTGAACTTTATTTACCACCCAATAAAAGTTCATAACCATATAGTTGGTTTGATAGTCCTAGTTGATATAATTTTGGATGTTTTTTCTTCTCTTTATGAACAATTATGAAATATTTGATTAAATTTATATGGTATTGCATTATTTTATGATGTAACATATGATTAGTTACAATGTACAATAAACTCAATATTCATATAATGATTCTTCAATAAATAATTTATTTATATTTTAATGAATTTAATTTTTCTCCAAATATGAATGTGTGGGTAAGTGGGGCATAATAGATGGTATAAAAGAATGGTGTGGATAATTTTAGGGATTGGATAAGGTATCTTAACAAAAAAAAGAAAATTAATAACCTATATTGAATCCTATAAAATAATGAAGATTGGATATACATGGAATTCATCAATTATTCAATTTAATATGTATGTCTTAGCTCTTTATATGATTAATAATTTGAGTATTCTCATTCCAAAATTTTATAATTTTAGTAAATGGTTTGAAATATGTTAGATAATTAAAAAGAAAATATATCATTTAAAATTTAATGATTTCCCAAACAGGATGCCTAAAATGATTGGAGTAGGAGTTGAGAGCCTCATGAATATAAATGAATGAATGCTTCAAGTTAGGAATTATAACTTCAATATTTTCGAATTCCCAGTATTCAACATTTATTAATAAATGGACTATAACATTTCGTGAACCAATTGTCATATTAGATAAAATAGAGGATCAATATCATTCTGAACATAATATATTTCCTAAATTTCAGTAATTATGATAAATTTATAATGTTTTATTATCATTTAACTGTAGAATATGATAAATGGTGGGAACTGGCGAAGAACATGAAACCCAAGTAAGTAATTGAATTAATGGAGTGGGAAGTGTCTAAGATGATATTTTTCAATAAATATTTTACTAACACTTTCTAAATTAATATAGAGAGGGATTTTCATGGACTCGCAATAATTAAAGATGAATTAGCCTCATCTTTTATTATAAAGTTCACATGGCATTCAATGTAAACCTATGGATTTTGATTAACCCAGAATATAAGGTTGTATTATTTTTTTGGATTAAATCTAAGTCATAAAATTCATTAGAAATTTTAATCTTTGATTAGTATGAAAAAATTTCTAATTTTCTCTTATAATTTATACAGAGATTTCTAATTTTTGAGGGTATTATGGGGATGGAGATAAAAAATCATTTCCTAATGCATAATTTCATAAGATCAATTTATAAATATCATGATGGATAGAAAATAAAAATACCCATATGTAATGTCTATAGCCCGATTCACTTATATGTAACCAAACAAAGTTAGTCTTATAACTTCATGTACCCCTCACCATACACTAGAGGTCGCTGACATGTAGTCAGGATCTATGACGGTACGATGAGGATACTATACCATCAATATCATAGATGCACATAAATATAATAAATGAATAAATAGAGGAATCATAATAATTACAAGCACTGAAATAAATTTAAATATTTCTAATAAAATAATAATAATATCTAATTATTTCACCATGTATAAAATAATGAGAATGTCATTTAGGTATTTAAAAAATAATATGAATACTTGTATACATATAAATCAAAATGAAAAAAGATATGAAAGACTGTCTCCAATAGTATCTTGAGCCAATACTCAGTCCTGGACTCCCAATATCCCATTCCAAAATCAATAAATTATCCAAAATGTTGTGCTTTACCTTATCCCTAACTATATCTCGATGATTAATAGGGTAACAAATTGTATCCCATAGTATACCATTTTAATTAATCATAAATGAGGACATGTGGTGGAACTAGGGCTTCCAAATCAATATATTAGTAATGCATGATCAAAAATGAAACAAGACATCATTAACCCTAGAAGGTCGATCCAACTTACCGAACATAAACCATGAATCCTAGATATGTGTATTGATTGTAATCTAAGTGTTTCGCCCAAAAAATTCTATTATAAAATGTTCCATATGATTCTATCATGCATCTCCATAGTAAATCCAAGGCTAAGCATGGCTATATGCCAAGGGAACAATCCAAGGCACCTCTTTCATGAAGACATCAATCGAATCCACAAATTATATCTAATGTAAAAAATATCGTGAAAATAGGTGAATCATCAGTACTAAGCTGAGGCATTCATGTATAAATATGATATTGACCCAATCCCACTATTGGTATCTCCCTTGGAAACTGGCCAAATTAATTCGTTTGGTTTACTTTGAGTGCTCAATCCATTCCCTAAATAATCCATGGTAGGCTTAACCTTAAAAACAACTCTAATATGAAAAATGTTCATCATTGTAATAGGAAACCTACATTTAATTAAATTACCATGTTCGTTCAATATCAATTCCACTTTCTTCACTTTATATAATTAAAGTATTTACCTTTTCATTAAACATTGTAAAATGGATATGTACAGGTCCATACCATTAATCATTTGGTTTAAATTAATAAGATCCATGATAAACATGCATTCCCATTTATAAAAAATATTTCATTAATTAATATTAATCAAATCATTTGGTGAAGTTGAACTATTCACATGGGTGGGTGATTCTATTTTTAAAAATTAAATGGCCACAAAGCCACATGAATGGAAAACCCAAAGGGGTGGCTCAAGACACGTTGATTGACCTCTAGAAATAGTATGAGGGTCCAATATGGTGTCTATGTTCTAAAATAAACAACTCATTTATGGAAAATTTATTTTAAGGGAAAATCTTGAGTAAAACCATTATGTGGCACAAAATAGACAATTGTAAATTGATAGTAATTTTGAAAAAAGTCATAGTCCACCTATCTTATGGTGTTATGTGAAAACTCATATCATATAATCCCTTAGTTTGGACAAAATCATAATAAAATGGATGAATATAAAAACACCCATAAATAGGTAATCTTATCTCATAGAGACATTGCACTGTAGATGGAGATATAAACACAGAAAGAAAGTAACAGATCGAATTTCTTACTATGAGAAATCCAATAAGGTAAGCTAAGGTTGATTTGACCACTATATGAAGAAGAAACCTCAAATCATAGATTCATACATGGGAAATCCCTAAAATGAGAAGGGGGAATTGCGCATAGGATAGTAGAGTGAAAACAGGTGTTAAGTTAAAAGAGTAGAAGGGAAAAACAACTTTTCACCGAACATAATAAGATCACATGGTATAACCAATTGTGGTGAGAAACCATAATCTATCCATGTTACAGCCAATGTGTGTGTGAATTCCTCTCATATCCATCATTCATCATTTGGAAAAACTTTTCTCTAACTCTATGGGGTCACTACCTAAGTGGCACTTAGGTTTGAGATTGGCGCACAGTTTTCCAAAACATTTACACTCTATAAAGATTAACTCTACAATAGGTATATAGTTTTTTTTCAGGTCCATACATCCTACCTCTCTTATTATTTCATACTGCTCTCCCTTATATATGGGATTCATAGTTTAGTCACATGGTTACAAGTCACCATGTGCTAACTGTGTGCCTCCTGTAGGTTCTACAAAATTCATAGCTCTAGTCTCCAAACAAGACAAGGAGGCTCCTAAAACCTTCCATAAAAAATTAGGCCCATTTATAATATTCAAATAAAAGATTAAAAATAATAAATAACCAATGTTTACCTAAAAAGAGAAACTTGTGTGTCACAACCTCACCAACATAATACAACTAGACCACAATATTCTCTTCCAAATGTGGTAAGGCATTATCTAAGAAAAAATCTAGCTACTAAGCTCATACATCAGCTTCCCACTAATAGGTCTAATATTTCACATTTCTATGCTTCCATATAACATAGATAAAGGAAAATGACCTTACTCGTATAGCCTCCTTTCTCAATTCCATGATCCGTATTGGATGATCCTGCAAGTATGCATTTACCTAAAACTTAACCTCATTTGGATGAAATATGTGAGGTGTGTATGAATAGTATCAATGTAAATAGGATACATAAAACAATTCATTCATAAATTTCTATCATTTAGGGTGTGCTACTTAAAATGAAACTGGACTGAACCTCTCTAAAACCTAAAAATCTCCAACAAAAATAAGTGATAATTTATCTTTCCCCATGAATTGTTGATCCCATGTCTTGTAGATACATTAAAGATGAAAAATTCATTGACCCCTAACTCCAGTTCTCATCAACTATAATCAATATAAACATACTATCTACACTGGTCTATAAATATTCTATTTCTAGTCATTTGAACCTTCTATGATGTCTACTGAATAAGATGAATTCCATGTAGTTGTGCCTCACATTCCTCTAACCAGTATTGAGATGATTCACATGGACTATCATATACGACCTCATAAAGAGCCATTTAATTAATTTCAAAACATATGTAATTATAATAAAACTCCATTTTTGATATATTTTTTCACAAAAATCTCCAAAATCAAGGGTGAATGCTTTACACACATCTTCTAACACCTGTATAGTCTACTCGGAGAACCCGTTATTCTAAGGGTGATATGTTATACTCAAATTTACATATGAACCTAACTCCTTATGAAACTATTTCTAGAACTGATTAGTGAAATTGTCATCCCTATCTGATAAAATAATTCCTAGGACTCTAATGAATCCATATAATCTCGCAAACATAGATATAACCACTCTCATCCACGTAAAAGTTCACCTTGAAATGTTAAAAGTTTGAGACCTTTATGAGAACATAGATGATCAATGATACTGATTCATTTTATTGAGGGGATATGGGAAATATAGTTTCAAATTAAATTTTGATTTCATACCATTTACACTCTAGAATGAGAAACAGTTCTAGAATCCCTACCATTCACTAGTGATTTTTCTTTATATACTGACAGGTGGAACACCTAGTAACATACATAGATATCTCCAATTTTATATCGGGCCACATGAATTGGAAATATATATCATGATACATCTTTGTAATACTAGGGTATACCCCTGAATAAGAAGTATGAGACTCACAAATCAATTACTCTCAGATATTAATAGGAACCCAGATGTAACAATGGATGCACAATACCTCATCCTTTTTAATGATATAGCCTATCAGTGGCACCTTTCTTGAAACACTCACCCTTAGGACTAGGGATTCATGAGAAATAAATGCCTCATTAATACTCTCTCCAAGAGTGCATAGGTCACTACTAAAGCAGTATGGATAGGCTTCGTGTGATGCTCGTGGATCTCTGTATTCATCCCACAAAATAGAGACATAAACTTCCACTCCTTAATAACCTCCTAAACTACAAGTGTCCAAATACTTGAGCTATGGGAATCCTCTACAATGTTAAATTTACTTTGTGTGTAGGCAAAAAAAATAGAATTACAGTACGTATTCAACCCACATTCTCTGTCCAGGTTTTTTGACATGCTATGTATAAATATACTTGAGGCTTTTTTTGGTTTTTATTTACCAAAATGCACTCTCTTAAAAATTAGGGCCTCCAACAACATAAGTTATGAATTAAAAATTCCATCTCAAGATCATGTATTATGTAATCTCTCTTTTTTGGCCTCCACTAATGATACATGTATGACATGAGTCAATCTTCCAACTTCAAAACTACTTCTGGTCAAATTTATGATAAATCAAAAAAACATCATAGATTATTTCGAGCATAGGATGAGTCAATATCAATGCTGATTTTAGTCAGTATTCATCTCCATAAATGCTATCTCATATGTATATGAATTTAAAAACATAGAATATTTTTTTTATCAATCCTATAAGAGGAACTACAGGGATTAAAATTTCCTTAATAAAGAACCTAAAATAGCCAGCTAGCACCCAGAAACTATGTATGTCAATGACATTCATGGAATCCACCCAAATAACTACAAATTTAACCTTCTCTAGCCCAATAGATAATACTACCTATAAAATTATATGACCTCTAAATTTAATCCTTTCTATCAAAATGTTGAATTTGGTATTATTAGATAAATATATTATTCTATCTCAGGTTATTCATCATGATATCATGATATTTGGAATGGTCATGTTGAGTATGATTATTCACCTGGAATACATCAATGATTACTACCACAAATGAATCCATATTCGAGGGAAACCCCTATTCATTAAAACCATTAAAATGGTCGGCGCATTGGTTAAACCAAATGTCAAAACTAGATACACATAAATACAATATGTTCCGAGAAACACTATATGAGGTATTCTTGAAGGTATAACACAAACATGATGGCATATCAACCTCATATCAACCAGAGAGTAAAACATCGCTCCTTTTATCTGGTCAAAGTTTTCATCTATATTTGTCATTAGATACTAGTTCCAAACTATATATTGGTTCAACAAATGGTAATCTACACAAATCCTAAGATTAAAATCATATTTTTTAGAAAAAGGATGGGTGAACCGCATGGTGAAGTACTGGATCATATAAACCCCTTACCTTCCATGTATTCTAGAATCCACTTTATGTCCTACAACTTTTTATTATCCACCATATAAGGAAAACTAGATACTATTGCTCTTCCTAGACATAGCTTGATAGTAAATCAAACCTCTCCCTCAGGATGTAGTCTTGAAAAATATCCAAGGAATACATCCCAAAATTTATATACTATCTGAGAGAAATTTTCCGGACATATTCCCTCATCACCCATAAAAGGCTACAAATATGGGCCTTTACTCCACCCATCCAATGATTCTCTGGCCCAACTCTATATTACTATACATATAATTCATCATATTGAATTTAGATATTACTTTATGGGGATATAAACAATAACATGTAATTATAATATCCCACCTAATAATGATAGGGAACTACTCACTCCTTTCCATAAGTTAAATAAAATCCCAACATCTCATGGACTAAGAGGCCCCACAAGAAATGATATCCACACACCTCTAGGGGGAATTCATTTCTTTGAAATAAACCCATAAATAAAATTACCAATAGATTATATGATGGAATAACATCACATAACAATAGTAATGAATCTCAACCCATGGATTTCCACTATAGACCTAGAGATTAAATAAAATGAAGTGAATGTATCAAATAGACCATATATTAAAGAAGATGATACCAGAATCATACCTATCTTTATAGAAATATTATCACCATAATCATCCAATATGGTTTTTAGTTCATATATATTTCGACATCCACAACACAGAGTTGTAACATGGATTCCAAGAGTTTTTCCACCCAACTGGAATTGTGTATCCTTAGTCTGGAAAACATTAATATGTCCATCTTCTAGGAATGTTCATCCAGTTGCAGAATATCTTCCAACCATATATGGGGATTCTGATCCTTCTTTTTAAGGTTGAGATAGTGTGGATCATCTCCCACTAGAAAAATGTTGGAAAGTATGAAAAAACATCTGAACCTGCCCCATTCAATAATAGTATCAGTATTTAACTAGGTCTTGGTATAGAATTATTGTTTCCTACACTGTCATTTTCCATCAAAATATACTCAATGATAACAGACTGATCCATAATAACATTATTATTACTAATGTGGAAAACATTTAATTGATACTGGATGGAATACCTAATCCCATCCCCAAAACATATAAATTCTAAAATTTTATAAATTGTAATATAAGGAAAAAAAACTGAAGCCTGGTATAGTGAGATGAAAAATCCATAAATCATAGTGATCCTTGTTCAAGATGGAGAAATTCTCTATCTCACCCAGTTCATAGCATCTCTAGAAATAAATAGGTGTAGAAGAGTCATGAAAATCTCTCTAGACAATATCCTATGGTTGGATTTCCTAAGAAATAACACCCACTAGTGCTTGGATTAACAATAAGACATATATGCAGTGATCTTGACCTTCCCCTATAGAATTGTCTATTAGTGACCAGTGATAAAGAGAATGGCCTTTTACCATGTCTTACCAGTCTGTGGACCACCATCTCCCAATAATGTGGGTGGATTCTACTACTAAAACTTTCATGTATTCTTTCCCATCATAATGTTATTCCATAGATATATTTTATATGTCTGAAAAGACTATAGGAAACCATCACGAAACTAGGATTTAGTTCCCATGTTAGGTTTAATAGTAGGTTTCACAGGTGGCACTGTCGGCGTGTTCGGTCCCCCCACATTAGGAAAATGTTTATTTCCTGCTATAGGTTTTTAACATGAGGACATCATGGTTTCATATCTCTGAAAAATTCAATAACAAGTTATGGACATAATTTACAAATGATTTAAATATCATATATAAGATATGATTAGTACTACATTTCCTATATATAAGTCACACCCATATTCCTTCTTATGAAACCATGTTTAAAAATCGTATAAAATCAAAATGAATCTCTAGAGATACGTCCCACTAATAAGGTCATTTCTAGGTTATATTCTATCTTTAATATTAGGGTATCTATTATAGAGTGTGCTAATTTAATGTTATTGAGGAAAATACCCTTTCCATACAATGTTGAGAAAATTTTAGTAAGATGGAAAATGGGGGATGAGGCCCAAAAAAGGTCAAGACGGCCTCAACTAGTGCACACCTAAAGCACCGACACATACCAAATAAACGCACTGAGGGGAATAGGTCAAGTGGAACTGAAAAAAATACAAGAATTTTCATATGAACACTAAGATGACAAGAAGCCCATGAAAGTTTTTCCTTCTCTACAAAGTGTTAATGAAATCAATACTATTATAGAGGAAGTTTCTGTAGTTTTAAACTATGTAAGTGATTACCCATGGTATATTGGCCACACCATGGATTGACTGGAGAAGGACAATGGTATTGGCCTCCATCTAATAAGAGATATGCCATGGGAGCTACACAATTCCATTCCATTGAGCATAGAAGAATCCTCATACAACATTGTGTCTCCCTATCTAAGCCAGAAGCTCGAATAAAAACCCACGGCGTCCCTCTGATCACATACTATGCCTTTTTTCTTCATGGAATTGTTTGAACATTATCCATCAACATTCAATTTGAAACCTTTTTTAGTGGGTTTCCACCAAACCCAATTTTAATGGGACAACACTCATTGTGACTGAAGGGGGATGAAATTTGTATACAAAATCCTCAATATAGAGAGAGAGAGTGACTACCCCACTTGAGAAGTGGCATAATGTTCAATGATAAATCCATCACCCTGAACAAGATAACCATAATGGAGGAGAAGAGACCCTCATACCTAGACTTTTTACGAGTGTTCCAAAGGACCCAGTAGCCTACCAAAAAAAATAAGGCCCATGTTGTAGGTTCTTGTGTTGTGTCCATCAACCCTTGGAACCGGGACTGGACAAAAGCATCCATAGACAGACCATGTACTACATGACCAAATGCATCAGTGAATGAGTTCTAGATAAGTCCATTCTAAAAATTGTTGAAGGATATCTGGGAGGACAAATATTTAATAGGTTCATGGAAATAATGGTACTTGGAAACACTAGAAATCATTTTTTACAAAGCACGCCATATGTGGGTAGAGAATTTTTGTGGAGGTTTAAGATGAGGAAGATTAAATTTTTTGGGATGGAATTGCAGTAGAGAAACCCTCCTCAGGTGTCATGGCTAGTTTTGGTCTATAAAACACCATGATAAGCCTTCGATGAGGAGAAACTAGATTGGGATTACATGAACAAAAACTTATCTGGGAAATTAAAGATAGTAATACTGTGGAACAAGGCTAGAATAGGAGGGATAAGGATAGTCTGAGTTAAACTAGGGAAGGGCGGCCCAGATGAATGAAAGTTCAAGAATCGGACATCCTGGAAAGCCTAGAAAACACCCTTTAAGGTAAAATTTTCAACACTATTTAATGGTAACCATTTCAATTTACATTTAGAACAAAATAATTTATAAATACACTATTATGTATATATAGATACATACATATATATATATATCATGGTCTATAAGTATATATCAATCATTCCAAATATATTAATTACTATGCTTTATAAATTCCAAATGGTAACAAAAATACCTATTACCATGATCTTATGATATTTTAATTATATGTGTCAAAACTCCCAATTTATAGAACCACGTACACTATTTAAATTGATATTGTAAAAAATGTTATTACAAATAACTAACAGATCAGCTCATGTGATCAATGGTCCATGGATCAAACATTCTATAGTTTTAATATTAAGGATTTATCATCATGTTATACAGAAAAACACAATTTAGGTTGATGCATAAAATTTAATTATTCTAATTATTTTATCCCTATAAGAAATGTTAGTGTAATATCCAATATAACCATCAAGCAACCAGGAACATGTAAAATAAAATTCATGTAGTAAGTAAATGTGTCATCATGTAATTATTGAAATATAAAACCCAACATTCATATAATGATGCACAAGACACTACCTCCTTACCATACTCGGACAAAAGAGAAAATAAATTCTACAATAAGAATAATATAAAATATCCATGTAAATCATGAAATAGTGAAATGAGAAAAATGTTTGTAATCATAATATATAAAGAAAAAAGAAACCCATATAAACTGGTTTTCCACCTGTCCGTGGTTCAGATATTCCCAAGAACATGCTAATAAAATGTTCTAAAACATCGTAGTCTCCTATATAATAACATAAATAGAAATAAAAAGGTAAATAAAATACATGATACAAATTTTTAATTTATTCTTCCTAGTTTAGTCATATGTAACAAAACATGGTTGGTCACTTGGCCTCAACCATGCCTCCTCCTACACTAGAGGCTACCGGCTAGCAGTGATGCACCATGATGGTATGGTGGTGATATTGTCCCGACAAGATCAGAGTAGCCCAATGGTCTAATAAATGAATAAATAAAAGAATCATAATAATGAAAATCCTATAAATGAGGTTAAATTATTCAGATAGTATTAATACATCAATCCAAAAGTGTAACCATATACCAAATCAGGAGTACTCCATGGAGCTATACAAGAATGAATATTAAAAAATGATTATATGTATATTAAATGAAGAAGAATACCCAAAATACATTCTCTAATAGAATAACAATCAAAGGATTAGTCCCAATCTCCCAAGAACGCATTCTATAATCAATTTTCATCCATGATGGGGTGCTTACCCTTGTACCTACGTGCATCCATGCAGTTTATCTACGTACTAAAAGGAATCTCGAACTAGGTGTGAGATATACTCAGTAGGACACCACTAACCTAATCTATAAAAATCTAGTCCATGAATATAATATCAGTATTTTATATATATATATATATATATATGAAGTTGAATAAAAAGTGTGAAAAAATGATCATCTCTGGCGTGGAAGCCTCATGAGATAGTTAGTTGACCATGATGACATTAGCTCCTTCTGGTAATTTCTAAACAAGTAACCAACAAGAGGTTACAGTATATCTGGTATAAGTAATTTATACCTTTTTATGAAATCATAAAATGGGACCCAAGGTAAAATCAGGGCTCCCAATTATTAGAACTAGTAATATAGGATCCTAGAGGAAATAAGGAATTTGAAATCAAAGAAGGTCGATCCATCTCATAGAACATAAACCATGAATCCATGATAATGGGTCCATGTGAAATCTAAGGGGTTCCCCCAAGACATTCACCAAGAACAATATTTAATTGATTCCATGGAACATCTTCATAGTAAATCATATGCTAAGCATGATTCAGGATCAATGGGGGAATCCATATCACCTCTTACATGAATACATCAACTAAATCCATAGAGTGTATCCATGTCATTATAATAATCCATAAAATAGTCTGGTTAATCATCATTACTACATTAAGGAATTAATGTATAAATAATACATCAAAAAAATAATATTGAATGTACCTCTCTTGGAAGTTAGCCAAATGATTTGGGCTAATATCCTCTGAGTAATCATGGAATTCCCATAATAATTCAAGGTTCTCTCAAGTCTTCCAACTCCTATAACAAGAAAAACATTTAACAGAGCAATATTCCAATTATGTTTAAATACATAACCAATTCCATGTGATAACTATGACAATTCATTCACTTTGTATAACTCAAATCATCGCCTTTATCATTGAGCACTAAAAAGGTCTATATAATATTTCATAACATCAATCATTTGATTTCAATAAATATGTTCCAAGATAAAACTACATTCCCCTTTAAAAAAAGATGTTCATTCATTTAAATTTGTTAAATCATTTAAGGAAGTAGAACCAAAAACACCAATTGTTGTTTTGATTTTTAACATGTAAAGGGGAACTTAAGGATATACATGGAAACCCTAAATGGGTGGCCCAAGTTCAGTTAATTGACCTCCGACAATAATTAATGGCTCATACAGAGTGTTTAAATTCTAAATTAAACTACTGATTTATGGAAAATTAACTTAGGGAAACAACATGGGTGAAACCTCTGCACTCCACAATAATGAAAATTATAAATCAATGAATCTTGATAGGAATCCACATACTAACTATCATATGGTGTTATATGAACACTCATCTAGTATAGACAGTTTGATTTTTCAGAATCAAAAGGAAAATAATAATAACAGAAAAATTCCTGTAAAATAGGTTTTATATTCTGACACATATATTTCATTATGGATGTTGAGATAAACATGGAAAGGAATGTAACTGATCAAATCTTGTACTGAGAGGAATCCAAATGTATAGATGAAACTTGTTTTAGACTCCAAATGATGACAAAAAATCAAATTATAGCTCAAGGCATTGGATATATCCAATTGGAAAAGGGGGTAATTCATCATGGAAGGGGGAAGGAAAAAATAGGGGTCTAATTATAACGGTGCAAGGGAAAAATTAATTTTTCACCCAAAATTATGATGTCATAGTATTTGACCGCACAGTTGAAAAAACAGTGTTCTAATCATGAAATAGTCTCTATAAATGGGAAACTTTTTTATGGTTATCCCACATGGTAAGAAAAAATCATGATCTAAGTAAGTTAAGTCACTACCTACATGGTAATAAGATTTTAGTTTGGGGGTAGAGTTTTCCAAACTGTGCACAGCCCATGTGGATTACCTCTATTATAGGTCTGTAATTTTATACATGGATATGAATGCTCTCTCGCATAGTCATTCAAAATATACCCCATTATATATAGGCTAAATAGTTGAGAAACACAATTACTATTAACCAAGGACCAACTATTCACCTCATACAACATATCCTAAATTCAGTGATACGAGATCCAAACAGGCCTCAAACATTCTGTAAACCTTCCATATACACTTATGAACATTTATTAGAGCAATACTAAATATAAAAAAATTAATTAAGCAGTCTATACCATAATACAATGGGTTTTATACATATTTCATAATTATATGAAGAAGTATCTGAGAGACATCATTAAAGGACTAGGGATATGTAATAAGTTCCATAAGAAAGGCCATCAAGATAACAAATGTCGAACAAAGTTTAAATTTCAAACTAATGTGATAGAATAATTGATGGTTTTAATCAATCCTCCACCTATGGTCTAATGATCAATCTTCAATTAATATTGTTCTAATACTAATCAGTGTAATAATCTAATGGTTATCAAGGACAACTAATGAAAACAACCTTAAAATACAAGAGAGAAAGGTAGAGATATTTATTTTACTATTAATAATGTCTTTCATTGAAATTATGTCGTCAAAAAAATACATGTTATTCATTTAAGAACATATAATTTCCCTTTTTTATATATTTTTACACATTATTTCATATCCTATAGCTTTAGTAGAAACATTAAAACACCAAATCAACACATAGATGTTTAGTTATCAATTAAAACAAAAAGTTATCAAATAATGGAATATGGTGTATGTAAATCATCCAATGATGATATTTTCTCAATGAATCTCCTAAAAATATTTTTACACTATTTATATTGGAATATTATTGGTTGCGCCCAAATTTACCCAACTGGTAAAAGCGGTCGTTGAAGTATAAGTAGGGATCGAATCCACAGGGACCGAAGAAGTAACCTTGAGACGCTATGATTTGGTGCAGGATGGGCTTTGAAGTAGGCAACTTTGGATTCGATTTTGGATGGTTTAAATAACACTAAGAAACCTACGTGAATTAAATTTAATGAAAATGGGTTGATCTAGGATTATGCTCGGGGTGGATTGAATGAATTTTACTTCTTTAAACAATTTTGGTTTTATTAATTCTTGATGAATCCATTCTTCAAAAATAACACTACCTTCATCATTTTCTGGTTTGGTGCTTACTAAACACAATTACTAATCCCTTATACACTTAGAGAACCAAATTCATGATCTCTATGAGGTATATGGTCATTTAGTAATTGAATTTATTTTTCTCAAACACAGTAAAGATGAAGAGTAGAAATAACTGAAGAATGGATGTCTTAAATTAATTATCCAATTAACAACAATTCGTTCATAAAATAACATTCAATCCAGCCTTTCCATACTCCTAAGATCAACCCATTAAGGGTTTATCCCTCCATTGATGGTATACTCTCAATGGTGGGCGGAAGATGGCTAACAAGAATTGGATTGAAAAAATTAAAACCGCGGAAATAACGAGCACTCCTTCGTGTGTGTGAATGAAATTCACACCTATGTGTGAACTAATTCACAACAACATAGAGATATCACTGTGATTTTTGATAATAAAGTTTTAATAAAATAAATGGAAAATATAGAAGATAATGAAGTTGATTAAGAACATAAATATACCAAAAAGAAACTTACATGGAAATGGAAAACATTACAAAAGAAATTTGGAAGCATAACCTTACAATGAAACAAGCATCAAAAGATGATATAAAAAAGATCCACCCCTATTACCTTCACCAATATCTCCTTATATAGGCATATTAGGAGTCTTAGGTACATCCCCCAACAATTAATTCACCCCCCAACAATTAATAGAGTCAAATGGAGGGTGAATAATCAAAAGGAAATTGATGTTTTGAATTTGACCCGGAAAACTGTCCAGATTCGTCCTCCATTTTGACGTGTGCGTTTGACACTTCATATGTCCGAATACGAATGTGTCTTAAATATAAAATACCGTCTTCCATGTGTCTTCTAGATGCTCTCAAAGGTTTAGGACATTTGGCTCAGCCGTTTGAATGTTATGGTCGAAATGGTGGGACGGATTTCTGTGCATTAATGACGAGTCCTCCATTTAAATATCAACTTCAGATCCATTTATCATCATGAAAAAATCAGAATTAGCTCCGGTCACAGTTGAATAAAATGATCCTAATATTTTTATCTTTCTACTGTATAAATTTGAGCTTCATTGGACTTGGTTTCTGGGCCCCACATTTGTTTGATGGGCCTTAGACCCATTATGCTTTTTCTAGAAAGTTTCTGCCTTCAGGCGCAAAATTCTCCATCTTCCTTTGGGATTCATCCATAGGACCTAAAAGATAAAATGTTCCAAACAAAGTGATCAATCATATAACAAAATTTAAAATTATAATGATGAATATTGTAATTTCCACAAGCAAATTATTGAGTTTGACCAAATTGACATTTTAAGCATGAATTGCACAATGATGGGAAATGAAGTTCAATTTCTGAATTGGACTAAAATTGATGGTTATGAACTTTTAAAAAAATTAATATTAAGATCTTAAAAATGAATATTAGCCACTTTAAGTGACTAATCACACCCCCCAACTTGAGTTTTGCTAGTCCCGAGCAAAATAAATTACAAATATGAAATCCAAATCCCCTTTTCCAAAAACATTTAAATACACATTGCTCACTCAAAAGACCTCATATCAAAAAAATTATGGAACCCATCAAAATCATTTAAAACAAGATAGTTCCATAATCATATCCCAAGCCCAAGCCCATTCCTTTTTTCAAATTCATTTCCACATTTCATCCAATTCCAATTAAGCATGATAAAGTGTTGTGCATCATAAAAGATATGGGGCCCATTTTATTGTTCAAGGGGAAAAAATGGAAGCGCTAGGTGGGAATCACATTAAACCTTAATATGTGTATCCATTTTTTTTGATGATTTTTTTATCCACAATAGATATGAAAAGACTAACTCTGGGCAAGACAACTATGGAGTCACGATACCCAAGTGCCGGACGCCACACATATTTTCAATTTCATGCTCTACAATAGAGATATAAAGCCTAACTCTGGGAAAGACAACTATGGAGTCACGATCCCCAACTGCCGGACACCACACATTTGGAAAAAACATTGCTCTATGTGGTCATTTTTTTGTTTTTTTTTTGTTTTTTTTTGTTTTGTTTTTTTTGTGTGTTTTTTTTGGATACTCAAATTAAACTAAAAGTGACCCCAGAACCCTATGCTATAATGAAAGGGACCCAAGAACTAAAATTTACACCCACGATCCAGTAGACGTGCATTGTGGCATTTTTATTAAGAGGATGAAAATGTAAACATTGAAAAATCACATCGGACAACCACACTTTCCAAAAACTATGCTCATGAAATTAAACTTGCATTAAAATCAGAATCAAGGAATGAAAAATTTATTTGATATCCAATTTTACAGTTTTCAATGTGTGTTTATCATGTTTAAGGTTAATGGAATTTTTCTTTTCATGCATGTTTTTATTCAAAAAAAAAATCATTTTTATCCCCCCCCAACTTAGAATAACACTGTCCCCAGTGTTTAAAGAAAAGAAAAGTTAGAAGGGGGTAGGATAGGAGTTCAAATATGAAATTGAGAATGATAAACATGGAACAAATTCACCTGGTTTTTAAAGTTGAGGTACATGATGCTCCAAATTACTCCTTTGATCTCTTTGGGGATGTAGGCACCTTCTTGATTGAACATGTATCACCCAAAAATGTTCTTGAACCATAAAAATAAGGACAAAGAAGACAAAACAAACAACACAATGATTTATTTAATTCCAAGTACCATCATTTTCATGTTTTTTTTAAATCAAACTAATGATACATTGTCTTCTTTAAATTTCTGGGTAAGGTATTACTCAGGGATCACACCGCGTGACACAGATGAATACGGTGCTCCCCTTTCATACCCATCCATACTCATAAAAGAAGAACAGGTCAAGAGTCTAATTTTTTTTTAACCTACAAAAACATAAATAAAATAAACCGATGATACATTGTCTTCTTTAAATTTTTGGGTAAGGTATTACTCAGGGATCACACCGCGTGACACGGATGAATACGGTTCTCCCTTTTCATACCCATCCTTACTCATAAAAGAAGAACAGGTCAACAGTCTATATATAAAAAAAATAAAAAAATTAAGTAGAAGGAAACAAAAGATGATTCACAGTGATTGGAAACATGAAAACCACGGGTTGCCTCCCGTGCAGCGCTTTTGTTTAACGTCGTTATCCCGACTTGTACCCTCAATCTATCAATTTTTCTCTGGTTCATATGTTGGCTCAGTTAAATCCTCCTTGGTTTCTTGTTTATTGAATGATTCAATGAATGGTTTTAACCTATGACCATTGACTTTGAAGACATCACCACTTGTGGGATCCTGAATCTCTATTGCCCCATGAGGGTACACATGATGCACTAGGTATGGACCAGACCATCTGGACCTTATCTTTCCTGAGTGTAGATGAAGTTTTGAACTATACAAGAGCACAAATTTTCCCAGTTCAAAGTGTTTGACTTTGAGATTCCTAGATTGGTAGGCTTGAACTTTAGATTTATTGATCCTTGAATTTTCATAAGCCTCCATCCTAAGTTCCTCGAGTTCATTAAGATCTAATTTCCGTTTTGTTTCAGCCAAAGAAATGTCAAAGTTCATTTTTTTTATTGCCCAAAAGGCCTTATGTTCAATTGCAATAGGTAAATGACATGCTTTTCCATAAACCAATCTATATGGTGACATGCCTAGGATAGTTTTGAAAGCAGTTAGATATGCCCAAAGGGCATCTAAGAGTTTCTCGGTCCAATCTTTCCTAGAGGGATTGACATTTTTTTCAAGAATTTGTTTAATTTCTCTATTTGCCAACTCAGCTTGACCATTGGTTTGAGGATGGTATGCCGTGGAAACTTTATGAGTAAAACCATACTTAGACATGAGTGAAGAGAATGGGCGGTTGCAGAAATGGGTTCCACGATCACTGATTATAGCCCTAGGAATTCCAAATCGAGAAAATATATGCTCTTTCAAAAATCGAATCACAACATGGTGGTCATTGGACTTGGTGGGAATGGCTTCAACCCATTTTAGACATAATCAATAGATAAGAGGATGTAGAGGTATCCCTTAGAGTTTGTAAAGGGTCCCATGAAATCAATTCCCCAGCAATCAAAGATTTCAACGACTAGAATGGGAGTGAGGGGCATTTGATTCCTTTTGGTAATGGATCCTAATTTCTGACACTGAGGAAAACTTTTGCAGAATTGGAAGGAATCCTTAGTGAGGTTCGGCCAGTAGAAACCACTTTGGAGGACCTTTGCAGTGGTTTTCTTTGTAGAAAAGTGGCCTCCACATGCCTCTCCATGACAAAATTTTAGAATGGACTCTTGCTCAGACTCGGGAATACATCTCCTGATGATTTGATTAGGACAGAACTTGAAGAGGTAAGGATCATCAAACACATAGTGTTTTACATCAGAAAGGAATTTCCTCTTAGCTTGGGTCCCCATGAATTTTGGAATGTCACCCGTCACCAAATGGTTTGCTATGTCAGCATACCAAGGGCAATCACTCACTGAATAGAGGTACTCATCAGGAAATGAATCAGACACAGAGAGGTGGTGTGAGTTGACTTTGAATTCCATCATAGAGAGGTGATCAGCTACAATATTTTCAACACCCTTTTTATCCTTAATGGTTAAATCGAACTCTTGAAGAAGAAGGACCCACCTAATCAATCTAGCCTTGGCATCTTGTTTTTGGAAAAGGTATTTTAGGGATGAATGATCAGTGAAGACAATGATGGGTGATCCTAAGAGATAAGACCTGAATTTCTCTAAGGCAAAGACAACAGCAAGAAAATCTTTCTCAGTGGTGGTGTAGTTTATTTGTGCATCATTTAAAGATTTTCTTGCATAAGAAATGACATGTGGAGTTTTCTCACACCGTTGTCCTAAGACTGCTCCTACAGCGAAATCACTTGCATCACACATGAGCTCAAAAGGAAGTTTCCAATTTGGAGATTGCATGATAGGTGGAGATATAAGAGTTGAATTGAGTGTAGAGAATGATTCCTCACAGCTTTCTGTCCATAAAAATGGAGCATCTTTTACCAATAGAGCACAAAGTGGTCGAGAAATAGAGCTGAAATTCCTAATGAACCTTCTATAAAAACCAGCATGTCCTAAGAAGGACCTCACTTCCTTAACAATTTTAGGAGAGGGAAGGTGACGAATGATGTCAACCTTAGCTTTATCAACTTCAATCCCTCTACCAGATACCAGATGACCTAGAACAAGTCCTTCCCTTACCATGAAATGGCATTTTTCCCAATTTAGTATGAAATTCTTATCCTCGCACCTTGACAAAACCTTTTCAACATTTATAAGGCATCCCTCAAAATTATCCCCAAATATGGAGAAGTCATCCATGAAGACCTCTAAAAAATCCCCCACCATATCCGAGAATATTCCCATCATGCACCGCTGGAAGGTACTAGGGGCATTACATAACCCAAAGGGCATACGTTTGAAGGAAAAAGTGCCAAATGGACAAGTGAAGGTTGTTTTTCCTTAATCCTCTAAGGAGACTTCAATTTGATTATACCCTGAGAATCCATCTAGGAAGAAATAGAATTGATGACCCGCCACTCGCTCGAGGACTTGATCAATAAAGGGTAAGGGGAAATGGTCTTTCTTGGTACAAGAGTTGAGCTTCCTATAGTCAATACAAACTCTCCATCCACTACTGACCATTGTTGGAAGCATCTCTCCATCCTTGTTGGTTATTACTGTGATTCCAGCATTCTTTGGAACCACATGGATTCGGCTAACCCACTCACTCTCAGCTATAGGATAGATGATACCGGCTTTTAACAATTTCAAAAGTTATTTTCTCACTACTTCCATGAGATTAGGATTGAGTCGCCTCTGAGGTTGACGACATGGCTTTGACTCAGATTCAAGAATAATTCTATGAGTCCCGATAAGTGGGCTAATCCCAGGGATATCAGATAGGGTCCATCCAATGGCTTTCTTGTGTCTCCTAAGAACATCTAGAAGCATCCTCTCATGATCGACTTCAAGGGAGGAAGAAATGACAACAGGAAAGGATTGATTTTCCCCTAAGTAAGCATACTTTAGTGATGAAGGTAAGACTTTAAATTCAAGATCAGATTGGTCATGAATTTCCAAGAATGGTTGAGACTTTGTATTGAACTTAGTTTCTTTGTTCATATTTCTTGACAAAATTGGTTCCTTGTGAACAGAATTTTCATCCACTAAATTTCTAGAGTAGTGTCATGAATGGCTATGGACTCAATGTTATTGATTTCAACCATGGTATCATTGATTGGTGATTCTAGAAATTCATCAATAGAGCTGTCTGAAAGGGATTCAATCCAAGGAGGCAAATTTCCCTCATGTGAATAAAGAAAATCAATCTCTTCTTGACTTAACCATCCTTCGGTAACTCCTTGATGTTCATTGAGTTCATTATCA
This sequence comes from Viscum album, assembly GCA_963277665.1. NCBI lineage: Eukaryota > Viridiplantae > Streptophyta > Magnoliopsida > Santalales > Viscaceae > Viscum > Viscum album. Next base: position 315,206,986 of record OY728140.1, read on the forward strand.
ACACTACCAATCCAATTAACCTCATGGATCTCTTCATCATCCCCAATTTGAGAGTTTGCATTGTAGATGTTCAAGTCTAGACTCATGTTCCCAAAGGTGATGGTCATGTTCCCATTTCGGACTCGGATTACAGAGTTGATTGTTGCAAGGAAGGGACGACCAAGTATGATTGGGGTTTGCTCCCTAGGACCTAAGCTTGGGTGATTGTCTAGAACAAGGAAGTCAGCTGGGCAAATAAAATTTTCAACTTTTACCAAAACATCTTTTAAGATCCCCTTTGGAACTTGAACACTACGATCAGCAAGTTGAAGAGTGACAGATGGGGGTTGGAGTTCTTCGAGCCCTAACTGACAGTACATGTCATAAGGAATGAGGTCCACACTAGCACCTAGATCACACAAGGCTTTGACAACTTTGTTCTCTCCTAGTTCAACATTTATGTAAGGTCATCCTGGGTCTTTCATCTTAGGAGGAGTGGTCCCTTGAATGGTGGTACTCACATTAGCAACCAAAAGGACTTGGTTTTTATGTGAAAATTTTCTTTTAAAAGTGCACACGTCCTTATGATATTTTGAGTAGGAAGGTATGGTTTGGATGGCATCGAGAAGGGGAATGTTTAACTTGACTTGGGAGAAGATTTCCCTCAATGTTTCACTCAATTCAGGCTTGGTTTTCCCCCTCATGCGTTGAGGAAATGGTGCAGATTGTGGAGTCGTTTGATGAAGTGTTGTTTCATTCACATTATTATCAATTTCTTCAGTTTGATCTTGTATTTCATTTGAATTTTCCTTAGATTTTGAAGCTTCACATGGTTTCTGACTTATCTGTTCAGGTTTTTCAATTGATTCCCCACTTCTTAAAACTGTCACAGCCTTTAGTTGTTCGTGAGTTGTTTGAGTGAAACTTGTCTCTCCCCTTGATGTTTGTTGTGGAATGGCCTATGTGGGCATGGGTGCCTTTTCAGTTTTTATGGTTTGAAGTTCTTGTTTAATGGATGAGAATTCTGAGTTCATTTTGTCCATTTGTTTGCACAGTTGTTCTAGTAGGCTTTGTGGAACATTTTGGGTTGGTGCTTGAGCTTGTGGGTTTATTCCAGGAGGATACTTTGGTTGTTGGATAGGTTGTTGATATTGGACATGAGGATGTTGGAATTGGACCGGTTGTGGTTGGAACTGATTATGAGGTTGAAAGTTTTGTTGAGGGTATGGGTTGATACATTGTTGTTGTGTTGGTTGTTGATTGTCCTTCCAACAAAAGCCCGGATGGTCGTTATACCTTGGATTGAAGGTGTTCGTGAATTGTGGCTTTTAAAAGTTCATTGCATTAACTTCTTCTGGTGTTCCTCCTAAAAGAACATCCTTTATGAAAGGAATGGTTGGACAATTATCAGTCTTGTGGTCATTCTTGTCACAAATTGTACAAACAAGCTCAACAGTTTGGGTTTTGTGGACCTTCCTAAGATCAATCTCCTCAACTTTCCTCGTGAGTGAAGCAAGTTTTCCTCTAAGGTTTTCTTATTCTCCAAGATTGTACATTCCACCAGGTTTGGGTGGCTTCTCATAGTATGGTGATGTTCCCCATGTTTGTTTTTGTTCAGCAAGATTTTCTAGATACTCATAAGAATCATTTGGGGCTTTGTTTTTGAATGTTCCATTACACATCATGTCAATGAATTGTTTGTTTCCGGGACCCAACCCTTCATAGAAAATTCTCACTTGTTCTAGGATTAAGAAACCATGGTGCTGTACCATGTTTAATGTGTCCTTGAACCTTTCCCATGTTTCGTAGAATGTTTCTCCCTCTCTTTCAAAAAAGTTTTGTATGCTCTTTTTAAGTGCAATTGTTTTGTGATGGGGGAAGTATTTTTTATAAAATTCTCGTTGAAGTTGGTCCCAAGAGTGAATGGATGCTGGTCTCAAATTGTTTAACCAATTCTTTGCTCGGTCCTTTAGGGGAAAAGGGAAAAGTCTCATTTTAGCAGATTCAATTTGATTTGGTGGGCACATGGTTTCGACAATGTCATTAAATTCTTTAATATGAAGGTAAGGCATCTCAGACTCCATCCCATGAAAGGTTGGAAGGTGGTTCAGGACATGGGGTTTGAAAACATATTGGGAATATCCTATGTTATCATGCCTAATGCATGAGGGTGAATTGGTCCAGGTTGGCGTGAGGTAGTCATTCATGGTCGGGTCTGCAACAATTCCCAAGTTAGGGTCCTGCCCGTTATTTTGGTTCCCTCCCCGGTTTATGATTTGGTTTTGTGGGAGATTCTCCATTGTATCGAACTAAACGTCTGAATTTGGAGTATTAGGAAGATTTGGATCTAAAGGAAATAGACCTCTTTTAGTGATTGACTCCCCAGCCCTAGGAGTATCCACCTTAACTAATCTGTTTGAGTTATCGCGGGTGTAGGCGGACATGCGCCAAAAGAAAAAAAAAGCGAGAAAGGGAAAAGATAAGAGAATTGGGATGAGAATAGAAGAATGGGGTTAAGAAAAGAAGGTTTTTGGTCTAAGGAACTTACTTGGTCCCCGGAAACGGCACCAAAATTTGGTTGATGGGCCTTAGGCCCATTATGCTTTTTCCAGCAAGTTTCTGCCTTCAGGTGCAAAATTCTCCATCTTCCTTTAGGATTCATCCATCGGACCTAAAAGATAAAATGTTCCAAACAAAGTGATCAATCATATCCCAAAATTTCAAATTAAAATTATGAATATTGTAATTTCCACAAGCAAATTATTGAGTGGGCCCAAAGTGACATTTTAAGCATGAATTGCACAATGATGGGAAATGAAGTTCAATTTCTGAATTGGACTAAAATTGATGTTTAGGAACTTTTAAAAACATTAATATTAAGATATTAACAATGAATATTAGCCACTTTCAGTGAATAATCAATTATTTATTCTAGGAATGTTTTGGCATTCTTTAAATTGATTTGATTTCAAATTTTAAAGAGAATGAAATCGCATTCTATATCCTTAATCATCTTCTAATTATTTCAATGTTTAAGGAGGATGTTGAATATTATTTGTAAAATCCCCCACATGAATTGATATTTTCCCCTTATGTTCAAGCATGTATTTTTCAAATGAAATGGATAAAGGAGAGGATAAACATTGAATACAAGCCCATTGTAAGAGAATGTATAGGTGCAATCCCAAAAAACATTACTAGTATTCCTCCTGTTCAAAATAAATTGTTATCAATTGAACATATACCTACAGTAATACCTATATCTAATAGTAATTATATAATATCCCCTATTAAACTAGAATAACATAAGAATTAACTATATGTGGGTTTTTCTATGTTTTCCATGAACCCGTGTTCTTCAATATTGGGTAAATTGATTATTTCTTTAATTAATTGTGGGATAATGTGTCTTTATACTGAATATACAAAGATGAAAATGATAATAAAGGATAATTATCATCCTTTTTGAAGCCAAAATAACTTTTTGGCATGATATTTTCAATATAATCCATGAAATATTCCTCAATAAATCAACAAAATTAGAGTATGAGTAAGAAGAGTACTCATTTACTAAATGAATATATAGATGATATTTCCAAATTATGTATTACCTATCCAAAACCAATGGATGGAGATTCCTCTAAAAAAATCCAATTATACTTACATGGTAGTGAGAGTCACCTACATGGGGTTGGCCATAGATCTCATGTGTTGCGCATCTACAGGGAGTTAAGCCCTTAAACCCCATTTGTGAGGGGCTTCTATGAAATTTATAACATTTGAAAACCACATCTACAAGGAAATATATTTAGGTTAAGGAATATTAAACTTAATAGGATTCGATTTTTCTATAATTAGGGTTGAAATAATTACAGATCATGATTTGTGGCCATTTGATGTTAGACATTTATTACAGAAGATATCCCATCAAGCACTCATCACATGTGCCTAGCCTTTTTTTCCATGTTCATTTTTCCATGTCCCCAATAAAAAATACCTTTTTTCAATCACATCTATAATTTTACATTACAACATATCATTACATTCATTTCAACTCACACCAATATCTATTAGTGCCCAAATATAGTTCCCAAACATTCACACATGATGAATCCCATGTTCACATATCCAGATATTTTCCAATAAATAATACCCAAGGGGTTCCCAAATACATATTTCATATAATATGAATAGATAACGGATTATTCCTTCTATCAAGTCTATATTTTCCCTTCAGAGATCTTCATTCCCTAAAATCTAAAGGAATTAACCAACAAATGAAAGATATTATATCACCCAATGTATCAAAATGTTATGTACTTTTGAGGAAGACAAATATTTTAATAGTTTCTATACACATGGGTGAAATAAAATTATTTAGAAATACAATAGGTATTATTCAGCATAAAATCATATTTTGATACCCCTAATCATAATAACCCTACATTACCATTGTTCTATCCTAAGGGAAGCTATCTATAAATCCTTCTGTTTCAAAATGGGAATTCACTACTTGTCCCTTCCCTAAGTGAAGTGTGTTTACTTCTTAAAACACAATTGAGTGAACTAGAACAACTACCTATCACATCATTGTTAGAAAAATTCCAACTTCCTATCCCTTCATTATGAATGTAGGAAATTAATTCAATCCCTTATTTGAATAAGTCAACATATTATCCTAACGAAAATTGGGTGAGGTCTATCTTTTTCTAAATCCCAACTAGAGTGAATTAGGAAAACATCATAGCCCATATCATTGTCTTACCCATAACTATAGGGAATCATCATCCCCTTGTCTCATTTTTGGGTACCATGGTCACCTTAGTCCAAATGATACAGAATCCCATCATCCATTCATCAAAATTAGTATACAATTATTAAATCCCCCTCCAAAACCACTGAATTCATATGATATGGGCATGTTCATTACCATTCACCCAATTAATAATGGATTCCCATAATAAAAGTAGTATATATAATTATCCTAAAAAATATGCATAACTCTAGAGGAAATCACAATTATTTATTATATTGAGGAATAGGTGCCTGAACGGTGGACACAGAGGAGGTCTCTATTTGAATAACATGGTTATCCTAAGTACCAATTATAATCAATGAACCATGCAAGAATATAATTCACTTTATGGTATAAGAACTAAGATGGTTCAAAATGATTATTTCATTACTATGAATTATCAAAAGAATATGGTAAAGGTAACGTTCCTTGGAAATCATCCATTCTAGTTTCACCCGAGAACTATCAAGGAAATATTTATCCATTCATAGGACACACTAATGCTCTCCATGTTCACATAAATCACCATTTTAAGTTCATGTGTAAGTACAAATCATCTTCATCATTTGGAATTATCACCCATTAACCAAATCATTATTCATAGGGAAAATATATAAAGGATGGAAACAGTTACACATATCATGGGTATCCTTTTGGGAGTAAGATCCAACCATGGAATTGTCAATAGAAGCCACCTAATCCTTCAAATGATCCCTCATTCCTAGAATAAAACCTCAATGTGTAATCCCTATTACATTTTTGTAGTCACCCCATTATTAACACACATGGACTCATCATATGATAGTACTTTTTTCAAATGTTTCGTTAATGCATGACATTAAATTGCATGGTATGGTCCTTCCACATAATTGTAAACTATACGACATAAAAAAACTCACCTTGATTCATATTAAACTGCATATGTAGGATTTTTCTTCCATGGTAAAAAATTGAATCATCTTCCGTGTAAATCTCTATGGGGATCTATTCATCAGGAATCTACCTATTTCAACTATCATTAAGCTATATTACCAGAAAGTATAGACATCCTTTCACAAATGCCATATTTCTTAGTGAACCATCCTCTCTAGGATATATTACTAATAAATCTATTTCTTGCTCAGTTTTTAAAATCCCTATAGTCCCAATGACCCATTTAATTGTTACATATACTAGAAAAAACCATCCCTTAAATGGAGGTCCATAGTCCGTTATATTAATCACTAAATCTATCATTATAGGGTTTTATTCACTTTAAAATTATCAAGATATAGTGGATCCTTAGTAATTAATATGACAACCATTATATAGAAATTATTAATTAATTTTCCACCCCACATGACATTAATAAATTATAATTGGTCCATGTCCCTTGATCTTAAAAGGTACAGCAACACCAAACAATCTTGGTTCTGATTCCCTTTATAGAGATACAAATGAATCCACTTTTATGGACCTGATCCCAGCACCACAAACACATATGTCCTCCCTTGATAGAGATAAACTCCAAAGTACCCAACTATGTGGTTTTAGACCATAGTATTTGTAAGAATAATCATGAACAAATAAAAAAATTATATGGAGAACCTATGATAAATACATAAATTAATATTGATTGTGTACCTTTATTATGTAATTGATATTCTGATCAATGCATGTTAATGAACAATTGTGAGAATGAGAGTATACAATCACACCCATGGATTCAGAATGGATTCATTAATATGTCTTAAAAGTAAAAGAGGGCCCTAAATTAGGAAACAAGTACCCATAAAAATGTATCGATGAGATCAACCTCACATCCTTTATAAAATGACACATTTCAAGGAGTTTCTAGAAAAATACAAGTGGATACTTGACTTTGAATATAGTTCCACACCAACTCAAAAATGATGTAGGGGAATAATGTCGAGGCTTTTTATTGGAAACAGACATTCCTAAAATTTATTGCTAATTCTATCGACTACATGGTTCTCATTACTTCCCTATCATTGAAATTAGGATAAGATATCATCAATTGAAGGTTATGAAGGACGATATTACAATGGTATCCATTCATAGAATGTATAGAGTCTACATTTATAATAATTCCATTAAAACACATAGATTCTATTGAAAATGTAAATTATTTGATGAATTGTGTCTTTAAAAATTACCTTGATAGATTTTTACAGTCTTTATAGATGATATTCTCACATAATGTAAAATCAAATAGTAACATGAATTGAATTTTACTTCTATTCTAGGGAAATTAAAATGGAGGAGGTATAATAAATGTAGAGTAAATATGGTTTATTTTATGAAAAAGTAACATTATTTGGCCATATTATCACATTAAATGTTATATATTTAGATCATTTAAAATAAAAGGAGGAAGAAGGGTGTCATATTAAAAAAATTATAATTTGGATCCATAGATTCCTCAGATTAACTATGTTTTATCAATGATTTGTGATGAAATTATATAAATTATCAACCCATCTAACAAATCAAACTAGAGTGGGGTTAATGTATTTCTGTACATATGTGTACGAAGAGAGACTCATTGAGTTGAAAAATAGTCTAATAATTGCACATGTACTCATATTATCTTTTTTAAAATTTATTTCTAATTCATTTTCAATATAAATTTTCTTTGAGTTGATTTGGAAACATGAAAATGGTGAAATTAGACTCAATGACAGATGGTAAATGATTCCTGTGATATCATATACCTCAAAGAAGTTAAAGATTCATGAGAAATCAATTTTACACATAATCTTGGGTGTTGTATAGTTTTATTTTCATTGAATATATTGAGGTATTCCTTCTATGGAGTGTAGTATGACATAAATATAGTTCATTATATTTTAAAGTATATTTTCAAAAATATGGAATTAAAAATGTAAAAAATATGACATTTAAATCTAATCAAGGAATATGATTGCTTAATAAATTAATATTTGAGGAATGCATGTAATTAGTCGATTATTCAAGTAGAAATAATCCTATAACTGGTGTGGTCAAACAATGTGATGATAATATGGTGGTGGAATTTACAAGGTACGGAGGTCGGTGATATTGATGGAGTTCTGCTGACCATGGAATTAATGTAAGATGACCGGTGGGACCAGGATCAACATGGTCAATGATGGATCTGTGAATAATAGAATCCATGGATGGTGGAATTAGATGCAATGATGTAAGATGTGAACAATGGGCCATGAAGTTAGGAGGTAGATTCAATTGAGTTGGATAAATGAGGAGAAATGAAATGAGGGTCAGATATCCAGATACAGTCCAAGATGAGGTCAGAGAAAGAAGAACCCACCACCAATTCAAATAACAACAGATGGATGGGAGGTTATGGAATTTATATTAGAACCAATCCCCCTTTAGTATTATATGAGGATTATCTTATTGGGAAAAATTGTAGTTAAAATGACTTTGGAAAAAAAATCAGCAAAAAGATAGGTTGAGATTTTCATCAGGTGTCTACCCATTAGGCCTCTAATGGACTTGTATTGGGCCTAGTGTGTATGATCCTAATGTCCGTGTAAGGATTCAAATCTACCAAATTAAAAAGTAGATTATCCATAATTAATAAAAAAAATATTTCATGAACCAAGATAGGATGCCATCTAACCTAGCTCCTGACCCTGTCTAAGTCATGGCCAGTAGGGATTTCCTAACCCCAAAGGGATGGAAACTAATGTCAAGCATCAATGTAATCATTGTGGGAATGATTTTTTCTAATAAAATCAGATCAAATAAATAAATAGGATATATATAATAACTAAAAATAGGTGAATCTCATTAAATGAAATACTAATCGAGATACAAATACAACTAGAAAAATATTAAACTAAAACAAAACCAAATGAAACATATTCCAAAAATATTTCATTATGACCTCATAGTCACCGCCTTACACAATCTCAAATTCTATAAGGATTGACTGAACCATAAACATGCACCATAAAAATATATCAGACCTACTAAAAATGAATCTCAAAAGTTGTCTGTGAGCTTAGCAGCTAAGTAGAAAACCACCAAATAAACCATACATTTCCATTCATGAAACAGTCTAAAAATACTAGTTTAAACTACATATATAATGATAAATTTATCTTATTTTTATAAACAAAAACAACATTCCCTTTTTTTAAAACATCACACACCACCAACCCATTTTCTGAATAGTAATCAATTTTAGAAAGAATATCCCAAACTGAAATAAAAACTAAAAAATACAAAAAATAAATAAATAAAAAATACATGGAACCATGGGAAATAATTATAAAGTTGATACATCAATATATTAATCCATGATAAATCCAAATAATCCCTAGAGCAGTCCCTGGACATACTTGGGTCGGTCTCACCTATTGAAGTATGGTGCAACTCCATGGTTTATAACCAATTGGTAGCTTTAAACTAGCCAATCCAGTGGAACATCTCACTATTCCATATAAAATCAAGTGGGTACCAACCTATCTAATTAGTTTCGATAAGAAACTATCACTCAAACCTCTAAAAGACACAAATGAGTCCCATGGTAATATTACATAGTGAATGGAGTGCCCCACACACACATGACTAACATTACCTTCAACCACCTCACTTGCCTACCCAAATCACTATCACCACCAAATATGATAATTCACATCGAGAAATCATTTATAGGGGGTCCCATCTTATAATAATCCATTAAAAATTTTCAACATGGCCATCACATCATTTGATCTTCAAAATAGTTATTAAGAAATTCATATATGTTGATCGTGCATTTTCATATCCAAAACCACAATTTATTTCCAAAACATTATAATTTTCCCATCATGAAATCCATATAGTCCATCTCAATTACACTAACAAATAATTTCCAATCCACTTCCAAAACAAGGTAAAAATCAACTTTCAAATACAAAATTACAAACATGCCATTATATTTTATTGTTAATTCCATTTCTCATTCAATTCAAAATTATGATGAAAACACAAAATATATTTAATTATTCCAAATGATCATTCACTCCATTTAGAAACCAACCATGTTTTCTAAAGTAACAATTAGGAAATAATTTTTAACGTAACATTTAAAACCACATTCAATACACCTTGATACCAAGAACCATTTAGGAAAACATATAGGCTTAATGATAATTGGTACAATGAGGAGGATGAAAGAATATGTATTTTGAAAACAATGTTTTACCAAACTATATTAGTCACCTCAATTCACACATAAGATTCATATAAAAATCAACCCACACCATCGAAACATATCCAATCCATGAACATGATAAAAATACCTATTTTCATCCAAAATGGATACTTGTAATTTTATCAAACATGTTAAGTACATATATACAAAATCATAATTAATAAATTCCGTTAAAAACTATTTTAACCAATTTTTTCAACACATGAACACCACATTAGTTTGGGAAAACAAATAAAAAGTATATAAGACCCACATATAAATTATCTAAAAGCACCCAAGAATAAAAAAGAATGAATCAAAAGGTAAATATATTGAGAAACCTACCACAATGATGTGCAGATGCGATGAAACATCAAGAGAAGAAAGAACTCATACCGATAGAAAATCCACAAAACATAGATCCAAAGAAAAATAGCCCATCATATCATCTTTAGCCACTATGGTTCATCAATACATCGACCCAGCAATGAAGAACCAAGAAAAAAAGGAGGAGAATAAAATGAGGAGAAAATTGGAAGAAAAACTTTATACACACAATATATCTTTGGAGGAGCATCCATGCAGGAGGAGGAACAAAGGTTTAGGGCGTTTTGAGACCCTATTTTGTATAAAAATGATGCAAGAGGGAGGGGCTCAATTTGGTTAATAAGGATGGGAGAGTATATTAGGTAATTCATATTTTTTAATGAACTATAAATGTCACAAAGATTAAGAAACCACTTGCCAATTGTGCACGAGCTAATTAAAATGATCGAACCCATAATTGGAGGGCCACACAATTTCCAAACAATGTGCCAACCATACCAAATGCCACTGCCCAACTTCAAAACCAAATAGAAATATTTTTTCACAGTTTAACTAAATGTGTACAAGCTGTGCGTGATGACCCATACCTCAAACCATTAATTATACAGTTACCTTAGTGAGCCACACATTTACCCAAATTGTGTATTGGTAATAAAGTAACCCAAAAATTAAAAAATATAAAAATTGGTACTTGGAACTCAATCAGAACCTCATCCAAAATATCTAATGCCATGAAAATAATAAAATAAAATAATTTACAAGGTAATGGGTGACAATTATCCCCACTACAATCACTTTCTTCTCCTATAATCTCTCCCATCCTAATGTTATAAAAAACTCGATCCCAACAACTGAAATCATACGAACAAAAATACCTTAGCGAGGCCATTAACTTCACAAGGCACACCCACACAATTCTCGAGGAAACCAAAATATATAGATCAATGGGGTCACTTAAAAGAGTTCTCCCCACCACACGAACCTGACTAACCTTACAAAAATTAAAATTCAATAACACCACCTCAGGGAAACCAACATGGAAATTAGGGAAACCACCGACAAGAACCAACCCAAAAATTTTCCACATGCTAAACAACAATCCCTCCACAAGAAGGAACTCCTAAACCATACCAAAGACCCTACAAAAAAAATGTTAAAACCATAGAAAGAAACCCAAACTATACTGTGAACCAAAACACAATCCAAAATCACAGATTCCACCACATCCAAGCATATTCCAATCATGTAAAAATAAAAATATAAATGACCCATATAGGGGATTAGAATTCACCAAACGAAATAAAAATATAACATTTTTATTAGAATAATCTTCGTTGAAATAACCCATGAAAAAAATCACCATTCTCCTTACAACGAATTTAAAAAAAGCGTGGAGACTACACCAAAAAAATTTAATCTGCCTCCTCCCTAAAGATTTATTACAAGAACTGGTCATAGGATCTTTGTAACCCATTGATTCCAGACTATGCACATGATTCACTCCATGGCCTATGGATGTGTAACACCCCAAGTAAATAAATAATATGACATTTTCACATTTATCCATTTTTATGAATAAAATATTAATATTACTTTAAAGGGGACGTTATGCTTGATGGCGTACCCAATACGCAACATCGAGTTTCTTGGGAATCTTACATTGCACTCTAATAATAAAATAATATTATTTAAAATGGTAGTTAACGCCTAAGCATTGTATTGGAAGGAATGAATAGAACTAACTATAACATGATTATATATGTTTGTCAAATATTTTTACTTTTTACAATAAATGTTAGAGGATTAAAAATGCGAATGAATCCAATTTTAAGCGTAAACATTCTAATATTCTTTCAAAGGTTGATTAACCACCTTTTAATAGAGAACCTCTTTTAAATCCACTTTTTGACAATTTTATGTGTTATATTTGAAAAAATAAAATTCTTATTTAGAATCGGGACATCAAAATTTACTTTTTGTAAATTTTTGGTATTTTTCCGATAAAGTTCATTTTTTAATGAATAGTGAAAACTGTTGTATTTTAATTCAAAACCTCTTTTTAATATAATTTATTTATAAGATTAGATTTTCTTTTGAATTGTTTTTAAAGTGAAATTAGAATATATTTTTACCATTTAATCCAATCGTGGTCATTGTAATTAATTTCTCTTTTAAATTGGACTTAAACTAATGTCAATCTTTTAATAGATATTGTTTCTTAAAAACACGCTATTTGTTTTGACAGCGAGAATTATTTATTAAATTAATTAATGCAACTTATATGTTTTGAATTTTTTAAAATAGACATCATTTTTGAATTTAGAATATCAAAAATAGCTTAGGGTTAATTTTTGGTATTTTTCTGAAAAACATCAATTTTTGATGAATAGTGAAACCACTAAGTGGTAGTTAAAGAAACTGATTTTTCATTTAAATGAAACTTTTCCACTTCTGTGATTGGATTTTTAAAACTCCGACATACATGGTTTTCATTAAGAAGTAAAATGTGGTTCAATGAGATCAAAATAATTTTTGGTGAATTGTAACTTTTATGTTTTATTAATCACGATTAAAGGTAATTAGTGTAATTTAAGGTAAAAATAATGTTTTAATGACATGAAATGACCTAGAAATATGTCCTACCCTCATATGATGTGTCATGTCCGACTAAGGCAATCCATGGGTCAACTTGGGGACCCCATGGTGCCACTTTGGTAGGAAAATAACATAAATAACTTTTTATTTAAAGTTAAAATAAAAATGTCCCAAACATGAGTTGTTTTACTAACACAATTTTTAAAAGGGGTTATACAAGTCATATTTTTGACTAAAAATATTCATTAGAAATATAAAATGATTTCCCACATCATGATATTTTATTTATAATTTTTATACATTAAATAAATTAAACTATTTATGACACCATGATGATGCAGCGATTACCTCATTATTTAACGATTTAAATGAAATGAAAAGATAATGTAACATCTAAGACCTACATATGTCAAAAACCTATTGGATGGGTGGATTTCGAACTCTTATCACCTTATACTCGATATATATCCTTTTGGGACCTTTAAAATCCGAAAATAATATTATAAAAATGTAATATTTTATAACTTTCCAAGAGTGCCCCTCCTCTCCTCTTATAAAAGGCCCCCACCTCCACCACCTTACATACACCTCTCAAGCCTTTAGATCGGCCAAACCCTTCCCATTTCATCTCTAAACATCCCTATATTAATCATTGAAGCTTCACTTTGGGAAAAATCCTTTTCGAGGAAGCCTTTGAGCTCAAATCAAAGGGAGTTACCTGATTTAAATGTAATGTCTTCCCTTGTGATCTTTTGTTTTATTTTTCTTCTCCAAACCCCTAAAATCTTTTTATTACTTTATTTTGTAACAAAACCAGTATATTAAATATAATAGGATATTTTTATAAGATTTATTCGAGCTACACTTTCACACACCTCCATCTAATGGTTAAGGAACATACTGTTTCTGTGGGTGGCGAATTACTGCCTCACGAAACGATGATTGTTCAATATTGTTTTAACACATTAAAAGGTGGCCATTCAGATGTAACTATATTTATATATGATATATAATATGTTTATGTTTTCCTTAAGTTTCTGTATTTTTCATTTATGGCATACCTTTATGGTTTCCATTATGGATAAACGTGATATCATCATTTTAAGAAGTGCGGACTATCGCCCCCTCAAAGTGATTTGATTCGTTAATGCCATATATGGGATGTATAAAGGATGGAATTAATGTTATTAAAAATTATATCCTACTGGAATTATAATATTCCTTTATATAATTATTATTTCATTCCATTGAATACAAAAAAAGAAATGAAAGTAGTGTTCATGCGTACGTACGGCTTACCGTCTCCATGAACAGTACATTTCATTAATTATCTCCAAATGTTATGTACTATTATATGTACATATATATAATGGATATATATGTAATATATTACTTCTAAATTATGGATATCATTATGGAATTATAATATATATATCTCTCTCTCATTTTGTTTTAATTCCATTAATATGACAAAAAATGAAAGTAGCGTTCATACATACGTACAGCCTACCATATCCATGAACGGTGCTTTTGTTTTTTTATATAAAAAAGAAAATGAATAGTATAAAATTAATATATACTGGATATATATTATATTTAAAATATCAATACTATTCTGTATATTATGTACCTACAAATACATGGAAAATTCTTTTTCAAAAAGTTCAATTTTTACTCATGTACCGAACATCGAAAAAAACATCTGATATAAACTCACTTAATTAACCAATTATTATAACATTCTAATATGTGATATGAATTGAATAATAAACTTTAAATGAGGTCCTTTAGAAATTATAAATTGACCAAATTTTATTATTCAGGAGATTAAAGAATGATCGCGTCATGTCAGATACGAGGTAAGGGATCCTACCCCTCTCCTTCTTTTTAAGTACACTCTTTTATGGAATTCCTTTAAAGATCGTCTTTCTTATGATTGGGATGTTCTTTTATATTACTCTTACTGTACTTTTTATGTTCATATGATGATAGACCCTACTTTCTCTCATCAATCAATTTTGGATGTTTTGAGTGGCGCCGTTAGGCTGCCGAATTTTTGTAAGAGATCTAACATCTCTCTTTATTTTTTAGTACTCTCCTTTATGTCACTTCTTTTAAGCTCCAATTTTTTATTTGGGGGATGTTATTTTATATTCCTCTTGATTTACATTTTATGTTAATATTATGAGAGAACCTATTTGATCTCATCAATCCATTTTTGGACGTTTTAAGTGGCGTCGTTAGGCTGCAGAGTTTTCGTAAGGGATTTTTCATCTCACTTTTATTCCCGTGAGATTTATGCTACATTTTCCATCATTCCCATTGAGTGGTATATATACTGCCCATTATTATATGATTTGTGTAATATAATTTCGTTTATGAGTATTTTTATCAATTTTGTATTGCCCTTCTTTCATGGGGTGTATGTTTCGAAAGATACCCAAGTCGGTAAGGGAACGTTTCACCCTACTCTTTTTAAAAGACTTCATTTGTTGGGTATTTTAATTTACATATTGTTTTGTTGGGATATGATCTTAGTTATGTAAATTTTATGTCCAAGTGATGAGATACTATTTTTATCTCTCATCAACTCATTTTATGAATTTTGGAGTGACACCGTTAGGTTGTCGAATTTTTGCAAGGGAACTTCTTAACCCAATTTTGATTCTTTTGGATAAACTTGCACTCCTTGAATATGTCGTTTTATGTATATGTGTGAATAACCTTTGATTGTTTTACAACTAATATACACTTATATTTGGTGTATTCATTTGTCACACATAATTATGTAATTGATTTATCCTTAATCCAAGGATAGCGTCTTTGTAAGGGAATCCATCTCAATCTCCTTTCATTGAGGCATATTTTGTTTTATACACAACATTCATTTATATGGTGTATAAACCCCTTTGACTTTTATGATTATTTAAAAGTAATAATTTTATATGAAGCATTTACTAAAAGAAAAAAGGGAATGTTTTTTTGTCGTACGTATGTGGTGACAACGACTTCTCTGTCGTTGTGACCATTATTTGAGTTTCAACTTCCTCTACAAGCCATACCTTTTTTTAAATTAAAAATAAATACCATGTTTTACTTTTCTTTTATTTTGGTATTGAAAATGGTATTCATAATGTTTTTATATCAATGTGTTGAATTGATATATTGTGATTGAAAAGTGGAAATGTTATGTTTCCTTTATGCAGGTTTTATGTGATACGATTATGTTATGGTTCTTGGGGATTATTTTGAAGACGGGTGGTTCCGTGACAAACTAAGGGCGGGTTAGCCCGATATATCTCTCCAATGCATTGGGTAACGTGAAGGGGTTAAACGTTATGGTTTATCCGAAGAGATTTTAGGGAATATACTGTGATGGGTATTCCAAACGTAACCAGGAGGGTTACTCCCTACGTAAGAATGTTATGAATGCCTCAAGTTACCTTGATGCCTTATGATTTCTATGATTTATTCATGATTTGATGAGGTATTTTAAAATTCTTATGTTATATGAGTAATGTATGATTTTATACATGGACTAATGTTTTCTTTTCATACTTTTATATCCCTTACTGAGATTTTTATGCTCATCCAATGTTTTTGAAATGTTTTTCATAGGTCAAGGGAAAGGTGAATGATATGATGATAGTGTCAAAGATGTGTCAAGAAATAATCCATGTATTATTTTAAATATGTTTCCGCTGATGGGAAAAAATGAATACTATCTTTTATGTAACAACTTTGTTTAAATGTGGAATGTAATTCATGATTTATGATCTAATTCTTTAAAACTCTAAAACTGAAAATATCCTCAATGTGAATTATTCATTTAATTCAATATTTAGTAAGGTTTAAGGTCGGGGACTTATAGATGGTATCAGAGGTCAGTTTAGATAACATTAGAGGTTAGGGTATTCTCTAAGCATAAGTGACATTACAATAATGGTTAGGATTTTAGAAAGAGTCCTAGTTTTAGATAAAGGGAATGAGTAAGTATATCTTAGTGTTTATCTTCCTCATTAGTACATGATGGTTTTTTTGATATACTCACACTAAGATTTCTATTTTTAGCAAATGGATGGATCTAGAAGGAACCAAAGCGACAATAGGTTTGAAGGAAACTATGGTGGTTCTCTGATTAAGAGACTGGATGAAATGGGGGATTCAATGAGGAAACTCGTGGTTGTTCTAAACCAACTATCAAGGAGTCATGATCATCCACTTGAACCTTGGTATGTTCTGTAATGCATCATGTACGAGATGACCAATCTATGTGGAAGTTTAGGTAATAATTATAAAGGTAACCATTAGAGTTTATATGATCCTTACTTTTGAGGTAATTATGGGTTACTATATGTTATGATGGAAAATGAAAGGCATGAGATTAACACGAGGTTAAAATATGTTATGATTATTTTTGAAGATTTTATCTCTTTTTGGGGAATGTTTTAAGAATTATATAGTTTTGAAAAATGGATAACACGCAAACCATGTGACAGCCCGTCGCGTCAGACGAAGCTGTGGGAATCGAACCCAAAACCAAAGTACAACTGGTATTTATCACCTACCACTGGACTATGTGAAGTACCTGGTTAGTTTGACTAATTCATTTTAGTTAGATGATTTTAGGAATCAAGAGTAAGTTTATTTTGGATTATCTATTCAAAGGATTAACCTATCATGTAGGATATGAGATTAGGTTAATTACATTTCAATATGAGAATTTATGAGAAACTGATGTTATTTGGAGAAAAAGGATAATTTGTACCTTGGAAGACTATGTGATTAAATCATTCAAGTATTTGGGTTTCAATCTTAGTTTGGTTTACTTTGAAGAATTTTATGGAATTTTTTTTATCGAATGATGTTCGTTGAACTTTGGGGTTTTTTGGACAAATTTTGGAGATTAAGAATAGATTTTCTTTTTATAAAGGATTATACTTTTGTGGATTATCTGATCTCATACTAACAATTTTGGTTTTGATTTTTGTCTAAAGACATGGGAAATATATAGTTCTCTTTTGTGGATTAGGTGATTCTTAAGAAGTTTATTATAGTACTCTTAATGAGAACAAGTCTTCCTAAATAATCGTCTTTTGGAAAAAATATTATTTTCATTAAGGAATCTAGTAAAAGTTGAAAGTCTACGTGACAAGTAAGTATGTTTCATTATGATTTAGTTAATCTCAAATATAAATTCCTCAATGAAGAGTTACTTAAAACAAAAATTTTGTCTGTTAACTTTTCCTACTGGGGAATCGAATACCATTTAACCCATCACAAGTTTGTGATTTTCATATGGTTAACTTTCTCCTAGACATGTTTACTATCACTCTCCCTTAGAACATGACCCTCTATTTTTTTCTCCATATCCATGTTTTCCTACATGGAATCCTAGTATGGGTTAACTCAGGTGACCTTTGCACTTCTCTTTCTTTATTTTAAAGTGATTGTTTTACTTTCTCTTATTCCGATGTGGGATTTTCAATGATGTTTCCAAGCCCAATTTTAAAATTACGAGGACGCAATTACTAAATGGGGGGAAGGATATAACACCCCAAGTAAATAAATAATATTACATTTTCACATTTATCCATTTTTTTGAATAGAATATTAATATTACTTTAAAGGGGATGCTATGCTCGATGGCGTACCCAATATGCAACAACGAGTTTCTTGGGAATCTTACATTGCACTATAATAATAAAATAATATTATTTTAAACGGTAGTTAACGCCTAACCATTGTAATTGAAGGAATGAACAGAACTAACTACAAAATGATTATATATTTTTGTCAAATATTTTTACTTTTTACAATAAATATTATAGTATTAAAAATGCGAATGAATCCAAATTTAAGCGTAAACATTCTAATATTCTTTCAAAGGTCGATTAACCACCTTTTGATGGAGAACCCCTTTTAAATCCACTTTTTGACAATTTTATGTGTTATATTTGAAAAAATAAAATTCTTCTTTAGAATCGAGATATCAAAATTTACTTTGTGTAAATTTTTGGAATTTTTCCGATAAAGTTGATTTTTTTAATGAATAGTGAAAACTGTTTTATTTTAATCAAAACCACTTTTTAATCTAAATTATTTATATGATTAGATTATCTTTTGAATTGTTTTTAAAGTGAAATTAGAATATATTTTTACCATTTAATCCAATAGTGGTCATTGGAATTAATTTCACTTTGAAATTGGACTTAAACTAGTGTCAATCTTTTAATAGATATTGTTTCTTAAAAACACGCTATTTGTTTTGACAGCGGGAATTAATTATTAAATTAATTAATTAAACTTATATGTTTTCAATTTTGTAAAATAGACATCATTTTTTAATTTGGAATATCAAATATAGCTTAGTGTTAATTTTTTGTATTTTTCTGAAAAACTTCAATTTTTGATGAATAGTGAAACCACTAAGTGGTAGTTAAAGAAACTGATTTTTCATTTAAATGAAACTTTTCCACTTCTGTGATTTGATTTTCAAAAATCCGACATAAATGGTTTTCATTAAGAAGTAAAATGTGGTTCATTGAGATCAAAATAATTTTTGGTGAATAGTAACTTTTAAGTTTTGTTAATCACGATTAAAGGAAATTAGTGTAATTTAAGGTAAAAATAATGTTTTGATAACATGAAATGACTTAGAAACATGTCCTACGCTCATTGGATGTGTCATGGCCGATCAAAAATATCCATGGGTCAACTTGGGGACCCCATGGATCCACTTTGGTAGGAAAATGACATAAATAACTTTTTATTTAAAGTTAAAATAAAAATGTCACAAACATGAGTCATTTTACTAAAACAATATTTAAATGGGGTTATACAATTTATATTTTTTACTATAAATATTCATTTGAAAGATACAAATATTTCCTACATCATGATATTTTTTTAATAATTTTTATACATTAAATAAATTAAACTATTTATGACACCATGAGGATGCAGCGATTACCTCATTATTTAACGATTTAAATAAAATGAAAATATAATGTAACATCTAAGACCTACACATGTCAAAAACCTGTTGGATGGGTGGATTTAGAATTTTTATCACATTATCCTCTAAATATATCCTTTTGGGACCTTTAAAATCCGAAAATCATTTTATAATAAAGTAATATTTTATAACTTTCCAAGAGTGCCCCTCCTCTCCTCTTATAAAAGGCCCCCACCTCCACCACCTTACACACACCTCTCAAGCCTTTGTCTCGGCCAAATCCTGCCCATTTAATCTCTCCACATCCCTCTCTTCATCATTAAATCTTCAATTTGGGCAGAATCCTTTCCAAGGAAGCCTTTGAGCTCAAATCAAAGGGAGTTACCCGATTTAAAGGTAATGTCTTCCCTTGTGATCTTTTGTTTTATTTTGCTTCTTCAAACCCCTAAACTCTTTTTATTACTTTTTTTTGTAAAAAAACAGTATCTTAAATATAATAGGATTTTTTATAAGATGGATTCGACCTACACTTTCACACAGCTCCGTCTAATTGTTAAAGAACATACTGTTTCTGTGGGTGGCGAATTACTGCCTCACGAAATGATGATTGTTCAATATTGTTTTAACACATTAAAAGGTGTTGTAGACGCCGGAAAAGTCCGTTGCTCCCAAACGAAGCTCCGGATGCGGAAAGCGAAGTGATATTTGGAGTCGGAAGAACGTTTCGGAGGGCCCGGAGGCCTTGCGCGGAATTTTAGAGGCCCGCGCGCAAAGGCGATGTTCCGCGCGCAAAACCCCCGGGATGCGCGCAATGCGCCGGCTCGGCGCGCAATTCTGCGCGCCGCGGGTCCGCGCGCCTCCCTTACGCGCCGCGCCCGATTCCGCGCCCGCGAGAAGAATTTCGCGCTCGCACCCTGGATTCCGCGCCCGGGGTTGCCTATAAATACAAGGCGACCCCCAACGTTTCAAAGGTTGCTGGAAGTCGAAACGTCTCCCGTGCGCGCAATTCAACCCCTTCCGCGCGCAATGACGAACTTCAGGTAACCTCCTTTCTTTCGCGCAAGAAAGCCTCGGGGTCCGCCTTCGCGCGCAATCCCCGCTGGCTCCTTTCATTTGAATAAACACTCACCCTAAGGCCTTTGCGCGCAAAAGAACCCGCTTGCGCGCAATTGCCCCGGGGTGCGCGCAATCCGGCCCGATTGCGCGCACCCCCCCTTCTTTCAAGTGGCCATTCATTAGAGAATGAGCCGTTGCCCCCGCGCGCTATCCGAAGCCCGGTGTGAGCAATCTGAAGCATCCGCGCGCAAGGCGCTGGCCCAATTGCGCGCCAGCCGCCCCGATTGCGCGCCGGCCCGCAGTATTGCGCGCAAAGCTTCCTTTTTGCGCGCAATCTGCCAGGGTCGTCCCCGTTGACCTCCTAAGGTTACCCGCCTGTGTGGCACCCGATGATTCTCATCCCGGGTGCCCGCACCGTGCGTTGTCTTCCCGTGCGGCCCTCCAGGCTTGCGCGAAGTGACACACACCTATGTCCAGCATGACGTTAAACTGCATATATGTCCAGCATGACGTTAAACTGCATACTCGTCCAGCATGACATTAAACTGCATATACGTCCTGCACGACGTTAAACTGTACATCGTCCGCGCTGCAAGACGTTAAACTGCCAAGTGCTTCGTCCGGCAACCTATGCCCAGCATGACGTTAAACTGCACACCCGTCCAAGCTGCACGACGTTAAACTGCCTAGCCCCCATCGTCCGTGCTGCAAGACGTTAAACTGCCAAGTGCCTCGTCCTCAACACATGACGTTAAACTGTACTTCGTCTGGCAAGACGCTAAACCGTCCGCAACCT
This sequence comes from Viscum album, assembly GCA_963277665.1. Lineage (NCBI taxonomy): Eukaryota > Viridiplantae > Streptophyta > Magnoliopsida > Santalales > Viscaceae > Viscum > Viscum album. Next base: position 315,228,677 of record OY728140.1, read on the forward strand.
GATCCCGTGCTCCGCACGCAGGGTCTCCCCCGGTTTGGACGTGGCCCCCACCCGCTCGTCTCTACAGGGATGTCGGGATTGTCCCCCTTTTGGGACGATTTAATGGGAGTGGCTTTTCCCTACGGGGGCAGGGTATTACAAACCCCTAGTTTCTCGTGGGAGGCTGCACATGTGTATCTCCATTGCACCTCCCCACTGCCGAAGCCAGTAGAGGGTCTGACTGGGATCGAGGTGTCTTTTGCTTTCGGTCCAAGTCCCTTCCAACTGAGTTTTGCAGTATCCGGGCTGCCCCAAGTGCGTAAGTCCTGACAGATTGAACTACGTGGACTTTGATCCCTGTCTTCTATACAGGGTACGTAGGAAGCCTCCCTGAGGTCCAAGCCCACCACCTGGTCGTCCCGGTCATATTTACGTCGGTTCGTCCATCAGTGGACCCCTCCAGGGTTCACGCTTGCGTTGATTCACCTATGAATCCGCCCCTGTGGGAGACCGCCCGTGTGTATCTCCACGGTGCCTCCCCACATCCCCCCTTTTCCATTTCCCCTTTTATCGTCCAGCATGACGTGAAACTGTGATCCACCCGGCCGTTCCATCCCCCTCCGTGCGAGGTGGTTCGGTTCAATCCTCCGCCCGGCGGCCTCGACCTCTTCGTGAGTCGGCCTGCCGACGTCCAGCATGACGTTAAACTGTATGCCCGAACTACGTTGACTTTGATCCGTGTTAACGCGCGGTACGTAGGAAGCCCCCCTGGGGTCCAAGCTCTTTACTCCATCATCCATCCTGATCCTTACCCGGGCCGCCACATCCCGGTGGGGTCATGCCACTTCACTTCACTCCACGTTACTTGGGAAGCCGCCCATGTGCTGGCCCCAGCGTCGGAGGTTCCCCGCAAGGGGTTCTGTCATCTGATCCACTTTTCGTGTTGATCGGTCCGATGCCGTCCCCGCTGGACGTTAAACTCGCGGCATACCCCGTGTTAAACACGGGAAGCTGAGGAAAACCTCAGGTGACACAGTTCCCCGCACCTAGTACGGGATGCCTCAGGCCATCGTGCCTTCGAGAAGCCCTATTAGGGACGGAAGACAGACGTGCAGAGCCGCAGTGTTACGACATGCCCCCAGCACCCAGAGCCACCCGGCCTTCTCACCGCAGGTTGCTGCCCCGCCCAGACTCCTTGGAACGTCCAGGCGGAAGCAGCGTAATTAACCGGTGTCCATGAAGATATGGCGCCGGGAACGAGATTCACGAACATTCTTAAGTCTATGAGGGAGACCCGGATTAGGCGACAAGTTCCGAGGAGACGTCCAAGGAAGGAGAAGCCGACATCCCATCATCCCGGTTTCGATCAAGGAGCAGACGCCCCTGAATAAGGGACGGATGCCGCCCGCCCTTGGAAAGCGGGACTGCGGGACCACAAGCCGCGCGCCCATCCCCTCGGGTTGACAGGTGCACGCGCGAACGCGTCCTGGCGGAACAGCGTAACCCGACGCACATCCGCACCGAAACAGAAAAATGGTGAACCCGACGTGAATCTCTTCTCCTCGATACGAAGACCGATGGCTTTCAGAGGTGTTGGAAGACCGGCGTGTTGCCCGGCCAAGCATTCAGTCTTACCCGCCAGGGGCTGGGGAAGGGACATCGGGCACTCCGTCTCGCAACGTCGAGGGCCTGGGTTCCCCCCACGGAAGGCGTCGTGGCGCTAATGGTTGGTTGTCGATTCCTTTTTCCTGTCAGTATTAATGGGTCATTCTCCCTGCTTTCAGAAATCAGGTCGCCCGATCTAGTGCCCGAACGCCACCCGCCCACTGGCGCAGGGACAGGGGAAACACCGACGCGGCTACTCCGCGCGGTCCCGCCCGTTCCACAGCCGTCCCAGCAGCCGCAATTGCGGGACGACCACGCCCTCTCTCCCCCTCGGAGGTCATCCAGAGAAGGGTGATCAACACCCTGGTGCGGAGATACGAGGAAGAGGGAGTCATCCCCACTAGGGAAATGGCTCGCCTAGACCTTGAGGAGGCTGCGCCTCGCCACCACCGCCGCCCCCGAGGGCCGCGCAGGGAGGCACCGCCGCCTACCTCAACGTCCAACCGCTTCGGGAGCTTATCCCCGGAGCGCTCTGACAGTTCCCTTCCCTATGCGGATGAAGTGGAAGATGCCCAGGATCACCCTATCCGAGGTCCGCTCCAGGGATCCACGATAAGGGCTCCCGCCAGGCCACGGCGACATCGCCGCCAGGCCCCTCAAGTCGAGGAACAGGCTCTCCACCTGTCCGCGCCGCTCATCCCGGCTCGTCTGTCTCGACGCCAACGTCGGGCACGAGCGGAAGAGGATGCCCACCTTGGGGCTCTAGCAACAGCGGCCGCATTGGCCCAAGCCACTGCTGGCTCCAGTCGCCAGGCCTCTGCGCATCCTGAGCGGGGGAACTCCTATGCCCGACCCGGATCGAGGCCCCGACCGCCCCAAAGGCAGGTTGGGTTGACTCTCCCGGTTGCTGGCACTGGCAGTAGCCACCGCGGACCACCTCGCGGTAGCGCTATTCACCGGCAGGATCTACTCTGTGTGGCCGATCCAGGAGGCATGGGTCCTCCCACCTCCCGATCCCGGCCCGGAGTCCTGCCCGGGATCATCTCTCCCCGCGTCCCCTTTGATATCTGTCCCGGTGCCCCTCGCACCTTGGTTCCCAGTCCTCTCGGCCCCAGCACCAGTGCGGCCGGAGGACGCCAGGACAGAGATCAGCCCTGCCCCGAAGAACCACCCAGGGGCAGGAAGGCAAGGCGTCGACGCCGAGGGAAGAATGTTGCGGAGTTCCGGACAGAGATCCGACCGGTTTGCTTCTCTGACTCAGAGGCAGAGTACGATTCGGCGACAGAGCCCCTTCCCCAATCCCGCCAGTCAAGGGTAGGGGTAGGAATGCGGCACGTCAGCCTCGTGCTCCCCGAGAGCGAGATCGATGTGATCCCCGCGTCTCTCCGAAGGTATATCCGGAGTAACGAGGGCCTGGTAGACCCCCAAGGATCAAACTTGCGGTTGGTACCGGCCCCTCCGGAAGTGCCTTCCGTCTCGATCAGAGAAGCCGGAGACTTTTTCTGGGGACCGACGGTCGAACCACGATCTGGTGCGCCCTCGGCGAGCACCGATGCTACGGCAGGATGTTCGCTCGCCGGCCCGTCCTATCGTGATGTGGTAGCTGGGGCACCGCCACCCTCAGGGGGAGGCCCGGGATATGGAGGCCAATCGGCCTGCTCGCCGTATTCACCGCCGGTCAGCCCGTCGGCCCGACGGCCCGCCTCGGCACCACTACCAGTTCCCCGTCCGTTCCCAGCCATGGAAGAGGACCGAGGAGATCTGGGTCCCGAGTTTGAGTCGTGGAGCTTCTGGACCGTCCTTGCAGAGGGCCACTTCCCTGAGAAGTTTTGGCCAGTCGCAGGACCGGGCTTTGATGCACCCGAATCGCTCACCCCGGATGAGTTCGAGTGCTTCCGCCGAACTCTCCGGGAGACTCACTCCCGTCTTCACTGCCTACAAATGCCATACCCCGGGAGTCAACTACACCTGGAGGATATTGGTGAGCAGTGCCGTCAAATTGACCTGGCCATGCTCCCCGCGGTTCGGCACCCCGGGTCATTTGGGCACCACGAGGCCCTCCAACAACGATGCGTTGAGTGCTTTCAAGTACTCCGCAAAGTTATCGAGGAAGCCACCCCCCACGTGTATATCCGTGGATGGGGGCAGTACGCTGCCCTACGCTTCAGTGTGATTCGCCGACAGCCCGATTCGTTGGGTGGCCCTGAGGGTATATCCCCAGGGACAGGAACAGTCAATATGGCTGACCTGTCGGGAGAGGGGAACGACTTGGAACTTCTCGACGGGGGCTTCCCCCCCGAAGACAAGCCGTCGTCAGACCCATCAGTGAGAGTTACTCGTCATCAGAGGAACCTCCTGGGGCTCCCCGCACCCACTGAAGCACTGACGTTGAGCCGAAACGTCAGCAAAGGAAAAGAGCACAGCGAGGCTATAAGGCCCGCCGACCCATCTGCCTCCATGCAGAGGGCAGAGGAGGATCCCGAGAAGGCTACGCTACGTCAGCAGCTCGCCGAACAGAAGAAGCTGGTTGACCAGCTCCTCGCCGAGCGCGCTGCAGAACGGCGGCCTGACTATGGTGATCCTAGGCCAGGACAGCAGGGACCGGAACAACCACTCCTTGATGAGACTCTCCCGGGCAACCGTGATCATGCCGTGTTCGCCGAGAGGAGAGAGGCCATTGCCTATGGCAAGAGGGCGCGGTATGTTTCGCCACACCCTCCCGAGCGGCGGGACTACTTGAGGGACCCCGCTCGGATTCCTCCCGCTGCCCCAAGGGCCGCTCCGCCAGCCATCCCACGAGCTGCCGAGTTCGACGATCCGGTCGACGACCCGATTGAAGGGCCATGCAATGCGCTCGTGGTTAGAGATCCTCGCCAGGACTGGAACCCATGTCCGGACGATCCGATGGCGGCACTCATTGCCCGCTTGGAAGCCTTGGAGACTCGGCAGGTGGCGATCCCACCGGACGGCAAGCCATACCCAGCATGGGTGGATGACATGCCGGCGCCTCCGGGATTCGGGAATCCCACTTTCGCCCCCTTCAACGGGACCGGAGATCCGCCACAACATTTGGCCCATTTCAACTCGAGGTGCGGGCCTATGTTGGGGACTCCGGCGCAGCAAGAGGCCGCTAAGCTTCGCTGCTTTGTCCAGACACTGGAAGGGCCAGCATTTGTCTGGTACAGCCAGCTTCCCGTCGGGTCGATAACTAGCTGGGAGGACCTTCGTAGACAATTCCTCTACCAGTTCAGTTCCACGACCCGGAAGACGAGTATCGCAGACCTCTTCAAGTGCAAGCAGAGGCCTGATGAGCGAGTCGCGGACTTCGTCGCCCGATGGAAGGGTCTCACGTATTCCCTTGACATGCCATTGACTCAGGAGCAGTTGCTGACAATGTGCGTCGGGAACGTCAAGACCGAGCTGGTCCCTTCCCTGATTACTCAGAATTACCCCGGAGGGTTCAGGGACTTCTCAGACAAAGCTCAACGTCTTGAGGAAGCCCTGCAACAGGCCAGCCAGGCACACCCGCTGCCTCCTATGATTCCTGCAAGGAGAGCCAGCAGGGCTGAGCCCGCTGCTGTGGCCCAGATAGAGGCTCCCAGGCCGTTGGAGCTGCTGCCGGTGAGGCCAGCTCCGCAGCCTCACAGGAATCCGCCTCCACGGGCTCAGTTCCCGGCCCAGCAACGGCAGCCTCAGAACCGGCCGGCCCCTCCGCGTAATGTACCGCCGCAACCCCGGCGAGATAATCAGGGTCCACCTCCTCGGCAGGCCCCTCCGGCCCCTCGTCAAGACCGCGCTCCCAGGGGCCCGCGACACCTGACGTACTCATTCCATGAGGATCAGGTCCCCGGTTATTTCCGGAGCGCCCTGGAGCAGAGGATTGTGCGATTGCCTGAGTGCTGGAGGCCAGAGGAGGCACATCTCACGGATAACCCCCGCTACTGCCCCTACCATCGGGCCCTGGGGCACACCATCCAGCGGTGCTATGTGTTTAAGGACTGGCTCCAAGACCAGATTAACAACAATGTAATCAGGTTGGGCCCAGCTCCAGCACATGTAGCGGGCGTGTTCGTGGGATCAGATGACGATAGTGGCAACGAGGACGAATGGCAACTGGTCTCCGACCGCAGGTCCCAGAAGTATAATAACTGGATGGCCCGCAAGACGACCATTCGCGCCCAGGGAATCATCCGTGCGCGCTTGAATCAGCCTGAGCCCCCAGAACCTGCGGGTGCTGCTTCGGCATCGTCGTCCCAGTCTGCCTCCTCCAAGAGGAGCAAACGGCGGCAGCGCAAGAAGGAAGAGCGCGCCCCGCCAGTTCCGCCACTATCCCGTACTCTCGGCGATTTCATGCCCCCGGAGATGGGGGTCCCTCCTCGGATCCGCCCGGTGATGGATGATTCGTCCGACGACGGTATTGGGTACGCTTCGGTTAACACCGTCGAGCTGGTAAATCCCTTTTCGGTTCCCGACGTTGAAGAACACCAGGTGGACCTCCCTAGCGTCCCCGGTCGTCGCCACCGTCGGAAGAACCGCAGCAGCAGGAGTCGCCGGGGCACAGCCGTCCGTACCTCCGGCCAGGCCGTGCACGCCACAGAGACTAGGCGGCAGGCTCAAGATCGAGCTCAACGTACGCAGGCTCCCCATCCGGGGATGACGGATTCGCCTCCGCCACTGTTTGTGGTATGGGACCGGGCAGAACCGCCTCAGCCGCGTCGCGACCAGCTCCTCCCTGCCACAAGTCCATCCCGGCCTCCTGACTCCAGTACGGTGACCATTTCCCGGACTGCGACCAGTGAACAGCGAGATGCGCCAAGTACCAGTCGGCCGCCGATCCAACCGGTAAGGCCCGTCATGCCACCAACCGCAGAGCAATCTCCTGCAACCAGGAGCTCGCGCTTGGCCAAAAAGTATGATGTCCTGAAGCACTTGGCCGACATCCCAGCAAGGCTCTCCATCCTTGAGGCTCTGCGCATGTCATCTGAGATGCGCGAGGCACTCGCTGAAGCCCTGAAAAGCCCCCTCCAGTTTGAGACAGAGGTTGCGGCTGCAGAGGCCTTTCACGCCGAAACGATCGAGGACGCCGAATGTCAGGCAGTTATCTCGTTCTCTGGTAAGGATGAAGACCCTCCTATACAGGGACACATTCGTCCACTGTATGTCACTGGCCAGTTCAACGGCCTTGAAGTCCGGCGTTGTCTTGTCGACACGGGGTCCGGGATTAACCTGATTCCGACTCGGACGCTCCGGCGATTGGGGTTGTCTGAGGATGACTTGATTCCCTCCGACCTCAGGATCCAGGGGTACGACCGCACCGAGCAAACCCCGGTCGGCAAGATACGTTTGAAGACCCAGTTCGGTGACTTGGTTGCCAACACCGAATTCATGGTAGTCTCTCAGGACACTGCGTACAACGCATTGATGGGCAGGCCATGGCTCCATCTTCACGCGGCGGTTCCCTCGTCATACCACCAATGCCTCAAATACTCCCTTAATGGTCGAGTAGGCGTGCTTCAAGGAGATGCCTCTCCTTTTGCCTCATGTGAATCCCGTTATCTGGACGCGGACTATTACAAGAGCAAGGATAAGCAGATCCTGGCAGGTGAGGTTGAGCCTGTCGCTGTTGCGAGCGATCCCTGGGCAAGTCTGGATGACGCTTACGTCCTCCCGATTCACCGGTTGGACGTCGCCATGGTCTTGACGGTCCGCGAGTCTCCTGATGAGACGGCCGCGACCGCCCGCGCCAGCACCAGTGGCCCAGCAGGATCTGGTAGCCCCAATGCAGTTTCCAACGCAGTCTCTCCCGTGGATGATCCCTCCCCGAGTGGAGAGGACGTGGAAGACGCACCCCCAGCCTTTGAGGAGGGCGTCCCCGCCACGGTCGATGAGTTAATACAGGTGAACCTTGGAACCGAGGCAGATCCAAGACCCACATTGGTCAGTGCCGCCATGCCCTCTGAGGAGCGGCAGCAGTACGTGGACTTTCTCAGGCAGCACCGTGATGTGTTCGCTTGGGGCTATGACGAGATGCCGGGGCTAGATCCTCAGGTAGCCGTCCACCGCCTAGGTCTCCCGGCGAACCATCGCGGGTTCAAGCAGCCTCCCAGGAAAATGCACCCATCCCATGGTGCCATGGTTGAGGCCGAAGTTGACAAGCTTATCAAAGCCAACTTCGTGAGGGAAGTTCAGTACCCCAAATGGCTGGCCAACATTGTGCCGGTCAGGAAGAAGAACGGGCAGATTAGAGTCTGCATCGACTTCCGCGATCTCAACCGCCACTGTCCGAAGGATGATTTTCCCCTTCCAGTGACAGAGCTGTTGATTGATGCCACGGCAGGGTTCCAAGCCCTCTCCTTCATGGATGGATACTCCGGATACAACCAAATTCGGATGGCCCCTGAGGATGAGGAGTTCACTGCCTTCAGGGCCCCCCAAGGTACCTTTTGCTACCGGGTCATGCCCTTCGGCCTGAAGAATGCAGGTGCCACCTATCAACGGGCGATGCACCGCATATTCAAGCCAATCCTCGGCACACTGGTGGAATGCTACGTCGACGACTTGGTTGTCAAATCGCGCCAGCGTCAGGACCATCTCAAAGATCTTGAGAAAGTGTTCAGCTTCCTCCGGTCTCGCTGCCTGAAGATGAACCCGTTGAAGTGTGCCTTTGGGGTCACCTCCGGAAAGTTCCTTGGATTTGTGGTAAGATACCGGGGTATTGAGATCGACCCAGAGAAAATCAGGGCGATTAGCCAGATGCCTCCCCCGGGTACCGTCCGGGAACTGCAAGGGTTCCAAGGCCACTTAGCCTATATACGCCGATTCATCGCGAATCTGGCCGGCAAGTGTAAGCCCTTTTCTCGGCTTATGAAGAAGGGTGTCACCTATGTATGGGATAAAGAGTGTCAGACCGCTTTCGAGGAAATCAAGCAGTACCTGCTTCAACCTCCGGTCCTGATGGCGCCCGTATCCGGAAAGCCGCTGGTCCTTTATGTGACCGCCCTGGAACGGTCCCTGGGTGCCCTTCTCGCCCAGAAGAACAACGAGGGAACAGAGAATAGCCTCTATTACCTCAGTCGCATGCTCCTCGATGCGGAGGTTAGGTATTCCCCCATCGAGAAGAGCTGCCTGGCGCTCGTATTTGCCGTACAGAAATTACGGCACTACTTGCAGCACCATGAGGTACAGTTGGTTTCTCGGGTAGACCCGTTGAAATATATCCTGAGCCGACCTATGTTGACTGGCCGTCTAGCGCGGTGGGCTGTGATTCTCCAGCAGTTCGACATCAGGTATGTGTCTCAGAAGGCCATCAAAGGGCAAGCGTTGGCAGACTTTCTGGCCGCTCACCCGACCTCCGCGGATCAGCCGCTGGATCTAGGCTTTCCTGATGAGACCATTCTCTCGGTTGATCGAGCCGATCCATGCTGGCAGATGCACTTTGACGGTGCCTCCCGGAGCCCCACCGGTAGAAGACTCGATAATCCTAAGCTCAACAGAGTGGGCTTGGGCATCGTCTTCATTACCCCGGAGCGAGCCGTGCTGCCATACTCTTTCCTGTTGTCAGAGGGCTGTACCAACAATGAGGCGGAATACCATGCCCTCATCACCGGCCTCGAGTTAGCTCTCGAGATCGACGTGCCCCATCTGTGTGTGAAAGGGGACTCCGAGCTGGTCATTAAGCAGATCAATGGCGACTATGTTGTCAGGAAGCCGGAACTTGTGCCATTGTTGGAGTGCACCCTCCTTCTGATGGCCCGGTTCCCTTCTCGGCCAGAAATTGTCCATATTCCCCGGTCGCAGAACGGTCGAGCAGATGCTTTGGCCAGCCTGGCTGCGTCACTTGCGGAACCTGAACAGGACAACCTGATCGTCCGCGTGACGCGCCGCAGGCTCATCGCTCCCGTTATCCCGGAAGAAGATCGCGGCCCGTTGGTAAGTAATCTCACCACGGTTGCCCCTATGCCCGGAGCCCCGAGTACCCCAGATATAGCAGTCGGATCAGCCCCTGATTGGAGGACGCCTTTGGTTGAGTACCTCCAACATGGCATTCTTCCGTCAGATCGGGCCGAGCGCGAGCGATTTCGACGCCGCGCATCGCAGTTCGTCCTCCAGAGCAGTCCCGGCCTGGAGCAGATCCTCTACAAACGCGGATTTGATGGTGTTCTCCTCCGTTGCCTTCAGGGAGTTGAGATCCCACGAGTCATGCAAGAGGTTCATGCTGGTTCATGTGGCGCCCACCAAACTGGGCCGAAGCTGTCCCACCAGATTCGGAGGTTGGGATACTTCTGGCCCTCTATGATCCATGACTGCATCGAGTACGCCAGGAGGTGCCATGCGTGCCAGGTTCACGCGAACTTTGTGCATCGGCCGCCGGAGCCTCTCCATACCACAAGGTATTCCTGGCCCTTTGCAGTCTGGGGACTGGACGTTGTGGGACCTTACCCGCCGGCGACAGCTCGCCAGTGCCGGTTCATTCTGACCGCCACGGACTTCTTCTCCAAATGGGCAGAAGCGATTCCGCTCAGAGAGGTCAAATCCTGTTCGATCGCTGACTTCGTGACCTCCAACATCATCTATCGATTTGGAGTGCCTCACGCTATCCTCACGGATAACGGAACCAATTTCCGAGCAGCCGAGTTGAAGAAGTTGTACGCCAAGTATAACATCCGCTCGAACCATACATCTCGCTATCATGCGCAGGCGAATGGACAGATCGAGGCGTTTAACAAAACCCTCTCTAACATTCTGCAAAAGATGGTTGGTCAGAACAAGAAGAGTTGGCCGGACAAGCTCCCCAACGCCCTCTGGGCTTATCGGACGACGACTCGCAATTCCACCCAGATGACCCCTTATTCCCTGGTGTATGGAGCTGAGGCCGTCCTACCCATCGAGATCCAGTTACCGTCCTTGCGCACTGCGGTCTACGACCAGCAAGCGCCGGACAGAGTTGCTGAAGCCCGTCTAGTCGAGTTGGAAGCACTGGATGAGAATAGACTTCGCGCTTTGCACAACTTGGAGAGGCATCAAAGCAGGATGGCTCGAGCTTTCAATAAGAAGGTTCGCCTCCGCTCCTTCCTACAGGGTGATCTAGTGCTAGCCCTAAGAGCACCGATGATCCCCGGCAGGAAGCCGCCCAAGTTGGAGCCCAAGTGGGAGGGACCTTTTGTTGTCCACAAGGTCTATCCCAATGGCGCGTACTCCCTAGCGACTATGGATGGTGAGCGTGTCACTCCTCCCACCAACGCTAGGTTCCTCAAGCAATACTTTGCCTGAGTGTCACCACGTCCTGCACGACGTTAAACTGCATTCGTCCAGGCTACAAGACGTTAAACTGTTTAGCATTCGTCCGCGCTGCAAGACGTTAAACTGCCAAGTGCTACGTCCTGCACGACGTTAAACTGCATTCGTCCAGGCTACAAGACGTTAAACTGTTTAGCATTCGTCCGCGCTGCAAGACGTTAAACTGCCAAGTGCTACGTCCTGCACGACGTTAAACTGCATACGTCCAAGCTGCACGACGTTAAACTGCCTAGCATATCGTCCGCGCTGCAAGACGTTAAACTGCCAAGTGTTTCGTCCCGCATGACGCTAAACTGCACTACGTCCGAGCTACAAGACGTTAAACTGTTCAGCATTCGTCCTGCATGACGTTAAACTGCCTCTCCAGAACTACGTATGGCTTGATTCCCATCCTTATGGGATACGTAGGACCGCCTGAACCCTCGTGTTTCAGGCCCAGCCCCATCCTTCGGGAATTTCCATCCCATCTCGGGCCCTTGGCCCAGTTGCCCCGGGGTGTGCGGCGTATGGTGTGAGTGCGGGGCTATGCCCTCATTCACGTCGGTTTGTTCGTCACGCTGTACGCCCCCCTCCACGTTTGGGGATGCCTTCTGCTCCCCCCTTCTTTTTTCCTCATCGTCCTGCATGACGTTAAACTGCCTTTCAAGAACTACGTATGGCTTGATTCCCATCCTTATGGGATACGTAGGACCGCCTGGACGCTTGTGTCTCAGGTCCAGCCCCGTCTCTTGGTTGATCACGGGGACCTGCCCCCCTTCGGTTGCTCTCAGGGTGAGTCCTCCGACCCTTTCCGGAGATCTGTTAACATGTTTTGGGGTGCTTCGGTCTATGACTCGTAGTGTCAGATTCAATCCCGACAAGTCCTGTGTTGCTTGTCAGGCCTCGCGCTTCCTCTTGTTCGAGCCTTCACTCAAAGGGATCCTCGTTAGCGGTTTGGGTACGATGCCTCAGTGCTCTCCCACCGCTCCGGGTCGATTTACCGGCGGGTCTTGGGCCGCAAATCGATATGAATCCTGCGATTGAGCGGTTGATGCTCGTTTGCTTGCCCCGTCTTAGGCTGACGCGATCGGATGTTGTGTTGCGAATGCGTCAGCAACGTCCTTGATCGCCATGTCAGCTCTCTCGGGCTCTGAACATTGGTTGCGCAGTCCTCATCACACTCCGCCTTTGTGCGTTGTAGTGGGATCTTGACACTCTCTTCATACCGACCTCCGGTACGCCTCTACACGTTAGGCAGACCAACCAGGGTAATGATGTCGTTCGAGGCTCCCATGATCTGAGCACCAAGGATATATGCAGATATCCTCCCTAAGGGCCATGCGTAGCTGGACCCTCGTCCCCATAAGGAGGAGGGAGTCGCCCGAACAATTGCGTTCTGGGCCCAGTATATCTGGAGGCTAGCATCTCTGCCCCTCGGGTGATGGACATACGCAGACCCCCATCCCAAGACTCTTCTCCTGGAATCGTGCGTGACCGCAGGGCTGGGTATGCTCCCACCTCCGCCGTGTCCGCCGTACCGCGGTAAGCGGATTCCTCCATGGTCCGAACCACACGACCTTAAACTGTGTTGTCTGGTCCTACCACACGACCGTAAACTGTGATCGTCTTGGCCGCCCGACGAGAAACGGCACTGCATCGTGATGTCCTCCTCAGGGGACACTCATGTTGGGCGCTGGTTAATGACCACGCCATTCATCAATGCCTTCCATGGCTTGATTATTGTGGCGACGCCAGAGATTTCTCAATCACGGGCATGTCGCCGCACAAAGAAAAACCATTCATCTTTAAGGACAAACAAGAAATATCAAATGCCGCTCCTTTTGTGTGCGAGGGTCAGACCCGCACTCTTCCCCGCGCTGATGCCCGATTGTGTTGCACCGCGCTTCAAGAACTACGTGCGGCTTGATTCCCATCCTTATGGGATACGTAGGAACGCCCGGATGTTTGAAACTTCGGGTCCAGCCCCCCACCTCTTAGAGATTCCCCCTTCTCTGGGGAATCCGCCGTCTTCAGGTCACCCTCAAGGCGTGTTCCCCGACCCCTTGCCGTGGTCCACCGGTGTCAAGAGTACTCTGGTTTATTGCCAGGAGGGTCAGGATCCGCTTGGTCAGGTTTCCTCCACTTTTCAGGCTTCGTGCTCCCTTTCATTCGGACCCATCGTCTACGCCCTGGGTGGAGCCCCCGTGAACGGTTCGGACACAATGCCTCAGTGCTCTCCCACCGACTCGGGCCGGTACCCCCAATGGCCTCGGGCAGCAAATCGATATAAATCCTGCGATTGAGCGGTCGATGCTCGTTTGCTGCCTCATTCCACCAACGGTTGGTGCGATGTTGATGCTGCTTTTCCGCCACGGTCGGCAGTATTCTCATATCGTCACGCCGGTGCTCCCGGTCCTCGAGTGAATGGCCGCATGATTCACATTTTCCACCTCCCATTCTGACCAGGCGAAACCTCGACACTCTTGACACTATCCCTCAGTGCATCTTCGCATATCCAGGGGATATGACCACGATGTGGCGTGCTTTGAGCCCTTATGGTCCGAGCTCTAAGACCTTAAACTAAGATCTCCCCTTATGGTCCGAGCTCTAAGACCTTAAACTAAGATCCCCCCTTTATGGTCCGAGCTCTAAGACCTTAAACTAAGATCCCCCCCTTCTGGTCCGAGCTCTAAGACCTTAAACTAAGATCTCCCCTTATGGTCCGAGCTCTAAGACCTTAAACTAAGATCTCCCCTTATGGTCCGAGCTCTAAGACCTTAAACTAAGATCTCCCCTTATGGTCCAAGCTCTAAGACCTTAAACTAAGATCTCCCCTTATGGTCCGAGCTCTAAGACCTTAAACTAAGATCCCCCCTTTATGGTCCGAGCTCTAAGACCTTAAACTAAGATCTCCCCTTATGGTCCGAGCTCTAAGACCTTAAACTAAGATCTCCCCTTATGGTCCGAGCTCTAAGACCTTAAACTAAGATCTCCCCTTATGGTCCGAGCTCTAAGACCTTAAACTAAGATCTCCCCTTCTGGTCCGAGCTCTAAGACCTTAAACTAAGATCTAGCCCTTATGGTCCGAGCTCTAAGACCTTAAACTAAGATCCTCTAGCCCTTATGGTCCGAGCTCTAAGACCTTAAACTAAGATCCTCCACCTTTATGGTCCGAGCTCTAAGACCTTAAACTAAGATCCAGCCCTTATGGTCCGAGCTCTAAGACCCTAAACTAAGATCTACCCCAAATGGGGTCCTACGTCCTGCATGACGTTAAACTGCACTCACAGAACTACGTGTGGCTTGATCTCCAGCCTGATGGAGTACGTAGGAACGCCCGGGCATTTCGACTCGGGTCCAGCCTCAGGGATCGTTAAGTCCCGCCCCTCCTCGTCGCCGGCCGTCTGGCCTGACTTCGGGTAGAGTGGTGCAGTTGTGATATTCTCCCCGATTCAGCTCGGGATGCCCCATCGCAATGATGGGAAGCGACAGTTTCCTCGTCAGAGAGGTGCTGTCTGAGAATTGAGGTGACTCACGGCCAGATTAGTGCATCCGCCCAATACGCTTTCCCCACGGTGGCGCAATTTTGAGAGCGTTGGATTCTGTCCGAACAAATCGTCACTTCGCCCCACGCTTCGCATGCCCTGTTGATCTGGATTTTCCACCCTTGTGTCTGAAGGAACCCCAAAGCGGTATTCATGATGACATGTGGTCCGCCTCCTGCAATATGAATGATGGCCTTTTTCGGTCCGTCTATTGCAGTTGTTATGGTCGATCCACTGTCCGCCTACCGTCTTGGGCATTTCCTGGAAGGCCGATCGTTGTGGACGTCTGGATTCGGGACACGCGATTCACCCTTTCTCATTTCCCTATGTTCGGATAAAATCTCAACGCCCCTAGCGTTGTCCCGCTCGTGTGTTGGAACAAGTTGGGGGACGATACATTGGTTAGGTCTGAGGTCTCCTTTCCCAGGAATGACCTCCCTCTTTTCTCCAGAAACCCAGGCCCAATTATGGATGCCTGATGCTTGGTTAACACTCCCGCAAGACAACGAATTGTGGTTGAGCATGTTAAACCAAAAGACGCAGATAAATATGGCGATTCATACAAGTGGATCAAAATATTAAGTAGCGGAAGCAAATGTTCTGGGAATGGCAAAAAACAGCCCTTAGGGATTAGCGTGCTGAATGAGTCTTTCTAATGCCGCTACCCTTTGGCTGGCGGCCTCCAGGGCTACTTCTCGTTCTCTGCGTGCCCTCTCCTCGTCGGCGGTCGCAGCACGCAGTTCGTCAATCCTGGCCTGTGCACGCTCCCGCTCGACTTGGAGTGTGACCATCTGTTGGCCCGCCTCCGTCAGCTGTACCTGAGCGTCGATCAGTTGTGCCGATAGTTGCTCCACAAGCTCGGTACATGCTGCGACGAAGGCCTCCTTCTCTGCCGCCTGCCCTTCGAGGCGCCGGACTTCCTGCTCTGCCGCGATGAGCGCCTGCGTGCTCTCCGACATGTCCCGACTTTGTGCGACGTCGGCACGCCGGTGGCTCTCGCGCATCTTCTCGGCCATGAAATCACGGACCGTCAGATGGAGGCGTTGAGCATCAGCTCCCCCGGCACACAGGAAGCGCAGCCAGGTCTGAAGTGATCCCATGCGCCCCAGCCATTCCGATGGGTCTCGCTTGAGGAAGCGCTGGATGCACTTCCACCCCCTGCGTCGCGTTACCCGGCTATCCTCGACCGCCTCCGCGTCCGAGTCATCCATCTCCTCTGGGTCGGCAGGCCGGTAGGCAGGGAAGGCAGCCAGCAGGTCTGCTGCAGGGTCCGCCCCTGGGAGGTCCTCACGAGGGATAGGTTCCCCAACATCCGGGCAACCTTCTTCTCTCTCCCCAGCGGCGCTGACACCCTCGTCAGCCCCCAGCCTCTCTCCGGTGGCAGCACCGCCGACGTCCGCAGCCCCTTGATCAGCAGTTGGTGGGGCCGGCTCGGTTTGGGAAGCCTGTTCCGGAGCAGGCGGCATGTCCACCACTGGTCCACTCGTAGATGGCCCGGGTTCGGCAACCCGACGAGCCTCCGATGTTGAGATTACTGCGCAGGGCATGCCATGGTTAGTCACGGATCGTCAATGGCAAGCACCAGCAGTAAAGTAGGGAGACTTACGGGAGTTCGGAGCATCATCTTCCGCTACCCCGGTCGCCGCAGGAACAGTTGCAGCAGGGGACCCCTTAGCGCTTGTCAATTCGATAATGGGTGCCTGGCCCCCGCCTTGTCCTGCTGGCGCCTCTCCTACTCCTGTTGAGGACGCCTGACCGACGTCCGTGTGCTCCTGAGAAGGATGGAGAAACGGGTTAGAAGCTGCATAAGAGAATGGATGAAGCAAGTTGAGTAGGGATAGAAGCGGACCTCGAGGAGCTCAGTGACATCAACGTTGTCAGAGCCGGCCACCTCGCCGCTCTCCCGTGGGCTCCCCCGATGGGACCTTCCCTCGGAGCCTTCATCCTCCCCCGTCTCCTCCTCCTCCTCGGAGTCGTTACTGTCATCTTCTTCCGGCGGCATCTGTTCCGGAGCGGGCTCGAGACCGAGCATCACCTTCACCAGAAGGGATGGCTCCGCACGCTGACCACGTTGGCGCGCGTACTCGTCCATGGCCGTCAGATATGCATATTGCCGGTTGAAGTCCACCCTGTCGGTGATCTGGAGGCGCCCGACCTCTGGCAGATAGATTCCTTCTCTGAGTATCTTTCGCCAGATGACGTCGGTCCCCAGTGACTGCCGCAGGGTCATCCAGGCCGACCACAGCGCCGGGAAGACTGCATCGTGGGAGGGTTCGAGCAGACGTCTCACCTGCTTCCCGGGCCGCTCCTCGACCGCCGCATGTGCCCCCTCTCTGGGCGCTGAGGTCGTAGCGGCAGCCTGCGATGCGCCCGCCGCCGAAGTCCCTGCTCGCGCCGGCCCCGCTGCTTGGCGCGCCTCCGTTCTCCCCCGTGTGGCGGCGCCTCGCCTCCTTCCTTGACGCCCGGTCTCCGCACGGGTAGCCTCGAGCCGCCGAACTAGCTTCCGCAAGAGCCCCTCAGGGTACGCGATGGCCCAGTGTTCGGCGTACTCGGTTGCCAAGCCTGCGTTAACTCCGGTAGGAGGGAGGGTGATGACGTCGCCAGAGCCGAAGGCGACGAACATCAGCCACATCTGGCGAAGGACGCCGGGGTTCGTCTCCTCCCGGACAGCAGTGAATACCCTCTTCGGCATCCGCTGAAGGCACCCGAACTGCCTGGCGAACCGGGTCGGCACGTAAGGCTCGCAGATCACCTTCCCGTCGATCCGAGCCACGAGCACCCCGCCCCGCATGTTCAGGAAGTATTCATGCTGCTCCAGCGGGCCCTGTCCGTTGTCGATCATCTGGCCGACGGGAGTGGGGAACGGGCTGAAGTTGAAATTGGCATGATTGCCAATCCGAACCCTCACGCCCTCCTCACTGAGGGTCATCGGAGCGACCCCCGCAATGTTCAGCAGGGAGGGTCGCAGGCCGTTGCCCGGAGGACTGATGGCATTTGGGAACGTATACCCACCAAGGTGAGCAGCCACCCAGCCGTGGAAGAACTGAAAGGGCCCACAGATCCTTCGTGGCGACCCCCCTCGTGAGATGCGTCCCAGAATGGCATACAGCCTCGCCAGTACTGGGACCCCGAGGTTGTACCTCTTATTGGCAGCCATGGCGCCCGCCATCGCCAGCGTCGCCGGACGGACGCCCATCCTCGCATCCCGCACTGGCAGGAGCCACCCGCTCAGAAAGGCGGCCAGGAACGCCGCGTACCGGACGTTCGGGTCCCGGGCCTCGATGACGCGGTACCCCCATGAGCGGTAATCGCCCGTCTCCAGGACCCGCCAGTACGACCCGTTCCGGCTCCTCTGAGCTGCGGTCGGGCACCGCTTCCCCCTGCCTGGCATCTTGACCGCCGGGTCATGCTCCAGGAACTGGCCGAACCAATCCTTGTAGGCTATGTCCTTCTGGAAGTCTTGGATCCCGAGCCGCTGCGTAGCCAGGTCAAGAAGATGCCAGGTCAGAATGGGAGTCCGTGACCTGTCCTCCCAGATGTTCTTCGGTGGCAGGAACTCATCGTACTGGTAGCCCTCCAGCGGGATACCTCCGATGCAGTGGATGTCCCAGAGACCGATGCCGACCTCCCCATGGTGAAGATGGAAGGTGTTGGTATCCGGGGACCAGCGAGTGAACAGCTCCGGCCCGAGCTCAGACTGCTGGTAGAAGTGGAACTGCGACGTCCACACCGCCTCGAACAGGCCGATGTACCGCAGCTCCTCTGCGAAGTGATCGCAAGTGTGGCGTACCCAGAACGCCCAGGCCCATTCACTGGTAAAGTTGCCCCCGGATCGCAAGTCCCAGTCCTTCAGCCAGCCCTTGGTGTCGTCAGTGACACTCTGACGGTATGTGCTCGAGTAGAGGGCTGGAGAATTCTCCGCTGTAGGCTCACCCCCATCAATGGTTTGCGTCCTCGGGTTCAGGACGTAGACATCCAAGTGTCTGGTCTCCCTGGCAGGATGCCCATTGTTGGTGATGTTATAGCGGAGAAGCTCGTCCTCCCGGGTCACCCAGGTCCGCGGCGCATCAATCTCGAACCCTGGCACCGGAACCTCATCGAGGATGCCGAAGTTCCAGAGCGGCAGGTTGTCCGACAGTGGATATGTCTTCTGGGCCGGCGTTAGTAAGTCGAACAAGGATTGATTGTTGGAAACAATCTCCTTGGCTCCGTAAACCTCCTCGTTCGTCGCCATCTCAGCTCTGCGAGTGGCGGCATCCCCCTCATTTCCTCTGTGCGCGGCCATCTCAGAAGTTTCGGGAGTCGTGCGGGTTAAGGGATGAAGAGTGCGGGATCGGACGAGGCTGGTGGAAAAGTTTGAAGGTTGGCGCGCAATCCAAGTGGACGGCGCGCAATTGGGAAGACTGTCGCGCAAAGTTCCGGGTTTTCGCGCAAAAGCAGGCGAAATCCGGACGGTTTTGCGCGCCGATCGGGCGAATTTCGCGACCGGAAGAGGCAATTTCGCGCACGAGAGCTTTGGAGCTTATCGCGCGGAAGGCCAGAGTACGGAACGCGGGACCCAGCGCCCCTATTTATAGGCGAGGCCGGGCCCGCGCTGCGCGGAAAGTGCTTTGCGCGACCGCAGCGGCGAATTTCGCGACCGGTGCCCCTTTTTGCGCGCCTAAGTCCCGCGCCGCCCAGGACTTCGGCATTCCGGCGTCTCCCTCGGAACCCGATCGTTGCGACCTCTCGCCGATCAGATTCCGAGGGGGGGCTTTTGTAGACGCCGGAAAAGTCCGTTGCTCCCAAACGAAGCTCCGGATGCGGAAAGCGAAGTGATATTTGGAGTCGGAAGAACGTTTCGGAGGGCCCGGAGGCCTTGCGCGGAATTTTAGAGGCCCGCGCGCAAAGGCGATGTTCCGCGCGCAAAACCCCCGGGATGCGCGCAATGCGCCGGCTCGGCGCGCAATTCTGCGCGCCGCGGGTCCGCGCGCCTCCCTTACGCGCCGCGCCCAATTCCGCGCCCGCGAGAAGAATTTCGCGCTCGCACCCTGGATTCCGCGCCCGGGGTTGCCTATAAATACAAGGCGACCCCCAACGTTTCAAAGGTTGCTGGAAGTCGAAACGTCTCCCGTGCGCGCAATTCAACCCCTTCCGCGCGCAATGACGAACTTCAGGTAACCTCCTTTCTTTCGCGCAAGAAAGCCTCGGGGTCCGCCTTCGCGCGCAATCCCCGCTGGCTCCTTTCATTTGAATAAACACTCACCCTAAGGCCTTTGCGCGCAAAAGAACCCGCTTGCGCGCAATTGCCCCGGGGTGCGCGCAATCCGGCCCGATTGCGCGCACCCCCCCTTCTTTCAAGTGGCCATTCATTAGAGAATGAGCCGTTGCCCCCGCGCGCTATCCGAAGCCCGGTGTGAGCAATCTGAAGCATCCGCGCGCAAGGCGCTGGCCCAATTGCGCGCCAGCCGTCCCGATTGCGCGCCGGCCCGCAGTATTGCGCGCAAAGCTTCCTTTTTGCGCGCAATCTGCCAGGGTCGTCCCCGTTGACCTCCTAAGGTTACCCGCCTGTGTGGCACCCGATGATTCTCATCCCGGGTGCCCGCACCGTGCGTTGTCTTCCCGTGCGGCCCTCCAGGCTTGCGCGAAGTGACACGCACCTATGTCCAGCATGACGTTAAACTGCATATATGTCCAGCATGACGTTAAACTGCATACTCGTCCAGCATGACGTTAAACTGCATATACGTCCTGCACGACGTTAAACTGTACATCGTCCGCGCTGCAAGACGTTAAACTGCCAAGTGCTTCGTCCGGCAACCTATGCCCAGCATGACGTTAAACTGCACACCCGTCCAAGCTGCACGACGTTAAACTGCCTAGCCCCCATCGTCCGTGCTGCAAGACGTTAAACTGCCAAGTGCCTCGTCCTCAACACATGACGTTAAACTGTACTTCGTCTGGCAAGACGCTAAACCGTCCGCAACCTGATCCCGTGCTCCGCACGCAGGGTCTCCCCCGGTTTGGACGTGGCCCCCACCCGCTCGTCTCTGCAGGGATGTCGGGATTGTCCCCCTTTTGGGACGATTTAATGGGAGTGGCTTTTCCCTACGGGGGCAGGGTATTACAAACCCCTAGTTTCTCGTGGGAGGCTGCACATGTGTATCTCCATTGCACCTCCCCACTGCCGAAGCCAGTAGAGGGTCTGACTGGGATCGAGGTGTCTTTTGCTTTCGGTCCAAGTCCCTTCCAACTGAGTTTTGCAGTATCTGGGCTGCCCCAAGTGCGTAAGTCCTGACAGAATGAACTACGTGGACTTTGATCCCTGTCTTCTATACAGGGTACGTAGGAAGCCTCCCTGAGGCCCAAGCCCACCACCTGGTCGTCCCGGTCGTATTTACGTCCGTTCGTCCATCAGTGGACCCCTCCAGGGTTCACGCTTGCGTTGATTCACCTATGAATCCGCCCCTGTGGGAGACCGCCCGTGTGTATCTCCACGGTGCCTCCCCACAGCCCCCCTTTTCCATTTCCCCTTTTATCGTCCAGCATGACGTGAAACTGTGATCCACCCGGCCGTTCCATCCCCCTCCGTGCGAGGTGGTTCGGTTCAATCCTCCGCCCGGCGGCCTCGACCTCTTCGTGAGTCGGCCTGCCGACGTCCAGCATGACGTTAAACTGTATGCCCGAACTACGTTGACTTTGATCCGTGTTAACGCGCGGTACGTAGGAAGCCCCCCTGGGGTCCAAGCTCTTTACTCCATCATCCATCCTGATCCTTACCCGGGCCGCCACATCCCGGTGGGGTCATGCCACTTCACTTCACTCCACGTTACTTGGGAAGCCGCCCATGTGCTGGCCCCAGCGTCGGAAGTTCCCCGCAAGGGGTTCCGTCATCTGATCCACTTTTCGTGTTGATCGGTCCGATGCCGTCCCCGCTGGACGTTAAACTCGCGGCATACCCCGTGTTAAACACGGGAAGCTGAGGAAAACCTCAGGTGACACAGTTCCCCGCACCTAGTACGGGATGCCTCAGGCCATCGTGCCTTCGAGAAGCCCTATTAGGGACGGAAGACAGACGTGCAGAGCCGCAGTGTTACAACACGCCCCCAGCACCCAGAGCCACCCGGCCTTCTCACCGCAGGTTGCTGCCCCGCCCAGACTCCTTGGAACGTCCGGGCGGAAGCAGCGTAATTAACCGGTGTCCATGAAGATATGGCGCCGGGAACGAGATTCACGAACATTCTTAAGTCTATGAGGGAGACCCGGATTAGGCGACAAGTTCCGAGGAGACGTCCAAGGAAGGAGAAGCCGACATCCCATCATCCCGGTTTCGATCAAGGAGCAGACGCCCCTGAATAAGGGACGGATGCCGCCCGCCCTTGGAAAGCGGGACTGCGGGACCACAAGCCGCGCGCCCATCCCCTCGGGTTGACGGGTGCACGCGCGAACGCGTCCTGGCGGAACAGCGTAACCCGACGCACATCCGGAAAAGTCCGTTGCTCCCAAACGAAGCTCCGGATGCGGAAAGCGAAGTGATATTTGGAGTCGGAAGAACGTTTCGGAGGGCCCGGAGGCCTTGCGCGGAATTTTAGAGGCCCGCGCGCAAAGGCGATGTTCCGCGCGCAAAACCCCCGGGATGCGCGCAATGCGCCGGCTCGGCGCGCAATTCTGCGCGCCGCGGGTCCGCGCGCCTCCCTTACGCGCCGCGCCCGATTCCGCGCCCGCGAGAAGAATTTCGCGCTCGCACCCTGGATTCCGCGCCCGGGGTTGCCTATAAATACAAGGCGACCCCCAACGTTTCAAAGGTTGCTGGAAGTCGAAACGTCTCCCGTGCGCGCAATTCAACCCCTTCCGCGCGCAATGACGAACTTCAGGTAACCTCGTTTCTTTCGCGCAAGAAAGCCTCGGGGTCCGCCTTCGCGCGCAATCCCCGCTGGCTCCTTTCATTTGAATAAACACTCACCCTAAGGCCTTTGCGCGCAAAAGAACCCGCTTGCGCGCAATTGCCCCGGGGTGCGCGCAATCCGGCCCGATTGCGCGCACCCCCCCTTCTTTCAAGTGGCCATTCATTAGAGAATGAGCCGTTGCCCCCACGCGCTATCCGAAGCCCGGTGTGAGCAATCTGAAGCATCCGCGCGCAAGGCGCTGGCCCAATTGCGCGCCAGCCGCCCCGATTGCGCGCCGGCCCGCAGTATTGCGCGCAAAGCTTCCTTTTTGCGCGCAATCTGCCAGGGTCGTCCCCGTTGACCTCCTAAGGTTACCCGCCTGTGTGGCACCCGATGATTCTCATCCCGGGTGCCCGCACCGTGCGTTGTCTTCCCGTGCGGCCCTCCAGGCTTGCGCGAAGTGACACGCACCTATGTCCAGCATGACGTTAAACTGCATATATGTCCAGCATGACGTTAAACTGCATACTCGTCCAGCATGACGTTAAACTGCATATACGTCCTGCACGACGTTAAACTGTACATCGTCCGCGCTGCAAGACGTTAAACTGCCAAGTGCTTCGTCCGGCAACCTATGCCCAGCATGACGTTAAACTGCACACCCGTCCAAGCTGCACGACGTTAAACTGCCTAGCCCCCATCGTCCGTGCTGCAAGACGTTAAACTGCCAAGTGCCTCGTCCTCAACACATGACGTTAAACTGTACTTCGTCTGGCAAGACGCTAAACCGTCCGCAACCTGATCCCGTGCTCCGCACGCAGGGTCTCCCCCGGTTTGGACGTGGCCCCCACCCGCTCGTCTCTGCAGGGATGTCGGGATTGTCCCCCTTTTGGGACGATTTAATGGGAGTGGCTTTTCCCTACGGGGGCAGGGTATTACAAACCCCTAGTTTCTCGTGGGAGGCTGCACATGTGTATCTCCATTGCACCTCCCCACTGCCGAAGCCAGTAGAGGGTCTGACTGGGATCGAGGTGTCTTTTGCTTTCGGTCCAAGTCCCTTCCAACTGAGTTTTGCAGTATCCGGGCTGCCCCAAGTGCGTAAGTCCTGACAGAATGAACTACGTGGACTTTGATCCCTGTCTTCTATACAGGGTACGTAGGAAGCCTCCCTGAGGCCCAAGCCCACCACCTGGTCGTCCCGGTCGTATTTACGTCCGTTCGTCCATCAGTGGACCCCTCCAGGGTTCACGCTTGCGTTGATTCACCTATGAATCCGCCCCTGTGGGAGACCGCCCGTGTGTATCTCCACGGTGCCTCCCCACAGCCCCCCTTTTCCATTTCCCCTTTTATCGTCCAGCATGACGTGAAACTGTGATCCACCCGGCCGTTCCATCCCCCTCCGTGCGAGGTGGTTCGGTTCAATCCTCCGCCCGGCGGCCTCGACCTCTTCGTGAGTCGGCCTGCCGACGTCCAGCATGACGTTAAACTGTATGCCCGAACTACGTTGACTTTGATCCGTGTTAACGCGCGGTACGTAGGAAGCCCCCCTGGGGTCCAAGCTCTTTACTCCATCATCCATCCTGATCCTTACCCGGGCCGCCACATCCCGGTGGGGTCATGCCACTTCACTTCACTCCACGTTACTTGGGAAGCCGCCCATGTGCTGGCCCCAGCGTCGGAGGTTCCCCGCAAGGGGTTCTGTCATCTGATCCACTTTTCGTGTTGATCGGTCCGATGCCGTCCCCGCTGGACGTTAAACTCGCGGCATACCCCGTGTTAAACACGGGAAGCTGAGGAAAACCTCAGGTGACACAGTTCCCCGCACCTAGTACGGGATGCCTCAGGCCATCGTGCCTTCGAGAAGCCCTATTAGGGACGGAAGACAGACGTGCAGAGCCGCAGTGTTACGACACGCCCCCAGCACCCAGAGCCACCCGGCCTTCTCACCGCAGGTTGCTGCCCCGCCCAGACTCCTTGGAACGTCCGGGCGGAAGCAGCGTAATTAACCGGTGTCCATGAAGATATGGCGCCGGGAACGAGATTCACGAACATTCTTAAGTCTATGAGGGAGACCCGGATTAGGCGACAAGTTCCGAGGAGACGTCCAAGGAAGGAGAAGCCGACATCCCATCATCCCGGTTTCGATCAAGGAGCAGACGCCCCTGAATAAGGGACGGATGCCGCCCGCCCTTGGAAAGCGGGACTGCGGGACCACAAGCCGCGCGCCCATCCCCTCGGGTTGACAGGTGCACGCGCGAACGCGTCCTGGCGGAACAGCGTAACCCGACGCACATCCGCACCGAAACAGGTGTCCATTAAGATGTCACTATATTTATATATGATATATAATATGTTTATTTTTTCCTTAATCTTTTGTATTTTTCATTTATGGCATACCTTTATGGTTTCCATTATGGGTAAACGTGATATCTTCATTTTTGGAAGTGCGGACTACCGCCCCCGCAAAGTGATTTTGATTCGTTAATGCCATAAGTGGGACATATAAAGGATGTAATTAATGTTATTACATATGATATCCTATTGGAATAATAATATACCTTTATATCATTATTATTTCATTCCATTTAATACAAAAAAATTAAACTAGCGTTCATACGTACGTACGACTTACCGTCTCCATGAACGATACATTTCATTTCTTATCTCCAAATGTTATTTACTATTATATGTACATATATATAATGGATATATATGTAATATATTACATCTAAATGATGGATATAATTCTGGAATTATAATATATATATATATATATCTCATTTTGTTTTAATTCCATTAATATGACAAAAAATGAAAGTAGCGTTCATGCGTACATACGGCCTACCGTCTCCATGAACGGTGGTTTTAATTTTTTTATCTAAAAAGGATATGTAATAGTAGAAAATGAATATATACTGGATATATATGATATTTAAAACATAAATACTATTTTGGATATGATGTACCTATAACTACATGGAAAATTCTTTTTCAGCAAGTTCAATTTTTACTCATGTACAGAACATCGACAAAAACGCCTGATATGAACTCACTTAATTAACCAATTATTATAAAATTATTATATGTAATATGAAATGAATAATGATATTTAAATGAGGTCCTTAAAAAATTATAAATTGACCAAATTTTATTATTCATGAGATTAAAGAAAGATCGAGTCATGTCGGACACGAGGTAAGGGATACTACCCCTCTCCTTCTTTTTAAGTACACTCTTTTATGTCATTCCTTTTAAGCTAATCTTTCTTATGATTGGGATGTTCTTTTATATTACTCTTAATTTAATTTTTATGTTAATATGATGAGAGACCCTAATATCTCTCATCAATCAATTTTGGATGTTTTGAGTGGCGCCGTTAGGCTGCCGAATGTTTGTAAGAGACCCAACCTCTCTCTTTCTTTTTAAGTACTCTTCTTTATGTCAATTCTTTTAAGCTCATATTTGTTATGTTGGGGGATGTTATTTTATATTAATAGTGATGTAAAGTTTATGTTAATATTATGAGAGACCCTATTTGATCTCATCAATCCATTTTTGGAAGTTTTAAGTGGCGTCGTTAGGCTGCAGAGTTTTCGTAAGGGATTTTTCATCTCACTTTTATTCCCGTGAGATTTATGCTACATTTTCCACCATTCCCATTGAGTGGTATATATACTGCCCATTATTCTACTATTTGTGTAATTTAATTTTTTTTATGAGTATTTACAACAATTTGTTATTGTCCTTCTTTCATGGGGTGTATGTTTCGAAAGATACCCAAGTCGGTAAGGGAACATTTCACACTCCTATTTTTAAAAGACTTCTTTTGTTGGGTCTTTTAATTTACATATTGTTATGTTGGGATATTATCTTATTGATGTAATGTTTATTTCCAAGTGATGAGATACCATTTTTATCTCTCATCAACTCATTTTATGAATTTTTAAGTGACGTTGTTAGGCTATCGAATTTTCACAAGGCAACTTATTAACCCAATTTTGATTCTTTTGGATAAACTTACAATCCTTGAATATGTTGTTTTATGTATATGTGTGAATAACCTCTGATTGTTTTACACTTATTATCCACTTATATTTGGTGTATTCGTTTGTCACACATAATTATGTAATTGATTTATCCTTACTCCAAGGATACCGTCTTTGTAAGGGAATCCGTCTCAATCTCCATTCATTGAGGCATATTTTGTTTTATACACAACATTCATTTATACGGTGTATAAACCACTTTGAGTTTTATGATTTTTCAAAAGGAATCATTTTATACGAATCATTTACTAAATGAAAAAATGGAATGTTTTTTTTGTCGTACATATGCGGCGACAACGACTTCTTCGCCATTGTGACCATTATTTCAGTTTAGGCTTCCTCTAAAGCCATACCTTTTTTTAAATTAAAAATAAATACCATGTTTTAATTTTCATTTATTTTGGTATTGGAAATGGTTTTCATAATGTTTTTATATCAATATGTTGTATTGATATCTTTTGATTGAAAAGTGGAAATGTTATGTTTCCTTTATGCATGTTTTATGTGATAATATTATGTTATGGTTCTTGGGAATTATTATGGAGACAAGTGGTTCCGTGATAAACTAAGGGCAGGTGAGCCCGATATATCTCCCCAATGATTTGGGTAACACAAAGGGGATAAATGTTAATGTTTCTCTGAAAATATTTTAGGGAATATACTGTGATGGGTATTCAAAACTTAACCAAGAGGGTTACTCCCTACGTAAGAATGTTATGAATGCCTCAAGTTACCTTTATGCCTTATGATTTCTATGATTTATTCATGATTTGATGAGGTATGATAAAATTCCTATGTTATATGAGTAAAGAATGATTTCATACATGGACTAACGTTTTCTTTTCGTACTTTTATATCCCTTACTGAGCTTTTTATGCTAATCCAAAGTTTTTGAAATGTTTTTCACAGGTCCGGGGAAAGGTGCATGATATGATGATAGTGTCAAGGAAGTGTCAATAAAGAATCCATGTTTTATTTTAAACAAGTTTCTGTTGATGGGAAAAATGAATACTATCTTTTATGTAACCACTTTTTTTAAATGTGGAATGTAATTCATGATTTATGATCTAATTCTCTAAAACTCTAAACCTAAAAAGATCCTCAATGTGAATTATTCATTTTATTCAATATTAATTAAGGTTTAAGGTATGGGCTGTATTGGATGGATCCTAATGTCTAAATAATCTCTTACCTTATGCTCATGCACTAAAATCCTCCAATAAAAACATATTATTCAGGAAACACTACCAACAAAATTTCACCTAATGAACCAAATCGCCCCAATGGTGACAATTGTTTAGCAGATCATGGTAAGAAGGCTTCAAATTCATGAAATTATAGCACATGAAACACACAACAGAACTGTCTGATGAACTGGAATCTGAAACCAAAGAAATGGACTTTTCAAAAATAGAATCCTCTAGAACACACCTTTAACCAAATGGGGAACCTTCATGTGTAGTATAATTTACTGGATTACCAATCACCTATGCTCCAAAAAAAACTTAGTAAAAAATGATTCAACCACTAACATCATGAAATAGATATATTTTAAGTATAGGGATCTCTCCATGATCATTGGATGAAGACCCATAACGAAATTGGAAGCCTTTATAGAATCCTTTGATTCTGTCAATGAAGAGAAAGGAACCAGTACCTTGATGTGGTCAATATTGGCCTTCAGTATCTGCTAGCTTTTCTGACCACTCATGGGATCTTTCTCTTTCTTTTCCTTTAACTCATATTTCCACTAGCCTTCCCACATCATCCCATCCTACATTAGTGATGGATCAAACACCTTCAATGATTCCATGTCCGAACCCTCAAACAAACCCACAATATCCCAAAGAATATTGTCCTTGGGATTTCCCAATGATCTCAAGACCCTCTTGACTTCCTCAATCCATCCCAAGTACTCTAACAATGCTTGATCGCCACAAAATATGAGATAAAACTGAGAAGGGAAAAAAACTGGGCAAGGATCACTAGAAAATAAAGGGAAATTTTTTGGAGGCATACTCTAAATAGGAGGAAATCACATAACCAACATCAACATCAACCCAAAACTTAACCCAAAAGAGAAACTCAAGACCATGTAGCATGCTCAAAAAACACACAAGCACAAAAAAATCCATTTTCAATAACCACCCTTTCATTTTAAATTTAAAACCCTTCATCTTCCAAGGAAACATTTCATAACACCAAAACCCTTATTTTAAAGAAAACCCAATTCCCAATGTCATTTTCCAATCAAAAAATATCTTGGAAAGGCCAATTCAGTCCTTTAATTTCAAGCACTCACTAATGGAATCTGACGAATTATCACACATATATCCATACATTTCCAATTACATTACATAAAAACGTTCCAACATGCACTTTCTATACATACCCACACTCGAACGAGGGTGAAACTTATTACCTCATTACAGAACACAATAATTTACCAACTCATCATTTAAAATAATTTTCATTTCTTAAAACCCTTTTTTCCCATTCCAAAACTAGTTGAAAGAAATCATTTCCATTTCAAAAACAGTTTTCATTTTAAAATCTTACTTTCACCCACTAAAATCAAAATAGAACACAACTCACACCAGCTAAAAATATCTCAAATGAATAAATCACAATAAACACTCGGGATGAGGAAATTGTGGTCATGTGTTACCTAGTGACATGGTAGTTGTCCATCAACCATGTAAACATCAATACTAATAGGAACTTTAACCATTCACTCAGACTCCTCATGGGTTAGTACTCTATGTGAGATCACGACATAACATTCGATTGCATCCATTTCCATTCCTCAAGCCAAATTAAAATCAAAGGACTCAAATATCAGACTACCCCTAGTGACTCTAGGTTCATAATGTGTAATAGTTTGTGGAGCTCTTCCCGTACCTAACTCTTGAGTTCTGAATGTCTAAATCTCAAACTACCTAACATCCCAAAAAACAGGGGCCTACTTTGATACCATTTTTTCATGAACCTAGATGGAATTTCATCCAACCCGTCTCCCGACCCATTCTGAGATATGACACAAATTTCATTCCCAATCCCAATGGGCTGGAATCTAATGTCGAGATTCAAAGTAATTACTGCAAGAATGATTTCTCAAAATAAACCATTATCAAATAAACATTATGAACATGCAGAGAAACTAACAATTATTGAATCTCAATAAATGAATAATTGATCTAGATACAAATAAAACATTAAAAATCTAAAACTGAAAAAATAAAATAAAACCAAACTACAATCAACACTATATCCATGTGACCTCATTATCACCACCCTACAAAAACTAACTTGCTACATTGAAAAACCAAACCAGAAACCTACACCCACAAAACACCTCGAATCTACTAACATTGAATGGAACAAGTAGGGTGGGAAATTGACAGCTCAGTTGAAAACCACCACATAATCTATACATTTACTTTTTTTAAATAGTCTTCTGGTACAAGTTTGACCTCCATATATAATGTTAGGATATTATAATTTGGTAAACAAGGACAAACTTCCCTTTTTTCAAAACAATACCCAACAAATTCCAATTTTCAAAACAGATTACTCTTTTGGAAAGAATATACCTAACTGAAATCCAAAAAAAATAATATTGAGCAATTCTGCAAATAATTTAATAAACAATACTGAAAACCAAGAGCAAAACAAAACATACATACACATACAGATAGTAAACCATGTTAATTCTTAAAAATCCCTAGATCGATCCCCAAAAGTACTCTATAACATCCCAACATTCCATAGAATGTGTATTTTTAAATAAATTCAATATCTTTCCATATATGCAACCCCAAGTTTGAGCGTATTATGATCTATCAAAATATTCATTTGAAAAGAAGGTATGAATTGTATTAACCAAATTACAAAATTTATTGATTTTATTTCTCAATATAGACGTAATATTTGAATTCGAAAATATCAAAATTTTCTTAGTGTGCTTTTTTGTTAATCTTCTGAAATGTTTCAATTTTTTATGAATAGAGAAATAAACTACATTATTCTTAAATATCGACTTTTTAATTTAAAAAATTATTTTACATTAAATTGATTTTAAAGTAAAAAATTTTATATAATAAATATATTAATCCAATGTATGTCATTGGAATCTATCATATAGTATAATAAAATAAAAAAATATTGAACTTTTGAATTTCTCTTTTACCCACCTTTTAGCCAAATTTAGGGAATTATCATTAAATTTAATTTTGCCACTTTCGTAAATGTAATTTAAAAAATATATATGAATGGTTGTAATTCTTAAAATATTTGTGATCTAATATGAAAAAAAATTGGGTGAATATTACCTTTAGTAAATTTTTATTTATTTACAACTATTATGGTAAATCAGGTAATTATACATAAAAAAATAATCTAATATTTTTTATAAAAATGCCATAGCACTTTTCCTAATTTCATTTTATAAGTGTTTATCATAAAAAATAATCCTTATGTTGAAAACATGATCATTTATATGCTACTTGTTTTAGATTCGAACATTTATTATATTTTATTAGAAGAAGAGTTTAAAATGTCATATTCAAATATTAATAACAAAATCAT
Organism: Viscum album; assembly: GCA_963277665.1. Classification (NCBI taxonomy): domain Eukaryota; kingdom Viridiplantae; phylum Streptophyta; class Magnoliopsida; order Santalales; family Viscaceae; genus Viscum; species Viscum album. Next base: position 315,259,580 of record OY728140.1, read on the forward strand.
TTTTAAAATAGGGTACTATTTAAGATAAATTAGACTAAAAATATTAATTTTAAATATATGAAATTTATATTCATCATGTTAATTAAATTTTAATTTTTAGAGAATAAATAATTTAATTAATGGCTTGTATAATAATGATGAAGTAATTGTTTAATTAATTGAGATAAGAAATATATGATATTAAAAAATATTTAAATAAATGTAATACATATTAATTAATAACTTATAGGAATTATATATATATATATAATAGATATGTTAGTCAAATTTTGGAAGGAATGTTCCAATGTTATCATTTTAATATAACATTTTTTAAAATGAAAATTTTGAATACTTTTAAAATTGACATAAATTATACATTAAAATAAATAATATTTTATTAAATGTTATACACTTTATAAAAATTTATCATTTGACCAAATATCTATAATAATGTTAATAATTTAATAAATTATCCAATTGGGGTTCATTTGAATTTTTTTATTAACTATATTAATCCTATAGTGTAAAAAGAAAAGTTGTCATAGTAAGAGTTAAATTGTTTAACTAAGGGGTAAATCCAAAAGGTAAGGTTATTTTTGTGACCTTAGAATGTCTAAAATTTATTGATCGAGTGTTTTTCGAACCATATGCATCTTATCCTAGAACTAACTTTCATTGGAGTAATTTGAAATCGAAAATTAATTTATATTAAATTAAGAGTTTTGGAGTTTCCAAAAGTGCCCCTACCCTCTTTTATCAAAGGGAACCTATCCTTCTCTATTACTCACACTTATAAATCACTTTTTTTCGTCCAAAAACTTCCCATTTCTCCTCAAAACATCCTTCAGTTCATATTAGAGGCCATACATTGGGCAGTTATCCAACCTATGGAGCCTTTTTGGGTAAATAAAAAGGTGATACTCGAATAAGAGGTAATTGTTTTACAATTTCAATTCAATTTCTTTTATTTTTTATCCTATTTTTTCCTAAAATTTTTCCATATTAATGAAATAAATCCATAATATAATATGTTATGATATTGTTTTTTGATTATAGGACAAACATATTCCTCTTTTTACACATCATACGATAAAAATATCACTATGTGTGTGAATGCACAACTTACCCTCTCCACACCATGGTGTAACTATTTTTCATCTACACATTATTCCAATAGATATAATTATGAATACAATGGATTTAAATAATTAATATTAATTGAAAATTATTTTTTATCATTAATATACCATCCATTTCATTACCCTCTTTACCATTATGGAATGACACCATCGCTTCTGTGTACGCATGACTTACTATATCGAAGATGTGATGAAATTTATCTTCCATGTTAACCAATAAATAATGTTTATAAAAATATAAATAATTAATAATTATGAAATATATTAATTAATAATTTTAATTCAATAATATATATATATATATCATTTATATTCCTCCATTCAATACAATAAGAAAACAGAAACAACGTTCAAGAGTATGTAAGGACTACCATCTCTAGGAATGGTGTATCCCATTTCACATATCTACAATTTATATATATTCATATATTGAATATATATTATATATAAATATTTTTTTAAATTCTTTAAGTATTTAAATAATGATCTATTTAATATGATCATGAATAAAAATTCAAAACAAGTACGATAAAAAAGCGATTATTACCCAAAACGTTGAATTAACATGGAATTGATATTGAATGGGTAATATAATGTCATAAATGAATCATTTATGTTAACATAAAAATAAAAATGATTTTGGGATAAGTTAATAATATGTTTAAAACCATTATATTGATTTTTTTGGACACATTTAGATAGTATCAGACCTGAGGTAAGAGAACTTTCATGTCCCTTTTAATTTTCACGAGATATAAGCTAGGATCACCACCTATTTATTTTGTGTGGTGTATGTAATGCCCCTATTATATTTCATATCATGAATAAATTTATCTTCAAGATATTTAAAAATTCATTAGAAGATTTCGGGATCATGATTTTAATGTTCAAAGTGGTATGGGATGCTTTGAATGTTTAAATATTTAATCCTTTATCCATTTGAATATTCTTGATATTATTTTATATAAATATTTTTATGGTTACAAAAGGATTAAAAAATAAATTTTCTTTCTATTTTGATGTTCAATCCATTTTTTTCATAATTATTCATTTAAGGTTTTATATATGGGTTGATTTAACAATCTCATTATTATTCGAGTGTTTTTATGCGTAAGTATTTACTATGACATGTTTATCATCCATGTATATTATTCGTAAAAATGTTTTGAGAAGGAATATTTTTATGGTTTTATGTAAGGGAATCTTTTACTAAGACATAATTTTAAATTTTTTAAATATTTTTCATTCCAAATACTCCCCATTAATGTCTATGTTTTCAAAATATTTATGTATTTATTTATATGGACATGAATGTTTTAAAATTTTACTTAATGTCAAAATATTAAAAGTGGTATGGGACACTTTTATTTAAAAATATCCTTTTAAATGTTTTATTTTATATGTGAGGGTCTTTTGAAAAAATTATTATGAAGAAAAATGTGTATTTATCTTAAGATATTTTTAATGATTTAGTTTGCGTATTTTCATCTATAGAAACATCCATTATTGGATATTCTGTTTAATTGAGGTTGATGTATTATGATATAATTTACAATATTTTAATGAATGGTTTATGATCATTTTGATTGTGAATGACCTATTTAGATACTAGTCATGGTTTATGGTTAATGTGTTAACATTTCTTATGCTAATTTTAATAGATTTTTTTTGATTCTGTTATATCCCATTCATAAGAGGAATTCATTAGGCTTAGTAAGTGATAGTAGGGTCCCACTCTTGCCCCTTGATGCATCACAATGTCTCATGAGGAAATCTAGTTAGGGATTTTCCCCATTTATATATGGTCTTGGAATGAGTCCTTGATAGTGTGTTTATGATGTACGACATTATGAATTCACTCATTATGAGATTTTTTTATTGATAATACATGTGATCGTTCAACTAGTAGAATATCCATGTGAATGTTTATATGGTATATTTTGATTTATTGTTTTCATATTATGATCATGATTATTTTAAAAGTATTGTGTTATAGTTTTATACCTTTCCTTTAATGTTTCTGATATTTTTCGCAAGCATATGTTGTATTTTTTACCTTTACTGGCCATCTGACCTCAACCATTTATTGTTTTTTATTTTCCAAAGATGCCAAGTTTTTTATTATGATTGATATGGAAGGTTAATAAAGTAGAATAATGATGTTTTAAAGGAATATATGTGTTGAATATTATATTTTTAACTGTAATGTAATGTTCATTTATGTAATATATTTTCCATTTCTAAAAAACGGGTCAGTCCTTCGAAATTTGCTTCTTTATAATTATTCCAATGTAATAAAATCATGCACAAACTCTATAATTGTGTGGTGGAGGAATTATAGTTGGTATCAAAGAATGTTTAGGAACAACCACGAGAACTAGATTCAGAAAAACATTGATTGTAGAATAGTAGCCTAAGATATAAATTGAGAATAAGTATAGAAGAACATCCTAGAATTTGGTAAAATAGAGATTATGTGGGTTTTCCAAAAAATACATTTCATTCTAGATAATATAATTGGATGTGGTTCTAGAACAGATGTATATGGGAGTAACTACTATGACAAGGTGTTTTGAGCCTGACTCAAGGTAACCTGGTACCAGAAAACGAGCCTTACTGCATACATGGTTTGACACTCCTAAGGGATATGCTTTAGATAATTCAAATTTTCCTTATAAACCAATATGATGGATTTTAATATATGATGAGAATGAAAAACCTTGGTTAAACCAAATGTGTTTTAGATTGAAAATAATGTTTCATGATTTCATTAAATGATTATATGACTATTGTTACACACCCTATGCTTTCATGTTTTAGTCAATGGTTAGAACCCAAACGAGTCATATTAACATTGAACAAGACGGAAAATGTAGTGGTGATGAGAAACCAAATTAAATATTAATAGGAGTGAAAGATATCATGTTCATGTCTATTCAGTCTTCCAAAAATTTGATTAACAACATATAAATTAACCAACTCCCAAATTGACCAAAGAAGAGATAGGTGGAGAATACTAAGAGCTCCAATGGTGGAGACCATGGAGAAAGGAATTATCAATTTCCATAATGCATAAAATGTGGAAGGAAACACTGAGGAAAGTGTCTCAATTGTATAAAGAAGTGGTTTATGTTTTGTAATGAAGGACATAAAGATAATAGTATATGAGGATAAATGAATAGTATGGTGGAAGAAAATAAACCATATCCTAAGAATGTATTTGTAGTAATTTGTCATAAATGTATGGGACCTGGGCATTAACTAAGTCAATTACCTATTCTATTAGATAACCTATAGGCCAAGAACGAACTATGTGGAAATAAATATATTTTTTATTTATGTATTGAATATTTGTTGAAACCCTTAGTGAAAATTTTATTTAATGATTTTCAATATTTCAAGACAACTCATTCTAATTATTTTGGAAGTTATATTATTATAGTTTCAAAAAAAAAGGACAGCTTGTAGGCATGGTGATAACACATTGCATCCAAAAATTTCATGGGTCTTGATCCCACAACTGATGGAAGACAAGGTTGAATCGCCTACTACTAGCCTATGTGATGTCTTGGTTAGCATGAACTTCTTTTTTCATTTTGATAATGGTTATCTTTATTTAAGGGACATTTATTTTAGCAAATAGACATCTTTTGGATTGGAAAATGACTTGTCTATTATGTAATTAATGTTACCCTGTAATATATTCTTTTTTGGGGGAATCCTTTATGATTAAGGTAAAAAATATTTTAATGAATAATGGTTGAATTATATTATGGATTTCAATACGATTTTATTATGGACTTATAGTGATTCGGTTTATTTAGGGAAATAGATATAAAAACATGGAGATTATAAGATTTAGATAATTAATTTTTTATGAGACATTATAAGTGATTGACTGGAACACTATATATTTAAATACATCTGAATATTGGATTTCAAAATTAGTCTAGAATATATTTTAGGAATGATAGATATTTGTTGAATGATCTATATTGACCATTGGTGGTGTCATGACCCGACCCTACCCGGGCTCGAGCCGCAACTACCCCAAGCCCGCCTCCATATGCCAGTGGCTAGTGACCATCGCTGAAGGCACAACAACTCGGGGAGGCCTTTGCCTAAGAACCTGTACACACACACACATCACACTCAATGCAAAAGTGCAAAGTAAAAGAAAAGACAAGTAAAGAAAAGGGAAATTTCTATATATATATACCAAAAATGTGCATAGACCTCTAAATAGTACAAGTAAAGTGCTGAAAAGGAAAAAGGGGCAAAACACACGCCCAACCAGAAAAGTGCCACAACCCGGAAATAGGTAAACAAAAAGTAAACAGCTGGAAGGGTGACTTACCTAGAACCCGACTCCAACCACCACACGCGGTCCAAGCTCCCAAGCTCCTACGCTCCTCTGATGTCACGACCAACCTGTCCGTCGTCTCCAAGGGCACAACAAGTGAGGGAAAAGCCCAAGCAGCGGTTAGTATATGAATACTCAGTAGGATACCTCGAAGGCTCGAGGGAGAAAAAAAGGAGGAACCGAAGGGTGAGCAGTAGAGAGAACAGGAAATGTAAAGGAGTAAAACTAGGAGTGCAGTAAGAGTAACAGTAGAGAGTCCAGCTCAACCCAACAAGAGGAAAGAAGGTAGAATCATCTAGACACAAGGAGCTAGAAACAGTGAGAAGATGAACTTCCCATCGAGTCTTCGCTACCTATAGCAGGAGATTAGACTCATCCAACCACGAGAAGCTAGACATGGAAAGCACGTGGCATACCTCGTGCGTATTTGCCTCTCCTAGAAGGAGAGTTACCAAACCCAAGAAGTGGGTACTAGAAAAATGTGTATACAATTCCATATGGTCAATCAAGAAGCCCAAACAAGATCGTAAGGGGATCTCCATCCCGTTGCTCAGCCCAAGAAAATTGAGTTGCCAACAGTCCCAGAAGAAAACACCATCGATGCCCAGCATCCCGCACGTCTGCCTTGAACTACAAGTCAAGGGGCTCAAACCAACGCACCTCGACACTATCTGCTTTGGTCAGCAATGACTCACCCACATGGTTTTAGGTCGCGTCACAAGGACGCGTCTCGGTGGGGAAAGCGCTCCTTGTACTTAAGAGTTTTGGGGGAACATTGAACCACAACTCGTCACTGCCCCTTAGTCGAGAGGTCTCCTCAAAGTTGACAGGAAACCCCCTCCCCAGCCCCGCTGAAGGGTCCCTGGAGGTCAACGAGTTCCCACTACAGGGAGACACATAAAGTCAATGGGTGCCACAATACCCAGTCGCGTAACAGGGTAATCCACTAGAGGGAAACCTAGCTAAAGTCGGCGATGGGACCACTACCCAGCCCAGCTGGAGGTAACCCGGCATCGGGGACCACTTCCCAGCCCAGCTGGAGGTAAGACCGACATCGGGGACCACTCCCAGCCCAGCTGGAGGTAAGCCCAGCATCGGGGACCACTGCCCAGCCCAGCTGGAGGTAAGCACGGCATTGGGGACCACTGCCCAGCCCTGTTGGAGGTAATCCTGGAACTGCTCTGGCCATCCCTGCTGAATGGTACTGCTCGGCGAACATCGTTGTACTGGCTATCCCTGTTGGATGGTAACCCATTGGCGCGCCCTACTCGAAACAACCTCAGCCATACTGGAAACAACCTCAGCCCTGCTGGAAACAACCTCAGCCATGCTTCAAACAACCTCAGCCATGCTGGTAACCAACTCATCCCTGCTGGAAACAACCTTAGCCCTGTTGGAAACAACCTCCTGGGTAGAGGATCGGTGCCCGCGTAAAGTGTTTGTCACACCGAATCAAAAAGAACTCTACCAGGGAACACGGGGTGATGGGAGAAACTCTCCATGCCTCACAAGGTGATCCCGCTCCAATCCGCTGAGTCACTGTTGAAGAGGACCAAGACATATCATCCTAGAAAGTGGAGAAAACACCCATACTGTACGAACACCCGTAGTCGCAAATGGTGTCGCACTCCGGTGAAAGGGGCACGGTACTGAAACCCCTCATAGCTAAAGAAACAGAGGAACCAAACCATTTCTCTCGGCCAAACCATCAAGAACAAAACTAGGGGGAGACCACTCAACCCTGTTGGTCAGACAAAAGAGCACCAGGACAGGGGAAACTACACCCTACTGGTCAAACAAACTAGCGCAGAGGGACCCTCTACGTCGCGAGAGGTCAAAAGTACGTAATTCAGAACACGGCACGCACATGGGGCCCACATGATTTGTGGCCCCAACTCAACCCCAACCAAGCGCACAAACACTCTCAGGTACAAACCGCACGTACCTCCAAGCACTTCTGTATACTCCCAGAGTATACCTCACTTTCATCCCAAGGGCTATCGTGCTCACGACACCCAATGTTAACAAGAAGGCATGACGTAAAAACTCCGACCTTCCACCTCAACGGCTGAGGCAAAACCAACCACATCTCTTCACTCACACGGGAGTGCATGGGATCACACGCCAAGGGTTCTTTGCAAACACGGTGATAAGAACCGCCATTAGAGAACCTTTCACAATTCTGCATTTAATAAGATCATGCAAGAGGCTCTGCAAAACCAAAAGGATCGCACCATTGTAATACTCGCAAAAAAACACACGAGATTGACTACTTACTCACCTCAAACAGATATCCGATGGAAAAGTCACCAACACCGCCTCATGCCCGAACGACGTCCCGTGATCCCGAGCCTTGGCCCCGAAACCAGTCAGGCGCATCGCACCATTGCATTCCCCTCAGGAAAAGACATCAAAAAGACTTCTCACTTGAGCGCAACAGATATCTGGAGAAAAAAATGCATTTCGGTGCACCGCACATGAGCGGTGCTACATGGGACCCGCATCCCGGTCCCGAAACTCAATGGACGGATCGCACCGTTGCGATCCTCTTGAAATAGTACATAATATGGAATATTCACTTGTCCAAAACGGTCACTCGGTGATAAAGATGGAAAATCATTGTCGACGCCCAAACGGACCTCGTGGGCCCCGCACCATCGTGCCAAATTAGAGTGGGCAGATTGCACCATTGTAATCCAATTGGAAAAACATCTAGAAACGACTGCTTGCTCGCCCGAATGGGCGTCCGATGAAAAAGTCGTGAAATGCTACACGCAGCTCAAAATATGGGTCGTGGGGCCCATGCCTCAACACCGGCTTCAACACCCTAAACCACCCTGGAAAGCTTTGCCCCGGCGCTAGGATCCCAATGCCGCTGACGACGCTCAAAACGGATGTCCGATGCATCTGCGCCGTCCAAAACAAGATCCCCGGAAAAAAGTCAATTCACTTAAAGACGTGTCGTGCCTCCGAGGCCCATCGTTTCAGGAATTGAAAATTCCCGAAACCATTGAAAAATGTTCGCCTCTACTTCAGGTCCATGTCTCCGCAGACGGTGTGCAAAATGGACGCTCGTATTGAAAGCTAGAGGCGTCAGAAATTTAAAAGGGGGAACCCCCTTGGGGCGGACCAGGCCGGTCCGGCCGGTCCGCCCACAGCCATCCCGCGGCTCGGCCGCGGGTCCGGTTCACTCCACTGCGGCCAGTTGGCCATGGCCCGCCACCACCGACCGACCAACAAGGTCAGTATCTTTTTTTTCCGCAGCGACCCGCAATACGAGGGTCACGGTCACACCGCACCGGGCCGCGCGCCTCGCGGCCCCCCCTTCCCCTTGCCCTACACCGGCGCCGCCGCCTGGGACCCCGGACCGCCGCCGGGATTCCGCGCCGCCACCGCGCCCCCCAGGAAGCCGCCGCCACCACCATCCCGGACCACCGGATTCTGCCGCCTGGAGCAGCTCCGTCACCGGAGCTCGTCGGAAAACACCCAAATGCCCGTTGATCTTCGGCGGAGCACTGCGGTCGCCTCGGAGCTCGGATTTTCGATCCAAAACCGAAGATGGGAAGCTTAAAAAAACTACTACACAACTACGGGCGTTGTTCGAAAATTAAACATCAAATAGATGCATAACATTGAATTCAAAGGGTGGTTCAGAAATGAAAACACAACGAAAACCTCCTACCTCGCAGGGCTTCGCCCGGAGCTTCACGTCGATCCGTAGGTATCACCGCACCTCACCAGAGTCGCCTCACCAGACCGTCTTGCCGAAGATGGAGGAGGAGAGGAGATAGGGTTTCTCCAGGGGGTTCAATGTGGAGGAAGTGTAGGAGGGGAGAGTTTAAATAAATAAACTATTTAATTAAAAGTCCCGACCCCTAAAACACCCGCTTCCAAACCCTCTGGCACAGTCAAGATTAATCTCCCCCCTAGGGTAAACACCACCTCTCGAGCACAATGGAAGTCTTGTAATTTTAATCCAAGACCCTGTTTGAATGTTATTAAACTTAGCGCCCGAGGCCGCAAAATTACGAAAACGCCCCCGGGGCCATTTTTCACAGACGGCCCGCGCCTGCAAAACTAATACCCCTCCTAGGGTAAACGGTATGCTCTGAACTCAACGGTGATCTTGGTTTTCCAATCTGAGCCACCGTTTAAGATATACTAGCATTTCACCATTAAAAGAATAAATTAATTAATTAATTTATCTATTTAACGTTCCGAAGGAAAGCGAGGGGTCCAAACATCCCGCGCTGACAAGTTTTATGTCGTTCCTAGTGTAAACTCCCTATTCCAGACCCATTCGTACACTAAGATCTCTGATTCGAGGTACCTTTTAGGAGTTATCCCATTTATTTGGCGTTTCCATTGTGAACGCACTGAAAATTTAATTCTGGCCACTACGGGGCTCGGCATCGTACGCCGTCTGAGGGTGATGCTCTGGAATATCATCAAGAATATTCCAGAGCCTTCCACAGCAAAAACTGGGTTCCTACATCATTCCCTTATTCCAACCTTTCATCCCCGAAAAGCAAAACCATGGAATAACTCAGGGTACTAAGCCCACACCTGGCTCTCCCGTTCCCAAAAGAACTCGCGCACAGCTCTGCGTCACCACACACAGACCAAAGTATTTGATCCATTCACACGAGGTTTGACCTTTCCGATGTCATGCACCGACTCCAGACTTTGGGGTTAGGGAAAGGTGGTAGGGAACCTCTCCATCCCTTTGCACGGTTTCAAATGGCCCGAAGGCTCTCATGCGTAGCTCACCTCCCCGACCAAACCCTTACGTCACACGCCGCGACTAGAATCACCACCCATGCCTGGAACAAGGCCCGGATATTCCCTCCTTCAGAATATCCATATGGTGGAACACCCAAGGATATAAAGTCGCGTAGGATTCCACAGTCGATGTCTCACAGGCAAGGCCCTCTTACACGCTCGGAAGCGATGGAGTCAACACCATTGACTAATGTAAATGGTCCCACGCCTTTTATCATACCAGCACAGGGTTACACCGATGCCCCATGCCACCCTGGTAACACCTCAAGCAAGGAGCAGGGAAAAAAGCATTCCACACACAGAGTCTATCAATTCTACTGCAAAAAGTAGAAGAGCTGTAGAGTGTACCTCTTATCACATCATGCTCTACAGGATAGGAGACATGAAAGGCTCGCGGCTTTTCGTGGTCCCAACTGTCAGCTCCTGTAGCCTAACGTGGACCTCCTAGTGGTGATGGAAAGACCTCGTAAATTCGTCACCCACTACCAGCTCCTCCCGCTCCTCTGCTAGCACCACCTCTCTGGGTACTACTCTGATCACGGCACTGCATCTGTCGTGGTGGTGCACCTGCTGCCTAGCCGAAGCACTTTGCATGCCTGGTCGGGCAGTCCCGAGCCAGGTGACCTCGCCCATCGCAAGCATAGCACCGACCCTCTTTGGGCTGCACTGGTGCCCTCTGACGCCACTGTAGTGTCCGACAACTCCCCTGAGTCTGGTTGTTAGAAAGCCACCTACGTCGAGGTTCTTCTTGCCGACGTCCACTAGCTGCGGCAGACGTCTCGGCTCCAACGTTCCTACCGCCACCACCAACTCCAGAACGTGACAGGAAGCTCTCTGTCACCAGTGACTGCACTATACATCGTCATATGTGGAAATGCCCAAGGGTACTATGAGAGCACAAATCTCTCAGCAGAGACCCTGCTCAAACATCCACGCTCAGATGTTGTTATCATGGACCAAGTCCGGGTAAAAGCGTGCACGGTCTGTAAAACTAGACGCGTACTCAGCCACTGTCATCCCTCCCTGTTGGAACTGCAGGATCTCCTGAATTCTAATGGAGCGCAAGAAGGAGGGGAAAAACTCCTCATGAAACAACAACTGAAAGTTGTCCCATGAAAGGGATGACTCGTCAAGAAACTGAGTCACCAGACTCCACCAACGCCAAGCTGATCCATGGAAAAGGCAGGCCAGCCAAAGCCACTCTCTGATCTGTCGGCGTCTGCACAAGCCTAAAAAGGTGAACCAATACCTCTAGCCAAACCTCTACTTCCTGAGTGTCTGGTTCACCACTGAACCTCAACGGTCTCTGCCGCTGGAACTCACGGAGTGCGCTCAACCTACGCTCAAGCCCCACCTGCTCTGGTGAAGCTGTCTGCTGGTCAACAGGTGGGGGTGATGCTACCAGCCAACCTAGAGAAAGGGGCTCGCATGATGGGTCTTGGACTATGGCCTCATAGCTCACAGGGTCGTCGTCACGAACCGAAGCAGGTATCCTAGCTGGCTGTCTTTGCGGAGACATCCTGAGTATTATCAAGGAGTGTCGCGGGCAGATGAGCATATATGTATATACCAATAACAACAATGATGGGGAGCTGACTCAAGAAGGATAGTCAAGACTTAGTCCTATGTGATGCAAAAACAAATTTCCCTGCAACAAGTGTCTCAGCATGCCGAGTCGACAAGCGGGTTATCAGGGTCCTGGTAAATGGATATGTCGGTCGCCGCACCATCTCTAGACTCCCTGGCCTGAGAGCAGCTCTTGAGACACATTAACACTATTGCTCTATATCCCAACTAGTTCCTTTTTAGGGATGTCCGCACAACGCCCCAAGGAACGAACCACCTCTGATACCACTTTGTCACGACCCGACCCTACCTGGGCTCGAGCCGCAACTACCCCAAGCCCACCTCCATAGGCCAGGGGATGGCGACCAGCGCCGAAGGCACAACAACTCCGGGAGGCCTTTTCCTAAGCACCTGTACACACACACGCAACACAATCAATGAAAGAGTGCAGAGTAAAAGAAATGACAAGTAAATAAAAGGGAAACTTCTATATATACACCAAAAATGTGCATCGACCACTAAACAGTACAAGTAAAGTGCTGAAAAGGAAAAACGGGCAAAACACGCGCCCAACCAGAAAAGTGCCACAACCCGGCAATAGGTGAACAAAAAGTAAACAGCTGGAAGGGTCCCCCACCAGGAACTCGACTCCGACCACTACACGTGGTCCAATCTCCCAAGCTCCTAAGCTCCTATGATGTCACGACCAACCTGCCCGTCGGCTGCAAGGGCACACCATGTGCGGGCAAAGCCCAAGCAGGGGTGAGTATAAGAATACTCAGTAGGATACCCCAAATGCTCAAGGGAGAAACAAAGGAGGTACTGAAGGGTGAGCAGTAGAGCGAACAAGAAAAGTAATGGAGTATAACCAGGAGTGTGGTAAGAGTAAAAGTAGAGAGTCCAGCTCAACCCAACAAGAGGAAAGAAGGTAGACTCGTCCAGACACAAGGAGCTGGAAACAGTGAGACGATAAAATTACCGTCGAGTCTTCTCTACCTATAGCAGGAGAGTAGACTCATCCAACCACGAGAAGTTAGACACGGAAAGCATGTGTCATACCCCGCGCGTCTTCACCTCTCCTGAAAGGAGAGTAACCAAACCCAAGAAGTGGGTACTAGAACAAGGTGTATACAAGTTCATATGTTCAATCAAGAAGCCCAAACAAGATCGTAAGGGGATCTCCATCCCGTAGCTCATCCCATGAAAAGTGAGTCGCCAACAGTCCTAGAAGAAAACACCATCGATGCCCAGCATCCCGCACGTTTGCCCAAAACTACAAGTCAAGGGGCTCAAACCACCTGACCTTGACACTATCCGCTTTGGGCAGCACTGACTCACCCGCACAGTTTTAGGTTGCGTCACAAGGATGCATCTCGATGGGGAAAGTTCTCCTCATACTTGAGAGTTATGGGGGAACGTCGAACCACAACTCGTCACTACCCTGCAGTCGAGAGGTCTCCTCAAAGTCGACAGGTGACACCCTGGCCAGCCCTGTTGGAGGGTCCCTGGAAGTCAACGGGTTGCCACTATAGGGAGACCCAGAAAGTCAATAGGTGCCCCACTACCCAGTCCTGTAATAGGGTAATCCACTGGAGGGCGACCCGGCTAAAGTCGGCGACTGGACCACTGCCCAGCCCAGCTAGAGGAAACCCGGCATCAGGGACCACTGCCCAGCCCAGCTGGAGGTATGCCCGGCATCAGGGACCACTGCCCAGCCCAGTTAGAGGTAAGACCGGCATCGGGGACCACTTCCCAGCCCAGCTGGAGGTAATCCCGGCATCGGGGACCACTAACAAGCCCCGCTGGAGGTAAGCCCGGGACTAATCTGGCCATCCTTGCTGGATAGTACTGCTCGGTGAACATCGCTGTACTGGTCATCCCTGCTAGATGGTAACCCACTGGCGAGCCCTGCTCGAAACAACCTCAGCCCTGCTGGAAACAACCTCAGCCCTGCTGGAAACAACCTCAGCCCTACTGGAAACAACCTCATCCCTACTGGTAACCACCTCAGCCTTACTGGAAACAACCTCAGACCTACTGGAAACAACCTCCTGGGTAGAGGATCGGTGCCCGCGTAATGTGTTGGTCACACCGAATCCACAAGAACTCTACTAGGGAACACGGGGTGATGGGAGAAACTCCCCAAGCCTCACAAGGTGATCCCGCTCCAATCCGTTGAGTCACTATTGAAGCGGACCAAGACTTATCATCCCAGAAAGTGGGGAAAACACCCAAGCTGTACGAACACCCGTAGTCGCAAATGGTGTCGCAGTCCATTGAAAGGGGCACAGTACTGAAACCCCTCACAGCTGAAGAAACAGAGGAACCAAACCATCTCTTCTAGACAAACCATCAAGAACAAGACCAGGGGGAGACCACTCAACCCTGCTGGTCAGACAAAAGAGCACCAGGCCTGGGGAAACTCCACCCTGCTGGTCAAAAAAATGAGCGCAGTGGGACCCTCTACGTCACAAGAGGTCAAAATTACGTAAAGTAGAACACAACACACACATGGGGCCCACACGATGTGTGGCCCCTTGTCAACCCCAACCAAGCACACAAACGTTCTCAGGTACAAACCGTACATACCTCCAAGCGCTCCCGTATACTCCCAGAGTATACCTCACTTTCAGCCCAAGGGCTATCGTCCTCACGGCACCCAATGTCAATGCGAAGGCATGACGTAACAACTCCAACCTACCACCTCAACAGCTGAGGTACAGCCAACCACATCTCTTCACTCACACGGGAGTGCATGCGATCACACGCCAAGGGTTCTCTGCAAACACGGTGAGAAGAACCTCAATCAGAGCGCTTTTCAAATTTCCACATTTAATAATATCATGCAAGAGGCTCCTCACAACCAAACGGATCACACTTTTGTAATCCTCGTGAAAAAACATGCGATATTGACTACTTACTCACCTCAAACAGATATCCGACATAAAAATCACCAACACCACCTCACACCCGAACGTCGTCCCATGATCCCGAGCCTCGGCCCCGAAAACAGTCAGGCGCATCGTACCATTGCGATCCCCTCGGGAAAACATGTCAAAAATACTGCTCACTTGAGCGCAATGGATATCCAGAGAAAAAGATGCATTTCAGCACACTGCACACGAGCGGTGCTACGTGGTACCCACATCCCGGTCCCGAAACTCAACGGATGGATTGCACCGTTGCGATCCTCTCGAAAAAGCACACAAGATGGACTATTCACTTGTCCAAAACAGTTTCCCAGTGATAAAGATGGAAAATCATCGTCGACTCCCAAACGGCCCTTGTGGGCCCCGCACCATCGTGCCAAATTAGAGCAGGCGTATTTCACCATTGTAATCCCCTCAGAAAAACATCCAGAAACAACTGCTCACACACCCGAACGGAAGTCCGATGAAAAAGTCGTGAAATGCTGCACACAGCTCAAAAGGCGGGTCATGGGGCCCACGCCTCAACTCCGACTTCAATGCCCAAAACCACCCTGGAAAGCTTCAACCCGGTGCCAGGATCCCAACGGAATTGACGATGCTCAAAACGGACGTCAGACGCGTCCGCACCGTCCAAAACAAGATCCTCGGAAAAATTTCAATTCACTTAAATACATGTCGTGCCTCCGAGGCTCCTTTTTTCGTGAATGAAAAATTCTCGAAACCATCTAAAAATGTTTCCCTCTGCGTCAGGTCCGCGCCGCCGCAGGCAACGCGCAAAACGGATGCCCGTAGCGAAAGCTACGGTGTCGGAAATTTAAAAAGGGGAACCCCCTTGGGCTGGATCGGGCCGGTCCGGCCGTTCTGCCCACAGCCGGCCCGAGGCTCGGCCGTGGGTACAGTTCCCCCCGCCGGAGCCCACCGCCACCTACCGGCCAACAAGGCTGGTCTCTTTTTTCTGTAGCGACCCGCAATACGCGTGTCGCAGTCGTGCCGCACGGGGCTGCGCACCTTGCGCCCCCCCTTCCACTTGCCCTACACCGGCGCCGCCGCCTAGGACCCTGGACCGCCGTCGGGATGTCGGGCCGCCACTACACCAGGCCGAGCCTCCACGCCACCCGGGAAGCCACCGCCATCCCGGAACGCCGGATTCCACCTCCTGTAGCCGTTCCTCTGCCGGAGCTCGTCGGAAAACACCCAAAAACCCGTTGATCTTCGGCGGAGCACTGCAGTCGCCTCAAAGCTCAGATTTTCGATCTAAAACCGGCGATGGGATGATTAGAAAAACTACTACGCAACTACGGGCGTTGTTCAAGATTAGACATCAAATTGACACATAAAATTGAATACAAAGGGCAGTTCGGAAATAAAAATGCAACAGAAACCTCCAACCTCATAGGGTTTCGCCCGGAGCATCGCGTTGATCCGCTGGCATCACCGCACCTCGCCGGAGTCACCTTGTCGGACCGTCTCGTCGGAGATGGAGGAGGAGAGGGGAGAGGGTTTCGCAAGGGGGTTCAATGGGGAGGAAGGGGAGGAGGGGTGAGTTTAAATAAATAAACTCTTTAATTAAAAGTCCCGACCCCTAAAACACCCGCGTCCAAACCCTCTGGCGCGGTCAAGATTATGCTCCCCCTAGGGTAAAAACCACCTCTCGAGCACAACGGTGGTCTTGGAATTTTAATCAGAGACCCCGTTCAAAAATTATTAAACATAGCGCCCGAGGCCACCAAATTACAAAAACGCCCCGGGGCCATTTTTCACAGAAGGCCCACGCCCGCGAAACTTATACCCCTCCTAGGGTAAAAGGTACGCTCTCAACTCAACGGTACCCTCAGTTTTCCAATCCGATCCACCGTTTAAGAGATACTAGCGTTTCACCATTAAACTAATTAATTAATTAATTAATTTATCCGTTCAACGTTCCAAAGGCGAGCGCGGGGTCCAAACATCCCGCGCCGACAAGTTTTATGTCATTCCTAGGATAAACACCCCATTCCGGACCCATTCGTACACTCAGATTTATGATTCGAAGCACCGTTTATGAATTATCCCATTTATTTGGCATTTCTAATGTGAACGCACTAAAAATTTAATTCCGGCCACTTCGGGGCTCGACATCACAGGTCGTCTGAGGGCGATGATCTGGAAAATCATCAAGAATATTCCAGAGTCTTCCATAGCAAAAACTGGGTTCTTACAGGTGGTTTACTCAAAAATATTATAGATTCTTTTTGTGAATGATCTTATCTTCTACTAACATTTTATATTTGTTTAATGACATAATGTTAGTAGAAAAATATAGTTAATATTTGGTGTACTACGTGATTCACTAAAATTTGAATCTAGTGCATCAAGTGTAAAATACTCATCCGAAACACTCATCTCTTAGAGAAAAAGATGAGTTTTTGGTGGATATTGATTAAAAGAGGAAAATATACTTGTTATGTATATAAATATGTTTCATTATGTTCTTTTTCTATGATGTAAATGAGTTCATCAACTCATTGTAAAATATTATAAAACCAAAAATGGTCTCCTTATACATTCTTTTTTGATGAATCTAGTGGTCCCTTATATCATCATTTAATTCTAGATTTGTGATTGTTAGAATTATTTTGACCATGTTCTCTATCACTCTCCATCAGAACATGATGGTAATATTATACCATTCATATACATTTTTCCTACATGGAACCCTAGTATGTGCTATCTCTCATCACATTCGAACATCCATATATTTTAAAATTGAGGTCTCATTAATCCTTTTTTCGAATGGGTGTTTCATAAAGGATATGATTTTTTTAAAATATAAAGTAATTATATAAGATTACATTATTATATATTGAATTAATTCCTCAACCCTAGGAAAATAATCTAATAAAATGTTAATTTTTGTTGACCTGAAGGTATTTTAAATAATCATAGAATTATGGATTTGACACCCTCAATTTTCCATTGATCATTCACTTGATTATGAATGATGACCTCAATCACTCCATATAAAAATTTTCATTTTCCCTCAAAACACATCTCTCTATATTACATTAATTTTCTCCAATGTTAAAGCCTTATTTTCTAGTGTTCTTCACATTTCCATTTCCTACTTATGAAGAATATGTGTTATGAACCCTATTTATGATGTGGGTTCTCCCACAATAGTATTTGGAAATTTCAATGTCTTGATTACTGAAACCAATTTTAAATGGCGAGGATGTAATTTAATTATGTTTGTGAGAATTTAAATCCCAAACACTCTACAGTATGTTTCTTTTTAATTAAATTCAATTGCTTGTGTTGTACGGAACACTGAGTTTGAGCACCCTATGATATATCAAACTAGCTATTTAAAAAGTATATATAAATATTCTTAATGACATTATGAAATTTTTTATTATTTATTTCCAAAAAAGGTTTCATTTTTTAAATGGAATCATTATTATAATAGAATTAGATATAAAAATTTATCGAACTTCTGAACGTATATTTTACCTTCCTTCTAGCCACATTTGCGGGATTAGCATTAAATATGATTTTACCACATATCTAAATGGAATTTTAAAAAATCGACATACATGGTTATAATTTGAATTAAATTTATGATCTAATAGGATAAAATTAATTTTTTGGGAATATTATCTTAGTACATTTTTATTTATTTACGAAGGTAAAGGGTATATTATATAATTAAAGGTAAAAAATAATATAATATTATTATAAAATTCCCCTAATATATGTACTAATTTCATTGGATAAGTTTTTTTGGTCCAAATTAAACCTTAAAATGAAAATATGATCCTTTTTAAGCCAATAATTGTTTATTTTTACATTTATTAAATTTTATTTAAAGAATAGTTAAAAATATAAATTTTGATCTTTAATAACTAAATCAATTTTAATATAGGTTTTTATATAAGTAAATTATACTATAAATATTCATTTGAAATATCAAAATAATATATTCATCATGATAATTTAATTTTTATTTTTTTAGAAAAAATTATTTATTTAGTGGCTTGTATAATAATGATGCATTAATTTGTTTGTTAATTGAGATATCAAATGAATGAGATGAAAAATATTTCCATAAAAAGAATTTTTCTTAATTAATCACACCCATGAATTTTATATATACAATAGACATTATAGTGACATATTGGAAGTATTGGTTTGAAGTTATCATGTCAAAATGATATTTGTTAAAATGAAAATATTGCATAGTATCAAAATTTAAAAAAATGATGATTTAAAAAATAATAATATTTTATTAACTGTTCTAAAATTCATAAAATTATATAAATTTAAAAAATAAATAGGATAATGTTAAATATTTTTTAAATTTTTCAATTGGGGTTCGTCTGATATTTTATAGAAACTATATTAATCCAATGGTGTGAAAAAACATGTTGTCATGGTAAGAGTAAAATAATTTAACTAAGGGTTAAATCCACAAGATAAGCTTAAATTTGTTTCCTAAACATGTCTCAAATTTATTGGATTAGAAGATTTTGACCCATCCTCTCCATTGGTTCAAAATTAACCACATCTGAGTTATTTTAAATTGTCAATCCATTTATATTAAATGAATAGTTTTGGAATTTCCAAAAGTTTTCCTCTCCTCTCTTATAAAAGGGGATATCTTATTCTCTATTTTTTACATCTCTAAATCCAATTGGTTTGGCCTAACCCAGACCATTTATCCTCAAACATTATATCACTTCATCAAAGAGGTCATACCATGGGCATAAATCCAACCTAATGAGTCCTTTTATTAAAATCAAAAAGAGATACTCGAAAACGAGGTAATTGTTTTACCATTTAAATTCAATGTACTTTCGTCTTCTACTTACATTTCCTTTGTTGTTTCCATAATAAATTCATAAATACAAAAGTCAAAACATGAAGAATAGAAAGTCAAAACATGAAGAATAGACAAAGTGATTTTTACCTGAAACATTGATTTAACTATGAATTATTAATGAAAGAGGATTTTGAAGTCATCAAAGAATGATATATTATATCATAAATTTTGTTATTATTATTTTATAAGTTAATAATCTGGATTTTTTTTACGTTTAAAAAAAAATATTTTCCAGAAAACACATAAGGATTTTTTTTAAAATTACACCTCAAAGGCGGCATCCTGGATGCCGCCTTTGCATTTCAGGGGCAAGGCGGCATTTGCGATGCCACCATTGTGCTGTGGGTGAAAGGCGGCATCCGCGATGCCACCTTTCTCCTAAAAGAAACTTTTTTTTGAAACTTTTTATTTTTATTTTTAATTTTTTGTTTTGTTTATATATATATATATATATATATATAAACAAAACAAAAAATTTCAGCAGAATTTATCTATTATTAAAGATCCAGCGCTACAGCCATTACAGCAGTCTGGATTCTGAAAGAAACTCTTACCCAGGCCTCCCTTTTATAAGAGGGCTTGCCCTGAAAATCTTCTGCATTTTTGATGTGGGATTTAGGTTCTACCTTTACTACGCAGTACATTCTGCATTTCTGATGTGGGATTCTGTTTCAAGTACGTGACTTTGAAATACAATAAAATATAAACTATAAGGCCAATATAAATTAAATTTTAAACATTGATTAAACATATAATAAATAGTTAAAATCAAAAAAGAATTTCCTCAAAAATGTTGATGAAAAATAATCTATAACCTTTCAAAACCGCCTACTTGAAACTTAAAAATGTTTCAAATACTTGAATTTGAACGACTGTAAAATATAAACTATAAAACGAATATAATTGAAACATTAAAAATTGATTAAACATATAATAAATAGTTGAAAACAAAAGAAATTTCCAAAAAAATGTTGATGAAAAGTAATTCATAAGATTTCAAAACCGCATAATTGAAACTTAAAATTTTTCAAGTGTGTGAATTGGAAAGACCATAAAACCTAAAATAGAACACCAATATAAATGAAACGTTAAACATTGATTAAACATATAATAAATAGTTGAAAACAAAATAAATTTCCAAAAAAATTTAATGAAAAATAATTTATAAGCTTTCAAAACCGCCTACTTGAAACTTAAAAATGTTTCAAGTACGTGACTTTGAAAGATTATAATTATATTACTAATTAACTAATTAATTATTATATAATTAATTATATTATAGTTAATTAGTAATATAATTATTCATTATAATTATTCATTAGTAATTATTAAAAATTATTATATAATAAATAAGTATTTAATTTTTAATATATTTATTCATTATAATTATTCATTATAACTATTAATTATTATTTATTATTTATATAATACTTAATTAGTAATATAATGATTAATTATATAATTATTAACTATATAATAAATAATTATTTAATTAGTAATATCATTATTAATTATATAATAATTAATTAGTTAATTATAAATAAGATAATTAATTATAATAAATAATTATAATTATTAAATAGTAATTATTAATAGATAATTATGTAAAAATTAATTAGTTAATTAGTAATATTATTATTCATTATATAATAATTAATTAGTAAATTTGTAATATGATTTTTAATTATAATTATTCATTATAATAATAAATTAGTAAATTTGTAATATGATATTTAATTATAGTTATTCATTATAGTTATTAATTAGTAATACATAATAATTAATTATACAAAAATTATTCAGTTAATTTGTAATATTATTATTAATTATATAATAATAAATTACTAAAATAGTAATATAATTTTTAATTACATTTATTCATTATAATTATTAATTGTTAATTAGTAATTAGTAATTAGTAATTATTAATTGTTAATTAGTTAATTAGTAATATAAATATTAATTATAATTATTCATTATAATTATTAATTATTAATTATTAACAATTAATTATATAATAGTTAGTTAGTTCATTAGTTATATAATTATTAATTATATAAAAAATAATTAGTAAATTAGTAATATAATTTTTAATTACATTTATTCATTATAATTTTTAATTATTAATTAGTAATTATTAATAATTAAATAGTTCATAATTAATTAGTTAATTATTAATATTATCATTAATTATATAATAATTAATTAGTAATATAATTATTACATATATAATAAATATTTAGTTAATTAGAAATACAATTAATAATTATAACTAATTAATTAATAATTAGTAATTATTAATTATTAATTAGTTAATTAGTAATATAAATATTTATTATAATTATTCATTATAATTAATAATTAATAATTAATAATTATTAATAAGTAATTAGTAATTATTAATTAGTTAATTAGTAATATAAATATTAATTATAAATATTCATTAAATTATTAATTATTAATTATTACTCATTAATTATTAATTATATAATAATTAATTAGTTAATTATTAATATAACTATTAATTATATCATAATTAATTAGTTAATTATTAATATAATTATAATCTTTCAAAGTCACGTACTTGAAACATTTTTAAGTTTCAAGTTGGCGGTTTTGAAAGCATATAAATTATTTTTCATTAACATTTTATTGAAAATTGCTTTTGTTTTCAACTATTTCTTATATGTTTAATCAATTTTTAACGTTTCATTTATATTGGTCTTCTATTTTAAGTTTTATGGTCTTTCCAATTCACACACTTGAAAAATTTTATGTTTCAAGTACGCAGTTTTGAAAGCTTATAAATTACTTTTCATTAACATTTTTTTGGAAATTTATTTTGTTTTCAACTATTTATTATATGTTTAATCAATGTTTAAAGTTTCAATTATATTCATTTTATAGTTTATATTTTACAGTCTTTCAAATTCATGTATTTGAAATATTTTTAAGTTTCAAGTAGGCGGTTTTGAAAGGTTATAGATTATTTTTCATCAACATTTTTGAGGAAATTCTTTTTGTTTTCTACTATTTATTAAATATTTAATGAAATTTTAAAATTTCATTTATATTGGCCTTATAGTTTATATTTTATTGTATTTCAAAGTCACGTACTTGAAACAGAATCCCACATCGGAAATGCAGAATGTACTGCGCAGTAAAGGTAGAACCTGAATCCCACATCGAAAATGCAGAATGATTTTCAGGGCAAGTCCTCTTATAAAAGGGAGGCCTGGGTAAGAGTTTCTGTCAGAATCTAGACTGTTGTAATGGTTGTAGTGCTGGATCTTTAATAGAAGAGAAATTATGCTGAAATGTTTTGTTTTGGTTATATATATATATATATATATATATATATATAACCAAAACAAAACAAAAAAAATAAAAATAAAAATTTTCAAAAAAATAGATTTTTTAGGAGAAAGGCGGCATCGCGGATGCCGCCTTTCACCCGCAGCGCAAAGGCGGCATCGCGGATGCCAACTTGCCCCCGAAATGCAAAGGCGGCATCCGGGATGCCGCCTTTGAGGTACATTTTTTAAAAAATATTTGCCATAAGCGTTTTCTGTAAAATATTTTTTTTAAAACGTAAAACAAAATCCTTATAATCTATTTAAAAACACTATAATGGAGTATTGGACATGTATGCAGAGTATTAGTCCCAAGGTAAGGTAATTTCCATATCACATTACATTTTTGGGAGATATAAGCCATATTTAGAACATAATTCTTGTGTGTGGGGTATGTACTTCCCCTATTATATTTCATATCATAATGAAATTTATCTTCATGATATTTTATGATTAATTTGATTTTGTCGGGCTTATGATTTAAATTCTCAATGTGGTATGGGATGATTTGATTGTTCAAATAATTAATCCCTTCTTTATTACAATATTTATTATATTATTTTAAATAAAATATTTTTAGGGAAATGAGATGATTATAAAATAAAATATATGTCTACTTTGAAGTTCATTAAAAAAATATCCAAAAATAATTTATTCTGGTTTTATGAAATTGATTACTTTTAATATAATTATTATCCTAGATTTTTTATGCGTAATTATTTACTCATAAATATTTAAAAAACATGTCCATGTTTTTTGAAAATGTTTTAAAATTGAATATCTGTATTGTTGTATATAAGAAAATATGTTATGAAAAAAACCTTTTAAATAATTTAAATATTTATTCTTATAAATCATTCTCATTAATGTCCATGTTTTCAAAATGGTTTTATGTATTTTTTAAATGGATATAAATGTTTTAAAATGATAATTGTTATCAAAATAATCAAAGTTATATATGACACTTTGATTCAAAAATATCTTCATAAATGTATTATTTTATAAGTGTGTCACTTTTGAATAAATTATTTCAATGAAAATCAGGTATTTGTCTCGAGATATTTTCAATGAATTTATTCATCTATGTCAACATCCTTTGTTGGATATTATTTATAATTGAGGTTTATATATTATAATATCATTTATCGTATTTTATTAAAGATTTTATGAAGAGTTTGACTGTGAATGTTCTATTTATATATCATTCATGGTTTATGGTTAATGTATTAACATTTTGTATGCTATTTTTGATACGAATGTTTATTTTTTATATTCCTTACCCCTTTAATAAGAGGAATTCATTGGACATTATAACTGATGGGTGGGGACTCTATAACCCCTTTATGGATTGATAGGTCTCATGTGACAATCTAGTTTGGGTTGTTATCCATTTATGTATAGTCTTAGAAAGAGTCCTTAAAGATGTGTTTATGATGTCTGGGATTATAAATTACTTCACTATAATATTAGTTATTGATATTACATGTGATTTTTTGACCACTAGAATATCCATGTGAATGTTTATAAAGAATTGTTTTATTTTTTATTGCCATATTATGCTAAATATTTGTCCAAAAGGTTTTGTTTCAGTTTTTTACCATTCCTTGAATGGTCATGATTATGTATGACTGCTTCTACAATATGTTTCACACTTACTAAGAATATTATCTCACCCATTTCTTATGTTATATTTTCCTATGATACCATGGTGTACATTATGATTGATATGAAGGATTATGAAAGGAGAATAATGGTATTCTCAATTGATTAGATATTTTGCATATTATATTTTGAATTGTAATGAAATGTTTATTTTTGTAATCAATTTTCTAGGAATACTAAACTGTTATGTCCTTTGGTATTTGATTCCTTGTAATAATTCCAATGTAATAATATAATGCACCGGTTCTATACTTCTCGGATCAGGGAATTACATACTGAGGTTAGACTCACCTACTGGTGTATGGTGCCACTCCATATTAAATAACCAACTGGCCACTGTAAACTTGCCAATCTATTTGTATGTCCCATGAATCCTAGTCAAGTCAAGGGTGTACCAACCCATATAATTGGGTTCATTAAGAAACCATTACTCAATCCTTTAAATGACACCCAAGAGTACCAAGGTAATTGTACTTGGGTAAAGGAGAGTCCCTCGTACACATGACTCACCTTACCAACTGCCAACGCACTTGTCTACCCCAATCACGAACATCACCCACTATGACCCCTAACCTCGGGAAATACTCTATAGGGGTACTCATTTTATAATAAGTAGTTTATATGTCACAACCAAGATATCGCATCGTTTGAGCTTCAAAACATTTCTCAAAACATGCTAAAATGGAAATCAGGAATTTACACTTCCAAAATCAAAATTTATTTCCAAAACAATGTAAAGTGCCAACCTAAATATACATCTAGTTCATTTAAAATACAATTACAAAGAATTTAATAACCATTTCCAGAATAATATAAAACACCACATTCGAATATACAATGAAAAATTGCCCTTTAGCTTTCATGTTAAATTCCTATTCTCATTCTATTCAAAAACATGATGAATACACACAATATATTTAATGATTCCAAACAAGAATTCACTCCTTCAAAAAATAACTTCATTTATAAAGTAAAATAAATGCCTTAATTTTTACCATAACATTTAAAACCACATTCAATCCATATGGAGACCATGATCCATTTAGGAAAGCATTTACACATTGTGAAAATTGGGAGAATGCACAGGAAGGAAGGTGAAATATTTTGTAAACTGGATTTTATTATTTAAAGGACTTCTTTGTAACCATTATCATTGTTGTTCCCATCAATGTGTTCACTCCATGCACACATGTATGTGCCCTCATCAAAGGGTGAACCTCATGTATCCATGAAATCGCCCAAAATCTATTTTAAAGAAACCAAACATTTTATACATTAACTCAACAAGTTATACATAAGTACAGACCATATAAGTAAGATAGATTAACATATATTCCTTATATAAAAATTAAACCACACCATGGAAACGTAGTCAATATAATAACTTGTTAAAATTCTAAATTGTATCTAAAACTGATACATGGAAATTTATCAAACACATTAACTGCATACGGAAGCATATTTCAGGAATCCGTTTTAAAACAATTTTTCCCCATTTGTGCCAACATTAAATCACCAAAATAGTTTAATAAAATATATCATAAGTAGTAAACCCTATCTTATAAATTATTTAAAAATTCCCAAGCATCAAATGGAATGAATAGGAAAGGAAGATGATGAAGAAACCTACCTCAATCATGTGCGAATGCGATGAAACATCAATCGAAGGTTGAAATAAGCCCATTAGAGAATATTCACACCCTAGAACAAAATAAAAACATCCAAACTTATATTTCCTATCCTCTATCATTCTTCCAAACAAGAACCCACTAATTAAGAACAAATAAATCATGGTTGGAGAACAAGCAAAGGTGGAAATTTACGAAAACCATAAAAACTCTCATTATAACTTTTTAGAAGCATCCAAAGAGGTGGAAGAACTAAAGAGATTAGGGTTTTTGGAACCCTTCAATTTCCATAATTGAACCAAGAGGGATGGTCTTGATTTGGGTTAAAATTATGGGAGGTAAGTTTAGAGAATTCCAAAATTTTATTGAATTAGAAATGTCATATAGTTTGGCCATATAGTTTACCAAAATGTGTGCTAACCATGCCTGACCTACTAGAAAGGAGGGGCATACAACACGATATGTATGAATGGTTTCCAAAACATGCACCAACTATGCCAAATGCCATAGGAAAACTCCAGAACAGAACCACATGCTTGTCGGGTGGTTTTCCAAACCATGAGTAAGACATGAGTCATCCACCAAACCTCAAACCATAATACACACGACTACCTAGGCAAGCTGCATGGTTACCAAAAATGTGCCCCCAAACCGTTCACAGGAAAAAACTCACCAAAAAACTCAAAAACATAAAAATATCATTCTGAGAACTCAATCTGAACCACAAATAAAATAAATGAAGCTAACAAAACAATAAAATAAATGAATTTCCAATGTCGGGGTCTTATAATATCGAGATATGGGATTCTAGAAATAGGATTTTTGAACTGTATCCATCATAAAAATTGATGAGTATCCAATGTTCTTAAATATGAAAATGGTGTACATGGGTACTATAAAGAAATAACATCCTAACATAAGAAAATAATCAATCAACCATCGACAACTTAGAAAATTAGAATTTCAAAAAGGGGTGAAAAAGAGATAAAAACTGAAGATGGATACAATATATAATGGGAATTCCCCAAAGATTGATATTGATGATGAATGAGATATGATATTTGGGACACAACTATCTGTACAATCAAACACTAATAAAATGATGTAAATATTGATTTTTGAGTTAGTGCTCTTGGTATGGAAAATTTTACTAGAGGGGTGTGGATAGTCCATTTGATTAATTATTATGAATAAAATATTATCAAAGTTATATAGAGTTTAATGTTTCTAGTGGAAATTTAAAAACTAATTATATAAGATATTTTTGTAGAGGTTCAGATATCAAGATCCTAGTCCCCCTTTCAATATCATTTCCTCCTAATGGAGATTGGTATACACTATATTATTACTTTTTACATGGATTAGTAACCCTATTACAATAATTACAAATCTACCCTTTTCACCTGCTGGAATAACCCCACATAACTTTTTCACTTAGATGTATAATCCCTAACATTCAAAGGAGCCAAAAAAATACTACCTTTTTTATGGGAGGAATAACCTGACCATTCTTTGGGATGGGAGGAATAACCTAATGATTGATTTTGGATGGTAATAACATAAAACAAACTCTAGAATAAAAACAATATATTAGATGAATTACAGTGGGGGAAAACCTTAAAAACAAATGAAACAAAAACATTGAGAAGTTGTTGAATATTATTGATGAATCTCTTCTTAATTGATCACAAAGTTATTAAAGATGTGGATGATGAGGATCATCTATGATCATGTTGGAATAATATTTAGTCAAAGAAGTTTTTCTTTAAATTCTATTAGAGTATCATGAAATGTCTAATTGTATCCTTATTGAAAGAATTGTCGAATGTGTCTAAATAATCCAATCATTTAATATACATGGGTACATTTTATTATTCTTGAAGATATATCAAGAAGAATTAACAACTAAAATATTTATGAGCAAGTTAATGTTGAATCTCTACGTGAAACAAGGTAGGGAGTAATAAAAACAATATGACCATTATTGTTACCTCAATTCTGTTTGAAGACCCACTGGAAATAAAACGTAGTCAAGAAATGGTTTATTGAAATAAAACATTAAATATATTAATATAATAAATACATTAGAAAAAAATAATTTAAATAAATTTAAAATAAATATCTAATTCTATATAATAGTCAACCATCAAAGAGATACAAAAAATAGATTCCTATAAAAATATTAATCTGCATGTGCAGATGTCATGGAAAAATGTTGCAATTAATTTTGAAGAAAGGTTTCCATATATTTCAGAATAAAATACTAAGAATTTAACATTGTATTTAAATATAATAAAAATTAAATGAAAATGGGAAAATAATAATTTTCAAAAAAAATTATTAACAAATGTTGAGTCATGACTCACCATTGGAAATTTCTAGCGGTGAGTCAGTGACTCATCTTTTAAAGGTTTAGCAATGAGTTAGTGCCACACTACTGAAAAAGATCGGTGGTGAGTCAGTGACTCAAAATTGGAAAATAATTGTGGTTTCAAAAAACATTTTTACATAGATTTTTTATTTTAATAAAAAATATAATGATTTACGCAAAAATAAAAAAATTTAAGAATATTTAAAATAATTGTTTTTATGAAAATAATAAAATACAGTAGGTTGTTGGATGTCCAATGGTGTCTCTTGACTTTCCATTAGTTTCCATTGGTGACACATGACTCACCATTGGGTTTTAAGGGTGGCTCAATGGAAATATAGAAACAAATATTAAAAAAAAATTAAATTTTCACATTAATAACACATAACCGATAAGGAAAAATATTTCATTAAATAATAACATCAATAAATTTAATATTAAATCAAATCTACTAAATTGTTCTATGAAGAAATAAAATTCCACATGAATAAATTCATATTATATAATCAAACACCTATAATAAAAATAAGAACATCATACTAAATCAATATCAAAATAAGAGATGCATAAATGGCGATGGAGCTTATGAAAAACAATAATGAAATATACTACCAATGGGAACCCATGAATCTGAAAAATGAAAAAAAAATCATGAAGGTTTTAAAAAATAAGACAAAACTACATTATGATAAGAAACCAAAAACTCATTTATGGAAAAAATATGTCTCTCCATTCACTAGAAACCAACAGTTTATTAATATGTCACTATTGATTAGAAACTAGTGGAATCTTATAATACTAATAATGATCTCATAAAATAATGAAACACCATTAGTTTTTTCAATGGTTTCAAAAATGACACACTATTTTCAATATCCAACAGTTTTTAAAAAATGACATACCATTGGTTTTTACAAGTGTAAAAATGACACACTATTTTGAACATCCAAAAGTATCAAAAACATGCATTATTACATTAGAGACCAATAGTGACTCAACATAGATTGAGAAACCAAAACTACATTTTTCATAAAAACGTGAACTAAAACATAAGGATTAAAGAAAAAATGTAGAAAAAGAAGAACCCCTAATGAAGATATGTAGGTCAAGCCACTACTCGAACAAGATCTAAAATAATGAAAAACAATAATCTAAAATTGAATTAATATAGAGGGAAATAGAAGAAAAGATTTAGGAAGAAAGTGTCACCATGTTGCTTGCATGGTTCATAGGTGACTAGGAGACCATGACAGTTACAAAGAATATGGAAATATATTGGTGCGAGGAAAGAGAAAATAAGCATGATTTAAAAAGATGATAGAACTATAATGGATGAATGTGAGGAAGGGTCAGATAAGAAGACGGTCTCTAGAGAAGAGGGATTGATGGCCAGACTGAAAACGAGGAAGACGAGTGTGGCTATGAAAAATAAATAGCTCTTAAAAAAATATGGATCTCGGGATGGGAAAAAATGTATGGATGAGATCAATAGATCCTAAATATTTAAGAGGATCATACGAATAAACGAGAGACTATATTTTTATGAGGATAAGAGGAAAATTAATCGAACTACTCGGATAATAGTGTAGAGAATCTGATAGATTAGATTGAGTTTCAGCTGAAACATTCTTCCCACTTTAATTTTTACAAGAGAGTGGCTCATGGGATATAAACCAGAGCATGAATCATGATGTTCAAAATAGTAAAATAGTAGTATAAATGCATAGTGTGGGAGAATTTTACATATATATAAACATGGACTTGGCTATGTGCCTTTTGAAGGTTGTACAACCCATGGGCTTGACCTCTGATTCTCCTATGATTGGTGAGGTCATGATTGATAAGGATTTTACAGTTGGATTATATTTTTAAATAAGAAGAATATAAAAATAAACTAAAAGAAATAACAAATCATAATAAATTGGGAAAAATAAATTATTTTTTGAATATAATTGAATTTATTTAAATATTATATTATTGTAATTTATCAAATCAAAATGAGATAACCAATATTTAACTACCAATTAAAAACATGATTCTCATTGCTAAATAATCTCTATAAACACTATAATCACACAATACTATAGATATTTGAAAGAAAAATATTTGTTTTATAATATGGAGAAAGCAATTATTGAATATACATTGATTGGCTTGGTATTCCAATATTAGAAGTAATAAAGGAAAGGTGATGATTAAAGCATTTCACATACATATATTGAAATGGGAGAGAATTACCATTGATTTTTCCATGTTTTTTCTAAAAGTATAAAATTTAAATGATTCTATATATGTTTTAATGGGATTTCATATAAAATCTTCCCACTTCCTCTCTATTAGAGATGACTTATTAAGGCTTCACGAACACTCACTCTTATATATGGTGGTAAATACACTTTATTAAAAAAAATACTTGATAAATAGTATGATCACCTTAGGGGAATAGTTTTGACTATACATCAAATATAGAAGTTAAATATTACATCTAAAATACAAATAGAGAATTCCAAAAATTGATGTTTTAGTGACTTTACAGATGAGCTATATAATTAATGAATATTGTGATACTTTCCAACATTTCTATATTATGGACCCACACTAGACTCCATTATATAATTCTCATAAATTATGTGCATCTTAATACCCTGGACTAATAAAAACATAATAAAAGGGGTGAGGTAAAATGTTTAATAAGGGTAAAAATAAGTGATGATAAGTAATGATCTTAAATGATCCAAATGATAGCATCTAGGATTAATCAATATAAATGTCCACAATATAATTAAATCATACCCAACCATTAATATATTAAAAATCATGAGTCATGGAATATGGTTTGTAATAATATAATACATGAATCCATAGTGCATCAAACCATTATTCAAATATTGTGATCTATTATAGTTCAATAAAATGATCCATTATAAATGTAAAAAAACATTAACATATGGAAACATCACATTTATGAGCCACAAAA
This sequence comes from Viscum album, assembly GCA_963277665.1. NCBI lineage: Eukaryota > Viridiplantae > Streptophyta > Magnoliopsida > Santalales > Viscaceae > Viscum > Viscum album. The sequence continues at coordinate 315,291,191 of OY728140.1, forward strand.
TTTCACCCATGTTTGTAGGGGAACATAATATTTCCCATTTATACATCTCCTTAATGAGTCACACACTTTCACCCACACTTTTTATACCATATAAAATTACCCATGAATACATAACTCATGATATTAAAACATTTATCCAATACATTGGAGGGTGATATAATACCCCACCTCTCGGTCATCAATACAAATGTGTTAAACATGAAATTAAGAATTCATCTCATAATCAAGAACATATATAAAAAATGTGGTTATTATATCATTTTCAGATGGAATCATGAAATAAAATAATTCATAATTCCATCTATAAACATAATATTATAAACATGTGGAAGCTAAATTAATAACCAAAGATATTCAATAACTTTCTTGGTAGATATCGAAATTTTTTTTATGATGAGGTATGTGGTATTTATACAATATAAAAACATGGTATATGGTCTGGGCCTTATTTACCCCAATAAAATGACATATGACATGTTTGTGGAAACCCTTAAATAAAAGGAAATTTTGATTGATCATAGTGGTAAGGAATTGGAAGGAAAACCATATTATACAGAGTAGATACTTAGGATAGAAAAAATAAGTGATGTATAATTCCTTTGACTGAAAAACAAATTTCATAAGCTATATTGAGAAATAAGGTTTGTGGTATCATATCAATATTTTCATTAATTAAGCATGAAATATGTTAATGGATGTTGATATAGATGAATTTTTTTACCATTTCTAAATACATATCAAAATAATATTCATTTTGGATATTTTTTTAAAAATTAATTTAACAATAAATAATTAATAAAAAATGTAATGTATGAAATTATTTTTGATAAAAATTAAACATTGATATGATGTTTTGTCAATAATGACAAAAATAGTGGAAGTGTGTGTTTACATGGAAAATCTTAAAAAAGATTCTATTTATACTATAAATAAAAAATCCCTTATAGAAATTCATAAGAATTTATTTAAAAAAATTAAATAATGTTAATGTAGAATAAATTGAACTTAATAAATTATTGAGGCATATTTATGTGCATTAATATAATAATCTAAAAAATAAAGTCATGAATTAGGAGGATTACCAACAAAAAATAAGTGGTGGGGTTAGATTCTGTAAAATTAGAAAATAATAATCCAAATGGGAAATGAAATAGTGAGAAGACATATCAAACCAAAAAAAAGATTGTGATACAATTAGGAGGTGATTTTATAAATAATGAACATCCTAATTCCCTAGATATATTATCTATCAAATATTGTCCCAATTTGAAATTGAGAAGTAAAAAAGAGACATTTAAGATAATGGTAATGTAATTTCAAAATAACAGAAGTGGGTTACCAATAAATGGAATTTAAATTAGCATGAAATTAAATATATTATTTATAATTAAAAAATATTTCATTTATTACACTATAAAGAATAAATAATGGTTTGAAATATCAATCATCTCCCATGGAGTTGAAAATATTAAAAAATAACCCTTACTCCGGGTCCGGATTAGTTAAGGGTATGTATCTGACATCATGAATAATATTATTAGGATTGTTAAAACCAGTCCGGATAACATTATCAATATATATTTAAATTATTAAGAAATTTTTGTCACCAAATATTATTTATTTATTAAATATTTTTCTCCTCTGGTGGTATATTGGGGAGGTTCGATCAATTTTTCTAAAACGTTATCATCACATTGATCGGGGAAAAAGTGTTATAAAATAGCTTCACAATATCCCTTATTTTATGTATTTCTATATTTTATTATTCTATTAGTAGAAAATGTGTATTTTTTTGTAGGTCTTCCCAAATTTGACTAATATTATGAAATATATTTTGATATATACATTTATTGTAGTTCTATTTACTATAACAATTTACTATTAACATCACATATTTAATGTATAATATTATCATTAGAGAATAGAGACATTTTTCTAAATATAATTTTTATATATTGAAATTTTTTTAAAAAATTTCCTTGTCGTTAGGGAATGAATAATAAAAAAACTTAGGTGGTGGTAGTTGCCAACACATTCACAAAAACCACACTGTAATTTTACCTAGAATGTGAGATAGTATAAAAATAAAATAATTTTAATTTAATAATGTAATTAATATTAAAAAAATTATATTGTTTAATTTAATAAATATTCTTAATCATATATGAAATGTATTCATGAAAAATCTAACACACTATTCATAATGGTTGAAATCTACATATACACATGACGAGAGATTCATTTTTTTGGGGGATTTGGAGGAAGGAAGAAAATGTATATTTAATTGTTGTAATAAAATTTTATTATATTATTAAAACAGATATATCCACACATTCATGTATAATGAATTATTTTTGGGGTTTTGAAAAAACAATAAACAAGAGAGCTCAGTTTAGAACATTACCACTACCTTTGCATGTTCTGCCCTGGCTAAAAACATAAGGCTCCTTAAAATTGTATTTTGGAAATAACAAGGATTATATTACATGTATATAGTATTTCAATGTTAATGTGGAATGGTTTTTGTAGATAAAATTCTTTAGAATGGGTGTAGAAATGTGGTGGATGTGATCTTCTTTTATAAATTATTAAAATATAACTTTTGTAAATACCCTTTACTTATTCAATGATGACATGACACTATTCAAGGTAAAAGGATCCAAAATAGTGAAATAATTAATTTTTTTGTGATAAAAGATCAATAAATCCCCATATATTAATTTCAATACATTTTTTCCATCTTATATTATAGTTGTATACATTACCATTTTTGTTCTTAAATTGGTAACAAGTTTTTCCCAATTAATTAATATTTTTTTAGAAAAAAGGTAAACGATATTACTATGTTCTTATGTCATAAACATAAATTTAATCTCTATATAATCTAATTCAATTTATAAATAACAAAAAATTATCTTTTATTATAGAAATATTAGTATATTCAAAAAACTATTATGTAGAAAAAATTATGTTTTCGCTATTAAGTATTCATAATATTTTATAAAATTAATTACCAATTACATGATATACTGTGTAGCTATATATATATATATAATATAATAAAAAATTATATTAAATAGATTAAATTATTATATTAGTTAAAAATTACAGAATAGTAATAAACTAATTATTTGAAAATAACACTTTCATTGTTTTCATAGTCATTATCATTAATCTTAGTAATCATTATTTTATGCCTTAAAATTTAATTAAAATACTAAAATAACATAAAAATGTTAATATAAAATATAAAATACATTTTTTAAATTTAGTTTCTAAAGTGATGGTAACCTACTTTAAAATATTTTAATAACCAATGTTTTTACACCAAAATATAACTTTTGTTTCAAATACAATAAATATATGTTTTATAAATTCATAATTTTACTTTTAAAATAATAATTTCACTCCCGAAATTAATTATTATTCATTGAAACAAATTATAAGTTTTTATGTTTGTCGTTCCTTATGATATAGTAATAAATGCTTTGATTCTAGGAAAAAGTGTTCTTTTCACTATTCACATAAATATCATTTATTTTTGGAAAAATAAAAATTGTTCAATGTAAGATAATTTTGAAATACCTAATCCAAAAATTAAGATTATTTTTTAAAATTAAAATTATAAAATGTTCAAATCTATCATTAAAATAAATACATAACTGTAGAGACCCGAAGACTGACGTACATGGACATTACATTATATTTGTGGAATACTTAGTACATAACAAAAAACACACACACAAGGATCGTAATAGTTTAGTGTCTTTGGAAACTCGGAACATAATCTTCTAATCGTGGTGAAAGATCTTCAATATCTCCCATAAAGATCTTCGCTTTTTTTTACCTAAAACCTTTCTTTATATCCTGGGGAAAAGAAAACATAAAAGGGTGAGCTCAAATGCTCAGTAAGGGTAAACAAAAGAAATATCAATCACATCATATACATAAGAACATAGCTTTTGGAAATCTTAACCTGCAAAAGAGCTCATAATATCATAACATGGGATAAATCATAGAAGTGAAATTTAATCCCAATAATCACAACATAAAACATGAAACTTTTTGACATACACATATAATCATCATTTCTTGTTAGTCAAGACTCATTTCCAAGACTATCTTAGTGGACAAAGTCCCTTTCTGAACCGAGTCACCGTCGTTTCAGTCCTGTTTCACTGAACCGGTATAACCTACCATTCCAGCCATGTCTATCTCATGAGATATAAAATCTTTACCCAATGCATTGGAGGGAGATATAGGTCCCACCCATCTCTTAGCGATACCATTCTTATGTGTGCCACAAAATCATAAACCATATATCATAGCATAACCCATGTAATAAAAATAGGATTCTTAAACAACATGACATCATAAAACAATTCATATAAGATAAAGGAATTCATAAAAATATTTCCATCACAACATAATCAAATCCATTTAATAATAGGGATAAAAAATAGAACCCTTTATTATCTTAGATGGAAAATAATTTTGATAAAACACTTGAACTCCATTCTTGAGGAAAATATCCTTTCTTCTTCAAAAACATTTTTTCCTTTCTTATCATGTAATGCAACTTTAAACTAAAAGAAGTTGATTAAAAATATACTTGAAAACTTGTAAAGGAAACTTCTTGGAAATAATGATATAAAAATCCATTTATGCCGTATAAGTTAAAAAAACATTCTTCGTACTTTTGTTGGAAAAGTCAAAAAGTACCTTGTACGAAAAACGACAAAAGATTCCTTTCATATCCTTTAATAAAAACTCACCGAAGGGTAAAATTGGATTTAAACAATTTTAGGTGGATAGAAATAACATTACATATTGAGGAAACATGGATGTGGATGATAAAATACACCCCAGTAAATTTCAAAGTATAAACAATCTCGGATAAAAATGAGATTGTGATATTTCCCTTACCTTAGGTCCGACTTGCTTTGTAAGTGTCCGAACCTCCTCTTTTTGACGCGCCTTCACATAACCTCCACTTAAAAAACTAAGGATAGTCTTTGAAGAATACCAGGACCTCTAGGATGATACTAGGGAAGTGGAGAAGAGATTTTGGTTGGGGTTGGCCGAGCATTAATGCTCAAATTGGTGTGAGGAGGAAAGGGAGGAGGTGCCCTTTTATAAGGGAGGAGATGGTCATCTTAGGAAAATCTCAAAATATTATTTTATATTAAGGTCAAATTCGGTTTATAATGGTTCTAAATGGTCTTATTTCGAAGATAAAGTGGGGATCGGTCAAAATCCTCTCATCCAATAGGATTTATACAAGTTTAGGTTATTATTTTAACCTTATCAATTAGACTTAACTCTAAGTTAAATAATTTAACTTTTACCGTGTCTTTTTGTTTTCTTACACTATATGGATAATAAACTTACTATATGAAGCCAAACGAACCACAAGTTGTTTATTATTAATATATATATCCTTATCTAAGTCATTTGTCCGAACCATAGATTTTTAGGAATTAAATAACAATTAATAATATAATATTTGTTTTAAAAACTAATTCATGTCAATTTTGACACTATTTGGTACATGTTTTTTATGAAATTTCTAACAGAATGATAAGTTCGAACCAAGTTACTTAAAACAAAAATAACATGTCATATTAACCTATAAATTAGTGCAAGTCCTAAAAAGTCTCCAATTACATTTATTTGGGCATTTATAACATCAATTATGTTAATATTTTCTTAAAAATGTAATTACGGCATTATCGTTGTGTCATAAATAAATTAAATTATTTAAAGTATAAAAATTACAAATAAAATACCATTATGTAGGAAATCTTTTTATATTTATAATGATTATTTATAGTCGAAATTATATTATGTATAACCCTATATTAAAAATGTTTTAGTAAATAAACTTTGATTTTAACTCTTTTAACTCTTCTTTGAATTAAATAATAATAAATGTCCTAATCTAATCCAAGTGAGCCTAAATGATAATATTTTACACTTAAGTTTGTTTTTGGTCGAGATACACTTGTCCAATAGGATTAGGACATGTGTTAGGGTAATATTAATATCATTTGTACCCTTAATTACGCTATTTACTTTTAACCGTGGTAAATAAAAGTAAAAAGTTACTATTCACCAAAAATTATTTTCATCTCATTGAACCACATTTTTCTTACTGACATCAACCGTGTCTCTCGGATTTTTGAAATTCCATTCACAAAAGCGGTAAAATTAAGATTTATGAAAAAATTATTTTTTTTAACTACCACTTAGTAGTTTCACTATTCATCAAAAATTGAAGTTTTTCAGAAAAATGCCAAAATTTCACCCTAAGCTATAATTGATATTCCGAATTCAAAAATGATTTATATTTTACAAAATTCCCAACATATAAGTTGCATTAATTAATTTTATAATTAATTTCCGCTGTCACAACAACTAGCGTGTTTTTAAGAGATAATAACTATCAAAAGATTAACACTTGTTTATGTCTGGTGTAAATGTGAAATTACATCCAATGACCAACATTGTATTGAATTGTAAAAATATATTCTAAATATACTTTAAAACCACTCAAATTAATAATTTATCACTATTAATTATTTCGATTAAAAAAGTTGTTTTTAATTAAAATTTAGTAATTTTCACTATTCATCAGAATATGAAAGTTATCCGAAAAGTACCAAAATTTCACCTTAGGCTAAATTCGATACTCCGAATCCAAAATTGAAGTCCATTTTGAGAGATAAAATTTCTAAAATTTAAAAACGTGGTTATTACTATTCATAACGACTAGTTATAATAATATTTTAATAGCATATTGTTGTTTAGTGAAACTTAGTATTGCGTACTACACACGCTATCGAGGAAGGTCGCGATTGCGTGCAAGGCAAGTCAAGGATGTGTGTTGTGAAAACTCTTTTTGGTGTAGCGTACAACACAAGAAATTAATGAAATTAAAAAAAATATTTTTCATAAAATCTCGGGGTGTTATATTCTACCCCCCTTAAAATGAATTTCGCCCTCGAAATTCTTCAGGGTTATAAATGGTTTACTATTAGAAAGTTTCTTTAATTGAAACTCACATCGTAAAATGGAATACCAAAACCAATCTTTAAAAACAAAAGTATGAAACGTAACGGTTACCCAAATAAAATAATCACTGGGTTTCTACATAGGTGAAAATATGGATATGGAAGAGAAATCTAACCATCTTGTTCTGATGGAGAGTGGTGGAGAACATGGCTATGGAAAAGCTAGCAATCACAAAGCCATAAATTTTTGACGATCTAAGGTACCATCTGATTCATCAGATATAAGATCACTAAGACAACATTTTTGGTTTTCAAGATCATTTCCCTAAAGTTGATGAAATTGGAATTAGAAGAAATACTTTCGTGATTTTGGTATAGTCTCACCATTTGTCGTTCTATGGACAATTTCCACTTCATATCTTAAAGAAATGAAGTTGAATTTTGTCATTCGTGATGTGTTAGCAGATCATGTGATAGAATGATTTGTCATTCTATCTCTTTCAAACAAAAGGTTAGCAAAAGTTATAAGTCCATCTTATGGTTAATCGTATATGGTTCCAAAAATGAACTTATACTTCATATATCATACCAATTAATAAAATAAAACTAGTTTCTACTAACCAGGGACTTCCTATAGGCCAGTGGTAGGCGATAAAGTCCAGTCGCACTTCGATTGTGTGTTCGATTCCCACAGCCTTGTCCGATGCGATGGGTTGTCGCCCATCCTGTAGGTTGTCCTTTTTCTAAAACTATATTACTATAACATCCCATCAATAATATCAAAAAAACTTCTATCCTTAAACAATACTAACTTATGTCCAACATAATCTATTCGAATCTTTAGGCTTATCCGTAATACTGCAGTCCACTTTCATAACATAGTGAAAATGATTACCAGAGATTTAATACCATCGTTGATCCCCATATATCATAAGATATGTTTTGTTGGTCACATTCCAAACATTCAAAGTCCTTAATAATGTATTCTCTTGAATACCCATTGAACCGTAGTGAAAACATGAATGCAGTTAAAAGTTAACACCTCCACATACCAAAATCCTCAAAATTCTATATACTCAAACCATGATATCACTTAGTCCTTATATCAATCATGAGCTCATGAATACTGTCAAACATTTCATTTTCTACTTATCCCTTCATTATGCGCATATCATCTACTTTCCAAAATATTTGAATCACTTTTCATGCTTATCGGTACCTTAAAATTATTGGAAACTGCAATAGACCAGTATATAAATATTCCTATACACCATAAAAGTACCTCAACAACATTATTATCGAATACCAATATATAAACACTTCAGTCCTTCCACTTCATTGATTGTCCTGGAATAAGTCCTTCCTTGATTTAGAAGTAACTTTTTAGGTCAGGGCATTGAGTTGGTTAATGCCCATGTTCTCCACAAATACGACATTGGACTCTATAACAGTCTATCACTCTATGACCCTTTTCTCCACATGGATAACATCGGTCCCTCCATTTGAGGTATTCCTCAAGGTTCTTCTTTCCTTTACAAATCTCAATCTTCCTTTATTTATGCTCCTCAACATGCGAACATGCATAATAGTTTATCTTCCTCTTCTTTGATGAATTAGGCATACCACTAAATTTCACCTTGTTAATCATATATCGCGATGACTGATTCGGCATAATCACAATATATTTCTCTCTAGGAATTACACAATTTTGTTGCTCATAATCACCAATTTGTTCATTGGATTTAATGTTAACCGAATTCCTTCTGGTTCCCACCATTTACTAAAACACAAAAAGAATTCTGTGAGAGGAAAAAATAATTCTAGAGAAAACAACATAGTTAAGGGGGGAGTACCCTCAATATCTAACATCTTAGGTTAAATTCTAATATCGTTAGCGCAGTTCTAGGACTATAACCTATACTTATACTTAACCTTAGAGACATCCCTAGACATACCTTAGAAATATCTCTAGGGATCTCACTAACGTTTTCGCATCCTAGTTTCCAAAGGTTGACTAAACCTTTCCTCTAATACCAACTGTAGAGACCCGAAGCCTGACGTACATGGAAATTACATTACATTTGCAGAATACTTAGTACATAACAAAAAACACACACACAAGGATCGTAATAGATTAGTGTCTTTGGAAACTTGGAACGTAATCTTCTAATCGTGGTGAAATATCTTCAATATCTCCCATAAAGATATTCCCTTTTTTTACCTAAAACCTTTCTTTATATCCTGGGGAAAAGAAAACATAAAAGGGTGAGCTCAAATGCTCAGTAAGGGTAAACAAAAGAAATATCAATCACATCATATACATAAGAACATAGATTCTGGAAATCTTAACCTGCAAAAGAGCTCATAATATCATAACATGGGATAAATCATAGAAGTGAAATGTAATCCCAATAATCACAACATAAAACATGAAACATTGTGGAATACACACATAATCATCATTTCTTATTAGTAAAGACTCATTGACAAGACTATCTTAGTGGACAAAGTCCCTTTCTGAACCGAATCACCCTCGTTTCAGTCCTGTTTCACTGAACCGGTATAACCTACCATTCCAGCCATGTCTATCTCATGAGATATAAAATCATTACCCAATGCATTGGAGGGATATATAGGTCCCACCCATCTCTTAACGATACCATTCTTATGTGTGCCACAAAATCATAAACCATATATCATAGCATAACCCATGTAATAAAAATGGGATTCTTAAACAACATGACATCATAAAACAATTCATATAAGATAAAGGAATTCATAAAAATATTTCCATCACAACATAATCAAATCCATGTAATAATAGGGATAAAAAACAGAACCCTTTATTATCTTATATGGAAAATAATTTTGATAAAACACTTGAGCTCCATTCTTGAGGAAAATATCCTTTCTTCTTCAAAAACGTTTTTTCCTTTCTTATCATGTCATACAACTTTAAACTAAAAGAAGTTGATTAAAAATAAACTTGAAAACTTGTAAAGGAAACTTCTTGGAAATAATATTTTAAAAATCCATTTATGCCGTATAAGTTAAAAAAAACATTCTTCGTACTTTTGTCGGAAAAGTCAAAAAGTACCTCATACGAAAAACGACAAAAGATTCCTTTCATATCTTTTAATAAAAACTCACCGAAGGGTAAAATTGGATTTAAAAAATTTTAGGTGGATGGAAATAACATTACATATTGAGGAAACATGGATGTGGATGATAAAATACACCCCAGTAAATTTCAAAGTATAAACAATCTCGGATAAAAATGAGATTGTGATATTTCCCTTACCTTAGGTCCGACTTGCTTTGTAAGTGTCTGAACCTCCTCTTTTTGACGCGCCTTCACTTAACCTCCACTTAAAGAACTCAGGATGGTCTTTGAAGAAGACCAGGACCTCTATGATGATACTAGGGAAGTGGAGAAGAGATTTTGGCAGGGGTTGGCCGAGCTTGAATGCCCAAATTGGTGTGAGGAGGAAAGGGAGGAGGTTCCCTTTTATACGGGAGGAGAGGGGCATCTTAGGAAAATCTCAAAATATTATTTTATATTAAGGTCAAATTCGGTTTATAATGGTTCCAAATGGTCTTATTTCGAAGATAAAGTGGGTATGAGTCGAAATCCTCTCATCCAATAGGATTTAGACAAGTTTAAGTTATTATTTTAACCTTATCAATTAGATTTAACTCTATGTTAAATAATTTAACTTTTACCGTGTCTTTTTGTTTTCTTACACTATATGGTTAATAAACTTACTATATGAAGCCAAACGAACCAAAAGTTGTTTATTATTAATATATCTATCCATATAAAAGTAATTTGGTCGAACCTTAGATTTTTAGGAATTAAATAACAATTAATAATATAATATTTGTTTTAAAAACTAATTCATGTCAATTTTGACACTATTTGGTACATGATTTTTATGAAATTTCTAACAGAATGATAAGTTTGAACCAAGTTACTTAAATAAACAATAACATGTCATATTAACCTAGAAATTAGTTCAAGTCATAAAAAGTCTCCAATTACATTTATTTGAGCATTTATAACATCAATTATGTTAATATTTTCTTAAAAAGGTAATTACTGCATTATCGTCGTGTCATAAATAAATTAAATTATTTAAAGTATAAAAATTACAAATAAAATACCATTATGAAGGAAATATTTTTATCTTTCTAATTAATATTTATAGTCGAAATTATATTATGTATAACCTTATATTAAAAATGTTTTAGTAAATAAACTTTGATTTTAACTCTTTTAACTCTTCTTTGAATTAAATAATAATAAATGTCCTAATCTAATCCAAGTGGGCCTAAATGATAATATTTTACACTTAAGGTTGTTTTTGGTCGAGATACACTTTTCCAATAGGATTAGGACTTGTTTTAGGGTAATATTAATATCATTTTTACCCTTAAATACCCTATTTACTTTTAACCGTGGTAAATAAAAGTAAAAAGTTACTATTCACAAAAAATTACTTTCATCTCATTGAACCACATTTTACTTACTGACATAAACCGTACCTCTCGGATTTTTGAAATTCCATTCACAGAAGCAGTAAAATTAAGATTTATGAAAAAATAATTTTTTTTAACTACCACTTAGTAGTTTCACTATTCATCAAAAATTGAAGTTTTTCAGAAAAATGCCAAAATTTCACCCTAAGCTATAATTGATATTCCGAACTCAAAAATGATTTCTATTTTAAAAAATTACCAACAAATAAGTTTCATTAATTAATTTTATAATTAATTTCCGCTGTCACAACAAGTAGCGTGTTTTTAAGAGATAATAACCATCAAAAGATTTACACTTGTTTATGTCTGGTGTAAATGTGAAATTACATCCAATGACCAACATTGTATTGAATTGTAAAAATATATTCTAAATATACTTTAAAACCACTCAAATTAATAATTTATCACTATTAATTATTTGGATTAAAAAATTTGTTTTTAATTAAAATTTAGTAATTTTCACTATTCATCAGAATATGAAAGTTATCCGAAAAGTACCAAAATTTCACCTTAGGCTAAATTCGATACTCATAATCCAAAAATGAAGTCCATTTTGAGAGCTAAAATTTCTAAAATTTTAAAACATGGTTATTACTATTCATAACGGCTAGTTATAATAATATTTTAATAGCATATCGTTGTTTAGTGAAACTCAGTATTGCGTACTACACACGCTATCGAGGAAGGTCGCGATTGCGTGCAGGGAAAGTCAAGGATGTGTGTTGTGCAAACTCCTTTTGGTGTAGCGTAAAACACAAGACATTAATGAAATTAAAAAGAATATTTTTCATAAAATCTCGGGGTGTTACAATAACAATATCATGAATATTGTTTTCCTAGTAAAACTACCCTTTTGAAAATTTTTACTTTTGCTACTTATATTTCCTATAAATTAGATTTTTATTTAAATATTATTTTTACCAACAATATATGGTGTCTATAGATTATTTTCTTACATAAATTATATTCAAAACAATATATTTTACAATAAAACATTTTTATGGATAAAATAATATTGTTAAGTTTATCATTGATATAGTAAATAAATATTACTTTTCTTTATAAAATACTTGTGATAAGTAACATACCACATCAATATTTAAAATATTATACCTTCCAAATTTTTAGTTACATAGACTCTCATTTTATCCATATTATATCTATGCATTATGTATGCTCTAGTTGAATTCATAGGTGGTTATTTCAATTAAATAGAACTTGTGGAAATTTTCCCAAGCATGACTTTATCTTTCATCCAATTTCCTACAAAATGTAGTTGTTTGAGTTTGGATTGGAATTATTCTAGGGGAAACCCAAGAGAATATAACTCCTTCCCAAGGTAAGAAAAATTATCATTATAAGGGAGAATTATACTATCTGATGCTATTTATTTAAATTTTGTTCACTGATATTGGAATATTGTTTCTTCCATTATACCCACAAATTCAAAATCTATATTATCAATGTTTAATTTAAAAAATTTAATATAGTTATCAATGTTGTTTTTTGTTTAGTGTTCCATGTGAAACATGATGCCAAACATAGTATTAATTTACAAAAAATATTCAAAAATCTTATGTTTGTACATCCCACCTAAATAAATATTGTTATAATGGTGTTAATTAACACATTCCAACAACAATACATATGGATATCTATTAGAAAATCATGACCTTAAATATAGCTTCAAAAAAGATATAGTCCTTACTATATTTTGGAAGACTTAGGATCACATTCCACATATATATACTCATTGGGTGTTGTAAATTAGGTCTTTAAATTATTAATGTGAATTGTTCTATCTTTCCATGACAGAACTACATTTTCTTTTCAGTGATATATCTATATTTTCAATTAATTTTGGATTTACCTATATTGGACATAATTATATAAACATGATCTTTCCATTTTTTCTTTATATATACAACTTCCACTAACATTATTTATTGATAATCATGGATTGAACAATGAGGGGTATAACAAGTGTTATGGGTACCTTCCTATGATAGACTCTATTTATTATATTAAACTAATTAGTAACTATATTTTTAGAGATTGACATTGTGAGGCCGCCTATGAAATATGTTTGGATCATGGATGGGCAGGAGTTTTGTTGGAAGGAGGATGTAATATTTGAATCATGGATGCTTTATTCTATTGTTTGCGGCCGTTTCAGGCATGTGAAATTGGTTTTTAGTAATAAAGCTTTGGTTGGAGCTTCACCAGGGGTTTTGAGAATGGGCACTGGTGGCTGTGATTTTTCTAGTTCAGCTGTGCTATTGGTGAAGTATCCTCGCATGAGTACCCCATCGAGGTGTGATCCTACTGAAGTCTTTGAGAAAGAGACGTCCACTAGACAGGTTGTGTATGGGGAGCAATCTCATGTTGTTGTGGTCTGGGTTACGGAGCATATTGTTATTGAGATCATAGTGCATGATAAGTTTAAGAAGGAGGTGTAAAAGAGGCCACATGACCCGACGATTAGGCAATTTTTGATCACTTAATGTGTGATATTGGTCTTGAAAATGAAATTACAATGGAGAATTATATGGTATACAATTACTTATGGTCAGATCCTATGATTGAGTATCATTTGGACTCGGTTGTTTCTGACTTGGGGGGATGTGGATGTCCGTGATAAAGAGAGGAAATGGGGGGATAATGATGTTGGAGGAATGGTAATCACGGTTTCCACTGACAATTGATTTCTTAAACTAGATAATGAAGAGAAATCACAGGAGGAGGATGATGTTACAAGGAAGGAAGATGGAAATTTGCAGCATGAAACTTTGAAGGATGTTGCAACAGGAGAAGGTGTGATGCATAATATTGTGGAGCATCCACATTGTCTTGCCATTATGACCTCTAACAGACAAGTCTAGCAGGAATGGGGATTGAATGAGGTTTACCAAGATGTGAAAATCCTAGGGATATGGGGAGACATCTCAGATAGTGACAAGGCAAAGGAGGATGGTGTGGTCCAGCCTTCCTATAGTGATGTTTTTCAAGGTGGGAGGATGAAGGTGCAAAGGAATGAGGATGCTAGGACTTCCCCTCTATGACGAAGGTTGTGGAAGGATTATTCTTATCTTTCAAGGCCGAGGTCTACATGGTATTCTATCGTGAAGGAACGTTGGGATATGAAGTCCTTAAAGGAGTTTATATCTTTGGGGAAGTTGAATCTTATATGGAAATATGCCAAGGTTCTTAAGCATTATGAATGCTTAGAGTGGGAATAGGCTACTGCGGAGGATGAAATCTATAATGGATGTTGTGATGGGTATGATTTCCATGATGTGTAGTCATCATGTCTTCCTTCTTGTATTTGATTAATTCTTTTCCTTTTAAATAATTAATGTTTTGAGGCTTTCCTCTGACTGACATTTTCTAGTATATTGGATTTAGGTTACAAAATGTTATTTTGAATTTTATTACATTACACCTCATGAATTATTGATCACTACATCCTAGGAATATACTCTAGTTACTCCACTAAGTGTACAAGATGACTAACATAAGGTTTCTCTTTCCCCTTCTCATGTGGATCATGAATTGGATCCACTCCAACCCAAGTTCTTTTTGGATTTATGTTCCCCAAGGTAAAGTACTATGACCCACGGTTAACTACATATGTGACTTCCAACTCTCGAATTCCCAATACTTTCATGGAATTTGATGACCATAGTATGTTGAGTACTTTCTGATATCATCGATTGATTATTAAACATGGTTGAGATAATGGAGGAATAATGGGTCATATTAGTGATGTTTATTCTTTTGAGATCCCTTAGGAAATGGTGGAGAATTATATGAATGGCTAGAATATTAAAGTGTCTCAGATAGAAGGCTTTCAATAACTGATTTTCATGGAATTATTTTTTCATACAATGATGATGGTTTATGATAATGAATTCATAGAGCTCTAGTAAGGCTCCTTGACCATGTATGCATAGTCTTCTCATTTCACGGAAAATCTATATTTCACTTTTCTCTTTTATGAAAATATGATAGGGAAGGCTAGGAGATCCTTATCATTCTACGATCCAATATCAGATGATATGTTAAGAGTTTAAACTTTTCTATATAGCTAGAGGTTATGCATAAGGATTTTCTTATTGATAGGGGAATAGAGGAAGATAGATTTGTTGGTATATTTCCACCCTTCATCACTTAATTGGGTAGAACTCCCACTACAAATATGATTATTTAATCTATACGTAGATTATGATGATTGAGGATGTGTGGAAGTTTAATGAAATGTCCATGGAGTAGAGTTTCCATTTTCTATTTCATTCAGTTTGATTTCAATAATGCTTCAATTTTTGGAAGGTAAGTTATTATCATAGGTCATATACATCACCCCATATTTAGTGTCATCAATGTTGCAGGAAAGGGAATTTGTCTACTCAAAGGAATCATAGATAAGTCATCACAGGGGTTTTGAGATAGATGTTGGAATTTCCCAATGGGATAGTCTAAGGTCCTCAATAGTAAGACAAGGCCCCCCAAATGATGATAAAATAGTTGAGGTATTTATATTAGGGTTGTGTTTATGGATTTGAGGAAGAAAGAGTTAATATAGTGGATTAATATTTACTAGATGGTAGTGGGAAACCATAATATATTCACTGTATATTATTTATCCCATCTATAATGACTATATAATTTTCATATATAGGTGTTTCACATTCTAGTATATTTTGATAGGTAATTGTTATAATAAAATTGTAGTTCAGTTATCTCATATGTTATATTCCCTTCATACACCATTGTGTATGAATGTGGACCATCTATAGAAATTTCTTAGACTTCTAATATTTATTTATAGTTATGTAAATCTGTTGGACATTTTGATTCTAGAGATATTGAGCTTCAATGTGGTTTGTCAAAGGGATTGTTTATCCATCATTTTTCTACATTGATTGATATCATAGAAGGGGTTATTTTATATCTCCAAATTGAGTGAATGTTTTGATTATTGGTGAGTGGGAGATGGGAGAAGGAAGTGTGGGTCTATACATGTGTCATATTAGGATGATTATTGAATATATTGTAGGGTTTCCTATTTTAGTAGGATCATTGGTATCCCCAAGATCTTTTCCTCCACTGGTGGATCTCTATCAGTATAATGACCCTAAATTTTAATACATATATGTTACATCAAAATAGACAAAAATAAATTATTTAACAAAACAGAACCATGACAGAGCCGCATAGGTTTAGTCTATTTGGAAACATGGAAACATAAACAACTGATTAATAAAACATCTAAACTATCTCCTACATATTACTTTAAAATTATAACACTTTTTACACATCTTACATAATACCTTTCTTCATATCATAGTGAAAATGAACCTAAGAAATGGTGATCTCAGATACTCAGTATGGGTAATCAAGGGGTATAACAAAATCATAAAGTTATAAGAACATAAATATCATGTTTTTAAATTATATCATGTGAATCAGAGATCATGATATTGAGTTATGTAATAGATCATATAATTTTATAATAATTGAATTTTAAAAAACATAATTTATATGAGAATAACATAAGTCATGAAATTAGGGGATACACAAATAATAGAAAATAATTTTCTTAATATCCAAGGCTTGCTAATAAGACCATAATATTGTAAAATGTCCCTTACTGAATGTAGTTCATTCTTATTTCCATCCATATATTACTGAACTGAGTTTACTCCCATTCCATCCCGGTATTACTAAACCGGGTTCACTTCATATTCCTACCATTTCTATATCATTAGATATAGATTGTTACCCAATGAATTGGAGGGATATATAGTTCCCACCAATTTTATAATAAAAACCATACATATGTCTCCCACAAGAATATAATTCATTAATTTTATCTGAAATCATAAAAATAAATGGTTTTCATAAGCATTTTACCATAACATACCTTTCGGGAAAGAAAGGGAATTCATAAAATTCATTCCATCTTAATCATAAACCATTAATAGAATGAAAATATATGGTATCTTTGTATTATATCACTTTGAATTCATAAATAACATCAAATAATGTTTTTTATATGAAAAATGACTTTAAAAGAAAACATGAAATAATTGTTGAGAAAATTATCCTTCCCATTTGTAAAAAAACATTTAAGAGATGAAATTGTGAAAGAATACATTTTTTAAAAGAACCTTGTATAATTATAATAGAGTCATTATGTAATTAAGTAATCATGTCAGTAGAAAAAAAATTTCATTCCATATATGATAAAAAATCCCTTTCCTACTTTTTCGAGAAAAGGCCCAAACAAACTTGTTTTCAAATCGACAAAAGGATTCATTTCAAACTATTATGTAAAAAATCATGAATGTGAAAAAATGACCTTAATGTGTTATATATCTTATTTATTCATTATAAAAAATGATATAATCATACATGAATGGTGAACATGTCACGTCATGGAGATGGTGGGCCATACATATGCATGAGTGATGGTATCATTCCCTTAATGGTGAAATGGTAAAGAAAGTGGATGGGATATTAATTTTATTTAAGGGTAAATATAATTTAATAATTATCATATATATATATATATTATTTTTCAAAATTATACCCATGAAAATAATGTTTTGATGAAAAACATACTACACCATGGTGTAGAGATGGTAAGTCATACGTATGCATGAACATTGTTGTTGTTTTATGTACGATGGATAAAAGGTAAAATATAGTTGTTACATAATCATAATAACAACCCAGAATATATTTTATACTATATTTTATACTTTATAATGGATATAAAAATAGAATATTAAGTATAAGAAGAAACAATCACAAAAGATTCGGTTAAGAGGATAACCTCTACTTTGACACACGTTCATTGAATATCCTTTTAGCTGTACAGGGGTAAGTCTTTTGAGAAGGAAAGAACCTCTATAATGTATATTGTAATGTTTAAAACATAAATATTCAAGTTATGGTTAATATTGAAGGCTAATTGTGGTTTGATAAAGTGAGGGAGTAGATTCCCTTCTATAAATGAGGTGAGGGGCACTTTGGGAATTTCAAAACATACTAATTTAAAAAAAACTCATTCTCAATCCAGATACTTCCAAAAAGACATGGATTATAATATAACATGATATTATTTTATAATATCCTCAATCAATATAATTAATACATGTTTTGTAATTATATTAAACCTTGTCCTTTTGATTAATCCATGATTAACTTATTTTAAATATAAATAAGGTAAAAAGTTGGTGAATAGTAAATAGTTGTAATTTTTACTTAAGTGATATAAATTAGACCATAAATGAAATTTCAATTAAAATTATAGAACAAAATATAATTATTTTTTATTTTTAAATATGTTTTCTGATTTTTAAATATTTTAATTAAATATTATTTTGATAAAATATAATTAGTGTCAGTTTAGACATTATTCATTAAGTGGACTTTGAAAAATATAACGATAACATGTTAGCATCAAAAATAATATTTCATTATATCACTATGAGGTAATTATCATCTTGAAAATATTTTTATCAGATTAAATATCTCAAATTGAATTTATTTTAATATTTTTAGAAACATTTATTTGGTATTTTTATTAATAACATAATTATACTATCAGTGTTATGTATTTATTTAATATACATATTTAATTACTAAAAATTAAAAATAAAATAAAATTATTATGATAAATATTCCAATATTTTGGAGGATTATTTATTGTTCAATATATAATTGTGTTAACCTTATATTAAAAATTCTATCATATTTAAAACATGAATGTGACATCTTTGAGTTCTTATTTAAAAAATATTAAAATTATAATAACATTATCTAATTCACCAAAAAATGGGAAAAAAATATATATCATCAAAATATGTTTATAAATTTAAATATTTACATGTATATACATTCATAACATACCTTTTCTCCATGTGAACACGTAAGGGATATTTAAGATAAGGAATGTTACATTTTTTTACTTTTCTTGATTTAAATATTATATAATTCATTTCCATGGACATGTACCCATTAATAAACTTAATGTATTTCCTTATGTGTTAGTTGATGAATTATATTCATCCAAAAACATTTGGACATGACTTAGGGTCATATTATAGTAAATATGATTTTATTTTTAACCAAAATTACCCAATTTCCCATGTACCATGATAAAAAATTAAAAATATTACTGATCATATTGGCCAATAATAAAGCGGAGAAATTATATAAATATCGGCCTTCTGAATATAAATTCTTTTTATCCATATTAAAAAATTCAAAGCATAGAATTTTCATAATTTAATTTTAAAAACACCTTGAAAACCCGTTTTTCGGAAAAATTCCCTTTTAATACATAAAATCTTTTTATTATAAATTCTTGTATAAATTTATGATAAAAAACCATAATTGGATTATTTCAAGTAATAATGAACTAATTAAATTTTAAAACTCATATGAAAACAATTCCCCCTTGTAAATACTTTAAAACAATATATAGTTAAAAATTAGTATTTAATATATTTATTAAAAAAATTTATTTTAAAAAAAAATATATAAAATATAATAATTTTAATATAATTTTCACATTTCAAATTAAGAAAAGAATCTATTTTTTTCAAATCCATTTTATATGCCCTCTATAAATTATAATTCATTCAAAAAAATAAAAACTCGTTTTTAAAGAAAACGTAATTTTTTTCGATTACTAAAGTGACATTACGAAACATTTTGTGATCATTTATTACGCATGTTCCAATAAATTCATATTGAATTAGAGATTTATATTTACATCAAAAATTTCTTGTTCATATTTATTCATTGAGATTTAATTTCTTGTTTAAAATGAACATATAAAATTTACTTGGTTTTTTTAAACTAATGATTTCTTGAAACGCAAAATTTTAAAGAATTAAAACTATTCAAAGAGAAATATTTAGGAAAATATCACAGAGTTATAATATAGCTCCCTTAAATATAATTTTTACTTTGACATTCATCACTTTTATAAAATAAATGAGGATAAAAATGCCTCATCACATCTTTAAATTCCCTTGTAGCATCCTCAAATATAAGGTTCTGTAATAAAACATTAACCAGGTGAGTTTTATGATTTCATAGTGATTTTTTTCTACAATCTAGAATCACTATCATTTTTTCTTCATAATAATGATCTTTATCCGATGGTATGAATTTTGTGTTCATTACAGGTGATGGATTGGGTCTGTACTTCTGCAGTAGGGATATATGGAACAGATTATGATCTTCAGAGTGGTTTGGGTGACATTTCAATCGATAAGCTACCATCCTGATATGAAAATGAATTTCAATAGGATATATATAGTTAAGTATTATAATTCCTTTCATACCACATCTCATCTCTCTCTTACAAGGATATACACATTGTAATACATTTTCTCCCACTTCAAACACTTTGTCTTTTAAATAATTTTCAACATAACTTCTTTGTATACTTTGAGATAGTCTTTTGTGTTAGTGAATATCCGTAAAATTCTCTATCATTTCATCAAATGGATTAGGTCCCAATATCTTTAATTCTCCAAATTCATTCCATCGTGGTGAAGATCTTCACTTATTACCATAGAGGGTTTCTTAAGGATCCATCTGAATATTGGAGGGAAATCAATTATTATAAGAAATTTATAACAAAGGCATGTGTTGATCCAAAACACCACTTCAATCCATTGAGAATGATCTTTTCATGTATTATGTCGTTTGAATTGTCCCCTAATACTGACCATATTTCTGAGAATGATAATTAGTGCTAAAACATAAAACTATATAATTATTCTGATGATGACTTCTCCAAAACATCAAGGTAAACCATGAATCCCAATCAGTTTTAATGAAAAGATATATTCCATGTAATATCATGAATTTTTCAATATATATTATAGGAATCTGATTAATCATAAACTCTTCTTATATAGATGTGTATTGTTTCATATTCACAAGGAGATCAACTATAACCTATATATGATTATGGGTTTTAGATTTTTTAGTAATTACATCTAAAAAGACATGGTGATGTTCTCCCATTTCCATTTTGGTATGGGTAATTGTTTTAAGAGTCCCTTATAATTCTATCTTCCATCATTGAAATTCGGGAAAACCAATAATTTACAAACATATTATGAAATAGCTCACTTCATTCCACCCCAAAAGAATTACCCTTTTAGTTATCTATACATCATTGTCCTTCCAAGATAAATAAAGAATTATGAATAATGAGATTTATCCAATATCTCATTTAATTCTAATGTGAGAGGGATATAAACCTAGTTCATGAAACTTATTATTCCTTCACAATACAATTTAAACTTAGGAACATTTATCGCTTTATTTTTTAGCTCTTCATTTTCCTTCTGCACCTCCTTAATATTCACATGTATATATGGTTGAATATTCATTTGAGGAAGATATGATTTCTCCCCATTCTTTATGATTTCCAGATTCATCCATTGAAAATTTATAATTATTGTATTCTTCATGATCCACATTATAGATAGGCCACCATGGCCCTTTTGACTCAAAGAATACACCACCTTGTTCACATTCACAATGTGGTAATGTATTGAGCATTCATA
Organism: Viscum album; assembly: GCA_963277665.1. Taxonomy (NCBI): domain Eukaryota; kingdom Viridiplantae; phylum Streptophyta; class Magnoliopsida; order Santalales; family Viscaceae; genus Viscum; species Viscum album. The sequence continues at coordinate 315,313,344 of OY728140.1, forward strand.
ATATTTAATCAACTCCAACCAAATTCTATAGTGCATATTGAAATACTTAAGAGTGAAAAATATATAGTACTCTTTTATTATTAGTATATATGTCACACATTTCACCATAATGATAATGAATCCATATCTATATTTCCAAAATTACCATGGCTAACTCCAAACCCTGAGTTGGGTAATTTTTCTCATTGAATATCAATTGTTGTGATTCATAAGCTATCACCTTAAAATTATGCATTAGAAAACATCCTAGGCCCATCATGGATGCAACACCTTAGATCAAAAACATTTCTCCCCTATAGGGTAGTGTTGGAAGAGGTGCACTGACTAACATTCATTTTATATCCTTGAAATTTTCATCACATTATTCCATCCATATGATCATAAATCCATTCTCAGTTAACTCAATGAGTGGATTAGAGAATTGGTTGAAATGTTTCATAGAATGTTGATAATATGTAGCCAAACCCAGAACACGTCAGATCTCTATTACTGTTGTTGGACTAGACTAATGTTCAATGACAACCTTATTTGTTATATCTACATATATAACATCTCTTGAGATTATATAACACATAAAATAATATTTCTAAATCCAGAATTCACACATCCTAAAAATTTTATAATGCATCTCCTTTCACAGGGTCTTTAGTACAATATTATGGTGATCTTCATATTATTCCTTTCTCTTGGAATATACAAGAATATTGTCTTAAAATTACATCAAAATGATCAAAATATTCTATATATAACCTATTAATTAAATACATTAATATAATTGGGGAATTAATAACAACACAATGAATCACTATAAATTCGTACTCCCTATATATTATATGGAATGTCATATTTTTTATATTCTCCTTCTTTAAACTCAATTCATGATATCCTTAAAGAAATAAATGTTATAAAAGTATTAAGCTCCATTAGTTTACCAAATAATTCATCAATACGGGTGGGATGATATTTGTACTTGATAATGATCTTGTTATGTTCTCGATTACCAGCACAGAGTCACTTTGATATGTCTTTCTTCGTAATAAGAAGAACATGTGCACCCCAAGGTGACACACTAGGGTGTATGAATCTCATTTCATTATTCTATTGGAGTTTCATCTTAAATTTCTATAACTATTTTGGGGTTATTCTATAAGGATATGTTGAAATAGGCATAGCTACCAAGATTATTTATATTAAAAGTCAAAATTTACAATCTAGTGGAAGACCAAAAATATATTTTGAATGGAAATCAATAAACTATCATACAATAGGCATATCCATATAAATGAACTTATTCCTAACCATCTGAGATATGTGACCATATTTTATAGGGATTAAGACCAAAACATGGAAGTAATTTCTATTTAATTTTCATATTTATCCTTACATCCATAGATATTCCAATATTTATTTGTAATATGAAATGAGACGTACCTTCCTTGTAAATTTATATGATCTCTATACTGATAAATATAATATATTGCATGAATCAAATAAAATTCAACTAAATGTAGGATCACAATATTTTTAGTAATGAATTTCCTAAAAACATCAACTGTAAAAGAATTATAAACTTATGATGTCGTTGTTGTACTATTAATACTTTTTATAAGTCACTCAATATCAAATTTTTGCAGAAATATAGCAATACCCTTATAAAATTATTTAGAAATTTTGGAGTGGGTGGATCATGAATAAAATATAACATTATCTTCTTTAGAATGGATGGTATGTGTGCTATTCACCACATCATTATCATACTCCACATCACCAATAGTTATCACATGTGATTTTCCATTTTATTTGGCCTTAAGAGGTTTCCTATGTCGATTTCCATCAATAACACTAGGATTTTGGAATTGGTAAGCATGAAGCCCATTTTCCTTCGATTTGATGCGTCGATGTTTGGGAGGTCCATTATGTGTAGACTTTTCTTATCCACATCATTATCTATCTTTCTCCCTTCACATTGGAAGACAATTAACTGATGATATTCTTTCCCACACATAAAACATTTACTAGTACCCTTAAGACAATTTACTCCATGTATATTTCCAAACATTGAGCATAAAGGAAACCTCGTATTTATTTCACTATTTTTTTATATTTTCTGTTGAATTATACTTTTTTTAATCATCAAACCCATAAGATTGATGGGTAACTCTAATCTCCATATCACCCTTGAGACTACATCAAATTATTTCATCATAGAAAATGAAGACTTTTTTGGCCAATGCCCTTTTGAGACACTATTTTAAGCCACCTAAGAATATATCAACCATACTTTTAGGTTCAATGACAATTCGAAAAGCATACCCCACACGTCTCATAAATGTTTTTATATTGGTTCCAACATAATCATAATCCTTTTTCATTAAATCAACGAATTCCTTCCCCATATTTGTATAATGAAAATGGGGAATGCAATTATTGAAAAATAAGTTCTGCAACTTATCCCATTCAATAGAGAAATATTAATCTCTTTTCCACTTATTCTTGATAATAACCCCCATTGATTTGTTTCACCTTCCAAATGATATATGACCAAAATGTAATTCCCATGTTCTAAATGTTGGCGAACCAAAAATTCTATTTCTGTGGTGTTGATCCATTTCTCATCAACTAGTAGGTCATAAGACCAAATATTATAGGGTGAATGTTACCTCATGATGTACTCAACAAAATGGTGTTTCTCCTTTGATCATTTGGAAGTCTAGTATTATTTATAGCTTGAGGATTTTATGTGAGCATAGAAAATGTATTTTTTATTCCATATCCCATAACAATCGGTTTCTCAGGGGGACAATCATTACATTGATCATAACATTCATCATTAAAATATATCTTTAGGTTTCACGCCTTTGACTATAACCATGATTTATAGAGTCATAAACCCTTATGATAGTTAGAAAGAAAATAATTAAGGGAAATTACTTATAATATTTTAAACTATGACACCATATGTTTAATACTAGGTTAATCATAATCGTTACAAAAACTCTATGATTGTAACCTATACATAGAATTATCATTGGGTATATTACTAATGTTTTATTTTCTTAGTTCCCAAATGTTATTTAAACCATGAACATATACCATCTTTAACATCCGAAATATTTCATACAAAATATTAAGTCTAAATAGACTAATATTCATTATATAGCATAAAACTCGACTCCATAACCATGGACGTTTATGTATTTAGGTACTTGGAAACATAAACAATTGATTCATAAAACATCTATATTGTCTCTTTCTTAGTGCTTTATAACTAGAACCCTTTTGAAAAACCATAATTCCTTTATTCATATCTTGGGAGAAATAAACATCAAAATGGGTGAGATCATATGCTCAGTAAGGTTAATATAGGGAGATTACATAAGCATCATGTGATAAGGAAAATGTAACAAAATTTTTAAAATTATAACCTGCATAATAATGATCGGGATATTTAGTTATGTAGTATATTATAAATTATTATAAGATATAAATTATAATTAAAATAATTCATTATAGTATAACATAACCATTGAAATTTTGTCATGCACATAAACATAGAAAATCATTTTCAAATTTGTCAAGGCTCACTTCAAAGATCATCATATAAGATAAAATCCCTTACTGAGCTGAGTTCATTCCTCATTCCATCCATGTATTACTGAACTTATTTTTCTCCCATGATAGTTCTATATTACCAAACAGTTTCACTTCCCATTCTACTCTATTCTATCTCCTAGGATATAAATATTTACCCAATGAATTGGAGGAAGATATAGGTCCCATCGAATATATAATAAAAATAAAACATATGTGTTACACAAGAAAGTAATTCATTCCTCATATATTAACTCATAAAATGAAATGGGCTTCATAAATATTTCACCATAACATAGCTTATGGAAAAAAGTAGGATTTATAGACATAAAGATATCATAAACATTAACTATTTAGTGAATTAATAAGAATGGTATCCTATATCATTTCCACATTAAAGAAAAAATAACAAAAATTAATGTTTTATTAGAGAGAAAATTGTTTTGAAATATCGAATGAAATAATTCATGGGTAAAATATCTTTTCCATTTTGAAAACATTTTTTTAATTAAAGAAATTATAAAAGGAAATATATTTCATTGAAAAGAACCCTGTAATTTATAATGGAGGCATAAATTCTTTATGTCATCATGAAATGAGAAATATCTATTCATGATATACATGTAAAAAACATCCATTTTGTACATTTTCTGGAAAATTCACAAAAACCTTCATTTGGAATACGACAAATGAATTTTTTTAAATTTTTTAATAAAAATTCACACATATATAAAAATGGATTTAAATAATTATAAAATAATAGTAAAAATATTGTTTAATTTTTTTTAGAAAACATGGGTGTGGAAGATAAATATTATCCATCTACTACTTAAGTATAAAATATCCTGAATAATAATAATATTATGAAATTAACTATTGCATTAGGTCAAATTTCTTTCGTACGTATCTAAACCTTATGTATACTGGTTAAACTAAAGTTATTATTATTAACCCATAACCACAATAATATTTATGATATGATATATGATCCTTTTATATCATATTATTGTCAGTTTTTTATCATTATTTAATTAATACGCTTTATTCAGATGTTAGATACTTCATTTTGTTATGCATGTTTTATCATATAAGTCATAGTTCATGTGAATAGGATATAGTTCCATCATCCATATAATTATATTAATATAATCTATATCACATTTATTCATTATAGACTTTTATATAATCATTCATGAACGATGAACAAGAATAATGAATCTCATCATGTCATGAAGATGGTAGGTCATACATACACATGAGGGATAGTATCATTCGCTTAATAGTGAAATGGTAAGGAATTGGATGCTATATTTATTTATTTATTAAAATAAATATAATGTTATAATTATCATATATATATAAGTATATTATTTCCATCATTATAATAATCCAAATAAAGTGGTGATGAAAAATAAATTACACAATGTCCTGGAGACGGTAATCCATACATACACATAAGGGGTTTTTTGTTTATTGTAGGACAAATTAAAGGGGGAATATGGTTGTTACATAACCATAATAAATTCTAATAATATTGGTGATACATTATTTATTTTCCTTTACTGGAAACAATTAATTAACAGGATGTATAAGAATAAATAATCTTTAAAATACTCTGTAATGGCGATTACATCTTCTTCGGTGGACTTTCACTAGATATCCTATTAGTGATACTAGGGATGGTTTTTTATAAGATAAAAAGCCTATAAAATGTATAAAAAAAATTTATAAGTGAAATTGGTCATGGATTGTTGATTATGGAGGCTCAATATGATGTGATGAAGTGATGGAAGAGGTTATCTTTTATAATTGAGGTGAGGGGCACTTTTGAAATTTCAAAACTATTATTTTATAAAAAAAATCAATATCAATAAAAATACCTCAAAAAGTACATGATTTATATGGGAATATTACATAATGTTTTAAATTAATTAACTGGTATCTTTTTTAAACATATTTTTATTATTTTTAAACCATATAATTTTGATTAACACTTATTTAACTTATTTTAATTTTAACTATGGTAACAATGTTTAAATATTAAAAGATGTAATTTTTACTTAAGTGATGTAAATTACACTGCAAATGAACAATATATAAAATTTTATATAATATTTTAATTATCTGATATTTTTAAATATGTGTTATAATTTTTAAAATATTTAATAAATATTATTTTGATAAAATATCAACAGTGTCAATTTTGAAAATATTCATTAACTGGTATTTTAAAATTATCAAGATAACAAGTTAACATCAATGAAAATATATTATTATATAAATATGAGATCAAGGCTTGGTATAATTTTTTTTATCTCATTAGTTATCTAAATTTATATATATATTAATATATTTAGTTACATTTATTTGATATTTCCATTAATAACATAATTAACTCATTAGTGTTTTGAAATTATTTAATATAGTTATTTCTATAAAAAAAATAAGATACGACAATGAATATAAATATTATTGATTTCTGAATAATATTTATAGTCTAATATATATTGATTAACAAAATACTAGAAATTATATATTAATTAAAACATGAATGTGACATCTTTTTATTTTTATTGAATAAAATATTTTATATATCATAATCTTCTTTAAGAGTCCCAAAAAGTCAAAATTAAATTTATATCCTGAAAATATTTTTCTTAAGTTTAAGAATTATATTTACATTCAGTCAGAAAAAACTTTTTCCCCCATGGGGACATATAAATTATATTTAAGAAAAAGAAACTCACATTTTTTGACATTCATTTATTTAAATATTATATTAGTCATTTACAATGACATTTGTCCATTAAAAAACATAACATCAATTCTTAGGTGTTATGTAGAGAATTATATTCATCGTATAAAATTTAGACATGTATTAGGGTGATTTTATAGTAAATATCATATTATTTTTAACCTAAATTACAAAATTTACCTTTTACATGCTTTGAAAATTTTATAAGGATACAATTCACATTGGAAAAAAAATACAAGGGGCATATTAAATAAATTATGTCTTTTTGAATCATAATTTGCTATCAATTTTTCAAAATTAAAAACAAATAAATGTAAAATCTAATTAAAATTAAAAATTCACTAAAAATAGTTTTTTAGACAAATACCCTTTAAAACATAAAAAGTACTTATAATAAAATTCATCTATAAAATATATTTAAAAAACCATAATTGGATTATTTTATATTAAAATGAACCAATTAAAATGTTAAAATAATCTTTAAAATAAGTTTACCTTGTAAATAAGTTTAATGAAGATACAGTTAAATATTATTATTTTTGCTATTCAAAAATAATAATAATTTTCAAATAAAATATAAAAATAATATTTTAAGATAATTTTTACTTGTCAAATTTAAAATTTACTTCAATTTTTCAAATACATTATTTAGAACTTCTAAAAATTACTATTCATTCATTTAAAGAAAGAACACTATTTAAAAAAATTAAGAATAAAGTTAAATTACAAAAGATTTTGTGATCATTTTCTAAGAACATAACAATACATTCATATTTGATTGGATATTTATATTTATTACTTCATTTATTTTTCCATATTTTTCCCTCTAATTTAACATGTAGGTTATAACGTACATATAAAATTTATATAGTTCCTCTAAACACACAGTTTCATAAAACCCAATCAATTGAATAATTAGATTTATTTACACATATATATTTATTAAAATATTGTGTAATACAATTGTACATCTTCCCAAATGAATTCATTTTACCTCCCCCCCTTTTGGAGGAGTTAAAATAAATAGAGATCTCATGCTAAGAGTGTATCCCATTTTTACACCCCATTATCTTATTGAATTATATGAGTTGAAGGAGATCAAATTATATCTTGAGGAAATGGAATGGAAGGGATTTATTAGAATGAGTGAACAACCATTGGATGGACCTATTCCATTTTCCAAAAATCCTAAGGGTATTACATGATTATGTGTATATTATTAAATTTTGAATCAATTGACTATGAAGAATAGGCCACCTTTTCTTTGGATTGATAATATCTTTTATCGATTATTGGGAGCCTAGAAGTTATATAAGATTTATCTCTGATCATGATATCAGAAGGTGGGAGTTAGATAAAAGGGAATCCTACTTGTGGAATTTAAGAGTGGGTTTGGGATATAGGACCACTTGTTCATTCTTTTCAGAGTGAAAGTTGAATATAAATTGTTCATCGGTAACATGAAACACATCGTACAAGAATATAATTAATAATTAAACTCGTTTTCTTTTTACAAAATCATAATTTACTTCTTGAACCTAGAGAGAGATGTCGAACATCTCAAGATAGTCATTAGTAATCTTCAAGCACATTGGATTTATGCAAGTATATCGATGTTTCACTTTTGTATTTGGATGTTTCAATTCTTATTTTATGTGATTTATAATACTTGAATATAGGTGGACAAATAGAAATTAAAGGCAGTGATTCCCTATATACGTCCCAATAACTTGTTTCAAAATAGTGTATTTCTGTGTTTAGTGGGATACAATTGGTTTTTTATCCAGAAAGTTTATGGTTTATCAACACCCATGTCTGTAATGAAAAATTAAGGGTTGATTTTTCAATGGTTGGACCAAAATGTAGAGTATTTTCTTGAGCTAAAGAGGTGGTTGACTATACCTACAATATTGAAACTTATAAGGAATGTAATCAGATATGATGTATATTTTTATTAATAGTTAATTGGTTTAGGGTAGTAATGATGTTGGGGAAATAGGTTGTAGCTTATGGGTCACATTAACTTTGACCTCATGAGTGTAACTATCCTACCCATGACAATGTGCTGGAATTTGTGGTCGACACATTGAAGAGATAGACTCACTATCTCTTCTGTGTTTCTGGAAACCTAACTTCTAAATTTAGTACTAAAAAGGATGTGTATTATTTTAATGGAATGGAATATGAAAAAATACACAGACCATTTTACATTCCAGAACCCATTTTGATCTAGGTTTTGGAAAATTAAACCACACTATAGAATTAATTAGAGATATATAAAAATAAAATAATATAATGAAAAATATTTGTGTGAACTAACTCCATAAGATATGTCTCGCATATTAGAACATCTAATTGACTAGTGAAAATAATTTTAAAATAAGTTATTAGGTTTTAATTTCCCAGTAACCAGTTTTAAATCCATTCTAGAATAATTCTATTTTGAAATTATAAATCTTATTTAAAAACATTTTATCAAAAAAAATATTTGATAAAATCAATAATTAACATAGAAATATTTATCTCAAATTACATTAATAGTATTTTTTATCTCTGAAACCCATTTAACATCCAAAGATAAATAATTCATTGGAAATAAATTTTGGATTTATCCTTTTAAAATATTTTAAAAATAATTGAACTTTTTGTGAATTTATATAGACACCCAGTAAACCCAAATAAAATTATGTGGCCACAAGTAGTTTCACATCTAAGACAGTGTCCCCTTGAGGTTATGGGATTACTCCGCATAACTTATCATGTCATTTGAAACTCCAGTGCCAAGATTTTATGAAAACATTTTAATGGTCCTTCCTTTCTCATTCATAACAGAAAACTATTTCAAAATCTTACAAAAATTATATTCATATAGGAAAATAATTTTCAAAATTTATCAACATGATAAAAGTTTCATTTTAGGATGAATCCATCATTTCATAACAAATACTCATAACTAGGAGACCAAAATAAAAATTATTTTTATGTTGATAAATATTTTATATTATACCATGGAATTTATTTGGAGGATAATTATAATAATAATGATGATGATATTGATAATGATAAAATAATACAATTATATTTTCATTAAAATTAATAATTTTTTGTTAAAAAATACTCAATTTATACACTATTTTTATAAAGAAATTATAATTATGGGATTTGAAAATATTACATTTTTACTAATAAAAATCTCATAAAAGAAAAATTGAAAATATAAACATAAAAGAAAAATATAATGTCTTCCCTTACAGAATTATAAATTCAAATTGAATCATGATATTACTAAGTTTAAAATAAATACACATCCCTAACCTCTTATTTAATGAACAAATAAAACAAGTTATAATATTCTATTTTCTATCCTAAGACCTTCTATCTCTCTCTCTCTTCTGATCCTCATCCTGATGTGAAAACCAGTTTGTAAATAATATATAAATGTCCAAAAATGTATTTTACAGCCATTTTTATCACAACTCAGATATAATGAAGGATAATATAATTATTATATTAATAAGATTTATATGAAGATAAAAATAAATCGTGATTCAAAATACAAATTTGGGTGAAATTATTGTCAATTAAGAATTTATTTTTATATTACAAATATTCCAATATGATTGATTTTAATGAGGAATATTAGGAAGAACAAATTAAACTAGTTATAGATTGTATTTTTTTATATGTTGATTCACTAGATGTTTCATAAAGAAGTTTTGGATTACCATTAATTGTAAAATTGATAAAGGAAAACAATCAACTATAAGGAAAAAATGCAATAAAACCACATCAATACTCAAATCAAACCATAATATTATACTAGGTAAAGAATGAACATATAGTAGAAGATAAAGAAAAATGATAGACAAAATGATACGAAAAGAAATATGCATCATTCTAACCAACTTTGTAGAAAGCAATAAAAAATAATTTTTTGATTTAAAGATAATTATTAAGATAAACACTATGCAAAACAGGTTGAAGAAAAACCATTTTGATTAAAAATATGGTATTAATAAACAAAAATAATAATCCGAGATATCAAATCTCATAAGGAAGCAGATAAATAAACCTACATATGATATACATAAAAATGATTGTAGGTGGATGAGGGTGAATAACAACCCTATTATTTTCCATTGTCGAAGCCCTTCGACATCACTGGATCCACCTTCACTAGCGGTTGATCTCTACACAGAGCTCGAAAACTTCTACCAAAGTCAGTTCCATCCCAAAACCCTTATACCCTTCATAAATCTCCCTAAAGAAGAACCACTTTCTAACTTTAAGCATTGACCCTCTACTTAGGATCCCATGATAACATGCCCACGATCCCCTATTCATATTTTAGTTGAATTTCTCCCATCATTATCTCACATTTAATTTCATCAAGTTCTATGTTTATTTGTAACATTTGATAATACATTTTTAATAAAAATTTGAAATTATGTTTTATTAATAACATAATTATCAAAAATATATTTTAAGAAATAATCAACCAGGTTTTTATAAAAGAAATTAATAATACTAATATCTTAATTTTTTATTAACAATTTATTTATAATAACCATATTAATTATAAAATAATAATTATAATTTAAAAATACCCCTTTATTATTCATTTTTACAATTTTTAAAATGACAATGACAATTAATTCTAATATTTTTTTAAGAATTATATATTCATAATTTTGTTAATTAATAATATATTATATTACCACTAAATTTATAGAATTAATTTATAAAATTTTTTACATTTGTTAATATATATAATTAATTTAACTAAAATAATAATAATTTAATTTATGAAAAACAATTAATTATATTAAAAAATTTGATAAAATGATCTAATTAAAATAAATTATTTTTAATAAAATTTAATTTAAGATATTCTTTTTAATGTTTTGATTTATTTATTTAAATTATTATTTAATATTAATTTTCAATTTTCATTCAATAATAATAATATTAATGTTATTAAATTTAAATTTAAATCAATATATGAAGTAACTATTATACTAAGACTCTACATATTACATCCCCCACATAAAATAATTTTTTCATCGAATTTCATTTATCAAACAAAAGAAAATTTATAATTACTATCTTCAAAAATATGATGACTTGACTTCTATATTTTTGGGTGAACATAATTAACTAAAAGTTCAAAATGAAAATTATATATTAATAATTTTTCCTCTAAAGGAGACACTTAATCTCCATATTTTTTTATATAGCTGGTCTAATACAAAATCTAAATCCATGAACCCGCACTTCTAGATTCACTAATAAAAATTCTATGAAATTATTTTTAAAGAAACTGAAAAATACATAGAACATTTTATATTTGAGGTCTTTTTCAAGTCTAGGTTTTGGAGAATTTGAAAATAATATACAATTAATCAAAGTTTTACAAAAAAATAACCATAATGATTCATGTGTTCATACTTCATAAGAGAAGCCTCCCATCATAGAACGTCTAATTTACCCGTGAATAAAACTTTAAAAAATTAGATAAGAATTAAATTTCCATGTTGGGGGTTTTAAATACATTTGAATATAATTATATATGGATAATATGAATATAATTTTATAAAATAAAATATCTGAAAAAATAAATACATAAAATATAAATATCTAAATCAAAATCCATTAATAGTATTTTAAACATTGAAAACTGTTTAATTTTAAAAAATAAATACTTCTTCAAAAATAGAATTTGGATTTATCATTTTAAATACCTTTAAAAATAAATAAACATTTTTTGGATTAATATTGGAACTCTGAAGACCCAATGAAAAAACATGTGGCCACAAATTGTTTCATGTGTTGGAAAATTTCCCTTTGAGGCCATGGGATTGCTACCCATACATTATCATATCATTCGATACACAAACACCAAAATTTTATTAAATTTTTTTGAGGGTTTTTCTAATATAATTTATAAACGAAACATATTTTAAAATATTACATACATTATTTTCATATATTAAAAAAATAAAGTTCTCATAATAATAAAATCTCATTTTTAGTAGAAACAACTCTTTTCAGAAAAATATTCATAACCAATAGACAGAAATAAATAATCATTGAAATTAAAAAAATTATAAATTATAAATGATGAATTTCAAAAACATAATATATGGTCATACATATATGAATGATATCACCTAAAATGAAATACTATCATTCCTTATTATAATTATTATCATAGTCCTTATAATAAAATAAATTGATATCTTAAAATATTAGATAAAAAATAAAAAAACACATTTTTTTGTTATATAAAAAATATTATATCTTGGAATTGAATAGTGGATAAAAATATAAAATGATGTTGATGATGATAATAATGATGAAATTAAATGATTATATTTTTTAAAAATTAATATTTATTTTTTAAAATAAACCATAAATTTATACAATATTAATATTCCAACATTATAATTAGGCAATTAGAAAAATTAACATTTTTTACATACTAAAAAAAATATCTTTTTGAAAAATAGAAAAAAATAAAAAAAATGAAAATATTGTGACTTCCATTAAATATGTGTAAATAAAATTTTAAAAATTTGATATGTTTAAAGTAAATACACATTCCATACAAATTATTTGGTAGTGGTGGTAATCATGTGATATTCTTTTATTTTCTATCATTGAACCCAGTCTCTCTATTCACATCCACAACTTGAACTAAAAACCGGTTTTTAAATCATATATACATGTCCATACATGGGTTTTATATCCATTTTCACCACTATTTGGATATAGTTATTAACGATATATATATATATATATATATATTATTAATTGGATATGTATGAATAAAATAATACATTGTGATTCAAAATAATGATTCGAGTGAAATGGTTTTCAAGAAAGAATTTATTTACATATTTCAATGATGCTTACAAGTTTAATTTTAAGAAGGAACACGGTTATGGATAAATTGTAATTTATATAGATTGTAAATTTTTATTAGATTATTTTGGTTTATGGGTGAGTAAGATTATTTGGATTACAAGAAAATATACAACTATAGTATGTGAAGATTTAATTACAAGAAAAAATGATATAAATCCAAATCAATACTCAAATCAGTCAAAAAAATAGTTTAATGATGAACAGATAGCCAGAAATGAAGAAAAGTGATAGCAAAAATTATAAGGAAGAAAAATCCATATCATTCCTACTATCATCATTCAAAAACATACACAAATTATTTTCAAATTTAAAAATAATTATTAAAATCTCCACCATGCGAAATGGGTTGAATAAAATAAAGGGCGCCGATAATTACGATATTATTAAACCAAAAAATTGATCAATGAAAGAGTATCTAAATAATAATCAAATAAACATACACCTACCTTAGAAATACATCAAAATTATTAGAGGATGATGAAAATGAATAATTCCTCATAACTTTTATATGGTCTGACCCCTTTGGCATCGCTTGGTCCAACCTCACCAGCAGTCGATCTCACCACTAATCTCAACCCATTCTGTCATGGATGGATTTATAAGAGAACCACTATACTCAGCTCGAATGACCATAAATAAGAACCCCTATTTTACTATCATCCTCAACTAAATTATTTGGATCTCATGAAACAGTCCCTCAATCTATATTTTTTATCTCGGTCGAGACCCTTCCCCTTCAATGTCACCTTTTATACCTTTTTATTATTTTTTATTTTTTATCATTACATCGTAATTTTTTTATTAAATATATGAAATTTAGTTTTCATAATAATATTATTATCACAATTATATTTATAAAAATAGTTTATAAAACATTTTTTATAAAAGAAATTAAAAATATAAAAATCATAATTTCATATTTTTTATATATCTACAAAAACCATGATAAATTTAATATAAAATTTATATTTTCAAAATAACCATTTATTATTCATGTATGTGATGTTAAAAATAATTATAATAGTAATAATAATTATAAAATTTTGTAAAAAATTATATTTTCATTATTTCATTAATTAATAATAAATTATATTGCCTTTAAATTCATAAAATAAAGTTATCCAAATTTATACATTTATAATTATAAATAATTTTTTTATATTAATTAATATTTCTATAAATTATTCATTAAGAAAATAATAATTTAATTTATGAATATCAAAATCATTATTTTAATAGAAAATATATAGATAACTAATGGAAATAGATTATTTGTTAATATAGATTCATTTGATAGGGTCATTTTAATTGCTTAATTTTTTTTATTCAAATTATTATTTAATATTCATTTAAACAAATCATTAATATTATTATTTCTAATATTTAAATAATTATTAAATCATGATACTAATTAATTTTAATCTTTACACTCATGATGTTACATCTTTGGTGAGTGGTTTTTTTCTAGAAGGACCAAGAGATCCTATAATATATCATTACACAGTGGGAGCTCAATTTTACTTAAAGAAGCTGGGTGGAGTTCCTATAAATGATTGACATTGAGTTTTCATATCAATCTTGTAAAAGTAACATCATTGAATTTTCTATTAGCTTAAAAATGAAGGTAGCATTGGAGACTGGTAAATAGGTTTTGATGGATACATGGAACTTGATGATATTATTGGCCAATTGGAAGATACATATTTCTTGAGGAGAAAAGACTGATGACATGTCCAGCATTCACAGTCACATATTCGGTGGTAGACTGGGTGAAGGCTGGTTAGTAATTTCACCTAGAGGTTATTGTGATTCAGGAATAGCTAGTAGGTGGTGACCTGATACCCGAGTCATTATTGGGGGGTGTTGATATGATCCTATTATATGGGATATTTATAGTACATTCTTAAATCACGGAATATCTATTGATAGAATTCAAATCCTTTGTGTGAGTTGTGCATAATGGAGTAACAAAAATGTACATGACAATAAGTTGTAGTGTTGTTGGATAAGGGTCAAGAGAGGTATTACTAGATACATTTTTTGATTCCTTTAATTCCATAGGATAATGGCTAACCATTTACTGCATAGTGGATTACTCTAAGAACTTCATTTTCTCATGTTTATGTTGTAAGAAGTAATGATTGGCCTTGTGATGGGGTTACCTAGGACCCTATAAACTCATGAAAGCATTTAGGATAATTTTAATTTGCTAAGGAATGTTTCTCATTTCTTACTAATCCATGATATTAACTAAGTAGATGAAAAGGGAATGTTCTATGTCTATTTTAACATACATGTTCATTGAGGTCCCTTGAGAAATATATCAAATAATTTTTAATATTTTACACCGCAATATTGGTAGATCTCATAAAATTCCTTAGGCTCTCAGCTATTGTTGATCACATAGTACCATTCTTATATGGATGGATAGTTGTAGTGGATAATTTTTTAATTAGAGGATATACTTAGAGCCTATGTTTTATACCTAAAAAGATATTGGTAAGATCACCTAGACTTGGTTTCATTTTTTGTACATTATAGTGATATTAATTTAATAAAAAAGATTCTTATGTATTTCGAACTTGTTTAATGTTTTTTCTAGTGTTTCTAATTTATTTCCATTAAGTTATAATGAAAGGACATATCAGGTAAAATATGGGATTCAAAATAGGTTATAAGAGATATTTGTAGGCTATGTGTAGTAGTCAGCATTGACTAGTTCTTTACATGAAGAAGAACCTCCAGAACAATAGAAGGCACATTGGATAGTGAGGGAATTTCACTAACCAACATGTCGGAGTATACATAATGTACATGCTTAAGAAATAATAGTTTGATAATCAATGGTGGATATTGAGTATCTCGTTACATCGAGGTGAAACATTAAAGGATAAATTAATTGTGATGAAAAATTCCTTTACTCATCTCTTAATGACTCCAATTGGCCCTAAGAAACCCTGTAATCCTTGGAGTATTTAAAAGGATGACCAATAAGGCTTGTATCTTTTTAAAATTTTCATAAAAATCAAATAAAATACCATTTGATCCCCAACATCTTAACAATATTTCATAAAATTTATAATTCCATCCTTTTTCATCCTTTTCTAATTAATATTATGTGAACCTTCTCCATGTAAATTTTTAGCATTAATATGTACCATCAAAATCCATTATCTTTAACTAAAATAATCAACCAACATTGTTGGTTCTTTATTATATATTTTTCTCACATATACTTTTTATCTTTCTTCTTCTTGAGACTTTATTATTTATTATATAACCCAATGGTTATTTATTTTAACTTTTCCATAATTACTCTTTTCATCATTATGTCATTTATCTAGAGTTAAAACATATTTCTAATGGGTTTTACAAAAAGATAAATCATATCTTTTCTCCCTCCTTCTCATCATTGGTTTCTTGTTTCACTATTCAAATGAAATGGATTCTTCTGTTCAAGTTTCCTATTAAAACCAAATCCCCTTCATTTTTTTATTTCTCCATTTAAAATAAATGGAATTCAATAGTCAAATATTTATATACAAATTGTAGGGTTATATTAATTATCAAGACTTATTGACTCGACGGGTTGTAAGGGAACTGTTGTGTGATTTTTTTGATCTACATTATAAAACATTGTTCTCTTTTACTGCACGTTTTAAATTTTATCATTTCCTTTTATTAATTTCATTATTTAAAATTTCACAACACTTTATATTGATTATATCATTTTATTATTAAATATAACCACATCTTTTATTGAAATTGTGTATCTTTATAATTTAATGTTTTAAAAGGTAATTTCTAACACCCTAAGATTTTTTGAAATATATTTTTTCAAATAAAAATAATATTTTTTATATTTTTTGTTACAAAATATACTGATATTATCTTGTGTTGTATGAAACACTATGTTTAAATGAAACATGACATATTATTAAAATATTATATTTTATAGTTATCACCAAATCATTGAAAAATGGGACTTAATTGGTTTAACTAAATTATGAAAATATATGGTTTACACAAACATATATAATGAATTATTTGGTGACCCATTAATTCTAAATGAAAATAAAATTAACTTCAAAATAAAATAAATCTTTTCTTTGGGAAAAGTATTTTTAAACATCTAGAATAATTTTAGAGAAAAAAATTGAAAAAAAAAATTGGTGAAATATATTAATAATATATATATATATATATATATATATATATTATTCAATTAAATTTTTATCATTTATCTTATGTGTTTTATATAAATGAGAAACAATAAACCCTATTTTACATTTAAAATGTATTTTTCTAAAAAATAGTTTTGCCATTTTTATTTAAGAATTTTAAAAATATTTTTTTTAATTTTAGAAAATGTTTGTTAAAAAGTAATTTTCATCTTTAATATTATGATTAGAAAATTGTCGTAGTGTTAATTTTTGATCATTTTTTTAATATTAATTATTTTTTAATGGTGAAAAAATATAAATTATTTATTGAAATATTCATTTTTGGTTAAATCATTTATAAATTTAAATAACATTTAAAAAAAAATAAAGTAAAATTGGTTCAATCATATATATTTATATATATATTAATCCAATTTTGGTAATTTTAGTAATTTTCATATTTATTTTTTTGTAATAAAAATCATGTAAACTTTAGAACATTATTTCTTTGAAAACCCTATATCTCATCACGTCTCCAGAATTAGTTTCAAATTAAATTTTCAAATTATGTGAATTTAGCTTATAAAAATTTGATAAATATTAATAAAATTCATAATTTATAATATCTAATAAGTTAAACATAATTTTTGACCAAAATGGTTATTCAAAATAGAAAAAAGTAATAATATTGGATAAGATAAAAATGGGTTTTTAGGGGTTATGCTAAAAATATATGAGTAAAAATGACGTGAAATTTTTTAAATTATATTTGATGGGTATATATTAATCCCATAATGTCTATTTTTCAATAAAACTATATCTTGGATCATTTATACCATATAAAAAAATTGGTAAAATATTTTCTTTTCAAAAACATTTCAAGTATGTCACTCCCTACACTTATAAATTTCCACCCCATCTCCTCACTCCCTCACACAAGAAAACCCTTTTGGATCAGCCAATCCTTACCAAAAATAACTCTGCATATTATAACATATCATCCTATAAGACTTAATTTGGGAATAAATACATCCTTGGATGGGTTTTTTTCATTCTTAAGGAGTATACTCGAAGAATAGTGAACATTATACAATGACCTTTTTCATTTTGTTCCTTCATTCACCTCATTAAATTCTTATTAAACAGTGCTATAATAATAATAATTTTATATGACATATACTAAGTAGTATTTATTTTAGCTTCATGAACATAATAATTATCTAATTAAATCAAATGGTCTTTGAAATCATCATCCGTTTCTACAGCATATTATAGCCTCACGAACTGTTGTCACTCATTGTTTCCATTACTAAAAATCATAGTTGGGTATGATGAGGGAAATAATATATATTTATATAAGATATATAAAACATAATTACTCCTATTGATTCATTATATCATATATAAATTTTCAAAATTCCATTCATTATAGGATATAATAATGTCGTTTGTCCGTATAGCGGACTACCGCCTCACAAACCGATTTGTTTCATTTTCACTAAAGATTTACATATAAAATAATTAGGAAAAAATTAGTTCATATATGTGACATAAATCACATAATTATTATAATAATTTAATATTTATTATTATAAAATTTAGATATGTCATTTTATTTCTATCCTTTTAAATCACTAAATAATGATAAAATTTTTTATTTACGTTTAGAGCACCACTTTCTTGAAGCGATGTGACTCTCTCTCTTTTCATAAACATGCAACATTGATTGAACGTAAAATTATATTTAATGAAATAATATTTATTTATGATATTTTTATATTTATGTAATGATAAAATATTACTCACCACATTTCCATATTTATCATTTAAGAATGGATAATTTACTCATACGTATGTATGACATATCATGTCAATGAAAATACCATACATAAATTCTCAAAACTATATTTCATGAATGGTTTTAGAAGTATAATTGATTTATAAATAATATAATTATATCATGATTAATATTTTTTATATTATGTATCCATGACCAAAGTAATAATACCAAAAATATCAAAATAAAACATATACGAAATACATGTGTTTTATTACCCAAAACATGATTTAATCAGGAAATTTTTAGTTAATATGTAATAAATGGGTATAAGTAAATAATATACAGAATTATATATAAATATTTATTGTTATAAAATATATTTATAACAAACTTATATTTATTTTAAAGGTATTTCTAATGTGTATGAAGGATTTAGAGACTTACGATAAGGGATTTCTAGTATTACTTTTATTTGTAAGAGATAGATGAACATTCACCACTATTTTCATTTATTTTTTATAAATACTACACCTTTGACATGATAAATCTTGAACCTCTTTGTTTTCATGATATTTAATGTTTCCTTTGTTGTAATTAATTATTTTTTCTTATGATTCAAAAAATTTCTTATGTTGTAGGGTATTTCTTTCTCACAATTTTATTTAGTGGTAAACATACCATATTCAGAAAATATTTCATTTATATGGTGCATATAATGGACATAAATTTATTTAATGATTGTATTCATAAATTTTATTAGAATATAAAAAAGTTTTTTTAAGATCTATCTTTCATGTGGGTTACGGTTCAAAAGGTAACAAAACTGCAATGGATTTTTTCCTCAATTTTACTTCTTTGAGACATATGATGTCTTTTTCACCTATTTTATTTTATGAGGTTTATATACATCCTAATTTACATTTAATATTATAAATTTATTTATTCTCACTATATTATATTTTTCAATTAAAGTTATTTTTTCATATGGATTAAGATTCAATGTTACCAAAGTGATAAGTGTTTTATGATAAAACATCATCTTTTATTGAGATTGTTTCTGATATATTTTAAATGATGAATTATTATGATCAGTCTATCAAAAAACATTGTAAATTTATTCTCTTATATTTATAAAAAAATATTACCCTAATTTTCATATATTTATGTACTCAATAGTTTAAAATAACTTTTTAATCAATATTTATTTTATTTCTCTCTTCCACCAAAACCCTTTTTTCATAAAAAAAGATGTTTTACAATAACAAATTTGAAAAATATTTATAAATATATTAAAATGATTTAATAAAATAAATTTATAACCATTTATTACTTTTTAAAATTTGTTTTAAAGGAATCTCCATGTAATTTTTAAAATAATTCATTTTGGAATTTACTGAAAATGTGAAAGGAATATTTGTTTTAACGTGTATGATATAAACAAAATTTCCCAATTTCATGACAATTATATTTCATGAAGAGTAATTTATTTATTTTAAAGTTTATTTTTATGTAAAAATATTTTCATAATAGTTTACATTTTAAATTTTTTTTCTCAAATATGAAAGGATACGTTTATCAAGAAAAGTTTTAAATTGTTTTTCTAGAATCCTATATAATTCTTCAAGTTTATTTTAATTGAAAATGATTTCTAATGTATATTATAAATTTTAACTTTAAAAATTCATTTCCAAATATTATTTAATTTCATCATTAATCATTTAAAGTTTTTTTTCATTTAAAATTATTCACCAAATAAGATGATATCATTTTTTGTTACTTATGCTTTACTGGGGATATGATCCATGGATACTATTCTTATTATTTCATTGAAGGGTTTATTTTAATGATAGTGTGATGTTTATGAAAACCATTTCCCTCTCCATAGGTTATTCCATGATTATAATATTATGAAACCCTCTACTTTTCACATGTTATTATATTCTAAAATGATTTAATTATTGTGAAACTTTTCTATTTTCCTTGGGTTATGATAACGTAGAATGATTACGAGGCCCATTTAATTTCATGGGTTACAATATGATGAATAATCTATGATCTAGTAAAACACATAAAAATGTTTTTCATTATGTCACTGGTGGGAATAATATATCCCTCCAATACATTGGGTAAATATATATATTTCATGAAATAGAAAGGATTGGAATGGGGAGTGAACCTAGTTTATTATAAGACATTTTCGGATATAATGGTATTGAGAGTCAACCATGACTACTATAATGGTTTGTGGAGTGAAACCATTCAACTATTATTAACTTGGTTGAGATCCTTGACCACTATTGATATTATTTTCTATTTGTATGAGTATGAAAAAATTCCATGTTTTATGTCAATGTTATACTATCATGAAACATGTTCCTTGATTTAATATTTTATTAATATCTTATTAACTGCCTTTCTTTATATGATGTCTTACTATTATAATCATTTATATTCTGGGTATGGATTTCAAATTTCATGCCCATTTTATTATACCCATATGTGCATGTAATTCTTATGTGTTGAATCTCAATATCTACTTCGAAATGTTAAAGCGCTTCATTTCATGTTCAAGTTAGTTTGGAATCTTTAACTTCGACTCTATATGGTGATGTGGATCCTCCTATTCTAACCATGGTTAAGGATTGGTCTTCTCCCATATCTGTTTCACATGTGTTTGGTTCGGAGGAATTTAATTCTCCTTCAATGGTATATCAAGTCTATGTGGGTTTCTTTCAGAATTCTATTTACCATGACTCTCATAATGGTAGTGTGTGTACCACATCATATTCTATGCTAAATGAAATGAATTATTTCTCTATTTCTTTTTCAATCCATGATTCACCTTGGGACAAATCTAATATCCCCCCTTTAAATGATTCTAATTCATATATATAACACCCAGGGTATTGGATCTTGAGTTAAAACTAACATTATAGTTCACAAAAAGAGTCATTATAAGGTTTTGGTTATTGCTATTCTTGATCAAAAACATAATCTAGGTAAGATTCAATTCATTTAATAGGGAATTGGTTTTCCTAGTACCATGCATGGTGACTCAGCAAACGAATATATTTTTATTTTTTGGGATTCATATTCTCAGGTGGAGAAACTTGGGGTTTCTAATCAGCACGTTTTCAAAAGGATTATATCAGGTATACAATCGTACTTCTTCTCTTTGATGTATGGTAGTTAGGACGAAATCAATAGGGAATATTTGTGGTCATACCAATGTTACTATAATACAGGGAATGAAACATGGGTTTTAGGGGGGAATTTTAATGCAGTTATAAACTCAACTGATAAAAAGGGTGGTTGTAGTGGTTCGTGGATGATAAGGTCTGACTTTGTTTATTTTGAGTCTAAAAATAGTTTTCTGGACCCAGTGTATTTGGAAATCAAATTTACATGGTGGAATAATTAGGTAGGGTTACTAATGCACCTTTTGTCAGCTTCATAGGTGCATGTATAATCATCAAGGGGTCTCCTCTTATCCAAGAATGAAGGTTAGAACCCTATTTAGATATTTTTATGATCATTAATTAATTTTAACGCATCATGAGCTTGGAGATAATGATCATAAGATCTTATTTTTCTCATAGAGATGGATGTTAGATCCCTCTTTGAATAATTTAATCTGTATGACTTGGAGAAAATCCATTCAAGAGTCATTATGGGTGGGCATTCATAAAAATTTGATTTGATTCAATGGAGATCTTATTTCTTGGAATGAAAGTAGGAAATATTCATCAGGGGACATGGAATTTGTGAACTTGAATACTGAGAATACATTTATAAAACATGAAGAATATTGGTATGAGGGAACATATACTGATCTCTTAAAGAAAGAACAAAAGATTATCATACATGATTATCGGGGAAGAAAGGGTGGATTTTGAATGATCTAACGAAATATGGATCAAATAATGTGATCGGAATAATAGTTCCATACATACCTTTATCATAATTAAAAAGAGACCATTTACCCCTGAATCATCAAATATGGGACAGAACATTCATTAATGATTTTAATGTAGTGGGTTTTATGGTTTATTTCCATTTTAAAGTCTTCCTTATTGATATTAACCCCTTTATGCACAATGGTTATCTGAGTGGAGACTCTTTTAATTTTTATGATATCTCCATGACGTTATTTCAGTCAATGAACTGATCTACTGGTATCATTTTAGATATAAAGGCGGTGTGGGAGGTGGTCAAGTCCCTCAATCCTGAGAGGGCCCTACGACCAGATGGTTTTCATGGTATATTTTATATAGCATCTTAAAATATAATTAAAATGCATTTTTGTTGTAATTTTTTAATATTTTTGTATTGGGGTTGTTTTCCATGGGTATATCTCTCTAAAACAATTCTTCTTGTCACAAATTCCAAGGATCCCTCATCTATCAGCTAGTTTAGGCCCATAATAATGTGAAACATTATATACAAAAGTTGGGCTGCATTATTAATGGAATGTTTTATCCTCACCTATACAACTTTATATCAAAGGAACAACATGGTTTTGTTCATGGAAGGTCCATTTAGAGTGCCATAGGTCTGGAACAAGAGATTAATGCAGATTTTAATGTCAAATATATGGGATCAAACATTTCACATAACGTTTACATGGAAAAAAGTTATGATATATGACAATATAGATTTATTATCAAGGGGATTTCCAAGATGGCATTTTATGATATGGTGATTGACATTTTCTTACGATGTTATAGATCCACCTGGTTTTCTATTTTTATTATGGGGAAATTTTTTGGCTTTTTTAAAGCATTCCAGGGATTATAGAAGGTGTATCTATCTTATCCTACCATATTCATTCAAGATAATGATTCCCTCAGTAGATACATCATGAGGTGCATTGGTGATGGTTCTGTCATACCCTATCATTGTAGACATTGAACCTATGGTATCCCCAAATTTAGTTTTTTGCAGATGACATATTGATTTTTTTCAATGGAAATAGAATGTCTTTCCGAAACCTCATTAGGGTACTATAGGATTATAATAAATGTAGTGGGTAGGTTATCAACAATCATAAAAGTGAGGTTTTCATCTCAAGTTTCTATTCAGAAAGGAGAAGTAGGAGGATAGTGAATTATCATTGCTTCTCAAGGATTCACTTCCCTTTGGTCCACCTTTGTGTCCGAATATCTGCAATCCTTGACTGTATACACAATTTTGAAAGAATTAAAGATAAATTTTCTATTTAGATAAAAAATTGGAAGAATTGATTTCTCTCTTGGGTGGGGTGATTACCCGGATTAATTGGGTCTTATCTTCTATCACTAAGAACATTTTTTCCTACATGTGTGTTGCCAAGAGAATTTGTTTTTATGTTTTATTCAGATGAAAATGATGATGGGTGGTGAAATTGTGACTCATGTGGAAAGGTATTCCAAAGAGACACCGTCTTTGGGTATGAACGTGAGGAATGTGGAGGAGGTTATTCACTTCTTCCAAGCTAGATTATTGTAAGATGTTCTTGAACGATGCTGCATGTAGGGAAATTTCATTTCTCAGGAGTATAAATTAATATTAAACCCTTCAAGTTACATGGTGGAGGAATTATGGAAAATGATTTAGGGAACACTAGAGAGCATTATCATTATTGACGTTGGATTTTTGGACAAGGAAATCATAGCTTCTAGAGTCATAATTTGGCATGTTCGACTCTAGGGTTCCTCGGGTTCCCCCTCCTATTATTTATTTCCCAGAGGCTGCTAAGTATCCTTATTTTCTTCAAGATGTTCTGGATCCACTATAGAGGATCTAGGTTTATAATATCATTTTGAACAATTAGGAGGAAAATTGGTTTTCAAACTCTCTTTTATTGGTATTTTCAGTAATAAATCACACCATATTCTATACTGTGATTCAGTTTGTATGGATGAATGTGGGTTTCACTATTGTTGATAAATAACTTCTAAATTTTTCTTCCATGTATTTTGTATCTGGAATCACGTTATCTCCACTACTAAGGAAATACATGAAAAGCGCATACAAATTACTTCAAGGTTCCCATGCCTCTCTCATCCAAGAGATAAATTGAATATTCAAATTTTCTTCAATCCTGAGAGGTAGGTCACCATATGGATGTGGATGGTATCATTATTCGAGTACCAACGAGATGTTGTAAAATTTTATGATTTCCTCCACATCTGTTTTGGCGGTGTCGGTACAATCAATCTTGAGAAAAGTGAGAGAGTGATGTTGTTGTAGGAGGGTTGTTGGACCATTTGAAATCCCTGGAGTAGGGATTTACATGAGGTTGTCTTGAGCTCAAATAAATCTCTATCAATTAGATCATGTTGTATATAGGCTGAAAGTTTATCCTCTTGATGATCGGGAAAAAAGACCATTCTCGCAGGTAATTATTCTCTTTCATATATTCCTCACCTCCCTCTAAGGGGCAATCTTTTCAAGATAAATCAGTAAAATGGACCCACCTCATGATGGTTTGAAATTAAACAAATATTTATCAAGAATAAATGGTTTGGAATATGTTGGTGGTGTGGGGTGTGATTATAGGGGTTCAGTGGTGGTCATGTTTTCCTCATACTATGGTTAGGAGGATTCTCTAGTGGAAGAAACCAGGGCCCTTCTTAATTTCATGGATATTTTTTTGAATGTAAATATATATGTGGATGTGGTATTGATAGACTCAATTTCTATCTACGACCATCTCAAAAAATACATAGCTAGCTCTTAGAGTATCAATTATATCATCTAAATTATTTACCATCTCACAGGAGACTATAAGTAGGTTATTCACACATGGAGAGAAGGTAATAAGGTAAAATGTTTTCTTTCATTGAGGTCTATTTTGAGTGGGTGTCTCAATTATTTACTAGAATATGATCCCTTCCTCCTAAATGTGTAATAATTTTTAGAGTTGATTATTTCTGTCCTCATTTCATTCATCCTCCTTGATGTCTTAATGTTTTATTTTCTCTTGTATTTAAATAAATAAAATTATAATTTTCAATCTATCTAAGTATCTGATCTCACCCTTTATTACTTTTCCTTTCCATATGTTATGAAGAGAGGTTTTAACTAGGGTGTTTTTGTGAAGATTTTTAAAGGGGATGATCTTTATGTGATATATTGAAGATATTTCACTAAATTAGAATATTTTTCACGTCGTATCTAAAGACACTAAACTAAAATCATCCTCAGGTTTTTGTTTTGGTAATGTATTAAATTTTAATCCATAGATATTTAATATATATATATATATATATGAAAAAATGTGGTCCCTATAGTTGGTATCAAAGGATAGGTTTATTAAAACATTAGATACTAGGATGATAAAACAATAGTTATATCCCTATGTTAAATTCATAGCATAACTCTAAGGATGTGTCAAATTACAGGAAAATTTAATAGAATTTTGTTGAAGGATATAGAGACTAGTTTCCAAAGAATGACATTCCTATCATTATACTATAATTTTATGAGGCTCTAGAATAGAGGTAGCTAGGGTTAATTTCTCCAAAAATACACATTTATCAAGACATTATTGTCACTTTGTGTATGACAACAGTCCGTACTACACACCTAGTGTGACACTCTCTAGGGATATTCATTACAAATTCACAAAATATATATTAACCATCATGATGGATTTTAATATATGATTATAATTTATGACCTAGGTTATTCATAAGGTTTCATGTATTTAAAATAAGGTTTCATGATTTAGACATCCTATGAATGATTTTTCAGGCTTCGTGGTCTTCCATTCTGATTAATGTTTCTGACACTATGTTTTTTGGTGTTAGTAAATGATGGGAACTATAAGTAGATAGGTTAATATTAAATATGATATAAAATTTTCTGATGAAAATTCAAATGGGATAATAACTTGAGTGAATGATATTTTGATTATCATTAATAAATTATCATGGAATGTGATTAAAATACTACACCTTAACCAACTCTCATAGTCACCAGAGAAGATAAAGATATAGTAAACATAGGTTTTAATTCCTATAGTACATGGAGTAAAGAATATTTGGATTCTTGTATGTATATAATGTGGGAATAATAACTCTAGGGGATATCTCAATGGGAGTAGAATTTGTGTTGGGTGTGGAAAAGGACAAAAATCATGTAACTACAAAGGAAAAATGAAATGTTTGATAAACATAATGGATGAGAATAATGGACTCCCTAAGGAATCATATACTATTGAATGTTGTAAATTTGGAAAAATTGGGAATTGTGAAAATAAATTTCCTAATGGGAATGCTCATAAACGTAATCAACAAAGTTATATGAGTAGTGGTTTTTATGTTGAAAATGAAAAGACTGTGAATGAAAAATAAATAGAAGCATGTATTATGTAATATGATGATGAATCCAGGTTATTTTATTAATGATGAGGTGGGGTGATTAAATAATTTATGTAATGAAATTCCATAACTATGTTATATGAATCATAAAATATACAGGGGTTTTAGTAGAAGTTTTACGTTAAATATCTCCAATAATATGATGAATGGTCATGATGACTCAGAAAATTTATTTAATGTAATAGAGATACATTATACAAAACACAGTATTAAATAAATATAACCCTTAATATCTTCTTGATGTTGAAAAAATAGTGTTTATTTTCAATAAAGTGGTGATTGATGTGTATAAAGTATAATGGATTGTACATATTACCTTGGAATTGATAAAGCAGTTTATCCTATCATTGATGGATTTTACGAGATTTATATATTAAATAAATATGTTGTATAATCTATTTTTTATAAAAAAAAATGAGATATAATGTATGTTTTCAATAATTTTTTATCCTAATTTTGGTAATTACAATGTTTCAAGAGTATAAATTATGTGGGTATTCACATATTTAGTATGTTACAATCAGGAGTCGCGTTATGATATATGGTGATTAATGTTATTTTTATATTTATAAATTTTGTTTAATTATATATAAATTTATAATTTTGGAAGGGTTATAAGGTTAACCATTTTTGGAATGGATTGATATTAATTTTGGATGATGTTTAAGAAATTAATGTATTACGTCACATTAGAAATATTTGTTCATAGTGGATTATTATAGTTAATATTTTTCTAAATATAGATAGAATTAAAGACTTATCCTCCCTTTATGGATCTTATTAAATGATTCAAAAAATACAACTTGTTCTCTTAAAGAAATATATAAAGAGCAAATTGATCAAGGCACAACCAAAGGATAAAATTATGCCTAAGAAATAAAAAGATATCAAGTATGTACATTATCATATGTTATCACTCTTAGTAGAAGAATAATATTCCAACATTGATAAAGGGGTATTAAAATAAAAAAATTCATGTTATAAAAAAATTTATTATACAAATGATGTCTTTCATGCCTCTTTGGTTTGTGTCTTTGTGGTTTTTACCGTTGTCTTGAACATGTTCTCTATCACTCTCCAATAGTATTTTCTATCAGTTTTCTATTCTATGTATATGTTTTCACTTCCCACCTATGTTATCCTACATGAAAACCAATTTATGGTTTATTTTAGTGGATCTTTATGTTTCCAAAATTCCCTTTCAAATGTAAATTTTAATATTCATTTTGTTAATGTGGTTTCTATGAAAAACAATTTCGCTTTTAAATCTTTGATAGTGGAGAAGAATTATGCGGCAGAAATTCAATTTATGGGAGTAGAATGTTACACCCATAGATTTTGGGAAATATTTTTTTTTCAAATAGGATCTAATATTTCTAAATTTTTATGTTACTCATAGTACTAATATTATCTTTAGTTATATAAAACACCAAGTTTAAAAAATGGGAAATATTATTAAAATATTATATTTGATAATTACCACCTAGCTGATAGAATAGTGGGTATGAATAGGGTCAAATAAATTAAGAAAATATATTATTTGAAAATTTATATTAGATTAATTAGATTTTTACCAATTTATTATAAATAAAAATAAAAAATTATTTCAAAACAAATGAAATATTTTGTTTTGAAAAACTATTTCTATACGTAGAAAATGTATGACCTCAATTAACTAAACAACCCAATTTTGGTGAGTTATTTTAATAAAATTTATATATTATATATTCAATTAAATTTTTAACATTCATCATTTGTTTTATATATACAGGAGATGGTAATGAATCAAATTTTATGCTTAAAATTTTTATTTTTTAATTAAACACATTACTCACCTTTTTTAATAATTACTTTAAAATTAAATTTTAGTGATTTTTTTAAAAATTATTTGAAAAAATTAAATTTCATTTTTCAAATCATCATTCAAAAATTACCTTAGTTTGAATATTTGATAATTTTTTGAAATGATAAATTTTTTATGAATAGTAAAAATATTGAATTTTAATTAAAAACTTCCTTTTATTTAAAATTAATATAAAGAAAAATTATATTCTAAATTGGTTTTAATGTAAATTTATTTCAATTATTTATCTATTAGTAAATTTAGGTTGTTGGTCAGAGTAGATTACTCAAGAGGGGGGGTGAATTGAGTATCTATAAAAATTTATGTTAAAAAGTTTACTCAAAAATCTTCCCCAATAAAAATGAATACAACCCAGTTAATCAAGTTAATACTATTATAATAGTTTCACTATTTGAATAAATTCTCAAAAGATTTATTAATTATCAGTAATATCAATGTGAGTTATTGATAAAACTTTTTAAACTATTCTAATGCGGCAATATAGTTATAAATTCTATCCAATACTAACTATCAAAGTAAAATCTAGTGTTTTTTGAAATATACAATAATGTATAGAAAAACTAAATTAAAAGACACAACAGATAAAACAAGTGGATCAATATTATGTCGGAACCAAATCCACTCAACTTAATGATCACCTTCCACTAAAAAATATATATTAATTAACTTGATCTACACCCTGGATTGGGGTAAACAATAGTTCACAGGATTGTCCAGGCCACACGACCTCTTACACTGTTCTTTGTGGGTAAAAACTACCAGGTCACACAAGGACCTCTTCCACACTTATACATGGGAGTAAACATATGTATAAATTGATGAGAGAAAGTATATCTTCTATCCTTCAATTTAGTATAGGATATAATGTGTGTTTTTAATACAAACACACACACACTGCTCAAAATCAAAAAACAGTACACAGCTGAGAAATATTGATGAGAAAGGTTTAGAAGTTCTCTGAATGTTATTGTATGCATATCTATACATGTAGTATGAAGTAGATTCAAGTATCGAGTCCTCTTGTGAAAAAACTAAGTATCGCAAATCTGGTACTCTGATTTCCAGTCTGATGGTGTATGTTGTCTAGATCATTTTCTTCTTGGAGGTGGTACTGTGAAGATGTATTTTGGTTCTGATCTACGGTAGTTCATAACTTAGGGACTAAGAATGATTTGTGTGTTCTTAAGTTGTATCTTGTTTCATGAATATGTTTAGTTTTCAAAAATAATCGCTCTTCTTTTTCTGTGTATTTTTGCAGCCCTACTTATCTTTATTTTAAATTGTAGGTGAACACATTGGAATCAACAGGATGCATGTATTCTACACCTCTTACCTCATACTATCAGCTGACATGTCTATAAAGAAACATTAATTATGTAAATTCATTTAAATGACTCAAATATGACCATTGGAAATTAAATATAAAATTAAAAAATAAATTAAAAAATGGTGCTAATGTTTGTCTTGAAACGGTATCACTTGGAAACGTTTTAACCAGAAAATAGTGTCTTCCTCTTTGAATTTGGGTTGTGATACAGTCATGATGCCAAAGTTTAATTGAGATCTTGAACCGTTATCATAGATGTGTTGTTAGGATCACGGTGTCTGGTCCTTTTCCAAACATTGAACGGTGTCTTCGTGATGGTAGTAAGGAATCAGTGTCACAGACTTCATTAGTTCTGAAACTGGTTACAGTTTTTAGGTCACGGTGTCTGGGTCACGTTGTCTGGAACAAGGTTTTTGGGACATGGTGTCTGGGTCATGGAGTCTAGGTCATGGTTTCTGGGTCACGGTGTCTAGTGCTTTTCTAGAAAAATAGAACAGGTGGTAGACTCATGGTTTCTCATACTTAAGAAGTAATATTCACAGAATGAATTAGAATTAATTATTCATAGAAGAAAGCATTATAGAATAAAATTAAATATTTTTTACAATAATAAAACATGACTTACAAGAATCAAGATCTTGTAACCATCTATTCATATGATTTGAGATAGATTAAATAGGATTTACAGGATTTGGTATCATTAAAACATGATTTAAAGATGAGGAGTCCAACAATATCCCCCTTTTTGATGGTCACAAATCATCTGAATTAGATTTATTTTCCTAGTGTGAATTATATTTCTATTCTTAGTGTGCTCTTTCCCCCCTTTGTGATTATCAAAAATATTAGAGGAAAAAAGAAAAAAAATGAAATTAAAGAAGAGAATAGACAACAACAATTCATATTGCATTAGATTGAATCATATGTGTCATTATATAAAGTAGGAAAAAGATCAAAACATCTCTATGAAGATATATTTTTCACTTTTCATTAACACTAGTTTTCTTATCTTTTCCATTGGTAGTATTATCAGAGGGATCCACAGGTGAAATGGTATATGTGAAAGAAGGGAGTGAGCCAACTATCAGAGAAGGAAGAGGGATACCTTCAAAAACAGAAGGTGACAAAGTAGGTTTGGTTGGAGACTGAAGAATGGTTTGGTCAAGGATAACAAGTCTGATTTGGCTCAAATCCTAAGAAATGGACATTGAGGAAGAGGTAAAATCAATGTATGAGGATGGAGTTAAACCGGGTCGTAAAGGTGTAGCAGCAGGAGCCACAATGGAATTTCCTTTATCAGGAAGATAAGGCTTCATTAACTGAATGAAATCAATAATGATCACACCACCATACCGCATTACCATCTCAAAATCATATTTTTTTCATGTAATTTTCCAATAGAGGATTAAAATCTTTCAGCTTTTGGACTTGAGTCTTGAAGGCTTGAGTAATAGGAGGATTTTTCAAATTCTCTATAAAATATTTGAAATTATTGGTCATATCATGCCTATAGAAAATCCTATTATAGTATAAATCAAATTTCTTAGTAATTTCTTCCAGATAAACATTTTCAATCTTTGAATGAATCCTCACTAAATCAAGTACTCTATCACTATTCTTGACAATCATAGATAAACATTCCTTGTCAAATCCACTGAACACTGATTGAAGTTCCTCCTTAAAAATAGTTCTGAGAAGATCACTATAAATGGGATGAGATGACTATCCAAAGGCATTATAGGCTGTAACTGCTAAAGTGATGGACTTGAGTTTATTGATAAATTTCTTGTAGACATCCCTTATACTCATCGCATAGTTTTTTGAGACCAAGAATGATATCATGAGTCTCAATGACTATCTGGATGATTCTCTCAGCTGTGTTTTCAAATATTGAAGTCAAGTTTTGTTGAATCAAATATTCAACTTTCTGTGGAATCAAACCACTAATATCCTCAACAAGATATGCAATAGGAGCTTGTCCTAATTTCAACACTTTATTCATATATTCACAAATAGATCAGAGATACTTCACCTCATCACTCAGCTTCCTGTTCTCAATTATAACCACCTGTATTTCATGAATAATTATTGGTTGAATTTTCCATATGATTTTCTCTTACCAAAAAGAAGAATCTCTTTCACTAAGATTTTTCACAGGAGAATTGTACATTCAGGATATTTACAAATCCATCTAATAAAGTAATCCAAAATATTTCAAATCACTTTTACTTATAGAAGTATAAGGTTCATGTGAAGGTTCAAGAATAGGAGTTGAGACAGTTCAGGTTCCTTAGTAAATATTACTTCTAAAGCAGAAACTAGTTTCAATTGAAACACATTAGAAAGGTTTAGTCCTTTAACCGAGTCCTCCTGGGAATTATTAACATCAATGTAGCTAGGGAATTTATACTAGGTATCCAATGTTCTTTTATCAATAGGATTATGAACTTCAACACCTTCTAGAATGGGGTGATACTCCCCCTCAACAGGTGCATCTCTTATAAGACCAAGAGATTCAGTTCCTTGATATGTTTCTAAAAATTCATCTCTAATAGCCTCACCCATTTATTTTCTAGCCATCTTAAAGGCTTGTTCCATTATTTCCTCAGTAGATAAAACAATTTCAGGAATAGTGTGTTCCTCTGAATGATCCTCAATATAATCCTCTTCTCCAATAGTATGTTCTTCCTCTACATTCCCTTTAGTAACAAAAGTTTATTTTACACTAACAATAGATTCATTTCTAGAAGCATGTTCTTATTCTAGATCAACACTTCTTTTAGTAATAGATGCTTCCTTCTGAACTATATTTTGTGGAACAGGTAGACCACTGTCTTCCTTATCCAAGAAAGTTCCTTCCAGGTTTAATATTTTCCTCTTCTTCTTCATCAAAATAATAAACAAATTCATCTAGTTCCAAACCAGGATCAGATATGTTCTTAGGTCTTGAAGGATGATCATAGGGATTAAATGTTTCATATAACCAATCATTATATTGCACCTAAGAATTTTTTCATGGATTCCAACTAATTTTTATTCTTTTCATTGTAACTGTTGAGATACGGAACCCATAGTCTTTCATGACTTCTTCATTTTGTCCAACCATTCCTTTAGCATACAACATTGCAAATATTAACATTGAATAAAACAAGGAGGTAGAGATTGAAGTTGTCTTAATCAAGTCACACATGTGAAGTATAATATACAAACATATATTAATCTTATGCCCATTTTTTATAAGATGTATTAAGTATACATCTTGATACTTGAGGGTATAGAAATCACCTTTCCTTAGACTAATCAGATTTTTGATAAACATAAATAGAAACCCTATTTCACCATCCAACTCAGCAGTAATTAATCTTCTCTTCTTCTTAATCCTAGTCAAACCTCTTAAGGATACTTCTATGAAAAAAACATTACTATGAGGAGGAGGAACTCTCTGGTAGTCCTCACGAATTTTTTAATGGGTTATCCATAGGCAGGAAACCCATAAACTAGATTAAAAGGTGCATCTTAGGACATTAATCCAGCTTCCTAAAAAAACCATATTTAGACTTGAATGAAAACTAGAAAAAATGATAAAACTAAGCAAAAGGTTTTGGATAAATCGGTCGTTTCTCTTTCGTGAACCAGTTCAATCATCCCTTCTCTTCTATTACTTTCAAAACTAAATATTTACTTGTTAGAAACTATTTTGGAAAATTTTAATTTTCTGGTACTATTATCCTATCTAGAAGATTTGGGTTCAAGGGTCCGTAGGGCACTACTTTCGGTGCACTTTTTTACTTTCTTATAAGATATGTGCTTCTCTAGAGTTGATGAATATGGGATATTTTTCTAGTCATTCAACAAGTGTTCGAGAGAGAGTGATGAAGGGATAAAATATGACTTTCTATTTGAAAGAGGGGGGTTTTGGCTTTGAGAGAATAGAGCTCGAGTGATGAAAAGCGTTAAAGATATTTTCTTTTTATCATTTAGGTATTAAAAGCATCATAAATTCAAAAGTGCAGGATAAAAACAATAATATAATCAACACAGTGATATGGGTAAAAAAATATAAATAAAACAAAAAGTGTCGTTACGGTGAGATAAAAATAGATTATCATGGTGAGAACGGAATAGATTGTCTCAGTGAGACCGGAATAGATTGTCACTATGTTATATTTACGGTGTGACTCTAAACTATGAGAATATATCATGTAAGATAGTAAGTACAAGGCAGTAGTTGAGAGACAGTAATTGTGAGACCGTAAACATGAAACAGTAGCTTCAAGACAGTAACCTATATAACTGTGATAATGAGATAGTAATATTACAATAGTGAGTCATGAAACCATAAATCATGAGACCATAAACTATGAAATAGTAAGCTGTGAGATAATAAATTTGAAACATTACACTTTTTAATTTATATTTATCATTCCTAATTCATGTATGATGTAATCTATCCTTTCATAATTTAATGTTTTGGTGAATATATCAACAATCTGACTTTCAGTTCCAATGAATTCCAAAGTGATATCACCTTTTTGATAATGGTCTATTAAAAAGTGATGTCTTACATCAATAAGTTTTTTCCTCGAGTGTGAAATAGGATTTTTTGAGATGTTAATAGCACTTGTATTGTCATAATTAATAGGTACATTCTTGAATTGATATCTACAATCTTGTAATGTGTGTTTTATGCACAAAATTTGTGCACAACATCTACCATCTGCTATGTGTTAATCTTCAGCAGTAGATAACATAATAGATTTTTGTTTCTTACTACACCATGATACTAGAGACTTGCCTAAAAGGTGACATGTTATAGAGGTTATTATTCTCTCTAACTTAGAACAAGCAAAATCATTATCAGAATAGATAACTAACTTAAATGATTTTCCTCTAGGATAGAACAGTCCTATATTGGGTGTATGTTTGAGGTATTTGAAAATTATTTTAGCAGTATTTAAATGAGATTATTTAGGATTTTCTGAAAACAAGCACACATTCATATACTTAACATAATATTACGTCAGCTAGCAGTTATGTATATTAAGCTTCCAATCATTCCTCTATAAGTGGTTTGATCAATATATTTTCCATCTTCATTAAGATCCAACTTACAAGTAGCACTCATTGAAGTATCACTATTATAAGTGAAATCTAATACAAAATGTTTTATAAGATCTTTACTATATTTACATTGATTTAAAATAATACCATTTTTATTTTCAATGACTTGAAATCCAAGAAAGAATTTTAGTTCACCCATTAAAGTCACTTCAAATTCATATTACATCATTTTATAAAACGCAATACATAAAGAATTTTCTGAATATCCAAAAATAATATCATCTACATATATTTGAACTACCAGAACATCATTTCAAAAAAAAATTAATAAAAAGGATAGGATCATCTATACCTTTTGTAAATCCTTTAGATATAAGAAAAGTACTTAATCAATCATACTATGCTCTTGGAGCTTGACTTAAACCACAAAAATCTTTTGATAATTTAAAAACATGATTTTGAGAGTGAGGAATTGTCTAACCAGGGGGTTGTTATACAAAAAAATCATCATCTATATACTCATTTAAGAATGCACTCTTCACATCCATTAGATATAGTTTAAAATTCTGATGGGAAATATAATCAAGCGGGATTCTGTTGGATTCAAGTCTAGCTACTGGTACAGAGCTCTCCTCATAGTCAATTCCTTCTTCTTGACTATAGCCTTGTGCAACCAATCTAGACTTGTTTCTAACTATGTTACAATCTTCATATACCTTATTTATAAACACCAACTTAGTGCCTATGGTAAATATGTATTTTGTTCTGTCCATATGTTTCCAAACTTTGTTCCTTTCAAACTGATTAAGTTCTTCTTGTATAGCCATTACCCAAAATTCCTCATTGATAGCATCATTAATTTTTTTAGGTTCAATTTGTGACAAGACCACTTGATGTTCAACTTGGTTTCAAAGTGAAGCTCTAGTTTGAGCTCCTTTATATAAATCTCCTACAATATCATCTAAAGGATGGTTCTTAAAGATTTTAACAGCTCTAGAAAAATAGGGGCTAGAGATTTCTAGTTCTTTAATAGGTTCAGGTTCATTAATACTTGAATCTGGAAAATTTATAGAACTAGATGTTTTTACAGATTCCTTTATAGTATATTTGGAGGATTTATCTTTGATTTCAATATTTGACATATCATCCTCAAGATTATCTAGAGATATATTAGGCTCATGTAGATCAGTCTCATCAAACTTGACATGGACAGATTCCTCCACACATTTAGTTATTTTTTTAAACACTCTATAGGATTTACTATAGATTGAATTTCCTAGAAATATTCCTTCATCACTCTTCGATAAAAACATTTCAAGATTTTCCTTAGTATTAAGGATATATACATTACACACAAATACTTTTAAGTAGTTTACTTTGGGTTTTCTATTGTTCCACAATTCATATGGAGTTCATTTAAGAATTGGTCTAATAAATACTCTATTAATAATATGGCATGTTGTATTTATATATTAATCCCAAAAAGAACTTGGTAATTCATTTTCACTAAGCATGGTTCTAGCAATTTCATACAAGGTATCATTCCTTATTTCTTTAACTCCACTTTTTCGAGCTGTCCTAGGTGCAGATAAATTGTGATTATAACCATTTTGTGAGAAAATGGATTAAAACTCTTGATTTTAAAATTCATGGCCATGATCACTTCTTATGGATTTAATTATAAGTCCACTAAGGTTTTCTAAAATTTTAGCATATTGGTGAAGTGAGAGCAGGCATAACTTTTGTGAGCCAAAATGAAGGTCCAAGTATACCTAGAAAAGTCGTCTACAAGAACATAGACATTGTGATTACCATTTAAACTAGAAAATCTAGATGGTTTAAAAAAATATAGGTGAACCAACTTGAGAGGTTGAGAAGTTTAATCTTCTTTATTTGGTTTGAATGAGATTTTGTGTTTATTTCCCTATTGACAAGGATTACACACTTTATCATTTGGAAACTCTATTTTGGGAAGATCTTTCACTAAAATATTTATAGTTAGCTTTATAAGGGAGTGAATATTACAGTGTCCTATTCTTCTATGCCAAAACCAAGACACTTTGTGAAATACACTTAAACATGGTTCATTTTGAGAAACTGATGAGTTTATGTTAACAAAATACACATTTTTATTTCTTAATGCAGAAAATACTAATTCATTTTTATAATTAAAAACATTGAAAGAATAAATTTAAAATTTAACAAGAAATCCATCATCAAATAGATGTGAAATACTAAGAAGATTATATTTTAGTCCGTCAATAAAAAGGACTTTGGAAATTAAAACTAAGTTAGAGTTATAGATTTGACCAAGGCCAATTATTTTCCCTTTGTCATTGTCACCAAAAGTGACATGCCCACTGTCAATTTTTATTAGGTTCTTGAAGCATGAATTGTCTCCTATCATGTGTCTTGAAGACCCATTATCCACGTACCATAATCTTTTACAGGAGCTCTTCAAAAATATTTCCTATAATGTAGTCAAATAAAAATAGTCTTTGGAACCCATATTTTGTTGGGTCTAGTAAAATTAGTAACTATTTCTTTAGGAACCCACATCTTCCACATAGGTTTCCAATAAGCATTATGTAATGTATTTGAGAAATATACTCTATTTGTTATAGAAAAAACTTGAAACATTAGAGAGTGTATCGTAGTTTTAACTAACAAAATGTTTTCCTGAACTATGAGAAAAACTGTATGTTCTATATTCAGAAACAAAATTGGTATTTCTAAAATTTATTTTACCAGGTTGATTGCCAATACCAGTAGTGTATTTAGGGGAAATATATTTACCTAGAATTTGTACCATGTTATCATTACTATTAGTAAACCTTTCAAGATCCCTTTTTATTTTCTCATTATATATCTTCAATTCATTGTTTACTATGATTAATTGAACATTTTTCTCTCTTTATACATCAATTTCAGATTTAACAGTTCTGGTAAGGGCATATTGTTTTTTAATTACTTTTATTTATATTTTAGTTCATTACATGTCTCTTCAAGCATATTCCAATACTCAAACATTTATTCTTTAGACATGTTTCTACAATATCATTTATCTTCATAATAATAGGAATTTTTTACAGGAGATTCTACCGTTACCTCAAATTTGTTCGTCATGAAACACATATTTTCTTTATTAGCCTATTCATTATGTGATGTCTATGAGTCGATTAAATTTTCCTCAGAATCACTCCAAGTTGTTGTCATTTCCTTTTTATATATTCTATCTTTTTCCTCATATTTATTTTTATACATGTTCTTGGGAAATTCATCCTCTATATGTCCCTTTAGCTTACATTCATAACATACTATCTCATTAGGATTTTCATTTCTCTTACAATCCTTCTTCCAACTTCCCTTTTTATCATATCTTCCTTTCAAGTTAGGCTTTCTGAAAATTTTCTTCCTTATGTGAAATTTCATAAACCTTCTCGCTAATTTATCCATCTCCTCATCACTATCAGGTTATTATTGTTCACTTCTAGAAATATCTATAGAGACTTGTAGTTTCTCCTTTTCTTTGTGTTTATATGTGATGGTCTTGAATGCCACATATTTTATTTTGAGTTCATCCTCCTCTTCCTTGTTGACATCTAGATCTTATGGAAGCATCATTAGTTTCTGAATGAGTACTTTTACAGGTAATTTTATGATGTCACGTGACACACTAATAGAGATAGAGGTTCCTCTCCATCTATTAGGTAGGATTCTTAGAATCCTCATGATTTGTTATTTGGAACTAACTTATCTTTCTAAAGATATCATTGTGTTAATAATTTTGTTGAACCTAAGATTAATTTTATAAATAGGATCATCAGGATTCATTTTAAAGTTATCATATTTAATAGTATAAGTATTGAGTCTCATTTATTTCACACTATAAGTTTCCTCATGTGAGACAGACAAAGTATCCCAAATTTCATGGGAAGTTTTACATGATGATATTCTATTAAATTCCTCATATCCTAAAGAGTAATATAAAGAATTTAGGGATTTTTAATTGTTATTGAAATTAGTCTTGGTTTGGTCATCCTAAGTAATTATATCATTATAAGGAATCTTATACTCATCTATAATTGAAGACCAATTTCCAAAACCCATACTTTCTAAATGCATTTTCATTTTAATTTTCTATTGGTCATAATTAATTCTATTAATGAATGGTAGTCTGTTTGTTGCAGCACATTCGAGTCTTTTATCCATAAAAAATAAATACATTTAAAGAGATATAAATTTATAATTAATAGAAATTTATAGATCATTAATGTACAACGAAAATCATAGTTGAAATTCCTTAAAAATAGTGTCTTAATTAGAATAAATCCTTTAATAAAAAATGTTGGTCGGAGTAGATTACTCAAAATTTGGGTGAATTTTGTATCGATAAAAAATTCTATTAAAAAGTTTACTTAAAAAGATTCCCCAATAAAAATAAATATAGACTAGTTAATCATGATAATATTGTTATAATAGTTTGACTGTTCAAATAAATTCTCAGAAGATTGATTAATTCTCAGTAATATCAATGTGAGTTTTTAATACAACATTTGAAGATATTTTAATGAGGAAAAACAATTATAACTTCTATCCAAGACAACTATCAAATTAATATCTTGTGTTTTTTGAAACATATAATAAAGAAGAGAAAAACTGAATTAAAAGACCCAACAGATAAAACAAGTGGTTCAGTCTCAAGCAAAGACCTAATCCACTCCACTTTGTGATCACCTGACACCAGGAAGATTTTATTAATAAACTTGATCCATACCCTGGATCGGGGTAAATAATAGTGAAATAAAATATCTCGGTTAAACGACCACTTCCACTATTCTTTTTGGGTAAAATCTACCAGGTCACACAACGACCTCTTCCACTCTTATTTTTGGGAGTAAATAGATGTAAGAAGTGATGAGAGGAATGGTATATTGTATCATTTAGTTTAGTACATGAGACAATGTGTGTTTTTAATACAGACATGCACAAATTTCATGAAAGCAAAAAACAGTACACAACAGAGAAAATATGAAGATAAAGTGTTAGAAATGCTATGAGTGTTATTCTTTGTAGCTCTGGACTTCTAGAATGAAGCAGATGAATGTATCAAGTACTCTTGTGAAAAACAGAGTATCACAAGTCTGGTGCTCCCATTTTCAGTTTGATGGCGTTTGTTGTCTAGCTCGTGTTCTTCTTGGATGTGGTACTATGAAGATGTCTTTTTTTATCTCCTCTAGTCCAGCCTTTAGGAATCAATAATTCATCATGTGTTCTTCATTTGTATCTTGTTTAATGTATATGTTCATTTTTCAAAAATTCTCTTTCTTCTTGTTTTGTGTATTTTTACATCCCAACTTATCTTCTTTTTTAATTGTGGGTTCACATGATGGAACTAATAAGATTCATGTATTCTACACCCCATACCTCGTACTATCATGTGACATGTCTGTAATGAAACATTAATTATGTTAGTGCCTTTAAATGATTCAAATATAACCATTGGAAATTAAATTGAAAATGAAAAAATATATTAATGAAAGGTGTCGCAGTTTTCCTTGAAATGGTATCACTTGGAAATGGTGTCACCACAAAATGATGTCTTCTTCTTTGCCTTTGAACAGTGAGACAATCATGATGTAACAGTTGCATTGAGATTCGGAACTAGTAGCACAGATGTGATGTAGGATCATAGTGTCTGGTCCTTTTCCAATCATTGAACAGTTTTTCGGTGTTAGTAGAAAGGAACTGGTGTCATAGACTTTATGAGATCTGAAACTGGTTACTATTTTTGGGTCACGGTGTCTGGGTCACAGTGTCTGGGTCACTGTTCTTGGGTCGTGGTTTTTGGGTCACAATGTATGGGTCACTGTGTCTAGTACTTTTCTAGAAAACTAGAACTGATGGAAGACCTGTGGTTTCTTAGACATAAGAAGTAATATTCACATATTGAATTATACTTAATCATTCATATAATAAAGAATTATAGAATAAAATTAAATATAATTTATAATAATCAGACATTATTTACTGGAATCATGATCTTATAACCATATCTACATATGATTTGAGATAGATTAAACATGATTAATAGGATTTCTCATCATTAAGACATGATTAAAACATGAGGAGTCCAACATAGGTTGTTATAATCATTTTTATATTAAATTTTTATATAATATCCTTGAAAATGTTTTATCTTTTTTTCTTTGAAAACTCATTTTCTCATCACATCTATGTGGTTAAATTTCAAATAAAATTTCCCAATTAAGTGAATTGAATTTAGAAAATTGGGTTAAATATTTGGAATAATAAAAAATTATATTATCTAATAATTTCAATAGACTTGTTTTACCAATATCAATTATAAAAATAGTAAAAATTAATTATGGCGGATAAGGTAAAAAAGGGGTTACCTTAGGATTAAAATAAAAAGATATGGGTTAAAATGACAAGAACACTTTTCTAAAAAACCATTTTTGGATATATTTTGGACCTAAAAGTTTATATTCTCCATTATAATTCCTTTTTGAGCCATTTTACATGATAAAAACATTGTCACACATTTTTTCTTCCAATCTTTTCAAGTGTCCCACTCACATCACTTATAAATGGAAATCCTTATCCTCTATTCCTCACAATATAAAACCCTTTTTGATTGGAAAATACCAACCAAAATTATTTATAGAATTCCATTTTATAATCTCAAAAGACTTATTTAGTTTCATTAATCTATCATTGGTTAGATTTTGGGGAATTCTTAAAGAGGCTACCTAAATGAGAGGTAGCATTCATCAATTGACATTTTTATTTTATTATGTCCTCCACCACCATAAATAATTATTAAACCATTATGAAATAATACAATAATTATCTTACATAAAATCATATGTTTTTATTTTAAATTAATTACCTAAATACATCTCCACTTCCGTCAAATGGGTTAAAAATTCATCATTCTTCTTTACAACAGACTACCACCTCATGAACCGATGTTAGTAATATTTCTATTACCGGCCCCCATGACTGGGTATAATGATGGATATAAAGTTTATATATTATATTTATAACATAATTATACATATATAGTCTCTATATCATATATACCTTTTTTAATTTCAGTTCCTTAGGGGATATGATAACATCCTTTATGTGTGTGATAAAGTACAGTCACATGAAGCAATGTTGTTCCTTTTCACTAACGCTTCACATAGAAGATAATAAGAACGTAATTATCAAATATATGTGATATAAATGAAATAATTATGATATTAATTGCATATTTATCATTATGAAAATATAATATTTCATCTTATTTCTTATATATTCACTCACTAAAATATGATAATGTTTTTTTGTATGTGTGGAATATTGTCTTCAAGAGGTGATGTGGACCTCCCTTTCCTTAACGAAACCACATGGATCATGTAATAATATTTATTTAAATGATAATATTTTTTTAATTATTATTATAATTATTTACGGAAAATTTAATATATACCTCCTTTCAAAAAAATCATTAAAAATGGAAATTTGACCCATGCGTATGTCTGTCCTACCGTCTATATAATCTTAACGAACTTCATTTCTCAAACAAATCATTATATATTTCTATAAAAAGTATAATTTATATAAAACAATATTATAAATATGTCCTGATTTTTATTTTATAGATTATTTAACCGTGATAAATTTAAGTATAACTAAAAAAAATAAAATCATATAAAAAAACAAAGCAATTATTACCCGAAATGTGATTTGAACAACGAATTGTTAATAAATGGGTAATAAATTTTCACAAATATATCATATATAGTATGATATATATATATATATACATGGTTAACTAATATATTTAGAATAATAATATATTTATAATAAAGGAAGATCAAATGTGTATAAAGTAATTCAATACTTACGGTAAGGGACTTATAGTCACTCATTTATTTCTAAGAGACATATGAAAAATCAAATATTTTTTAATTTTTGTGTTGTATATACTACCCATTGGAAATTATATATCACGAATATCATTCAATTAATTATCTTTAACCTTTAATTTTATTTTATTATTTATGTGGGCATTCGATTCAAAATATTCCTTAATCTATAATATATTTCTCTCTCACATTTTAATTTTTTGAGACACATGCCATTTTCAAAACTATGTTTTATGTGGTGTATATATTATAATTTATTTTATTTTATTATTATTCACCTAAGAATTTTTTTATTTAAATATCCATTTTAGGATCATAATTTCTTGTTTTTATAACTCAAAACGTACCAAAGGATTAAGGGATTTCATTCTCAATATTACTTCTCTATGAAATATGTTTTATTATGAACCAATATTCTTTATTAAGGTCCATATATAGCCCAATTGACAAATATTATAATTAATTTATTTATTCTACTAATATTATATGATTAATTTAATATTATTATTTCATGGGGATTACGATTAAATGTTTCCAATGTGGAATGGGTTTTATGATATAACCTCATCTTTTATCAAGGTTTTTTGAGATTATGTTTCTAAGGATGAAATCAAATCATCCATCTCCCAGTAAAATAATGAATTTTTATATCCCCTAGTTATTTCATGAGAATACATTTTTCCCTTTATTTTCATATCATCATGTACTCAAGATTTCAAAATA
This sequence comes from Viscum album, assembly GCA_963277665.1. Taxonomy (NCBI): domain Eukaryota; kingdom Viridiplantae; phylum Streptophyta; class Magnoliopsida; order Santalales; family Viscaceae; genus Viscum; species Viscum album. Next base: position 315,357,841 of record OY728140.1, read on the forward strand.
CATCTTTTAAGAGAATTCTTCTTTATATCTCTCTTCAGTCCAAAAAACATTTTCTTAAAATAAAATTTTAACTAAAAAAAATTCATATATTTTTTAAACACTATTCAAATTACTGAGTAAAGTCATATTTACACATTTTTTTTACAAAAAAATTTAAAGGGATATTGTTCTATTTTTCCAAAAAATGAGTGTGTGGATTTTATCATATGTGAAAGAAATATGTTTTTTCAAAATGGATAGAATGAAAAATATTACCTTCTATTGTGACCATTTTTTCATTGATGATTCATTTGAAAATGTTTATCTTCATTTAAAAAAATTATCTCCATAATGTTTTATTTTTTAAAAATATTTTTTGAAATCAAAAAACATATTCTCTTTATGAAATTTTTTAAATTATTTTTAATGATTCCTTAACAATTTATTATGATTATTTTTACTAAAAATGATTTCCAAAATATTTTTTAATGTTTATATTTTAAATTTGATTTTCAAAGAAAGGTTTTAAAAGAAAAAATCATTCTGATTTTTGTTTCATAACATTATCCATCTAAAACAACATCCTTTAAGGTTACTTATTCTTGTCTTGGTATATCATCTAAGGATACCATTCTTGATCATTTTTTGAATGTATTATGTTTATGATCATGTGTTATTTATGAAAACTATTTTATTCCATGGGTTATACAGTGATAGAAGTATTATGAAACCCTCTTCCTTTCACTCGATTTTCTATGATGAAATGATAAATTTATTATGAAACTTATAAGTTTCCCATAGGTTATGATTTAATCAAATGTTTATTAAAAACATTTAAATTTAAGTGATATTATATGATGAATGTCTTATGATCTAGTGTAACACATATATATGATTTTAATTATGTTAAATGTGGGACCTATATATCCCTCTAATGCATTGGGTAATGATTTATATATCCTAAGATAGACAATATTATAATAGGGTGTGAACCATTTTTAGTAGTGATTTTTTCCTACTGTCATGGTATTGGGGATGAGCCTTGACTAATATGATAATTTTTGGGGTGAAATAATACCACTATGATAGCCTTGGAAGTGTTCCTTAAAAACAATGGAAATGATTTTATATATTTATGTATATTCCATAAAACAATGTCATGTGACAATGTTTTGCTTCAATGAATTATGTTACTAGATTTACATTATGATTATTTATTATTAACTATAAGGATTATTTCCATGTATCAGTATCATGATCAATGATATTAAGTGTATGGGTTTAAAATATTATTTTCATTTTCCCATACCCTTATGATCAATTCTTTCTTATGTAATCACTGATACCGCACATTCTTACCCTTACTGGGCATCTGAGCTCGACCCTTCCTATGTTTCCATTCCCAAGGTACTGAAAAAATGGATTATGTATGGTTTGGTTGTGAATTTTACTATAGGTTAAGTTCTATATGGTATATGTTTAAGATTTTGTACCTACTCTCCAAAGACACAAGATTATTACTATCCTCGAGAATATTTTTTTGTAATTTATTTAATATTCATCCAAAAAATATGTAATATATATGTATTAAAATTCAAAGTTTCTATATAATAAACCTACCACATGTTTCAATTTCATTTACCCAAAAATTGGTAACAGAGGATTGCTTTAATTTTTATCGAAAATCCATGGGGTTATTAATCTTTTATTAATTTTCAAAATATTCTTCAAAAAATAAATTTACATTGATACAAATAATTATTATGAAAAGGAGTATTTTATTTTTTATTTCAAAAGTATATTTTTCAGAAAAAAATTATTTTCAAATGTTAATTTGTTTTCAAAGTATTTTTTTAAATGGATACTTCTTCTTATACATAGTTCCCATTCATGGATGGTTCTAATTGGACTTATTGTAAAAATAAAATGCCTATATTACTTCTTAGTATCAGTTATCCCATTTTGAAAATGGTATTTCATGAATATATTCTAAATAAATATCTATTTAAAAATGGACTTCCCAAGATATTATTAATTTTTAATATGATAAAAAAGATATAAGTGGCTTTCAATACAGTTTTAACAAAATAATTTTAATATAATAACCACTTGTATAACCACCAAGGAAAAATGGTAATTATTACAAAACATTTAATAGGACACTAATTAATTAAAAGAAACTATTTTTGATATTTATTTTCATGTTTCACATATTTCTTCTCTACATGGAAATAAATCTATTACTACCATGTTTATCCATTTCACTAACATTTTCAATAGTAGAAAATACATTCCTGACAAATTTTCGAAAAAAAAATATCATGAAAAAATATACTATGGATTTCACTAGTTCATGAGCTCCCTTAGTGATGGTAATCCTATTTTCTAAGTACTTTGAGGAAATTGTGGTCGAGGAACTCATCGGATTAATAATTACATACTATTTAATCATGAAATCAAATGTGAATAAAGAAGATATATAAGTCTTGGAAATCATGAAGAAAACTTCCTTTAATGTAATCAAAGATAATGATTTTTCCAGAAGAGACATTAATTATGAGGGATAAATTAGAAAGAGTATTCAAATTTTGTACAATTACATAAAGAAGAAGAAATAATTCTTATATTAAAAAATGGATTATCTAGGTAAGGTGCAGTAGGTGACATGTTATGAATGATAGAAAAGTGGTCAGAAAAAACTAAAAATACTTATCTACCAAAGGAATTTAAACTAGAAAATTAAAGGTAAGAACATGATAAAAGTATCAACTTAGATTAATTCATACTCTTCTTGTGAATCAAGATAAATTTTCCTAATACAACATATTATATAAGAATAGATGTTTAGTACCCCAACTTTTATTCCATCCACTTATTGTTTTTGTCACACGTCTTATCCATGCTTTTCTTCTTCATTCGACTCTAGTAAATTAAATAATGAAGTCTTAAAATATTATCACAGTAAATATAAAAATGGGTTTCTTAAAATTTAATATTTGTTCTTATATCTCAAAAAGAAACATAAGAATCTGTTTCAAGAAAAATAAAATCATCAAAAACAAAATACTGATTTTATTTTAAAATTAAAAAATATATTGTATGTTGATGTTTTCATAACTAAAATCAAGGATATAAAAATAACCCTTTATAATTTCACCCAAGGTGAAAAAATATAGATATGATCCTTGGATCTAAAGGAATTAAAATAAATAATAATGGTTTTTCAGTTTCCAATGACCATAAAAATTATTGAAACCCTTCTAGTTTTTAAAAATATGTTTATCAAAATACGTTTTCCAATTATCATCATAAATATGGTTATATTATATAAAAATATTATTGTAATATAATAGATATGGAATTATCAAGTGTATTAATCTCTTATAAAATATTATTTCAGGATTTAGGCATGTTTGGTTATATGAATATTTACATTCCAATTATTATGTACAGAAAAAAAATATTTATGAAAAACTAATTATCAGGTAATAATCACTTACCCTCAAGGGTAATAAATTGAAAAAATGATAAACTATAGGTATTATCTAATAAAAATAAATTTTATATCATTTGGTGGCTATTCCACAAAGAATCAAATGAATGAATCTAAAATCCAATAAGTATGTTAAATTAGTTTTTAAAATTTTTCCTTCAGGGGATATTTTAATAGTCCCTTCTTTTCACTACTCTCTTATATGCATGATTTCAATGATTTTTTCATGTATTATATTGAAAATATATTCTAAAAATCAACTGTCAATTTTATATCACATTCCATGATTTTTCCTGATTCTTTAAAAATAATTTGAAATTATTTAAATATAATTATACACGTATTAAAAAAAATTATGAAGTTATATTTTTAATGAAGTTTTTGTAAATTATTATACTTTTTATTATCTTATGATGATGTGTAATTATTTTTATCCAATGTATATTAAGCTTATTTTTTTATCTAATAAGTATTCCCCACAAAACCTCAATGGAATATCTTATGGTGGATATTAAAAACAGAAAAAAAGGATGAATCTAAAATCCAAGATGTAATTTAAATGATGTGACCTATTTTTTTTTATTTTGGGGGTTGTTTTAATTATAATTGTTTCTCCTAACTGTTATAAGAATTATTTTAATTATTTATCATATTATATCATGAAAATAGTTTTCTATAATAATTCTATAATATTCTATCTCTTTGTATGATATTTATTTTTTAGCGAAAATATTCTAACATTATTTGAATATATTTATAAATGATTAAAAAAATATTGTTTTCAAAAGATTTATTTTTAAAGTATTATTTTTTATTTATAATTATTTTTGTTTCTAAAAACATGAGCCTAATTTTTGTATACCATTATTTATTTATCTCTATTATATTATCTCTTCATATTTTGAATCATGATAATTTTTTATAAGGGATTTTTAGAAAATTCTCTTTAATTTCTTTATCTATAACCCTTATATTTTTATGTTTCTTTTTGATAATCACAATGGGGGAAATTTTTATAAGATAGATTTCAAATATAAAAGAATGTTTTATATATTTAAATTATAGTTCATCAATGGGGGAAAATTATTTCTATTTTTCTTAAAGGGGACATGGTTCCGCGATCATTTGGTACCTCCTTCCTTTATTCCTTTCCATAATCCGATACTATTTTTAAATAAAGTGCTTGTGATCATTATAAAGAGGGAGGTGGCTGTGTCTCGTAGAGTAATTATTTTGATGACCATTAATACTCTAATGTTTTTTTCACATGTTTTTAGTTTTCTCTATAATTTTACTTCAATTCATGTTGTTTTATACTGTAATGAAGGAATCTGACCTAATATTCTCTTGAAAATTGGTTCAAAAGATTTTTTTTCTCAATGCTATGTGAAGAAAGTTGTACTAGATAGCCATTATAGTACTACTTATGCTAGCCAGTAGCATAAGGGAATCAACTAAAACAATATAGGTCCCTCTGTATAGTTAATGGAACTTACTATGAAGTAACATGGAGAATATAGAATGTACAGACTTATAAAAAACAATCGGTTACCCAGGGGTGGCTATTGAGTTCCTGGTGGTATTGAAAGAAAACTTTCATAGGGTAATTAATGGTTGAAAAAAATTCTCCCACTAAGATATTAATGATTCAGTTTAACCTTGGACCACTTAGGCCTCCCTTAGGCCTCCCTGGAGGATATAAAATGAATATAAAGGTGGATTGTAACTTCATCAAATTTTCTATGACATAAAATAAAATTCTCTTTGTTATCCAACTTCCTCTCAATATTTCAAGAGATTTAATGTCCCATACTTTTTCATCGTTTCACAAATAGGATCAAGTAATCATTAATCATGGAAACATTTAACATCAAATGGAAACATATATAATGATGATATTCAATGATTATCATCAAGATATTTTAATATTTAATTGATATATCTTTTTCTATCTTTTTCACATTTTATTCCATATTCTAGAGCCTTTTTTCTTTTTTGTATAATGCCTTAACTCCCTATTATGATTTCTCTCCCTCGCAAAACCATTCATCTTATTAAACTTTGGTGATACATTAGAAAACATTATAATGGGTTATCTAAAAAGTCATACCATCACTTTTCTCTCTCTTTCTCATCATTGGGTTTTTACTTAATCATTCCAACGTAAGGGGTTTTTTGTCTCATAGTTCATGTTAAAACATAGGGTTCATAGTTACTTTCTTATACCATTAAAAATTATGGAAAATATTTTGTTCCTTATCCATGTTAAGTCATTTTTTTATATTCCCTCCCAATACATAAGGGCACCTTGTTGTGTTGTGGACAACTTCTTTAATAAATTGAGTTGTAATTTACATTATACATTTTCATTTAAGATATTACATCTCATTATTGAATTTTAATAATTTCTATTATGATTTACTTTTATTTTATATATTTCATTATTTATATCATAATATCTTTTACAAAATCAATTATTTATTCTCTTTGATTTTTGAAATGTTAATTCACCCATATCATTTATCTAAGCCAGTAGTGTTCACATAAAATAATAGTTACTAATATTAGATTCAGATGGAATAACCTAAGGAACTCTATGATATTCCTTGTAGTTTACCACATTTTTTGTCGAGGGGATGGTGAGGCAAAGGTTTTTGAGTCCATTATTATTTAAGATGCATCTAAAAGAGTGTAGTTGATTTAGAATATGTTAACCACAACTCAATTGAGGAAGATATCTTATATAGACCATAGTAGAGGACCTCAAGAGTTTTTATAGGCAATTTGGTATTATTGAGAGTGAAACCTTGGTGAGTTTATAAACATTTATGAATGAAATGGAATCTATATCCAATATATATTGTACTTATCGATATCTATAAATGGATTGGGAGAGGGACCTCCAGTTTGGATCTTTCTTCTCTGTACTAAGGTGTTAATGATGTGTTTCATGCATCCTATATCTAGTGGTACATAACCAATCCTAAAAATATCATCAACTAAAATAATTTTGAGCTCTATAATGATGCGTCAAAAAAGTAATGTCGAATTCCAGTTGTGGACCAAAGTGAGAAAATACTATATGGGAAGATGATACCAATTTTCTAGATCCAACAATTATGTAGATATATCCATGATTATACATGATATTAGGAGGAAAATGGAATGTCCCATTAGCTTGATTTGTTCAAGAAAATTAATATATACCCTTCTCAAGTATGATAGTCCTTTAGAAGTGGAGATCGTAATGGCCATACATTTTTATGGTGTGTTATAATTTAATTTCATACTTTTATCTTATTTTTCTAAAATAAAAATTGATTGGGATGATTTATAGAAGTGTTTGGATGATTTCAAAGTGTTTTTAGTCCTTTTAGGGCACACATGTCTTGATAATTGTTCCCCCAAACTGTACTGATTCTCTAGAAAACTATGCATGATATGTAAATAGCACATGGATAAGATCACGATTAAGAAACATAGTTTTACAAACCATGTGGCCCCCTAATAAATAGGTTCCTTGTTTTATTAATACATCTGGTGAATTATGGTTTAGATGGATGGTTTAAAAAACCATGTGACCAAATAATAAATGTTGTGATAGCCCCTAGTTCTAATAGCACAGATGGAACATGTTTCCCAGACTGTTCACCCAAAACATGTGCATGTTAAATTAATGATATGAAAATCCCATTTAATATCCATTTATATTCCTTTTTTACTAGTTCTTATTTCTATATGAGGTTATTATAAATTTAAATATTCCTCTAGCCTCCCTGGATGTTTTCCTCTCCACTAAATATTGATCTTCAAAATTCTACGAGATTTGATGACCTGAAATTGAGGTATGTTATTTAAGAACCTTAATATTATGGGTATATACCTGATAATCCACTTTTACCATTGGATTAATAATTTATTTTTCATTATACTTCCAAATACATGGATTCTAATTCCAACTAATGATGAATACTAGGATAATTTCCAAAATTATGGTAGAATCATTATGTCATTGAATATCCCAATGACTGAATCTACATCCCTCATGAATGGAGTATGTTCCTAGGTATGTTTCCATATATTTATCATCAAGAGAATATATAACTATTAGATATCATCGTGGATCTCTTTTCAAATGATGTATTGTTTTTCGATCGTTGTTTTTTTCAAGATAGAAGGTCAACAATAGAATTTATTAGTAACTCATGATATATTCTTGAGCCTATAATGGATTGGGTGAATTGGAATTTTCTCCTTAGACATATCACAAACCTTGTTCGTTCAGAAGACTTAATGAAGTATGTGATTCTATCACCACCATTCATGATAAGAAATATCCTTGTATCTCTTCAATAAACCCAATTCTTTTTAAACTGGAACCCAATATTGGAATCCTTTATGTATGAGCTAGTTATATGTGGTTGTGAAATGTGTTTCTGACATTGAAAATTTTATGAATATCATAGCACTCCATCATAAATTTTATGGTATGATGTTACATACCATATAGAATATTTTTATGTGTTCATTAGAATGATATGTTGTTTTTTGTTTTTATTCCCAAACAATTATTGACTTTGATCACATGTTTTTTTGTATCCCATGAGACCCATGATTTTATCACATGTTTTTTGTGTCCTTAGAAACTATCTATTATTCTTGATGTTTTAAGATATGCCCCTTTATGATATCTCATATTTCAAATTAATTTAGTCTGAATATTCTATATTGTGTTATTATATGAATGGAACTATGGTGATATGTGGAACCATCACGACTCGGTGGACCTTGATGGGGAGCTTATTCAAACACTGCTTGTGACATGATAACAGGAATGAGATGTGAAGTAGGGGTGATGGCTTTGAATAGCATGACATGGAGACATAACAGTCATATGTGATTAGACACGAGTAGAAGAAATGAGTGGTAATGGTCTTATGTGATATGGCCTGATAGATAACAATTATATATGATGGCCTTGTGTGGTCTCACCATAGTATGTTAGACTTTTGGCTACCATGAATTATATGTTCTGACATTATGATAGACCTTAGTTCACAACATCTTGTATGATTACAATGCGGCATTAATAAAATTTACCTATAACCAAGGGATTGTATGGGCCTGGTTAGTGAATGACCACTCATTACAAGATTTAATGTTGAATATTATTCATTTATTTATTATTATTGCATAATATCTTATACATTTGTGGTCATGTTAACAAACCATTGGTGGTATGCTATTGGGTTTTATTAATCACACCTAGTATGTGAATCACAAAGAACATGCAGACTTTGTGTATAAGGAACTAGGTAAGGGCCAGACGCTCATGAAAAATAGTTGAGAAGTGGAGCTTGAATTTATTAATTGAATCTAGTCAGACTCTATATGATTTTACAGTTATTTTTATCTACTTTCACTTATATACATAGGTTTTACAAGAAACATTGGAATTTTTTATTTACTTTTATAACCTTTTGTCATTTACTAATATATTGTGTTGTTTATTCTTCTACCTTAATAAACTATTTTATTTTTTATTTTACTAATACTATTAGTGTATGGCTATGATTACCGAGAGTATTCTACCCCAATTGATGGTGTTCCGACCCTCACTACTAGACATCATCCACTTTCATATGGGGATGGTAACATGATGTCTTGTGGTTCGACACCTCAAACATGGTGGTTTGGGTCCGGGAACTAGATTGTGCACCCTTAGGGGCATGGAAAATCATCTCACATACCCTCTTGTTCATAAAAAAATAAATTATGTAACATCCTCGGATTTTGATAATCACTAATGTATCCATTTATATAATGACGTATAAAACATTTTCCAATGATTTATGGGGATATAATGGACCCACTCATCATAAAATAATAAATCATTCATCCATCTATCACAAGAACATAATTGAATTCATCATTCTTTCATTGTTTAATTCACCCATAAAAAATAAATGCGTTTCATTAAACCATATTAATTAAAAGTAACCCTAATATATCTAGATAGAAGAAGTGGATGGTATCATAAGATCAAATCCCTTTTGATACAGATAAATCATAAAAATATGGTGACAAAGATAAAAATTATTATTATAAAACTATTAGAAATATGCTTTGAAAAAAAGAGGGAACATCCATTTATTTTAGAATATTTAGAAAACTAAAAACCCCAAGAAGATTTGGAATGGATTTTTTTAAACATTTGATGTTTATAAATTAACCTTAATGGTGAATTAATAACATAATTATAGGAATGTCCATTCTTGTCTAAAAACATTAAAAAAGAATCTGTTTCATACTTTTGTAAAGAAAGTAAAAAATAACCCATTCGGAAAATGAAATAAATATTTTTTTAATTGAATTATAATGAAATTCCAAGATAGTTAACAAATACCATTATAAATAGTTTAAAAGTGGATAAGGAGTTCTGTAAAAAGTTTTTTGAAAACTGTGATATAAAGGACAAGGATTTGTGTAAAAATGGAGAAATATGGTTGACTTTACTTACAAAAACTTCTTTGGTTTTTTGGTTGTCCAAAAGGGGTAAAAATGGAAATAAAGATTTAAAACCCAAAAAATAAGCATAGTAGAAGAAAACAAGTTGGGTATAGGAGATAAAGAATGTATAATTTCCCAGATTGTAAATTCGAACATAAACAATCACGATAAAAGGATCGATTGTATTTTAAAAACATCTAGATTAATTAATATTTGAATCAAAACCCCATGATAAAAGGAAACATATATGGATTATTAAATACCCATAATTTTCATTAAAATAATCAGAAAATACATTCATGTATTGTGTAAAGACTATACAATAGAATGAAGGTGGGGAATGTTGAATATTTATTAATCAATGGAAATATAGATGAGTAAACCCTTACCAAATGTCTCAAATTTATTCATATGAAAATCAAACTTTAGTATATTAAATTTATATTTATAATTAATATATATTAAAACCATATTATTTATTATCTTACTAAATTTCATTCCCATATAATTTTGAATTTTCCTATTTATTAACCATTCTTCCTGGTGGTCGTAGTGTGCACGTATGCACAGGTGAGGCTTTTATTTTCAAATGATTGTAAATAAAGGAAGGTAAATAATAATTTAACATTAATATATATATATATATATGTTGTCTGATATATATTAAACCAATTTATATAACCATCCTTGATAGTTGGTGAAAAAAATTAATCACAACGCTTCATTGAGGCAGTTGGCTACACGTACCATTGAGTGATACTTTAATTTTCCATTGGATAAAATGAGATAGAAAATAGATGTAACATTTACTTAAAATAATTAATGTAAATTAAATATAATATTTTAATTATATTAATATTATTATTTAATATATGAAGGAGGTGAATGAAGAAATATTTTTTAATGTAGTTGGTTAAAACAATTACATCTTCTTTGGGTATCCTCTATTACCTTACTCCATAAACATTCCTAGGATGTTATTTTGGAAATAAAATATTTTATAATAAATTTTTACAATATTTTATAATATATGTATGTATATATTGATTGAGAGAAGGTTCTCAAGTTATACAAAGAAGAGATAAGTGGGGGTACTCTTTTTACATGAGGGGATTTTTACCCTTGTAAATACCCTTAATTTAATGTAATATAAAGTCACATCCATGGGAATGTGGAACAAATGGACAAATTCCATAATATAGGATATGGAAAGGTCTTAATAAACTCAAATAATCATATTCAAACTATTTTTGTAGATTTATTGAGCCTTATCTCTTACATTAACCCACTTGTTAACTCGTTTAACCATTGTAATTTTGATATTGTTTTTCCCATGTTTACTATTCCTTGTGGCTAAAAATTAAGATGAAATTATGAAGAAATATATATTATTATAATCCGATATATTAAAAATATTTTAAAAAAGATCAATTCCATGATGTATAAGAAATTACTTTTAATATAAAAACAAAGAAGGTGATGAATTTTTTTATAGAAGTGCCTTCTTAAGCATAAAAATAAAGTTACACCCAAATAATGTATATTTTAGATATGAAAAAAAATATTTTGAATTATGGATTAATAATGATTGTTTTGTTGCATTTAAATAATTCTCAAAATCACTGGCTCATTTTGAATAATTAATTTATGTAAAATGACAAAAATAGTTTGTTTATAATAAATTATAACTTAGCATCCAAAAATTCATGAATAGGTTTATAAATTTAAAATAACAGTTTTAAATGATTTATGTTACTCCATTAATGCGTATGTTTTTAAAAAAGGTTTTTTGTATTTATAATTCATGATTATATTAATATGATGTCATAAATTTGAGGTGATTATAAAATTGGTATTATTCACTACTCACATAAAAATAAATTGTTCCCAAAAAAACTCAACAATTTTCCCTCAGATAATTATGACATTATTAATTGAAAATATAAGTTTATTTTTTAAAATAAAAATTATAAAAAAAATTAATTTAAAATTTTGAAAAATATAATATATTGTGAAAACATTATTTTAAACAAGACATTTATGTTTATCTATGAATAATTGAAGTGGTTCTTCTAATAATTACTTAATTTTATTTATTAATCTTGTTTTAGTAATTGTATCATAATATATTCCAATTTGTATAAAAATAATAATAACTCTTTTTAGTACATTGTTTCATGAATTGCATGTTATTTTCTTCATTGAATTTAAATTTATGAAAATATATTCAAAAATATCGTGGTGTTATACAAAATTGAGATGAATCGTCCAAAAGACTCGTCCAGAAGTGATGATTGACTTATAGGAAATGGAATGACCAATCAAACTGAATAAAATATTCCTTATAATTACTCACTACAGAAAAAATCACTACTAGCGACGGGGTATTTGCGACGGGAAGAAATCTCGTCGCAAATACCCCGTCCAGGATCTTATTTGCGACGGGATCTCGTTTACCGTTGCAAATGGTTTGGCACGACATGCGCAGCAAAACGCGAAGCTTGCGCGCCAAACCGGGAGCATCTTATTTGCGATGGGAGGATCCCCCGTCGCAAATACTCGGCGGCGGTTAATAGGTATTTGCGACGGGATGTCGTCCCGTCGCAAAATGAGTGTTGGTAGGAAGTATTTGCGACGGGACCCATCGCAAATACTTTTTTAACCGCCGACAGTAATTAATGCGCGTGTAGGTTTTTGCGACGGGACCCGTCGCAAAATACACTATTAGCGACAGACACCCTGTCACGAATAGTCTAACCTATATATACCACCCATTCGTTTTTCTTCTCATTCCTCTCAAATCTCAGATCTTGTTTTTCTATGAACTCTAATTTCAGAGTGAAAATTTTTCTAAGTTGATTTTTTTTCCCGAAGAAATTGTGAGGCTGTCAACAACAATAGAAGATCAAGTTCAAAGGTATTTATGTTTTATTTAATTTATTAATTTTTTTATGTTAATGTTTATTATTGTTGTTTAGTTGTAATTAAATTAAATTTAAATTGTTTTGTCAGTAGTATTTATTTGTACTAATAATTTTAATTTTTGGTAGTAATTCTTAATAATTAGTAGTAATTTATAATTAATAGTGATAATTAGTAATGTATATAATTAATGTGCGGTAACTAATAATAATTGGTAATAAATTGTAATAATTATTAATAAATAGTAATAATTAGTAGTAAATAGTAATAATTAGTAATAAATTTTAATAATTAGAAATAATTAGTAAAAAATAGTAATAATTAGTAAAAAATAGTAAAAAATGGTAACAATTAGTAATAAATTGTAATAATTAGTAATAAATTGTAATAATTAGTAATAAATAGCAATAAATTGTAAAAATTAGATATTATTAGGGGTAATTAGTAATAATTAGATAGAATTAGTAATAATGAGATATAATTAGTAATAATTAGATATAATTACGTATAATTAGTAATAATTACATATAAATAGTAATAATTACATATAATTAGTAATAAAATCGTAATAATTAAGAATAAATTGTATCAATTAGTAATAAATTGTAATAATTAGCAATAAATTGTAATAATTAGCTATAAATTGTAATAATTAGGAAATAATTGTAATAAATTATAAAAATTAGATATAATTAGGGGTAATTAGTAATAATTAGATATAATTTGTAATAAAATTGTAATAAATAGTAATAAAATTGTAATAAATAGTAATAAATAATAATAAATTGTAATAAATTGAAATAAATAGTAATAAATCGTAATAAATAGTAATAAAATTGTAATAAATAGTAATAAAATGGTATAAATAGTAATAAATAGTAATAATTATTAATAATTTGTAATAATTAATAATAAATAATAATAACTAGTAATAACTAGTAATAATTATTAATAAATTGTAATAATTATTAGTAAATTGTAATAATTATTAATAAATTGTAATAATTATTACTAAATTGTAGTAATTGTTAATAAATTGTAATAATTAGTAATAAATTGTACTAGATAGTAATAAATTGTAATAATTAGTAATAAATTGTAATAATTAGTAATAAATAGTAATAATTAGTAATAAATTGTAATAATTAGTAATAAATTGTAATAATTAGGAAATAATTGTAATAAATTGTGAAAATTAGATATAATTAGGGGTAATTAGTAATAATTATATATAACTTGTAATAAATTGTAATAATTAGTAATAAATTGTAATAATTAGTAATAAATTGTAATAATTAGTAATAAAGTGTAATAATTAGTAATAAATTGTAATAAATAGTAATAAAATATAATAATTAGTAATAATTGTAATAAATTGTAAAAATTAGATATTATTAGGGGTAATTAGTAATAATTTGATATAATTTGTAATAAATTGCAATAATTAGTAATAAATTCTAATAATTAGTAATAAATTGTAATAATTAGTAATAAATTGTAATAATTAGTAATAAATTGTAATAAATTGTAATAAATTGTAATAAATAGTAATAATTACTAATAAATTGTAATAAATTGTAATAAATAGTAATAAATTGTAATAAATTGTAAACATTAGATATAATTAGGGGCAATTAGTAGTAAATTGTAAAAATTAGATATAATTAGGGGTAATTAGTAATAATTAGATATAATTAGGAAATAATTGTAATAAATTGTAAAAATTAGATATAATTAGTGGTAATTAGTAATAATTAAATATGATTAGTAATAAATAGTAATAATTGGTAATAAATCGTAATAATTAGAAATAAATTGTAATAGTTATTAATAAATTGTAATAAATTGTAATAAATTGTAATAAATAGTACTAAATTGTAATAATTAGATATAATTAGGGGTAATTAGTAATAAATTGTAAAAATTAGATATAATTCGGGGTAATTAGTAATAATTAGATATAATTAGGAAATAATTGTAATAAATTGTAAAAATTAGTTATAATTAGAGGTAATTAGTAATAATTAGATATAATTAGTAATAAATTGTAATAATTAGTAAGAAATTGTAATAATTAGTAATAAATTGTAATAATTATTAACAAATTGTAGTAATTAGTAAAAAATTGTAATAATTAGTTATAAATTTTAATAATTAGTAATAAATGGTAATAAATTGTAATAAATTGTAATAAATTGTAATAAATTGTAATAAATTGTAATAAATTGTAATAAATAGTAATAAATTGTAAAAATTAGATATAATTAGGGGTAATTTGTAATAAATTATAAAAATTTAGATATAATTAGGTGTAATTAGTAATAAATTTTAATAATTAGTAATTAATTGTAATAATTAGAAATAATTTGTAATAATTTGTAATAATTTGTAATAAATTGGAAATAATGGTAATAAATTGTAAAAATTAGGTATAATTAGGGGTAATTAGTAATAAATTGTAAAAATTAGATACAATTAAGGGTAAATAGAAATAAATTGTAATAATTATTAATAAATTGTAGTAATTAGTAATAATTATTAACAAATTGTAATAATTAGTAATAATTAGTAATAATTAGTAATAATTTGTAATAAATAGTAATAATTAGTAATAAATTGTAATAATTAGTAATAAATGGTAATAATTAGTAATAAATTGTAATAATTGGTAATAAATTGCAATAAATTGTAAAAATTAGATCTAATTAGGGGTAATTAGTAATAATTAGATATAATTAGTAATAAATTGTAATAATTATTAATAAATTGCAATAATTAGTAATAAATTGTCATAATTAGTAATAAATTGTAATAAATTGTAATAATTAGTAATAAATTGTAATAAATAGTAATAAATAGTAATAAATTGTAATAAATTGTAATAATTAGTCATAAATTGTAATAATTAGTAATAATTAGAGGTAATTAGTAATAATTAGGTGTAATTAGTAATAATTAGATATTCTTAGTTGATCACCTTGCAAGTAGCGTAGTAATAGGACAACCCAAGTCATGCCCTTCTTATCTATAAGAATTATCTCACAAGACCCTTTACATAGACCATTCTTCCTTGAAAATTTAAGGGAAAGATACTGAAGTCCACTCAAATTTTTAAAGAAGAATGATCTATGTAAAGGGAGCAAGATGATTCTTAGAGACAAGAACGACATTGCTTTGGTCGTCATATTCTAACACTACTTACGAGATGATCAACCATGCAATGAAAATTATAGAGTTTACATTGGACATGGCAGACACAAACATCTTATTGCACATGACCTAACAATTGGAGACCCTTTGATATTTGAACATGTTAAGAATAGAGAAAACACTGCTGCGAATATTGATAATGTTAATATTTTATAAATTTTTTATTATTTTAATAATATTAATATTGTTTTTCATAAATATTGATAATATATTTTTTTTAATTATTAATAATTAGTAAATGAAAACTGCTTGGATAATGAAGGGAAAATTTTTAATCATCTCCACAACGATGATTACCAAATTTCCTTCCATTATTCAAGCAGTTTTCATTTTGCTAAGTATTTTTAAGTATTGCTAAATTAATAATGAATTTTAATAATTAGTAATAATTAGGTAGAAACAGTTAGGAACAGTTAAGAAGAAATTTTAATAAATTTCAATAAATTTTAAGAACTTGGCACAATTTCTAGAGGATTGACGACACTCCTTTTGCTCGATGACTTTTCTCCTTTCAACTCTCACAGACTCAAAACATTATGAAAATTGTGTTGCTACGTAGATATATTCAGTCTTGTATTCACGAGATTGGATATGCATTCGTAGGATCATATTTTTTATAATTTTCTCAGGCGGTGACAGTTGGAAGAAGATGATTCATCGACGAAAAGGGGGCTCTTTTGTCCGACGGCTCATTTACTTCGATCTTTCTCACACTGAAATCAGAATGAAGAATCTGGTCCGATGTACGCATATTCATTCTCATGCATATGAGAATGAATATACGTACCTTGGATCAGATTCTTCATTGTGATTTCAGTGTGAGAAATATGTAAGTAAATGAGCCCTCGGACAAAAGAGCAACCATCAATCCACTGGAAATTGTGTCACCCTAAATTAATGGTAATTATTAAGTAGTAGTTTTAATTATGTATCTTATTTTTCTAGATTTTGTTTTTATAATTTCAAATTATTCAAAAATAGTGATAATCTTATATTTTATATAGAAAAATATGGAATAAGGAAGTCAACATCAGCCATTATTAGATGATCGCGCTTGGATAAATCAGCGTAGAATTCAAAATGGTTCTATTTTAAATCCTGTTTATTCTGAGGGTGTTAAAGATTTATTAGCATTTGCATCATCTAAACTAGAATATGTTTCAGAAGACACAATTACGTTTACTTGTAAAAAATGTGCTCTGAGAACGTTTGACACATTTGACAAGGTTGGGGGACATCTCTTGCGGTTTGGTTTTCAACCAGATTATGTTTTTTGGTATCAACATGGTGAACACGGTTCCAGAGAAGGTACTAAAAACTTGATTCTAGATCCATCATGGTTTCAAAATTTAGTACATGATATTTCAGGTCCATCTGTTCAAAAGAATGAAACTCATGATGATATTGATTTATCTTTTGAGTTGACACCATCTGAATTTTCTGAGTTGTTGAGGTCTGCTGAGGATTCATTATATCCTAGTTTCAAAATAAGAAAATTAGAAGCAGTTGAAAAATTTATGGCTATTAAATCAGATAATTCAATGTCAAACAACGGTTTTGATTAGATATTTTTTTAGGTTAAAACATTTTTACCAGAAGGAAATGAGTTCCCTGCAAATTACTATGAGAGCAAGAGGCTAGTTCTTAATCTAGGCCTTTGTTATCAGAAGATTCATGCATGTCCAAATGATTACATCTTATATTCTGGAAAAAATGGCTCATTGGATAGTTGTCCCACATGTGGAAAATTGAGGTATAAATAAGCTCAACCAGGGAAGTCTAAATCGATTCCAGTAAAACAGTTGAGATATTCCCCCCTTACACCCAAGTTGCAGTGTTTATTTATGTCTCGGAACACAGTGTCAATGATGTCATGGCACAAAATCAAGATTTCAACTTATAAAATCTTGAATCATCCATCTGATGGAGATTCATGGAAACATTTTGACCATCTGCATCCGTCTATTTCTATAGAATCCCGAAACGTGCAATTGGGTCTTTCTACTGACAGTTTCTGTCCGTTTGGTTCTTATGGTAGTCAGTATTCATGTTGGCATGTCTTTATAACTCCGTATAATTTTCCTCGATGAATTTTTATGAAGGAGCCTTATATATTTTTGACTCTATTAATCCTAGGACATATGAAAAAGAATATTGATATTTATTTGAAACCATTGATTGATGAGTTAAATGCATTGTGGAGTGATGGGGTTACTATATTTGATGTTGCTACGAAACAAAATTTCATATTAAAAGCTACATTGATGTGGACGATTAGTGACTTTCCGTCTTATGGCATGTTATCTGGTTGGAGTAAACAAGGTCTGAAATCATTTTCTTACTGTATGAAAGACAAAAAAGTCTTTATGTTCGTCAATAGAAAAAAAAACTTTCCATTTTGATTTCCACCGTAGAATTCTTCCAACCGATCATCCTTTTCAGAGGAACAAATATCATTTATGAAAAGGTACAATAAAAAGGGATGAACCTTCAAATATGATCTCAGGTACAGAGTTAAAATCAGTTGTATTTTCAATACCTTCCATCACATTTGTACCAACAGTAAACCAACAGAAAATTCATGGCTTTGGGAAAGAACATAATTGGATAAAACAGAACATTTTATGGGATCTTCTATATTGGTCTGATTTGTTAGTCAGCCACATGTTGTATCTTATGCATATTGAGAAGAATTGTTTTGATAATTTATTTCATACAGTTTTGGATACACCAGGTAAGACCAAAGATGTTGTAAAGGAACGATTAGACCTCTCCCAAATTTGCAGGCGACCAGAACTTAAACTATTTGAAAATGTCATATCACAGATGTTAATGAAGCCAAAATCATCTTATACACTTTCCAAATAGAGTCACATAATATTTTGTTATTGGATTGCATATTTGAGACTTTCAGATGGCTATGCTACTATTTTGGGCAGATGTGTTATGAATGGTTATATTACTGGATTAAAAAGTCATCATTGTCATTTTATAATGGAAAGACTTATGCCGATTGGATTGAAAGGTTTGTTGAATTCTATGATTTGGGATTAGATAGAAAACATATTGTATTTTTTTCGATACATTTGTGCAATGACAACAGAGTACGATGCGCTAAGAAAACTAGAAGAAGATATTGCTGTAATTTTATGTAAACTGGAAAAAATATTTCCGCCGGCTTTCTTTAACTCAATGGAAAATCTGATATTACATTTTCCCCCTGTAGATAAATGTGGAGGTCTATTATAGTTTCGATGGATTTACCCATTCGAATGATTCATGCAGAAATTGAAGAAAAAAGTACATAACAAATCATCAGTAGAAGGCTCAATTGTTGAAGCTTATTTGCAAAAGGAAATTTCTTTTTTCTGCTCTCATTATTTTTAATCTCAATATCCCTCAAAACACAATCACATGGGGCGAAATGAGGGGAATGTTAATGACAAAATGGACAATCAATTAACAGTTTTTAATTATCCAAATCTTGGTTTCAGTGGAGTTCATGAACAATGGATTTTAGATGATGAACATCACAGAGCTCATACATATGTTTTGCTCAACTATGAGGAAATGAAATCATTTGTTATGTGAGTTCTTCTATCACTTATTCTATAATTTATGTTACAATATTTAAACTTATTTTATTTTTAGTTTATATGACAATCATATCAAGAAGAAACCTCCACAAATTACAGCAGCTGCTCTTGAAGAACACAGACAAAATAATTTTTCTAGACGGTTTCAAAAAATGGTAACATATATTATTGATGGTTTAATATCAATTCTGTTGATTATTTATTATATTGATAATTGTTTTACAAATTTTCAGGTGTCTTAATATACTGATAAAATTGATAAGAGACTGTATATATTGAGTATCCCACCATCCAAAATGGTTAAATCTTATAATGCATATGTGGTGAACGGTTTTTGATTTCATACACATGCATACGGGGAATCAAAAAAACAATGAACAATGGTGTTTTCTTGAGAGGATCACATCACAGAGAAAATAAGGTTGACATTTATGGAATTTTGGATGAAATTATTGAGCTGTGTTATCTAGGATAGAATTACATAACAATGTTTAAATGTTGGTGGTTGGATATTGAGAGAGGCTTGTGTGTTCATCCGACTCATGGAATCGTCGATATTTAATATAAAAGTATTATTTAAGTAAATGAACCATTTTTACTGGCTCAACAGGAACATAAAATTTATTATGCAAAGTATTGTGCTACTTCAAGAGATGTGAGTGATTGGTGGAGCATAATAAAAATGAAATTTCAAGAAAATCATTTTACTCAAACTGAATGTGGTTCCGCTGAAGTGGAAGGAATTGAAATTTTTCAAGAGACTGTTCAAAATCCATCTGATTCACAAAGAGACATGAATATTGATGATGACACCCCACAATTAAGGATCGATGGTGATTGAATATGTTAATGATGTTACAAATTAATTTGAAATGACAAGAGATGTTGTAACTGAAACTCATATGGATATTGATGACGCTGAGGAGGAAGATGAAGACATTGACATTGACAACTATGCAGAAGAGGATGAAGGTGAACATTGACACAATTAAATTCTGGTTATAATCATAACTAATATATATCTATATATAATAGTTATTTTCAACTATCTGCTAACAACAATAATTTTGTGTTTTAGATAGACCCTAATCTATATCGTGAGTTGCAGGAGGCTGACCTACCATTGGATGAGGGGGATTTTGGATCATCTGACCCTCAGCCTATTGGGGTTTCAGGGGGTACGTAGAAGGGGCGCGGTCTTGCATGACTGATGGTTCCTGACCCTATCCCCGAGTGACGTCCACGTCTTAGCTTTGATCTATGCACACAGAGGTATGGTAACTTGAACATTTTAGTTGTCTTTCATTAATTTATTTATAAATATACTAATTGTTTGATTATTTATTCTTTTTTCACAGTTTTGAGCATGTAGCTATTGGACAGGGGAGAGCTATCTTGCACAATTATTTTTCTCAGCCATGGATCACATGTGAACAGATTTTCGTTGATGTGTAATGCGACATGTTCCATCATTGGTTGGTACGTAAATAAATAATATTTATTTTGAAATTTATTTTATTAATAACTTGATATTATAAATTATTTGTATGGTTTATAGTATCCTATCGATGATAGCATGCGTGACGCTATCCACGCGGCATGGCAGGTTTCTATGTGTGATTGTTTCCGTCAGTTTTTGCACAATTTCAAAAGGAAATCTATTAAGAAAGCAGGAGTGACAGAATTTGATGAGTAGTGTAGAGCCCACTGACCAGAGTATAATTCATCTCATGTTTGGGATCAATTTTGTTTACACTGGTTGGGTGGTGGATTTCAGAGGAGATCTTCAGTGGGACGACAGAACCAGCGGAGAAAGGAGGTGACACATTGAGATGGTAGCTATACATTTAGTTCGCATAGAGATCATCTGGTAAGTATATTTTGTAAATATTTTATATAACTTTAAATATAAATAGTTTATTTTTTATTTATATAGGTATTCGAGCATCCCAATATTATGGTGTACGACATTTATTGGATGATGTACAGTGATCCAGCCACTGGAGAGATTAGAGGTGACGGCCAGCATCAGGTTCTGGTTGGTATTATTTTTTTAGTTTGACAATTAACTGCATATAATATTTTCACAATTTTAATTTTAAATTGGAATTGAAGGAGTCATATGAGGCTGCGACCTCTCAGATACAGGCTGAGGGTCAGGATGAGATGACTGAGCAGGCCGGTGCTCACCATTTTGATGAGGCGGCACGGATGTAGGCGACTCAGTATGGCTTTGAGAAGGGCCGAGTAGTTCGTATCGACTCTCATTTGACTCCTGGTTCTTATTATGGTACTGATGTGATGTCGGTGTCCAGCTCGAGAGGATCTCATCGAGAGACATCATCTTCTGGCTCACAGTATCAGGAGCAGTTGTGAACTCAAGCTGACCTTATAGAGACTTTGCAGAAGCAGCATAAAGAGATGTGTCAGCGGCAGCAACAACAGGAGCAGCATTACAAGGAGCTACGTCGATTGGAGCAGTAGCGGCAGTAGGATCATGACGAGTAGATGGAGTACATGCGTCGTCTGACTTGTAGTTTAGGGATGGACTTTCCTCCACCTCCTCCAGATGCCCCCCAGTGACTTGTTGTTTATTTGTTAAAAACATTTAAATTCAAGTTCTGTAATAATATGAACCGTTTACAGTTTTTTTTCTTTTATATTGGTGGAAATATTGAATATTTTAATTTTTTTTTATATTTTATTATTTATTATTAGTATTATATATTTTAATATTTGTTTATTTTAATAATAATAATAATATTTTATGATTGTTTTTTATTTTTTTGAAAATATTTAAACTTTTTAATAATTTTTTATTAATCATTATTTTATTAAATTTATTTTTTTAGTATTATATTTTTTAATATTTGTTTATTTTACTAATAATAATAATATTTTTAATTTTTTTATTATATTTATCATAATAATATAATTTTATCATTAATCATAATTCTATTATTGTTTTATTATCATTTTTGTATTTGTGATGAGGTCTTTTGTGACGAGGCCCCATCGCAAATAAGAGAAAATATATTTTTTTAATATTAGTTTTTTGGACGGGCGAAATTCCCATCGCAAAAACTAATTGCAACGGCCCCGTCGCAAAAATGTTCTCGATTATATAATGTATATAATCGGAAGGTCTTTTGCGACGGGCGAAATTCCCATCGCAAAAAAGTTTTCAGGTATATAATGTATATAACAAGAAGGGTTTTTGCAATGGGAAAAATTCCCATCACAAAAGATATTTGTTGTGACAGGCCGGTCACAAAAAAATTTCTTTTGCGACGCCATTTTCGGCAACGGTCCATTTGCGACGGGATCCCGTCCCAAATGGACCATTGCACAAAATGGGAATTCCAGTAGTGACTCTATATTTTCTTCAATTTCATATGTTGAATAAAAAATTCCATTTTTCCCTTCAAAATAAAGGTTCATCATTATTGGTAAATTATGTGTTAATCAAACATCACTTGATGAGATTTTGAAAAGACATGGATCGATTGGATTTTTGGGGACTTTAGTTTTTGGAATTTTTAACATTTATATTCTATTTAATGTTGATTATAGAATTTTTATTATAATATGTATGTAAGAAAATTGTTGTAATTTTTGAGTTTGAAGATGAATGTTTTAAAATTTAATGTGGGTTTACATCATGAATTTCAATATATCTTGGTTTTGGTATATATTTTCTTACATCATCAACCAATTCATATTTCTAATAAAGCATCCTAGTTTATTATTGGAAAGAAATACATAAAAACCATTACAGATTGTTCTACCAAAAATATTTTTTCGTGAATATTTATCACTAGAATTTATATTTAATTTGATGTTTCATGTTAATTATCCTCCACGAGATTAATTTTGAATATTTCATATAGAATTTATAAAAAAACAAAATTTTGAGAGTATTTAATTATATTATCAGGCTTGTAATTGTTTACATCATTCCTCATATCAATTTTTGTAATATTCTGAAAACAATACCACAGAGTGGTTCTAAGGATGTTGTTATATTGATTGGGGCAATAAGAAGCTGATTCTACCCAAGTGATTGACTGATTCTATGAATTACTCTCCTAATTCATTGAAGAATATGTCAATAGAGTATCCCTTTATGCATAAATCCATGGTGATGTATAGAAGGATTTCTTGGAAGTGGATTTACTAAGAGGATTAAAGGAATTGAAATGGCCCATAATTTTTAGACATAAAAAATTCCCCCTCTAAAATGTTTGCAGCATAAATCATACACTTGATAAACATAATTTTATTACATAAATATTAAACATTACATAATAAGTATTGATATCCAACATATAATTGAAAATAATATATTGGTGAAAAAAGGACAACTAAATAATATAACTATAACAAGATATTTTGGTATATAGAGGTCCCCAAAATTTACCAGATACATTAGTAATAATGGAAAAATAAAACAGTCTATAATAAATAAGCCTCTAATTTCAAAATGAAATATTAATGAACTTGAAAAAAAATTAGTTGTCAAATATTGATGAAAATGAGAGGTAATTAAAAGTGGTATAGTGACCATTTCAATATTTTTTAGTCATAAGGAAAAACAATCTATTGAAATATTAACTAGATCAATAAAGTACAGTAAAATTCCTAAAATTTGAATTATAAATGAAAATAATAAATATGTTAATATTTTATTTCATAATAAATATTTATCAAAAAGCATAATTTTAATAATAATTGATCTCAAATTTTTAATAAAATATTAATTAATAGGATAAAATACAATAATATAATTTTGAAACATATTTTGGTAAAAATATATTTATAAATTAATTATAAATCACATATAAGTTATAAAAAAATAATAAATGACAATGTGATCACTCATATAAAAATACTGTTTATTCAGAAGAATATTATTTTTTCATGTATTATTGATTTTAGTTATATATTAAATTTCTAAAATTTCTATATTTAATTTTAAGAAAATAGACTTCATTTTTCAAATAATTATATTAAAATGAGATTTGGGTAAAATTTTCAGATTTTTCTATAAATGTTAATTTTTCGTTGAATAATAAAAAATAGATTTTTGAAGAATATCGTATCCTTTATAAAATTATATGGATGTAAATATGACCAAAAAAATTATGATACATTATTACTGAAATATATTTGATTTATGGAGTAAAATAGTTTATTTTAAATTAAAATTTCTATTTTCCAAACCTATATTTCAAATATTGAATCCCATGATATATTGTATTCCAATAATAAACTAATATTAATTCCTTACATATAATAAAGTGTTTTCATGTTTTTATATTATGTGGATTAAAATGAATGTAAAATAATCCAATTATTTATAATTATAATGAAAAAAATTGATCGAAAGCAACAATATATATAGTATTTTGACTAAATGAAAAAATAATCAATACTTTGTTATTAAATGCACCCCCCTATGTTATATAAACTCCTCCTATCCACCCCTTTCTCCTCACATCCAAAATTCCATAATTTACTAATTATTTTCAAAAATTATTCCCTAAAAATCCCTTATAATTTTTTAAAGCCCATGGTTTAACAAAAAATTCATCCTCTATAGGATATATACTCAATACAATGGAGTAAAATCCAAGCATTAGTTATGGTTTCAATACCACTATCACCATTCTTATTTTTTATAATTATTCCAAATAACAATTTAAAGAAACACTAAATTTTATAAAATTAATCTATTATCATGTTAATTGAATCATTTTAATCCATAAATTATCAGAGGCCAACCATTCAATATAACTGATTCCATTTTAGTAAGCTATTTCTATGTCCAAAAATACTGGTTTGAAATCAAAGTTTTTTTTCATAATGATTCATCTCTTACCTATTACATAACATAAATAAATCCATAAAATTTTCCAAATACATTATTACTTTTCAGTTATGAATTCTATTGATATTAATAATAATTAATTTTATGATATACTATTACATAATAATAATTCTATATCATCTCTCTATTTCAATCATTATAAAATATTCATGATAAGTATAACATTAATTATAAATAATCTATGTGTATTTTAATTTTCTAAAACAATATTATCAAGGATGATTCCATAAATTGTAATAAAATACATGGAAATTTATGTTCATAAACTCTATAATGATATGAGAAATTTTCCTTTTAATTATTAGAGATTATAACATAATTTTACAATTACCAGTGATCATTGTCTATATATCAAAGCTATTTTGGAACCATGAACCAAATAATGGAAAAATGGTTGACCCAACCCATATTAATTAAATTAATGAACATAACATGAATAATTTTTTTGAGAGATTAAATAAATATGAAAAATTCCCTAAATATGTAATTAATGAATTTATGTTGACTATTTAGAAGTTTACAGGATAATTCAAATAAACTCAATACCCAAGGTAAGGGGTTCTCTTCATATCTTTCTCACACTTGATGATACATTCTCAATGAATATATATTTCTCTTTATTAATATTTTTATCTTCTATATATGATTAAATTAATTAATTGATTCTTCTTATTTCATCCTTTTTAATTAGAATATAACATCCCTTATATTTCATTATTTAATTTTTTTAAGTCAAGCCATATAAAGAATACAAGGGAATCATTTCTTGTTTCTCACTATATTTTCTAAATTATTTTTATATTGTTCCTATCTTATAAATATTACCTAATTTTTAATATTTACAAGAAAATAATATTTTTTTAATATATTTTATTTTGATTTATTTTTTGTTTTATGGGAACTCAGTGTTGTTATAATGTTTGAATTCTATTTTTCCATTTTAAAAAAGTTTACAAAAAGGTCATGATTTCTTCTTCCACTACTATCAGGTTTTGGTGGAATCATTTGCAGTCATAGGGGCTTTGTAAAGCTCTATTTTTATCACTTAATTAAGAATGGTTATGAAATTGATGCATAATTATGGGTTATAGTTAAAGCAGTTAGGTATGAAGTTTATCATGGAAAGAGGGATATATGGATAAAATCTAAATAAACTATGTTAATTTAAAGTCTCAAAATTAATTGAGGAAATGTTCCAAGAATGATATTTCCATGATGTATTGATTGTATTGGGCTTTAAGATCACTTTCTCATTGCTGTAACACATGTTTATAGAGAATAAAATCAGGTTGTTGATTCCCACTTTAAGTGGGAAATTTTCAAGGTAAGTTCTAGATAGAACGCCGTGACCTCATTATTTTATAGTGAGTTAGATGAAGCGGATGAACATGGGGATGTTTATACCCATATTTTCTAAAAATCCACTCAATTATTCTTTTGATATGTTTATTTTAATAAAATCTTTTAGGAGTAGGATTGTCTGCCTTCTGATCCTTTTGAGAAAAATGAAAAAAATATATCCAGATTACATTATCCCTTGTCTTCTTTGGATCATACATGATACCTCAACGTGTGATTTTTTTGATTAATTATGTTACTCATTTCATTATCATGTATTTTTTTATTATATATGAGGAACATATATTTATTATGTATTATGATGATTAGTGGCACATAAATTTTATAAACCCTCAAAGTGATTGGGTAAAGATTCATATATCAGGATGTCATTATTAATGGTCATAATGTGGTTTTTATTGTCCCCAATGTTATGTGTGGGAATGATACAATTATCATTGACTAAAATTATATTCATGGGAATGATGGGTTGTCATTTTCCATAATTTTATGATGTCATGGTGGTCATCCATGAGTTATGATTATGGTCACATGTCTTATGTTTGTGCCAAAATTATATAATTATCATGATAACTATCCTCTTATAATTTTATTACTCTTATTTATATTTTTCATGTGACATTTTATGATCCTTTCTAATTTAATGATATGATATCCAATCATTAATGATATTTTACCCCATTGTTAACCTATTGAACCCCTTAATGGGATATATGACACACCCCTTCTATTATTTATTCTCATAGGTTTCCCTATATAGTTATAAGAGTATAGTGATATCTAAGAAAAATTTATGAAGTTATAAATATAAAAATACATTATTGTTTTATTGATATTGTATAATTTACCTAACTTCACAATGTCATTGGAACTAGAAATTTAAAATCAGGTTTTATATGGTATTTATGATTAAATTTATGTAATAATATATAAATGAGACTTCTATCATTGAAGTTGGTATTATAGAGACCCAGTCCCAGATAGCCCAGAGCTAGTATCTTCTATCAATTACATTGCCATTATGACAATGAATCAAGCCCTGATTGGCTAATCAGTTTAGTAGTCTTGGTAAACTAGATACACAAATGAGTATTGTATAACAAAATAATACAATGATTAAAATATTTTTTTCTCCATTATAAAAAAATAGCTTAGAAATAACTGTAATCTATATAGTAAAATCCATCCATATCATTCATAGTATGATTCTTGGATTCTTGGGAAAAGAAACACAATGAAGGTGAGTTCAAATGCCTACTATAGAAAAATATACCCAAATCAATCATGAATTAATGAGAATACTCAATATGGAAACATAAATAACTAAATACACATGCCATGTAATCAATAAAATAAATAGAAGTGCATAAATAATATGGAAATTTAATAACTGGAGATACATGCCATTAAAATAGATAGATAATGTAAAATAAATATTTCATGGTATGAAACTGAAACACATTCCATCTAAATCACTGAAAATGAAATGTAACGATAGATTTGTTAATGAAAAATCTCATGGATGAATAATAACTGAAACTAATTATGAATGAAAAAGTTTAATTATTAGATTCCTTGTTTCCAAGATACATGGAACCTTTACTATGAAGGACATTCAAAATATGGTTTATCTATCAATTAAAAATCCATCTAAGGTGGATAGTTAACAATTTCGTCTCATGAGACTACCGATGCATTGAGGATCTTTAATTAATCAGCCCACAACCAATGTGTACCTGTCCAAATCATTCTTAATATTGATTAATAATTTCAAATACAAAATAACCATATTGAATGAAAGATATATATTTATAAATAATACCCAAATAATTAAATAACTACAAAATTGAACACCATATGTAAAATGGTATATGGTTTAGGAAATAGTAATATCCATGATAAATGATATGGACAATTAGGATAAAGTAAATGTTCAGTGATCATATGAAGTTGAAAAAATCATGGGGACTTCAAGAATGAATCAAATATGTCAATATGAATAATATCCTTTTCCAAATCAATAATAAACTATCTAGAAGAATAAAAGGTATTATATAAATACAATAAATCCCAAGTGGATTAAAATGAAGGGTTATTGGCATTGGTGAAATAAAAAAATAATTTTTAACAATATTCTTGAGGAAAATATCCTTTTCTTTTGAAAATACTATTGAAAATATTTTTCAATGAAAATACCTTCAATGAAATTTAAAAAATAAACCTTTTAAACATGATAAGGAGGATTCAATGAAATTATGATGGATAAATCCGTACCTACCATACAAAGAAAAAAGAATATTCCTTTTATACATTAAAAGGGTAGAAAATGAATCATTTGGAAAGTGACAAAAATATTACTTCAAGATATTGGTAAAAGGAAAAAAGGGTAAAATTTTATTTTAATGATTATATGGTAATGGAATGATAATCTTGGAAAACCTTTTTTGAAAACATGGTTTTTAATATATTTCTGATCGAAGAGAGGGTAAGGTTGGGATTTCTTAACTATCTTATGTACTGAAGAGTAGATAAATGGAAAAAATACATGAAAATGGTAATTAATAGGAAGAGTAAAATTAAATGGTTTATTTAAAAATAGTTATATAAATACCTCAAATTAAAACTTCATTAAAATATCATTAGGATTAGTGTTGGGGAAAATAATCTTTAAACATCCCAAACTTTCCCATACCACATTGAAACATTTTAAATCATAACCACATAAAGGAGTAAAGATCAATGAAGGATATAATATCTTGATATTTAGGATATTCCATCTATATAATGTTCATGGAAATATATACACCATTTTAAAAAACTAGGTTCATAATAAATCAATGTTCCTCAATGCAATGCAATTGAGATGAAATCCATTGCATATTAATCAAATGACCCAAAAGTGATAATCAAAAAATGAAACATATATATTCCATGAAATTAAATTAATTCATTATATAATATATCAAAATGGGTAGAAGTTACTTCAGAAAAATTAATTAAGTGGTTAATATGACATTTATCTCACATATGTAAAAAGGTGATATAGAAATCCTTACTTATTTGGTAACAAATGAAATGGAAAATGAAAAGGTATTAATCATCAAATAAAAAATTTAAATACCATGAATATAATATGTTTTATGATATTTAATGTCAACTTTGATGTATGTAAACCCTATATATAATAAATTAGGTTCATAATAATAAATTATTCCTCATGTAAAGAAAATTGAAACAAGAATTCCTTACCTTGTGATTCATTTCGATTGGAAGTCCTTTAAATTATTGTATAATTAAAATATGTTAATTTAATACATTATTTAAAACCTTATTCAAATTTATAATATCATATATTAATTTCTTATAATATCTTGATACCTATTTTTTTTTGAAAATCATCCATTATTTTTACTATTTCGGGTGTTAATTACCTAGTTTGTCGAGTATGGTTTATCTTTTTCTTTTTTGATCATATTAAATATATCACAGTTTCATCATATTATGAATTTATACCATGAATAAATTATCTTATATATTCAGTACATATGTATTTATAATATTATATAATATTTGGATATTATAAATGATGTGAACCCTTCATGGTGGCGATAGGGCATACGTACACATTAACGCTTCATTCATTTCTTTTTTGTATTAAAATAATGAAAAATAATTTATACATATATATATATATATATATTCTAATTCCAGAATCATATATAATTTATATATGTTATATAATTTAATTAAAACCATCCTTTATACATCCCATGTATGGAATGAATGACTCATATCGCTTTGAGGGGGAAGTATTCCACATTTCCCCAAACGAAATTATCATATTTACTTAACATAGAAAGAATAAAAGAATATTATCAATAAAAATTACAAAGGAAAAAAGTCATTTTAAATAACATATGTATATTATATCAACATATTTTCAGTCATAATGGCCACCATGAGAGGCGGTAATGGAGAATTGAACAATCATCATTTTGTGAAGCAGAAATTCTCTATACACAAAAACACTATATTTGTTACCAATTAGATGAAGGTGGGTGTAATTGTATGTATAAACCTTCACATAAAAACAACCTACTATATTTTTGATACAAAATTTTTTATGAAATCATATAATAATAAGATAATAGGGAGTGTACAATGGAAATGATACTAAAAGGCATGACAGAAGGTGTCACCTCTTTTTAAGGTAACTTCTTTTTGTTTAAACCAAAAGGATTTTGTGGGAGTGTTTTTTACCTAAGGGATTATTCAAGTTACAGGGGAGGATTTTTGGAAATATATTTGTGTATAACATGGAGGAGCTAAAGTTGTTTGTAAGGTGTGAGGAATGGGGAGAGGAGGTATCCTTTTATAGTGGAGTAGGAGTGGCATTCTTGTAAATATTTGAAGAAAGAGTTCCACCCACATTTTTCATTTTACAATTGGATCCAATAATGAACCAAGGTAGATTTAATTTATTATAGGGTTGAAATATGGACATATAATGTCTTTTTTACAATTTTATAGGTCTATTTAGGGCTTAAATTTATGTTTTAGTCTCTTATTAGGCTCAATTTAACCTTATTCAATATAATTAATGTTAATTACCTACACTAATATATTTGGAAAAACAATATTTAGACATTATTAGATAGTATTAATTATTCTGATTCCAAATATGGAATGTATTTTTCCAAATTCCAATAAAATAAATTTAAAAAATTAAATAAAAATTCTTCTGGTAAGCGGGATTACAATGAGGGTTTTAAAAGTAAAAAATTCCTAAATATTATTGTGTTTTTATAGTGAATTTAAATGTGAAATTTATTCCAATGACATAAATTTGATTAAAAGAGGTATTTTCATTGATTTAATAATAAAATGAGGCTTCGGCCCCAACATTTAAAAAAAAATATTTAATACAATTCATAACCTCAACATAACAACTTGTTTATATTGTATTATATTAGATAATAATTTTTTAATAATACAATGTTATTTGGTGAAACTCTGTCTTGCATATAACTCATCCAATTGAGCAAGTTCTCTCTTTTTATGTAACACAAGAAACTGTAGAAGGTCTCTCTTACGTGTAACACAAGATATTGAGGAATGTCTCTTAAATTCATTGAAATATATAAAATATATTTTAAATTGTAAATATATTATAATCTATCTAGATATTATATTACCATATGCTATTTTTGTTCTGTGTCATACAAGATATTGAATACAAGGTTCTTACTTTAGTTTTTCAGGGGCATCACATTCTACCCACCTTATTTAAATTGTGCCCTCCTAATATAAACTCGATCATGGTAATATGTTTTTTAATACTTAATATGTTTGAAATCCCACATCATGAGAAGGGTTAAATAGTCATCCTATATAAAAGAGAGAATAGAAAGTAAAAAGGTCACATGGACTACCATGTTACTAGGTCTCTAAGTATGAGAAAAATAGTGGAAAGTAGAAATACATACATCGAGGAAAAATCTAAATATTTAAAGGGAGTTAATGAGGTCATAAATCAAAAACAATTGAATGATCAATAGAAAGTTTATGGACTCAAATACATAAATATATGATGATTTAGAAGACCATTGGTTTAATATAAATTACGCTATTTGGATGAAATTGTATTTTGAAGACATTTTCCTAATGTTGGGTAATTCTTTTACGGACCAAGAATATAACAAAATATTCATACATGGTAGGATTCAATTTCAAATGAAAAATCATAACATTTAGTTGTCATTCGATAAAATTCATATTCATTCCTTTACTACAATAAATTAATTATCAGTAGTTAATTTCGTTTCTTTTTTTATGCCTAAATCACTAATATATAACTCTAATGGATCATAAGGCCTATAAAAGACTCAAAAGTCTAACTATTTGTTCTTTACTATCCACCAAACAAATATGGTTAATCAATCATACTAAAATTGATAATCCTGGTTCATAATTAACATTTATTCATCAAATTGTATAGCTACAAACAATGCAGTATTATCAACTACATTTCATAGTTCATTAGTTGGCATGAAACCCTTATCATCCTTTCTTCACGGGTTCAAGACCCACATCCTTACCATATTTGATTGGTCTTCACCCAAATTTTAGGATGTCCTTTTATAAAACCAATTTAATATAATATTCAAAATTTATATGAATAAAATCCATGAAATTAGGTTAATCTCTAAATAGCCTTTTAACTAATGTTTTCAATACATCTCCAATATATAAATACTTCATACAATGCTTTAAAAATAAATACTTCCATTGTTTATTGTTTATCCTATAGGAGGTGGAATTGACTTGGGTAATGTCCAAATTTCCCACTCTTAGACAAAGAAACATAAAGGATTTCATATCATTATCTTAATTTCCTTCCATATTACTCTTCATTTTTCCTCAATAATCCAATTATTTATGTCCTTATTTCGAACACATAATGCATTTACGTGTTCAATTAAGAAAAATTCCTTGGTTTCTTCTTCCACACATGACACATGTTTAAATTTGAGCCTTCTTTTCTACACGGTCTCTACCACTTGAGAACTTAGAATACTCTATCAATCTCTTCATTAGTATGCTAAGGAGCTTGTAAAGTTATATACTGTTAATAATGTTTCTAGAAAAATGATTTGGAATAAACACGATATCCATCGCTCCTGTCAGCACATCATTCTGTTACTCATTTTTTCCACTTTTACCATCATGTTTGATGTTAACTTGAATCCTTTCTGTTCCAGCCATTGACTAAAATAAGAAATAATAGTGTGAGAACCAATAGACATAGTAAGAAAAGACTATATTTATCTATAAGATATCTAAATCATGAAACCTTATTTTTAAATCTAAAACCCCATTATTATAATCGTAATTATTTTTTTTCAAAATCCTTTCCAATTCTTCATTATGGTTTGTAATGAAATCTTGGATTATCCTATGAATATCTCCAAGGAGTGTCAAATAAGGTGCACAGTAAGGCTCGTTTTTTTGTACCAAATTACGGTGAGTCAGGCCTGAAACACCATGTCAGAGTTGTTACTCCAAGGTAGATTTCCCTTAGAACCACATCTGATTGTATTATCTATGAAGGGATGTATTTTTAGGAATACCCACATAATCTATACATTACCAAAATTATAGGGTTTTCATATATACTTATCCTCACATTCTTTGTTAGGGATATTTTTTCTAACTATGTGTTCCTAAATCTAGATCCAAATATTGATACCAAACATCCATTGAAACCAACTGTAGTGACCCTTCTCCTGATATCCCAAAGCTAGTTTCTTCTATTAATTGCATTGGAATGATTACAAGGAATCAAGCTCCAACAGACCGATCAATTTATTAGTCTTGGTACAGAAAATATATAAATGAGTATTGTATTACATATGAATACACAGATTAAAACATATTTTTTATCCTTTATAATTAAACAACTTCGACAATAACTCTAATACATATAGTAAAATATATAAATATCATTCATAGTACACTTCATAGATTCTTAGGGATTGAAACATAATAAGGGTGATCTCAAATTCCCAATATGTAAAACTATAGCGGAAGAAATCATTAATTAATGAGAATAATCAATATGGAAAGGGAATGAACTGAACACACATGCCATGTAATAAATAAATTGAATTTATGTGCATAAAAATATTACAATGTAATAACTGGAAACACATGCCATTAAATTACCAAGATAAGGATAAATAAATACAAAATGTTATGAAACTGATTCACATTCCATCTAAATCACTAAAAATGAAATGTATCGATAATTATGTTAACATAGAATCTCATGGTTGAATAAAAATTGAAACAACTATGAAGGATAATGCTTATTTATTAGATTCCATTTTTCTGAGGTACATACAACTAGAATTACCAAGACCTTTCACATGACAGTTTAACTATCATGTAAAAACCTATCTAAGGAGGATATCCAACAATTTCGTCTCATTAGACTACCGATGCATCAAGGGGTTTTCAATAACTAGTCCCAAACATGTGTCTACCTTTCCAAAGTGTCTTCATATTGAATAATAATTTTCCCTATAAAATAACCAAATTGAATAAGATATACCGATTTATCAACAATTAAAAAATAATACAATAATTATCAATGTAAAAACCATATGTAAAATGGTACACGGTTTAGGAAATAGTAATATCCATGATTAATGATATGGATAACTCAGATAAATTCAATGCTCAATGATTATATGATGTTGAAAATTTATAATGAAATTCATGAATAAATCAAATATATGAATGTGATGTCCTTGTCCAAATAAATCATAAACTATCTAGATGTAGAATATGTATTATATCAATATAACAAATCCCAAGTGGTGTAAAATAAAGGGTTGTTGCCGTTGATGATATAATAGAATAAATTTTAAAAAAATTCTTAAATAAAATATCCTACGCTTTTGAAAAACCTTCTAAAAATATTTTTCATTGAAAACCCATTTTAAATATATTTAAAATAATAGATAATTTAAACTTGAGAATGAGGATTCAATTAAATGATGGTGGATATATCAGTACATGTCCTACAAGGTAAAAATAATATTCCCTCTGTATAATAAAAGGGTATAAAATACCTTGTGTTAAAAGTGAAAAAAATATTACTTCTAAATTATTGGTAAAAAAAATTTCAAAATGTATTTTAAATATTATATAGGAATGTAATTATACTCTTGGAAATCCTTTTTGGAAGGCATGGTTTTGGATCTATTTCCGACTGAAGAGAGGGTAAAGTCAAGCTTTATTGAAAACATTTTCTTAATTATATTGTGTACTGAAGAGTAGAAAAATGTTACTAATATGGGAAAATGGACATGAATAACCAAATTATAATGAAATTTTTTATTGAATAATGGTTATATA
Organism: Viscum album; assembly: GCA_963277665.1. Taxonomy (NCBI): domain Eukaryota; kingdom Viridiplantae; phylum Streptophyta; class Magnoliopsida; order Santalales; family Viscaceae; genus Viscum; species Viscum album. The sequence goes on from OY728140.1 coordinate 315,393,722, forward strand.
ATTTCCTCAAATTGAATTTTCATTAAGAGATCATTAGGGTTATTCTTTAGGAAAATAATCGTTAAACTTATCAAATTGTCCCATACCACATCAAATAATTTTAAATAATTATGAGGGAGTAAAATTGATTTAATGTTTTAATATCATGATATTAAAGAGATTCAAAATATATAATTTTAATGGAAATATATACACTATATAAAACAAACTAGGTTCATGAAAATACAATGTTCCTCAATGAAATAAAATTGAGATGAAATCCATTACATATGGATCAAATGACCCAAAAGTGATAATAATAAAATGAAACATGTAAATACCATGAAGATAAACTAATTAATTATATTATATATCTGAATCGGTTGTAGCTATATCACACAAAATAATTAAGTGGTGAATATGAAATTTATCTCACAGATATAAAAGGTGAAATGGAAATCCTTACTGATGTTTTAACAAATGAATTGGAAAACCCAAAGGTATTAATAATTAAACAAAAGATTTAAATTACATGAATATAGTAGGTTTCATGATATTATATGTCTATTTTGAAATATGTACACAATATATATACAAAATTAGGTGAACAAAAATAAATTATGCCTCTTAAAAAGAAAAGTGAGACAATAATTCCTTACCTTTGTGTTTCCTTTCGGGTTACCATTCTTTATCATCATGTATAATAAACATATGTCTATTTTATGAATTATTCATAATATTTTTCAGGTTTATAATATCATATATTAATTTATTATAATATCATATTACCCGTTTTTTATAAATCTTCCATTACTTTGACTATTTCGGCTTTTAATTGCCTAGTTTGTCGAGTATGTTTTAAATAGTTATTTGTTGTTATTATTATATATATCATGTCTAACAAACTCCATAATTTAAAACATGATTAAATTATATTATATATTTAGTACATATTCATTTATTTTATTCCATAATATTTTCAAATTATAAATGAAGTGCACCATTCATGGAGATGGTAGGTCGTACGTATGCATGAATGCTACTTTCATTTCTTTGTCGAATTAAATGAATGAAAACTAAATTATAAATATGTATATAATAATTCCAGAATCATATATATGTGCTATATGTTAAATAGTTTTATTAAAACCATCATTTATATATTAAATTTATGGGATGAATGACTCATATTTCTTTGAGAGGGTGGTAGTCCAAACTTCCTCAAACGAAGTTATTGTATTTACTCTACTTGGAAGGTAAAAAATTATGTTATAAATAAAACTTACAGTGTCATAAGACATTTTAAATAAATTATATATCATATATAAATATATTTTCCATTATAATGTCCACCATTATAGGTAGTAAAGGATAATTGAAACATCATCATTTTGTGAGGCAGTAATTTTCCGTACAGAGAAAAACTACGTTCATTACCCCTTAGATAGAGCTGTTTGTATGTTTTGGTCGAACCATTAGAATCAAACTATCATAGTATATTTAGAATACTATATTTTTAATGAAATCATGATACAATAAGATTATATGGAGTGTAGAATGTAAATGAAACTATATAACGTGAGATAAGGTGTTACCTCTTAATATGGTAACATCTGTTGGTTTATACAAAATGGATTTCTAGGGAGTATTTATCCTATAATCGGGGAATAAATGTATATGTGAGGATTTTTGGGAAGATATTTTGGATGATAATGGCCTAAAATAAGTTGGTTGAGTGGTGGTAGGAATGGGGAGAGGTGGTGACCTTTTATAATGGAGGAGGAGTGATACTCTTGTGAGTATTTGAAGAAGGAATTCCACCCATGTTTTTCATGTTGAAAGTGTGTCATATAATCTACCAACATTGATAAAATTTATCATATGGTAGAAATATTTTCATACAATGGAATATGTACATGTTTATAGGTCTATTTAGGCCTTAAATTTATTGTTTGGTCTCTTATTAGGATTAATTTAACCTTAATCGTTGTAATTAATTTTAATTACCTTAAATATAAGATTTGGTCGAAAAAAATATTTACCTTATTATAAATTAAAAATTATTCTAATTTAATGTATGGTGTCCATTTTTAAAAATTACAATCACATAAGTGTAAAAAAATAAATTAAGATTCATCTCGTAGGTGGGATGACAATATAGGTTTTAAAGTAAAAACGTCCTAATGTTATCTAAATTGTTATAGTCAATTTCAAGGTAAAATTGATTCAAATGACCTAAATTTGAATAATTGATAAAACTATTATTTAATTTTAATTTAAATGAAATATAAAACCTAATTTATATTTATAATTAAATTAGATGATAAAGATGTTTTGAACCAAAATTCATATTTTTAGTTGTTCGTTTAAAATTGAATCATTACAAACAAAATTACAAAAACATCATATTAAGATAATTTTGATATTTATATTCAATTTATTATGTTTTTCTTCAAATATTATAAAAACTAATGTATCAAAATTCAAATTTCAAATGGGTTTCTTATTAGAAGTTAGTAAAATTACCATTAAGAAAATAGGTTTTTATGTATAAAATAGGTTTTTTTCTAATCATATGCATATCAAACCTAATGGATGAATATCAAAAATATTTGATTGAATATATAACATATATATTAAATGAGAATAATTATCTAATTTTAATTACTTTAATATATAAGGCTAAAAGTCTTCATAATCATAAAACGTGTTTTATTGAAAAAATATTACATTTATATTAAATTAGTTCCTGCATTAATTTTTAACATATAAATTAATAATATTTTAATTTAAACCATATATATTCATACTTTAGTTAATAATATTCATAAACTATAACATAAAGGCTAGGATATATCTTATTATATTAAATAATAATATTTAAATAACACATTGTTATTTGGTAAAAATCAGTATTTCATGTAATACAAGCTATTGATGAAAGTTGGTATTTGCGTCTAACACAAGCTATCGAGGAAGTTCGCTTTTGAGTGTAACACAAGCTATCAAGGAAGGTCTCTCTTGTGTGTAACGTACCCTAACATGGTGTCACATGCATTGAAATATATATAATCTATTTTAAATACTAAATATATTATATTGTACTGGGATATTATATTACCTTATGCGCTTGTTGTCGTGTGTCATATACACTATCAAATACAAGGTTATTACTTCAGTTTTTTAGGGTGGCAAAGGTATCTTAAAAAGGCATAGTAATTTAGAAAATTAGGGTAGAAATCCCAATAAAAAATTAACCTAAATAATCATGATCAAACCATAGAATTTCATATTTTTTTATTTTCATGTGATTTGTTCTTCAAATGTTTTTCTTATATGATTATTAATTCAAGTATGCTCATTAATAACTCTTAATTATTTAAGTAAATAGTTGGAAACAAGTGAAATCTTGTCAACAACCAATGTGTTGAGAAATGTGATAATTTCAAAAATATGATTCCAAATATGAGTGTGTCATGAGTCAAAATATCATAAAAAATTCAACATATAAAAACCCTTGAAGGTAAATTGGTTTCTTAAACATTTGATGATAACAATAATCATGGTAATGAAATTGGATTCATAAACCCCATGAAATAATAAATATAAACAATATAGGGAATGAATAATGATGGTATATTTGGTTAATATATATATATATAATTATAAGAAACATTAATGTTTTTCTATTGATGAATGTAAATATCATAAAACTATCATTAAAAACATTCATTCGGAAATTACCATTTTTATTTTTTGAAATCACTTATTTAAAACTACTATTAATGTATAAAGTAAAAAATTATCTTTTAATATATCAATATAAATTTAGAAAGGGAACTTCATTGAAAAATATATTCATGAATGTAGGAAAATCCTATCATTACATATAAGTTAACAAAGCATTCCTTTGTTACTTTTATAGAAATATCCCCAAGTACCTCATTTGGAATTTGAAAAAACATTACTTTCAAAATGTTTTTAAAAAAAAGTAAAACATGGGTGATAATTACTCCATAATTCAAAAGATAATGTTAAATAAAATATTTAAATCATTTTTATAAGTCATTTATATAGATTTATAATATTCCCCAGTAGATACCTAAACATAAGCAATCCATAAGATTGATGAGATTATGAAATAAAACCCTTACCACATTGGTAAACATTGATTCATAATCCCCTTGAAAGAAATAACATTAGATTGATATTTATATCCCATAATTATAATGATATGAATGATAAAAAATAAATGTAAGTATATACCCCATACAAAATAATCAATTAGTGTATAAGGAATGTGTCCCACATAAAAAATAAGATGAAAATCCATTACCTTAAGTTTGAATCATCATGTAAATTATTTATTATCACGAATAATAATGTTAGGTTAATAATTTACTTTTATAATAACATATTTTTATTTTATTATTCATTTTATATCAGTTGTTACCATGTTATAACAATTACTTAATCATTTATGTACACACTGGATGTTATTGTAGTATTTTGTACCTCAGTCCCAAATAACATAAATATGATAAATATAGTAAAAGTGGTCATTATTACATAATATTTATAATAATAATCCGAAATATTTATCATTTTTATTAATTAATTATAATTTTAAATCCAACCATTAAATATTATTATGAAAAATTAACTATGTTATAATCATATAGACGGAAGGTCGTACGTACATATATGTAACGTTTCAATATTTCAATAAACAGTATGGAAAGAAGTTAACTATTATTTTACGAATAAACAATTATTATAATATCATATATATCATATTAATTCATTATGTATACTTATATATATCATCCATGTGATTTTCTGATGAAAAATGAATCACATGCTTTCGTGGAGGTGGTAATCAACACGTACGCTTGAACGATGCTATAATTTTATAGTGCATGGTCTGGTAAGAAGTTAAATGATATATTAAACTTTTATAACGTTAATTTTGATATGAATATCTGAAATAAATATTAAATATTTAATTATAACTATTCTTGATAGATGATGATGGAAAACAAATTACATTCATTCGTGTGGGGGTAGTCAGTTGTACATGCTAATGATGGTTTTGATTCCCATTAAATGGAAGGGAAGATAGATATAAGTTATGAAATTAACATAATAACATATTATTATATCTATTATAATGGTATTATTATTTTAACATGGTTGAATTATTCTTTGAATTTGGTGGAAGAAGTAATAAAATAGAAAGTCTTGATTAAAAACAATACATCTTCTTTGGATAACCTCCTTTGTTTATCACCTTAAGAACATGATGGTTGGTGTTTTGAAAATAATGCCTCTAGAATGGAGTATTGGATTATTGGAAAGTATTTTTTCATTTATTTTCTATACCAAAAGGTTTTCTATCTTTAGAGTAATCATAATAATATGTGCTCATTTATATTTTAGGGGAGGGGCCCTCATGGTATTTCAAAAAATATGAAATTAATATAAATTAATTTGTAATTCAAAGTGGATCAAAAAAATTATTTATGATTATTATAGTTATAATTCATCCACTAAAATAATATTTTCATAATCCTAGGTAACATTTTTACCCTTATCATTTGGTTTTAGCCCATCATTACCCTTTTTTAAACTTATCATTGTAATAAGAATTATTTAATATATGATAGTTTTTATATTTACTATAATTGGAAAATGGCTCAGAAAAAGACCATGATTGATAATAAAACCTATATACTAATCCATTGGATGGATATAATGTTTTATTAATTTTATATCATTAAATAAAATATTATATATTATAAAATAACAATAATGTGAATTTCAAAACTATTCATTCCGTTGAATTTAATAATACAAAGATAACTCATATAATTAAAACCAAATATTTTATAATATCTCTAAAAATTCATGGTAACATATAAAAATCATCTATCACATTACTTATCTCAAATTATATTAATTATATTATTTTTAATATCATTTCTTCTACTATTCCATTTTTAAAATAACTTACCCATCATTATTGTCCATGAATTTAGGGTAATAATATTTTTGCTAAAAATTATAAATAAATTACCATGAGTAATATAAATATTTTAGATTTCATAAACCTATTTATATTGGAATATTTCAACTAGATCACCTGATATTAAAAATATTATTTGTAAAGAAACGTAAAATTCAAGGGAATTGTTTTTCTTAATTTTCTTTGGGATTTTACAAGAACGCAGTTTCAGACGGCACTTGATTCTGAGGCACGGTGTGCCTGGAATTTCTATCCGAAGTTTAGCTCAGGTACGTTTAGTGAACAAACGGGCGGGAATTTATAACTTTTGAACCGGTGCCCAGAATCGAATTCTGAGGGCACCGACGGAACCGCAGCGCCGGTAATTGCATAGGAACTCCTATTCCGGAGTTGCGTTATCACGGGTGTGGATGATAAAAATTGTGGAAGTTAGTTTATTTTTATTCTAAAATTTTTATTTTTCCTTTTTGTGTTTTAAGGCTATGGGTTGAAGTTGGGAAACTACCCAACCTCCCTTGGGAGGTTATGAGGGTGGTCGGGCCCACACGAACCCCACCCCTTCATATTCTTCAACTAATCTCAACTCACCATAAATTAAGATAACTTGTGTAATTTAATGAGGTGAGTTATTTGTGGTTAATTGAATTTCAAACTCTTGAAATTCAAAAGCTTAAGTTGTGTTAATAAATTAAGACTTGGGATTATTTTATTAATGTTAGAGTTTATGACACATTGAGAGGATTTGGGAAGCATGAAGATCTTATTCATCTCCAATGAAGAACATCTTCGATGAAGAACGTGAAGAACACCTCGGACTCCGACGAAGAACATCGTTCTACAACGAAGAACATCTCCGCTGAAGAACGCGGAGAACTTCTCCAACGACGTTTCCTCTTCGGATGCACCTCGATGACAACGGAATCGATGTTCATTTTCCGTGACACCCAACCTCCGCGAAGCTCATTTTCCACAGCTCGTTGACGACCACCGTTCTTGAAACCGAGGTAGGGGATTGTAATTAATTAATTTGTTCGTGTTTACATCCCTGAATTTCTTCATGAAATTTTCACCAACTGCTATCGAATAACGTGAGGGGGGGATGGACCGCACAAACACGGATGACCCACCTCCTTATTATTCTTGGTGGATTCTTTTGGTTCGATATGGAAGTGGTGCAGTGTTGTCGCACCGCGCAGGTTTATGCGACAAGAAATACGCGGCGCCGTCGCGCCGCGCCGTGAATTAATACAAGGACGCGATGCCATCGAGCCGTGTCGGAGACACCCAAAAATACCGAGGTCGGTACAGGGGCCGTGGCGGAGGGGCGCGGCGTCGTCGCACCACGCCGGACGACAAGGTCTGCGGCCAGTTACAGGCTGCGACAGAGCAAGGTGACCGGTGGCCGGACCGGGCTGCCGGCGTCGGAGCCGGAACGTGACCGACTATAGCCGGTCCCGTTGAGCAAGAACCGGCCGGCCAGGTCGGGCCGGCCAGATAGGGAGGATCTTGGGGAATCAATTCCCCCGGCCGAACATCAATGCGGCCCCAATTAAGGTGCCGCAGTTACAGAAAACCAGGGGGGCAGCGCCCCCCGGTGTGAGCCAAAACGGCTCGGCCGTTTTGGCCGAGCAGCCAACCAGCACGCCCAGCGCGCGGGTCGCCGGACCGGGCCGTCGGGCTGGGCTGGGCCGCGTCGGCCGGGCCGGACCGCGCCGGGCCGGGCCGCGCCCAGCCAGGCCGGGCCGCGCCAGTCCGGGCCAACCCGGTTCGGACCGACTGGGGGGTCTCGGGCCGGGTCGGTCTGGGCCCGAAACCCCCGTTTTCGGACCGTCTTCGGTCTTTTGCCCATAACATGCACTACAGACCTCCGATCGATGCACTGTCAGTTTAGATGCGATACTTGAATCAAGACAGTCGTTTCCGTATATCGAACTCAAGCTTTCGAAATACATTGAGTTCGGCTGGGTTGGTTCGTACACGAAACCAATCGGGCCCTCGGAGCGGAAGCGCTCATATCTTGAGCATCAGACGTCCAATTGACGTGCCATCGAATTCGTTGGATTCCTCTTAGTGAGACAGATCTTTCGGATTAATCCACTCGAGGTTTGGATGCAGGTGGAGTACGGTCGGGTTGGTTTCGCCTTAAAAACCAACCGGGCCCCTGGGACGAAAAAACCAATAACTCTCAGACCGGGCGTCCGATTGACGCACCGTTTGCGACGTTGAGTTCCTATTGTCGATACAGAACTTTTGGATACATCAACTCTGGACTATGTGTCAGTTGATGTATCAGCCTCTCGGCTCGTGGAGCGGACCCTCCCAAACGATCTTGGTGTGTGAGGGAACCCTAGAGCTGGCTGCGACTACTACTATGACGACGACAACTGTACAGAGATCCTCAGTGGATTCGACGACGATGACTAAAACACTCAGTGATCCTATGTGGATCAGTGCTACCAATTTTGTGTGGCTCCGATCCTGTGTGGGTCCGCGCTCAGTGGTTCTGTGTAAGCCAGTGCCTACAGATCCTGTGTGGGTCCGATCCTGTGTGGGTCTTTGTGGGGGTTAGTACATATCGATCCTTTGTGGGTCTGACGACTTAGATGGATCAGTGATCATCTCTATCTTCTTCGAAGAAGTATACATGTGTGAGCTGAATCCTATTTTCTTTCCTATGTGGATTGTGTTGTGCAATCCTGTGTGGATTACGTTTTTCTTTCCTGTGTGGAATACATATACTTTCCTGTGTGGAATGGTTGTACTTGGGCTCGGAGGTTGGAGCGTATTGGAATTAATGACTTAGATATATGTATGGGCATATACCTAAGCAGTGTCGGTTGTTACTTCGTGATTGTATCTTTCCTTTGTGGTTTATCCTTTTTGGATTTTGGGAGACCTTCGGGGGTCTCGGGGTCCCTACTGAGTAGCTTATACTCACCCCTGCACGGGCTATGCCCGCACTAAGTTGTGTTGGTTGCAGACGACGTACAGTGTTGATCTTGGTTGAGGCTTTCCGAGCAAGATGGTACCTGGAGGAGGACCATTGGGCGGGACGTACTCGGAGCGGACTGCAGGACCCGAGGAGCAGTGAAGCTATCTGTACCCACCGTTCAGGTGGGATTTCCAGTGGACAGCTCGGCGTAGCGGCTTTTACTTTTCAGTTATTGTTTTCCCTTTCAAGTTGTACTTTAATTTCAGTTTGGGTTTGTATACTGGCCCACTTACTTTTCTGCACTTACTCTTGTACCATCTTTTACTTAGTGTTTACTTCTACTACTTGTTTACTCTGTGGTGTTTGTTTACTTTTCAAAGGCAATGCCTTCCCTTTTTAACGGGATTTACGCCTTGATGCTAGTCGCCATCCCCTGACCTATGGAAGGCAGGCTTGGGGTAGTCACGACACAGGCCCTGAGGATGGGTCGTGACAAATTGGTATCAGAGGAGTTTGGTTCTACAGCAGAACTTTGGACTCTGATCTTTTTCGATGTGAATCAATAGTGTTTAGTGTATTGAGTGTGGTTATCAGTCCAGGGAGTCCAGTGTTGGTGCGGTAGCCGATGCATCCGTACACTAGGACCCTGACTTCTGATTTCCGACTTAATACCCGAAAACTTTGATTGCATGTGTGTTTCAAGTTTTCTTTGTGATTACGTTGTATCAGCTCACCAGGTATATTGTTCTGACCATGGCGCACCTGTTTCCTTTTCAGGACGGCCCCACGATGGCAGCCAGCTAGGGTTCTGAGATTCGAGCGTGACGACAGCCTACTGAGCGACGAGGCCTCGGTGCAGGGCCCTTTGTCAGCAGTGGCACCGGCGGTAGCCCTACCCGCCGAGCCACCGATGCTTCCAGCCCCAGCCGCTGACGATGCACATCGCCTTAGTGCACTGCATGAGTTCCTGTGCCAGCGAAAACCCAGGTTCCGTGGGGAGACGGACCCCCAGGCAACTGAGGACTGGCTGGAGGCTGTGGTACAAGTTTTCAGGTTAGTGAGGACACCAGCAGACCTCATGGTGATCCTCGTAGCAAGCCTACTGCACGCGGCAGCGGGCCGATGGTGGAGCTTGATGCTCCAGGTGCACGATGAGACATCTCTACTCTGGACAGACTTTTAGATCCTCTTCCGCTCAGAGTTTTTCCTAGCCACCCTCCTTTCGGTGCGCATTCAGGAGCTTCTTCAGCTATGGCAGGGCAGCATGACGGTCGCCCAGTACTCGGCGAGATTTACCGATCTCTCGCGCTACTCTACAGACATGACACGGGACCCATTATTCTGGGCCCAGACCTTTGAGCAGGGATTAAGACACGAGATCAGGGCATCGCTGATCTTCCTCATCATTCCTAATCAGACAAGAGTACTGGAGCAGGCCCTTTTGATCGAGAGCTTTCTTGCTAAGTCTACACCAGCACCGAGACCCACTGCAAGGCGGCACATAGCAGAGTCTTCTGCAGCAGGTAGTCGACGGATGACTCTTGGGTTCAGGTAGACCAGACCCTCAGGCAGACGACCTCAGGACACTGGCTCAGCAGTGTGGGGCACACAGTACGGAGCCAGTCTTTCGAGAGGTAGACAGTGCTACACGTGCGGCGGGCAGGGCCACATGGCTCGTGATTGCCCGACCCGCCGTGCCGAGGAGCAGCAGACGGTTGAGGGACCACCAACGCAGAGGAAAAGGGTCGACCGTGTCGGTCCGAAGGGAGGAGGCGGACGAGGCAGAGGAGCTGGCCGAGCTGCAGGTGGTGGGAGACGCTTTGAGGCTTTACCACCACCACCACCAGGAGGTCCACCCCGACCACAGGGAGCTGGCGGGCAGAGACAGGCACAGCTCCAGGCAGCAGAGGCCTACGACCACAGTGCGCCCGAGATGATTCATGGTACTATTTGTGTCTATTCCACCCTTGCTGCATTACTTATAGACACAGGAGCGAGTCACTCTTTCATATCCTCTGCCCTTGTTCGGAGCTCGGAGATTCTGACAGAGTCGTTGGCTCGATCCTTTCTACAAGAGACTCCTACGGGAGCAGACTCCATGATTACGCACTGGTTCCAGCAGTGTGAACTTACTCTAGGAGGCGAGAGCTTCGGCTGGGATCTTCTTGTTGTAGCGTCGAGGCCTTACGACATCATCTTGGGCATGGATTGGTTGTCTACGGTCCATGCACAGATTGACTGTTTTAGGCGCAAGGTGCGATGTGTATGCACCGACTGGAGCAGGTTCACCTTCACTGGCGAGAAGGGAGACTTTGCAGCAAAGGATGGACTCTCGCATAAGATAGGACAGCCCATCACTCATCAGTTGGCTAGCCTCATCCTAGGAGCAGTTGACGTGCGGAGTCCTGGTTTTCCTGTAGTGGTGGAACAGTTTGCGGATGTTTTTCCCGACGATGTTCCAGGGCTACCTCCTCGCAGAGAGGTAGAATTTTATATTGACATATACCCCGAGACAGCCCCGATATCAACTCCAGCGTATCATATGGACCCCACTGAGCTTCGAGAGCTACGGGTACAGTTGGAAGACTTGCAGAGAAAGGGGTTCATCCGACCCAGTGTTTTACCCTGGGCTTCCCCGATTTTGTTCGCCAAGAAGGCGGACGGAAGCTTGCGACTTTGTGTCGACTATCGTCGCCTGAACCAGGTGACAGTGAGGAACATGTATCCGCTACCGAGGATTGATGACCTCTTCGATCAGCTCAAGGGAGCACGGTGGTTCTCGAAGATAGACCACAGGTCAGGCTATCATCAGCTCAGAGTTCGAGACGAGGACGTGCAGAAGACGGCCTTCAGATGTCGGTATGGACACTATGAGTTATTGGTTATTCCATTCGGCATAACCAATGCTCTAGCAGTATTCATGGCCCTCATGAACAAAATATTTCAGCCATACCTAAATTGATTTGTCGTGGTCTTCATCGCCGACATTTTGATTTACTCGACGATTGAGGAGGAGCACGCCTACCACTTACGGGTTGTACTAGACACACTCCGAGAGAACCAGCTTTATGGAAAGCTCTCGAAGTGTCAGTTTTGGATACGTGAGGTCCACTTCGTAGGACACATCATCTCTGATGTGGTAGTTGCAGTGGATCCTATGAAGATCGAGGCAGTGTTAGCTTGGGAGAAACCCAGGAGCGTGACAGAGGTGCAGAGTTTCTTGGGACTAGCTGGATACTACCAGAGATTTGAGCTAGAATTCTCCAGAGTTGCGGTTCCACTCTGAGCTTTTACGAAGAAGGGGAAACCCTTCGTGTGGTCAGAAAGATGTCAGTAGAGCTTCCAGGAGGTGAGAAAGAGATTGACCAGAGCACCTATCTTGAGGTTTCCTGAGGAGGGAGTAGGGTACGTAGTCTACTATGATGCATCAGGGACCGGACTCGGTTGTGTCCTGATGCAGGAGCGGGCAGTGATCGCCTATGGATCACGTCAGTTGAGGCCGCATGAGCAGAACTACGCTACCCATGACCTGGAGTTTGCAACAATGGTCTTCGCTCTGAAGACATGGCGACACTATCTGATGGGTGAGTGCTTTATAGTCTTTTCTGACCATCAGAGTCTCAGATACATCTTCTCTTAGAAGGATCTGAATCTGAGACAGCGACGATGGCTCGAGTTCCTCTAAGACTATGACTTTGCGATAGTCTATACTCCTGGGAAGGGAAATGTAGTAGCCGATGCTCTCAGCAGGAGGACGGGCATTCAGCTACTTGAGGAGGCGATTGAGCAGCTAGACGCTTTGCAGATATCCTTCATGGATAGAGATAGCGCAGCCTTCCTTCAGTCTCTCACATTCTCTCCTCCACTACTACAGCGGGTCAGAGAGGCACAACATGGGGACGCTGACTGTGAGACGCGACGTGCACAGATATCCTCAGGACAGGCACCTAATGGATTCTCCTTTGGAGAAGAGCACGACGTCCTTTTCAGGGAAAGTACCTTGGTACCAGTTTCCTTACGGGAGGAGGTGCTGAGAGAGTTTCACACTTCTCCTTTGGTGGTACATCCTGGAGTGGCGAAGATGTACCAGGATCTCAGACGACAGCACTGGTGGCCGGGCATGAAGAAGGTTGTGGCAGATTTCGTTTCTCGATGCCTCACCTGCCAGCAGGTGAAGGCTGAACACCAGGTACTAGCAGGCTTGGTACAGCCCTAGGAGGATCCAGAGTGGAAGTGGGACGGAATATCTATGGACTTCGTGACTGGAATTTCACACACTTCCAGAGGTCACGACTCCATTTGGGTGATTTTCGACTGACTCACCAAGTCGTCTCACTTCTTACCCATCAGAGAGCAGGGCTCAGTGGAGAGCTTGGGATGACTTTACATTTAGGAGATTGTACGAATTCACGGTGTTCTATCCTCTATCGTCTCTGAGCGAGATGCTTGCTTTACTTCCCGGCTATGGAAGGGATTCCAGGAGGTGTTCGGGACGCAGCTACGTCTGAGCACAACCTTTCACCCTCAGAAGGATGGTCAGACGGAGAGGACCATTCAGACTCTCGAGGACATGCTCCGTGCATGCGTCCTCGACTTTGGTCACAGCTAGGAGGACCACCTACCCTTGGTGGAGTTTGTGTACAAAAACAGCTACCACTCCACCATCGGGATGGCACCATACGAGGCGTTGTATGGCCGGCCTTGTAGATCTCATTTGTGCTGGACAGACCCTGGGGAGACAGCACTTGTGGGACCGGAGATGGTCCAGGCCACAACAGAGAAGGTCCAGGTCATCCAGGAGAGGATGAGGACAGCTCAGAGCCGGTTGAAGTCTTATGCAGATAGGAGGCGGAGGCCACTAGAGTTAGAGGATGACGACCACATATTTTTGCATGTCTCACTTGGACGTGGAATACGGAGATTTGGCTGAGGAGGCAAGTTGTCTCCACACTTCATCGGACCATTCCAGGTCCTCAGCGGGATTGACGAGTTGGCTTATTTCCTGGATCTACCACCTCAGTTGCACCGGGTGCACGACGTCTTCCACGTATCTCTTTTGAGGAGATACGTGCACGACCCGACGCACATCATTGACCATGGGGATCTAGACGTTGATGATGGGGAAACTTATGCGGAGGTCCCGGTGAAGATCGAGGATCGACAGGAGCGAGTCCTACGTGGATGGTCGATTCCTCTAGTGCGCATCAGATGGCAGCACGGGAACCTCTAGGAGAGCACTTGGGAGAGGGAGGCTCAGATGCGTGCTCAGTACCCACATTTGTTTCCCTAGTTTTTGATGTATCCTTACGGGGACGTAAAGACCTGAGGTGAGATTAATGTAAAGACCCATAAAATTCAAGGGAAATTTTTTTCTCAATTTTCTTTGGGAATTTACAAGAACGCAGTTTCAGACGGCACTTGATTCCGAGGCCCGGTGTGCCCGGAATTTCTATCCGAAGTTTAGCTCAGGTATGTTCAGTGAATGAACGAGCGGGAATTTATAACTTTTGAACCGGTGCTCGGAATCAAATTCTAAGGGCACTGATGGAACCGCAACGCCGGTAATTTCATAGGAACTCCTGTTCCGGAGTTGCGTTATCATGGGTGTGGATGATAAAAATTGTGGAAGTTAATTTATTTTTATTCTACAATTTTTTATTTTTCCTTTTTGTGTTTTAAGGCTATGGGTGGAAGTTGGGAAACTACCCAACCTCCCTTGGGAGGTTATGAGGGTGGTGGGGCCACACGAACCCCACCCCTTCATATTCTTCAACTCCTCTCAACTCACCATTAATTGAGATAACTTTTTAAATTTAATGAGGTGAGTTATGTGTGGTTAATTGAATTTCAAACTCTTGAAATTCAAAAGGTTAAGTTGTGTTAATATATTAAGACTTGGGATTATTTTATTAATGTCAGAGTTTATGCCATGTTGAGAGGATTTGGGAAGCGTGAAGATCTTCTTCATATCCAACGAAGAAAATCTTCGACGAAGAACGTGAAGAACACCTCGGACTCCGATGAAGAACACCATTCTTGAATGAAGAACATCTCCGCCGAAGAACGCGGAGAACTTCTCCAATGACTTTTCCTCTTCGGACGCACCTCGACGACAACAGAATCGACGTTCGTTTTCCACAACGTCCGACCTCCACGATTCTCATTTTCCACAGCTCGTTGACGAGCACCGTTCTTGAAACCGAGGTAGGGGATTGTAATTAATTAATTTGTCCGTGTTTACATCCCTGAATTTCTTCATGAAATTTTAACCAACTGCTATCAATTAACGTGAGGGGGGGCCGGACAATACAAACACGGCTGACCCACCTCTTTATTATTCTTTTTGGATTCTTTTGGTTCGATATGGAAGTGGCGCGGTGCCGTCGCACCGCGCGGGTTTATGCGGCAAGAAATACGCGGTGCCGTCGCGCCGCGCCGCGAATTCATACAAGGACGTGACGCCATCGTGCCGCGTTGGAGACACCCGAAAATACCACGGCCGGTACCGGAGCCATGGTGGAGGGGCACGGCGTCGTCGCGCTGTGCCGGACGACAAGGTCTGCGGCTGGTTCCGGGCCGCGGTGGAGCAAGGTGACCGGCGGCCGGACCGGGCCGCCGACATCGGAGCTGGAAAGGGACCGGCTATCGCCGGTCCCGTTGAGCAGGAACCGGCCTGCCAGGTCAGGCCGGCCAGACAGGGAGGAGATGGGGGAATTAATTCCCCCAGCCGGACATCAATGTGGCCCCAATTAAGGGGTCGCGGTTACAGAAAACCTGGGGGGCAGCGCCCCCCCGCGCGAGCCAAAACGGCTCGACCGTTTTGGCCCAGCAGCCAACCAGCGCACCCAGCGCGCGGGTCGCCGGATCGGGCCACGCCGGTCGGGCCGTGCCGCGCCGGGCCGGGCCGCGCCCAGTAGGTATGGGTCGTGCCAGGCCGGTCCGGGTCGACCCGGTTCGGCCTGACCGGGGGGTCTCGGGTCGGGTCAGTCCGGGCCCGAAACCCCCGTTTTCAGACCGTCTTCAGTCTTTTGCCCATTACATGGGGTACGGATTTTTGATCGACGCACCGTCAGTTGAGATGTGATCCTTGAATCAAGAAGGCCATTTCCGTATATCGCACTCAAGATTTCGGTATACTTTGAGTTCAGCCTGGTTGGTTCGTACATGAAACCAACCGGGCCCTCGGAGCGGAAACGCTCATATCTTGAGCTTCGGATGTCTGATTGACGTGACGTCGACTTCATTGGATTCCTCTTACTGAAACGAATAGGTGGAGTACGGTCGGGTTGGTTTTTCCTTAAAAACCAACCGGGCCCCTAGGACGAAAAAGCCAATAACTCTCAGACCGGGCGTCTGATTGACGCACCGTCTGCGACGTTGAGTTCCTATTGTCGATACGGAACTTTTGGATACATCAACTCTGGACAATGTGTCAGTTGATGTATCAGCCTCTCATCTCGTGGAGCGGAATCTCCCGAATGAGCTTGGTGTGTGCGGGAACCCTATAGCTGGCTGCGACTGCTACTCTAATGACGACGACTATACAGAGATCCTCAGTGGATTAGACGGAGACGACTACAGCACTCAACGATCCTATGTGGATCAGTGCTACTGATCCTGTGTGGGTCCGATCTTGTGTGGGTCAGCGCTCAGCAGTTCTTTGTGATCCATTGCCTACAGATCCTGTATGGGTCCGATCCTATGTGGGTCTTTGCGGGGGTTAGTTTCCAACCGATCCTATGTGGGTCTTTGCGGGGGTTAGTACCTATCGATCCTTTGTGGGTCCGACGACTTAGATGGATCAGTGATCATCTCTATCGTCTTCGAAGAAGTATACCTGTGTGAGCTGAATCCTGTTTGCTTTCCTGTGTGGATTCTGTTTTTCTATCCTGTGTGGATTACGTTTTTCTTTCCTGTGTGGAATACGTATACTTTCCTGTGTGGACTGGGTTGTACATGGGCTCGGAGGTTAGAGCATATTGGAATTGATGAATTAGGTATATTTATGGGAATATACCTAAGCAGTGTCGGTTTTTACTTCGTGATTGTATCTTTCCATTGTGGTTTATCCTTTGTGGATTTTGGGAGACCTTCGTGGGTCTCGGGGTCCCTACTGAGTATTTTATACTCACCCCTGCACGGGTTATGCCCGCACTACATTGTGTTGGTTGCAGACGACGGACATCGTTGATCATGGTTGAGGCTTGCAGAGCAGGACGATACCTGGAGGTGGACCACTGGGCGGGACGTACTCGGAGCAGACGGCGGGACCCTAGGAGCAGTGGAGCTATCTGTACCCACCCTACAGGTGGGATTTCCAGTGGACAGCTCGGTGTAGCGGCTTTTACTTTTCAGTTGTTGTTTTCCCTTTCGAGTTGTACTTTACATTCAGTTTGGGATTTTATACTAGCTCACTTACTTTTCCGTACTTACTCTTGTACCGGCTTTTACTTAGTGTTTACTTCTACTGCTTGTTTACTCTATGGTGTTTGTTTACTTTTCAAAGGCAATGCCTTCCTTTTTTACCAGGATTTACGCCTTGGTTCTAGTCGCCAGCCCCTGGCCTATGGAAGGCAGGCTTGGGGTAGTCATGGCACGGGCCCCGAGGACGGGTCGTGACATTATTGTCATTAAAAAAAATAGTGTGACATGTTTGACAAATCTTTAAATAAAATTCTATAAATGTATTCATCCTATCCAAATCGAGATCAAATTGCATATAAAATAATATTTGGAAAGATATTCATGAAATAAAATCATAAATTTAAATTTAGTACTGTTACTATGTAGTTTGATAATCCTTATCATTTAATATTTAACTTTAATTACGTGATTTACCTAAAATGTTGTAACAAAAATTACAATGATCACTATTCAAAATGACAAAAAATAAAGGTAACTATTTTCTAAATTAAAAAAACATGATTCAAAATATAAAAATAAATTTTTCAAAATTATAATCACAAAATTGTAATAACAGAATTTATAATTAAATCTTAAAACCGTGATGAAAACAGTTTTTAAGAAAAAATACATTTTAAATAAAAACATTCCCTAAAAAATTAAAGTATAAAATTGACTCAATAAAACATAATTGGACTATTTAAAATAAAATGGAACTAATTAAATTTTAATACTACTCTAGTTTAATGAAATTTATATAATGGTCACATTTAAATAATAATATTTCATTGTTTGTTTAAACTATGTATTCCATATCTTTTACACTATCAAACATAATAATTCCTTTTAAAATATAATATATTACTCCTTGATAATTTATTTATTTATGTTTTTATAATTACTAATCAATAATTTCGTCATTTATTTTAGTCTTTACTATTATTCTATATTTCACGTTTAGTGAACTTTTGTTTAAATCATTCACTATTTATAGAATAAAATAATTATGTTTATTTTTTTATTATTTATTTTTTATATTATAATTATTTTTAATTATTTATTTATCCTTTATTATTAAAAACATTAGGTTTGTGCCACTACGCCTTTTTTCCATGTGTTATTTGGTGTCCTTGACTTGTAATGGGTTACTTATTAAACAAGTACAAAAATAGTGTTTCTTTTATTTTTTTTTAAAATGGGATTTTCCCTAACCATTTTCGATTTATCTTGTACTATTATTATGTATAATTCCCTTTTTCATATTTTATATGATGAATATTTTTTTATCTATAGAATCATATATATTCTTGATGTTGTGATGCACTATCTTATGATTGATTGTTTTCTTGAAATATGGCTAGGTTGGAAGACCTATGTATCTAGTGTAGGTTTTGAAAAGCGAAAATAATAAGTGAAGTGTTGTGAAAAAATGTAATTCATAATGTTATTTTTTTGTAAACACTATATCTTTGAAAAAAAACATTAGAATTGGAAAATTGATATAGAAGAAATATATCCCCAAATATTTATGTGAGGAATAAAATTGTAACCATATAATTTCTAAAAGGGCAGATAAATGTAAATCCCCAATTAATATTAGAATAAATAATTTTATATTCTTATTATTATTCATTGAAAATACTTTATGAATTTATATTCACTATATGAATATTTAATAATATTCCAGTTCAAATGGAAATAATTTTATTCTTGTTAAATTTGTTTTTCATATATTCTTTGTTGTTATTCAAAGTATTGATTTCAATATTTTAGAATTTTAATTTTACCAAATGATCTTTTTTTGAAATCATTATATTAAAATTGTCTTAGTTTGATTTTTTATTTTATTTTTCAAAATATTTTGATACTTCATTGAATAATGAAAAATATTAATTTTTATTAAAAAAACTATCATCATTTCATGGACTAACAAAGTAATATTCTATTTTGGGAAAGTTTAAAATTTTAATTTGTTACTTTTTATTATATATGATCTA
The DNA here is from genome assembly GCA_963277665.1 of Viscum album. Classification (NCBI taxonomy): domain Eukaryota; kingdom Viridiplantae; phylum Streptophyta; class Magnoliopsida; order Santalales; family Viscaceae; genus Viscum; species Viscum album. The sequence goes on from OY728140.1 coordinate 315,413,058, forward strand.
TTTATGTTCTTCAAAAATAAATTTTATACATTATTTTGTTATAAAACACATTTTGTAATAAAATGTTATTTTTCTTAAAAATTACTTTCCATCGCATTTCGTAGAATTAATTTTAATTTAAATTCTAACACTTATGGAAATAAAATTTTAGAAAATGGATTCCAGATTTGGAATCAGGAAGTTTAAAAATTGAAAATATTCCTCTTTTATTTCAGATCATAATGAATAGTTGCATTTTAAAATGATATTACCATGCTAAAGTTAAAATGGGTTAATAAGGGTAAAAGATAATGTGATAGGGCTTCAAATTTATTCACAAACCAATAATTATTTCATTTGATGAGTCTATTTCATCTATAATCATTCAAAATTCAAAAATAAATACATTGTTTTATTTTTCATTAAATTTGACAATTATAATATTTAATAAAAGATAAAGAAAAAGTGTCACTTTATTTATTTTATTATTTATAATATATTGTGTCGAGGATAAAACAAATTTTTTTTATAAATAGTTATTTTAATAATGAATTAATTTTTTTATCATGTTAAATTATTTTTATTTCTTGTGAAATAATTACATTAAGCGCTAATAAAATGAGGCCCTGATGCTTCTTCGAGCTGTAAAATAATAATGTAAATGATTTTAAAAACCCCAAGAGTAATGTGGAATGGCTGATTTACATTTCCCATGAATTTTATACATAAAAAAACATATTAGGGATGTTTAAATTTATTATATTAAAATTCCATTATGTTCAGGTTGTTTTCTAATTCAAATTAATTGAATAGATCTAAAAATGACATTAATAATATTTTATCAATAAAACAATTATTAAAAATATTATAATTCCTAAATAATCATAAATAAGTATAGGTGAATTGGATATATATTAAAATAAAAAACATGTTCCATTTATTGGTAACATGTGATTTTGTAGTTACTTATGTATCCCCTAAAGTGTCAAAAACATTGAAATCATTGTAATTATCAAAAGGGATACTAGGGGTTTAAAACAAAGATATAAGGTTGAAAACATCTCATTAATAGAGTGAAGATTTTATTTAATAAGTGTATTTCAACTAATAATCACCCTATATTCTAAATATATCAATTTTGAAACATATTTCCCTGAAAATTATTTTATATTGTTTTTATACATTCAGATATTCTAAGAGTTCCCCTCCTCTCACTTATAAAAGAGAGCGTACTCTCCTCTCTTCCTCACACTTTTTTAGAACTATAGATTTAAAAATACCTACCAAAATCCATTCAATACATCAATCCATATATACTAGAGGATTTTTTAATCACAAACCCATCCTAGTAAGGCCGTAGTTATAAACCTAAATAGGTTGTCTGAGGAAAATGTATTGTTTTTAAATGAATGTTTTAATTTTATTTCTTCTTCTAACAACATAAAATATTTTTCAAACCTACTTAAATAATTAAACCTATATATTCTAAATACATAGATATTATTGTTCTAGTGTAAAAACTTATGCCCATCACCTCTTCCATCAAATTGGAAATAAAACCTTCATTTCTTTTTATGGAGGACTACGGCCACGCAAACTGATATAATTTGATATCCATCACCACATATAAGGAAAAGACATAATGATGTATTAAATGTATATGTATGACATTTGTGACATAATTTACTTTACGTAAATATTATAAATCATATATTTTCATACCATTCCATCCATTAAAAATTGATAACGTCATTAATGTGTACATGTGGATTACCACCCCAATGAAGTGGTGTGATTTGTTTTTCATGAACACATCTAATGGATACTATATATAAGTTTATTTAAATAAATAATATAAAATTATATATATAATCATCAATGTTGGAAGATAAAATCACACTTACATTCATTTCATGTATTTCATTGAAAATTTGATAGGGTATGCACGCATACATTATGCCTATCATCTCAATCATTGTAAAGTAGTTCATTTTTATTAAAAATTATTAAAGAAGGGTTTTAATAGTATAATTAATGTATAAAATAGAAAATTATTTCATGGTTATTGTTAGGTCCACAAGGCTGTATACCCTGAAAGGGGGGGGGGGTGAATCAGGGTATGACTAATTTAGAATTAGCACCCGTTCTGATCTTGTTTCGCTGTTAAGAAAAAATCCCTTCTCTCTCTTTCCTGTTGCACAAAGTAAACCAAAAGTAAATCATGAATAGGACACATCAATTTTACTTGGTTCACCGCAAAGGGCTACGTCCAAGGAACATACGCCGACAAGTTTCCGGTCGTACCAATTCCACTAAACTTCACTAGCTGTGGAATACAATGTTTGGGATAGATCACTTCTAAGCCCAGGCTCACTGCCTTTACAAGTTTAGGGTCAGATCACTACTTTCCCAAGGGTCACTCCCTATTTCTCTCTCTCTGGCTCACTTTCGGTGGAGAGGATCACCTTCTTTCTCTTCCTTAGCTATCTGTTCTTGAAAGGAATCCACTCACAGTTTATAGACCTGTAGGTCTCTTCATTTGCATGATGGGATGAATCTTCCTCTGTAATTAGATGCTCTGTTGAAGCCCAATTTTCACCCGTAGATGAATATCTCTTTGCACCAAAGGAATCGGGAAAACTTCCAGCTTCCACGCAGCCCAAAAATCACTGCTGGAACCAAACCTTACTTAGCGCGCAAGTCTATCTCGGCGCACAAGTATCGGCATGCAAGTCAAAATTGGAACGCAAGTCTACCTCAAACACTTGTGTGACACTATCTTCCCCAACTCCAAACTTGCGCGAATCTCTTCCTTTTATGCCCAAACCAACATTGGCACGCAACTGCCAACTGGCGCACAACTTCTCACACTGGCGCGCAACTTCACTTGCACGACCCACACACACCACTTGCGCGACCACCACACCTGCACGATGGGAGATCTGATTTCTAAAAGTGTTAACTCCGATAAAGAATGAAGAGGAGTGGTCTAGTATTTATAGGCAAATTGACCACCCTACGCGACGGCGCACAAGTCACCTGTGCGACCCAGTCTCGGCGCGCAAGTCTTCTGTCATTTTAGACACTTGCGCGACCAACTCCCAAACATGCACGAACCTGTTTCCTTTGTCTTATTTTGATCTTCTGATCTTGAAAAAAATATGGCACGGAAGTTTCCTATACTCCAAGTCCTCGGCACGCAATTACCTTTTCCAAAAACACTTTTCTTCATTTGTCGATTTTTAGGCACAAAAAATTTGGAAAACACTGGAAAATGGCGCCACCTTGTATCTGTTCTTTTGTACCGCCTCCAGATCATCCATTCCTTTTTTCAACGTTCTGGAATCAAACATGGATCGTTGACCTAAGCTCTTGAACTTGACATTCCATCATGAAATCCTCTTTGTCGACAAATTTGTATGTCATAGTTTTTCTTTGTCAACAATCACTACTCAGATGTCCACTTTGTCAACAAACACAATCACCTCAAAAATTCTTCAATGATACCTTGAGGGATTTTTTCCCAACAGTTATTATTCCGTAGATGAAGGAATAATTACCTCTATGAAAATAGTGAACCTATTAGAGTTGTTTTGGATATATGAGTTGAATACCATCAAAATGATAGACGTGAACTTAATTGATTAAATAATTACATTTAAAATAGTAATACATTTAATAAAATTAATAATAAATATGAAAATGGTTCTTACAAAATTTAATAAAAAATATAGGATTATTATTCAGGAAGATAAAGGAATTACATGAAAATTTAAACTCAATGTAGGGGACAATTTACATTAAAAACATTTTATTAAATGTTTTAATGATTTAGTTTCAAAATACTTTTTTTCCATGTACACATTCATAAAATTAATTTATGGAAGTATTTATATGGAAATAAATTAATTATAATGAAAATGTTATGTATCTTTCAACTTTTTATAAAAAAAAGGAATATTTTAATGAATTTAATACGGAACGTTTTATCTTTCATTACAAAAGAAAAAATGTTCTATTTTAACATATATGTTGTAGAGGACATTTCTCATTGTGAAAACCATTTTTTTATATCTATATTTCATTATCAAAATCTATGTTTCCATTGAATAAAAACCCTCCCTCCCTTTTTTATGATTTTTTTACTTTTCAAAAATGGGTTTTAACATAAATGGGAATATCAATATCTAAAAATGTTTAAATTATGCGTTTAAAAGTATATTTATTTTATTTTTATTAAGGAAATGAAAAAAAAATATATCCTTAATTATTATTATAGTCCTTGGATATAGTTTATGATGCCTAGTGGGCTCTATATTTCTCATGGTGATGGGTGATCCTGATATAGTTAATATGACGGGTGAGCCTGATATAGATCCTAATAATGGGTGAGCCCGATATAGCTCACCAATTCATTGGGTAATATTTTTTTTCTTCATATAATTATGTTAGGGGTTAACTCGACAGTTTATTCTAATTTTAAGCATTCTAATTAGGATTCTTGTGAGGGTTATATGGAGATGATTTCCCAAAGAACCTACATGACTTTTCAATGCTTTCAAATGTGTTTTCCTGGAAACCGTTGGATTTGAAAAGGTATGTGATAAGTTTAAATAGTATAGAAAATTTTTCAATATTTTAATTAAGGAATATTCATGTTTTACTTGATAATGCCTCAGATATGTGATGATTTTTACTGGAAATATGTTTTTAATATTTTTAAAAGAATAAGTGAGGAAACAAGACAAAAATGATCATTACACATTGTGAAATCCACTTAAAACACATGTGAGCATCATTTAAAGATTGTTACATGTTATGAAGCAAGTTCTGAAGGAATTACAAGACATTAAACAATTACACTACATGAATATCTAATACATGTCATATAATGTCCAAAATTTAATTCTTTCATTAATGATCTATCCAAAGGAAGAAACAAATCACGAAGACCATTTAAACCTCATGAAAATAGTCAAACTTCCAAATATTAGTGATTAAGGATGATATATTGATCATATTCACATGAGATTCAGAATTTATGGGGAATATCTTGGATCATAAATACACGATGCTACATGATAACGCATAATATAATACCCCAAGTATTTACATATTTGATGCGCACAGTAGTGCCAAACAACATAGTACACTCTGTATTTTCTAACAAAATTCTCATGTTCACTCTTTATCTTATATTCTCCCTTCCCTATCAACTCAACATTCATCAATTCATTTTATTGTTTTACATCAATTCAAGAACAGTTGATCAACATGATAACATTCTCCATTATTTTACACTGTCAATACAAATTTTTGTTTTTTCTTTGTTTCAATCATTGATCGACAATGAACCTTTTATTTTTTCATTCTTATTCCATGTTTCATATGACTGTTTGATTGAATATATGATTAAATATATTTACAATCTACATATTCTTGAATTCATGATTCATAACTTCTTGATATAAATTTTTATTATTAAGATAAACATGTTTTCATATCTTTTTACACACTTAATAATATCATTAATTAGTGGTTTAACTTATAAGTGATGGGTCAAGAGTAGGGTTGTCTATACATAATGAAACGTTAATTCTCATCTTGGTAACCATGAGGATATTAATTAGCTCAAACAAAAAAAAGTTTATCGAAATATTTTTGGAAAACATGACATGAGCCAAACCTGGTTAAATTATAATATGTTATGACCAATAGCCTATGATACATTCTAAGTTATAAGATAATATTAATGCATCTAGGTTATTATCTATATCCATATAATGGAATAGTTTCCTCATAGATAAATCTATTTGGTTTTAACATAGTCAACTAGTGAAATTTTATTACTTCGCAACCTAAACATAGGACGATACCATGTTAGGATTATGATTATCCTTTAACGTGACTCCCAAAATTGATCATGATCCATTTTCTCTTTCAGATCCTTTTCCCAAATATCATAGAATTAGTTTTCTCCAAAATTTGACAAATTTGTGAGGACACCTACACAAATGGTTTGAAATTTTTAGTTCTCATCTACCAGTTCAATCCCCATTGGATTGAACCCACACTATCACTAAAATAAGCTTTAGTAGAATTTATCTTTTAGGAACAATAATTTAATATTACCACATTACATGTTAATTAAACAATGTGTGTGGGAACGTATAATTTTGGTTTTGTTTCTTGGATTCAAAATAATGTGCTTCAACACAATAACCTATGAAAAGAACCTTTAATAACCTCATCCATACACCATTTTCCTTTTCAATCATCCTTCTTTCCTTTTCTAGATATCATTGGATCTTTCTCCTTATGTCCTATTGAATTCATTAGGGCCCTCAGACTCATTCAAATTTTCATGAAACACTATAACTAATTTCCATTAAACCATAAATCAAAAGGTAAATTTATACACATTGTCATTCAACAATGGACAACCACAGTAATCATGTAGGTCTTAGTCAAGAAAACATGAAAATGTACAACCAACACTATATGGAGAGAATCCAATGAAACAAGAATGCACCATTATGGATTACATATTTCCTTCAATTAATGGTTTCATGCCTAGTATTGTACACCCTCCTATTTAGGAACACACCTTTGATATTTATCATAGACTCATTGATATGCTCAAGAATACGTCCTATTTTGGTGGACATCGATGTGAATATCCCCATAAAAACATCTCAAACATCATATATGTCTACGATAACATTCAACACTAAGGATTATATGGTGTTACTATAAGATCAAGTGTATTTCCATTCTCACAAAGAGACAAATACAATGATTGGATCAAAATTCAATCCCTTGAATCCATTACGACTCAAGAAGATTAGCAATAAAAACCTAGGACATGTACTTCCCACTTATCTAGGCATGGAAACACTCTAATGACATCCATAATTTCACTAAAACTGATGGATAATCAGCATGGAAATCATGTGATTACATTATGGAACTCTCTTATAATTTCACACATTATGTATTAATATGTGGGTACAACCCCAAACGTTTTATCAAGGCCTCCAACCAACAAATCGCATTTCTGTTGATGTTTCCACTATTTTAGGGTTGATCTTCAAAACACTTATGGCAGGATGGGAATTATTTTATGAACTCCCTCATAATTACATTCACTATAAGAGAGATCTTGGACCTCCTCGGAAACGAATACAACATGTTTAAAAAAAATACTCAACTAACTTCAAAAGATTATGTCTTATCCATGAAACTAGAATCCATTAGGCTACATACATCACACATATCCCTTTTAATGGTGTATTGGAGATCCAATCCAATGAAATGTGAATTTTACCATAGCTATATCATGACTTAATGGAATATTTTGATGAAACAAGACACTGAATATTGTAATTACATTAATAAAAATCATCAAAATCATTAATTTAATCAACCTCTTTATAATTATCAACATAGGATGATTCAATAACCATAATAAATTAATCAATGGTACTACCAGCTAAGAAGTGGTCAGGAACTATTCCGGAACCCAGGACCACATGGATATCCTCCAACGAATCCTATGACTCGACCACTGTGAAAAGTAATGTAAAAACCCTCCCCTACTAGGTAACTACAAAAATTTCAACCGGCTCCACCATGACCACTACAACTAGTCATTCCACTTCAATAAAATTTGAAAATATACAGATAGAATTTCTTCAAAGGTAAGATCAGTGGTTGACCATGAAGAAATAGAAAATCAGAATCAAATGGATGCTTTTCGTAACATCGAGCATCAAATGGGGAAGATCTCAAAGACCGTGTAAAGAAGGTTACAAGGTACTATACTTGGTAATAGAGAGATATAACTGAGGGAGAAGGAAAATGTAGTGATTATAAGTAGAGAGAAAGTGCTTGACATTTAAAAACCCTAAGGTGGAGAAGAAAATCGTGCTGGGGAACCCAAAAAGTATATAACAATCATAGAAGAAGATGACAATGAAAAAAAATGAAACTTATCAAGAGATACCTCAATATTTACCACGTTATACAAAATCCTTAACAAAAGAGAAACCTAGTGAATACACCTATATTTCACCAAATTCTTATAGAACACCTCTCCCTTTTCCATAAATATTGTGGTAAGGAAGGATTAATGGGAAATATAATTTTTTATTGGATATTTTCAGATAATTTATCATCAATATTCAATTCCATGCGGCAATATCCCAAAATCACACCTATGAAAAATATATCAATGAACTTATATCAAATAAATTAAAATGGAAGACACTAGAGTCATATCACAAAATGTATAATGGCTTGCTATTGTTTAGTATAAATTTCCACACAAAATGAGAGATCCAATAATTTTTTCAATCCCATGTATGATAGAAGAATGTATCTATTGAAGATCTTTGTGTGATTTTAGAGAAAAAATTAACCTCATGACTATGAGTTTATTCCACAAACTGGGTCTCAAGGAAATCAAACTAGATTGATTGGCACTCTAATTAGCTGATTGATAGGTAATGTATTTTTTGGTGCAGAATTACTCTTGGGGCCATAGACTGCCATATTTGAGCAACCCAAAGGCTGAGTTTTACTCACTAGATGATCCCAAGGATATAAAGGATTCGGTGTATAAGATTTAGAGATTGTGTGCATGAAATAAATCTTTTTAAAAACCCCCCTACACTCCCAATAAGACATCAATGGGTCCATTTCACTCCGAACTCCCAAAAATGGCCAGGTCAGATACGTGGAAGAAACCAGGTCGGCATGAAAAAGGGATGACCTATATGTAATGGTCTTATATTCCTAATGTGATTCCAAATGTATTCTTCTTCATTGGCCTACTTATGCTCTCCTATTGATATTTTCACCTATAAATAGAGGGGTACCCCCCCCCCCTTAGAGTAAGGCTCTAGAAGTCAATTTGTTGTTCCCATGCATGAAAGCCAACACCTTCAGCGACCACACAAAAGCCATGATATCAGGAAATGGATCTTGCGTGATAGTTCCCCCTTGGGTCCCCCATAAACATCCCCCCTAGGGTTTCATCATTGACCATTTCCCATTTTTTATATTTCGGGGCATAAAAAAGACCCTTCTTACGCAAAAGACATACCCTTGTGAAGTGCATCTTGCACTCAAACACCTTCCTTTTGTGTGCAAGCCCCTTCTCTTGTGCACACTATTTCCTATGTACACCATGGTTTATCCATTCCATAAGTCACCATGTCCAATCCCCTCTTAAACATAACATCCACATCATACACACACCTCTCCCGTGCAACTCTTTATGCATGCATGAAGTGATGTCATCATTCCATGAGTTGTTTTACGTGTTATGTTTCCATACCTTATAATTCTTCACAAAGGTATGATAATTGATATTTCATCTTCTCATGTTCATGATAACATGTTCCCCTTAATTGACCACTCCTCCACCTCACTCCCTTTGGTAATTTCATATGCCTCCCCTTCCCCATTTTTGAGGCAGTACAAGTTGTGTAAGTCTATGGGATGAATAGTGAGTCCTCATCATCTGAGATGTTTGATGTTAAACTACCATGAACCCTGGTCCCCAACACATGATGTTAAACTGCGAGTTTTCACATGTGTGAAACATTCGAGTGGTATTGAAGGAGAAGGGGCATTAGCGCCCTCCTACTATCTCTCTCTCTCTCTCTCTCTCTCTCTCTCTATCTATCTCTCCATCCCTTTGGGCTTTGCCTCCATGTGCGCTTTGGGAAGTCCCCATATAAGCCCCAACACACCTTAATAGAATTTTTCCTTTACATGGATCCATATACTCCTTGTGCCTCAGAACAACCTCCCTAGGCTTTCCATTTATAGTAAGTCCCAATCTTCATTACCCTAGGTTGTTATCCATGCGTAAGCCGCACACCAACCCTCATGGCTACACCATTCGCGACACAATCTTCAAGACTTATGTTATCTCTTGTTTCCCACACCGAGCATAAATCATGTATTCTTAGAGTATGCAGTGACCTTGAAATCCTATTTGGGAAGCTAGCCTTTATAAAATCCCCATCATGACTTTGGGACACTAACTATGAGTAAGACCTATGCATCCTACTCCTTAAATACATATAATTTGATCTATGTCTTCTAAATAGGGTACACATTAATCCTTGTTGAGGTTCATGTCACTCATTCCCCATGATCATATTCATTCATCCCGCATGACATTAAACTATATCCCCTATTCATAAACTATGTGGTATTTGAATCCTTTTTGGTACATAGGACACCTCTCCAATGTTCAACCACAATCAAAGGTAAACTCAGGTGCTCCCTTATTGTGATGTAATTTACTGATGTGAAATATTCCCTTTTTTGGACACCTCTCTCTAGTCTTATTCCAGGGGTTTTTTTGATCTATCTATCCTCTTGGGATGCTAACTATGAGATAGCCCCAAACAAGTATCCCATTTTCCTAGGTAGATGACCATGCATAATTACTATTCACTCCATTAACATTCATCCAACCACAAGGGTCCCTCTTGTGATGGGTTTCTAACCATGCGTAAACCATGGCATGTCCCTTGGTCATTGTGATATGTGTACACACCGATTCTATGCCCCATACAAGAACCACATGTAATTCGATCCTTTTGGGTATGTACAAAGCCACTATAAAGGATAAATCCCATCAACCATTTCCCATCATGGTCTCTCCCTTGAACCTTTGTGTCTTGGGAAGATCATTCCCTAACACAGAGGCTCCACTTTCTTAAGGTCCCTATCCATGCACTCCATTTCTCTTAAGCTGCCTCCCCATGTGACTTATCTCCCTACATAAACAATGTAGACCTTGATTCAAATCAACTGATAAATCTAGGAAACCACCCCAAGGTTCATTCCCAACCCCATCATCTTTAGGTCGGTTCCATCACATTCATCTTTATCCCTCAACACCTCCTACAAACATATCATGATTTCACCTAGGCTGCCTCCCCAGGTGTCTCATCGCCCTACTCAGAACTATATAGACTCACATTTAAATCCAGTGAGATATATTGAAAACCTCTATAAGATTCATTCCCAACCCTGTCATCTTCACGTTGGTTCAATTCCATTCATCTTTATCCCTCAACACCTCCTGTAAACATATCATGATTTCACTTGGGCCACTATATCTCGTTGATCTCAAGAAATCAAAATGGGAAGCTAACCATGAATAATACGCACCTATTTTCTCCACAACCTCGCGCTTATCATGGTGGGGTTAGGTAATTCAACGGGCATTTAACCATTTATATTCCCCAACAATCCAATTACTGCTTTCTGTAACACCCTGGTCGCTAACCATATTTTATCCCCAAAAAACCCTTTTGAACAACATGGGTTTTGATCCCTATCTTCTAAAATGGGTGTGTAGGAAGCCTTCCTGAGGTTCAATCCTAGCAAATGGTAAACCTTTTTGTCCCCTTTTTTGGGATCCTTTATCCTAGAATCCGTAATTTATGACGTTCAAAATTGCCTCCATGGTGTGAAATCTTCCCTTTTTGAGATATGTCATCCTGGGTCTTCCCTTATTGAGATTTCTGATCCATCCATCCAATAAACCACTTAGAATATCCCTTCTTGGGGTGTACCCATATGATCCAATATTTTCAATGTTCTGATCAGTCAGATCTGTCTCCACTAGACTTTAGACCCGCGGCATGCCCCATGTTAACCATGGGAAGCCATGGAAAACTTCAAAGACTCATGGCATGCCCCATGTTACAAACCACATGATGTTAATCAACATGGGTACCTCAATGCTTCACATCACCCCATCATTTGGGTCTTTATCATCTTTCACAACCAAATGGACCCCAAAAATGGCATGGATTCTCAGCCACATGGCTCACCTATCATTCAAAGCCAACATCCCAGAGGATCCACATCAAAAATTTGAGACTGGACCCACATCATGAATATGGTCAGTGGTCAAACCTCAGTTGTTTGGTCCCATATTAATTCACACGATATGGATACTGTGTTACAAAATGGTTAGTATATATCCTCTATCCTTACAAAAACCCCATTGTGTCCCAAATATCTGGTGTATTGATTCACATTTTTCTTCCCCTTTTGTTCCTTCATACATCTGTGTACATCGAGTAAAAATATTTTCCTGGTTGGGACATTCCCATCAAAAATTTATACTTCATTATTGTTCAATATCATATGATGCATAAATTATAACATCACCCATTGTTTCCCAAACTGATCATAGATCACATGGGATTAGGATTTTTGGTAGGGTGATACCTAGATTGAGGATGGTGGAACCCCATTGTCCAAGCTCTATGACTCTAAACTAAGATTTATTTCTTCCAAGAGATGTGAAGTTAAACCATGTTTCCACCTCCAAAATGACATCAAACTATTTTTTCCTTACCGTATGTCATTAGAATTCATGGTTTGTTCTGTTCATATGACCCTAAATTGTGACATCATCACCCTAGTTGCATGAAAAAAATGGCATCATATTGTGGTGTTCTCATTTGATAAGGCATCACCTTTGGTACTACTCATCCACAATTCCAATTTTCAATACCTATATATGTATTGATTCTCATAGAGTCACCCATAATTTTCATATGGGTATTTCTTCTTAAAAAGCATCAACAAAATAACAAATAATAAATATATAATGCATATTCTCTCAGTTCATGGGTTACAACTACAAGCCCTCCAAGAACTATGTGTGTCTAGATTCTCACTCTTGGGGGATATGTAGTGACCCCTGAATCATCTATCTCAAGTCCATCATCCACATAATTTCCCTTTCTCATATCAAATCAACTCAATCATGACCACATTATGTTAAACTTCAAGGAATTCAAGAACAATGAATATCTTGACTCCTTCCCTTGCAGGATACATAACGACATCTAGAAACCTTATCTCTAGGTCCAGTCGTCGAATTATAAACTACTCATATTTCCCTTCTAGCCTGGATTCACTTTTAAGAATTTATGATGTAGTATGGACCTCCTTGGTCCCTATTCATTTCGGGATATGTACCACCCCACACATGTTTGCATTAAGGTGTGTATGTCCTAGCTATATAACGCTGAATTATTCGGCAATAGTAATCCTGGATGATGGTAAAATACATTTCATTCAAGATCTTTATATGGCTTGATTCACATCCTTATGGGATTTGTAGGAATTCCCTGGCATTTTGTCTTTGGGTCTAGTAGCAGGTTCCTCAACCATTCTGACCCCTTCGGCCTCGATTATGGTCCAATCACTATGACCTAAAATTTGGAATTGGTCCAAGTAGTATAACATTAAACTATGTGTAACATCATGGTTATATGGTGTTAAACTATTACAGGAATCGTTCTTATTATATGATGGTAAATAACTTTAATTTCATCTTCCTTTGTATGATGTAAAACTGCAAGGAATTCTAGGTGCTCACTAGAGAGGTCATGTATGAAATTAGGGTTGATTGTTATTAAAACTAATACGCTCCCCCAATGTTCCTTAGTCATGGTGGAATAATTTCAAGAGTGTTGGACTCCACTCGAATAGCCCATCACTCCATCTCCATTCTTGGCACGCCCTTTGTTTGGATCCTTATCCTCATTCAAGTTTGAGGATTCACAATCATCTCAGAAATTAGTGCATCATAGGAAACATCCCTCTTAGCATCGATTTGTTCATCATCCATAGTCATTTTGTGGATGCACAAAAGACTTGGCGTGAAATACTAAATCTCATTTCTAAAAATCAATGGTTGTGTGAAAGATCATTTTTTTGTTGCTAAATTTTATCTATGTCAAGAGAACACAAGATCTAATAGTTTCATGCAAAATAATTCAATTTCATGCAAGGTGAGAAATGAATTTTCTTCTTTCACACAAAAAAGAGAAACTTGCGCACATGAGAGTGAAGAACCTTATATACAAAAGGTGTGGTGATTTGACCTCCCCCCCTAACATATTTATTGGTGAAGAATGAGTCATCCATGCACAAAAATGGTGATTTACCTACCAAAATTTCAATCTTGTGAATATTGTCATTATGGAATTGTTCTCTTCATCATTTCCATTGGAGCCCAACCTTCTAGTCGCCTTTTAGTTCAAAATCCAAGGGGGAATTTTTTGGGGTTGAATTCTAATTTAGGCCATACAGTTAAAAATTTGAGAAACCTAAAGGTATAATTTTACTCACTGGAATATCCCAAGGATCCCCAAGAAGTTGCACGCAATAGTTGGATCTTGTATGCAAACCCCTTGCACACACAATGTGATGTAAATGGGGTTCCTTCCTTCTGATGTCCCAAAAAACATCCAATTAAAATGCAATGTAGAAACCAGGTCACAAAAAAAGGTTTTTCCTACATGTAAATGTCTTATGTGCCTAATGTAACGTCAAATGGCCACTTCTATGCCAGCCTTTATAAAATCCTCCCTTTGGGGTAACACTCCAGAATTTAAAATGTATCTCTAGTGCATTTAATTTAACCCCTTATCTGATAATGAAAATGTCATGAAATCAAGGTACTGGATATTGTGTGATAGGTCCCCCATGTCCCCCCCCTCGGTTGGTCCCACTTTGGATTGACCCTCTACCATTTCCTTTATTTTTCCCTTATCAGGTGCGCACAAAATACCCCCTTGTTGGCAAGACATAACCATGTGTGGTAAATCATGCCCTAAAACCCATTATATTGGCGTAAAAGATCCTAATCATTCTTGAACCCCTTCCTATGTACTCCGTGGTTTGTCCTTTTTCCAAGGCACCATGTTCAAGCCCCTCCTGCATGCCCAATCCTCTTCTTGCGTGCACCTCTACTGTGTGGCCCTCCAGGCTCTTACGAAGTGATTTCATGGTTCCTAGAGTGGTGTTCCATGTTGTGTTGTCTTACCTTAAGCTTCTTATCATAAGTATGCTAATGACTGCTTCATATTTTCATAGTCATGCTAACGTGGGATCATCAGTTGACCACTCCTCCACCTCACTCTCATCAGGAATTGATTGTTCCATCCCTTCCCCATGTGCAGGTCGGTACAAGTTATGTAAGTCCAAGGGATGAAGAGTGAGTCTACATCACCCGAACTAAAAGACGTTAAATTACTAAGAACCCTTATCCCCAACACATGACATTAAACTATGAGTTTATGTATATGTGACAATATTGGGGGGACATGATGGATAATGGGCATGAGTGCCCTCCCACTCTCTCTCTACCTTGGGGATTTGTCGCCATGTGCACTTAGGGAAGCCCCCTTATAGACCTTGACATCCCTTGATCGGGTTTTCTCTTTACATGGATCCATATCCTTCTCGTGCTTCAATAAATTCTCCTCAAACTGCCCTTCTAGAGTAATTCCCAATTTCCATCTCCATGGGCCACCAGTCATGCATAATTCCCACACCATCCCTCATGGTCTCCCCTTTCATCACATGATCATCTGAACTATTGTTATCTTTTATTTCCCAAATCAAGCATGACTCACATTTGATTAGAGTAAAAAGAAACCAAGACACACTCTTTGGGCCTCTAGCCATGCATAATCTCAAACATGAATTTGGGCCACTAGCTATGCATAAGCCACATGCCTCCTACTCCAGAACCACATGGCCTTTGATATTGGTCTTCTAAACATGGTACCTAGGAAGCCTCCCTGGGGGTCAAGTCACTCATTCCACATGAACTGGTTCATTTATCCCGCATGATGATAACCTACATGAGTCATTCATGTACCACATGGGTCTTTATCCCTTCTAGGTATATAGGACACATCTCTGAGTTTCAACCCCAATCAATGGTAAACTCTGGCACTCCCTCCATGGTGTGTACCCTCTTAAGGTGAAATATTCTATTTTTGGGACACATCTCCTAAATCCACCCCCCTAAGGAGTTCTGATATGTCCATCTATTGGGGATGCTAACCATGTGTGAGAGCCAACCACATGTCCCATTTTCCTAGCACAACTAACCTTGCATAAGCCCTACGCACTCTATTCACATTCATCAAAACAACAGTCTAACTCCTTCAATGGGATTTTTACCATTGTTAATACCTAGAATTTATTCATGTCGTTTTCCTTTGTGTACACTTAGATTCTATGACCCATTCATGAAAAATATGGACTTTGATCACCTTTGGGTACGTAGGAAGTGACTCTAAATGTTCAATCCCATCAACCATTTTGCATCCTAGTCTCTCCCTTAAGCCTCTATATCTTTGGAAGGCACTGGCCTATCTCAGTGGATCGACTTCCTTTAGGTACCTATTCATATGCTCCATATCATGAGAGCCACCTCCCCATGTATCTCATCATTATACATAGAACTATGCGGACTTTGATTCCCAACAACCAATATATGTAAGAATCCTTTGTAAATTTCAATCCAAACACTATCATCTTCACATTGGTTCCATACCATTAATCCATATCCCTCAACACCTCCACCATTCCAATACTTATTTTACCTAGCCCACCACATCCCGGTGAACTTATACCACCCCTGCAGGCAGCTAACCATGTATAAGCCCCATCTATTTTCTCCACCACCTCACACTTATCATGGTGGGGTCACATCATTTAACAAGAATCTACCCAAGAATAATTCCTATAAAAAATATTGATACATTTTACGGCACCAAGGCCCTTAACCATGTGTAGTCCCAAAATAACCCTTTCCAACTATGTGGGTTTTGATCCTTGCTTTCTACACAGGGTATGTCGGAAGCCTTCTTCAGGATAAATCATACCCAAATATAAACCTAGGTGTCCCCTTAGTTGGGACCCATTATACTTTGATCCCTCATTTTTTATATTCTTATCATCCTCTATTGTGTGAAATTTTCAATTTTTGGGACATGTAATCCCGGGTCCGCACTCACCAGGCATTCTGATCCATCCATCTGGTAATCCTCATAGGGGATCCCTCTTAGGGATGTACCCATATGATCCACTCTTGTTAGTATTATTCTCGGTATTATCCATCTCTGTTAGGATTTAGACTCAAGAAATTCCACATTTTTAACATGGTAAACCAATGAAATACTTCGATATATGCCTATGTCATAAGATACCCCACAATCTAATTTGGAATTCTGGGGTTTTTGTGCACCAGATATGTCCTCTAATGAGGAATAATAAAGATATTCTAGTGTTTTAGTGTTAAGACATTCCCCAGATGTCTGAACAATACTACGACATTGAAGGAAGGTTGCTTCCCTAACATGAATCCTTGTAATGTCCAACAGAAGAAGAAAAATTAACCGATGTCCAAAGCGAGATAGTACTGGGAAACAGTTTAAAAAATGTCATAATCATTATCGGATACCGAGACTATGTGATAAACTCCACGGTGGAATACATGGAAGAAGATACTAAATTCCAATCATCCTGTTTTGATTATGGAGAAAACATCACTGAATAAGTGAAGAATGTCATTCACCTTTGGAAAGAGGGAATGTGGGGTAACATATGCAAGTCGTAGCGATGATGTGCCCCCTGGGGAGAATTCTTTGGAAACAATATCCCTAAGAATTGACAAGGATGACTTCGTCAAAATCATAAAGGTAATTTTCTCAGTAGAAATACTCATTTTAGACATGAAATATGAAGGATACATTCCAATCATACATGGAAACCATTAATATCCACTGGGAAGGCACTGATTGATGTGAATTGAGGGACACTAAAAATCTGAGTAGGTGATGGATACTTTGTGATTAAACTAGAGAATGTGAAAAACCAATAGATGGTTCTTTTAACAGCCAATCTGTTTTTCTTCTAGAAGAAAGTGATGATTATATGACCATTTAAGATGATAGTGAATAGTTTTCCCATTCCAAGGAGGATAGATATGACTTTATGTAAGTAAACAACATAACACCTTTTACAAGAGATAATATCCAACGATTCATCCCCATGGTCATTCGGACACCGAAACTGGAACTAGAATCCTTCCTTAAAATACTCAGTTTTTCCTTCCTAGAGACTATTACTGCACAACCAGTCATCATTAACTCTGAAATGACATAGTCATAAGAGAAAAAATTGATCAACATTCTACAAAGATATAAGCAGTCTAATGCATGGAGCTGGATGACATCAGAGTTATCAAACTCGATTTTTGAACCTATAAGAGTTTACTAGTAGAAGGTAAAAAACCCAAACACCCACCCCATAGATGACTCACTACCCCAAAGAAAAATGTTGTTATGAAGGATGTATTGAATATTATAGACACTTCAAAAATATTTTCAATCTCTAATAGAGAGTGGGTGAGCCCGCTGCATGTCCTTCCAATTAAATGTGGTCTCAATGTTGAAAAAAATGATCAATATGAAATGATCTCAACTCACACCATCACTGGATGGAATATATGCATGGATTACAGAATCCTAAAAATGGAAACCCAGATAGATTATTTCCCCACCCCTTCATTGAACAAATACTATAGAGACTTGAAGTACATGAATTATATTCTTTCTTCGATATATATATATATGATACTATTAGATTGCAGTCAATCTAGTAGAATATATCTTTAGCATAATTACAAAGGAAGACTCATGGTTTTCAAAAAATTAATATTTTCTTGCTATGAGATGCCTCTTACAATACATTAATTATCAATAATGGAGACTTTTTTAGATGATGTTTCACACTACTAATGGGATAAACCACTACTTTTATGAATTTTTCTCATGGAATGTTGTGCTGTTTAATCCCATAAGACAACATAGAAAGTGTGTAAGATATGTGTCACATGTCACCAACTAGAGTTCATAATGGACCAAAACATATAGTGGAAAATATTCTATATAGTGGACTTTTCTTGAATAGAATCTCCCAATATGCATGCGATTGTTGTAAATTCTATTATTGGTTCTAAAAACAAAAACAATTCGAAAAAGTAACGAAATTCTCCATAACCCAATAATTTATGTTGAAATATTCTATTTTTGACGAATATATTTCATGGGGCCAATTCCTAACTCACATGGAGTATTCTATATCCTCGTTGGTGGGGACTACATTTCTAGCTGGGTAGAAGATGAAACTACAACTCATGAAATGGAAAATTGGTAATTAATTTTTTGAAGATTTTTTTTCAAGATTCTAATTTCCCTGAATAATAATTATTGGTTGGGAATACATTTTACCAATCATGATGCTAATGAAATTCTTGAGAAATATGGTATTAGGTATAACACTGGAACTCCATACCAACAGCAGACGAGTAGGGAAGATGAATTTTAAAATAGGGAGATCGAAAAAATACATTAAAAGGTTGTAAGAAAAAATTGAAAGGATTATATTTTGATGTTATATTATGCACTATGGGCATACCATACTAAATAAAAAACACCCATTTTTAACACTCCAATCTGATTAGTGTATGGAAAACCATTCCATTTGCAATTGGAACTAGAGATATCATCATATTGGGTAATTAAAAAGCTCAATCTGGATTCTCATAAAGTTGGGGAAACTATGATACTATAGTTTGATGTATTGGAAGAGAAAAGAAATTATTCATTCAAGTACTCCATGATCAATAAAGATAAAACTAAGAAATGGAATGATCAACACATCACAAGATGTATTTTCATACCAGAGAATAAGGACTTAATGTTCAACTAGAAATTAAAATTTTTCTTTAAAATGAATCTAAAAGGTTAGGACCCTTTGTGGACATTAAAATATTCCCTTACAAGACCATCAAGATTCAAAAAGTAGGAGGACCAACATTCCATGTAAATTTTCAAAGGTTGAAAATATATTAATATCCCTTCGGTGAGGAGTGTCACATCACCCTGAAATTAATATGAACACCAAAGAGTGAAGCTATTGATGTTCAGAAAAGTGGTGATTAGGAGAAAACCAAGGATTGTTAACCTTATTCTAGATTGGTTTAGTATATTCTATAGGATAGTTTGATGCATCTCATGAGAAAGGGTCCAAGATTTTGTTCTAAGATGTGAAAAATATAACGAATACACATCATGTAGTCCAGATTCACAATGTGTACCTTTTACTACATGCATATATTTATTTTAAAAAATAAAATTTCATGAATCAGATTAAGCATTGTAAAATTTCAGATTCTATTTAGGTCATGAACCACAGTTTCATGATGCACACCTCTCCCATACCTTTATCACTTGTCGTCGCTCACACCCTCTACCTCCACCTCACGCCACCATCTATGGAATTCCCTCAAACTCACCCATCCTATTTCATTAGCACCTATCTTTAATCGACCCTATCCTTACAATGACATAAAAAATTATTCTACGAACTCCACCTACTAATCATGTGCCTGAGTGAGATGATCCTTCCTAGTCAAGCATCGATAAGATATCTCACCTCACACATGTTCCTCCCTCACCTTTCCTCTAATATCGGAAGCACCTTCTCTCCCTACTGATTCCCAATAAAATAATAGTCTATCATATGAAGATCCTCAACCCCACTTATACACCATCATACAATGTTTAGACCCACAACAACATATTTCACTCTTCTGGATGAATGAAAAACCAATGACAAACAAAAAAACTCTTAACATTTCAATGCTTACATGACTCCAAATCATCCACGAGGTTCTCCAAATGCTCGAACGCCTGTATGTATCCTCTATTATTGATGTGAATGAGGAGACATAATATAAATGTTTCTTGGAGTTACAGTCCAATTTCAAGGATTCAGTCAACATCCTCCACATCCAATTATATAGATGACCTTATGAGATATCATTCATAGAGTTCGACATAGGGATCAAATTTTTTAGGAATAGTTGAACACATATGAGGTCTTACCCACCTTGCATCTTGAGAAACCAAATTTGGATTCCAAATGGTGCTAGTGGATGATTTCTCTAGATTATAACACTGAGAATGATTCTTCAATTAATAATTCCACACATCTCTAATGAGAAACACTCTATGTACTTCATAAAGAATTAGAAATTTTTTGACGCCACCCTTCCACTCACCCCCTCAGTCCCATGGAGTATATCTACATCCTTTTTTTACAAGATACACATATTTATGAAGGCTAGTTACATCTTTAGGTGGGTTCCAGGAGACTTTGATGGTGCAAACGAGGATTACAGTGATCATGTAGTCAACCCTATACCATCTCCAGCCACCACCACCAAGCCAGCCCCTGTAGCTCTCTAACCCATCACCGACCCCACCCATTTTCAATCCTCTACAACCAAAAACTACACTACTTCTCCACACACCAAATTATATAAACTAGATCTCTGGGCAATGCACCTTTTCATCGTGAATAATCTATAGCGGATTAAAAACAACATGAACATATCTTATGTCAAGTTCTCTCATTTAACTACCCCCAACACCAACATTATCCTCTACATCCTATTAGTCTCCACTCGCCTATGACGGCACATCACAATATTCATCTCCTACCCCATCCACCACCCTGATAGAAATTCCATCCAAGATGATAGACCATGCTACCCAACATGAGTGTCTAGCTAAGTAAACCCTAAGGGGAAAAGTTCCTGTAGCTACCAAATCCACTAAGGTTTGTTTCATTCATATAGCATCCAGATCCACGCCATAGTATAGAAAGGTACCTCTCCACCACCACACTTTCATATATGATCCATAACCATGGAACAACCTAGTGCATTTGATATTACATTCTCTTCTTCTATTGCCGATATTGACTAGGGAGTATAGCTACATCCACCCTCTATTTGATATTGGACATTGTATGATCTATATGATGATTTGGATTAAATTTAGTATTCCCCAGTCCATGCTGCCATATTTTTACATTCTTTGGGTGATCACTTTTTGGACTATCGGTATTCCCTTCTATTATTTTATTATTTCACATCATATATATATAGGTGATAATTTTTTCGTTTATTTTATTTGGATTATTTTTGAGTTCATTATATTGTTATAGTAGTCATGTTTTAATATTCTGTTTGTTCTTTGGTTATTGATACTCCTCTTTCATCACCATCCGACCTTGTTTTATGGATAAAATAACATCTGACTGATGTCGGGCATAATCTTCAGGACATATCACGAAATATCCATGCTCATTACCCGTGATGACCACAAAAATCACATATAACTTTTCTCCCACACAATATTTATTATTGTTATGATCCTGAGGTGACAAATCCTTCCGAATGACCTCAAGGGATAGATGAAACCACCACCAGTAACTAAAGAAGATAGATGATATCTGAGCCGATAGATGATACTAACTGACTCTTTGGTCCATCAATATGGAATAAGGAATCACTATTAGTGCATAATGAGTGAAAATATGTTTTTAATTTTTCCCTAATTCTCAGTCATGCCCTGGTATATTAGTTTTATTTTTAGTGATAATTTTATTCATATGTAAACTTTAACTATATTGTACGTATTCTATAACATATATTTGTTCCACTATTCTATACTTATGATTGTGCTCACCTACCCATGTTACTTCTTCCATAAAATGTTTAATCCATTTAGAATAATGTATTTCCATTGTAGGATTTTTCTTTATATACAATTATGTAGGTGGTTCAAATCCCAAATAAATATTTCTCATGTTTCCCCATGGCATTCCCTCATTAGAGGGAGTTCTCAATTCCTTTGAATTAACTTTTCAAATTTTACCTTTATATTCACTAAACATTATCTATCATAACTCACTCATTGTATATTAATGAATAGTGTGGAAGCTATCTCATTCTAAATGTGGGGGAGATTTTATGGAGTTTCAGTAGAGATACACATTGATTATAGGTTGCTTTCATTTATCTAGATGAATTTTTTCTATGTAATACTTCATTAACCCTGAGACTAATTTTACCCATTTAAATAAAATAAAATGTTTTAGTGGAAATCAGTAGGAGTCTATTTTTTCTTCTTACATAGATTTTTATAATGATTTTTAAGTTATGTAATTTAATTAAAATTCTAAATTTTTAGAAAATTTTCCTGATTGACATATTATATGATTTCATACCCTATGTGATTTCTATTTTTTTGTTTACTCCTATTACTAAGGTATTTTTAAGCCTATGATTTCAAATTCCTTTTTGATCATATTAATTGAGTAACACCTGGAACATGTAAACCTATTAGAACATGCATTGACATATTATTGAGGTTGTGACTGAACACATAGAATATTAATATTACTGAGGAAATATTTTCTGAGACACTTCTTCCGAAGACCCATCATACATTTTTCCAAAATTTAGCCCATAGTTTCCATGAATAACCTATTTAGGATACAATTACTCGATGACAATTTTCGCATCATATAATGCTCTTGGTTTTATATATAATTACTTTAAAAAAGTGTGGTTGTTCTTCCAAATAGAATACAAGGGATTTTTTTATGGAGGAGATGTATTTCCGTGCTTACTAGACTAATTTGTTATGATCCATGTGTAATATTTGGCATTTCATGTCTATCTTGTTCCCCTGAAAAAACAAAAAGAAAAAAACAATATAAGGACTATGATGTGTATTCAGAAGGTCAAAAATCACCATTTCTAGACATAGGAATCCCCAAACGGATAATATTTGGTTGTGGGATGGAGGTTAGATATATCCTAACAATACATTAAAAAATATAAAAAAGGATGAAAAGAAAGGAATATGGTACCTTTTTGAAACATAATTGATATACTCGTGGATTCAGTTTACGGTTTCGGGAGTGTAGATATTGTTTGATGTTGATGGAACAACACCAAAACATTATATAATCTTATCATATTTTATAATCTAGAAAATTACATTTTTTAAGCATAGTTTTCAGTTCATACCAACCTTCCCTCATCCTTAGATTAGTTTGGACCCCTTTATTTAAATCCTTCATAATTAATATTGTATTTCTCTTTACAAAGTGAAGATAGTAGAACCAATGCAAGAATGTGGTTAAGAACATGTATTCAGGGTATGATCATAAATCTAGTTTCATTTTACCTTGAGTGATTATATAAAATTCATTGTGAGTTAAACTATAAAAAGGGTTTATAATTTAAGAAACCATTAAAAATTTGTAACTAAAAGAATAAGAATTTTTTCAATGAACAAAACTATGAGTAATTACTTATTTTCCATGAATGTTTTATTTTGGAGACTTTCTTTTCCTGCTTCCACTTAGTTTTATTTTCTAGATTATAATGGATTTTTCATATTTTATGTTATTTTACCTCCGGCCATCATGTTGTTATTCTTTTTTCTAGATTACAAGAAATAGTTCATGTTTGGGTCTATTTGATAAGCTGAAATGGTATATATATTTTTTTCAATGAAATATTTATTAATATTTTTATTTTATAGGATAATGAATAAGGTATGTGTTGATTATTGTAATAAATATATTTTCATAGAGCTAATAGAATAACTAGGTAAACTAGCAAAAAATGATCATTAAACATTGTGAAATCAACTTACACGATGTGTAGGCATCATTCATAGCATTTTTGAAGCTGTGAATAAAGTCATGAAGGAAATACAAGTCATGAAATCATTACATGATGTGAATTTCCAATATACATATTGTAATGTTTAGAATTCAATAATCAATTTAAATATATTTCCAAATGAAGAAACACATCATAAAGACTAGTAACACATCATGAGAAAAAGAGTAAAAATTAGAAATCTCAAAGATTTTGGATGATATTCACATGAGACTATTAATGGATTTAAAATACATGGTGAAAATTAGGGATCATAATTAACTGAACTGACATGTTTAAATGTAATGTAATACCCTGTTTATTTACATCTCAGTAGCACATAGTAGTGCTAGAACAGATATCATACTATGGATTTTCTCTTTTTTTATTCATCTTTTTCTACTTTTTCTAATATTACTTCCCAAACTACTAAAAATGAATCAATTCCTTTTATAGTTTTTAATTTATTCAAGAACTATTGTTCAACATTCATAAAATTTTAATTTTTTCATCACCAATACCGATTTTCATTTATTCTCCATTTCAGTCATCAATCAATGATGAGCCCATTATGTATTATTTCTTGTTGTTTGTTTTATGTAAGTGATTAGTTAATGATGAGATTAAATATATTTAAATACTACTTTTTCATAAATTCATGAACCATAACTGCTTTCTTTAAATTGTTTTTGGAAAGATTAATGTGTTTTCAATTCTGTATCTGTTCGCAATCAATTTCACCATGAGGGGCTAAATCACGCAGGGTATTAGTAGAGAGTAGGTGGGTCTAAACATAACGAACCATTAATTATCAACTTGTTAAATTTATTTATAGTAATTATATTAAAAAAATGATTTTTTAATTATTTTAGGCAACCCTGTCTAGGTAAATTTTGTATGAATGACCCTGGCCTAATTAGAGTAGAATAAGATATGACCAATAGCCTTTTAATATTTCTAACATAGAATATAGGATTAACACATCTAGGTTTATAGCTATATCAAGACCAGGGAATATTTTCCTTATGGATATATCTAGTCAAATTGACCAAAGTAAACTGATCATGCCACAATTCACGGTTTCATTTTCACCCTTACACATATGTGCTAAACTAGTTTTGTATTGAAAATTATAAAAATAATCAATAATTAAACATAATTTTTTATTCAATTATTTTTTGTTTATAACTATTAAAATTGTAAAATTTTACTTCTTTTGGTAATTTCATTGTAGTTTTAGGTGATTTGGAGGGCCGTAGATGAAGTCTAGGAAAAATTGTCCAAACATGCCATGATTCAAGCACACAAGTGGACTAAACCACACACTTGTACATAAACATGAATCCAAATAGGGTGATATTTTTTGGTCTAAACAAAAATTTAGTGGGATATATTTCATATAAAGGAACAAAAACTCAATTGTTCAACTATTTGGACCATCAAAACCAATATTTCTAGGGAATCAAATCTGCACAAAGTAAAAAAGAAATGTTCTGTGTTTTTTCATTATCATGAGTTGTAGTTGTTCAACTTGGGAAAAATATTCTTTATAGATATTCAAGGGGTTGGGATAATGCTCTTTAGTATTCTCCAAATAGAGATATGAGTATCTTCTGGTTTAAAACCAAGTACCATGTGGTTTTACACAATCTATGTGCCCAAAACCACCTTCCACTTTGCCTATAAAATGACACCTTGGCCACCTCATTTCAAGGTTCGTCCAAGAGGAAAATATCTAGTATTTATGAGACCCAAATAATTACTCACCTAATTCATGATGTCTTGTAGTATCCTATCCTCATAGGGGGGGTCATGGATGAATTTGAAGTTCCACCTGATCCTTTTCCTCCTCTCGATGTATAGCTAATCCGTGGATGTTTGTTTCAATGGAGCTACGCATACCTGGGAGGGAGTTCCAGGACTTGTTCTTGTATTGGTTTTTTTAAATTTTTGTGTTAAATATTTAAATTTTATTTAATATTTATGTTATCTACCTCTTAAGGATTTTATTTTTTATTATTAGGTCAATAACTTTTTATCTCATCATTGATTGGCATGAGATTTCAAGTTGGGATATTGGGTTGTTCCGATTGGACAAGACACGAATACTATTTATCTCATATGTACATTAGATTTAAGTATTCTTTGGTAGCCTTCCATTTCTATAATTTATTCCATAATCTTGACAACATAATTTTTTGTCAAGGGGTGGTTCATTGAGCATCATTCTAAGAGGCATAAGGAATGTTAAGATCTTGAGGACACTCAACAAAATGATTCCATTAATCCATGTAAACATTTTAGAACAAAAAAATATCCAAGATGTGTAGTGAACATGAAATTATATCCTTATATCATAATTCCAAAATACCAACTTTATTTTTCAACCATTTAACTCATTAAATTATGTTACTCTCTTAAAATTGTTTTCAAAACCACCCCCATCTTTCAGATCATTTTATTAAAAATACACACTATAATATTATCAATTCTCCTTAAGAGATGACCTACTAGTTTTCCTATAATATAAATAAATCTTTAAAAAATTATCAATTTGACGTTTCACGAAAACATGTTCAATATTTGTCATTGTTTCCGATGATTTAATTTCTTTTTGTGCGTGTTTTTTATAAGATAATTTTCTAAATTTTGTGAATATTTATTTCTATTATCTTATTCCCTTAACTATATTTTTTTATATTTATTTCTTTTGTAGGTTCTATGCATGACACCTTCTAATATTGGAGGCATACCACCTTTTGAACCCGAACTGGAGAGGATCATACATCAGCGATACCGAGATGCATAAGAGAACCCTTTGAGGGAGGACAGAGAAATCAATAACCCTCTTCTTTATCCTTATTCTTCTAGAACCCACATTAAAACTGAATTAAACATGAATAATATAGCCGAAAACAATCAAACATTAAAATAAATAACCTCATTTAATGTTGATATCCAAACCACCTATATTCATACACAAGGTGAGGCACCGTATTTTTAACTAAAATCTGGTATTTTTCCTTTATTACCATGATTCCATGGACTTCTGGGAGAAGATCCACACAAGCATTTAAATGAATTTCATACTATGTGTTCTACATTAAAACATGTTAATTTTGATGAAAACAAGTAAATATTAATTACTTCCCTTTTTCACTATAAGACACTTCAAAATATTTGGTGTACTATGTTAATTCATCAATTAGAGGTTGGTCGAACGTGAAACACATTTTTCATAAAACATATTTCCCAACCTCTTGCACTAAAACAATATGGAATGATATTTTTGGTATAATGCAGTCTAAAGGGGAAAATATTCATGAATACTGGGAAATATTTCAAAGGATTTTTTCATGTTTCCCACACCACCAAATATGTGATCAATATTTAATTATGAATTTTTACGAATATTTAATTAATATTGATAAAAATATGATTAATGATGGTGGTGGTTAGCTAGTTGATAAGACCCCAATTACTGCAAGAACCCTATTTGAGAACATGGAACAAAACACTCACCAATTAGGTTTAGGGTCTAGTGTAACCATTTTTTGTTTTCGTGAGGTACAAAGTACTGAATTCAAGAAGAATATAGACATAATGTTCGAAGATTTAAGTACCCTTCATTGAAAACTTTATATTTCCCAAGGTAAATCCAAATCTCCTCCTCCCATCCATTGAGGTATCTGTTCTACTAACACCCATTATTCTTACCAATGTCCTCAGTTGATAGAAACTTTTGAGGGTTGTGAGGCCATCTTTCTAGGATTCCCCAAAAACAAACACATTAGGAAAGAACCATAGTATCCATTCAACCCTTTTTGGAAAGAAAACCAAGCCTATAGGAAAGGGGGTATTCAAACCAACCACATCAACCATGGAACCAACCAGGGTAGAGTAGCCATCCACCACCTCCACCGAGAAATCCACAACCACCCCAATGTCCTTAACAAAATCCCCCTCCAGAACCTGAGATGAGCCCAGAAGATATGATGAAACAATGGATGTGAATAATCCCTAATTCCAACAAACCACCCATGTAGCCATACAAGACCTAAAACCTAATTAGGCCAACTCACCAACTCTGTGGGGGAAATCCAAAGTCATGGGTTGGGTGAAATACCTTCTTAACCACTTGTAAATCATAGGGATAAGTTAAATTTCAGTTTCGTCACCCATAGTATTGGAACTCAAAATAAATCCAAATGAACCCTCCAGTAGAGTGATCCCCTATTGAGGAGACTTCCATTCCAACCATATAAAATAATGAAAATATTGAAAAACATTTTCCTAAGAGAATCCATTTATATGGAAAGAGTGTGTCCATTGATGGGTCTCCTTTCTCAACCATTCCACTTCAATTTCCCCAATGGTCCCCCAACCAAGAAAAAAAAGAAACTAATCTTACTAAATAAATCATAGAAACATTCAAAAACATTCAGGTTAACATCCCCAATATTGATGTCTTGAAGAAAATTATATGATACATAATGTTTTTGAAGGAGATGTGTATGCATTGAAGATTACATCAAGGTGATGGGAAGGTGAGTGTGGGGAGTAATGTCTAAATATTGAAGGATCCATCACTTGCCAATAAATTCAACGATCCTACAATATTCTCAAATTTTTGCACCATACGTGAGTATTATTTTTACAATTCTATTTTTGATTTGGGTGCTTATATAAATGTGATTAATTAATATATTTACTCTTTAATGTAATTCTGAGAGTTGAATCTCATTGTAATTGTTGTTAAATTATAAATTTGGAGTATAACACACCCTTTTGGAGTGTTAGCGGATGTTCTTGTGAGGGTGAAAATTTTAATTTTTCCTACTAATTTTTATGTGCTAAAAATAGAAGATGATAGGATGAATGGATATATCCTAATTATATTGGGGATAAACATCTTGAAAATAACCAAAACCATAATTTCTATCCACATTGGTACATTATATTTGGAGTTTGGTGGTGACATTTTCAACTTAAACATCCTTGATGCCATGAATCACCCCACTAAAGAAAATTCATATCTCTGTTAATTCAATTGATGTACTCCCTTCCCCTGAAAGAACATATTTTCATTCCCCTATATCCCCATTCTGAGTTTACATCCTTGATGGAAATTCTTGGTAATGAATTAGGAATTGATTTTTTGTATTGGTCTAGAAAAATGTCATGCATGGTTTTTAATTGATGATCTCTTGAACACTAAAGATCACATGACAATGGATGATACTTTTAATCTTGTAAAGGCTCATTCATCATCTAATAAAAATTCCATTAAGTAGTTAGATGATATTAGTGACCTCTCACTTTCACACACACTCCCATCAATCCAAAATCCCCCTAAATTGTTACTAAAACAACAGCCTCAATATTTAAAATATTTGTATATTGAGAATGGAAGCAATATTTTTATCATAGTTTCTAGTTTGGTACCTCCTTAGAATGAATTGAAACTTATTGAAAATTAGGGGGAGGGTTAAAATTCTTTTTAATGGACACTTGCTGACTTTCCTGGTATTACCCATCAATTTGTACACATCATATATTATTAAATTATGAGGCTAAACCAGTGAGGTAGGCACAATGCCAACTAAACCCAAATATCTTATATGTTTTTATAAATGATTTAACAAAATTATTGGATGATGGAATCATTTACCTCATCATTGAAATCCAATGGGTAAGTCTAATTAAAGTTGTTCCTTAAAAATAGGTCTTGTTGTTATTAAAAATTAAAAAAATGAATTGGTTTCAACCCGTGTGAAGATTATTTGGCATGTTTGTATATACTATCTACAAATAAACCAACACACTTTAAAGCACAATTTACCATTACCATTCATTGACCAATTATGGAGAGGTTTGTGGTGAAGTCCCACTACTATTTTCTGGATTCTTATTCTGGATTCTTTCAGATACATATTTCCCAAGAGGATCTGGAAAAGACTATTGTCGCTTTCCCCTTTGGCACATTTACCTATAGGAGCATGTCATTTGGTTTGTGAAGTTCTTCAAGTACATTCCAAAAATCCATGGTCAGTATTTTTCGTATTAATATGATAATTGCATTAATTATTTTGGAATGATTTCACTGTCTATGGATCCAATTTTGACAAATTTTTTAGTAGTCTTGGTTAAGTCCTACGTCGTTGTATTGAAAATAATCTTGTATTTAATTATTATAAATTCCATTTCTTGGTTAAAAAATGTATATTAATAGGGCTTGTCAATTATGGGGATGGTATCTATGTTGATAAATAAAAACTTGATGTCACTTCTTCCCTAAAATTTCCCAATAATTTCTGGGATGTGTGGTCTTTCCAAGGTCTTTCTATATTTTACCATTGTTTTATTCATGACATTAGTAATATTGCACTCCCCCTGTCTTGATTTATTCAAAATGAAAATTAATTTTTATTTATAAATAATTTGAGAAATTTTTTAATAAATTTATAAGGATTCTCACATCACCATCAATAATCCAACCACCTTAGTCAGATTTACCATTTGATCTCATGTGTGGCTCCTATAACTATGAAGTTGGGGAAGTCTTATCAAAAAGCATTGATCAAGCTCCACATTTCATTTCTTATGCTTCACGTACACTAGAACCTACCTAAGAAAACTACATGATAAATGAAAAATAATTCCTTTCCATTATGATTGAATTAGATAAATTCAGGTTACAACATTTACGGACCAAAGTCATTGTGTTCTCAAACCAATCTGCTCGCTGATATTTCCTTCAGAAACTGGAGTCGAACCACGCCTCATTCGATGGATACTCATCCATTAAGAATTCAATATAGAAATTAGGGATTAGAAATCATAGAATGTGGTGACTGACTATATTAGTAGAATCCTTCCATCCTCCAACATTGAATAGTCCCCATGTATTTCAATAAATGACATATTTCCCGATGAGAAATTCTCTAGAGTGTAATACATTATTCCTTGGTATGTTGAAATTTTAAATTATTTACTAGAATCTTCAATTTCATTTGATTTTAATAAAAACAAAGTTTATCATCTAAAACATGAGTCTCATTGGTACATTTTGGATGACCCCTACCTTTGGATCACATGTAGGGTTAAGGTCCTCTGGAGCGATAATTCCAATAGTGAGTTCTAATCTATCCTCATGATTTGAGACACTCTTACTTGTGGGGGCCATTTTAGTCCCCAACAAACTACTCTCAAGGTCCATGATTCTGGTCACTTTAGGCCAGCATTGTTAAAATATGCCCATAATTTCTAGAAATCATGTCCTCAAAATGTGTAATTCCTCTAAGAGAAATGAAATTCGACAACAAAACATTCTCTTCCATGACATTTTCGATTTTTGGGGATTTGAATTTATATAACCATTCCCCCTAATTTATTTGGGATCCTTTACATTCTTATAGAATTATATTATGTTTCAACATGGGTAGAGTCAAGAGACATGAAAAAATATGATCCCAAGATAGTTGTGGAAATTATGAGAACCCAAATTTTCTGCAGGTTTGGATTAACTAGGTTTGTCATCAGTGACTAGGGTTTTCATTTCATAAATCACACAATATAATCACTTTATCACAAGTATGGGGTCGAGAATTGAGTTTTTAATACTTATCACTAATAGACCAATGTAAAATTTGAGGTGTTAAATAGAGAAGAAGAAAAATTATTAAAAAAAAGTTTTAACCAATAAAAAAGATTAGAGTCTTAGAATCAATGATTCATTATGGGCCTATTGTACTTCATATAAAAATCCCATTGGCAGGTCACTA
The DNA here is from genome assembly GCA_963277665.1 of Viscum album. NCBI lineage: Eukaryota > Viridiplantae > Streptophyta > Magnoliopsida > Santalales > Viscaceae > Viscum > Viscum album. The sequence continues at coordinate 315,445,266 of OY728140.1, forward strand.
TATCATCATGTTTTTGGAAAGAGTAGTCACCTCCCTGTTGAGATTGAGCATCGGGCCAACTGGTCCATTAAAAAAAGAAATTCGAATCTTTCTAGTGTAGGTTCTCAAAGGATGTGGAAAATTTACGAGTTAAAGGAAATGCATAGAGATTCATATCAGAACTCTCGAATTTATAAAGAGAAAATCAAGGCTTCCCATGATTGTCTCATCCTTCATTGTTTATTCCACAATGGGAAGAAGGTCCTCCTTTATAAAGAAAGGATGAAGTTGTATCCAAGTAGTCTTTGTTCTCATTGGTTTTGTCGATACATTGTTACAAATTTTTATCCACTTGGTGTTGTTTTGGTTACAAATGAGGAAACCAAAAAAACCTTCACTATCAATGGGCAGTGGTTGAAGCACATTCATGAAGCAATTCTAGAGTCCCCAATGGAGGAACTCAAAGTTCAAAAATTGACATGACAATGACACTCATCAAATTTTTTCCTTCCTTCCCACATTATCTTTAATTAAGGTGAGGACAGTACACACTCTAGGTGTCGGGGGATGTTTACTTTCCTCAGTTAGTGAGGAATTTTCTTTTTCTTTTTTCTTTCTTCCCTTTTTTTCATACAGAATAGTATTGACACTCACGCCCCCTTTTCACCTCACGTTTTTCTCCAGACTATTAATTTATGATTCCCATATTATCATAGAAAATGCTTCCTACTAAATCATGGATGTTATTGAAAATGCATGAGTAATTTCCCTATTTTATGTTTTTTGACATTTAATAATAATTTTTTTCAATGATGGATTTTTTTTGCAATAATTTAACATTGAGGTGTAACTTTTTTTGAATTTTGTTTGTTTATCAATGATATAAATGGTTGTATCATTTTAAAACCATTGAGATGAATGATACCATTTTTCTAAGTTGTTTATGGGAAAATTCTGAAAATTAATTTCTCCATACATTTTTGTATCAAACCATGAAGTGTGAATATTTTATACTTAATAGATGGTACATATAATTTAGTATCATTTTTATCTACATTACAAAATGATTTTTCAATATGTTCATTCCTTATCTAATATGTTTCATTATTGTACTAGGTTGACCTATGCATGAGTACCAGTTACCAGACTATTTTACACTCTTAGAAAAACATAAAAAATATGGATTGTCTTGGGTATGTAAAAAACCAACCTTACTCAATGTTTTATCTTGATATAACTATTATAATTAGTGTCGTGAAAAGATCAAACAAGGGTTGAGAGAAGAGTGTGAGATTTTTTCAAAGTTAAAATGTTCCAAAAAACAATAATAATAATATTAATAAATGAGGGGAGTGATATATATACAATATATAGGGATATCTATGTTAGTGGATTAATGTTTTATATCCGTGAATTCATTATTGTGTGGGCCTTGAAATTTGAATGCAAATGTTGTAGGGAAGGTTCGGTGGACAAAATCATTTAAGTAGAAAATATTTTTGAAATATGTATATTTATAGGATAGGAAGTGGAAAGAATTACATTGAATGGTTTTCACACACACATGTGGATAATTAGATAAATGGTTATCTTTTGAACTATTTTCTAAAATTTCTATTATTAAACTCCTTGAATTTCATTCTGATAAAATTTAGGAGACATCTTCTTGAATGATCACAGAGAATAACTCTATGGTGTGATTTTTTCTCTGATAACATTGCTATCACATTTTAAATTTTAATTTTCTGTTAAATCTTTAAGAATAATGGAATATATTCATGCATATATTTTCTAATGGGATATTTCCTATGAGTGAAAATTTTTATGTGTGGGGGTGTGATCGAACCACGATTCACTGTTTCATTTTCACTATTACACCACTATGCCAAAAACAATTTGTATTGATAATTAAAAAAAGAACTTAATTTTTTATTCAATTATTTTATATTTATCACTCTTAAAATGTAAATTTTACTTGTTTTGATAATTTCATTATAGGTGAATGTTTTTTGGTGGGTTCATGATGAAATCCATGAAAAATTGTCCAAACTATGTAGGATTTAAGCACACAAGTGGAATAAACCGCACACTTAAATTAAACCATGATTCCAAATGAGCTGAAATTTGGTGGTATGATCAAAATATTAATGTTATGCATTCAATTTGAATGATCTAAAACTCAATTATTCAACTAAGAGGCCCGTCCAACCCAATTAGTCTTCGTAATAAAATCTATATAATGTCAAAAGCGACCTTCTATGTTCAATCAATATCTCTAGTTGTAGTTGTCCAACTTGTGACGAATGTTTCTTGGATATATTCAATAAGTGGGGATAAAACATAATTTGTTTCTCCAAAGTGATATAAGACTTTCTGATGGTAGATAACCATGGGAAAAGTGGTTATACACAATCAAGGTTCCCAAAACTATCTTCCAATTTGCTTATAAAATGATACCTCAGGAACCACATTTGAAAGTTCGACCAGGAGACAAAGCTCCAGTATTTTAGAGACCCAATTAATTCCCCTCCTTGTCCATGATGTTTTGTAGTCCCCTATACTCATTGGGTGATTAAGGATGAAGTCAAAGTTCCACCTAAGCCTTCTCCTCCTCTCGGTGGCGAGCTAAACAGTGGACCATCATTTCAAGTGAGCTATGCATACTTGAGTGGGAGTTCCAGTACTTGTTATTCTATTGGATTTGTGTAATTATCATGTTAAATAATTCTCTTATGTTTAATCTTGATGTTATTATCCAATGAATGAATTTATTTTGTTATAAATAAGTGAACCACTTTTTATCTCAACACTGATTGGGTTGATATTTCTACTGGGGATCTTGGGTTATTCTAATTAGATAAGACAAGAATCTTATTTATCTCAAAAATAAAAAATCATTTAATATTCTTTGGTAACCTTCCTTTTTTTTGTTTGATACACTGACATTGACAACATTTTTTTGCAATGGGTGGTTCTTTGAGAATCATTTTAAGAGGCAAGAGGAATGTCATGATCTTGACAACCCTCAACCAAAGGATTCCATTAAACCATGTAAATATTTTAGAACAATGAAATATACAATATGTGTAGTGAACAATAATTTAACTCCTTCTCTCATAAATCCAAAACACCACCTTAATTTATCAACCATTTATCTCTTCAAATTAAGATACTTTCTTAAAAATATTTTCAGAACCACGACCATCTTTTATTTCTTTTTATTATAAATAACACTCTAAACCTATCAACACTCCTTCAGAGATGACCTAAGGTGTCTTTTATACTACAAATAAACCATTATAATGTAATGAATTTTATGTCTCATGAGAATGTGTTCATCAACTACTGGCCTTTTATTTCTTCGCAGCCTTAACCTTATGACTGTAACATGCTTCAGTTATTATTTTCTCTTAACCTGAACCCCAAAATTGATCATGATCCCTTTTCTCTCTCTAATAATCATCCCAAATCCCTTATAATTACTTTACTCCTAAAATTGACTAATTTTTGAGGACCCATACACATAGGGTTGAAAATTTTGAATTTACATTAACCAGTTCAATCCCTATGGGATCAACCCTCACTATCACTATACAAAAACAATGTATAAAGTGTAGTTTTGGAATAATATTATAATTTTTCTCTAGACCTTGTGAATTAATTTATTCTTGTGGGAGTTTCAATAATATAATGATATACTATTATAAAGGAAGTATTATGATCATTTATGTTAATAATTCTTTCATTAAATTTATTTTTTAATGGCTTCTCATGTTTTATAAGAACCCATTAATATTATTATGTTGTATGTATATCTTCTTATAATGTTTTCTATGAAAAACATTGGTTAATAAATTTTATTTTAAGAATAAGTAAATAACATTTTGTTCTCAAGGATTATAATACTAAAAGAAAACATAACTTTAATGGTTTACTAGTTTTAAAGTGATCTAAAGGGTTTAATTCTAAATTCATTAAGTACCTTACTAGGATTCTTGTGCTCATAAGAAATTTTCAAAAAGAACATCTGTTTTATGTATACCAAGGAACAAAGATGTAAATTTTAAAATCATAAAGAGTTTTCATAAAAATAAAAAGTTTTTTATTTTAAAAGTATTTTATTATGAAAAAATGAACACTAACAGAAATTATCCAACTTGCAATGTTTGCATTTTATATGTAAGAGTCGTGAACTAATTCACTAAAAAAATAATCTAAAAAGGTGTTTAGGAATGCATGAAAATTATTTTTGGTCTATATATTAAATTTTATAATTTTTTGGAGGTTGGTTCTATGTAGTTAGTATCATTGAAAAATGAATAGTTAGTTCTTGATATTAAGATATTGAAAGAAAATTCCCTTAATAGATTATAATTAATGAATATCATGAAATATAATTTATGGATAACCATGTTTATTTATATAATATATGTCTATTAAGAATGGATTTCTATAGATGATGTATGGATTTTGATGTTATAAGGAACCAAATAGACAGAATCTTTATGAACCAGTAACCTTGGATGGATTGATTTGAAATAAAACAATTAGTTTCAATGATGCCTCACTTGATACTTACTATAAATGGTGGTGTCATTCATTCTAGAGAGAAACAATGCTCATTTTATAGAAACATGTCTATAGTGTAACATTTCTTATAAAAACCCTCCATCATTGAATTGATCAACTAAACCTATGGTCGTATAGTGATATAATGAATCCTTGGAAAATATATCCAATGACATGGGTAATTATATCACAAAAAGATAACTCTACTAATTTATCATTTTAGTGGTGTTGTAAGGTAATGGTGGTCAATGTTTTTGATTATTAGAGAAATATAATATATTAATAAATTATAATTAGATAAATTTTAGAATATTTTTTTCTAGGAAATATTTTCCTACAGATGTTCATTAAAAGATAGATAAACTTTTACTAGAATTGAGACTCAAGAGGTATATTCAATGGTCGTGTATGAATAAAAAATCACCTGATCAGACTAGTACAGAACCAAATTTATCTGATATATTGATATTAAAATCTTTTGACTTTACTCAAGATTAAATCCATTATATTGAATATAAATAGCTTTTATGGAGTTCAAACATTGTGGGAAAGTTTTTTGATGTTTCAAGATGGTTAAAATAGAGTTTTTAGACGAATATATATTTCATGAAAAAAGAAAATTATAATATTAAGATAGAAGAACATGGGGAAGTATCCAGAAAAAAATTGACTGAATAAAACCAAAATTTCAATACTATGATATGTACGGTCAAAAACAACCTAATGATTGTGTTCTAAAATATGTGAAGTGTTTTGGATGTCGAAAATATAAACATGTGGCTTGTTACTGAAAATAGAATTATCATAAAAATAATGAAAATAAGATGGAAAGATTCTTTAATTGGAATGATGTTGGTTATTATGTGATTACTCATAATTCCCTGACCCTAGAAGCCCGGAGTCAGTGTCATACTTTAAAACATTGGAATGATTAAAATGAATCAAATAATAAAGGACTGATCATATTAGAAGTGTCGGAATACCAAATTACATTCATCATACCAATATTATATTGGTAAATAGAAAATAAAACATTATACATAATAAAATTAAATGAACAATATCCTTTAAATCTTATTCAATGATAATTTCATCATAACCTGAAGAATGAAAACAAAATAAAGGTGATCTCAAATTCTTAGTAGGGGTAAAAATATTAGTAGATATCATTAATTAATAATTATTAATAAATATATAATTTTATTTAATTGATCACACATTTAATTTAAATAACTGAATAAGGTATAATCAATATGGAAAGGTAAATTACTGAACACATGTTCCATTTAATAGATAAACTAAGAATGAAAATGAATCCATGGAAATTTCAACGAAAAAATATCATGGATAATAATATTAAATTAATTATAAATGAAATAAATTTATAAGAATTAGACATCATGTTTTTGATACACATGTTTCCTTTACTGTTAGGATCTATCCCCAAGACCATTTAAAACAGGCTGGGTAAAAAACCATCTGATTTGTCTGAGTGATTTCATCTAATAAAGTTATTGATGCATCAAGGGGATTGCATTAACTGGTCCTCAGCCTATGTAGAAAATGTCTTAATTATTCCACATATATCTAATAATGGATTTAATTAATGACAAACATTCCTTATAATATAATATCTTAATTGAGTAATATATATATTTTTCAATATTTCCATAATTAATCAAATTACAGTCAAAGTGAACATCATATGTCAAAATGGTATACAGATTATAAAATAATAATATAAATTTCATTATAATAAATACATGTAATAAAATATTAATTTAAAATAAAAATGATTAAAATGAATTGATTGTTTCTATGTAATGTTAACAATCATAATAGAAAGTGATATTGCAAAGTTAACTTTTATCACTTTGAAATTTTGAATTAAATACCCATTGGGTGAGATAATTAAATGTGAAGATTAAACTTCCATGAAATATGAGTTAATCATGATATTAAATGACAAAATTGGAATTATATTCACATCCTTAAAGAGAATATATTCATAATAAAAAATAATTCTCAATGGAATGTAAATTAAGACGAAATCCATTACGTTGTGTTTCCTTTCGAGTGAACATCCATTAAAATATTTTATAATCATTTTAATGATATTATTAACTTATAAAATAACCAAAATAATATTTATAATATCATATATAATCTTCTTAAAATATCTTATTACCCATATTTTAATAATCATTCAATATTTTTACTATTTAAATTGTTAATTTCCTAGTTATTTGAGTAGGTTTTGACGTGTTACCTTTTTTCTATTACTTAGATAATGATTTTATAAACAATATAATGTATACCATGATTTAAATTTTATATATATTTATTATATATTTATTTAGAGTAATCCATATTTTTTGGGTATAGGAAATGATATGATATGTTTGTGGAGACGGTAGGTCTTACAAACGCATGAACGCTACTTCCATTTATATTTTTTATTTAAAATTTAAGTTTTATATATTTATATATGTGTGTGTATTATAATTTTAATAACATATTTATGTTATATATTTCAAATACATTTATTAAAACCATCATTAATAAATTCCATTTATAACATGAATAAATCACATCGGTTTGAGGAGGTGGTAGTCCACACGTCCACAAATAAAGTTATCATATTCCCTAAAAATAGAAACCATGAATGTATATGTAATATATGAATTAAATAAGAATAAAAACATTATAAATATAATATATATCATATAAAACTATAAATTCATTTTCATTACCAACCATTAAAAGTGTAAAAATAAGAATGAACGACAACGGTTCTTGAAGTGCTAGTACACCATACACAAGAACAATGATTTTGTATCCCATTTGAAGGAGGTTTGTGTATGTTTAGAAGGTACCCATAAGAAATAAAATCTCATATATTTAGGTTACTGATGATATGAAATAATCAAGATATAAAAGTAATTAATGTGTTTGAGAAGTAAGTGAAGAAAAAGTGATCTTTGGAGAACATTACAACTTATTCGGGTAACTCCATTTGATTTATATAAAAATACATCTCTGGTATTATTTATACACAATGTGACACATCTAGGATTTGGGTAGGTATTTTGGGATATAATTTTTTTAGGGGTTTGGATGATAAAAATGGCATGAGTGGTATGAATAAGTGGGAGGGTTTTGTACCTTTTTATAGTGGAGGAGGAGTGGAATTCTAGTAAATAAAAAATATACACACTATTGAGAGGTCTATAATATATATTTTTCCTCAAAAAAATAAATAAAATTAGGTCTGAGGAATTATATGTTTGAAATATTTCCATAAAATGGGTATTGTATAAATTTCTAGGTCATTTGGACCTAATGAATATGTTTTCATCATTTATTCATCTTATTTTCTATTAATCGTTGTAATTAATTTTAATTACATTCAATAATATTATATGTCAAAGACATAACTTTAAATTTTTAGAAATTAGAAATTATTATGATTCCTAAAATGTAATCCATTTTTCCAAAGTACAATAATAGAAGTGACAAAAACTAATTTAAAATTATTCTCATAGACAAGATGAGAAAGTGTATTTTATTGTCAAAAGTTTAAAAGATTGAAATGTTTGAATATACAATTTTAATGTGAAATTGGATCCAATGTCCTAAGTTTTATTAATTGATGTATTGTTTATGTAAATATACATTTAAATCAAATTTATATATAATTTAGCTATATAAATAAAAAATATGAAAATGAAGTTTTCAATTAAAATTCTGTATTTTTGACTTGTAATCAAAAAGTATGATTTTTCAGAAAAATACAAAAAAATCACAATAACTAAATTTAGGCATTTATCATTAAAAATTTTAGGTTCTTATGTGAAATAATTTTTATAAATATTCAAAAAAAATGGATATAATATAGATTCTCCATTATAAGCGGAATCACTACCATTAGTGAGATATAACTTTTTATGCATAAAATTAGAATTTTTCTTATCACATTCCTATCAAATATGTAGTTAAAATATAAAAACAATTATTCAATTAATGATATTTAGACATAATTGATATAATAAATTAATAGTTATTTATTGAATTTATTTGGATAAAAATCCTTTGGATTATAAAGGCATTTTTTATAAAATCATTCCATTTATATTCATTTGGTTTCAATATTAATTTATAATTTATTAGGAATATATGAATTCGAATATATAATTTCATATGTTACTTCATCCTAATAACAATATAAAATTTAACTGATATGGGATAGTAATAAATTAAAATAATAGTTTCAATAGTATTTAGTATGATTCGATCTTGAATATAACACAACCCATCTGAGAAACATGTTTCATGAAACGCAAGCTAAATTTAATTTTTAATTCATTTAAATATATATAATAGATTAAGCTTATTTAAAATATAAAATATACTATAAATTCTTGGGATATTATATTCACTTATGCTCTTGTTGTTTCATTTTATACATCCTATCAAATATAATGTATTTGTTTTATAATTTTGTTGTTACATTCCCCCCACCTTAAATTAATTAAATCCTCAAAATTTAATCATGATATCAGAAATCAAGGGTTTTATATTTTAAAATATAATTTTTTTTAAAAACCACATCATAAATAGGGTTAATAAAACATATTATTAATAATATAGAAAAGGAAATCTGAAGGTCACCACAAAACAAGTCTTTCAAAATTGATAACATTTTTGAAAACATTGATAAGGAAGAGGAATGAAAATATCATTCTCTGAAGGAGAGTGATAGAGATAATATCATGATAATGTTTTTTACCACAAATACTAAATTAGATGTTTGAAAAGTTCATTGATATCATCAAAAATGAGGATAATAGGAAAAAAGATATATTTTAAAAACCTTTTTCTAGAGTTTGTGAATTGTTTATTTCCATAAGAATATATGTAAATATCATTTTCTATTTCATAAACTTTATCATATCCATTGGTTTTAACATCAACTATTTATAACGAATTTCTTATCAATGTTTTAATTATATGGTGATGTAATACATTAACCTCCAAAACAATGTAAAAATATCAATATAAACCATTTTATGGATGATTAACTTTTTCAAAAGATTAATATCCAACACAATAAAATGATTATCACTGAATTTAAAATATGAACATATTAATCTTTAATCAATGTGAAGTACCAATTATTCATCACATATTAAAAATGTGAATATCTTCATCAAGGAATCTCATAAACTTTTTGAATAACTTAAATTACTATAAAACCTTATTAAAATCATGAATGCTTCCTCATACACTAAATTGACCCAAGATATTTTTTATATTACAATAACACAAGAATTTCATAAAATACATCAATTACATCATAAAACACAATTTCAAAAAATCATTTATAAACTTCAAGGTAGTTAGTAATATCCAATTTAGATTATCCATATCAATCATATCATTATCGAAAAATCCTTATCACAAACATAAAAACATATTAAGGATTGTGATTCTCCTAATAATGTGTTTTTAAAGAATCTCACCTTGTCCCTGAATCATTTTTCTTATTAATGAGAACTATTAAACACATGATTTAAAATCATTACACTTCAAGTAATGTAGTATAGTACTTTTATATATATCATGATTTCCCATTACCATTACTTTATTGATAAAATACTCAAATAAAAAAATTATTAAATCACTATAAAACTAGAATAATCATTCACATTAGTTGTATCAATAACATAATCTATACATTGATGTCATATCTTATACTAAGGTATGTTCCATTGATTATTGGGGAATTAATTTGTATAGTGTACCATATCCCTATAGGTGAAACATTGAATAAAAGTTTTTTCCTTCTTCCCTATACATTATTTTAACTGGTTACCCTCTTTATCCCACATTTAAAAAACTCCTAATCAATTTATGATTTTACCATGGTTATTCCTTCCATAGTTATCACATGTTGTAAAATACTTCTTCCCTTTATCTATCATATTATATGTCATCATCGTCTATTCTTGATTATATCAGAATCTATTGGACTTGGAAATTTTTTATCTATATTGATGACACATAAATCTATTTCATCGAATGATGAAAATGTATAAGAAACTAGTTCTTCCCATAGATCTTAATTAATACATTCAAATATTTTCAATATTTTACTCTGTGTTGTGTATAAAATCTGTTGATTACATGGATAACATTATAAAGGTAGCTTCATAATATACACCACCAACTTCTTTATTTTTTGTTAATATAATGAACATTATCTTAATATAAATGTTTTGGTCATTAGGGAAGTATTTATCTATGAATATATAATTAAAATAATTCTATTCCGTGATTTATATTTCATCTTATTCACTTGTATTATGGAAGAAAGATCTCCATTGATTAGAATCACATGTGAGACAATACACCTCATCTGTATTCCTTTCCATGTTACTACATCCCATGGTTGTAAATATAAACTATAGAGATTTAATCCATTGATTGGATAAAAATGTATTATTACTCCCACTAAACAATAGAGTCTTCCATCTCTTAAAGATTTCCATCATGGGATATTCTCATTATGTAATTGGTTTCTCCATTCAAACAAGGTTATGTGTCATTTCATGATTAAACTACCCTAATATATCAACAAAATTCTTAGTTACAAAATCATCTATATTAGAATTCTTTGTATGGAAAACCTTACATAGTCTGGGAGTATTTATATATTTTTCCTCCCATATGCCATTTCTAAAAAATGGCATATAGTTTATTACACTCTAATACTGTAAAATATAATGTATAATCTCAAAACTGGTGATATACTAAAAATAAATTGAAAAAATTATGCGTAGTTAATCTCATAATCACCAACATGGTTTCTTTGGGATATTCTTCAATAATTATCCTAAAATTATATAATAATGTTATGTTTATTAATTACTGTTTTCTTAATTATAGTTTCCATAGTTTATTTTAAATTTCTATTGATACCAACTATAACGCCCTGACCCCAAAAGCCCTGATTTGGTGTCTTACTTTATTAAATTGGTATAGTTACAAAGAATCAAATCCCTTAGTAATGATCAATTTAAAATTTTTGGAAAACTATATGACGTACATTATAAACATAATACATTGGGAAATAGAAAATAAAAATCAATAAGTAATAAAATTAAATGATGGTCATCCTTGAAATCATATTCAAATATCTATTCTTCATAACCAGGAGAAAGGAAACAAAATAATGGTGACCTAAAATTCATAATAAGGTAATAGTATAGTGGAATATATCATGAATTAATAATGAATAATCAATATGGAAAGGTATATAACTAAAAAATCATGTCATTTAAATAACTAGATAAGTCAAAATCAATATTTCATGGTAAGTAACTGAACACACTTTCCATTTAATAAATAAACATAGAATAAAAATACATCTATAGATAATATAAAAGAAAAAATATGTAATGGATAAAAATAATAACTAAATCATCAGTGAAGATGATTCATAATTATTGGATGTTATATTTCCCAACAACATGATACATTTACAATCATGATCTATCTGTAGGAATGTTTAAAATATACTAGGTAAAAACACCTCTGATTTACCTCACTAATTTCATATCATGAGACTATTGATTCATCGAGGGGATTTTATTAATATATACTAAACCTGTGTAGTTAATTTTCAAGTAATTTCTCAAATATAGAATAATTTATTTAATTAATGAACAAAATTCCTTATCATCAAATATCTATACTGAGTAAAACATATGGATTTATCAATTTTTCCCCAATTAATCTAATAAATGTCCAAGGGAATATTGTATATAAAAATTGTATACGATTTAGGAAATAATAATTCCCATTGAATAACAATATGGATATCAAAGATAAATTTAATTTATATTTATAATGATCATAAAAAATGACTGTTTCAATAGGAAGTTTACAATCAATAAATAAAGTGATATTGCAATGATAACTTTTACCACATGGTAATTTTCAATTCAAACCCCCTTGGGTGAGATAGTTAAATTTTAAACATTCAATATAATGAATTATTATTGAATTATTAGTTTAAATGAAAAGGTGGAAGTATATTCACCATATTAATGTGAATTGGATCACAAATACAATGAAGTATGGATGGAATGTTAATTGAGACAAAATCCTTTACATTTTATTTCCATTTGAGTGAAAATAAATTAAACTCATGTACTATGGTTTTAGGAATGTTATTAACTTATAAAATAACTATATTAATATTTATAATATCAAATATGATCTTCCTATAATATCTTTTTATCATATTTTTAATAATCCTTCATTATTTTCACTATTTTAGGTGTTAATTGCCTAGTTAATCGATTACGTTTTGAAGTGATATTTTTTCCCTATTTCATGGAACATTATTTCAACATATCCAAAATGTATAAAATGATGTAAATATTAAATTTATTTAATAAATATGTATTTATTTTAATGAATAAATATTTCAGACAAAATGAAATGCACTATTCGTGGAAATGGTTGGTCGTACCTATGTATGAACTCTGCTTCCATTTCATTTTCTAAATTAAAACTAAAGATTAAATGTGTGTGTTTGTTTGTTTATGTTATCATTAAATTATATAATTTATGTCATATATTTTACATATTATTATTTAAACCATCTTTCATAAATTCCATGTATAGCATGAACAAACCACATCGCTTGAAGAGGCAGTAGTCTGCATGTCAACAAACGAGGTTATCGTAGTCTTATAAAACGAAAATAATGATGTTATATGTTATATATAACATTATAAAAGAATAAATTAATAATAAGTATCATATATATTATACAGGAACTATAAATTCATCATTATTCCCAACCATGATTGGTTGAAATGGATGAACGAACGACATCAGTTCGCAGAGCAGTAGTCTAAAATACACATGAATGATGATTGTGTATCCCATTTGATGGAATTGTATATAAGTGTAGGTAGTAATATTAATATAACAACATATAAATATATTTGAGTTAATTATGTTATTTTATTTTCATGATATAAAAATATTTCAAGGGGAGGATAATTAAATAAAACAAAAGTGATCATTGAAAAATGTTACCACCTATTCATATTTATCCTTTTGGATTATATCAAAAGAGATACTCGGAAGGATTTCTACCAAAAAATTATATTTAAATGTAGTTTTCATTAAAATGATTCAAAAATATCTTTAGAAAAATATAGCTTTTATGCATAAAATTGAACATTATCTATTCATATGTCTATAAAATCAGTTGAAAATATCAATATTATTATATAGAATATATATTTACATATTTAATATGATCCACTAATAGTAATTATTTTATTCAATTTGGATAAAATTACTTTATATAATAAAAAAGTTATTTTTTATAAAATCATTTCCTTTATATTCATTTTGTTTCTATATTCATTTCTAATTAATTGTTAACCAATTAATTCAACTATATATTTTTATAAGATATTTTATCTTATTCATAACATCAAATTTAATATCTTGGATATAATTTTCCTTTAAAATAATAATATTAATTGTATCTGGTAAGATTCAATCATTCGTTTAACATAATCCATCAAAAAAATAATTGTGTCAAACTCAATAAAAAATCAATGTTTCATGCATCCAAATAGATAGAATAGATTTAATCTATTTAAAATTGAAAATATATGATAAATTTTTGGGATATTATATTACCTTAAGAGTATGGTGTTGTGTTTTATACACCCTATCAAATAAAATTTCCTTATTTTATAATTTCAAGGGGTTGAATTACTTGTCCAAAGTTAGGAATAAAGGTAGGAAATCATAAAAATAAAAATAATTTCAGTGTTACAAAATCATTTTTTACTACTGTATTTTATATTGGACCATCTAATAAAGTGTTGACCATAATTCTACATGTTTGTTCAATTTATTCAAATTTTTAATTTTGTATCTTTTCACTACATCATTTCGGGGAAATTCTAATGTAAAATTTGAATATCAGCTAACGAAATAAGGAGAGGGATTTTAGTGAAACCATAAGGTGGACATATTAAAGTAACCAATATTTATTTGAATATTTATATTTTTTCATTGTTGTGGTCTTACCTACAAATCATTTTGAACATCCCAATGTGGATTTTGATATTATTTTGGATATAGATTAGATTTAAAATTATTATGGAAAAAATTTCTGAGAAAATAATGTTATAATCAAGGATTTAATTCCTTTGATAACATATTAACAAATTGATAAATTTATTTGATATGTAAATGAATTTTACCTAGTTCATATATTTTAAATGATATAAATAGTTCAAATTACTATTTTTCCATTAGTAAAATAAAATATTGATATATATCCTGATGAATTTCCTAGTGTTATTCCATATTTGGAATTTTATTTTAATATTGAATTAGTGCCCATTTCAAATCCAATTATAAAAAACCCCTATCAAATGGCTCAAGTATAAATTCAAGAATTCAAAAATCAGTTGTAGTACTTGGTTTATGAGGTTTTCATTCATATTATCACTTCTCCATGGGGTTATCTTATTTTAATTGTTAAAAATAAAGACAGATAAACTAGAATTCTCATTCATTATAAAGCCATGAATAACATCATTATTTTGGAGAAGTATCATTTTCCACATATCGATCTTTTTTTATCATCTCTTGGGTGCATAGTATTTTTCATATATTTCTCCTAGTTTAGGGTACCATCAGTGGATGGTGAAATATGGTGAAATTATAATGAAAATGTTTTTGAACAAGATAGGTGCATTCTGCTTTATAGTAATTCCCTTTGGGTTTTCTAGTGCACCAGCTGTATTCATAGATATAAAGAATGGATTTTCCTATGAATATTTACAAAATTTTAGGATTTTTATTTTTTATTATATGTTGGTATATTCGTAATGTTATTAGGAATATAATGTACACCAATGATTTATTTTGAAAACCATAAATTAGAAAAAGATTTATGGATAAATTAGTATGTGAAAATTATTGTTATACCTGATTATTGTCCTTAGACATATTTTTTTCAAATATGTTGTAACTATTAACCTAGCTAAAACTAAATTTGATAAATAATTTACAAGGATGAAAAATTTAATTGAGATTTGAACATTTCATTGATCAGATAGACACTATTGATTGTTTGGTGAAAAAAATTCTAGGATATCTAGATCAGAAACTAAGATAAATCAGAATTCAGTTAAATTAATATGGCTACCATGTCGTGATGATTGTTTCTAGTAATTGAAAATAATTTTAGTAAATGATCCAATATTTTCCCTACCCTCTAGAAATGTTTTATTTTTCATCTATAGTGATTCTTTATTTAAGAGATATGGTTGTGTTATTATATATAATTATGAGGTAATTTATTATTCTTAATGTCAACTAAAACCACATAGGTTAATTTATCTTTATCCTAATCTGGATATATCTTTGTTAATATTACTTTAAAATATTTCACACATAATTTATAATAGGTAATGTGTGAAATATATACAGTTCATAAAATTTTAAATTATATATTCAGTGACTAAAATTTAATTTTTTGAGTATAAAAACACTTTTTGGTTAAGTGAGAACCGAGAAAGGGAAAAAAATTGAGGCTACATGTCTAAGGGGATCCACCATTGCAGACACTACCCATAACAACCCAAAAAAACTTGACAAAAAGACATCATGCCCAAGGGGATCCACCATTGCATACATAAGCCATAGAAAACCCAAATAAACACAAATACCACTCCAAAAGCTCCACCATCACCTAAGCCACCAACATGATCCAAAACAATGTGGTTTCCATCGCACCCAATAAATATGGGGGCATGAATGAAGGAGAAGAAAGAAATGGAACATGAAACAATTAGAAAGAGGTCCATCTAGGCATAGGACATTACGATAGGGAATTGTGAATCGATTTTCAAAGGATAAGATTAGAAGAATCACTGATAATTCCTACGATATCCATCTATGTCGGTGTCCAGGCTCAGGTTGTCAACGATGACCCTACCACAATTCAATTCCTACAAAACCAAACCAGTCTAATCGAAACAATCCCACAGAAAAACAAATCCATCAATTCTGACATAAAAATAGATCTGAGACCAAGGGAGACCTCTGACATGCAAACCCTTGGATATGATGTTGATCCATATCCAAAACAATCTCCCCCTTCCATGGAATATCGAGATATCAGGGAGTTGGGGAATTTGAATTACTTAGAATAATGAGAGGCGATAAGACAAGAACACATCAGAAATTACAGGATCTATGAAATCCATGTTACGGGGAGACACAGTGAACCTAGTGGGGGAGTCCAATATACCATCATTGGTTGGGGAAGGTTTCATCCTCTAGGTATCAATGCCAAAAACCTCACAATGACGGGATCTAAGAGGGATGATGGAGTCACAGGTTGTCTACTTCATGCGAGGGGTAAGCTGGAGAAGGTGAGAAGCTAAGGAGAGAAAGCACTAAGGAAGAAACCCTAGGCTAATTTGGAGTGACATCAGATGGACCTGCGAAAAGCAAGGCATGAGATATTGTGTCGTGTGAGGGGTTGTCAGACTGAGGTAGGATGAGAGCTGATGAGAGGGTGGCAACGACACTATGGTTAGGGTCGTGCAAACCCTAGAAAAGCATGAGCTCCTAAGAGGCTACATCTCCACCCTTTTATGTATATATTCTCTCAAAATTATTTTAACATGAGAAAAAGTTGATAGATATAATTAAAAAATTATTATGACTATTTAAATAATTACCGTCCAGATAATGAAAATATAGTAGGTTATTTTTGAGTCAAACATATAGTGCATCTTAACAATGATATGATGGAAAAATGAACCTTAGGTTAATGATTTGATGGATTTTTACTTCGAAATTATGCTTGAAGGAATTCCCTATATTTTCAGTCAGATATCTATAAATTCATCTTTGGAAGACATGATTAAACACGCTGTGTTGGATGAAAGTATTTCACATAAAAAATTCCAAATTGTTGAGAAAATTATTTTCCAAAATTTAATATTGACCAAGAAAGTGTATTGATATTCATAATGTTCTTAGGTGTTTCATGTAACCCATATTGGAAGAATGAATTGAAGTGTGATGCTCATGTATCTCAATTTTCAATTCAGCATGGTAATGAAAAATAGTATAGATACCTTCAGTAACATTTTTTATAGGAATTAATGAAGATATATAATACTAATTTAAATTTTAAATGATTTAGTTTTTGATAATTTAATGTAGAAAAAATTACTAAAGGGGGTGATTCAATATTTTCCAATTTCAAAATTGAAATGGGAGAATATATCAAAGGATTTCATGGTAGGATTAATAAATACATCTCAATGTAAGAATGTTATTTGGCTAATTATTGACTGATTAGCTAAATATCTTCATTTTATTCCCTTTCGAGATAATATCTATTTGGAACAAGTTTCTAAAATTTATATTAAAGATATAATTATATTGTCTAATGTCCCTTGTTCCATTATATATTATCATGATTATATATTCACTTATAATTTTATGTAAAGGAAATTATATGCCTTTGGGTATTGAACTAAGTTTAAGTGCCTGAATTCATATTCATTTTAATAGATAGTCATAGTGAATGATAGACTTTGTAGGATTTTTATGATACTTGTTTAATTTATTTTCAATAAATATAGAATCATCATATTACATTGGTTAATTGTTTTATTATATCAATTTTTATTCCAAGAAAAAGAATGAAACTTTTTAGTTTTTATATGGAAAGTAATTTATTAATCCTTCTTGTTGGGTTAAATTTTGGGAAATAATTTTTTAACTATTATTTTATAAAGACAGTTCAGAATAGTAAAAAATGATTTGTGGATAATCAGAGTAAATATACTTATTTCAAGATAGGCAATCATGTTTTTATGATGTTTATTGAAGAAAAATGTTATTTTGTTTGGTAAAATAGGGAAGATAAGTTTGTGGTCCATCGAAAAACATGAAATCATCTCTAAATTATGATCAGTTTCTTACTCAGTGGACTTTCAATTATATTTATCTCCATTACATAATGTATTTCATGTTTCATTATTATGAAACTATGTTCCATATACATCTCAATTTTTCATCCATGTATTAGTTAAGTTTGATGAAAATCCTTCTTATGAGGAACATCTATTACAAATTCTTTATCTTAGATATAAATTGTTTCATAATAAAGTAATTTACCATGTTAAGGTTCAGTGGAAAAACAATATCGTTGAAATGAAATATGGGAATTAGAAAATGCTAGGATGGAAAAATAACTGCACTTTTCTAAGTCATGGATAAAATGGAAAATATTCTATTTCCAGAAATGGGAATAATTTAACATAATATACATTGTTATAATGAAGAATTTCCATATATTATTAACATTTTTTAATTATATTTTATAGAAATATATCCACTATAAGAATATAATCTAATTTTATACTAAAAATGATATAGTTTTGTACTTACTAAATATGTGTATATATATTACAATAATTTATTTAAAGTATTTAATTCTGAATTTTAGAATTTAAATATCAAAAATGAATTTAATTTTTGAAATCAAAATACCGAAATTATTTTTAGGATAATTTTTGATAATTTTCTATAATGTTTTATTTTTCAATGAATATCGAAAAATATTGATTTTTATTTGAAATTGTGTTTTATTATTAGGTATTTAAAAACTATATCTATGAATTGTTTTAAATTTTAATTTGTTCTTACTAATTACATATAATCCAATTATGGTCCTTGTAATGAATTTTATAGATGATTTTGGTATACAACCATTTTTTAAAACCTAAAAAGAATTTTTTTTGAAAAACTATTTTCAGGATGTTCTCTGGGTTTAATTTAAATTAAATTATGCCACTTCAAAAAATTGAACATTGGAAAATATATTCCATATTTGGAACATTGATGTCCAAATTTGGTAGATAATTCCTTTTTTCTGTTCTTTATGAGGAGTGAGCATTGTAATTTTTTGTTTCCACTATTAAGGTAAAATGGGTTAATTATGGTTAAAACAATTGTGATAAGATTTAAAAAAATTTGAAACATTTTACATTATTTTATTTTATAAGTCCATTTCATCCATAATCATAATAACTTCATAAATGTGTTTTTATTTCCATTTATCCTTTATTTTTACCTCTATAATATTTTAGTAACAGACAAATTAAAAAATACCACTCTCTTGGTTTTAATATCAATAATATTTTAGGAGAGGGATAAATAAAAATTATGTTTGGTTATAAATATATATTATAAATAAGAAAAAAAATTATCTTAATTATTATAATTTTGTATTCATTTTTAGTGATGAAATAATTAAACAGAACACTTATAGAATACTGGCTCAGTGATTGTGTAAGTAGAAGAAAAAACATGAAAATTAAATTGAAACACTAAAATTATTATTTTATGTGTGAGTTAAAATATATTAAGAATTATATATATATAAATAACAAATTATGTATTTTTTTAATGGATTATATTCTAATTCAATTGTTTTGATGTTGTTTGCAGAGTCAAATTAATTGAGTAGTTCATAAAATGTCATTAATTATATTTTATAAAAAATAATATTTTTTAAGAGAATTAAATTTTCTAAAAATATTATAATTAGTAAATTTAATGGTATATGGTTTATGATATCAGTCATTTCCGATTTATTAGATACTGTTCTTTTTATAGTAACTTTATTGACCCCTAAATAGTAAAAACATTGATATAGTGATAATTATCGACAAAGGTAATGGGGTTTTAAACAAAAAAATAAGGGTAAAAAATCACCTAATCTAATAATATATTATAATAAATAAATTAATGTGGATCAATTTTTTTAGTCAAATTAATTTATATTAATTTAATTCTTTATTAAATTCCAAGAGAACCCCTCCCGTCTAGGGTTTTTTCCATTACCTTTCCCGCATTTTCTTCACTCTGCTCTCGTGGCCGGAGACCCGGGCTTGACCTTGAAGGATGATGCGACCGCAGCGAAGGTGTTGCATCTTGATGCACGGTCTCACGCTCGGACAGATCTCCGAGATCTGGTTTCGACAGTGGCCCCTTCAGATGTAGCCATCGCACGTCGGGTTGCAGGTCTCCCAGATCTGTCGCCAGCTTCGACGGGGGCTCCTGCAAGTGTTCCTCATGCCTCAGTTGGCGATTCCAGATCTGGAGGTAGGGTTTTCAGTGTGAACCTAGGGGCTGGAGCAGTGCGGGACTTGCCTTCGAATGGGCCTGTGGCGACGAGGGTGTTGTTGATGAGTTTGGCCCCCACAATCATGTGTTCTGATCCTCTTGCGGTGAAGCTGAAAAATCCTTCATCGATAGCAGATGTCAATGAACAGAACCTGTGTGGTCAAGTGGGTTATCCTGCTTCTTTTCCTGCATTTTCTTCATTTATTGATTCCCATTCAAATAGGATTCTTCGAAAGGGGACAGCGGCTCATGTTGATATAAGTCCTCATATTTTTTAGGAAAGGATTGCAATTAGAAAGAACTCTCTAATTGCGCACCATGTTCTACCTAAGGGTGTGATTTCATGGAAGTTTGATGACCTTGTTAGATGGGTTTCGTTTTTGTGGGGCTCATCTGATTGGCGGTGTGTCTCTCTTGGTCGTGGATTCTTCCATTGCATTTTCCCAACAAATGCTCTAAGAGTACATGCGTAGAGCATTGGTTCCCTATCTTTGAAACCTGGCCGGCTCCATCTTCAGGAATGGTCCTTGGATTTTAATGCCTCTCGTGCAAGGAATTCTTTCTCTCAGGTCTGGGTTCAGTTACATGGTCTTAATTGGGTCCTTTGGCATCCAAAGATTCTTCATGACATTGGCATGGCCATTGGGTCTCCTATTCGCCTTGACAAGGAAACTGAAGTTGTTCGGTTTGGCCACTTTTCCAGAATGTTAGTGGAGGTTGATCTGAGCTCCACCTTAATTTATAAGGTAACTCTTTCCACTCCCACTGATAATATCAATATTGAGGTTGAGTATGAAAGGAAGCCTCTCTTTTGTACTGAATTCATGGATGTTGGGCACTCGTTAGATTTATGTCGGAGGAAGATCTCTTATGATAGATGTGGGATGAAGGGTCATTCAGCTACTCTTTGTAGAAGGAAACTTGAGGGGAAGCATGTGGACTTGTCAACTCATGATAGAGACTTCCACAAGAATGTCTCTGAGGCTGAGATGGCTTCAGGTAAATCTATTCCCTATGTGTATGATTTGAATGGGAAAAAAGTGATAGTGGACAAGTCTCCGATGAGTGGTCCCTCTAATGTTAGAGCAGATTTCTATAAGGAGATTACACCCAAGGATGGTTGTGCTTTTATTCCCACTGATTTTGTTGAGACTGGCTTTACTCCTAGCCTCTATGCGGTTGGATCCCATGCATGCGCTGACCCTCCAGATATAAGTGTGCATGGTTGTCCTGATGCAGGCTTGACATGTGATGAGATTATTGAGCTGGCTCCTGAATCCGAGCCTCCACAAAATGTTGATTGTCATCAGGAAATTCAGCAACTTCCTTCTAGGATTTATGGGAAGTGGGGTGACATTTCTGAGGTAGAAGAGACAACGGCGGGTTGCGGTGGTCCTAACACTTTCAAGGATGCACTTCTCTCTAGGAAAGGGAAGGTTGATGAAGCCCTCACTCCTCCTCCTTTGAAGCGACGACCAAGGAAGGATTATTCCAAAACACCTCATGCTGTATCTGCCCAATCTTCTAAGCTTACTGGTAAGTTCAATTCTGATATTCTTAAGATCCTCAATCAGGGTAAGTCCAACTCTGAATGGGAAACTGCGGGTGACTCTGACTATGGGAATGACATGTCTTATTATGATCTGTAATGTTGTGTTTGACGGCTGAGGGATTGTTCCTTTGTTTGACCCCACCCGTCTCTTCTGTACCTTTTTCTTTTATTTAATAAATTGTCAGAAGCTTAGCTTCTGGTGGATCTTGCTTTGTCCAAGAGCAGCCCTCCCCTCACTTATAAAAGGGATCCTCATCTACTCTCTTCCTGGAACATTTTTAATCACTCTATCTCAAACAATACCCTATAAAATCCCTTCTTTATAGATCTCCCCACTTATTATATTCCATTTTTTCAACATAAAACCAACCTATAAATTATTTATTTATAAACCAAAATATTTTTTCTGAGTAAGACAAATAATTAACTGAATGTTTTAGTTTTCTTCTTTCTTATACCTCCTTATAATATCCTTAAAACAAGATTAAATGAATATAATTTATATTCCATATAATGAGATATTATTATTCTAATATAATAAAAAATATCTATATCTACTTCTATAAAATGTAAAACAAACCTATGGTTTATGTGGGAGGCGTACAACCAACTTGGAAAAAGATGTAATTCATTTCTCATCAACACCTCTCACAACTAGTTATAATGAATTATTTTATATATATATATATATATTATATTCATGAAATAATAATAATTATAGAAATATAAATTATCACATATTATATTACCTTTCCATCCATTTAAAAATGTTAATGTCATTTGTGAATACGCATATATTACCACCTCCACTAAGGGATATGATTTTTCTTTCATGAAATCATCATGTGGATACTATATAAAAGTGTATTTAAATAAATAATTTGATTTTATGATATAAAAATTATTTTGGAATCATAAAATAATAATATACTTCTTTCCTTCATTTTCATTAAAAAACGAATTGTAAATCATTTGTACGTACGGCCTACTATCTCCAATATTGTAATGTAGTTCTTTATTCATAACCATATTTCATAGTTTATTTTAAAATTATAATTGATATATAAAAATGATAATTTATTCATGAATTTTATTTTTTTTATATCATGGAATTATTATCCTTTTTACGATATACAACCTAGAGATTTAATTCTAGACATATGAGTCTAATATCAACAAAACGTATGATGTGAACAATATTAATTAAGTAACTCATTATAAAATTGTAATAAATTAAATAAATGGAGTAATAAACATGAAAATATTGCTTCATAAATTTAATAAAACACATTTTTTTATTATTCATTATTATAAATAACACATGTAATGAGTTAGGCTCTCTGTACGGGAAACTTTACATAAAAATCGCATTTTTAATATTTAATTTACTAATTTTCAAAATAAATTTCATCCAAGTCCATATTATGGAAATTATTTTATGGATATATTTTTATAGACATAAATTATTTATAAAATAAATTTTATGTCCCTTTTTAATTTAATTCTAATGCTCTCAAATGGAATCTTCTTACATATTATATACAATACGTTTTGGATTTCATTAAAAATAGAAAAAATCTATTTTCTATTTAAATGTATATGACATAAATATTATTTCACAATGAAAAATCCATTATTTGATATTTGGATTCCATTATAAGATTCCACATTTTCTTCAATGAAAAACTCTCCTTCACTTTAATATGGGAAACTTAGATTTCAAAAATTGGTTTTAATGGAAAGGGATATATCAATAAACAAAAATATTTGACTTATGTGATCAAAAGGATATTTTTATGATTTTGAAAATGTAAATGAAATATTTTATGTATTTAATGCATGTTATGGTCCTTGTAAATTGATTAATATGGAATCTGTGCCCGATATAGCTCATGATTATGGGTGATCCTAATATTTTTCATCATGATATGTGAGCCTGATATAGCCCTCCAATTTATTGGGTAATGACTATGTTCTCCATATAATTATTTTAGAAATCAACTTTAATGGTTATTCCAATTTTATGGGTAATTTAATTGATACCTCTAAGGGTTAAATGAACATGATATCCCAAGAAACTAACATGATATTTTTATGCTTCATAATGAGTGTTCATATAAATCATTTGATTTCAAATAATAAACTAATGATATCATGTTTTAATGAAATATCCACTCTTGGTTTAAAAAGGGATTTATTTAAGAAAACAGTATTCATGGGTTGTCATGTTGCATAAGATTATTTTTCTCATCCCCTATTTTAAATGATTTTCATAAGTTTTATGGATGAGTGGAAACAAATAATAAGTGCGGTTAAAAATCCACAGGATTTTTCATAAAAATAAAAGGTGAATTATTTTAGAAAACTAGTGTTGTTTATAAATTTTTACTAAGAGGATGATTATAAATTTTAATTTTTAGGTTTTTTATGTAAATCTTATCACATAATTCCTAAAACTCTATACTTGAAACTATCTTTAATAATTAATGAATGTGAGTTATTATCTAAATAATAAATTTTATGTATTGATTTAGTTTGGTTCACTATATGATGAAATATAATTTTATTATTAATCCAAATAATCCTTCATTACCCTTAGAATATTGACCACTTCAACTAATATTTTATTCTACATTTTTTCATTTTAATATCAATCTTTAGTTCTCTAACCTGGAACTATGTTCCCCATTATCCTTTATTAATAATAAAGTTTCTTATTTTTTTCCCTTACGTAAATCCTCCAATAAAAGGATAGCCTTCGTCATTGTATTTCTCAATACCTCTTCATCATTAATAGATTCAAATTTAATTGGGGTATCATAAAACTATGATATTCCTATACAATCATTGAAAGAATCAATAAATATGAACATTACTTTTATAGTATTCATGAATGTTTTATCTGAATAATATTAGTATTGAAAAATATTATGTTATATTGATTTGAAAATTATATTAGTTTCATTTTCATATTGATACCATTTTATACATATCCAAAACAATAAAGGATGATTAAAATTCAAGTATATGAGACAATATAGTCAATTTAGAAGAAGAAAAATCAAATAATAAAATAAAATACTCGGATACCTCTTGTTAGGACTATAAGGTACTTTAGTGAAAGATAACATGAGAGTGGATGATCGGGGTATAATATTTATTCCTCCTTAAACAAATTATTCCTCAAACTCTCATAACCTAAAATGATTTTAACTAAATTATAAGTTGGGTCACTCTTATTATCTTCTACTAAGGATGATTTCATTTGTTTTCTAGTTATCATTTCCTTTAATTTATTTGGTCGATGATTTTTTAACCCGGCTACTAATTTTTTTCTTGAAAAAAGAAAATATAGTAAGAACACATGTGATTATATTTTAACATAGTTTACATTAAATGGGATAATCTATGGAGCATAAAATGGAATTTTTTGAAGTAATTATATCCACTGTGTTACATCCCATGGTGTTTTTAATATATATACAAAAAACTTTAGGTTCACTCATTCTATAAGGGTCACTCAAAAACTCTTCCCTAAATATTATCTCTTTCAAGAATGGAAAAATACATTGGTATGAATGATTAAACCAGATAAATGTTACCATTTTTGTGTTGATGAAATGAGTTGAGATTAGTGCCCATTAATATCCTCTTTCTTCTCCTCCTTCCTAAGGAATTCATGGAAAATATAATGAAATAAGTATTAGCATCCATGAGACACTATGTAAACAGAAAATTCCTTCATTCGAATATTCTTGAATGATATAAAATAATTTTTTTCCTCTCACTCAATATATAGATTTCTTATTCCTATCTTATAATTTATTATATCATTTTTTATAGTCCCCTTTTTCATAACATAAAACATTCATGATTATAAATAAATATATATTTTGAACTATTTACTCCTAGATTTTCCTTTCATATATTTCAATATAAATTGTTCATTTGTTTCTTATAAAATAACAATAACTATTCATTTGTATGATATGAATGTTTTTCAAGAAAAAATAATTATTTTAGAGTCAAATTCATACAATCATATTCCTAGTTTTCCCTAATTAAAATATTTGTATGAAATATATTAATTGGTATTACTCAAATATGTTACAATGTGATTTATACAATTACAATGAAAAATTAATTCTTTTTTATAAATAAATACTCAATATTATTCTAGTTTTGGAAAAATTGTGGTGTATATCCATGTGTTATAGAATAACCATATCCCTTTAAAAAAATCCATAACCATTCCACGTCCATTTGGGAAAACATCATAGAAAAGTAATTCTTTATTTTGAAATATTTCTATTTGGATTAGTATTCCTCGCCTTATGTTAATATTATGACATGGGTAAGTTGATTATAGTCAGATATCTATTCAAAATCAAATCAATATATCATTCCCATTTAGAACATTAAATATTGAAATAAATATTTAATATTTTATGTCTATAATATTATCCCAAATATATCATCACAAAAATAATCAAATATTAAAATAAATACTTCCATAACTTTCTCTATATATTATCAATTACCTATGAAATCCTCCATTCATCATTGGGATAAAATTAGAGGACCTTAAATATCCCCCAATGCTACTATTCTGTGAAGTATATCATCATGTCACAAACATCCTCCTCCAAATCATATCACATTGAATCATAATTATGTTGAATAATATTGATGTCTAATTCTTTTTGACAGAGCACTAAAAGCATCACCTGAATTTAGGATAAAATAGTTTTCCCATTTTTCAAATTTTTTGATCTTTTATAATAAATAATTAATCATATATATCTCCTTGAAACATCAATATATTAAACGAAATCCCAGTAATATCTTATGAATCACAAAAAAACATAAAAATATATTTTTTATTCCAATTTATATATTATGTATCACCCATGAATATCATAATATCTTACGTATTTGATATAATATATTATGTATCATGTGGCATATATTTCATATCATAGTTATACCTCTCAAACATTTCTAACTCTGAATCATCTTAATATAATTATCCCCTTTACCATTTTCTCTATTTTTCATGATGTCTATATAACCTCTAGAATATATTACACATCTACCAGAATATATTCCATATGTAGGGAGATTCCTATATTTGTTACATTTCTATCAAAATTGGGTCTTGGATGTATTTTTCCTCTTCTAAAACTACATCCATTATTATATCCATAATATCTTAAATTCATTCAAAATGAAACAACTTTACCTTCAGCAACCCAATTGATGACTTAATCGACCTTATTCATATATATATATTATCATTATATCATCATAGATAATGAATTCCAAAAATTAAATTTTTGTAACAACATCCAAAAAATAGTATCATCATTGATTTTATTCATTATTATTGTTTTTCAAAATTATGATCAGCTACCATAAACCCAATACATTCTTAATTACTTTGGTTTCCAAAAAATAAAACACATTATTAAATTATCAATTTTATTCTAACAAAAATGTTTTTTGTAATCCATTTTTCTTCTCCAAGGATTTCCCTATAATTAATTTTCAATAATAAAGATGTTTTTTTGCATCTCTTCCATAATGATTATTAAATTAACACGACCGGGATAAAGAACCTGTATCCTCTATGTCATTTTAATGATTTTTTAATCAGCTATATGAGGTTGTTTATTTCATATAGATTGATATTAGATTATGATATCATCATTTGATGGTGAAAAAGTAGTAGGTTTCATATACTTCCTTTTACAAATGATATTGACATTACTAATTAATAATGATTCCATTTGAATTCACTATTGATCAAGAAATCATTTTGAGGCCTTTATGAATATAGTCATTATATATTTCCTTTAAAATGTTGAATTAGTATTTTTAGATGAAATTATCATATATTCCACATGAATGGAATATCTTAAAGAAATTTTTAGAATTGTATTGACCATTTAATGAAAAGGGAAGTTGTATGAAGTGTACCATCAATGTGTCTTCTGGATGGAGAAAGTAACTTTCTTGGGGAACATTATCACAAGTGAAGTAATATCTATAGATCATTAAAAGAAATTGGTAATTAATTAATGTTATATAAAAATAATAGTGATTGAGTTCATAGTTTTTCTAGAATAGCTGGGTATGATGAATGATTTTTGAGATATTTCTAAATATTTCCAAACCCAATTATGAAGATAACATATAAAATATTAATTGTTGTCTTTGAAAACGAATTTAAAAAAGATAATTAAGAGAAAAAATATGCTTATTATAAAACCACTAATCACAATATAATAAATTGTTAATGATTTTTTAATATATAGTGACTCTATATAGAAGTGTTTGGGTGGTGTATTGATGAAAAATGATAAGCTGATATCAAAGGTATAATTTGGTTGATGGTAGAAGAGAAATATTACCAGTGTAGAGACCTAGGTATTTATAGAATAATACATTTTCATTTATATTAATATTTATAAATAAGATATTAATTTTATGTTAAAGAGGGAACTTTGTCTAATAGCATTCTCAACACTTAACTATGGGTTTCATTGAAATCTTACCTTTCACACAACATTGAGTTAAACCAAAAAATAATATAATATTATTACAATTTTAAATGGAAGTTAACACCTAGCCCTTGGAATGGAGGGAATTAATAGTATCAAATAAATTTTGAAATATGGATCAAACATATTTAAATAATTATTCATTGGTTACCAAATTTATTACAAATTGAAATAAAACCCAATTGAATATAAAAGATATGTTTTTAGGAAAACCTATTTAAAAATAGAGTAATTGTGTTTATAAAATCATATCACTCTTTATGGATTTTTATTTAATCAAAAATATACATTATATATTCAAAGTAATGTTTTAAAT
This sequence comes from Viscum album, assembly GCA_963277665.1. Lineage (NCBI taxonomy): Eukaryota > Viridiplantae > Streptophyta > Magnoliopsida > Santalales > Viscaceae > Viscum > Viscum album. Next base: position 315,474,511 of record OY728140.1, read on the forward strand.
TCATCTTATGTGTCTTCTAGATATGATTTGAGAACTAATTCAATTTTTTGGATAAAAGAAGTATTTTTCTAAAAATACAGTTTTTCCACCTTTTGATGGAGAACCCATTTTAAATATAGTTTTTGACACCATTATATATTCTATTTGAAAAAATAAACTTCTTTTTTTGAATCAGAACATCAAAATTTACTTTGGATAAATGTTTGGTAGTTTTCTGATAAAGATCATTTTTTAAGGGATAGTGGAAAATACCAAATTTTAAGTGAAAACTTCCTTTTCATCTTATTTATAGAGTTATATTATACTTTTATCATTTTTAAAGTGTAATTGGATTATATTTTCATCATTTAATTCAATTTTGGTCATTGGAAGTAATTTCACTTTTTAATTGGGTATAAACACATGTCAATCTTTTGATAGTTATTACTTCTTAAAAACCCCCTTTTTTGTTTTGACAATGAGAATTAATTTTAAATTAATTATTGAAACTTATATGTTTTGAATTTTGGAAAATGGATTCCATATTTTTAATTAGAAGATCCAAATTGTGTGAATAATAACCTTTTATTTTTGGACATTATAAATAGTAACTTTAGTAATTATTTTATTTACTGTGGTTAAAGGGTAAATAAGGGTAAAGAAATAATATTATAATAATATTAAACTACCCTAAAACATATCATAATCCTATTGTATTAGATATGTCCTACCATGGTAATCCTTTGGTCGATTTTGGGACCCCATGGATCCACTTGGTAGTGAAAATGACATTTTATATGAATTAATTTAAAGTGAAGAAAAATAAAACTTAAACATGTATATTTTACAAATAAAATTTTTATGGGGTTATATAAGTTATATCTTTGACTATAATTATTAATTAGAAGTCTAAATATATTTACTATATCTTGATATTTTATTTAAAATTTTTATACATCACATATATAAATATATTTTATGTCACAATGATGAGGTAGTAATTAACATATTAATGATTGATTTAAATAATTGAGATTAAAAATATTAAAAGAAATTTATTTTTGTACTTTTTATGCCATCCACGACTTTTATAGATGTTTATGGCTTTTTATATTTGATTTAATGAATTTTTTTGTACAAATCTAGTTGTTATGTATTTTTAAAAATTCATGATATGAATATTATAAAAATTGACACAAATGATTCTTTAAAACAAATACTATTTTATTAAATGATATAATAGTTCTAAAAATCTAAAATTATTCCCAATTACTTAGATAGTGTTTTAAATTTAATTAATGAACCAATTGAGTTTCTATTTGAATTTTATAGTAAATATATTAACCATATATTATAAATACAAAAGAAAACATTGTAATGGTTAAATTTGTTAAGAAAGGGTTAAAGATAAAAGATAAGGTTACATTTGTGACCTAGCCTTGTCTAAAACCTTTTTTTGAGAGGTTTTAAACCCAATATAATATCATATTTGACGTCAATGACTTTGGGACCATTTGAAATGAAATATCATTTTATAATAAAATAATTTTTCAATGCCTTCCTAAAGTGTCCATCCTCCCTCTTATAAAAGGAAACCACCTCTACCAATTTAATCACACCTCTAAAGCCCCTTGACTAACCAAAATTCAGACCAAATCAGCTCCCAACTTATCTTTCTTCATCCTAGAAGCCTTTCCTTAGGTAGAATAAAATTCAAGAAATCTTTTTGGCACAAATCAGAAGTAGTTACCCGATTTATAGGTAACGTATTCTCTCAAGTACACTTACTTTATTTTCCTTATTCACTCACTATTATATTCTTATTCATTGATTACATAATAAATATAGTATCATAAATATACTGGGATGTTTTATGAGAAATATTATAACTACACTTACACAAACCTCCATCTAATGGATACGAATATATTGTTTCTGTGTACGGATAACTACTGGCTCACGAAACAATGATTGTTAAATTTTCTCCTACCACCTATCATGTTGGAAATTATCATGGAACTGTATTTTTATATGATATATATTATATTTCTATTTTCTCTATAATTCTTTAATTTATATTTACAATATACCTTTATACTTTTCATAATGTGTAAACATGATAATTTCATTTTAGGATGTGTGGACCACTACCCCCTCAAAGTGATATGAATCGTTCATTCCATACATGGAACGTATAAAGGATCGAGTTAATGAGCTTATGTAACATAAATAAAATTTGATATTATACTAGAATTATAATTTTTCTATGTTTCATTATGTTTTCATTTCATTAATATGAAAATGAAATTAAAGTAGCACTCATGCGCACGTACGGCCTACTGCCTCCATGAATGGTGCATTTTTTCCTATATCCAAATATTATAGACTATTATAAATACATATATACTATATATATATGTTATTTAAATAATTAATATCATTCTATATATGATTTAATTTTTATTATATGAACAATTTATCTCAAAACAAGTTCATGTTCAACTCAAGTACCAAATATAGACAAAAAGACTAATCTTAACTTAAATACTTAGGTAATTATTATAAAGTGGTAATAAGGGATATAAAAGGAATAATAAACATGAAAAAGGTTCTCAAGAAAGTTTAAATTAACTTAATTTTATTATTCGGGAAGAACAAGGAACATGTCTGACGAGTCAGACTCAATGTAAGGGAACATCTTAACCAAATTTCAATTATTTTCTTTGACCTTCTACATATTTATTATGTTGTTCTATAATTATATGATAAATGGATTTTTATCTAGTATTTATACTTAATTTATGTGTATCTGTAGTTAATATACATAATCAATCTATTTTATTCACAAAATGATCATTGTAAGGGACTTTATTTGAATCTCCTTTCATTGATTCATATTTTGGTTTCTACATGAGGTTGTTTTATACGGTGTATAATTATATACTTTTTATTCTAATTTAATTAAATATTTTTCAAAGGAATCATTCCTTTATGAATAGTTTTTTTAAATGAAAAATTGAATATTTCATTTTAACATATGTGGCGATAATGACCTTTCGGCCACTGGGACCATTATTTTGATATTTGGATTCTTTAACAAGTTGTAAGGTTTTTAAAAGGAAAATAAATACCATATAAAATTTTCATGTATTTTAGTGTTGAAAATGGTTTTGAGAAAGCATTGACTATGTGAACATATTAAAGGGATTATATTCTGATTTGAAATGTGGAAATGTTATCTCTCATTTATGCAATATTTTTGTGTTATGATTATGTTATGGTTCTTGTGAATTATTTACATATACAGGTGGTTTCTTGATAAACCAAGAGGGGAGATTCCAAGATATCTCACCAATGCATTGGTTAATGTGATAAAGGTAAACTTCAATTTTTATCCTAATAGATTTAGGGAATGTACTATGATAGTTATTCCAAACATAACTCCCTATGTAGCTATGAAAGATACAATGTATGTATGTTATGGATTCCCCAAGTAACCTTTATGATTTATTATTTCTATGTGTTATTCATAAATCTTATGATTTCGTGAGATATGTTAAAGAGCGTATATTTTATGAGTTAAAAGTATGGTCTTATTTATTTGTATCTATTAATGTAATAATGTATTCTTCCCTTATTTTATAACCCTTACTGGGCATTTTATACTCATCCCACATTTTCTGAAATGTTTTTCATGGGGTATAAGGAAGGTTAGAGAAATGAAGAATTTGATAATATTTTTATCAAGAAAATAATTATTGTTTTAGTTCATGAGTTTTGTTATTGTGATAAAAATTTGGATAAATTAGAAGTGTCTACCTTGTAATATTCGATATGTAATGTAATAGTTAAAACTTAATTCTCTAAAAATATAAACCTGAAAATATCCTAAAAGTGAATTTTTTACATAACTCAAGATTAAGTAATGATTAATGTTGAGTCTTATAGTTAGTATCAGAGGCCGGTTTAGATAACTTTAGAGGTTAGGGTGTTATTTAAGAATAAGTGACATAACCATAATGGTTTTCAAATTAGAAAGATTCCTAATTATTTTACATAAGTTGAATGAGTTTAATAAAACATGAACAACTAGATCTTAGTTTTTACCCTACTCATAAGATAGTATATGATGATTTTACTGATATACCACATTGACCATTTTAGTTTTAGAGTAAATGGATGGATCTAGCTGGAACCAATGTAACAATAGATGTGAAGGAAACTGTGATGGTTTTATGAATGATAAATCAAATAAAATTGGAGATATAATGAAAAATATTGCGGTTTTTTTAACCAACTATATTGAGTCGTGATTTACCACTTATACATTGGTTATTTTTCTAAGGAATCATATATGTGATAAATGAATCCCTATAGAAGTTCAGGAGATAATCATAAAGGTAAATATATTCAAAAACCTATGTGTAAAGGATGTGGAAGGAAAACCTAGGAAGATTCTTCAAAGGGATGGTAAGATGTTATATATGTAGTAATGATGGTAAAAAATCAATAACCTGCCATGGAAAAAGGAAGCATCTAGTTGACTCCAGGAAATGGAAAGAAGTTCTTTAAGGGGGATAAATTGAATGTATTAAATGTGGTGTACATGGTCATTATGCAATTAGAAATCCTACAAAGAAGGTTAGGGAATGGGATCAGCTAGAACATACAAATATATGTTTAGCAATAACTAATTCCATTCCAGTTGAAGATGCGGAAACTGAAAATGAACTACGAAAGGTATGGATTATTTCATAGCTCCTTTTTTGACCTTATTTAAATCTTATGACATAATAGATAATTTTTTTTTGTAGGAAATATGTATAAAAGAATAAAATGGAAAACATTGATAAAGGATCATGAATAATGTTTGATGATTAAGATTTATACATTTTATTTATTGAAGAGTTATGTTAGATCTATGGATGACGATATGTTTAAATGTATTAATTATGGGATTAATTTAGAAGAATTGTTGTATTTGAACCCTTATATTTTTTATATAAAAATATTAATTGACGAAAAATTATCTTCTCTTTTCTGGATATAGTTATAAAGAACCATTAGGGTCTATATGATCCCAGAATTTGAGGAAATTATGGGTTATTAGTTTTTGGGATGAAAAATGTGAGGTATGAAATAACCTTTTAGGTTAAAACATGTTATGGACATTTTTGAAGATTTTACCTCATTTTTTAATGTTATTATAATTATATGGTTTTTGAAAAAGGACAACACACAAACCATGTGACAACCCATCACATCAGACAAAGATATGGGAATCGAACCCACAACCAAAGTGCAACTAGGATATATCACCTACCACAAGAGTATGTGAAGTCACTAGTTAGTATGACTACTACTTTCTAGTTCAATAATTTTATGGACTAATAATAATTTTATTTTTGAAAATATGTTTTATCAAATGGATATCCTAAGTATAGGAAAATAATTTTGTGATTAAGTGATAAATATTATTTTGGAAGATGTTCGCTCTTTTGGGAACAATATATTCCTAAGTAAAATATATTACTATGGGATTTCATTTGAGGAGTAATGGTTGAATTTTATTTTGGAATATAATATGTATTTATTGTGGACTTATAGAGATAAGGGTAATTTATGAAAATGATTAACCTATCTTGGATAATATGTGATTAGGTTAATTACTTTTTAGTATGAGAGTTTAAGGGTGGTCGATGTTATTTGGAGATAAATGTTATGATTTATTATGGAAGTCTATGTGATCAAATCCTTCGGAATTTTGGATTTCCATATAAGTTTGGATTATTTTAAACAATTTTATAGACAATTTTTTATTTAATGGTCCTTTTTGAACTTTGGGTATTTTTTGTTGAATTTTGGTGATTAAAGGATTATTATTTTTGGGGTATTATCTGATAGTGTACTAGTCATTTTGGTTTTGATTATTTTCTAATGATGGGGAGAATATATAGTTCATGTTTTTTGGATTATGTGATTATCAAGAAGTTTATTATAGCCATTCAGATGTGAACGAGTCATCTTGAATACTCCTCATATAGAAAAAAGATGATTTTGTGGTAGAAATTTATTAAAGGATGAAACTCTACATGAAAAGTAAGTATATTTCCTTATGTTATTAATAAATATAAAAAATAAATTCCTCGAATTTATTAAAAGGAACTAAGAAAAAAAATTCTATTTACTTTTCCTACATGGGAATCAATAACTGTCTAACCCATCACATGTTTATAGTTTTATGGTAGTTTACTTTCTATTGATCATGTTTTCTATCACTCTCCATCAAAACGTGATGGTTATTTTCTCTTCCATATCTGTGTTTTCCTACATGGAATCCTAGTATGTCTTATATTGGGTAACCTTTGTATTTCTCTTTCTTTATTTTAAAGTGATTGTTTTGTTGACTCTTTTCCCAATGTGGGATTTTCAATGAAGTTTCTGAGAAAAATTTTAAAATTGTGAGGAAGCAATTTCCAAAAGGGTGGAAGGACGTAACAACGTATGTATTCATATAATAATAAATTTTCACTTCTATTAATATTTATGAATAAGATATTAATTTTATGTTAAATAGGACACTTTGTCTGATAGATACTCAACACGTAACAACGGGTTTATTTGAAATCTTAGGTTGCACAGAACTTTGAGTTATACCAAAAATAATACAATATTGTTATTATTATTTTAAATGGTAGTTAAAACCTATCCATTATTTAGTGAATATTTTGAAAATTATTTATTGAAATAATGTTAAATATTTAATATCTAGGGATCATAAAATATTTATGTGGGAGAAAAATGTAGATTAAATGACTCATATTTTATCATATAATAATGTTTAGATTTTATATGTAAGTGATAAAATATTATTAATGTCTATTACATGTTAACTACATCATATATATATTAAATTTGGTTCCATTTTATTAGTTTCATTTATTAAAGGGATAAAGTATAATTTTGTCCATGATAGCACACTATCTAAGGAATTTGATGTCATTATTTATAGAATTTTTTATTCTAAAAAATTCTAGAGTAAAAAATTCTCCTGCCTCAAGATATAGGGATAGAAATGAGAGTTTATGGAACATTGATCAATATTCTCCCACCTATATTGAAGTATTAATGCTCCCATGATCACTTTGATATTGAAATCTCCATAAACTCTCTATACTAGCAACATGAGATCAATGATCGAATGTTTAGAAAGATTTTAGAGAGCATGTGGATGACATAGAGGGTTCTATATTCCGTTATTTCATGTGATCATCTCCATACAAATTCAGATTATGTTTGAAATGATGTCGTGGTGTTGATAACATTTTAAAAATATTAAATATATGATATTTAGGGCTTCTGATGTGTTCCTGGTACCATCATATATGATATTATTATCCAAATGATACATTATGAGATATTTAAAAGCAGTGTATTAGATTAAATCATATTTCACAATATTATATATCATTCTGTATAGCCCAATTTTTTATTATGATATCCCATATCATAATTCTACACTTTGGGATGAATTTATATCATTTTATGTCACCTAAAATAATATAAATAATTATATTCATTCTAATTTATTTTGAAACATAATATCAACAATAAATAAGGATAACAATGATTTGGTACCACTAAATGATTTTCAAAGACTGAATAACACTTATTATAAGAAAAACATTACATTTGAAACATCTTTACTTTTGTCACCATGATTTAAAATATAAATCCATATCCATATAAAATAATTAATGTAATCCTTTCAATATTTTTGATAAGTGGTCATGTCATAAGTCATATTGGTTTGATAATGACCTTTGAGGAGAGACCAATGAGTGCTTCCTTCCATGGTGTATCCACTAAGGTGACCTAAGATAAACACATATTTATTTTACATTACATCCATAAGTTAAACATCACATCCCCAAAATAATATCAAAATCCTAATAATTGATGTTTTAGTGTCTTTGTGGAGTAGCTACATAGGAAAGGGGTGAGATAAAATTCTCATTATGGGAAACATTACCTTATAATTACAACAGTTAGATCATAGACATGTGAGAAAACATATATTTGGGACAAATAACTTATTAGAATACCATCTAATTATAAGTGAAAATCATAAAATATATTTGAAAATTAATGATTAGGTTATAGGAATATTCTCCCAATGTAATTTCTTAAAGGAAAAATAAAAATTATAACATTGATTAAAAGTATATAAAAATAATATTCAATCATGGTAACATAATATAATAATGTGGAATACCTTTGTAATTTTGCACAACCATGATCATAGAAAAACATAACATTGCGAGAAAATCTATGATTCTTATGCTTTATGTTGTGTGGAAACCCATGATTCCATGCTTTCTGTTTTGAATAAAATCCATGGTGTGAAAAAATAATATTTTCATGATATTTAAAACTAAACCAATGAATTTGAGGGTGATATAGTACCTCAACCAACAAATATATATACATATATGTGTCAAAATATATCAAACATTCATCATACCATTAAAATACATGGAAATAAAATGTTTTTCATATCATTTAAAAATGGTATCACATAACATGGCATCACAATTATATTGGTAGATACCAAAAATCTAGTAACCAATATTATTATTTAATTATGTAATTTTGAGGGTGATTCAAAAAACATAACTCTATAGGATACATATCTTATGGATTTAAATATTAAAATAAGAGAAAAACGTTATTCTTTCAAAAAAAATTGTAATATTGTTGACAATAGATGAAAATATAAATATTTGGAAATTAAAATGAGTAATTTTTCAAATACTACATCAAAATAAATTTCAATAAATGATTCCTAAAAATTCAAAATGTTTAAACATGAATCCATGAGAGCATAATACTCTCACAATAAAAGGAATTTTTTGAAAACACATAAGCATATAAAATAATTTCCTTCTTTGTCAAGGATCACTTGAAAGACCATTATAACTAACAAAGAAATTTACGGAACTAGTTTTGCTCCCCATTCTAGACCTATATTACTGAACCATGTTTAGTTCACATTCTAGCCCTGTATTTTAAAGCCTATTTAACTCTTTATTCCACTCAAGTATGTCTCATGAGATATAAATCATATTCCAATGCATTATAAGGACATATAGGTCCCAAACATCACATATTAAAAACAATACATATGTGTGTCATATGAACATAAAGAATTCATTATATCGAAGACCATTAAAATGAATGGGTTTCAGAAACATTACGTCATTGAATAACCCCTATAAAGGTAACTGGATTCTTAAAAATCATTCCATTATAAACATAATCCAACCCAAAAAATAATACGGTTGGAATACTTATATCATATCACCCATAAAACATAAATAAAATAAAATAATGTTTTCTTAGATGTAAAATGATTTGGAAATATAACTTGGAATAATTCTTGAGGGAAATATCCTTTCAATATTCAAAACATTTTTCAAAGCCACACAATTACAAAGGAATACATTCTATTTGAAAATAACCTTATAAACCAATAATTTAACCTTGAAAAAATTAAGGAGTCATGAAAGAAGGAAAATACAAACATTTTGTTTATGTTAAAAAATATCTATTTTCTTTTTAAAAAGAATCATTAAAGGTGGATTTTAAAAATAAAGTCACTTACATTTAAGTGGAGCTTAAAATCGATTAGGAATATCATATGTAAATTGAATTATAAAATTTTAACAACAACCTAAGACAATAAATATTCATTTCAAACATAATTTTAGTATGACATAATCAATAAAGTGGAATATTAACTCAATGAAAGGAAATTGAGTAAAGAATTACCTTACATTAACTCTTTCCTTTTTTTTGGTTCAAACCTCCTCTAAAAAAATATGGATTTTTTATAAATTTATTCAATAAAAATAATTTTATCATATCATTTATTTTTTATTTTTAACATCTTATCACCAAGTTATTAATAATTTGTTATTAAAATCACGATTCTAGGTGATAGTTGATTTGATTTCCAGTCATATTTTGGTTCATCTATCTTGGTCCTTTAACATTGATTTGGGTATCATTATATAATTTGTTTATAATGGTAGGAATATCATATATAATAATTATATATATTTTTATAATCCTTTAATGATAGTATAAATAGAAAAACTAAATATATCATTCATGGAGATGGTAGGTCGTACATACAAATGAATGATATTTTCATATTTAGATTCATTGAATGAATGAATGGTAGATAATAATTCATATATCTATAATCATTATTATATCATATTAATCATATATATTCATTAAACCTGTCATTATACTATTTTTAGGGTGATGATATGATCGAGGAAACCCTCACAGAGGTGCGTTCATTTTGACTAGACGGAGTATTGTGTGGGTTTTGATCTATTTCATAGTCATCAATATCCAGTATCCATTATCTTTTTTAATGGAAACTCTAAATACTTACATCTTCCATATCTGGGTACAAATCAACTTTCTAAATGCATGGGGCCACTTGGTGTTTCAGACCCAATGATTCTTTAGGAATCACATTGGTCAAGATAATGGGAGTTCGGTCTCATCACACCCCCTTTAGGGGAATTTTTTCCTACTCTATGACTCTCTTATATATTTAAGATACATTCCTGAATATGTTCAAAATCCCAGCGGGGACCGGTTACACTAAAAAATTATTATAGGATAACATTCATTGTATACAAAGAAATCATATATCATTAATGAACTATGGGATGCAGAACTATTTATTGAACCCGTTTTAATGTATATGAGGTTCATAATTGATTTTTGAGTAACAAGTAGCTAATTATGTGTTAAATCCATATACCCAATGTACGTCAGGATTTTATTCCACTACAGGGAGGCAGTTAACATTCTGAGAATGGTATTGAGACATTATGAGGTATCCAACATATCCTGGTTATAGAAAGAATCAAAATACATGTAGTTCATTAATACTATACATTTTAACATCATGCAGATAAGACATATGTATGATAACTAAGGGACCAAATGTTTGAGATCGAGTCTCAAGGAGACATTCTATATATCCTTGTTGTGGTAGGAGACAGAGTTACTCTAGTTTGATAAAGATGTGCAGTTTAATGTCATATAGAGAAGACATATATGTGGGTGCTGTGGCACTTTATTTTTGAGATTAAGTCTTGACGTGACATCCTACATATTGTAGTTATGGAATAAATATGATCTAACATAGTTCAATCATTTCCTTTGAACTATCCCTAAGGTAATTCTCATATGTGTGGTGGTGTTTTTATCATTCCATTCATCAGGGTTACATACATTGATTTCTCTAGATGGTGGAGGTTCATGATTCCAATGAGGTGTTCATTGCATCTTTCTAAGACCACATGAACTATGAACGATGCATAAAACAAGGTATAACAAGTGATCAGACTCATTGCATATGGATGGAGGGACTATATACTCTGAAATCACATGGGATCCAATATGGAGATCAGACCTTTAAGAGGAATCCTACATATCATGATTATGGTAGGAATCAGAGTCATCATTGTTTTGTTATTTCTCAATATCCTAAGGGATGAGGTAGACTGATCATACTACAGGAATGATTGAATCACTATGGTTGAAATATTGGAGCCATTATGCTTATATAAAAATAGATTTCAATTTGAGCTCATGCTTTAAGAAGGTATCCTACATATCCTTGTTATTGTAGGAATTAAATATCTCATTGTTTATTTTATTGAGGATTACAGTATAACAATGGCCTATATATGGGACACACCATATTTTTTCATTGATTAGGGTTTATACTCTAACATTTCCCTCATAATTTTATAGGATTATGATGTAGACTATTTAATCATTGAATTACTTTAAACTCACATGAGATAGGCTCTCTGTGAGACACAAGGGATTGAAAATTATCAGTCTCATTACTTTTGAATGTGGGACTTATATACTGAGAAAAAAAATTTAATAATTCATATATATCTCGGTCCCCATAGTGGAATCCTACATATCTATGTTATGGTAAGAATCAGAGTCCTAGTAGTACCCTTTCTTGGGCTTACACAATGATGTTTCCCTTATTCAAGTCCTACACACTGATGTTTCTATGAAAATTAGGGCGTACACAACAAGGATGGACAAGTTCATCAAACCATAGGATTCCAGGGTGAATTCGCCATCATTCATATAGGAAATCACAAGATGTAAATGATTGGTCTTGAAATCCATCACATTAACTATCTTATTTTTCCAGAGGGTGTCTCTTAATCTAGCTGATGTAACCATGTTTCAATGAAAGAGATGGCTGACACAAATGGAGGGAATCATGAGAGTCAATGTGATATGTATCATATGGTGTTACATGCCCTCAATGACATGTTTGGAGGGCACCACGAGACTTGTATCTCTTTTTTGAAGGGTGTTGGGAGAGCCAGTTGACATGCCCGGGTGCTACCACAAGACTCGTCTAACATTATTATGCGTTCTTGTGTGAGTCAGGACACATGTCTGAAGAAAATTGCGAGACCTGAATGTATAATCTAGATAGTTTTGTTAGAAATGGTTTTCATTCACAAGGGGGACATTATGATTTTTTTCAACATGTCCATAGTAAATCTCATAAACCAAAATGTATGTATAACGAGTTTTGTATAATCTAGGTGACATGAAATGGTGATGTCATGTTCCCTAGATAGGTCATGTAAAATGAATTAGTTTCAGAGAAAATATTATTCACATAAGTCTACTACCTTAAATCACCATTCTATCATTTATATTTTGAATGTATTATATTTATTAATGGACTATTTATTTTATATCTCATGTGATCTAGAAAATGTGAGGGATGCTCTTCGTATGTCCTTACAGAAGACCATCGCGTGATCTCTGGGTGATCACACAATTTTCCTATGAATATTTAATTATTTCATTATTAGTACACCAGTATCATAACTGATGGAAACCATGTCATTCGTGATATCTTCCACTCATAGAAATCCTCACTAACACTGGTTATTTGTAGTTCTGGTGGTTATCATACTCATGTGTCAATGTTGAATATTTTATGCTGGGTGGGGTATTTACGGACCTCTACACCTAGGTTGTTATACATTTTCCATGTTTTATCTCTCCAAAATCTGGAATGGAGTCATTGAATGGATTTGGCATCATCCATCTTCACAATTCTCTGCTATTGTTAACTCTGAGGGCCTCGCCTGATTTTTAGTGACCAAGGATGCCTTCTATCAACGCCTCCATTATTTGATTGTTTCTAAATAATGGAGAATTTTAAAATCATGTGGGTATTACAAAGGACTTCCATATTGTCATATTTTCATGTATAATAGCCTTCACGAGACCAAAATGCCTTCTAGGAATCATTCATGTGAAGCTCAAAGCCTTGTTTGTGGGATTTCATGAGATCGTGTTGACATGTTAAGGGGTATTGTGAGATAGTATTATGAATATCTATGACATGTTTCGAGAGTTATTTTTCCACAAGAGTATTCCACCTCCTTCCCCATTTATTTCCTTTGTTTATATTACAATGGTCTCGGTGTTCTCCAGGTTTTTTGGGTGTATTCGGGGACAATCACCTTGCCTCTCAGTGATGCGTTGTTTGTAACCAATAAAGGCCCTATAAAGGTGTGTGATATTTTCATGTAAATCTCCTTATATGTTTCTTTAGGGAGATAAAGGGGGAGTGAGAAATTTCTAGTAAATTTCTAAGGTGAATCACTTGATGAGGATGACATAACAGTAGGCTTTCTTGATATGAGGTGGAACTATAACCAAGGACTCTCAGTGTTTTGCGGATTTCCAAGGGTGTATCATGTGACATTTTATACCATGAGAGGCACCTCCCTCCACCACATTTATTTCTTCTATTTAACTTTAATAAGGACCTGAGGTATCATTCATATAATTTAATGTAAGTAAAAAAAGTATCCCCATTAATGATCCAACACACGAGTTTCTTGACCACAAGGGGATCCCTCCTTTTTAACATTTATGTTCTATTTTCAAATTAGTTTTTGATAGTTTTCCATTCATATGTCGGAAAACAATCCTCATTGCATTGTGGAGTTTATCTGGATACCACCTCATGATCATTAGTTTTCTATAGAACCTTCCCAAGAGAATAAGGGCATGTCAAGAGGGTCTTTAAGGTATAAACTGTTGTTTATGTGAAACACATGGTACCATTGTTGGACCATAGGATGGTCAAATGATCACTTATCCATTGTAGGATCACACGAACTGCAGGTAATGGCCATCATATTCTTAATTTATTTATTGGGAAAATAATACCCATATACATGAATTTATTCCTTCTAGGTTTCATGGAAATTCATTTGTAGGTTGTCAACAAATGCACACCCCCTCCCAGAAATGATTTTCGTAGGGACAGGGGCTCAATTATTGGGAATGTAAATGCACTCCTGAGTCATTGGGGTTGTCTTCAATCCATGTATTGGTAGAAGTTTGGTCTTTTGGGTGATGCTTAGTATTTTGTTAGATTCCCTATAATTATGGGGAGTATCGATCCATTAATTTCACTGGCTCCACATTCCAAGAGCGCTCTCTCCATTTTCTTATTATTAACCCCCATAGAAAGACCATTTCTAAAGTCCTAATCGTGTGACCTTTCCATGATCCTTCTTTATCAAGAACTATTTCACAATACAACCTCCACTCGGGTGCCCTCTAAAACCAACTAGGTATTATATTTTAGTAATTTCTCAATCTTCATCTATGGGGTTGTGATTGAATTGAGTATTTCATGAGGTCTACTAACTTGATCATATGATTGATCAACTACCATACGACTTGTGTGAACAATTCTAGGTCACACGATCACGATTATCCAAGGTTTCATCTTATTGTATGATGCCATGTGGGGTTATGAAACCTGTGGTATCTCTAGGGATTGGTTTATTACCAAGAACTTTATATAATAATTTAATTAATTTTTTGTTTTATGAAACATGAATGGTTATTTTAAAATATATTGTATATTATACTTGTCTAACATACTTTATGTACTATCATTAAAATGGCTTCTGGTTCTCATCAAATATCCTTTACTATGACCAATTAATGGAAAACAATTCCTAGAAACTACAAAGATGACCCTTGATATTACATGGATTCTAATAAAAAGGCATTGAATAGGATCCTCTCTCCTAAACTCTTAGATTATCCTCTATCACCCCGAATTCATCTATATAGGTTTGACTTGTTGGATGATGTTATCATTCCTCCTTCAAAATTCAATTTTCTATCTCACTATTTATCATCTACACTCTAATATGTTTAGATAAATCTTTCCAAGGATGGATAGACGTTTGTAGCTCAATCACAATATTTTTATTATATTATATAACACCCTCACTTATGTTTAGATGTAAGTTATCTTTCTCAAAAATACTTTAGTATATTTTCATCCTCTTTGAGCAACCCTTGTGGTGAATCATGCTCAAAATGGGATCTCTATCTAGACAATAATTTTTCTGACAAATGGGAACTGTAATTCTGGGTATAGAAAATCTGTTCAAATCATGCTGATTATTTATATAGGGTCTACCTCTATGATGCAGTATGGATCTACCAATTCACTATCTATCTCCAACATGATATTCTCTGAGAACTAGACACATGTCTATGAGCTAGAACCAATATATTCCATTTACCTCATGGTTATGAATGTATCATCCTACGGGAAATCAATAAACTGGTTGGGATTCCCCCCTTCTGAGAGATGATAAGTCTTTCCTGACCACAGATGTTTGGGATAATCCCTTGAAGACTCTTGTTTTGTTGAGGGTTATGCTTGTCATTGTGAAGAAGAGTCCAATGAAAGAGCTAAACATTTTCTCTCTTATCTCTTTTATGGACATGATTTATATTTTAGTCTATCGTAGCGAGGTATATCCCACAAACATATTCCCTCACTAGTTCCCTTCTCAGAAGGACTGTGATAGTGTTGGCTCATATTTGGCCATATTGGATGTTGGGGATTATACCTCATTGGGCTATGGAATGAACTCAAAGGTCACCCTAAAACAAAAGATAATAGACATTATGGACATTATTTTTTAATGTATGGATTCTCACGACTCTTTATGCAAGATCATAGATCTACTTCAACATGTTAATGATGGTGGTGTGGGTTATGGAAGGACATTGACTAAATTTGAAAGTAATGGTCCTTGTACATATAAATAAAATCATGGTCTATATTCAACAAGGAAGCAATCCTTCTAGAATCAAGGGTCCTCTCTGGTATCCATTTTCTGAGATATGGGAGACTTTTCATTGTTAAGACTATTACAATTCCACTAGGATCCCAAACACTTTATCCCATCCCGGACTACTAAACATATCAGTTGTTGGAACCATGTCACTATGACATGAAGCGGTTAAATATTATCTCGGTAAATCTAATAGGTTTAATTTTTTTCATTTTCATGCATCGGCTGGGATGATTATCAATAATGGAAGTGGTTCCATTGATGAAATTTCATATATGATCACTCTTCAAGATGGTTCTCTTATAGCTAGAGTTTATGAGCTAATTCTCTATTATTTTTAAATGTTATATCAAAATTATCATCATTTTCATTTCACCCAAAGGATCCCCCCTCATAATTTAGATATTTTTCAAGGAGAGAAGCATCCTCGTGTCATCTCCAAATTTTTGATAATGATGGCATGTGATGATAATAATGTTGAGATCATACTTCCTCCTTCTAATGTCTCCACCTTCCTCACCCATGATCATGCCTAGGCTTAGGTAATATAGAATCTCAACGGTTTACTATGCCATTTTATCCATCATCTGGATAGGCATCTCGCCTCACTAATCCCTTTACACTAGAACTGATTGAATGCATTGGTGAGATGCTAAGGAAGAACCCTTATTCTAGAGAAAAATATCTTGATAGTGAGATAGAATCTATTTCAGAGATTAGTCCTCCATTATAGGGTACAGATGATATGAATATTGAGAGAAAAGCATATGAGGCTTCCTCTCTTGTTTTATTACTGTCTCAAAAGGTTATTCATGTTCCTATCACACCTACTCTATCGATCATAAAGGCTTATAAAAAACATAGGATGATCTGGAAATAGATTTATACCTAGATAATGAGCCTCCTCAACAAATATTATGTGATAAATAATATAATCTTCTCTTTCTTTTTGATGTCTTAGGGGTGGATGGATTTGATTTCAAAGAATTTTGTGAAGTTATAAGGTAGATTACAAAGGTTATGAAATATTTTTCCTTCAATGAAAAAGACATGCTTGATTTTATAGATAAGGCTACCCTTTATGAGTAGATGAAAGAATTTTCAAAGGAATTGGAGTACGGTTGCTTGATGATATTTAGTCTACAACCTCAAATGGATATGGAGACTATAAAAATATGGAGATTCCTAGAAATCATAGATCACCTAAATTATAACCTCTCAATGTCATCATCCTCATTGGAAACTTCTCAATAGAGGGTTGATGAACATAGTACTTTAGTAGAGACTCTCCATCCTAGGGAAGTAGTGGATGGCGTGGGATGTTTGGTGCTTCAGCATTCAATTAGCGCTTTTAGCCAGGATCCTTCCGATTTGGCTAATTCAACCAGCTGAATCTTTAGTTAATTCTATTATTGATACTCTCTCTATTTTTTATGAGATTCTTAGAGAGACTCTAAAATGTTTATATTTTTTCCATCACATGGTATCAATTAATGTATTTGATGAACATTATATGTGCTTTCCCATATTCTATTATTCATGACATGAAAGTCCTTTTTTATCTGATATTATGTAAATCATCAACCCAACCCATCCATTGTATAATATCAAGAAAATATGAATGACTATAGTTGAATATTGGAATTCTAATAGACACTTATTATTAAATTCTCATGAATTCCCCCAAAATGAGATTCATTATTAGTATATCTACAATAGCTATCTAGAAATTACATGTTCACTAAAAGTCAATCTAGGAGGATATATGTCCTAGAGGGAGAGTTCTCACTCTTTTTATAAATCCAATAACTTTGGTGAGAGCAGGCTAATTTTTGATAAGTCCATATGGTGGACCTCACAGGCTTTTCTATTTTTGAATACTTTGATTATTGTTGTTCTTGTAATTATGGACATCTTCCTTAGTCATTTTTTTAAAGATTTTAGTGTCTTTTATCTCTAACTTGTTATTGTTGTAGTTTATGACCTTTTTTCCCAAACCATAAATTACTATATTTTAGTGGATTTTATCACTGCCATTATACTATTGTATTTTAGTTCCTCTTTGCTTAATCATTTTATTGTTGTAGTTTATAGTCATTCAGCTTGGTCCTTTTATTACTATAGTTTAGGGTCTTTTTGATCGGACCAGTTATTACTGTAGTTTATGGTCTATTATTTAGGACCTTTTATTGTTGTAGTTCAGGGTCATTTATCTCAGACTTGTCATTTCATTAGTTTAGATTCTTTTAGCATGGAAATGTTATTACTGTACATTAGGGTCTTTTATCTTAGTCCTCTTCAATGATCATGGAATATGGTGTAGACATTCCCAAAATTACAAAAAACACTTTGGGGTTTTGGGTTCCTCTTGTGTGTTTTTGAGGCTCATGAGGATTAGATATACATTTTATAGAGTGACACATTCTTTTGATGACCATATGAACATATGCAGGAGACATAGGCAAACATTAATAGTCAAGAAAGTTTTCTCTTGAAGTCGATTATCTTTTCCATGCGATATAAAATATTTATAGAGGTAACATGGGTTAAGGAAAAGATACTATGAATGCTAGGTCATCCTATATAGTTGGAATATGGGTTACATAATTAACAAACAAAAAGTTTGATTCTGTGAATATGGGATGCGTATGAAATACCAGGTATGTCCTTCCACATTGTAAGATTCTATTTATAGTTGTGGTCTTTCCAAGGCACATAACATTTTAAGCTCCTTTTTATTGAGTAGGATGTGCCTTTAGTTGATAGGTCAAGGACCTAATGGGTCGGTAGCATGTTCCAGAAAAAATATTATCTCTACTCCTTTATAAGGGCCATTAAATATTTATGAAGACTCAAACATCTCGGTGGTGTGGTTGGATATGGGAGAAAGGCTATCTGGGTAGGGTTTTGGCCCCTTATGGATGTTTATCTCATGATCATGAAGTTGAATCCCTACATGAAATGACCCAATCTTTTATTAATGAAAATTAATATTGATCTAATGAATTGTTTTATTATGTAAAATGGTTACATAACATATACACTTATTTGGTTTTATGATTTTGGATTTTAAAATACAATTAATAATTTTTACCATTTCTAATATTTCCATTGAATAGTGACCATAATTTTAGTGTAAATATAGGGCTTTAACAATTACAATTTACATAGACAAATAACAGGATGTCCTCATCGAGCATAATTACTCCATAAGAAGCCCATTTTTTGGAGCTCGGAAAGAAGGTGGAATCATTGGGCTTCACTCTTGACCAAGTCCAATATGCACTTCAACACGTTAAGCTTGAACAGAATTGCCTACGGTAGAAGTGGAAGTTGATAGATATTACCACCTGAGAGATGTTATCTAAGCCACCCCAAGAGTCAATCATCATCACACACCATACCCTTAGGTCACATGCGGGTGTTATAAGGTGTTATGTAAAACTATATTAGCACTATGATTATGTGTATTATTTTTGTATATAATAGAGAATATACACTCATTTTATTATTGTTACTTTGTAAATAAATTTTAAATAAAATATATTATTTTTAGTTAATATTCAATTAATAAATATATTTTGATGAATTAATGGATTTTTGAATTAAATAATATTTCCATAAAATAGTATTACTAAATTACTTTTTATTAAAAATAAATTATCATATAATTTTTATGAATAAAATTGTAATTTTTATTAAGGTTTGAAAGTCATTTTTTCAAAACCACTGAATTTTTGATAAATGTCGGTTTTTATTTTAAAAGTAAAAAAATTCATATATTCATAAATTTAATTAGATAAAATGAATATTATTTTTGGAATCAGGATGTTAGAATTATCCAACAGAGAAGTTTTCATAATTTTCTAAGACAGTCAAATTTTTGGCTAAAAATTAAATACCATATAATTATATAATGTGTTTTATGACATCATAATGTCCCAATAGTGATGTAATAAAATAATATAAATGATATTTTTTTCCAATATAGGTTTTATCTTTTAAATAATGTAATTTTTTATTTTTTTTATTAATTTTATGGTGCCCTAGTGGACCCTCCAAGACTTATAAAATATTTTAACTTTTTAAATTGATTTCATTGAGAGTGTGACTCACCTCCACATAATAAAGACTGATATTTTAATAATTTAGGCCATTGTAATTATAAAATAATGTTTTCCACTCCCCTTTGGAAAAAACTGTGGGCAAAAACCATGGGTTGGTTTGTGGTTTTGATTAGCATAATGTGTGGTGGCCAGAACCTATATAATAAAGATTTCAATCCCTTTTCCTAAATAAACCCACCCAATCTCGCACTTCCACTTCAATGAATGCCTTTGTACCTTAACCAAACTCTTCCATACTCTCTCTATTATCCTCACAAGGTGCCCCAATCTCCCAAAAATCCTCTCTCAAGCCTCTCCAAATCCTTTGGGATCACACATCCTAGTAAGGGATTTCTTTCTTTATCATTTTTGTCTCAATTCCATTATGTTTTTATACCCTTTTAGTTTCAATTAAAAATGTTGGGGTATGATTATGAACCTCCCATATATATCCCTCCTTATGTTTTAATGATTATAGACCCCTTTATCTCTTATAAATTCCTCCCATGTACACCTGTTAGTACGTTGAAATTCTGTAGGGAATTTCTCTCCCCTCATTTACATTCAAGAAATTATTTAGTATTATGAATCTAAATTCCATTAAATATGTTGGGAAATGTATCTATATAACCCCCTTAAATTCCATTTCATTTAAATATGATTATACACCCCTTTCTCCCTCATTAACCATTTTTTTTGAATCCTTATGTCGCGTCGTTATGCTGCAAAAATTGCACCATAATTTTCCAAGCCAAAGTCATTGTGTAGTGAATACCATGCCCATTTCACTATCAAGTATATTCACCTTTATGTACATTAACTTATTGATTATAGATTTTCATGTATTAATTCAACATTACTTTATCATTGAATAAATGATTATGTTTAATGAATCCATGTTATATGATCCATGTGGCACACTTCTGCATGAAATGAAATGATTATGAAGGGTGCGCCCTAACAATGATCCAATACATTGGGTAAAGATTTGTATCATCAAAAATCAAGGAAAATGAGGATTTACTCATTCTAATTCAAGTTCAATGAGTTTTTACTCGTGCTCCATTTGTAATGGTCTTGTCTCATGCTAATATAATGTTAAATTTTGTTGTCGCATTTCCATGTTATGATAATCATGTTATATCATGCCTTTATGTTCATGTTTCTCTTATTCTCCATTGATATGCCTATTTCCTAACATGTATTTTATTATTCATGTTTTGACTTTTTTACTCCTTTAATGAGATTTATAGCTCATCCTTTTCTTAAGCATGTCCTATGGTTATCCCATGCATTTTTAGGTACGAAGTAATGTGTGTTGTCATGTAAAAGAAGTTTTCAATAAATATGTTGTGTTTTATGTTCTAAGTTGTTATGTAATGTTCCTAAGCTCCAAAGACACTAGACCTCTTGGTCTTCTATGTATTATAAAGTTAATAATTTTATGTATTAAATTATTTTTAAGTGTGTCAAAAAGAGTTGGGTTTTTATAGTCGGTATCATAGGATAGGTTTAGTCATTTTTGGGATTAGGATTAGAAAACCCTAGTGAAAGCCTTAGGGATAAGACTAAGTATAATAAAAACATCCATATATTTTTGTGAGTATTTAGTAAGTGGTTTATGAAGAAAATACATCCATGTGTGGATACGATCAGGTAGAGGTGGCTCTGGCACAAATATATCTAGGGGTAAAACACAAAAACACCACTTTGAACTATACTTGAATAGGAACTGGTGCACGATAACAGGCCTTATTGTTCTCTTACTTACGAAATTACCAGAGGATATGCTTTGTAAAAGTATTAATCTTAGTACGAACCATAATTAATGGAATAAAAAAAAATCCCCTATGAATATATTTTGTGAATTAGATCATGGATATCATATATTGAAGCCTATGAATTATAAGTTAAGGAAATAAAAGTAATATATATGTCATCCGTTTTGTCTTTGGATTGTCCTTTATGTGTTATCCCTAACTTTCTTTTTTTTCCAGCCAATGTGTAGTAATAGGAGTACTTAGGCTAACAACTTATGTGAAGATTAATGTGACGACTATTCTAATGAGATTCCCAATACGATGGGAGAGGGAATCGTGAACATTGTCACGATACTCTCTCAGTTAATTCAAGTTTTGAATAGAAACATGGGTCAAGATGAACGTTCAACCCCCCCCCCCAACCACCAAGAAAGAAAAATTCACAATCAAGAGCTTTATGAGACAAAGTCTTCAACATTTTAATGGATCATCTGATACCTCAATTGTCAGAAAATAGATCAACTCCATTGAAAATATCTTCTCTATCCTTCAATGTTCTGAACCAGAGAATGTACTTTTTGCTACTTATCATATGTAGGGTGAAGATAACCAATGGTGGACATTGATCAAAAATACAATTCCTGAGGAAGAGATCGAGACGTTGGATTAGAAGGATATCTGAAAAAAATGATAAATATTTTCCCTGAACCATCCGACTTAAGAAAGAAAAGGACTTCCTTACACTCAAGAAAAAAGATGAAGAATCCATCGGAGTGTATAAGGAAAAAATCACAAGGCTTTCATGATACACCTCGGGCTTTGTCTTTACCCCTGAATACAAGGTTGACTGCTTCATTGGAGGGATAAAACCTAGCCTACATAAATCCTTGGTGATATGAGACTTCGATAGCTATGAGGAAATTGTCTGATGTACCCTCAAAATCGAAATGGAGATCGAAAAATCTCAAGTTTATAATGGGGATAAGAAGCATATGGTGGAATTTATTTTTGGTAGTCTGATGGATAAATCCAATGGTGCTATGAAAATCTAGCACCCCACTTTCCAAAGGTGCTGAAAGAAGCACCCTGGAAATTTCCTGAAGGGGACAAGGAAATGCTTTAGGTGTTGAAGAGAAGGTCACATGTCCATTAACTACTGATGATAAAAACCCACAGTTGTGACAAAGGAGAGGAATGCTTTGTTCGAACCTCAATGCATTGTTCATTGCTTCAAATGCAAAAAACCAGGGAAATTTGACAACTAGTGCCCTAATCCAAGGGTTTTTTGAGGGAACCAACAACCTCCAAGGCAGCAAGGGTGAGGTTTTTCCATCACTACCACCAAAGTGAACCCCGACAAAAAAGTAGTGATAGGCATACTAGTTATTCATTCAATAATAGAGAACGTACTTTTTGATTTTGGATCTACACATTCTTTTATATCCCGAGAGTTTAGTAGAACAATCCCAACACCACCATAAGTTATAGAAGTAATGATTTCAGTGAGAATGGTAAATGGTTAAATCATTTCATCAAAGGAATATAACTCCTCCCATGTCATAATTTGTGGATTGAACTTCCCAAAAAACCTTTTCATACCCCCACTCATGGAATTTGATGCAAATATTGGCATGGATTGGCTTTATTTATATAGAGGCAACATAAATTGTTGTGAGAGGGAAATCAGTCTCCATATGGTGAATTGAACCCCAATTATATACAATTGAAAGTAGGAGGATGAATCTACTTTAGCACCATAATCTCAAGAATGGATATTATATCCCTATGAGAATGTGTATCTTGCTCAGATGATTGAGTCTAAGGAAGAAAACGTCCTAGAAGACATGCTTATTTTGAGGGAATTCTTTAAAGTGTTTATCAAGGAATTTTATGGTCTTCCTCTTAGAAGATATGTTGAATTATCAATTGATCTTATACCTGGGGAATTGAAAATATCCAAGATGCCTTATAGAATGGTTTTTCTAGAGCTTGAGGAGATAAAGAAACAACTATAGGAGAATCTGGATAAAGGGTTTATATGCCCAGGTGCTTCAATATGGGGTGCACATGTCCTCTTTATACCGAAGAATGATGGGTCACTGAACCTTTGCATTGATTATTGTGAGCTCAACAAAATCATGATAAAGAATAGGTATCCTCTGGCATGAATTGATGACTTGTTCGATCAACTATGTGGAGAACAATACTTTTCCAAGGTGGATTTACGGTCGGGATATTACCATGTAAGGGTGATGAAGGAGGATATCCCCAAGACTGCTTTTCGTACATGGTATGGGAACTATGAATTCATAGTAAATAATTTAGGACTCACTAATGTTCTATAAATCTTCATGAACTTGATTAATAGAGTCTTTAGGGTAACCTCGGAAAATTTTTGGTAGTCATTGTAGTTGATATTCTAATATACTCCAAATCCATGGTGGAGCACGAGGAGCATCTAAGAACTATACTAGAGACCTTTCCAAAGGATAAGCTATATGAAAAGTATAGAATGTTTGAGTTCTGTTTGAAGGAGGTCACATTATTGTATCATATCATCAAAAGCAATGGGATATCTTTGGATCCCTCCAAGACAATTGCAATTGAGGGATGGATGAGGCCAATGTCGGTGATGGAAATCCATAGCTTCCTAGGGTTAGCTAGATATTATCAATGATTTTTGAGAATTTTCTCAGAATTCTAAAACCCTCACACCAAGCTAACTCAGAAGGGAGTAAATATTTCTTAGAGTGATGAATGTGAAGATTGCTTCAAGGAGTTGAAACAGAGGCTCATCACTGTTCTCGTGCTCAAACTACCCACAAGTGCAAAAAAATTTGTGTTATTTAATGATGATTTGAAGAATTTCTCAGGTTTTGTGTTGATGAAAAATGACAAATTCATTGCCTATGCGTCAAGGAAATTGAAATTTCTTGAGAAAAACTATCCAACACATGAATTGTAGTTGGATTCAGTGATATTCTCTTTATAAAAAATTCAACATTACCTACTTGGAAAGAAGTGTGAAATATACACGAATCACAAAAGCCTCAAGTAAATATTCACATAGAAAGAGTTTAATATGTGCCAATGAAGATGTCTAGAGTTGATTAAAGACTATCACTGAACAATCCACTACCACCCTGGGAAAGTGAACAAGGTAGAAAATTCTCTAAGTAGAAAGGACCCAACAATTCTATCATTGATGAGAATTGAAAAGGATCCAATCTTCTTAGATTTTATGATGATAGACATGGGAATCATAAAGAAGGGAACATCATCAATCCTTTCACAAATGATTGCTCAACCGTCTCTTTTGGAAAGGTTAAAGGATGCTCAAAAGGATGTTATAGGAATTCAAAAGAACGTGGAATCTATTAGAAAAGGGAAATCATTGGAGATAAAATTTAATGTAGAAGGAATTGTAAGATTTGGGACAAGACTATGTGTTCCATCAAATCCAGAGTTAAAGAATGTAATTTTTTATGAAGCACATAGTTCGAATTTATCTGGTCACCCTGCTAACACAACTATATATTGAGATCTATGAGATCATTATTTCTGGGATAACCTGAAGAAGGAGATCACTGAGTATACATTAATGTTCCTGGTATGTTAGCAAGTGAAGGCTAAGAATCAGAAGTCTAAGATGAAGATGAAACCATTACACATGCTAGTAGGGAAATGGGGGAACATCACGATGGACTTTGTCACTGGACCTCCAAAGAAATCCAAAAGAAACAATGCTATCTAGGTTGTTTTGGATCATCTTACAAATATTGCACACTTCATTACGATTCAAGAGGATTTCTCATTGGATCAACTGGTGTGGATATATATTAGAGAAGTGGTAAGGCTGCATGGAGTACCACTATCTATTGTATCTGATCAAGATCCAGATTCACCTCTAAATTTTGGAAGAGTCTTCAACATGTACTGAATACCAATATGAACTTTAGTACAACTTATCATCCTCAAACCGATGGCCAATATTAATGGACTATCCAAACACATGAGTACAAGTTGAGATCATGATCAATGAACTTCATGGGAGGATGGGATCAACATCTTCCTCTAGTTGAGTTCTCTTACAACAATAGTTTCCACTCAAGCATCCAAATGGATTCTTATGAATCCCTTTATGGGAAGAGGTGCAGAACACCAGCTTGTTTGGATGAAGATGGGGAGAGAAAACTCTTAGGTCCAGAAATGAAAAAAGAAATGGTGGAGAAGGTTAAGACCATCCAACAACACATTAAAACTGCTCAGAGTTGAGAAAAGAGATATGCAGATAATTGTTAATGAGACCTAGATTTTGATGTTGGATACATGGTATTCTTCTGTATATCACCATGGAAGAGAGATATGAGATTTGGGAAGAAGGGAAATCTCAGTCCAAAGAACATCATCCCTTTTGAGATCCTTGATCGCATTGGACCAGTGGCCTATATACTAGAACTACAACCGAACCTATCTCAAGTACATGATGTATTACATGTGTCACTCTTGAGGAAGTACATACCTGACCCATCACATGTACTCAATCCAGAGTTGGTACCATTAAAGAATGACCTCTCCTGTGAAGAGAAGCCATTGAACATCTTTTATCATTGGGAAAAAGTTCTACGAAATAAGACAATGTCCCTCGTCAAGGTGTTGTGGTGAAACCACAAGTTTGAAGAAGTGACGTGGGAATCAGAGGAAGTGATGAAGTAGAGTTACACACATCTATTTTAGTGTGTGAAAAGGAAATTTTAATGGTGAAATTTCTTAAGGGGGGATATTGTAACTACCCAAAATTTTATTAATGAAAATTTCACTTGATCTAATTAAATGTATTATTTTGTAAAATTGTTATATAATATATGGACTTATTTGGTTTTATGATTTTGGATTTTAAAATACCGTTAAAAATTGTTACCATTTCTAATATAGTCATCAAACAGTGACCACATGATTAGTATAAATATAGGGCTTTAACAAATCCAATTTACTCATACATAGGAAGAAATGGCCTCATCTAGTAGAATTGCTCTGTACGAAGCCCATTTGTCAGAGTGTGGAAAGGAGGTGGTGTCACTGGGATTTTCTATTGACCAAGCCCAAGCCAATCTTCAACACATTAAACTCTAACAGAATCGCCTATGGGAGAAGTGCAAGTTGATAGATATTACCACCTGAGCGATGTTATGTCAGTCACCCCAAGAGTCTTTCATCATCACACACCTTACCCTTAGGTCATATGCGGGTGTCAAAAGTGGTTATGTAACAAGACATTATCACTATTATTATGTGAATTGTTTTTGTATATAACAATTAATATCCACTCATTTTATTATTATTACTTTTTAAATACTTTTTAAAGCACAAATAATATTTTTAGTTAATATTTAATTAAGAAATCTATTTTGATGAATTAATGGATTTTTTAATTAAATAATATTTTATTAAAATATTATTACTAAATTACTTTTTATTAAATATAAATGATAATATAATTTTTATGAATACAATTGTGATTTTAATTAAGGTTTGAAAGTCGTTTTGTCAAAACCCGTGAATTTTAGATAAATATCGTTTTTTATTTTAAAAGTAAAAAAATTCACATATTTAGAAAATTAGGTAGATAAAATAAATATTATTTCTTAAATCAGGACATCAAAATTATCCTATGGTGATTTTTCATAATTTTCCGAGACAGTCGAATTTTTTGGTAAAAATAAAATACCATTTAATTATATAATGTGTTTTAGGACATCGTAATGACCCAATAGTGCTGTAATAAAATACTATAAATTATATTTTCAGAAAACATGTGTTTTACCTTTAAAATAATGTGAGTTTAGATTTTGTTTAATTAATTTTATGTTGCCATAGTGGACCCTCCAAGACTTATAAAACATTTTAAAATTTTAAATTGATTTTCTTGAGAGTGTGACTCACATACACATAAGAAAGACTAATATTTTAATAATTTATTCCATTGGAATTATAAAATAATGTCTTTCAATCCCCTATAGAAAAGAACCTTGGGAAAAAACCAGGGGTTTGTTTGTTGTCTTGATTAGTTAAATGTATGGTCCCCAAAACCTAAATAATAAAGAATTCCCTCTCTTTTCTTATATAACCCCACCCGAGCTCCCACTTCTTCTTCACTAAATGCCTTTGGATCTAGACCAACCTCTTATGCACACTCTATAGAATCCTCCCAAGGTGGCTTGACCTCCTAGGAATTGTCTCTCAAGCCTCACCCAAGCCTTTGGGATCACACTTCTAAGTAAGGGATTTCTTCCTTTCTCATTTTTGTCTCATTTTCACTATGTTGTTATACCCTTTTCATTTAAAATACAAATGTTGGGGTATTATTTATCACATCCCCTATACTCCCCTCATTATTTTTAAATGATGAGAGACCCCTTTCTCTCTCATTAATTCCTCCCATCTACACCTGTTACTATGCAAAAATTCCGTAAGGGATTTCTCTCCCCTCATTTTCATTCAAGCAATTCTTTTGTATTATGAATATAAATTTGATTAAAAATGCTGGGAAATGTATCTATATGACCCCATTACATTCCATTTCATGTACATATTATGAGACACCCATTTCTCTCTCATTGACTATTTTTATTAATTCTTATGTCACATCGTTATGCTGCTGAAATAGCATCGCGATTTTCTAATCCAACGTCATTGTCTAGTGAATACCATGCCCATTTCTCTATCTAGGGTATTCACCTTTATAAAAATTTACATATTTATTATACAATTTCATTATTAATTCCACATTACTTTATCATGGAAAAAATTTTGATGTTTAGTGAATCCATGTTATATGATCCATGTGGCACACCTATGCATGAAATGAAATGATTAAGAAGGGTGAGCCCTGATAGTGCTCCAATGCATTGGGTAAAGATTAGTATCATGATACATCAAGTGAAATTAGGATTTAACCATGATAATTCAAGTTCAATGAGGTTTTACTCATGCTCCATGTGCAATTGGACTTGGCTCATTCTAATATCATGTTAAATGTTGTTGCCACATTTCCATGTTATGATAATCATGTTATATCATGCCTTTATGGTCCTGTTTCTCTTATGATCTATTTATATGCCTATTGTCTAACATGTATTGTATTATTCATTTCATGCCTCATTTACTCCCTTACTGAACTTTATAGCTCTCTATTTTCTTATGAATTTCCTCAGGTTATGCCATGCAATGCTAAGTATGAAGAAATGTGTCTGTTCATGTAAAATAAGTTTTCAATAAAGATAATTTTTTATGTTCTTAGTTGTTGTGTAATGTTCCTAAGCCCCAAAGACTCTAGACCTATTTATCTTCTATGTTGTATCAATTGAATAATTGTTTCTAATAAATTATGTTTATGTGTGTAATAAAGATCATGGTTGTTTTACTACACCTTGTGGTTTTGATTCACGGTGTGTGGTCCATCAAAGGTTTCAGAATAAAGTGTCGCATTTAATACTTGATAAAGGGTTAAAGACATAGAAACGTAACATTGAGAAAATCAACCCCACTTGGATAGTTTGTTTCCAAAAATGTAAGTCATGATCTAAAGTGCTCGAATGAAGAGGTTTATATGAGATAATCATGTTGGGAGTAGCTTAGACACACCTAGGTGTTGAGTTCTACCATAGGGATTTCAGGGCTCACAAGGGGTAGAATTTCCATTATTCAGAGTAACTCATTTGGTTGGTGAACATAGGCACATATGTAGGAGCCACATGTGTACATTCATAGTCATGAAAAGTCCCCATTGAAGTGGAATATCTTTTTTATGGGCCATGAAAGGTTTAATATGATCCAGGGAACCCAAATCATGATGTGAAAATTGTGGAAAGTGTAATGTCCAAGAAGGTTTAGAGAAACCTAAATTTTTTGTCATGGAAAATCAACATTATTCTCATGGGGAGGATATGTGATAAATCATTACACTAAAATTTTCGTGAACTAGGTGCTTCATCGAGCATAGCGTGGCTTTTACTAAGGCTATAATGTAGACCCTATGAGCCTTATGCAATATTTATTTGATCCTTATTTTTTCCTAAACTTTTTGGATGATGTGTTTAGTGGGAAAATACTTGATTTTTTCTTAGGATTCCCTTTGAAGGTTTTCATCCTACAAATTTTTTTTTCATTTAATATTAGTTTAGGGAATTGAAATTTGAAACACTATTGGATAGAGTTTTTGTTCGTATAGATTAGAATAGAGAATATTTAGTTTATGGTCATGAAACAAATTAACCTAATACAAGGGAGAGTTTATAAGATCTTGATTAGGATTATTAGGGTTCATAGCACCTTATCATCATTATTAATGGGGGATATGGCTATTAAAAATCATTGATTAAGGCTCTGAGGTCATGATTAATGATATGGGATAGTTATACCAGGAGTAGTTCATATCACATTGAGGTGTTGAGTTCTACCATAGTGGTGTCGGGGCTCACAAGGATTCGATTTTACATTTTGTATAGTGATGCATTTTGTTGATGACCATAGGAACATATGCATGAGCCATAGAAATACAAGAATAGTCATGTAAAGGGTCCCCTAAATTTGGTTATATTTTCTAAAGGCCTTGTAATATTTATGGAAAATTGAGGTGCTCGAGAAATGAGTATGATTTATGTATGTGGGTGCTTAAAATGTGATGGAAGCACCCTTGTACTTTGTTAAACCGAGTTATGGCTCTTATGGTCCTTTGATAGGGGATGAAAAATATATGATGACCTATAATATTCATTTTCATGCAACGGTAATGTATTCTATGTATTTTGTTTATATGGTGATAATGTTTCTATGCAGTTTAACATCATACAGTAAGAATGTGGGAAATGAAGTCAAAAGAGTGTGAAAGTTATATTACATCCAAAAATTTGTTCATACGTATATCCAGCTAATATGTAAGGAAAATGATCATGTATGACTCAGTCCCTCTGTAGTTGGGACACAGTTTTTACCAGTTATTTTAGGCAGTTATAGGATTGCAGACATCGACTTTACAGTGTATCATGTGGTGATAGGAATTAGTACACATGTAGTCCTTGAACGATATACTCTTTATGCAGGTATAACCCATACGCAATGGTGGGAATTGTTTCTGTTGATTATTTTATGGGGGATAGGATTGGAGATAAAGGCATCATTATGCATCCTATAATGATATTAATCAAGCAACATGTAGTTCTTGAAGTTTCATGTAGTTTAACATATTTCAGTAAGGATGAGGGCTTCCTGACCTGAAAATGGGGACTGTGGCTAGACCCAATGATGTAAATTTGGGTTCTATATGTTTCGTAATGAAATTAAAATCAATCCATATTTAATTATTTAAATCCCATGTATTTTAATGGAATTATGTTAGTATAAAGTTGAACACACATGAAATAAAATAAATGTTACTATTGGGCCCAATAGTGTAAGTATATGTGTCACTATGTACCTCATTAAAATGAGAATCAATCCACACATTGTTCTTCCAAAATGACCTTCCAATTAAAGTCTAGACTATATGCAGAGAGGGTCCATTTTTATATTTTTCCTGAAAACACATAGGTTTGAATAGCTGGAAGTCACTATATATCCCATGATGTAAAGAATAAATTGACATGTAGTTCTTGAAAGAAGGTGTGGTAGGAGACCAACTTAAAAAATATTGTTCCTCCTGGGTGAGTCCCATAGGAATATGTAGTTTCATGTCATTCAAGGGACATAAATTGTGTAGTTGTTCATCATGTATTATGGACTCTTGGTATTCCATTTATGGTTTTAGACCCAGGACCATGATCAGCCTATTGCAAGAATTTATGCCTTATTTGTTCAGGGAATCACTTACTGAAATTCATAATCTCACATGATCTATTTTTGATGTGAGATACAAGTAATGGTAACGGTTCCTCTAATTATACATAGTCAATTAAGGATAAGATAGAGGTATTTCGCATCATGTCGTGGCTAGAACATGATATAGGATGGTGGCACCCCTATTTATCTCATTGAAATTAAGAATCAAGACATATGTAGTTCTAAAAAACTCATGCATTTTAATGTTTTACAGAAAGGAAATTGATCACATGGTATGAATGAAAAGGGAGGTTATGGTTGGGAAAAATCTAGAGTTTTATGTGTCACTACATATAATTCAATGATAAGAATCAATCCATACATAGTTCTTGAATGGAGAAACTCCACATGTGGAGCTGAGTGTCACATAAGGATGGGGGAGTCTCATCCTTCTATCACACAAATATATATAATATGTGCTGATTTTTTAGCGATATGGTGATTACCATACAGTTTAATGTCTTGCGGTGAGAACCTCAATCATACCCATTAATTTCAGGTGGTAAAGATATAAATTATCATGCAATTTATCATCTTGTTGATAAAAATTCATGTGCTCCAATGTATATCACATTGTGGCCAAGAGTATGTACTATAGTTTAATTTCATATAACCCATATGATCTCATATGATTTAACGTCATATAAACATGATGAATTTGTATATTTTAAAATCATTTGACCAGGATAATCTCTTATAATCTGATGTTATGAAACCAGGACAAGCCCAAACAGTTTATCATCATCTAAAATGGATGAATGGTTGGGACATATACTTATGTGGATTCCAATATGATGAAACATATTAAAAGTATTTCATGATAAATATATCATTGGTGGGGGTGTAACGTGATCTCCATCCACTTTGAACAATGTGTAATCCACAGTGTGACAGACCATATGTATAGTGTAAGGACCTTCCAATTTGGGTTCCAGATTTGGAGGCATTTTACCTAGTATCATTGGGGTCCTATGTACCAACACTATCCCTCCTTAGTGGATTTAATATAGTTGAACCATTTTTTTTAAAGACCCATTAAATCTGATTCTGATGGACCTCTAGGTTATGTAGTGTATGCAACCAGTTCTTGTCAAATCTCTCCAATTCATCCATCTGCTTTTATGATTTCTCATTTTCTGATAGCTACCTATAAATGGTATTTAGCATGAAAGAAGATGTAAATATATTGGAAACACTTCCATGTTCTCGTACACCTATTAGTATAGTGTTTTTTTGTAGTAGTATCTGTAGTGGTATGGTAGGACCATAAAGCATGGAAGAGTTTGTCTAGAAAAGACATCATATCCTTATTCACCATCATCAGTAGTATATTTGATAGAGACTTGTTTAAGTCCTATACAATCCCATTTTCCACTTCATGATAGTGAGATGACTGATTAGACTCGATTTTGTAATCTTTGTATAGTTTCATAAATTTTGTAGAATATAATTTGGTGTCATTTTTCATGAATATTATGTGAGGTACTCTAAACCTATTGATGTTATGGGTCATTACAAAGTTGATGTTATTATTTATCTCAACTTCCTTAAGGCATATTTCTTTATCACATTTGTAAAATATGTTTTTAGAAGTAAGTAATTACTTAAAAACTTTTCTATGGTTGGGTGATATAACCACAACATTCTTTCCCCAAATAGAAAATGGCCCTGAATATTTATTTGTATACAGAAATTCCAAGGGTTCATGGATGAAGTTTTCATGGATCTGGAATTCATGACATTTCATGCTAAATTCCACACAATTTTGTATCATTATTTTCCATTAATATCCATCACTCTGGATTTTGTTGGAGATCCTTTTCCTAGATTAATGGGCACTGCAATAGAATGTATGCACTTCTTACATAATGGAGAAAATCTCTCCTACAAAGCAAAAAATAAGGATTTCGCCAATTCCATGCTTGTAGAGGGTTTTTTATCATTTGGGCCATCTTTCAATGTGAATTACACTGCACAACACCAAATCTATTCTCATTCAACTCTCTTTGTTAGGGGAATCCCATTTTATAGAAAACAAATTACGGGTTCCATCCATCTAGGGGTTATCATTGGTTTATCATTCTCTGGGGAGGTGTTGACCTAGTTGGTTTTCTCTATATCACATATGATGATCGATGAGGCCATTAATTGTTGTTTGATAGAGATGGTTGATTCATCCTAATTGGGGTCATCTAGGATTGTGGCTTCATTAGCCAATGTGTCAGTGTAAGAACTTTTTTATCCGAGAACATTATACAATGTGGGGTAAATGTTGAACTCTTCCATCAGACCCCTAACATAGCTATGATAGGGGAATGTTCTTAATTTTTCTCTGTTGTTCTACATTATCTCTAGTTTTGAATACCCTTTTGTATTCTGGTAGGATACATGCATTTGTAGGACTAGTTCCAAGCCTAAAATTGGGGAGTGGTATTTTTCCTCGTTATATGTGCATCCTTTGGATAGTGTGAATATCTATGGATAAAAATTATTTTTAGTGAGAGACAACTGCAATCCCTTATATAAACTTCCCAAATATCGGGTTTTCCATCCATTTTCCAAAATGAAATTAGGAGGTTCCATAAAAATAAATCTCCAATTTCTAGTTAATGTCATGGAATAAAGGACCTCCTCATATGGAAGATTCATGACCACTAGTGTATTCTCTTGGGAAGGATGTGTTGTAAGGAAATTAGTTAGGGAATTCTCGTTCACTATCTTTTGAAATAAAAAATGATTTTTTTATTTGTGGAGAATGACCTGCCATCATGCCAAGCACTCATTAAATATGTTATTAACATGAAATTTCTACTCAATATAAGATTATTGACTCTCACTACCTATCATAGTCATGCTATGGTAGTAGAGAAATTTCTCACTCCCACATAATTATTCTATGTGAGGATGGATCCTAGTGATAATTCCATGGGAGTCACATATAATCTGAGTGACCTCTGATCCACCAAAGACATTAGTACCAATGTGTGTAGGAGAATCTACTTGATACATTCGAATGTTTCTTGGAATTCATCATCCTATTGATAGGTGATTCCCTTCTTAATTATCCTGGTGAAGGGGAGAGATTTGTCGGTTAGGTTGGATATAAAATGTTGAATGTTGGTGAGCTTCCTTTAGAGGCATGTTAGTTCATTGAGATTTCTGGGGGCATTGTTATAATAGAACTACACTTCTATAGGTTAACCTCAATGAAACAATAGTATAAAAAAAAAGAAACTTCCTGGATGTTACACTGAAACTGTATTTTATCAGATTTTCCTATATACAATGTTGTTGCAACTTTTGAAATATTTTTTTGTGATCCATTAAATGATTAAATAACTATGGGATATGAAAACTAGGCCCATAACATAACATTTAGATATTTATATCATGAATGGATTAAAGATACAGGGAATGGGATGTGGATATTTAGCTCCAGCGTTCTTCAATGTAAAGGGAATGACCTGATAGAAATGATCCCCTGAAGCACTATGAAGCTAGTGGGTTCTTCATCTTCAGTGTCAACCTTTATTCAATCAAACCATGAATACCCTTCCATGTAGGATAAGGCTTGGAATCCAATAATTGAATCGATCAATAGTGTTAGGATTGGTAGTGATAAATCTTAATTTATGAAATTCCAATTAAGGCCTATGAAATGAATGATAACACAAATCCTCCCATTATTTTTCTTTACAAAGATGATGTTGCAAAATCATATGGGGTATTTTAATTCTTAGTAAAATATATATTTTATCAAATTTTCAAATTTTTCATCTATATTGGTGTCATGAGAGGGGACAATCCACCATGATACCTACCTGAAGCCTCAATTCTCATCAGGTATGACTACATGGTGCATAGCCACATCTAGATTTTCTCTAGGAATTTCTATGTAGTTCTATGATAACACATATAGGTGTTGGTTCAAAAATTCATTATAAATATCCTACTCTACGAGGGGAATGGATGTACTAATATGAGTATTCCAAGGGTCTTCTTTCATTCCAATATTTCTTTTTCAAAGCATATCAATGGTGGTGGAGACTTCTTCCTCAAACATGGGAGGGTCATTCCTATGGTCATCCTCATCATCCCCCATTTCTGAGTCCATGTAGTCATTTTCATATGATAATGGAAATATATGGGCTTCATTATCAATATGAAGGTGAGGGTTCCCATAAAGAGATATACTATCATCTCCTACTACTTGATTCGTTGTAGAGAGATTCCATAAAATAATTTATATTGTACTGTCATTGGGGATAGAAGGGGAGTTCACCTCTAGGTTCATCAATCACCTTAAGTAGGTTTATGGAGAGAACATATTCATTTTAGATCATTCTTCACGGATTCATATAGTTGGTTCCTAAAACATTGGGGGATGCATATTGCATGTCATTATCCACTAGTGGATGTTTCCCTCCCTTTTTAAA
Organism: Viscum album; assembly: GCA_963277665.1. NCBI lineage: Eukaryota > Viridiplantae > Streptophyta > Magnoliopsida > Santalales > Viscaceae > Viscum > Viscum album. Next base: position 315,510,939 of record OY728140.1, read on the forward strand.
AAATATCCTTCAGTATATGTGGCTCTGCAAGTTTCAAATGGGGAATTGTCATTTTGTATTATGTATACATTTCCATTGATGGGGTATATCATACACTGATGGAATGATGAAGTTACTTCCATGTGGTTATGGAGCTATGGCCTTCCTAGAAGGACAATATATGCATTTTCGTTTTGGATAAAAATAAACTCAATGTCATATGTCAGTTCCCCAAATTGAGCTTCATGATTGATCTTCCCAATATATATTTGATCATATTATCATACCATTGAATGGTCAACTTCATGGGGGAAAATATCTTTCACTATGTCCAAAACATTAGAGGGTTTTAACTAGGATGAGGTTGAACTAGCTCCATTATCAATCAGGGCCCTCTAGATGATTGCATTATTAAGTCTACTCAAATCAGGTAGGGTCCTAATGTTCCCTTGAAGGTCCACTTCCTTATCATGGTTTGTGAATGAGATTAATACATGACATTCTACTAACATAGTCTTCACTTAATAAACCTAAACTTTAGTGACTTATATCTCAAATTCATGTGGGAAATAGAGGGTTTCAACGAGTTCCTACCAGACTATTTTTTGAAATATGGAGTGCATCAAGGATTAAGATCAGTGTTAGGACAACTGAAAACTATTTCAGTACATCTTTCTTTTGTACCAGAGGATAGTACTTCCCAATGTGGGTTTTCTCCCAGACATCTGTCTCAGGGGATGAAGAATTTAAGGTGGATGGGAACGGTTCTTTTCAAAGGTTGAGGGGGAATCTACTACCAGAGGAACTGGTCATTCTGGACTTCCCTATTAACTAGGTTTGTTAGATAATTGAACCCCTTCTAAGAGGTAATACAAGGCAATCGGTTGCGGCTAATCGTTAGATGGTTTTGGGATTCCTTCATTCATATTTTGACACTTCTAGAGTACATTACCACAATTTATAGCTTCATATATGTCCTCTATAGGTATGTGACCAAAATATTGGGTCTTACCATGTCTGTGATGGCCCTTGTATCCTCGTTTTCTGTGCATGTGTCCTCTCATTCCCTTGTTATGTGCAAGAAACTCATATTTTGAGGCAATTTATTCAGCAAGAATGGGTTCTAGAAGATTATCATTTTTAAAGAACCAAATATGATAACACAGTATGATTTGGATTTAGTTTTGTGGGTTTATTCAAATATAGTAAATATTGGAGTGAACAAATCTGAAAGAGGCGGGGCTTATGATGGAGAAGAATATGACTCCCCCTCTTCTATTTCTTCTTGCTTCCAACAGTCATGACAACCTCTGGTAGGTATATAAGAGGTCTCCTTCTTAGGTGGTGAATATATTTTGGGTCTGTGTAGTTGTTCTCTCAAGGTCTAATGAGCCGAGTCAACTATTTTTTTATTCATCTAGTTATCAAAATTATGTGTACGTCTAGCTGAAAATTTCTTCTAATCATTTTGTTCTTCTACGTAGGTAATGGTTATGAAATCCACCTTCAATAATGTGTTTTCCAACACAACATATCCCAAATTGACCATTCCTTTATAGAATTATTTGAATATGAAATAATTATGGATATTATAACCCAAACTTTTATAAAAATATTAGTATCCTGGATGGTCGGTGAGGCTTTCCTCATTGAGCTTCCTAGGCTACGGTAGCATGAGGATTTTATTTTCTATAGATACTATGAAATAACATGGGACTTGTTCTTTTATATAAGAGTATGCATTGTTCATACATTCCTCAAATCCCAAGTGACCCTAATTTCTCTTCGTTTCTGGACAAGGGTGATTTTTTTGTTGTCATTGCAAGACAGAAGGTGTTGGGTTGTTTAGGACCTTCCTGGGTGCTTCGATGGGTACTTATGCTCTGTTGAGAGTAATTGCTATAGCTTTTACTTTTCTATGCCTTTTCCCATATACATTTTTAATGAGTGGAGTTTTTGACCGGGTTCCCTAAATGGCCTCCCTATGAAATTATGTCATTTTAGTGAACTCGCAGAACCCAACTGCAAACATAATTATGATCCTAGGTTTTTGAAACATATCCTAGAGATTCTTATAACATAGTTCTAGAAATCTGTTATATGAGAGAGGGATGTTGGGTGAATAGGTTAAAACCTTCCACCTGGTATGAATTCAGAAACCCTATATTTCTCATGTTTTTTTAAGTTTGTTAAGTCAATTATCATCTTTTTCATCATTATAGATATGACATGATAATGGAAATGATGAAAAAGGTCTTCTCATCCTCCAACAGATTATGATGGTAGGCGGTTGTACTATAATAAGTCCGGCCCTATCAGATTCTATACAAAACACCTCATCTTTTTCAACTCCAATTGATCTTGAGGTCCCATCATCAGACCCCATCTAGACACAATGTGTGTGAGATTTTGTTTAGGGATGCCCGCACCATCAGAATGGGAGAAGGTATGACAGCCAAAATTAGGTGGAGGTTTAGTATCATCCACACATTTTGTATATGGATTTCTCTCAAGATTCCCAAGATCACATCGCCCTTCCCTAGCTTCTATTTGAGTTTCCAGGGTCCCTAGGATGTTAATAAGATTTAGGGGAAATACTTTTTGAGACACCTCCCATCTAAAAGTAGTGGGTGGGGCCAAAAGAGGTGGACCTAACATTGTCTCCAACAAATCTTTATTATTCAAATGATGAAAGGATTACCCAGATGAGGGAGAGGTTATTTCTGCAAATAAGGGAATTCAAAATCATTTCAACTTTCACAGTTATGTATACTGGTTTCTTTGATCTAGATCTTGTTTGATGCTCAAATACCTCTCTTTATAGAAGATCATCTATAAGAGAGATAATATTCATCATTGTTGAAGAAGATACCCAGTGGGAATGTTTCCCCTATCTATTTCCTCATCGATTTATCTGAGTATTTTATCTCAATAACATATTGTGACAATTGATCCTCCATGGAAGGAACCTCGACTCTTCTGGGTGGTGATTGGGATGTACCGAAACCATTCCCATTTTCCTTGGAAGTGCTCTTATATATAGGAAATAACTCATTATTTAGAGGATCTAGATTTTGGTGGCTTCTCTAGTTATTGGTCCATGCATCCCCAGTTGGTGCATCCAAATCACCCTCCTCTTAGGGTATATTTTCTATGTTGTGATCTTATTCATTTAAAAATTAATCATCAACACCTATCATTTTTATAGTGACAACATTCACAAATATATATCAGGAAATGGTTTTCATACCGTTACTCTGGATACAAAATTCTGATTCTATACTCATTTCACCAGGGTCATTATTCGAACCCTTGGACATATTGGGGCATATTTCCTTGCAACCCCGGAGGGTTCTGGTTTCCTTCTTCGTATGCTCTTCCCATCCTGGTAAATGAATAGTGAACTTGGGATAGTTTCCCTTCATGGTTTCTAAGAGAGACCTAACCTTTAATGATTTTTTAGGTGGTAGGAGGAACAGGTCAGATGCTGACCATTTATTATTTTCTCCATTCCTAGAAAAAAAAAATTCTATTTTTAGTGATGATGATGATAATGATAATACCACTAACCTTGTAGGTTGGGGGTTATTCAGGGATCCAATCAGCAGTTATTGGACATGTTGTTGTGAATCCAATGATTCATGTCTGGGATTTTATGACTCCCTAGACATAAATAAAGATATAAATTCCCCCATCCCATCAGGTGGGGTAGATCTGCAATCACTGTTGAATCCCATAGGACCCTTTTAGGGAATGATGACCCTAGAGATGTTGATTGAGATATAAATTCCGCCATTCTAGAGGGTTGGGGTTGATTTATTCTACTTCCAAGGAGTCCTAAATCCTCTCAAAACTTGATTATCTAAGAGGAAGAGATGGTGTAAGATGTTCTCTTCACCCTGTGGGATGGGAAAACTCTTGGATGGTTGCTATGTCAGCTACTCTCAAGGCATGTTTGATACATTTTAGTTGTTCTCACATTCGATCTAAGTGTAATGGAAGGCCAATGTGAGAACTTTTCTTTATGGGATGTTTTCTATGTGATTGAAACTTTGGTATACATGAAGGAAATGGATTCTCATTACATGAAGGGGCCCAGTTTGAAGTATTTTTGGCCATCCTCTCCCTTAATTTGTGATGATTAGGCATTATTAAAGAAGAGGCATTCTATTTTAGTGACCAACTGGACAATGCATTACTTGGTCCAATGATTTTTCCAATGGCTATAACATTATAGGACACTGCATCTGAGTGATTATGTTATTCCATTGGTGCGTCAAAGTGAAATTCTCCACATGTTCCACATTATCTAAAATGGATCAATGAAATGGAATTAAAGATTAGTTGCTGGATGTTTTTGATACAATAGTGGAAAAATTTATGCGGATTTGTGTTTTTCTTTTCTAGTTTTAGATCATGGGCCATTGAGATAGTGGCTTAGTCTAGCTGAAAAAAGAGTAACTTGATGGTATGATGGTAAAACTCATATAATAGATATGGTAAGTGTATAACATTCAGTTTCTGAATAGTATACAACATATTTTGGCATAGAGAACGTATGCACTTTTTCCTTTCTCATCTGGGATCTCATAGGAAGATATACAGGGTCCAAAACATAATGGAAAGGTTTTTTTCATCAAACTCACTTCATATGACAATTTATGTCTCCTATTCATCATACTTACATTCCTATATCAAGTCAGACCATATAAGATGCTTCTGAGGGTCGTCTACTGACTACAGGAGAGTTCTATAGGAATGTTATGTGTAACTAGATGTGATTGACGTCGATGTTTTGATCACTTTTATGTATGAAGCTGTTGGAGATTTGAGCACCTCTCTACATGAAAATTTATGATCTTTGAAAACCTATATATATATATGAAGGTATTTGGGAAAGGGGTTATTTCTTTATCCATGGAAGATATAACCATGGGGGTTTGACCAAGGTGGATGTTAGGAGTGGAGTCTCATCGAACCTCCTCCACACTACCATGAGGAGAATGCTCATGGTAATGGTCGTATTATTCTTATGTGAATGATTTTATGGTCCCTTTATATGTTGAGAATGTGTGTCAAATGACATAAAAGACAATATAATTGAGAAAATTAGGAATATGGTCCATGATCAACATCATTCTCATAATATACCGGCCTACCTATTGAAATTTGTAACGGATATGATCCTACTTTGTGATGTTTTTTGTAACATACTTATAACTATCTAGTGTTGTGGTAGCATGAGGCCACTCTTGATAAGATTTTGGAATATGCCAATGAGATGTCTCATTATTGATAGGAAGATAAGCCCGTCCCAAGTCATGTTCCATTATCATTTGGGGATCCTCGATCAAGACAAGAGTATGGACTTGATCATGAGCCTTTGGGAAATGTTTCTGATCATTATTGGTAAGAGTATGAGCCTACCCCAAGCCATGTGTCTCTATCACATGGTGGGACCTGGTTTGGGTAGGAGCATGAGTTGATTCTAGATATACATTCCATACTAAAATTTATTTATGGTTATTTGGAATGGTTGAAGGATATGTGCCTCCTTCTATATTGCCTCAAACCGATTTTTGAGTAGTTTTTATTCAATAGAAGTATGAATATGTTCTTGGATTCCATGAACTTCTATAATGTGGAAGTAATATTCATTGACAAGAATATGAGCATGTCCCAAGGTTTGTTCCTTTCTCACCAAGTTATATCCAGTCAGAATAGGTACATATGAATGATCTTAGGCCTTTGGAATATGTCACTGGACTTCTTTGACAAGAATATGAGCATATCCCAAATCACTTTCCCCTCTCAATTAGTAATCCCAGACTAGAATAGAGATATGAGCCTGATCCTAGGCCATTGGAATATGCCTCTAGACATTTTCGATAGGCATGTGCTCCTATCTCGAGGCATGTCCAGCTCTCACCTGGTGACCCCTGGTTGGAATGAGAGTATGAGCCCAGTCTGATTCCTCACCCTTTGTTGGAATATAATGATAATAATCCTAGTTGGGAGCATTGATGTGTTAATTCATTGGTCAAGAAACTTATTGAAAATGGTCAATGTGTGGACTTTTCCTGGATGTATGGATAGGAATATGCGCTCATTCCTTTATCTGCAATTGTGTCGGAATATGCCGGAGGAGTTCTTCAGCTATTTCTAAAATATAATGGAATTTAGGAAAAGTGTGTGATGGGATATAATCCTTCATATTTTCATACTTCACTTTGTATTGGAGAATATATTTTATTGAATTAGTCATATAAACCAACTTCTTACCTCTTTATTACATAGTTATAGGCCTATGGACTTCATGCATGGGGGTAGGGATATATGCCTCCCCCTATGAAAATTTTGGGAATATGCCCATATTCATGTTTGGAGTGAGTAGGGATATTATCATTCCTACTAGTTTTGATCAGAATATGAAGGTACTCATCATCGATAAGAGTGAGGATATATTCCCTCTCTTGGATATCCATCACCTTCCTCACTCTATGAGACTTATTTATTTCCCTTGCATGGGTGTCAGTGGCGGTAGTGTGTAAGATGGTACCCTTACCATAGGACTAGTGGGTACTTTTGGGATTTTTCTTATGATGGAAGTTGGTAGGATCCCTCCTCGACCAAACCCAAACAATAATGGATTTGTCTTGGGCTTCCTAGTCCACCTTCATCAGATACTAAATGTTAATGCTATCACTCTTCTAGGATATACTCCCTAAGTGGTTTTTTGTGGAAACGAGGGTCATTGGCTAAGCTGCAGATTTTCTTGGGCTATGTATACACTCCATTTTTCATTATTAGAGACCCTCATGGGAATATTCTAAGGTAAGGATTATACCAGGTTAGCGGTATCCCCAGACTATCATATTCGTCAAATGGAGTTTGAGTTTTTTAGAAGGTGAGATCATTTTGAAACATGTGGGTCTTGTAACCATATGTGATTTAACAAAGATATTATTTTATAAAGAATACATTTCTTCAAATCAGGTCACTAGGAATGAGAGTAGTATCTACATTAATTAAAACAACATGGACCAAACACAATATTGTAGGCATGATATACTCAGTCAGATATTCATGGTTAACAAAATATTCTTTTTATTCCTGATCCAAGTAGTCTTCTCGTTTGTAGTTGTAAGAATGTGGATATAGTTCATTCATGAGAACACTAGTTACGTAGGGTCCTCTCTATGATCATGTCCTTTTTTTATTTGTATGAATAAAAAACAATGTGTCCTAAAGTATTATTAACTGAACACTCTATCATTTGAGAGTATCACATCGGTATTTCCCATTTTTTGATATAATGTGTAAAATATGGCCAGATGGATTTTAACCAAATAATTTTATTATTAGAGAGATTCATATTGGGTTCACCATTTTTTTTATACTGTGAAAACAAAATTCCCTAACAGGAAATTACCTAATCATTTTTTTATTTTAGAGATTCACATCAGGCACACCATTTTTGATTTCATTGGGATGAGATAATTAGGGAAACCCTTGTTGATGTGGATTTAGTTTGAACCACTGGTTGATTTTGGGTGGTTTAATCTCTTTCAAAATCATTAATCTCATGTCAACATTTTTTTTCTTAATGAAACTCCCAACTATTCCCTCTCCCATAAATGGGTACATACCTACTTTCAAATGGCTGGTGGTTACTTGGAATTTTAGACTCAATGATTCTTAGGTACTCTAATTGGTCGATATGATGGGAGGATGGGCCCATCACACCCATCCAATGGGGGTAAAAATCCATTGGTATCTAATCAATGGATAAGTTCCCTAGAGAAAATATTTCAAGCTTTGGGGAGTAGTGAAAGGGAAAAAGTTGTCATGGAAGTTTATCACCTCACTAGAGATGCTGATCAATAGTGGTCATTGATTCAAAATATAAAGAAATATGAAGAAGTATCTAGCATGGAATGGAGGGAGTTTAAAGATATTTTCTTATAAAAATACTTTCCTCATCACCATCGAGCAGATATGGAAAGGCCAGTTCTCAGTATGAGAAAAAAGGAGGATGAGAATGTTGCAAAGTAGTCGGCTAACTTTACAAGGTTAGCAAGGTATCATGTAGATTATATACGTAACCCAAGAAGTAATGTTGATCATTTCTTTGATGGGTTAAAACCATTTCTCTGTCGATCATTAATCTCGCAATCTTTCTCATTGTATGAAGATATCGTCTCATGCGCTATCAAGACAGAAAAGGAATTCTCTAAGTATTATGACTTTAAAGCAAAGCAAGGGGAGAAGAGACCTTTTGATCACTCTGGGAATGGAAATAAGGGGAAGAAAAGAAAAAGTTGAATATCCATTCTATAGTAAATGTGGGTAGAAACACCCCGGTATTTTCTTGAAGGGAAGGGGAGTTTATTACAAGTGTGGTGAAAAAGGCCACCATGCTTGTGATTGGAAGGGGAAGAAAGAAGATACCGATGTTCAAGGCTACAATTACAAGGATATGGGACATTATGCAAATGAATGTCCTAAGAGTCAGGGGATCTTACCTTAGAAAAGGACAAGGGATCATGTTCAAGCTTATGATATCACTACTGCAGAGGTTGAAGCTCCGAAAGACATGGTGGCAGGTAATTTAATAGTTTCCTCAAGTTTAGCCAATGCATTATTTGATTCTGGACCATCACATTATTTCATATCTTCCCAATTTACTATGAAAATTAGATATTTCCAATTTGATTTAACAAAGGATTTGTCAGTCAAAACTCCTAAGGGAAGTATCATTGCAACAAAGTTTTGTGAATCAGTTCCCATTAGAGCATATAAATGTTCTTTATCTGTTGATCTAATTTTTATACCCATGATTGAATTTGATATAATCCCTGATATGGATTGGCTTTCAGACCATGATGAAAAATTTATTGTAAGAATAAGGAGGTTACTATTTTTTATGATAGTGATAAAGAACACCTTATCGTTAGAGCAAAATCGTCACCAACTAATTCTTATCTAGTTCTACCCCCAGTAGCTCAACTAAATTCAATTATTGGGGAGGAAGAAAATGAATTAATTGTGGGTGAAGAAATGAATCTTAAAATAGAGGATGTATCTATTTTGAAAGAATATGTTGATGTGTTTCCAGAAGATTTACCTCAACATCCTCCAGAATGAGAAATTGAGTTTTCCATTGACTTAATTCCTGGTTCAAGCCCCATATCTAAGACCCCTTATAGAATGGCCACTTTGGAATTAGTGGAACTAAAGAAACAACTAGAGGAATTGAGTAATAAAGGATTTATTTGCCCTAGTTTTTCTCCATTGGGAGCCCCTGTCCTTTTTGTTAAGAAGAAAGATGGATCTATGGGTTGTGCATTGACTACAGGGAGATCAATGCTATAACAATAAAGAAAAAGTATCCCCTACCTCGCATGGATGCTTTATTCGACCAACTTCATGGAGCTCAATACTTTTCAAAGATTGACCTTCGATCTCTATATCATTAGTTGTGTGTGAAGAAGGAAGACATTCCCAAAACAGCATTTCGAACCAGGTATGGGCATTACGAGTTTACAGTAATGCCTTTTGGATTGACTAATTCACCCTCTGTCTTCATGGATCTAATGAATAGATTTTTCAAGGAATATCTTGATGACTTTGTAGTGGCACTTATTGATGACATTATGGTATACTCCAAAAGCTACAAAGATCATGAAAATCACTTGCGCATTATTCTAAAGACTCTTAGAAGACATGAATTATATGGGAAGTTTAGCAAGTGTGAATTATGGCTTCAAGAGATTTCTTTTCCTGGCCATATTGTCTCTAAGGATGGAATCTCGGTTGATCCTTCTAAGACAAGAGAAATCAAAGAATGGATAGAACCAATGAGTATAACTGAGGTACGCAGTTTTATTGGTTTAGTAGGTTATTATAAACGTTTTGTCCAGAATTTTGCCTGATTGGCTAACCCATTAACGAAGCTCACATGTAAAGGGGTTAAATTTGTTTGGAAAAAATAGTATGAATAATGTTTTGAAGAATTGGCGAGAATATTAGGCAATGCTCCGATATTGATTCTACCATCGAAGAATGATGGGTTTCTTATTTATAGTGATGCATCAAAGAAAGGACTTGGTTGGGTCCTTATGTAGAATGATAGGGATATTGCCTATGCGACACGACAGCTAAAAATTCATTATAAAAACAATCCCAATCATGATCTTGAGTTAGCAGCTGTAATCCTTTCTTTAAAGATATGGAGACACCATCTCTATGCTGAAAAATGTGAGATATATACCGATCACAAGAGTTTGAAGTATATTTTCTCACAGAAGGAACTCAGCATGAGGCAAAGATGATGGATCGAGTTACTCAAGGATTATTATTTCACTATACACTACATATCGGGGAAGGCAAATAAAGTGGAAGATGCTTTGAGCAGAAAGGATCATGGATTTTTAAACAATATGAGAGTTTAAAATGATCCTATATACAAGGATCTAGTAAAGATGGATATGGGAATAACCATGGAAGGTGAAACATAAAAGCTTTTTAAAATGGTTTCCAAACCATCTTTACTAGAATGGATAAAGAGTTCTCAGACCGATGATAAAGAGTTTCAAAAGAAGATTAAAGCTGTGAATGATGAGGGATTGAGTGACTTTGTATATGAAGATGGAATTTTGAAATTTGGGAAGAGACTTTGTGTTCCCAATATACCTGATCTAAAAAGGGTATTGTTGGATGATGCTCATAGTTCCAATTTCTCTATACACCCTGGGAGCACCAAGATGTATAGATATTTGAAGGAACATTTTTGGTGGCACAACATGAAGAGGGACATTGCTGATTTTGTGTCAAGATGTATGGTTTTTCAACAAGTGAAAGCTGGAAGGCAACAACCTGGAGGAGTCATGAAACCTCTTCCCATACCTGAGTGGAAATGGGATAATATTACGATGGACTTTGTCATGGGACTACCAAAGACTCTTAGAAAGAACGATGTAATATGAGTTATTGTTGATCACCTTACCAAGTCAGCGCATTTTCTTGCTATAAGAGAAGATCAACCACTTAAATGTCTAGAAAGACTATATATTAATAAAGTTTTGAGACTTAATGGAGTACCCCTATTGATTGTTTCTGATTGTGATCCACATTTTACATCATGATTCTGGAAGAGTCTTCAGAAAACCCTGGATGCTGAACATTGTTTGAGCAGTCTCTACCACACTCAAATAGATGGACGATCAGAATGAACTATTCAAATATTAGAAGACATTTTCAGATCATGCTCACTTGACTTTCATGGTATGTGGGATCAATAATTACCTCTGGTATAATTTTTCTATAACAATAGCTTCCATTAAAGTATTCAGATGGCACCATATGAAGCGTTATATGGAAAGAGATGTCACACACCAACCTGTTGGGATGATGTAGGTGAAATAAAACTCATAGGCCCAGAACATGTGGAGGAAGTGATGGAAAAGGTGAAGGTAATCCAAACCCACATCAAAGTAGCTCAAAGTAGGCAGAAGAGCTATGCTGATAATCGAATGAAGGATTTGGAATTTCATGTCGGTGACCATGTTTTCTTGAAGGTATGTCCATGGAAGGGAGTCATATGTTTTGGTAAGAAAGGTAAATTGTGTCCCATTTACATCAAACCTTTTGAAATTCTAGAACGAATTGGGGATGTAGCTTACCATTTGGCAATGCCTCCAAGTCTCTCTAAAGTTCACGATGTGTTCCACATATCACTGTTGAGAAAATACATGCCTAACCCAACACATGTACTCATCTATAAATAATTAGAACTGGAACCTGATCTATCTTATTGCGAATATCCCTTCAGTATTCTTGATACAAGAGAACAAGTATTGAGAAACCGGATGACTCGTCTAGTAAAAGTTCTATGGAGAAATCATAAGATTGAAGAGGTGACATGAAAACCGGAGGAACTTATGATGAAGAACCACCCAAGTCTTTTTATGCAGTAATACTCTAGAAATTTTGAGGATGAATTTATTTGAAGTAGGGGAGAATGTAACACCCCAATCTACCATGGTACGCTTCTCTTTCAATAATACAATAGCATGTGTTGTATGCAACTTCGAGTTCTAACACACCACAACCAATAAAACAAGCCATTATGAATAGTAATACCCACTTTCTTAAATTTTATAAATTTTATCTTTCAAAATGGACTTCATTTTTGGATTCAGAATATGAAAATTATCCTAGGTTGAATTTTTGGTATTTTTTCGAGAACTTCCAATTTTTTATTAATAGTGAAAAATACTAAACTTTAATTAGACACAACTTTTTTAATCAAAATAATTTATAGTGATAAATTATACTATTGAGTGGTTTTAAAGTATAATTAGAATATATTTTTACCATATAATCCAATGATGGTCATTGAACGTAATTTCACATTTAAACTACACATAAACGAGTGTCAATCTTTTGATAGTTATTATTTCTTAAAAATACGCTTTTTGTTTTAACAATGAGAATTTAATTTTAAATTAATTTCTACCACTGCTATGTTTTGAATTTATAAAAATGGATTCCATATTTATAATTAGGAGTTCCAAATTTTTTAAATAGGTAACTTTTATTTTTAGACATTTTGAATAATTACTTCGGTAAATATTTTATTTACCATGGTTAAAGGGTAAATCCGGTAAATAAGGGTATGAAAATTAAATTATAATAATATTAAATTACATTAACACATGTCCAAACCCTATTGGAAGATATATTTCCAACCATGGGAATCCTTGGGTCGATTTTGGGACCCCATGGAGCCACTTGTAAGTGAAAATTACATTTTATATTAATTAAGTTAAAGTAAATACAAAAATGACATAAGCATATATATTTTAGTAAAAAAATTAGATAGGGTTATATATGTTATATCTTTGACTATAAATATTCATTAGAAATATAAAAGGATTTCCTATATAATGGTATTTTATTTATAATTTGTAGACATTGAATAATTAAATTGATTTATGACACAATGATGATGTAGTATTTTCCTTATTAATGAAAGAATCAAATAAATTGTATTATAAATGTTAAAATAAATATAATTTGATGGTCTTGATTTCTTACACTAATTTTATAGGTTAACATGAAATTTTAGGTTTTATTAAATTAATTGGGTTCTAAGTAATAATTCTATTATGAATTTAGCAAAAACAAAATACCAAATAGTGTCAAAATTGACGTAAAAGTGTTTTTAAAACAAAAATTATATTATTAATTGTTATTCTATTAATAAAAATATATGGTTCTCCCAAAGGACTTATATAATGATACGTGTATCATTAAATAACCACTTGGGGTTATTTTGGGAGTTTATAGTAAGTTTATTAACCATATAATATAAAAATACAAAGAGACGTGGTAAATTTCAAACTAATTAACTAAGAGTTAAAACTAAAAATATAAGGTTAATACAGTGACCCAAACCAGTATAAAACCTATTGGTTGAGTGGATTTCGACCCATACCCACCTTATCCTAGAAATAAATCAATTTGTATACATTAGAAACTGAAAATTATTTTATTATAAAATAATATTTCTAGCTTTTCCTAAGGTTCCCCTCACCCCTCTTATAAATGGGCACTCCCCCTTCTATCAATTTCATACCTTAAAATCCATTTTTATTTTCCAAGCCCTGCCCAAATATCCTCCCAACTTACCTCAATTCAACCTATAGTCCTTAGTTTGATCATAAATCCAACCTAAGGATCTCTTTTGATCAAATCAAAAGGAAGAACCCGAAGAAGAGGTAATGATTTCATCACCCTCTTTCAAGTTCTTTTCTTCTTCCACTTTTTCTTTCTTTGTTATTTCTATTCTAAAATAATAAATCCAGTATCTCCTATATAATTTAATTTTATTATAAATATGGTACAACCATATTCAGTATTCTATCCATCCTTTTAATGACATGACACCATACGTGCGTACGTACGGCTTACCATCTCCACGTCATGGTGTAATTGTTATTCAAAACATTATTATTTGGATGGGTATGATAATGATGTGTAATTGATGTAAATAATAAATATAACATGATTATGATTCTATATATATGATATACCATCCGATTATATATTGTTTTAATATCAAAAGAATGATATTGTCGCTCATGCGTACGTACGGACTACCGTCTCCACGAATGCGATGAGATTCATTACCCATCGTATCCATTCAAGAATAATTTTCATTTGATGATTAAAAATAATGTTTAAGGACTTGATATCATTCTATATATGAATAAGATACAACCTATCCATAACAAACATGGCTTATTTAGCAAAACATATAAAGGAAAACGAACCAGTTAACACTCGAAACGATGATAATACTAAGAAATTATTAACAAAGCAATGTTAAAATATCATATGTGATATCATATTAATGTATATGATTCTTTTATTATTTAATAACAATTATTTCACCATTATACGGGATGTTAACCTACCCCTTACCAAGTAAAACCACAAGGTAAGGGTTAATTCTACAATCTCTTCACTATTTGAGGTTGTTCATATGTAATTATCTATTGGGACCTCTTTATCATCCCCCTCCACGTTTCTTAAAAATGTCTTTCAAAACATTTTAACTATTTAATAGAAAATGGGTTAAACTCATTTATACCCTTTCTTCAATTTTCATAAGATTATTATAAGGGAATCTTTCTATAGTTTTCCAAACAAGGACCTTTTTAACCTTTTTGACAAAATTAAGGTAAGAATGTATTTTTTAACTTATACGGTGGGTGCGGCTATTTTCTACCATTATAAAATCATCGAATCTTCCTTTATAAGATTATAATAATATTTTCAAAATAAAGGTTTTCTTTTATAATTATTTGACTTTTAAATGATTTAAAAAAAAGAGAAATTTCTCTCAAATAGTTTTGATTTCATCTATGTCAACATCCTTTAATGGATTTTAAGCTTATTTGAAGTTGATTTATTATGATACAGAACATTTATATTGTATTGAAGGTTTTGGGGTATTTTTGAATGTTGATATGTTATTTTTATACCAT
Source organism: Viscum album (assembly GCA_963277665.1). NCBI lineage: Eukaryota > Viridiplantae > Streptophyta > Magnoliopsida > Santalales > Viscaceae > Viscum > Viscum album. The sequence continues at coordinate 315,525,974 of OY728140.1, forward strand.
TAATGGTTTATGGATAAATTATTTACATTTCGTATAGTATTTTTAATATGAATGTTTATGTTATGTTTAATCCTTTTCATATTAGAAATGCATTGGACTTAGTAAGTGATGGGTGGAGCCCGCTATAGCTCCTCGATGCATCAGTAGGTCTCATGAGACAAACTAGTGACTTGGCACAAGGCCTTGACAAAATCTTATTTTTAGTCTTGGCATAAGGCCTTGACTATGTGGTTATGATAGTCTAGAATTATGCATTCCATCAATATGAAAGTGGTTATTTATATTTCATGTGATTATTCAACTAGTAGAATATCCATGTGAGTAATTAAATGGCATTATTTGATTTTATATTTTCCATATTATCTTGAAGTTCAAATTTAAAAGTCTTTTGTTTTAGTTATACATTTACTTAAATGTTTATGCTAATTTATGAAGGTTTCTGCTATATTGTTATTCTTACTGAGAATCTGAGCTCACCCCTTTCTATGTTTTATTTTCCCAGGATGTGAAGAAGTATTTTATGACTGACCTGTAGGGATAGTCTGAGGGGATATGAGTGTGTTATATGGAAAATGTTGTTGTAGTTTTCATTTTATATTGTAATGTAAAACTTATGAATGTATCTAGTGTTTCCAAGGCTACTAAACTAATCATTCTTTCGAGACTTGATCTTTTGTGATCATGCCAATATTATGTAATAATACACCGAATCTGGGTAACTGGGGTCGGGGCGTTACAAAAGGAAATACATCTGTTGTGGGAAAAGAAAAATGACCCCATTTTTTAGGTGAGGGTCACATGTATATCAAGTGGAAAAAATATCATCCATGAAGCTGTTTCGACCTTGTTGGATGGATAAGGATGTCTAAAGAGTTTTTTTATGAATGTTTTCTTTTGTTTTCAGAAAAGATATCTCAATTCACTTTATAAAGGCCTTGGAAAACCATATGATGATTTCCTGATTTAAATTTCAAAAAATTCATATGTTTTTTTACAACATGTGATGAATTAATTATGAAGTAAAGGGGGAGTGAATGTTTTTTCAATCATAATCAAGTTTTATTAGAAAGATAAGTTTTGGTAAAATACATGGAAGTTTTTATACGTTCTATTGAAAATATGAAGATGCTAGAAGTGCTCGACCAAAGATTATATATCATGACAGATACATTTCCTAATGAAAGAAGTTGTTTATTTAAAAATCCAGATGACCACAATTCAGTATGTATACCATAATGGATATTTCTTCGAACACATAGGTGGTACACAGAGTCGTGACGGAAATTAGTAAAATGAAGAATAATGTGAAGCGTTGTACAGAGATGATATGAGGAACACATAGAAGAAACGGTCCATGGGTGGATCATAGTTTATGAGAGGCATGTAGTTTATAGGAGGTCAACAGTTCATGGGAAGGGTGTCATTCCGAGAATGGAGATGATGATTTTGGGCACCGCAAAGTGAGAAAGTCCGTACATGAACTATGAAGTAAAAAGAGTTCAAGGGAGGCACACAATACGCAGTGAAGACTATACCAAATTGATAATTTGGGTAAATATTGCATTTGTGGATTTTTCAGATCTTTTTTCCTAAATAATGACCGATACAGAGATGATTAGAGTCTGAGTGATTTTCATAAGATAACATCTTCTCTTATAGGAATATTTTTCCTATGTTCGGAAGAGTTCAGAATGGAGAATTCTGCTAAAGGAATCAGTTAGAGGAGGAAAGAATCTCTAAAGGATGATGTTGTTCATGGAAAAATAAATGGTTCAAAGAATAGGAAGAAGCGGTCTGTGGAAGAATTAATTCCATATAATGGAATTGGTACACGAAAGAAGTATTTGGAAGAATTACATGGATGTAGTATGTGTAGGCTGTATGATGAGGCATTATGCGGAGTATCTGCAGTATGTGGAACATAGATAGTTTGTGGGAGAAGAGTCTATTCGAGAACCACATGTGATACATGGTGGAAATAATTTCTTAGAGGATATAGTAAGTTCATAGAGGATGCATGATAGTTCATATAGGACTCAAGGAAGTTCCTACCAGCATCTATGTAGGAAGGAAAAGATTTGTTTTTGAAAGATAAAATTTTTGAAAACTGATCATGAAGAACCAAAACATTAAATTGCATTATTCTGTTCTAGAATAATTGAAAAAACTATTTGATTATTTCCAAAGTTATACAAAAGTGTAAGTCCATATCCTACTAATTGAATTCCACAAAAATAATTGTTTTCTAGTGGATTTTATGGTATTCGATTGATTCCATACCATAACAAGGATGTAGATACTCTTGTTGAGTAGTGAACCTTGTAAATTCTTATGATCCTATGAATGTGTGTTTAAATTGTGTTCAGTATGGAAATAAATATTTAACAAGAGGTGAAGGTTATTTTAGAAGTAAGGAATCATAAAAGAAAAAGATATCCCTGATTCACCCCTACCCCACTTAGTGATACTTCAATCATGACTGGGAAAATCATATGTAACTACTCTAATACTCCTGAAACTATTAATTTGGTATCCACTTGTAACTCTCAAGAATTATTGATTTATACCATTGATATCAATGAAAATGAGGTCATTTTAGGCAGATTCACTAGTAATTATGTTACTTGTAATGTATGAAAATATTCTCCAATAGTTTTGAATGAAATTTCGAAGACAATTATTTATTCAAGAAGAATAATTAAATGTGATTTTCCTATTTCAGATGAAGAATTTTATTCTAGTTCCCCTTTAGATAAACATATTTTTATTGATGGAAACCTTTAAAGAGAAGAATTTGTTTTAATTTTCTTATTTTTCTCAATATTCATATATTACAATATGGTTTTCATCCACCACATGTGAGGCATTATATTGGATTAATTGCAGTATCACTCTAGCGGGCACTGTAATACTTACAGTAGAAAACATAGATAGTATAGTAAGGAACCCAAAAAATAAAGGAAATAAACAATTTCTAGGGGAACTAGTTCTAAGGCCTCCAAACCAAGTATGAAACAGAATTTTTTAACACACCAAAATTTAGTATAATACAATAATAGGATTGATAACTTTCATAACATAGAACACCAAGCTTTAAGTGAACAAAGATGTATTAAAAATTATTATTTTTTAAATTTGGCCTATTTATTTAATTAGTGGTACATATATGAAAAAATAAGTATTAAAATAGATTTATAGTAGTACTAATCAATAAAAATTTAGTTATTGATGCATAAGAATATAACCACTAAATTTTTATTAAATTCATTTTATGCTTCAAAAATCCATTTTCTTCAAAAATTATTTTTATTGCATTATTTGTGTGGACATTAATATTAGTTTCTATAACATTTAGAAATTTTATTTTAAAAAATAAATTAAATTACTTGAAATTTTCATGTCAAAATTATATTACAGTGAATTGTTCTTAATTTTCTAAAAGCATTTATTATTCAATGAATTGTGAAAAATATTGGACTTTTATTGAAAACTATCTTTTCATTTAAACAATTCACAAAGTTACATCTTGTTTCAAACGGGTTTTAAAATAAATAATAGTTCATTTATATTATTAGTTATTAAATTACTATCACTATATTTAATTTTAGGTCTGATTTTGATTTAAAAAATATTTACAAATCAAAAAAATTTGGAAATATTATTTTCATCATGTTTTTAAAGTTCAATTTTATATTAAATTCTACCACTTTAGTAAATTGAATCAAGAAAAATAGATTCCATATTTGGAATTAGGAGGATCATATTTGGTAAATAGTTGACTTTTATTTTTGTTCATTATGAATAGTTACCTCAGTAAATATTTTTAACTATTGTAAGGGTGAAATGTGTAAAACATGATTAAAACTTCAGGATAGGGATTTAAAATTTTTATAACACCTACTTTTATCCTTTCAGATAAGTATAATTTAGCCATACAAATCAATCATTCCAAAATATGTCAATAAGGTGTAATTTTTCTTTGATTATGACCCTTATATTATTTTATGTAAAGAATAAATAAAAAATGTCACTCTCCCAACTTCAATATATGTAATTTTTTTTCATAAGGATAAAATTGGATAATATTTGTTATAAATATATATTTGAATGATAATTTATTTTTTTATCTTATTAATTTATTTTTAATTTCTTGTGATTGAATAATTACCTTATGTCACTCTTATACAAATATTTATTCTATTAATGAAAAAATATAATAAATGAATATAACAATAATAAAAGCAATAATTTTTTTTGATAATTATTGTGTTCTATGAATTATATTCATAAATATAACAAATTTTATATTTTTGAATGGTTTATATTTTAATTCTGTTATTGTCATGTAGTTTTCAATGTAATATTATCAGAAAAATTATTAAAATGTCATTTATCATATATTATGTTGAATATGTATTGTTAAAATAATTTAATATCATAAATATAATGAAAAATTATAAGTTTGATCATAAATGATCGATAATTTTTTCCATTACATATTTATGATCCAATTTTTACCTTTTATATAAAATTGTGACCCAATAAAATATTTAAACCCATTAACATTGTTATGATTAAAATTGGTTAACCTAGAGGATAAATAAAAAAGATGACGTTTAAAATGATATTATAACCTATAAAAATTTCATTGTCTGATTATATCCTCCTTATCATTAAATCCATTTCATTTTGGATCCATTTTACATCAGATAGAAACATATTTTATTAAAATATTTCATGTATTTCAAAAAATGAAATTCATGAGATTTTATAATACGCGAATGAAATTTGGTTGAAAATATCATCCATGGACCATTAATAGTTCACTTGAAATTTTTTTGGTAATATTCTGGACCCATAAAGTGTAAAAAACATAGATATTTTGGTAATAATCAATTGGGGGAACTGGGGGTTAAAACAAATTGATAAAGGGGAAAACATCATATAGACATGACAAAAAAATTTGGGATGATGGCTTTAGTCTTATACTCATTATATATTTTAAATATATCGATTTGGTTCCACTTTCACCTGAAAAATAATTTATATTAATATAATAATTTATGTAATCCCATGTGTTCCCCTCTCCTCGATTATGAAATAGAACCTCTTATCCTCTATTGATCACACCATTTGAGCCATTTACGTTGACCAAAACCTACTAAATTAACATATCAACATACATATACATGAATTAGATATTTATTTGCCCTTAAAATACAATTCCTAGGGTCCTTAATAAGGGATCTAAATGAGGCCTACTAAAGAATATGTAACTGTCATACTCAACCCCTTTCAATTTATTTACTCTTCTACCTCCTCTAAATTTCTTGATATTCATCATAAAATAATAAATTCAATATCCTCAACATATAAAAATTTTATTATGATTATGTAAGAAACAATATACACCCTCTATTTAATCAAATGGAAAGTGAAAGTATCATTCATTTGTGTGTGGTCTACCGTCCCCACATAACGGTACAATTAATTTTTCATTACCATCTTTTAATGATGGTTAATATGGTTGGTTTATTATTTATTTATGACATATATAAAATAATTATTCTTCTATAATTGTAATATCATATCTACATTATTATCTTCCAATCTATTTGAAAAATATAACCACTACTAGAAATTCAGGCTATTGTCATAGTTTTTAACTGTTGCTATAAGTCATGAAAACATGGATATAGGTTATAGAAATGGTTTGGTGGAATGTGGATTGTATTGGGGTGGAAATTGGTCTATAGTTATATCCATGGTTTTGAAACATGGAATATCCACTTCATTGTAGATTTATTTACACATATTGTAACCATGGAAATAGTTTAACAATCGTGGTTCAAACCAATAGAAAAAATTCTAATGTCACGGTTTGAAACTATTGTTACAGTTACTAGTTTCTATAAAAAATACCAACTCTAATGCCATGGTTTAAAACCATGGAATAATATTCTAATTTCTTGAAAAAAATTCTTACTACACTTCTCACACCCTACAGTACACCAGGAACCCTACAGTGCAACCTACACCCTACACCTGAGTCTATTTGGTACAAAAATATTGTAATTTTTATCAGATATTAAGAGAAGTTGATCCCATAACCTCATGATACCATATGAACACATGATCAATTTCAATTACATATAATTATACCCTAATTTCTTATAGAAATGGAATTTTTTCAGCTTATAGATGAGATTTTTGAGATAAATTGCATATATAATTAAAAAAATAAAAAACATTATCATAAAGGATTACTATTATCACGTTTTTATATATGTTTGGGGAAACAGAAACATAGACAAATGGTATAACAAAAAACTCAATAAACATCCTTCCTGTAAAGGAAAACAACGATTAATTTTCCATAAACATGAAAAAAATAGTCAATAAATAATATGAGTATGAATTAGTTACGCAAGTGAATCAATACTTGATATACCCTAGAGTAAATTCAATGTTAAAAACATCCAATAAATAGACAAAAAGTACAATATCTAGGGTTTTCATGAGATTTAAAATATTTATTGTGATGTTTTCAAGAGAATTTACATAATCAATAAAAATAAATCAACTAAAAATTATAAGTTTATGTAAAATTAGAAAGCATTCTCTCAAGAACTTCTCAAGGAAAGCATTATGATTTTTTAAAGCCTGATTGGAAAAAATCATGTACAAGGGAAAACTAACAATTTTTATTAGAAACAAAACTCAAAAACAAGTTCCACTAATAATGTTTAGAGGGACTCAGAATGTTTTATTTCGTACTATCTAAAATTGAAATAAATAGAGTATAAAATTTAGAGGCCAAAAAACATTCAAAATTAATAAAATAACGACATTTTATTGAATAAAATATTAAATGAATAATTTAGAAGGTATAAGCACATTATGAATAAAAATAATTAATATATTTATATAATACTATAATGTAAAAAGGTCAAAATTAAACTATATAATAAAATTTTATAAAACAATATGTAAACTCTTAAAAAATTATATTAAGAATGAAATAATCATGGATTTGGGTTTTTCATTTGAGAAAAATTTGAGATTATTATCTGAGACATCTAGATATTTTTTGAACAATATGACCATCATTGTATGAGATGTTTAACAAAGAATATTATATAAATGAAGGATACTAGATATAATTTTACTATTTGATCAATAGACACAGTTTCCAAAAGTTTTAGATAGGGGAGATAGATTTTAAGAAGATAGAATACCAAATGAGATCATGTGGGGTTTATGATATATGAAAATGTAATGTGATCAATTCTATTTTCTTATCAATTAACCTTGAATTTGGGTTATTTTTATATTAAATTAAAAATACTTATATTTTATACCAAGGTAGTGTTGAATAAGTAGGATATAAAAAAATGAAATTTATTCCAAGTATTATGGGATTATAAGATATTTATAAAACAAAATTATCATGTGCATGAATAGAATAAATGGTCTTTAACAAATCATCAGGATTAGATGTAGTAGACCAGATATCAAATCCTTTAATAGTACCATTTTCATGAATCACCTGAAAATACGTGAATATTGTAACTTATTTTTTAAATTATATAATAACAACATAATTCATTAAAAAAAATTGTAGAAACCAAAAAATAATGTTTATCAAGAGGATACCACACCATGATTTCAATTATTGTAGTGATTGACCACCTAAAACCACTATGAAAAGGTTTTCTATTGCCAAAACACTTTTATTTTGACATGAAATAGTTAAAGGATCAATCATTGGCATGGGAGTATCTTTTTTTTAAGTGAAACAATATCTATCTTAATGATCAGAACTTGCTAGTCCATACACAACGTCATATTTGATCAAAATATCAGTAACACAAGTTTCTATTAGTAGAACATCTTTGATCATAGGAAATCATAAGGAAATGGATTATAAAGGAAAATACATAAGGATTTTATAATGAAACCTCTCAAGAATGGAAACACTAAATGTACACTGACAAAATTAAAAAACAATAGAAAAATATCTCTTAATTATAGATGTTAAAATCTATTATTAAACCAACAATACATTTTTCTTGAGTCCCAATAATCTATTTATAATAAACATTTGTAACAAATTCTGTGTGATCATTGAGATTCTACCTTTTCCACTCAGCACCCTACACTACACCCAACTAAAACTCAAAGATGACTAAAAAAGTGTTTGTTTTCCTAAAATTAGTCACTACACCTAATACTCAAAAACTAGAGAAAACTAGTCACAATAAGTAGAACTCGAAGGGGAAACATAGACTCAATACTATATGACACTAAACATGAAGGTTGTCTTGCTTGAAAATCCTTATGTTTTTTCACCATAATTGATAAATGTTGTTTATCCTCCTTAATACCTATAAAAAGTTAAAAAACTTGTACTTAAAAACCTTACACTTATGGGACCACACACCATCTTATGTCTAATATTTTATATTTATTTTACAAATTTTCCTCTAACAAGAGTTTGTTCAAAATCCCATGTGATTATACCTAATTATAAGTAATTTTAATGATTAAAAATCTATATTTTGGGAATTATTATTACCCAATACTATATATATACACAAAATAATTCAAAAAAATAAAAATTTTAAAATTTCACCACTATAGTACCTTCCCAAATGATTAGATACTTTAGAAATAATTATAAAGTAAAAAATGGGTCAAAATTGTCAGAAAACCATTTAAAGCATACTGATATAACAATTTGTAAAAACAAGGTCTCAATATCCCATATTTCATATCAATATTAATTACCCAACCATTACCAAATTATTCGTCCAATATTATCATTTATGTATTAATTTCTAGCTTCATTACATAAAAATAAAGTATGTAACTCACACCTTAACAAACTCAGTTAAGGAACATCATACATTCTATTTCAACAGACATCACAGATGCTTTCCCCCAAATAATTTGTTGACTAGGAGATAAAAAATATAATGAAAGAATAATATAACTACAATGAAACCATTAGATATTTTTTAACCACTAATAAAACACTTGAAAAATGATTTATAAAACAATTATATAAACCAAGTGGATCTAAATTAAACAGAAAATAATTTAAAATTTTATTTTAACTGTGGTAAAAAAATTGTGTTTGATGGAAACAAGAGAATAAAAGTCATTCAATGTCAAATTTTTGAATGAAGGGTGAAGAGACCCATAGTAAATTCATAAATGGGTCTTATCATAAATCCTTATATGATAAGCACTGTAATTTCAATATTTCAGGATAACATGTCACTAAACATATATTTCAAGTAATTATGTATTTGAAAAATCCATACATTTATATTAATCAACATAATTGATATCTCTAAGGAATATCAACCATCCTAGCATCCTATTCCACTAGAGGATAATAGGACCATACTCAGACACAGGGTGCACCCATTAGCGGTGAATTTAAGGGATTCGTTATATAGGAATTTAATTGTGTGGGTCAATGCATATATGTAAGTGAATAGATTTTATAGTCCACATGTGTTGGTAGACATAGTGGGTCTTGGGAGAGAGAATAATCTGATTAGACAGAAAAAAATTATAATGTATTAGGATTGTTTATTAAGAAAATAAATCCCAATGTATTCTAAAATGTTTTATAGAATTATGTGAAAACTAGTCATAATTTTAAAATATAAATGTATTTGAGTCTCTCAATAATAAAATAAAATATTTATTTTTCCTCAACCTCAGTCTCACATATGACAGATTCTCATGTTTTGTCTATTTCTATCACACGTTGTGCACTAATTTTGATTGGTGATTAAAAAATGAGCACAAATAAACATGTATAGATAACACTAACTTAAATAAAACATTAATCATTGTAAGGAATATCATTTTATAAAGTCGATGATTCAAGTGGAAAACTCATAATATTAAAAAAAATACATGTATTGATCAAATTCTGCACAATCTAAATTTTTAGGGTAATGAAGGACTTTGAAAAACATGAATCCCAGACTTTTGGTTCTGGAATTAGTCATGGATGTAAATTAAAAATTATGGGGACCAACCATGGGAAAATAGTGGACAATAATCTATAGTGAATATCATGTTGAATTTTAAGAGAACATTTGAGAAATTGGAAGACCTCTACATGAGTTTGGGTGGACATATTAGATTTGGGAAAGATGTGGATATCATTTTAGGTGGTGGACGACTAAATACTGATGTAGACATAGAAATGGTTTTTTTATTGATTAACTATACAAGGATATGGGGTCATGAAGAAGGTTATTTAATTTAGTGTTAGGACATGATAAGATCTAGAAATGATATGGAAATTTTTTAATGTTTCACAACATTGATGAACATATAACTTATAATGTCATATGAAAATGTTGTGCGTAATCCTTTACAAAAAGTATTCAAATACCTTAAATATGATTATATTTGACTTTGTGATCCATGAAGATATAAAAAATGTAAGATCCCAGATCTATTAAGGTATTTTTTTGTTTAATTTTTGGTTTGGCCTCTTCTTATTGGCAAGATAAGTGTTTTCCACATTCATGTGAAGGATCAGGGGTACCCCGGGGGCTTGGGGTACGAAGAGAAGGGTAATCATGCCAAGCAGTTCAAGGCACATGGTTAGGGGGAATCGTGTGGGTAAACTGTGCAGACTAGACATCCTCGGGTAGTAGCATGAGAACAGTCTGTGCATGGTTATGGAAAACCATGTGGGATTCCCAAGAATCCTTGCGGGATGTCCTCTCGCAGATTATAGCACCTGCATGGTTTTTACACGGTTTGGAAAACCAGGCAGGTAAAATGTGTGACCTAGAAAAACTGGAAAAATTTAAAAAATTCCCACCCTGGGATTTAAATCCCCAACTCGGTATTTTCCTCCATTCCTCCCCTCTCAACCATAAGACAAACCATTCGAACCCAAGCTTCCAAGAGGTGTTTCTCTTATGATTCTTTCTCATTTTGAACGTCGTTGGTTTTGGATCAAAGCTCTGAGTAAGTTTCATTCTCTCCACCCCTCTACTCTTCATATTAGGGCTTGTGTTTTCTCTCATCTTTTTCTGATGCTCTAAACCCTAATTTTTTCTGGTGGAACCTAGTTTAGGGATTTAAGGTATGTTGGAATCCTATCCTAAGGTTGTGATTAAGAGTACGTTCATCGTCAGATTACAGGTGGGTGGTCTAAAATTTATATCCCTTGAGTTTTTGGAGAGTTGTGCATGAAGTGCTTGATTCTTACCTGCTTATGAGGAGTTCGTCATTCTATTATTGTGATGTGATTTTAATGAAGTCTAAAAAACCTAATGAAACCGTCATGATCCCCACGGGATGCATGTAGGGTGAGGGACCTATGTTAGGGCCACCCATGGGGTGTGCCCACATTTCCAGGCTTAGAGTTTTGCTAAGTAAATGTAGGGCCATTGTGTGATAACATAGATCCTAGGGTGAATATGATCTTAAGATTAATGGGTGTGAATGGGAGGCCTAGAAACATGCATGGGTTAGGCGGTGACCTATGTGGCTGTTGGTGGGCTTAAAAGGGGTTAAGTGAGATAAGGGGAAAAGCTAAGGGGTTATCTTTATACATGATTATGTCTAGTGATATAAGAATGGGAAATGGTAATTGGTGATGAATTGTGGAATGGGTTAATGCATGAAAATTAGGTAGTGCACCTAAATTATTGAATGTAATGAAGGGATTGTGTTATGTGATATGAGAATTGTGTTTGAAATTAATAAGTGGGTAAATACTTGTGAAATGATAAATGGGTTAATGAATGGACAATGATGAATTTGGCTAAGGTAAAGTGGTTGTGTATACACCTAATGGGTTAATGTATGGAAATAGGAATTTGGATAATGGATTTGAATTGTATTTATAAACTGTGTGAATGTGTTATTAAGTGGAAATAACTAGAGACCATAACAGAATAGGTTATGATCTTAGAGAGTTAGGCCTAATGAACAATGCCTGGTGAGATAGGCATAATGAATGAATTATTAGTGATATAAGCTTGATAAAAAGGGAATTGGGATAAATGGATAAAATATGTGATATGTGAAAATGTGTCAATGGGTTGTGACATAGTATTAATTCCCATGTTATTTGTTTTTCATTGTGAATTTTGATTCCCAATGGAATTGGTTATGTTATGTTATGTTCGGTAACATGATATCCATTGGCATTGAATATAAATGATTGTGTTATGGTATGGTTGTGGTGATTTGATAAATAAGAATGTGCACATGGCTTGGTTGTGTGGGGTATTGATAGAGGTTCTACACCCATGGGCCGAGTTGGACTGAGGCACTAAACTCCACCCCTAATGCACAGGGTAGGGATATAACGGATGCTCTATTTCCCAATCGATTGAATCCACCTGAACTAAGGCTCCAATGTGAGGTTATTGTATTGATGCCATTCCACATTAACTGAGGCTCCAAGGTGAGGTTATTTTATTGATGTCATTCCACCCAGACTCAGGATTCGAGGTGAGGAAAATGTGTTGGTGTGATATGTGGATCCCTAGTGAGATAGAGACTTTTTTTGTTTTATCTATACATTGTGAATGATTTCATTAGACCTTGTGGAGATGGTACTTATGCCTACCCCATGGAACATGTGATCAATATGGCTTATGTAATGAAGATGGTATAATAAATAGAATTGGGATGAATGTTAGTCATGAATTAAATGAACATTGTTAACTAATGTCACCAGAACTTTCCCTTGTTTACATACCATTTACTTTGTACATGCATGAATTATCTCTTAGATTGGATATCTTGTAGACACTTTTGGTGGTGGCCTACTGACTTTTGTACTCACACCGTGCTCGGGCCATCGTTGAGTACTCAAGAAGATCTCTTGGTTGCAGGTCAGGACAGGGGAAAAGGCCCTACTTTGAGATATTGAGTTGGTCTTGGGATGTATGTGGGGAAGCACACAGAATTGGAGTCAGGACCCATGTGGATTTTTGGACTTTTTGTTTTATTTTTGGATTCTTCTACATTGCACTACTAGTATATAATGGCATAGTTGTATTTTATTTTTGGTATGTGCCCTGTTTGGGAAATGCTTGGTTATGCTTTTTTAATTCGTAGTTCATATTGTTTTGGTTATTTATATTGTGTTCTTCTATGGCTTACTCTGGTAAAGATGGTATAGTCTCCCCACATGAGTTATTAGACACTCACTGCTAGTCAGAAACCTCTAGTGTACGGGGAGGAGCGCTTTAGGTCATGTGACGACCCGTCTTGGAGCACCGGTTTAGTGGATTCTGGGTTGGGGGTGCTACAATATGGTATCAAAAGAGTTCTTTTCTATTCCTTACTCTTTGGGGATGGTATATAGGATATTAGGATGGTGTATGGCCTTGGTAATGAGCTCGTTCTTGGGAGTATCTGACCCATGTACGTGGGAAAACCCAATTCACCCTAGGTCGGAATTATTATTCTTGGTGTGTGTTGTTACAGTTGAATGATATTTCACCGTTGGGTTATATACATGTTGTGTGATTTGATTAATTTATGATATTTCCCTCATTGTCGGAATGGCATGGGGATGTGCATTCATGCATTATTTTAGGCACCTAAGGATATATGTGGCATGCATCCACATAGGCACACACATGGGATGGGTGTGTGGGGCATGGAGAGTGGAATTCATTTTTCACTTCCTTGATAAATATGAAGAAATTGATGCTTAATAATTTTAATGCAAGTGGGTGAATGAAAATAATGAAAATGATAAATGTTGTGACCGGGTTAATGTTTTGGGATGTGATAAATTGTAAGGATTGATTCGATGTCCAAAAGAAAAAGGGTTGCATAATGATGGTAAAATTGTCACAGAATCTTTCCTAATGAAAGGTATAAATGTTTTAAAATGATTATTTTAACATGTTTTGAAATAGGAAATGTGTCTAATAGGAGAGGATCATGTTGTGATAGAAGTGTTTGTTGGATATGTGTTGATGAATGATGTGTGATTGAGTAATTTTGTTACCCTATATTGACCATGACCATGGTAGGTATTGTAGGGGTGGTTATCTAATTGTGATGATGATTATTGGGGTAGAGTATAAAGAATGGTTTGTTTAAGGATTGATCGTGTGGCATCTTTCCATCAGTGGTTAAATTCTTCCGGTCATTCTTCGAAGTTCTGAGTGAATGACAAATTTAAAATTATAATGTTTGAGTGAAAATGTGGGTGTCCTTGGTGTTGTCTATAATACCCGTGTATCTATGGGTTAGGGTGGTGAGAGTGCCCTAGTGGTGATTTTGGGTTTGGATTCTGAGGCCTTGTCGGTCATGCTATGGCCTAGGTGGTGTGCTTAGGGATTTGGTATTGTTCAACCTTCAAGGTTACCTATGAGAGAGTTCGGACAAGGCTTCTAGTGCTTGTGGGTGTGTGTCACACTTGTGGATGTTTTGGACCTTGAAAGTGGGACATAGAGTCCTGCTTGGTGCAGTTTAGTGATGTAATGATAAGTGGGAAGGTTGATGGTCTAGTTGTTCCTAGTTCTTTCATAAGCTCACCCTATTGTTTTTTATAATAGATAAGGTTTGTTTCTAATGGTTGTATCTCTTGAATTCTTGAATCACCTATTTGAGTGAGGATTAATGCATGTCTATGAGTTGTTTTGAACAGAAAAAGACAAGTTTGGATAAGGTATGGTTATATACTTTCGCATGATAGTGACACCCATGGTATGGGTAGGTCATGTGGATAAACTTGTGTGTATGAATGGTTTGGTTATGGAGAAATGGTTGAACATGGTTGGAAATTTCACTTGAGAGGTCATGGTTAAGTGTTGATGTGGCTCGTTCGGCAGGGAAGCCCAAGATTCCTAGTAGGTCATGGTGTCCCATATCTTGACATTAGAAATGGATAAGTTAGTGGTGGTGTTACTTGATGACTTCTTAGCATACCTCATCTAGTGATGAGCATTCCCAACATCTTGACATCATTCTAATTATGTTGAGAAGCTCTGGGACTCGCCAACACACATTGAGGTGTTTGGTTGGATGAGGGACATCATGGAGTTTACGCGCATGGAAGTGGTATGTGTGAAGATTTATGACGAGATTTACACCCTCGATGGCATAGGGTGAGGACTTGAGATGAGCCTAATGTCGAAAAATGCCTTGGGTTTTGTTCATGGAAGCTGAGTATGGGCACTGGGTGATGTTCATTTTCTTGTTTTGGGGATAAGGCTGGATGGCCATATCTAAGTTTGGGTTCCAGATTGTGATTGTTTTTTAGATGAGGTTGTTGGAATCCCTCATGGTGAGAAAAGGTAATGACACTCCTAAGGTGGGTAGTGATAAATAATCCATGGATATGGGAAAGAGAACATCGAGATGACATCGTGATACTAGGGTAGTAATGAGAACTGGTTAGGTGCATGTCACATTCCTCGGAGAGGCATGTGGGACTTGGATGTGGTGACAAATGATCCATGTGTTGGCTTCAGCTCAGGGTGGTTCCATGTGACGCTTGTGAGATCTGTGCCAAGTCGTGGGAGGGTGTGGTTGGATATGAAAATAGTTTCTGGTAAGAGAAGTTGGGGTCTTATATCTCCAATGGAGATTGGGGTTAGACCCGAGTCAATCGTCCTTGTGTGGTTTTAGGATTCCATGGAGTTGGGTGAATCTTGGCCATGTGATGTGGTGTCATTCCAATAGTGAATCCAATAACGGTATGGAGGGCGGTTATGCTGTGATGGTGGAATTCTACTGGAATTCAAAGAGTGACCTCAGTGGGTGTGTTGGATGTTAATGATAGCCTTCAGGTCAATGAGAACCTTGGGAAGCTAAGAAAAAGGGGTAGGGTAACATCTGTGGAAGGTGGGTGTTCTGGGGAAAGCCAGTCGAAGGTGGTCTGACCTAAGATGGTAAACATGAATGGGTGAGGAGAGAGTGACCACATCCTAGTTCATGTTGTAGCGAAAATAGTATTTTAAATCTAAATTGAACCTGAGTGAGTTCAGGAAGATCTTAGTCCTTGAATGGATGGTGTAGGGATGTCTTCCCAATGGTTGTGACAGTGTTTCTAGATTCCAAGGTAGGTTAGTGCTTCTATTGATTTTTGGGGCCGGTAAGTTGGAACGTGTTAGGCAATGGTATGGTTATGTTGAGTTCTGATGGTCCTTCGTTGATGAAGGAGGTTCTAAGTAATCGAAAATTGTGTAGATTACCATACTGGATAAGTGGTTGGTTGATTATGTGATCATAGTTTCAGGTTGGAAAGACATGAGTGGTCACCATTCGAGTGAGTTGGCCCCAGTAGAGAGCTATGGTACGGTTAAACTGGTTGATTAACTGAGATTTTTGAGTTCTATTTGTATTTATAGTTGTGGAGTGAGATCTTCATGAAATGTGGTTAGAAGGGTCGTGTGTTTTCCTCTGGGTGATACTGAGTTGGGTCAACATTAGAGTTGGGTGAACAGAAAATGACGCCATGTTACTTGGGTCATGAGTTGTGCAGAGGATCAGGCCGATGAGATGATGATTGGTTTCCCCATGATGATGGGATGTTGTGTGTTATGTTTCCATGTGTTATGAGTTGGATGTTGTCACCTAAGTTTCTACATGAAGTTCCCATGGTGATAACGGTTGAAGATGATGAATCCTTGAGGGGTTTTTAGCTTGTGTTGTGTTTATGGTGAGAAAGGCTTGTAGGGAAAGTTTGTTCCCTTGATTCATATTCTGTAGGAATTGTGATGTAAATCATGAAACATGGAAAGTGGGAGTGGATAGGTAGACCTTGTGGTGTGATCCCTTGTTGTGGATGTTAGTGATGCTCAGATGAGCGGCATGAGGACTAGCCATTACAAGGTGAGGAGGTTCTAAGATCCTAGATCTCTTAAGGTATGTTTTTGTTTAAGTTTTGGTTTGGCATCCTCCTCTTGGATAGATATGTTTTTTCCATGTTCATTTGAAGGCTAGGGGGTGCCCTGGGGGCTCCGGGTGCGAAGAGAAGGGTAATCAGGCCAACCAGTGCAAGGCGCTTGGTCTACGCATGGTTAGGGGGAACCATGCGTGTAAACTGTGTGGACCATCCATCCTCACACAGTATCCTGAGCACGGTCTCCTCACTATTAGGAAAAACCATTCGGGATTCCCAGGAAGCCATGTGAGTTGGCCTCTCACGGACATTAGCTCTCGCACGATTTTCACATGGTTTAGAAAACCTTACGTCCCAGAAAAGTTGGAAAAAATAACAAAATTTCCACCCTGAGATTTAAAACCCCAACTCGGGATATTCCTCCATTCCTCCCCTCTTAACCCTAAGGATTAACCATTCCAACCCAAGCTTACAAGAGGTCTTTCTCCTATGATTCTTGGTCGTTTTGGATGTCTTTGGTTGTGGATCGAAGCTCCGGGTAAGTCTAATCCTCTCCACCCCTCTCTTCTTTGGATTAGGGCTTGTGGTTTCTCCCATCTTCTTCTGAAGATCTAAACCCCCTTATTTTCTAGTGGAAACTATTTTGGGGATTAAAGGGGTGTTTGAATCCAGATCCATGGCTACAATTAATAGTGCATTCATTGTAGGATTCTAGGCAGGTGGTCTACAAGTTATATCCTTTGAGTTATATAGAGATTTGTGCATGAAGTGTTTGATTCTTACCCCATTATGAAGAGTTCTTCATTCCACTATTGTGATGTTATGTTTAGGGAGTCTAAACAACATAATGAAGCCCTCATAATCCCCACGGGATGCATGCAGAGTAATGTGACCTATGTGGGTGTTGGTGACCTATGTGGGTGATGGTGGGCTTAAAAGGGGTTAAGTGGGATAAAGGGAAAAGCTAAGGGGTTAGCTTTATACATGATTCTGCCTAGTGAGATAAACATGGGAAATGGTAATTGTGGATGAATTGTGGAATGGTTTAATACATGACATTTAGGTGGTTCACCTAAATGGTTGAATGTAATTAAGGGATTGTGTTATGTGATTTGAGAATTGTGGTTGAAATGCATAAGTTGGTAAATGCTTTTGAAATAACAAATGGGTTAAATGGGTTAATGAATGGCCATGATGAATTTGGATAAGGTAAAGGGGTTGTTGGATACACCTAATGGGTTAAGTCATGGAAATGGGAATTTGGATAATGGATATGAATTGTATTTGTAATGTGTGTGAATGTGTTATTAAGTGGAAATGACTAGATACCATAATAGAATGGATTATGAGCCTAGTGAGTTAGGCCTAATGAACAATGCATAGTAAGATAGGCACAATGAATGAATGCTTAGTGAGATAAGAATGATTAATATGGAATTGGGATAAATGGAAAAAAGATGTGAAATGTTGAAATGTGTCAATTGGTTGTGGCATAGTATTAATTCCCATGTTGTTTTTTATGAATTGTGAATGTTTATTCCCAATTGAATTGGTTAAGTTATATTGTGTTATGTATTGTGATATCCATTGGCATTGAATATACTTGGTTGTGTAATGGTATGTTTGTGGTTATTTGATAAATAATCATATGCACATGGCTTGTTAGTGTGGGGTATTGACTGAGGTTCTACACCTACGGGTCGAGTTGGACTGAGGCTCTAAACTCCACCCCTAATGCATGAGGTAGGGATAGAAATGATGCTCTATTTCCCTATCGGTTGCATCGACCAAGACGGAGGCTCCAAGGTGTGGTTATTTTATTGATGTCATTCCACCTAGACTGAGGCTCCAAGGTGAGGTTATTTTATTTATGTCATTCCACCCAGACTGAGGCTTCAGGGTGATGAAAATGTGTTGGTGTGATATGTGGATCCCTAGTGAGATCGGGACTTGCTTTGTTTTCTCTATACATTGTGAATGATTTCCTTAGACCTTGAATAGATGATATTTATGCCTAACCCCTATAACATTTGATCAATATGTCTTATATAAAGAATATGATATAATAAATGGAGTTTGGATGAATACAAGTCATGAATTAAACGAACCTTGTAAACTAACAGTACCTAAATTATCCCTTGTTTACATACCATTCCCTTTGTACTTGTATGCATTATCTCTTAGATTAGATATTTTGTAGACACCGTTGGTGGTGGGGAAGGACCTGGACATGGAGTTGGGACCTGTTCAGAGTTTTGGCCTTTTGTTTTATATTGGGATTCTCCCACTTTTCACTACTAGTACAGCATGGAATAGATGTATTTGATTTTTGGTTTGTACCCTATTTGGGAAACACTTGGTTATGATCGTTTAACTGGTAGTTCATATTGTTTCTATTATTTATATTGTGTTCTATTATGGCTTACTCTGGTAAAGATGGTATAGTCTCCCAATGTGACTCATTAGACCGTTTCTGCAAGTCAGCAACCTCTAGAGTGCGGGGAGGTGTGCTTGAAGTCATGTGATGACCTGGCTCATAGCACCAGTTTAGTGGCATCCGGGTCGAGGACATTACAAAAAAATAATATAAAATAGCTACAATTCAAGTCGTGTTTTATAAAAAAAATTATAAATGACACTAGTATTAGTACTAATAATTCCATGTGTGTTAATATATAGATTAATTATACGTTGATCAGTATGATGAAGAAGGGGAAACTTACCCCAAAATGATGGAGCTAGAATAATAAATAAAAGTATGTGCAACCACATGCTACTAAATATTCCAGATTTAGAGAAGAGGGTTTAATAGAACCACAAAATAATCTATTATAGACTCACAATATTAAAGAGTGATATAAAAATAAATTTTTCATGATTTATTCTTACATTTTATATTGAATAAGAAGAAAGGGAAGAGAATCAGATATTTTTCAATGATTTTTATATAGAGGATTATGTTATGAGAAACCTATATTATTAATTTTTTCTATAGAAACATGACAATATTACAGAAACCCACTTTGATTACTGAATGTTAAAATGAATATAAATAAATTCATACCTGTCACGCTAAATAATAAGAAAGATAATAGAATCATACCTTTTTTAATTATTTTTATATTTAGGATGATGCTATGGGATGAATATCCTGATTCATTTTATTGTATAAATATGATGTTCTTTTAGAAACCCACTTGATTTCTATAATTTTAGAAGAATATTTATAGTGTGGTCCCGAAGTAATATAATTTCCAAATTTTTATTCTACATCACATAGTGTACGAAAAATCTTGTATACTAGAGGATTTATATAATATAGATGGATACCTTAGAATGAATTTGGTCAATTCAAGGAAAATAAGTTTAAGGCCACACCCTTTCGTGTTTCTCACTAATAATAAAAATAAAACAATGTGCAATGGTTAATAAACCCAAAATACCATGGATAATGTTATCCATATGTAGGTGAACATCATCAAAAAATTATGGTGTTGTTTTTCTATTTATAATCTTATTTTTAGTTGTATTTAATTTAATAGAAAGAGAATTAAATAATAAATTGACTTCCATCCAATTAAAAATTAAGAAGAGATAAGTTTATAAAGGTTAAATTCAATTAAATTTATACCAATATTAATTCACCCCAATAAGTGTTGGACAGATTCCTATATGATCATTGAAAATTATATTAGTGAAATGATCACACTGTTATTTTTAATATTCTTCTTTTTTTAATCATTAATTTTTTATGTCCGTATTCGAAGGCTACATGGACTACGAACTAAGAGGAATTATATCAACTAATAAATTGATTATAATCTACAAAATAACTCTAATGAAAAAAATAATGAAAGAATTTGAAATGAAATTTAATATTTCCTTCTTGACAAATATGAAGAAAATCCAACTTCAACATGCTACAGTCATGATGATATTTGATAAATCATGAGTATTAAACAATTCACTAATGATTGGAAAAATCGGTTTATTTTTTGAAATAAAATCAAGGTAATTAATAATCATTTAAAAATCAAAAACTAAATGTATTACTCATTAGAATAAATAAATCTCAATCATTAACATCGAACATGTTCAATGGGAATTCATGGAAAACATGATTATATAGATTGAATTTCTGTAATATAAAAAGGAAAAGGTTTTGAGGTTTGAATCAAGGATAAGAGGGAAAAATTAAGATCGTTGAGAATGAAAAATACACTATAAATATGAAATGACATTATTTTGAAATAAAAATTTTATAGGATTAAATTACAGTAGTCAAGTCTTCAAAAAAAGATAAAAGAAATACTAATGTGGCCATAGAGTGTTTAGGGGAATGATATTTTTTTTAAATCACATTATTATTTTGAGATAAGCCATTATTATCACCTAATGATGAATTATCGAAAAAATAAATGATTAAGTTCCTATCGAACAATAGTATTTTATTTTAAACTTATCTATATAAATAATAAAATTATGAATACAAAATAATTACAAAAATTAGATAAGGAAAACTGAAGATAATCCAATCAATTTTTCTATGGTGAATAGTTTATAGATAATTACTATTTTCCCCACTTAGATCCAAATCTATTATGGAGAAACCAAAAAATAGAATGATTCCATATTTTGATTTTTGGAAAAAGAAGAAAAATGTAAAACATGATCAAGGATTATGTTTTTTTGTAAGTTAGTGTTCGTGGATATATGTAACTTGAAAATTAGCATAATTGTTCAAGAACATGGTCAAATGGAAGGGAAATAGCAAGGGGGGACAATGATAAAATGATGAAGTGTATTTATCTGTCCATATCAAATTCATTTGATTACCTGAATATCATTTGTTGTAATTGAAATACATGTGATCAAATGAGTGATATTTTTTTAATTCAATTATATATGTTTCAAATACAAATAAATAATTAAACCATAAGAGTGTAAGAAATAATGAAATACGTCATCTTTTATAAGACATAAAATATATAAATATGAATGAAATATACCCAAGATGTTTTCCAAGAAGACTTATGATAAATTCAATGCTGATAAGAACTATAATTTTGAAAATGTATATGTATTATAGTGTATCTATAAACATAGGAAGAAATATTATCATTTTCATATGAGGGGTTAAAATTATGTATTTGTTTTAGTATATAAGCAACACAACCATTTTATAAGAATGATCTAATTAAGCTATACTAGTTAGGATATATATATTACAATATTTGTAATTATGTAATAATTATATTATTTTTATTGTCCTAAATGTGTGAATAATCGTAAGAATAAAACTAAATAGAATCATAAACATATTCACTATCAAATTACAAATGTTATTTTATTTCATTTCATTTCATGGGAATAAGAATAAGCATAAGAATATGTAAAGATGTCAGAAAATCATAAAAAATAACTGTGTGAGAAAATGCATACAAAAATCATTGTTGAAATAGGGAGCTTAAAAAACATTAAATCACCAATAACTGCTATATAATAATTCATGTGGATTTTTCATAATTGATAAACATAAATAACTTCTTTATAATAATGGAATAATTGTTTACAAATCATCGTTATATCATTAATAATTTTGGATAGAATTCATACATGGAATGAAAAATTCTTTCCCATTTATTCAGAACTCATTTTCATGGTAATGGAAGGAAATGAAAAGGGATATTGAATTTCAATTCATCCTATGCTAGAAAAATCAAAACGGATGTGTGTATTTGATGTTGTAGTGGAAACTTCATCATAAAAAACATACAGTAAACTATTTGATAATAAAAAACATATTAATAAATGAAATATTGTTCCATATTTTAATTTAATTCAAAGGAAAAATGAATCAATATTATGAAAGATGTGTTTTTATGAATTTTCAATCAACATAAAAACCAATAAACTAAAGAGTGTTAATAAAAAAATTGATTATATTTAAAATATGGATGTTGATAATACATATTTCAAACAATAATGAATTAATTTTTAAAAAATTATATGGTATAAAATTTAGAGAGGCAATACTGTAACAACATACAGGTAACCTAAAAGGAGAAATTTCATTAATTAAAAATTTTATTCCTTTCATCTGAAATCGCTGACAATGATGAGATAATAAAACCCAAATACAATCAGACAAAAAAATAAATGAAATCATACTTGATGCGACAAGTCAAAACAACTATACCCTACACAAGAATAATCTGACAATTAAGAATTCTAGAAATCTAAATACATAAATCATATCCTATGAATATTAGAGAGGATAATGATCTAAATTCAAAGAAACCCTTATCATTGGCAGAAATTAGAGGGTATGTGAGGATGTATAACCATCTTAGTTCATATGTTTTAAGCTTTGACATGATTATAAGGTTGTGTACTATCAAAAATCATAGTTAATTGAAACCCCAACTGTAGAAACCATATATATATATATATATATATTAGTAAATATAAAATATTATTATACTTTAAAAACAATTAGGGCATTGTAACACAATAAATTGGATAAAGGATGATTCCTGATTGTAAAGAGCATGAGGAGTATGGTTTATATAAAGGTTAAGGGTTTACAAATGTAGGTTCCTATAGTGGATGTTCATAGATGTATAACTCTTTCATTTTCCATTCATAGAATGAAAGGGGTTTATATGAAGCACCTAATAGGGGAAGACTCAGTTGTAGTACTTGGGAATAGTCCACTCACAGTAGGAATAAGGTTCGACCGGCTGACTCAACGAATGGAGATGTAAAGGGAGACGATGGTGATTCAGAAAGGGTGGGTTGTATGAGGACCAAATTGATGAGTTTTCAAGGATTAGGTATATATCGGTTAAAAATTGGGAAGGGATAATGGATTAAATATATGTAGGTCATGATCAACAAGCTGGAAAATGGGGCACAGGACTCTCGTGTGAAGGTTTGAGATGAGGGTAGCATGAAGGTGGAAAATAGGGATCCTATTTCCTTAGGTTTATTTTCCCATCAATATAGGCAGAATATCTCCAGGTTTTTTTATTTATCCATGGATATTTATTTATTTATATCAATTGGCATATTAAAAAATAGATATAGATTTTTTTCTATAGATTTTTTTCTTAATTTTGAATATCATTTGTGTATAAGTATTCACTGTCGCCTCCATCAATCAATGTGTTTTTTTGATTCTTTTTTACATAGATCCTAATAAGGATATAATTAAAAAATATCATATATAAAATGTAACAATTATTATATAATGTTTATTTATTTTTTATCTTTCCTTCATTCCATTGGTCGAAAAACGGAAACAACCATTATGCATACATACGACCTATCACCTCTATGGATGATGTAATTCTCTTTTTTATCTATTCCTTTTATATAGGACTACAAATTCTTAATATTTATGATATTTATACCATGTTTAAAATTATGGATATGATGAAACCTTGATTAAAGTACAAGTATTTGTAATTCCATAGAAAAAAAACAAGAAAAACATTGTAGTTATTAACTAATATAGTGATATTAATAACAAATTATTAAAACAATTGAGATAAGAAGTTATAATAAAATCATAAATAGTAAGATTTTTATGATTATTATTATTGAATACATTTATTATACAGAATTTTTTAATGCCTACATTGAAATATGGGACATGAGGAAAAGGGTTTGTGTCTCAATACAAATTTATTTGAGATTTTTTATGCTTATGTTTTCCTTAAGGAAATTATATGATCCTTATTTGATAAATCACAATAATTTTTCTTATCCTCTTGTTATTTATTGTGTATAAATTTATTTCTTGTGTATAAATTTTTTTCCTTTAATTTTTGTCACTTTTTGTACTAAATAGTCTAAATGAATTTTTTTAAGAAAAAATGACTATGTTTTACTATTTAATCAGGATTTCTTTTCTTCCACGCCCATGTATTCTATAAAATGTTTAAAGTAATGATTTTGATTAATATCCAATGATTTTTAAAATTAATTTTGACCCATTTTAAAATATTTTCGACAAAAATTTAAAGTAATCTTCCTGTCATTTTAAAAATGACATACTTTTTATTTTTTTTACCAAAAATGTGGTAGGCATTTTTACTTTAACATATATGGAATGAAGAAAATTTCTCATTTCCATGACCACTAAAATATTTGAAGTTTTTTTTAAAATATTACATGGTTATTTTTTATAAAACATTTTTCCATAATATTTTTGTAATTTCTATATTTTAAATAGGTGATTTATAAATTAAAAGGTTATTTTAATCAAGAAGTATTCCAGTGATCTTTTAAAATAATAGTCATATATTACACCATCCTTTGATTTCAATTATGTTTTACTAGGATTTAATGATATCATCTATAGTATATCTTTATGTGGAATTTGATTATAATAATAATAATGTTTTTATGAAACCTATTTATTTTCCAATGGTTATACTAAGATAAAATGGGGAAATGTTTATGAAACTATTTTGCTTTATATAGACTATGTTATGATGATATGTTGAATGTTTTATGTCTTTATGGCACAAATATGTATGGTTTACATTATTTGACAGGTATTCTTGGAGTTATATACCCATCCAATATATTTGTTAATGCTTTATATCTCATAATATAACTACGGGAAACAAGTCTATGTGCTTGATCCACTATGTGAAAAAAGTCTATGTGCTTAATCCATAATGGGAAACAAGTGGTGATGTCTGATCTACTATGTGAAATAATCGATGATGTATGATGCATTGTGATAAAGGTAATAGGTGTTGATGCTCAATACACTATTATTTAATGGTCTTGGTAGTTAACCTTGACATAAAAAATGGTTTCTATAATAATCACAGTGACACAAATTTATTACATGATTATGGCCTAATCATATTATTATTGATTTATTTATGATGTTTTATCAATCTTGTGATTTATCTCTATTGAAATGGCAATGTTTTATGTCGTGAATCATGTTTATGATCATTAAATGTTTAGGTATGAACATTTTAAATTATTTTTGTGATTCAAACCCTTATGTTTATTTTATGATTTCTTATTATCTTTGATTGATATCACTCATGTTTACCCTTACTGATCATCTGAGATCAGCCATATTTTTTCCATTCCTTGGGTTATAAAGAAATATTTTAAGTAGGGATTGTAATGTTGGGTACAAATTGAGAATAACCTCATGATAGATGATGAAGAATGTACCTAAAAAGTATTTTTATGTATCTAATATACCCAGACACAAATATTCTATGGTTTTGGTATGGAGTTTAATGTTATGTATCAAATATTCAATTAAATGGATGTAATATTAATGCATTATTTTCTCTGGTCATTATATTCAGGCCCTAATGAAAGGCATTTTTTCCTAGTTTGGGTATGTATGTGGCTCAATATGGGGTGTGTAAACCCTTGGAGGGTAGCTAAGACTTTTTGGGTTTTTTTTATATGTAGTTTTGTATTCTCCTATTTAAAATAATATAGTGTGTATGTATTTGAGTGTATGTATAATGTTATTTATGAAAATGTATATAAAATTTAAATAATGAAGATTAATTTTAAAAAATATATCAACAATGATAATGTTAATAATATTATTAAAATTTTATTATTCAAAAATATTTAAAATAAAATAATTAAAATAAAAAATTATCCCAATTATCACCAAATGATTAATCAAAATTTAAAAAAAATGGAAAATAAAATACATGACAATAAATTCACTAAACCAAATTATGAATTTTACCATAGACACTAAGAAAAAATGTATCATAGTAATTAAAAATTTATATACAATAGATTAAATATTATAATATAAAATCATTAACAATATAGACCTCTAATATTCTGAATTTCAGAGGAAAATTGATAAATAAAAAATATGGAAAATTAATCTACAATAAATCTATTTATATTTCAATTCTAATACGACCTCTAAAATCAAAATAATAAAATTAAAACACATTTTTTAAAAATTTGAGTATCATATGTCGTGGGATTTATAAAATGACTTTTAGAAATAGATTCTATGTGGGTAAAATATGAAATAATAGAAGGTGATGATGTCCATAGTTAACATTTCCAATGAATAAGGGAAAGGTATTTTAGGCTTTATCTAATTCCTTGAAAAACTAAAGTATGAATATTGTTTTCGAGAGAGTGTATTACACACCACACCAAGGGTGCAAGGGAATATAATATCCCATGTATTTATAATATAGTTAGTAAATTAAATACATTCAATATATTTTATAGTTTTCAATTCATGTGTTATTGAGTTAGCATGTGACATATGAAACAACGAGTTCCTTCACAGGCCTGTGTGACACACAAGATCGAGTTTTACCAAACAGAAATATATTTTTTAAACATTATTATTTAATATAATAATACATAACCTTCCCATAAAATTAGTGGTTATGAATAGTATTAACTAACATAAAAAATATATGGTTTACATAAATATAAAATGAATAAATATGTTTCCAAATAATTAGAAATGAAAATGTAAACCAATTTAATATAAATGACATATTATTATTTTTATGCTAAAAAGGTGGATTGTCATAATAAATTCAATAATTAAAATTAGTGAATCATATTAATTAAATATATATTATATATAATCAAAAAAAATATTTATGATAACAATCAAATACATTAAATAGAATTAAGATAATAATAAACTCTATATTACACATAAAAACTTATACTTTTATTAACAGAAAATTACCACCATTAAAAGGAGATCAAATTTAAAATACATTTTTTCACCCATTAAAATTTTAATATTTCAAAAAAACATCATTTATTAATTAAAAACATAATATTTAGGTCACATTGAATTTTTGGAATTTTTTGGTGATGTTTCATTTTTTAATGAATTGCGAAAAATATTAATATTTATTTGAAAACTGCTTTTTAATAAAATTTATTTATATGGTTAAATTATTTATTAAATTATTTTAAAAGGTTAATTATATAATATTTTAATATATTAATCCAATTTAGGTCATTTTAATAAATTTCACATCGAAATTGACTATAAAACATTGCAAACATTTGGATGAATTTACATTAAAAACCTGCATTATCGTCTCATCTACATGATTAATTTAAATTTTATTTTTGACACTTATTTGATTGGAATTTGGAAAACTAGATTCCATATTTTTAATTAGAGTAATGAATAATTTATAGTATAGTCATCATTGTTTTTACAAAAATAATTAGTGAAATTAATTAAAATTAATTACAACGATTAAGGTTAAATTAAGCTTAATAAGGGACCATATGATAACCTTAAGGCCCAAAATGACGTATAAACCTGACCAAATTTTATTGGATTGTAATATTTAGACCCTATAACCCCTTTTATATAATTTTTTCCATTATTAATTATCTTTAAATAAATAAACATGGGTGGGGTTCCTTTCTTCTAAAATATTACAATAGTTCCATTCCTCCTCCATTATAAAAGGCCTCCTTTCCTCCAACTTTCTCACACCTATAAAGCCAATTAGGTTCTAAAAATAAATCCACAATTAGCTCCAAAATATACCTACCTTAATCCATGATTACTCCCTTTCATAATAATGAAATCCATGGAATTATTCTGGTGAAAACCAAATGGAGTTACCAGATTAAAAGGTATTGTCTTTCCTAAACCTCTTTAATTTTATTTGAATTATACAATCCCCCAACTATTCTTATTCCAGGATTATATATAAACCCCAGTATACTAAATATAATAGTATTTTTTTACACTAATTTATTTACCTACACTTACACACACCTCTATCTAATGGGTAACGAACATACTGTTTAAGTGTACGGCAAACTACTGCCTCACGAAACGATGATTGTTCATTTTTCTTCTACCACCTCTCATATAATACAATATTATGGGAACTCTATTTATATATGTTAAATAAAACATTTGTTATATATATTTATATATATATGATTCTTTAATTATTTCAAAACACATATTTTTATACATTCCATTTTGAATAAATATCAAAACATCGTTTGTGGAAGTGTAGAATACCGCCCCCTCAAAACGATGTGATTCATTCACACTATATATGGAATGTATAGAGGATTATATAATATAATAATATGTAACTTAAAAAATCTATTAAATATTAAATAAAAAATTATTTTTTTGGAAATAAAATATATATCATTTTCTTTATTACCCTTTAACACACTTAAAAAGTGATAAAATCGTTTGTGGACATCTGGATTACCATCTCCTCGACACGATATGATCCATTTTACATAACAAGGATTATATATGTAAGTATATATGATTAAATAATATTTTATTCATTATATAATTATATTTCTAGAAATATTGAAGTTACAAACCTTCTTTCCACAATGATCACGAAAAATGGGAATGTTACTCGTGCGTACGTACGACATACTATCTCCGTGATTGTAACATTGGTTCAATTTTCATAACCATGTTTAATTATTTTTTTAAAAGTTTAATTTATATATATATATATTATAATTATTTATGTATTATTATTCTATAGATGTTATATAATGAACCTTTTGACCATAGTTGACCTACACGAGTTGTTTTAACACATTACCAGAATTTAGTCAAAACACCCAATGTAAACTTAATTGATTTAGAAATTGTATATGAAATGGTAATAAGTTAAATGAATGTTATTATTCATAAATATAAATACACACATGAAAATTCGAATGCAGGGTAATGGATTCTTGTCTCAATTTTCTTTTTATGAGGCATAATTTATTGTTGTGAAGCTAATCTCTTATATATGGTGTACATACTACCATATTTACATATTATATTATTTATTATTTATTATTTTATCTTCATTTAATTTAAATCATTCATTCAATATGATTCCATCATGAGACATATCATTTAAAAATTTTCAAAGTGGTATGGGGCACTTTGGGATGTTTAAATATTATTTTCCTCAAAACTAATAATAATGACCATTCAATTGTATTTGAATTAGTGTTATTTATATTACCATTTTTCAAAAACAAATCTAATTATCCTATAGTTATTCATGACTATTTTCATGTACTAATAGAATTTTTTTCCACTCTTTGGTACTTAGTGTGTTTCAGAAAATGTTTTTATGAAAACCTAGAATTATTTCTCACTTTAGTCAGAGAACCTATTTTATATTAAAAACGTTATATTAAAATGTTTACAAAATTTCTTTAATAATGAAATTTTTTCCCATTTTTTGTTTTTACCCTTGTTTTAATAGGAATATTCTTATAATTTTCTGAAAAATTAATTTTTCAAACCTTTTTACCTTGCAAAAGGAATTTTATTTTACCTCGTTTGGAATGGAAGGATATACTCTCTGTCATTTACTTGAAGCTTCCTTTTCATGATTAAAATGTTAGTTTTTAAAGAAACTGTTTTTAGATGTGAATTTCAAAGAAAATAGTTTTCCAAAAAAAGGATATTTTCAAGGGGAATGTTTTCAAAAATATATTTGTATAGTATTTCTATTCATCACCAACAATAACACTTTATTTTAACTCCATATGGGATTTGATGTATTGATACCATCCTTATTATTCCTTGGAATGGTTTATTATTCATTGTTCCAGGATAACATTCACAATCACTACCTTAATTAATTTGGTAGTCTTCTTGAGATATTAAATCTCCTATGATCATCAAAGATTCAATTTCCCATAATTATACATTTCATATTTCATGTACATTACTATTGGCTAAACTATATGTCATTTTATATACAGTGTCTACTTTGATAGTTACATAAATATTTGGGTAAATATTGATAATCCTATAGTCTTTGTTAAATATGGATATTTTAAAAGGAATATTATTTATTTCAGCTATTCCTTATGAGGTATGAGTTTCATTGGGAATGACAGGTCAATCTCGAACCTAATATAGCTCCTTGATGCATCTATAGGTTCTAATAAGAAAAATAAGTTATGGAAATTAAATAGGTTTTTATCTGTATTTATAAACTATCTTTTGAAAGGTCTTGACCATATATGTTTTCATGTTTCTTATACTTTACATCTATTAAGAAAGAATTTCCCTCATTTATTTTTAGCTATTATTCATACATGATATTTTTATTCAACATATCTATGGATACATTTAATTTTATTCATTGATTAAATGGTTGTTTTTAGTTTCTTACCTTTATATGTTGATTTTTCCCTATCTAGTAATTCTAATGGCATGTGTTTCTAGTTATTACCATGACATATTGTTTATGCACATCCTTCTTAGTTTGTAGATTACATGGTATGTGTGTTTAGTTATTACTGTAACACCTCGATATTTTTATGAGATATATTAAATTTCATTTCATTTATGCCTTGTTTTTTACACTACACCATGATAAGTATGTTCTATAAGAAACACCAACTTAGCTTGTGGTATATACAACACTATTCCTGGATTGTGTTACACAGAATTTCTAATTATTTTGATAGAATTAATTTCTATCAAGATAGATCTTAATCGATTATAAAAAATAATTAAATCACTCTTGATAAATTTGAATAATAAAATATATATGTAATATATTCAATATAATTTTTTAAATTAATATTATATTTTTTCTAGTCATTATATAAGAAAAAATTCATGTTTTCAGATAATAGAAGCATTTTTTTAAAAATGAAGTTGTGTCACCTTTTTATGGTGCACCGATTTTAAATTTATATTTTGACTGGTTTAAATATTCTATTAAAAAACATAAATATTTTCTTCTTAAGGGGTATAAAAAAATTTACATTGGATAAATTTTTTATATATTTTTAATAACTTTCTTGTTTTCATGAATATGAAAAATACACTAAATTTTAAAGGAAAACAACAATTTTCATTGAAATATTTTATATTGTTAAATTATATTATTTCATGGTTTTAATCTATAAATAGATTAAATATATATTAATCAATATAATTTATGTATTTTTTATTAATATTTCCATGAATTTTGATGTAAAAACATTTCAATATTTTGTAATGTTTTATCTTTTAAAACCTCATTTTTTCATTCTAACAACATGATTAATTTTAGATTAATTTAAAAAAATTATGTGTTTTAAATTGTGAAAAATGGATTCAATATTTATAATTATTATTTCCCAATTATGGAAATACATTTATTTTATTTTTGGGTATTATGAATAGTAACTTCTGTAAATTTTATTAATATGGTAAAAGGGTAAATCAGGTAATTAAGGGTAATAATAATAATATAAAATTACTCTAAAACTTGTTTTAATATCATTAGATGAGTAGGTTTCAATATAAATCATACATTGGTTGAAATTATACCCTTTGGAATCCATTTAGAGGATATTGAGACATTTAATATATTTTATTTAATGAAGAGCTAAATATGTCTCACTTAAATCTGAATAACTAAATCATTTTTTATATTGGATTATATAGGAGATAAATTTGATTATAAATTCTCATATTAAATATGAAATGTTTTAATTATCATGGAAATTTATTTTTTATTTTAAGGAGATAAATAATTATCTTAAAGACATATATTTTGATGATGTAAAAATAATTTAATTGATGAGAAATCAATAAAAAAGTATCAAAATGCTAATAACAATAAAAATACACAAACACTTGACCAAATCAAACTGTTCTAGCATATATAGATAATAATAATCTAAGGGTCACTTTATTGACAATTTGGATTCATATAGAAGATATTGTGACACTTATATTATTTTATTTAAAGTGATGTAAAAGTTGTCACATTCATAATTTTATAAGTATAAAATTTTTAATGTTGGATTTTCAAAAACATAAATTCAACTAATAGTATTGTTATGAAATACAGAATAATTATATTCATCATATTATTTTATTTTCAATTTTTATTAAACAAATAAGCATATGAAATAATTTCACAATACTAATGTAGTAATTCTTTTATTAATAGAGAATTAAAATAAATGTTATTAAAAATATTGAAATAAATATAATTTTCATTAATTAATAAGTAAAATAATATTTATAGATTCTCTAAACCCAATATAGATATAATAAAATATTTCTTTTGACAAAAATATCTTATCTTGATATTTTAAAAATCCAGGAATTGAATAGAGTCAAAATTAACACAATTTTTGTTTTGTAAAAAAAGTATTTAATTATTTAAAAATCCTAAAACATTTTAAAAAAATATAATATCAATTATATGGTATAACATTAGATAGATTCTTTATTTATGGAATAATTTACATCAAATAAGTAAATATTTCACCCATTTAAAAATGAAATAATTGCCACCCTAGTTAAAAATAAATATAATAACTAAGTGTTAAATTAGACATATAAGGTTTAAATTGAAATTAAAACATGTAAAAAATTTATTTGATGATGATATTACAACTTTATATAATCTTATATTCTATGATATTATGGTTTTGATTTTTTTAGGTGTTTTGATTGTATCATAAAATAATATGTTTGGAGATTCCAAATGTGCCCCTCATCTATATTATATAAAGGAACATCCTCCCTCACAATTTCAATTCACCTTGACCCTTCAAGATCAACCCTAACCTACCCATTTCCCTTTTCAACTTTATTAGTCACATTCTATAGGTTCTTTTCTTCTTAAAATATCAACTCTAGTTCCATTAAGAGGTGATCTAGAGGGAGCTCATCGAATAAGAGGTAATCTCCTCTACCAATTCTTTCAAATTATTTCTTCTTCTAATTCTATTCATGAGTTTTTTCCAATATAAATTAATGAATGAAGTATCAATTTTACACTGATATTTTATTAATATTATGGAATAACAATATTCCACCTTCTATCCATCGTATAAAAAAATAAATCACCACGTGTGTGTACGTACGACTTACCGTATCCACACTATTGTGTAATTTATATTTCACCAAAACTTCACATGGATGTGTATAATTATGGAAATAATAACTATATATGTTTATTATAACAAGTTATTTATTATGTAACATTATATATACCATAAACTTCGATACCATTTCATAATTAAAGGAATGATATCATCACTCGTGTGTACGTACGGCCTACTGTCTCCAAAAAGAGATGTGATTCATTCTGCTAGATTTCCATTAAATCCTGGTTATATAAATGTAAATAATGAATAAATTTGTTATATATTATGTTCATATCATTGTGTAATGATATAATTACAACATAAGGAGGATAACTGAGTCTTATTTGACAAAATGTGCATAAATACACAAAGAATTTAATAACAGAATAACGAGTGACAATGAGATGTTACTAACCAATTGATGATAATATGATAATATATGATATCATAAAAATAATATGATTATGTAATAAGTCAATTAAATCATTTAAACCATTATAAAAGTAGTTTCATATACATAAAAATGATTATGGACCTAATGTAAGGGATAATTTTTTAATCTCATTATTATATGAGATTATATATTCGTAAGTATTTACTCAGGTTTATTTCTCATATATGTCAATGTTTCATAAAAATAATTTCATAATATATTTTACTATTCTCTTATGGATGTTTAAAGTCATTTTTACCCATTTTTGACTTTTTACTACACGGTATGGAAGGAATATTTATTTTCATTTCCATATGAGGTACTTTTTACCTTTTCTAGAAAAAGTACTAGAAGAATGTTTTTAACTTATACGGTATGAATGTATTTTTATGATTTAATAAATACTGATTTCAATGAAGCTTCTATTACATGTTTTCAAGGTAATTTTCAAATAAATTATTTTCTTTTAAAAATTCATGGTGTTTTATGAAAAGAAACGTTTTTGAAAAAGAAAGGTTATTTTCCACAAGAATTAATTTCATGTGTTTTCTCAAAATTATTTTTCATCCAAGATTAAGGAAATGTTTCCAGTATACAATCCTTATTATTCTAATGGTTAATTATATTTATAGTGGAATTCTATTTATGAAATCCATTTATTTTACATGGATTCATTTACAAAGGAATGATGTTTATGAAACCAATTTTATTCCTTGGTTTATGCTATGCTGAATGATTTATGTTTTTGTAGAACACACATAGCTATTTTTTTCATTATTTGATTGGTGGGACATATATATCCCTCCAATTAAGTTGGTAAAGAATAATATCTCATGAGATATATATAACTAGAATGATAAGTAAATCTGGTTCAGTAATACAGGGCTAGAATGACGAATAAATCTAGTTCAATAATACAAGGTTGAAACAAGGAGTGAAATCAATTCAGCAATTGACATTGTCCACTATTATGGTCTTATAAATGAGACTTCCATAATATAGAAATGATTTTCTATTCTTATGAGTTTTCTACAATTCAATTATATATTCTATTCCTATTTTATCATGGTTCATTTCCCTTTATGATTTATGTCTTATGTACTTCCATGATTTATTTCATAACTCAATATTTTGATATTCAAAATTTATATTAATTTTTTACATTCTTATATTATTGTTTTGTTTTATGTTTTCCATGTTTACCCTCAATAATAATTTTTTCTCATCCTTTTTATGATTTAATTTCCCCAAGATATTAAGAAAGGTTTTAGTAAGCAAAACTAAAGGTGAAGATATTTATGGGAGATGTTGAAGATCTTTCACTGAGTTAGAAGAATGTGTTCTATGTTTCTAAAGACACTAAAATAATACGGTATTTGGGTGTCTATTTGTGTAATATATTATTTATTATGCAAAAGAAATTTAATTTTTATGTATGTAAAGCTTGGGTCATTAGATATTGTATCAGAGCAAAGGATTAGTTATCCTTTAGAAACTAAGATATGAAAACATTAGTGAGCTCCCTAGAGATATCTCTAAGGATATATCTAGGTATTTCCCTGAGGATAAGTCTAACTATAGGCTAAAGTACTATAATTATGGTAATGAGTGTTACTAATCTAGGATTAAACCTAATATGTTAGATATTGAAATTACACCCCTTTTATTATGTTGTTTTCCTTGTATGATTTTTTCCTCTCGCACTATTCTTTTTGGGTATTAAAAAATGGGTGGAACCCAAAGGAGACGTGTTAATGATAAATACAATGGGAAATGCAATGATTTTCCCTATGAAAAACCAAATTTTATTGAAGATGGAATGAAAAATTATATCCCTATACTTACACAAGCTATGAATTATTATGGAATTCCGAATGAGCATATAAGGGAACAACATTCTGTTAAGTCCTTCATGAGGCAACACCAACTTTATTTAAATGGGTATTCTAATACACTTGTTTCTAAAAATTTATCAATACCATTTAAAATATAATTTCCATTCTTCTCTATTTATAACATGAAAAATTCATTTTGGATGTTTATTATTTAGAAGGTGAAGCAGACCAGTGGTGGACTCTAATCATGAATACATTGCAGCAAGATGAAATAGAATATAAGGAATGGGACTAGTTATATAACTAATTATTCAAATGTTGCTTCCTCATATTATTTGAAAGAATATGTAAAAGTAGTTCCTTGACCTTAAGAAAAAGGATGGTGAATCTATTGATAAAAACGAGGAAAATCTTACAAGACATGCAAGGTATGCTTTTGGCTTTATCATCCAACCAGAGAGTAAATTTGATTGATTCTTTATGGGATAAAAACCAAGTATTAAATCGATGTTAGAAATAAGTGACTTTAGTATATATGGAGATATTTTTAGTTGTGATATCAAGGTATTAATAGTAGTTATTTTTACATATCAATCTCATGGTTTTTAAAAGAAATGAAAGATGGTGTTTAATGGAAAATCTCAAAACAACGGTGAAAAGAAGATAATTGTTTTCTTATTCTCAATGTGTAGATAGAAGAATGTTGGATATTGTCTTAATGGGACTATAAAATGTCTTAAATGTGGAAAATAAGGTTATCTTACAGTTGTGTGCCAATATAATGGGAAAACGATAGCTAATGATGTGAATAGAGAAAAGGCTATAGTGAATGCACCACCCACACTTCAATGTTACATGTGCATGGAAATGGGGAATTATTCCAAAAAATACACTAATACAAGTGTTATTGATGATGATTGACATCAGAAACCTCATATGGCCATGGAAAAAGGAAAATCAAATGTGATCACTATTGGCGATGTTGATTATGATAATTAAGTGGTGGAATGATTGAGTGTTTATGTAATGGGATTCTAGAATACTGTTGTAGAATCTCTTTTATAATATTATAGAATATTTAAATATTTATGCATTGGTCCATTGTGGTCTTCCATAATTATATGGTACCGGTAACCATTAAAAGTGATTGAAATATTTTTGGAAAACACATAATATGAGCATAATGATGGGATAAGGAGATGATGAGGTGTTTGATAGTATTAATGACCACATGACTGATATAAGGAAATTGTGATATCATGGTTTGAGTATATAAAATTTTTGGGATTTTTTGTGTGGAATGAGTTAATTTTTGATTGCATGTGTGTTATCATTAAGTTTCTATAGTAATTCATGTTATTTACACATTTCAATAGAATATATGATTGAGGTATTCACATGTTTGGAATGTGACAGCCAAGAATTTCCTTATGAGACATGGGAGAAAAATACTAAGCCAATTTAGTTCACCTCTCTCTGATGTTTTTTATTTTCAAATTTCAGAAGGATTGTAAGGTTATAAACATATAGAAATTTTATATTAAACCTTTGATTAAATTTGTTAGAATAAAGACTTATCTCACCATAGGAAGACTTATTCATATTTGTAAAGTTGTGATTATCTTTTCATGATAAAAACAGATGTAATAACCTATCATTCAATTTACGAACCATATGATATTCTAACACTTTAGGAATGAAAAATTCATCTTCATTTCTGTCAACAATATATCAAGTTAAAATTGTTCAAGGAATGACCAATGGTGATATTGTACTGAAATCAAGTAAGTATTTCTTATCATGTTCTTCAATTATTGGGAAAGGATATTGAAAACCAAAAATTTCATCCTAGTGCCTTCTTATCCAATGAATCAGATGGTCCCATAAATCATTATAGATTTATGGCTTTGTGATTGTTAAATTTTTCATAACCATGTTCTCTATCACTCTCTATCAAACCATGATAGTTAGATTTCTATTCCATATCCATGATTCCACTTCTCACCCATGTTCTACTATATGGAAAAATAGTGATGGGATACTATGGTTAATTTTTCTATTTCTATATTTCCTTTTTAAAATGATGTTTTGGTATTACTTTTTACATTTAGGGTTTATATGAATGAAACTTTCATGCATTAAACCTTTTATAACCCAGATGAATTTTGAGGAAGAAATTCATTTTAAGGGGGGTAGAAAGTGACAATTTGAGATTTTTATTAAATAGATTTTTTATTTATATAATGTATTATGTTGTGCATTACACCCTGATAATCTTGTGTTATAATCAACACTGGCTTAGCTGCTGTTATATGCAACAATATGCTTGGCTTTTGTTACACCTAATTTCTAAATATTTTGATATAATTCATTTCACGCAATACTGAGTTTAATCAAGTTTGTAAAATAATAAAATCAATATTAATAAATATTATTAATGAAATATATATGTAATATATTCAATATAGTATTTAAAATTCTTAGAATATGTTTTCTATTCATTATATAAGAACATGTTCAAATATTGTTAGAAGAAGTATTTTTTTTTAAATGCAGTTTTGTCACCTTTTGATAGAGCACAAAATTTAAATTTAGTTTTTGAAAATTTTATAAATTCTTTATAAAGAAATAATCATGTTCTATGGAAGCATGATATAAAAAAAATTTAGGTTGAATTTTTGATATATATATATATATATATATATATTATAACTTTCATGTGTCGATGAATAGTAAAAAACACTAAATTTTAAAACCTCATTTTTCATTCCGACAATGGGATTAATTTTAGATTAATTAATAAAAATTCTATGATTTTAATTTTGATTAATAGATCCATATTTTTAATCCATAGGTAAAAATTATATAAATATCTTTATTTTATATTGGGCATTTTGAATAGTGATTTTGGTAAATTTTATTAATATGGTAAATGGGTAAATCGGGTAATTAAGGGTAAGAATAATAGTATAAAATTACCCAAACACTTTTCTTAATATAATTTTATGAGTAGGTTTTGACCTAAATCATCCATGGTTCTAAATTATACCCTTTGGGAGCCATATGGGTGAGATTATGACATTTAATATATTTAAATTAAATAAAAGTTAACTATGTATCACCCAAATATTAAAAAATATAATTTTTCATAAAAGGATATAAAGAAGATAAATTCAATTATAAATTCTCAATTAAAATATAAATTTTTTTTCTTTATCATGGTAATTTCTTTATAATTTTTATGGATAAAATAATTACTTTAAATACTTATACTTCGATGACATAATTATTATTTCATTGATGAGAAATCAATAAAAAAATTTATTAAAATGATAATAACCATAAAAGACCCAAAAACTGAACCAAATTTTTTTAGTATAGTATATCTCGACCATATTCATCTAATGGTCAAGTTATTCACCATTTGGAGCTATATGGAAGAGATTGTGACACTTATGTTATTTTATTTAAAGTGATGTTAAAATTGTCAACTTCATAATTTAATAATTATAATAGTTTTAATGTTAAATTTTACTAAAAGTATTCTTATGAATTAAAGTAGATTTATATTCATCATATTATTTTTTTTAATTTTTATTCAAAAATTAAGTATAATAAATAGTTTCAAAAAATTGGTGTAGTATGTAAAGAACCGGATTTTCCATGTAATTGTTTTTAATTATATGGAATTATTATGACTCTGTAAAAATTGATGGTGCATGATTTCAAGGCATGGTGTGCCCAGAATGAATTTTTAAACTATTGTTATGGTACGTTCAGTAATCGTACGAGCATGAAATCATAACTTTTGAATAGGTGCTCAGAATTGAAATCGGAGGGCACCGTTAAACTCAAAGTGTCGGGATTCTATTAAGGGTGTTTTAACCTCAACCGCATTGGGTCGAGGAGGAAAGTTGTTTTTGCGTTTATCTTGGATGAATAAATAAAATAAAATTTATTTAATTTAATTTTTAAAACATCCTTCCACATAAATTTTATGTTTTGATGGTGCGGAATAGAGGGGTGCTCAGGCATTTAATGAAGAAAATTAAATGCCCGGTTACAAAATGGTTGTGTAATGACCCTTTGTGTGATTAATGAGGCTCATTAATTACACTAATTAATGAACCTCTTAATAAAATGTTATAGAGTTAAACTTTAAGGTGGGGTTTTTGGAAATCGTTGTCAAAGGCTTGATCTTGGGAGGATTCTTGACGAAGAACAAATCCCCTCACCAAGGAAGAACTGAAGAAAGACGATTGAGCATTTTCATTGGAACCTTGTTGTTGGAACGACAAACACCGACTCTTCCTCAAACGCAGAAGTTATCCAATGATCTTGATGTAGGGTTTATCTCATTTAAGGAATTGTTGGATCTTTATCTTTTCCTCTTGTTCATGCTAATGCGAAGGGGTGGGCCAAACGAACATGGCCTAAACCCTCCACTACATGTTTTACCGATGTGTTCTTCAAGGGAGCTTGTTCAAATTGGACGGATTTCGGAACGGAGGGACAAGCGGAGAAGAGGGTATCCCGGGGAGGCCGTTGGTACCTTCGGATGGAAAACAGGCCACCAGAGCTCACCCAGTGACCCGTGGAAGACCGTTGTTGTAGCACTAGCATGGCACCCCTGGTGATCCGCGCCGGCAGGTGACGGTGGTGGCTGACAACGGCCGGCCACAGAGGAGATGGTGGCACACCATCATGCACCGCCAGTGGATAAATCCATGGTCGTAGTCACAGTGGGTGAAGACAGCGGCCATCTTGGTCTGGCAACAGAAGAAGAGGCGGTGTGCGTGCGTCACTGGAGAGGGTGGTCGCGGCTCTTCATCCACGGTGGACACAAAGAGCGGTCGGAACTGGTTGGCCGCAGGAGGCAGAGCGGAGTAGAACAACGCGCCCCAGGAGAGGGTGGTCGCGGCTCCGACATCGCGGTAGTAGGGAACCACTCCCTATGGGTTCCATGCGGAAACTAGGGGGCACCACGTGGCATCTCTACACGAACCGAACGGCCTTAGCCATTTGTGAAGACCGGGGGGCCGCTCCCCCTGTGCTAGCTTGGGCGGGCCCCGCTCTAGTGGGCCATGCCTCCAGCCGGCCGCGTGAGCCCAGAAGGTCACGCCCTCCGCAGTTCGGGCCGCGCGAGCCTATCGGGACACACCCTCCACATGTCGGGCCGTGCGAGCGCAGTGGACCGCAACCTCCATAGGTCGGGCCATGCCACCGTGCGGGCATGGCCGGACCCCCTTGCAGGTCGGGCTAGACTATAGCCTAGTAGGCCAAGCCCGCCTTGGCCCAGCCCATCCTAGTCAGACCCAGACCACGTCAGGCCGACCCGAACCGGTTCGGGTCAGCCAAGACTGAGTTAAACCGGACCCGGACCCAACGAGGACCAGTTTCACTTAAAGTACTAGTACCTATGAACTAGACATCTGTTTGACGAACCATTTTTAGCACTGGGATCCTTGGATCAAGGAAGTCCTTTTGGTATACTCAACTTGAGTTTTCAAAAAGTTAGAGTATGGCCATGTTTGATCGAACCCGAATCGAACTCTGCCATCAGCATTAAAATGCCTATAACATACAGAGAGGGTGACTGATTAATGCACCATCAATCGCATTGGAACCCTTAAGACATGGCAGCCCTTTGGGATACTTCTTCGTGGAACATCATGGTGGTTGTAGTATGATCCATGGATTGTGTAGCAGATCCTCCTAGCATCAGGCGTGCTTAGTGCGGGAATCTAGTGGATAAATGTAACTTGAAGAAAGAACATCGATCCTATGTGGGTCAGCATCTGTCGATCCTATGTGGGTCAGTATCTATCGATCCTATATGGGTCAGCACTCAGTGATCCTGAGTGGATCAGTGCTCACCGATCCTATGTGGGTCAGCAACTACAGATCCTGTGTGGGTCAGCAGTAGAGCCTCTCGACAGAATCAGATGATCCAGCAATACATCTAATCATATATAATTTTGTACTTAAGTTATACCTGGTGTTAGTTGAGTCTTTAAATTTTTTGTAATTTTTAGTTCATGGTGTTACCTTCGTGGTATTCCCTTTGTGGTATTCTCCCCTCATGGATTAGTTGTGTAAATGGATTAAAAGATGGAGCCCTGTGTTTCCTCATGAATGAGACGAGTATAATTTGATAACATAGGTATATGTATGGGCATATACCTAAGTAGATTTGATGACTATTTATTTGTGATTTGTGATTGAGGTATTGATTTGTGGAATTTCCTTTGTCGAACTCTGGGAGACCTTTAGGGGTATTGAGGTCCCTAATGAGTATTGTTATAATCTCCCATGCACAGGCTTCACCCGCACCTTATAGTGTCTTGTGTAGACGATGAGAAGCTTAGCTAAGACTTGAGGGAGCCAAGACCAGGTGGTACACGGAGGATATGGGCTGACGTGGGGTGCTTTGGATATGATCTGTACATACCCTTCAGGTAGGATACTTGGTGGACAACCCACGAGTTTTCTGCTCTTTCTAGTTGTACTTGTACTTTTCAATTGGGCTTGTATTTTGGACCCCTTTACTATCAGTACACTTTTTACTGTAGCAGTTTACTTCTTGGTTGCTTCTTGTTGAGTTCTTGGTTTTTGTGTTTGTACAGGTTTAAGGGTAATGTCTTCCCATTTTAGGGATATTAATTTTCAGTTCTACTCGCCAACCCCTAGCCTATGGAAGGCGGGCTTGGGGTAGTCAAAGCATGAGCCCCTGGGGACGGGTCGTGACAAAGTGGTATCAGAGGAGTCAGTTCAACTGAAGAACTAGGACTCATATAATTCCAATGGAGAAATAGTGTTAACTATTCTAAGCATGGTTTTTAGTTCGGGGAGTCCAGTGTTGGTGTGGTGGAAGACGTATCCATACACCAGGACCCTAAATTCTGACTTCCAACTCGGTGCACGAAAACACTAACTGTGTGTGTTTTGGAAGTGTTTTCTTTTTGATCTCTATGATTCATCTCACCAGGTATAACTTATTATAATTGGAACTCCTATTTCATTTTAGGATGCCTCCACGAAGACATCTAGCCAGGATTCCTAAAAGAGTACATGATGATAGCCCACCGATTGATGGGTCTTTGGTGTAGGGCCCTCTTATGGCGATAGTACCATCAGGTGGTGTACCAGCCACACC
Organism: Viscum album; assembly: GCA_963277665.1. Classification (NCBI taxonomy): domain Eukaryota; kingdom Viridiplantae; phylum Streptophyta; class Magnoliopsida; order Santalales; family Viscaceae; genus Viscum; species Viscum album. The sequence continues at coordinate 315,569,167 of OY728140.1, forward strand.
ACTACCCATTGGGAAGATTTTCCACCATCTCCACCATAAAATGGTACACACCAACTGAGCATGTTGCACAAGTTCCAGTAGTAGAGGCCTCTGAGGTTCCGAGGTGAGACAGATCTGCAGGTGGCTAAGGACTGGCTGGAGGCCTTAGCCAAGGTTTTTTGCTTAGTTGGGACACTAGCTGATCTGATGGTGATCCTAACTTCCAGTCTCTTCCAGGGAGAAGCTGGGAGATGGTGGAGTCTAACACTCCAGATACAATATTATGTGACCTTTACCTGGGCGGACTTCAAGGGCCATCTTAGGGAAGAGTTCATCCCAACGACTCTACGCTCAGTGTGTATACAGGAGTTTCTACACTTACAGCAGGGCAACATGATTGTGGCCCAGTACTCAGCAAGGTTCACTAATCTTTCCTGATACTCCACCGATAAGGTACAAGACCCCCTCTTCCGGGCCCAGACCTTTGAGCAGGGTCTCCAACAAAAGATTGGAGTATCGATGATATCTCTCAGTATTCCAACACAGGCTGGGGTGCTATAATGAGCACTTTTGGTAGAGATATTCCTAGTTGAGCAGGCACCAAGAGCAAGAGCCACCACCAGACATCAGGTAGCATAGTCATCTACAATAGGTAGTAGACGGATGACGCAGAGTCCCAAGAGGTCCAGACCTTCTGGTGGATGACCTCAAGATATAGGGTTGGTGGTGTGGGGATCACGGCTACAGCTAGAGGACTTGTAGAGGAAGGGGTTCATAAGGCCTAGTATTTCTCCATGGGCAACCCCGATTTTGTTCACCAAGAAGGCAAATGGGAGTTTGAGACTCTGTGTGGACTATCGGTGCCTAAACCAGGTGGTCATGAAGAAAAAATATCCACTTCCAAGGATTGATGATCTTTTCAATCAGCTGAAGGGAGCTCATTGTTTTTTGAAGATAGACCTCAGATCAGGTTATCGTCAGCTCTGGGTACGAGATGATGATGTGCAGAAGACGGACTTCATATGGTGGTAAGGCCGCTATGAGTTCTTGGTTATTCCATTATACATGAATAATTCCCCTGTAGTGTTCATGGGACTCATTAAGAGGATCTTTCATCCATACCTCGATCAATTTGTGGTGGTCTTCATCGATGATATCTTGATATACTCTGCATCGGAGGAGGAGCATACCTATCATTTTTAGATAGTTATGGATAAAATATGAGAGCACCATATTTATGGTAATATCTCAAATTTCTAGTTTTGGATACGGGAGTTCCACTTTCTAGGACACATTATCATAGAGTCTAGAGTTGAAATAGATCCGGTGAAGAGAGAGGTTGTGCTTTCTTGGGAGCCACCTAGGAGTGTGATCGAGGTGTGAAGCTTCTTAGGGTTGGATGGGTACTACTGGAGATTCATAACAACTTATCAGAGTTGTGAAACTCTTGTCCTCGTTGATGAAGAAGTGATATCCCTTCATATGGACAATGAGATTCCATCAGAGTTTTCAGGAGTTGAGGTAGAGACTAACGAGAGCCTCCATCTTGAGGCTACTAGAAGAAGTCATTGGGTATGTAGTCTACTGCGACGCATTAGGGACTGGAATTGGATGTGTCCTGATGCATGAGTGAGAAATGATCGCTTATGGTTCACAATAGTTGAGTAAAAATGAGATGAACTATGCTACACGTGACCTGGATCTAGTAGTAGTAGTCTCCGCCTTGAAGATGTGGTGAGACTACTTGATGGGTGAAAAAATTACTATTTACTATGATCACAAGAGTCTCAGGTATATCTTCTCACAAAAGGACCTGAACCTGAGACAGTGAATTTGGATAGAGTTCCTCTACGACTATGACTTTGAGATATTCTACACTACTGGGAAGGGGAACGTAGTGGAAAACACACTCAGTAGGAGGTTTGTTTTACCGCTGCTGAGTGAGGCGACAGAGTAGCTAGCCGTGTTGTACATATCATTTGTGGATAGACATGGAGCATCTTACCTCCATTTTATAACTGTCACTCTCCCACTTCATCAAGGAGTTCGGGAGGCACATCTTGGGGACATTGACTGCGAGGCTTGATGAGCCCATATATCCTCAGGACAGGCACCTGATGGATTTTTTGAAGGTGGGGAGCATATAATCCTCTTTAGAGGATGCACCATGGTTCCAGTGGTTCTACGGTAGGAGGTGTTGAGAGATTTACATACGTCCCCTATGGAGGTACATCATGGTGTGGTGAAGTTGTACCAGGAAATCCAATGTCAGCACTAGTGGCCAGGGACGAAAAAGGCAGTAGTAGAGTTTATTTCATGATTCCTCACTTGTCAGCATGTAAAGTTCAAGAATTAGGTTCCAAAAGGCTTAACACAGCCACTAGATGTGTCGGAGTGGAAGTGTGATGGAATCTCCATGAACTTTGTGACACGAATTCCATATACTTCCAGGGAACATGATTCCATCTGGTTGATCGTTGACCGACTCACCATGTCATCTAACTTCATAACCATCTGAGAGTATGGATCAGTAGAGGGCTTGGGATGCCTCTACATACACGATATTGTACGACTTCATGGGGTGACATCGACAATCATCTCTAAAAGTGACACATGTTTTATATCTTGTTTGTGGAGGGGATTACAGGAGACATTTGTGAATCAGCTACATTTGATAACTGCCTTTCATCCATAAATGGATGGTCAGATGGACTGGACCGTTCAAACGCTGGAGGACATGCTTCCTACTTGCATCCTAGATTTTTGCCGCAGTTGGGAGGATCACATTCCCTTGGGGTATTTCTCATATAGCAACATCTATCACTCCACCATTGGTATGGAACCATTTGAGTCCTTGTAAGGCCTTCCTTGTAGGTCCCCTTAATGCTGGATAGGCCCAGGGGAGTCAGCACTTATGGGTGCAGAGTTGGTACAGGCTACCACTAAGAAGGTGCAGATCATCCAGGAGTTGATGAATACTGCACAGAGCAGGAAGAAGTCTTATGCTGACAGGAGATGGACACCTTTTTATTTTGAGGAGGGAGACCATGTATTCATATGGGTCTCACCTAGATGAGGTATGTGGAGATTTTTTTGCAGCGGCAATCTATCTCCAAGGTTCATTGGACCCTTTCAAGTTCTTAGCAGAGTTGGTGAGGTGGCGTATCACCTAACTCTTTCCACAAAGATGCATCGGGTGCAGGAAGTTTTCTACGTGTCACTGTGGAGGAATTATGTGCATGATCCATCGCACGTTATTGACTAGGGAAAGCTGGACATTGATGATGGGGGGATGTTTACAAAGGTTCCAGTGGAGATTGAGGATTGATAGGAGTGGGTCATTCGTGGACAATTGATTCCTATGGTGCACGTTCGTTGGCATCACAGGAACATCTGGGAGAGCACATGGGAGTAGGAGGCTCAAATTCTTGCTCAGTACCCCCATTTGTTCCCTTAGTCAATGTTGTGGCTTTTGGGGATGAAAATCCCAAAGGTGGGGAGAATGTAAGGACCCAGAGTTTCCATGTAATTTGTTTTTATTATATGGAATTATTACGAGTCTGTGAAAATTGACAGTGCGTTATTATGAGGCCCGATGTGCCCTGAATGAATTTTTAAACTTTATTTATGGTACGTTTAGTAAACTTTCGAGCGGGAAATACGATATTTTTAATTGGTTCTTGGAATTGAAATCTAAGGGCACCATTGAACTCGTAGCATCAGGATTCTCTTAAGGGAGGTTTAACCTTGACCATAGTGGGTCGAGGAGGAATGTTGTTTTTGACATTATTATGGATGAATAAATAAAACTTATTTTATTTTATTTTATTTTTAAAACAACCTTACACCTCACTTTTATGTTTTAATGGTGGGGACCACATGCGTGGTCAGTCATTTAATGAATGAAATTAAATGACTGGTTACAGAATGGTTGTCTAACCACCCTTTGTGTGATTAATGAGGCTAATTAATTACACCATATAATGAACCTCTTTATCACATGTTAGAGAGTTAAACTCTAATTTCGGGTTTTGGAAAATCATTTGAAAAGTATTGATCTTCGGAGGATTCTTGATGAGGAATGAATCCCCTCACCACGGAAGAAGCGAAGAATGACGATTGAGCGGCATTTTTGGAGGCTTGTTGTGTGAACGACGAACACGAACTCTTCCTCAAACATGGACATTCTCCAAAAATATTAAAGTATGGTATATCTATCATAAGGAATTGTTCGATCTTTATCTTTTCCTCTTGTTCATGCTAATGTGGAAGGGCAGCCCAAATGAACAAGGCACGAACCCTATGCTACTTGTTTAACTGGCGTTTTCTTCATGGGATTTTGTTTGGATGGGACAGATTTTAGAATGTAGGGACAAGAAGAAAAGAGGGAATCCCGAGGAGGCCTTTGCTACCTTCGGATGAATAAACAGGGCACCAGAGCTCACCCGGTGACCCACGAAAGACCGTTGGGGCGGCACTGGAACGGAAGAACCAGCAACTAGTACCGGTGGGTGACGGCGATGGCCGGCAATATCCAGCCATGAAGGAGATGGTAGTGCACCATCGCACACCTCCAGTGGAGAAGGTTGCAGCCATATCCACGGCGGGTGAAGACGACGGCCAGCTTGGTCCGGCTGGGGAAGAATATGTGGTGTTCTTGCACCGCCGGAGAGGGTGGTCGCGGCTCTTCAACCATGGAGGAGGAAAATAGCGGTCGGCATAGGCTGACCTCAGGAGGTGGAGCGGTGCACAATAGCGCACCATCAAAGAGGGTGGTCATAGCTTCGACATCGCGGCAGCAGGGACCCGCTCCCTACGGGTCCCACTGGGAAACCAGGTGGTTCCATGTGGCACTACCGCATGAACCGAATGGCCTTATCCATTCGAGAAGACCGAGGGGTCGCACCCCCTGTGCCTGCTTGGGTGGACCCCGCTTCAGTGGTATTCACATCCATCTGGTTGTGTGAGCCCAGCGGGCTGCACCCTTTGTGGGATAGGTGACGTGAGCCTAGTGGGTAGGGTCATGCGAGCCTAGTGGGATGGCCCGCACCCCGTGCGGGCCTGGTCGTGCACCCCTTACGAGTCGGGTTGTGCCCCCCTCACCGAAATTATGTGGGTCAGTAACTACCAATCCTGTTTGGGTCAACAACAGAGCCTCTCGATAGAATATGATGATAGATCGATATGTCTAATCATCTGTACTTTTGTACTTAAGTTATACCCAGTGTGATCTGAGTCTTTACCTTTGTGGTACTATTACCTTTATGGTGTTACCTTTTTCGTATTATCCCCATGTAGATCAGTTATTTAAATGCCTTAAAAGTTGGAGCCTTATGTATACTCATGAATGAGATCAGTATATTTTGATAACCTAAGTATATGTATTTGTATATACCTAAGTAGGGTGATGACTATTGCTTTGTGCTTCTTGATTGAGGTATTCCTTTGTGGTATTTCCTTTGTGGAACTCTGGGAGATCATTGGGGTTCTTGGGTCCCTATTGGGTATTGTTATACTCACCTTTCATGGGCTTTTCCCGCACCTTGTTGTGTCTTGTACAGACGACGAGCAGCTGGGATAAGACTTGAGGGAGCCAGGACCAGGCGGTACACAGAAGAGACGTGATAAAGTGGGGTGCTGTGGAGATGATCTCTACCTAACACTCAAGTAGGATCCTCGGTGGACAGTTCAAGAGCTATTTTCTCTTTCCAGTTGTACTTTTACTTTTCAGTTAATCTTGTATTATGGCCCCCTTTACTTTCAGAACACTTTTTTCTAAAGTAGTTTACTTCGTGGTTGCTTCTTGTTGATTTATTGGTTTGTGTGTTTATACAGATTCAAGGAAATGCCTTCTCATTACAGAGATACTCATTTTTTATGTTATTCACCAACCCCCTGGACTATGGAAGGCGGGCTTGGGGTAGTCATGGCATGAGCCCCAAGGGACGGGTCGTGATATAGTAATTACTTTATTAATAATGATATCAAATAAATGTTATTACAAATATTAAAATAAATATAATTTAGGTTAAATCATGTGTGAAATGATTTTTACAGATTACCTAGACAAAATAGGAATATAATAAAATATTTTGTTCAAGGATAATATCTTATCTTGATATTTTTAAAAATTCAATAATTGAATACTGTAAAAAATGACACTATTGTTGTTTTGTCAAAACAATGTTTTATTAAATTATTTAAAAATAATAAAACATTTTTAAAAATATAATATAATTACGATATGGTCTAAATGATATAAATTATTTGTTTATTATTTAATTTACATAAAATTAGTAAATATTTCACACTTTTAATATTGAAATAATTGTTACCCTATTTAAAATGAAATTGAATAACTATGTGTTAAATTAAAACGATAATGTTTAAATTGAGATAAAACTTTTCAAAAATTTATTTGTTAATGATATTAAAACATTATCTTATATTATTTTTGAAACTATGAAATTTTGGAGGTTTTTGGGTGTTGTTTTATTTTATTATAATTTAATATTTTTTTTGACATTCCAAGTGTGCCCCTCACCCCAATTCTAAAAGGCCACATACTCCCTCACAATTTCAATTCACATTGATCCTTCATGCTTGACCATACCCTAAAAATTTGACTTCTCATGTTCCTTAATCACATTCTAGAGGTTTTTTTCCTCTAAAATTTACCAACTCTAGTGTCTTTAATAGGAGATCTAAAGGGGGCTCATCGAAGAAGAGGTAATCACCTCTTCCGATTTATTCTAATTATTTCTTATTATAATTATATTTCATGAGTTGTACCATTGTAAATTAATCAATATAGTATTAATTGTATACATATAATTTATTAAGATTATGGAAAAACCATATTCCACATTCTATCCATCCTACGAAAAACGAAATTACCCCATGTGCGTACATACTGCTTACAGTCTCCACACCATGGTGTAATTTGTTTTTCATCACCACATGACTTGGATGGGTATAATGATGGAAATAATAACTATATATGATTTTTATAACAATGAATTTATCATGTAACAATATTCACCCTCCAATTCAATACTATTTCAAATTTAAGGAAATGATATCATCGCTCGTGTGTTCATACGACCTACTATCTCCATGACGTGAAGCGATTAATTATACATTAAATCCATTAAAGAATGACTATATAAATGTAAATAATGAATAAATATGGTATATATTATGTTGACATCATTTTTTAATGATGTAACTATGACTTAACAAGGAGAATCAGATATTATTTTAAAAAACATGCATAATAACATAAAGTAGTTAATAACCCAAAAATCTGTAACAATAAAATTTCACTAACCATAAAATGATAGTATAATAATATATGATATCATAAAAATGACTAAGATTCTATAAAAATTCAATTAAATCATTAAAAATTATATATGAGGTTCAGATACATATAAAGGATAGCAGACCTAAGGTAAGGGATAATTTTGCAATCACATTATTATTCGAGAATATTGGTTAGTATGTATTTACTTGGGTTTATTTGTCATCAATGTACATTGTTCCTAAAAATGATTTCATAAAAAGTTTTATTATTCTCTAATGGATATTTAAAGTAATTTTTACCCATTTTGACTTATTACTACATAGTTTGGAAGGAATCATTCTTTCATTTTCCATACGAGGTACTTTTTAACTTTTCCTACAAAAGTACAAGAAGAATGTTTTTTTAACTTATACGACATGAATGGATTTTTAGGATTTCATAACCCCTTATTTAGATTAATATTCTATTAAATTTTTTGAAGGTAATTTTCAATGAAATTATTTTCTATTAAAATTGTAGGATGTTTTTTGAAAGGAAAATGTTTTTTGAATAAGAAATATTTTTTTCCACAAGAATTAATTTCAAGTGTTTCATTAAAATTATTTTCCATTAAATATTAAGGATATGTTTCATGTATAATATATTTACTACTATTATGGTTAATTATATTTATTATGGAATTATATTTATGAAATCTATTTGTTTTACATGGATTGTGTTATGAAGGAATGATTTTTAAGAAACACATTTTATTCCTTGGGATATGCAATGATGAATGATTTTTGTTTTTATGAGACACATATGTATGTTTTATTTCATTTTGTGATGAGTGGGACCTATATCTTCCTCCAATTACTTGGGTAAAGATTTATATATCATGAGATTGAAATGAATGGAATGGAATGTAAATCCAGTTTAGTAATATAGTGATAGAACAGAAAGTAAATACGGCTTAGTTATACAACACTGGAACGAGATGTTAACTCGATTAAATAATGGACTTTGTCCACTATGATGGTCATGGAAATTAGCCTTGTATATTATGGAAATTATTTTCTATGCTTATGTGTTTTCCAAAATTCCATGATTTATTCCAATGCTATTTTATCATGTTTTTTTCCGATATGATTTATTCCTTACACAATTTAAATATTTATTTTATGACTCAATATTTGTATATTCAAAATTTATATTCATGTTTTTAAATTATTATGTTTATGTTTTGTTTGATTTTCTCCATGTTTACCCTTACAGAGCATTTGAGCTCACCCTTTTTATGTTTTCTTTTCCATAGGATATAATAAAATTTCATAGGTAGGAAAAGTAAAGGTGAAGATACTTATAAGAGATATTGATGATCTTTCACCAAGTTAGGTGAATGTGTTCCAAGATTCCAAATTCACTAAACTAATATGGACTTTAGGTATATATTTATGTAATTTAAAAAGTATTTTGTAAAAGAAATGTAATTTCCTTATATGTCAAGCTTCAGTTGTTAGATTTACCATGCCACAATTCTTACCCTCATTGATTCATTATAACTTCATCTATATTTTTCCATTACTGAGATTTTCAATTCACCCTTATTTTCTTTCTTTTCCTAGGAATCCAAGAAGCATACTATGAGAGATATTCATGGATTTACTAGATGGAAAATAGTTATCCTCAATTTTTTTTGTTTATAATGAATCAAAAATTATGTTGTTATAAGTGTATCCATTTGTAATAAAAGACTCATTTATGTATCTCGTATACCAAGGCTAATAAATTCTTGGTCCTTTATAATTTGATTCCATATAATTATTCCAATGTAATTGATCGTAGACACCAGCTCTGAGCTTTCATGGGTTGGTTCACTATAGTTGGCATCAAAGGATGTTTAGTAGAAACCTTGTGAACTATATTTTGAGAAACATTATTTAGATAACATACACATAAAGTAGAATTTTTGGAAAATTATAGATTTAAAGAAGTGAATTTTGGTAAATTATAAATTATGTGGTTATTTATAGAAATGCATCCCTATCTGTATACTACAAGTAGATGGGGTTTTTGTAAAATGTACCTTCGGAGTATCAACTTCGATATGGTGTTCCAGGAATGACTCTAGGTAACCTAGTACATGACAACGGGCCTTAATGCACACCTGGTTTGACACTCCTAAGGGATATTTTTTTAATAATTCAAATTTTCTTTACAAACCATTATAAAGGATTTGAATACATAATGATAATAAACAATCTAGGTTAAACCAAAGGTATTTTAGATTGAATATACAGTTTCATGATTTATAAATCCAACAAATGATATTATGGTCAAACGATAGACTATAGAATTTACAATTTTGATAAAGTATTTTTGGGATTGAAAAATTAAATTTTAGAAATATTTTACCAGTTTTATTTTGGCTATAAGAATCAGGAAAAGTCTCATGAATATTCCTAATTTTATAAGCATGTGTTTTAGAGGAAAACTTTTATTTGATAAATGATTCTATTATATTTATATTGATGAATTTTTAGTGGTATTGATAAACTTTAGTGTTCATTTGATCAGTATTGACATTGTACTAATTGTAAAATCATATTATGAGACTTTATAAAAAATGATTGTATTGAAAACCAATTTTAAGAGTCTATTCAATGATTAAATTTCAAGGATTTCAATTATATTTATTTTTTAGAAATTATATGATTTTGGTTTTAGAACTAGACAACATATATATCGGGTGACAACCTATAAAGTCTGACAAGGTCGTGGGGCGTGAACCCAATACCAAAGGATGATAAGGGTTTTGCAACTACAACTGGCCTATGCGAAGTCATGGTTGATCTGTAATTATTTAAATAAATGATGAATAAATATTAATTATGAACCATTAGTGTTAATTTTTTTGGTTTAGAGATTAATATATTTACCATATTGATTTTGGAGAATAGTTAGAGATAAATATTTAGACTTTTCACTCTTTTATGGGCCTTATAATTAATTAAATGTTTTCATTCTTCACGGGTCCAATTTAATTTTTGGATACCAATTCCATAAGGTAATATATAAATTATAATTTTATTTAAGCAATTCCAAAAGATTAAAATTTAATTATTAATTTGATATGTATCAAGAAATCAAATTTCCTTTCAATATTAGGTTCTAAAATAATTACTCAACATTATGAAAATGATAAAAAATGGGTTGTCTTAATACCTTAATTTTAATTGACCTTAAGGTATACTAAATCATTATAGATTTAAATCCTTGAGTCCCTCAACATTACATTCAACATTCAATTGTTTATGATTGATGACCTCATTTTCTCCCTAAAAATATTTACTCTTTTCCCCCATGTATGTATCTCTACTTGCTACCAATTATCTCCTACATAGAGGCTTAATTATATGTTATTCCATCTGACCTTTGTACCTCATATTCTCTCTTTTTATAAAGGATTTTTTTCAAACCCTTCTTGGGATGTGTAATTTTAAAAATATGAAATATCAAACAATCAATTACTAAGATCAAGTTTAAATTTCATGGACATAATTTAATTATGGTGGGGAGAATGTAACGCCCTGAAAATATAAAGTAAGAAAATTGTATTCGAGAGCGTGTATGACACTTAACACCAAGCGTGTAGGGTAATATAATATCCTGATTAATTATAATATATAAACTACTTTAAATAAATTCAATATATTTTATATCTTTAAATACAATTGATACCGAGTTAGCGTGCGACATATGCAATAATGAGTTTCTTCAATGGATTGTGTTACATGAAAGACCAAGTTTTAATGAAAAATAATATTTTATTTAAATATTATAATTTAAAATAATAATAATTAACCTAGATATAAAATTAGATTTTATAAAGAGAATTAATTAACATATGAAAATATATGGTTTACACAAATATAAAATGAATTAACATGTTACCAATTAATTTGAAATGAAAATATAAAGCAATTGAATATAAAGAATATATTATTATATTTATTCTCAAAAGGTGTTTTGTCATAATATATTAAATAATTACAATTATTGAATGATATTAATGAAATATATAAGTTATCTACACAATCAAATATTTTTTATAATTATTAAATTGATTCAATAGACATAAGATAAATATAGACTCAATATTACACCCAAAACCTATATTTTTATCAAGGCACTTTTACCAACTTTTAAGGGAGAAACCATTTTAAATCCAATTTTGATCCTCTTATAAATTTAATATGTCAAAATAATCTTCAATAATTATTTAGAAACAAAAATATTAGGTTAGGGTAAATTTTTGGTATTTTCCTGTGAAGTTTGATTTTTAATGAATAGTGAAAAATACTCTTATTTAATTCAAAACATCTATTTCATATAATTTATTTTTAAGGTAAAATTATATTTTAAATCGGTTTTAAAGACTAATTAGATAATATTTTAATCAATTAATCCAATTTAATTCATTTAAATGAATTTTACTTTGATATTGATTATAAAAAGGTAGTAATCTTTTGGATGCTTTTCCTTTAATAACCCGCATTGTCATCCCATCCGTGGTATTAATTTAAATTTAATTTCATTCACTTCTGTGATTGTAATTTGGAAAATTGTATTTCATATTTAGAATTAATATAATTTATAATTTCCAATAATCTGAATATAGTACTTGACCAAAAATATTTGTGAATGTAATTAAAATTATTTAAAACAGATAAGGTTAAATTAAGTTTAATAATAGACTAAACCATATCCTTAAGAACCCAAAAAACCTATAAAATTTTCCAGAAGCCATTAGATTAAAATATTTAGACCCTATCCTACATTTTATTTACTTTATATCATTATTTATTCACTTGAAATAAAAAAACGTGGGTGTGGTTCCTTTCTTCTAAAATAAGACAAGAGTGCAACTCCTCCTCCGTTATAAAAGGAATCCTTTCCTCCCACTTCCACACACATTATGTTCATAAAACCTCTTCACAATTTACTCCCCAACACCCCTCTCTTACCCCATTAATCCTCCCTTTTGGATGAAATCAATCCAAGGAATTATTTTGGTGTAAACTAAAAAGAGATAGCTGATTAAGAGGTTACGTCTTTCCTAATGCTTTTTAATTTTATTTCCATTCTCCACTCCATAAACTCTTATTATTCCATGTTTACATAGAATCTCAAGTATCCTAAATATACTATAATGTTGTAATTATTTATTTTTTACCTATATTTACACACACCACCATCTAGTGGGTAATGAACACATTGTTTACATGTATGGTGAATTACCTCCTCACGAAATGATGATTGTTCATTTTTCCATTACTACCTCTCTTGGAGGACATTATGATGGAAATAAATTTATATATTTTATATCTGATATTTATTATTTCTTTAATATTATGTAATACTTTTAAAAAAACATGTATCTTTAAACATTCAATTTTGTATAAAAATGGTAACATCGTTTGTGGAAGTGTGGACTACTGCCCCTCAAAGTAATGTGATTCATTCACACTATACATGGAATGTATAAAGGATTATTTCAATTAAACATATGTTACATACACAAAATTTATATGATATTCATGAAATAATTATCTTTTTGGAAATATAATATATATCATTTTCTTTATTACCCTTTCACATACTTAAAAAGTTTTAACATTGTTCATGGATGTATGGACTACCACCTCCCCAACATGATGTGATTAATTTTACATCATAAGGATTCTATATATAAGTATATATGATAAAATAATATTTTATTTTTTATATAATTATCCATCTAGAAAGATTTATGTTTATTACCTTCTTTCCACAATGATCAGCGAAAAATGTGAACGTTACTTATGTGTATGTACAGCCTACCATCACCATGATTGTAATGTTGGTTCATTTTTCAAAGCCATATTCAAGGATTGGATTTAAATATATAATTTATATATAAATATTATAATAATCTCATTATTATTAGCCTGTAGATGTTATATAATGACCCCTTTGACTATAGTTGACCTATACATGTTGTTTTCAACAAATAATCCAAATTTCATTAAAACACTCAGTGTAAACTTAATTTCTTAGTAATTGTATATGAAAATGTAAAAATTGAAAAGAAATTTATGATAAATAAGAAAATATATCTCAATAATGTAAATAATTAATATAATTTTATTATTCATGAATATAAAGTCACATAAGACATGTCATACGTATGGTAAGATATTCGTGTCTAACCTTTCTTTTTGTGATACACTCTTTATTATTGTGCACCTAATTTATTATATATGGTTTACATGAAAGAACATTAAAATTTTATATCATGAATTATTTTACCTTAATGGTATTTAAATATTTCATTCAATATTATTCTTTCTTGAGGCTTATGATTTAATATGATCCAATGTGGTATGGGACAATTTGGGATGTTGAAATATTGTTTTCATCAAGACTAATACTAATGGTATTTTAATGGTATTTCGATTCATGAAAATTATATGCCCATTGTTCAAAAAACTCTCTAATTATAGCAGGGTTCTTAATTACCATTTTGGAGTATTAATACTATTTTTCAACTCTATTGTACTTAATGTTTTTTCATAAAATGTTTTTATGAAAACCAATAATTATTTCTATCTTTTGTCGAAGAAATGATTTTATCCTAAAAACCATGATTTATAAAAATGATATAAAAAATGATTTGGTAAACACATTTTTACCCTCTTTCATTTACCCATTTTTTCAAAATAATATTCTTTTCATTTTCCTGATAAAACATTTTTTAAACCTTTTAATTGTGGAAAATAAATGTTAGTTTACCTCATATAGCAAGAATGAATTTACTTGCAATAATTTATATGAATATTCTTTTCCATGTTTAAAAGGTTACTTTTTAATGAAATTGTTATCAAAAGTGAATTTAAAAGAAACGTTTTTTGAAAACCAAAGTTAATCTTCCTCATGAATGTTTTTAAAATAGGTTTTTCTAGTATTTATATTCTTCAACAACAATAACCCATTATTTTTACTCCACATGGGATATGTTGTATTGATACCATCATTATTCTTTCTCTAGATGGTTTATTAAAAACTTAGAAAAGGATAGTATTCACAATCACTACCTTGATTCATTTTTCAGTCTAGTTTAAATATTCAATCTCCTATGATCATAGAACATTGAATTTCCCCAAATTATCCACATCATTTTTCATGGACATTATAATTGACAAAACTGTAAACCATTTTAAATATTTTTTCTTCTATGAAAGTTATTAGATTATTTTGGAAAGTATTCATAATTCTATATTCTTTATTTAATATGGATATTTTATAAGTCATATTATTTATTTAAGCTATTCAATATGGGGAATGATTTGGATAGGCAATGACGGGTGGATCCAAGATATTATATATCTCCTCAATCCATCGACAGGTTCTCATGATACAAATAAGTTTCAAAAATTAAACTAGTTTATATCTATAGTTTTAAACCATCTTGTGAAAGGTCTTGATGTTATTGGTTTTCATGTTCCATACACATGACTTCAATTAAGAATCCATTTCCATCATTATTATTCATCCATGATATTTTTTATCCACATATCTAGGGATACATTTAATTTCAATTTATTGATTAAATGGAATGTGTTTTAGTTTCTTAAATTTCCATATTTATTTTTTCTTATATAGTTATTTGAATGGATTTATTTCTTGTTATTACCTTTAGATATTGTTTACGTACACCCTTCTCAGTTTTTTGATTACATTGTATGTGTGTTTGGTTATTTACCATTCCATAATTATTACCCTCATTGATTCATTTTTTCTTTATCTATATTTTTACTTTATTGAGAATTTAAGCTTGAAATTTTTATGTTTATTTCCCCAAGATTCGAAGAAGCATACTATTAGAGACATGTAGGGATTTACTAGATGAATTAGAGTTGTCCTCGAAGTTCTTTATTTATAAAAAAGGAAAAATAATGTTATAATTAGTGTATTCATTTGTAATACAAGTCTCATTTATGTATCTAGTTTACCAAGACTACTAAACTCTTGGTCGATCAGGATTTTATTCCTTGTGGTCATGATAATATAATTTATAGAAAACACCACCTTCACTTTTTCTAGTGTGTGGTCGCTATACTTTTGCATTTTTTTAGTTTGGATCATCCATCATCACATAGATGGGGAATGAGAATAGGTTTTCATGCTTTAGGTTCTTTGTCTTAATAATTTAATGCACTTTTAACATTGATTAAATATATATTTATCTTTATCGGTTATATTAAAAAAATATTGAATAAAAAATTTAAAATAGGATGTTGAAAATATATTTTTTACTAATAATTATTCTAGATAATTAATTATTTAATGTGTTTTAATATTTTTAGAATTTTAATAATTATTGTAAAAATATATTCTTGATGATAAAATAAAAAATTTTATGCTAGAAATATAATTTATTACATTGATTTGGTATCAAATATCAGATAATATAGGTGTTAGCCTTGGCCTTTATATGATTTTTTGGTATCTTGTGGCTCGCTCACTCATTGTTACCTTCCAATGATCCAACAGTCTCCATGTCCTTTACATGTGGTGGGTGGGCCTCAATTAAATTATTTGTGTTCCTTAGAATCTTGGGAGACCACAAAATACATCTTGTGGTTGAATTTGAATCATCTCTTATATTATACTAGCACCAAACCAATGCATTTTCACAGAATATTCAATTAACCAAAAATTTAAATAAAGTCTCTCATAATTTAAATTCAGTAAAACATTTATACACTTTCAATATGGAAATATAATGAAATGAAAGAAAAAATAATATTTGATAATTTTAAAAAGCTAAATTACTAATTAAATTTGAAACTTCAAAATTGAATTCTGTTAGGTCTATTCTATTTTTCTTTCATTCTTCAATGATATTCGTTGAACTTTTTTTTAAGATCATCTAAAGATAAATCATATATTATGTATACCATTTTGTATTCTTCACCTGTATCAAATATAACATGATCAAATTTATGTTCTAAATGTCTATGTAGATAATTTAATAAGAATAATGTTACATAAAATTCATATCCTAAAATGCGATAAAATTTTAATTACTAAAAATGAACATGAATTTTACAAAAATATGTTGTATGTATGAGTAAATTAAATAAACAATATATTGGAAAGAAAGAGGCTTCTAGTGGTGCAAATAATTATTTGTCTCGTTAACACTGGTACTTCTTTTTCATAGTGTGGAGTTACGTTCTAAAGTGGTAAGAAATTAAACTCCATTACAGAAAATGGACTTACCAATCCATTTTGAGCACTGTCTGGACTGCATATTTTATATTAATTGAACTACTGTATGAACTTTAAATTTATAGTATTGTCTATTGAATAGAATTTCTATACTAAAAATTCACTAGTTATTTCAATGAATAGAAAAAATTCATGTTTATTTTCAATACTATATATTTAATGTACTGAAAATGTATAAATTAAAAAAATGAAAGTTCATTTTATTATTGTTTACTACATATTTAGTGTACAAATATATTGTTTGAATTAAATAATTTTATGAATTGAAAATGAACATGTATTTTATAATGAACATTCCAATGTCCTAACCAATCCATTTTCAGAATAATGACATAGTTAATTGAAATTATTGAAAATAAACATTCATTTTGTTCATTATACACATTTTATATCCTCTTTTTTCCCCAATTTCTTTGTCACACATTGAACATATATACGTTTTTTGGTCACGCATAATGTGTATCCTATTTTCATTGTCCAAAAAATTTATGAGGATGTTGTATCTATGATTTTTTTAATCACACATAGTTCATATCTTTAGTTGTTTTGGATGGTTCTAGGTGCAGTGGAAGAATGAGAAGGTGGGTGATATATTAAAATTTCTCTTACCAATAATTTCCCTAAACCAAGAGTAAGTATATTTCATTCCAAATTTACAATTAATTTATTTCATGTTTGAATAAATAAATACCTGGGAAAAGGAACTTACTTCATTTGTGAATGTTGATCATCTAAAAAGACCCTTTCTGAATATGTTCCTTGTTTTATGAGAATCCAAGGATAGAATCCCCCTAGCAATGATCCACACATTCTCTTGTGATATTTGAGAAACACCACTGGATCTCAGAGTGCTAACATGATGTGTATAATTTATTGTGTTGTTCGTTCTTGATTACTCATTCTTTGGTCTTGATGAAATCTATCTTGTACTTCTTGTTCATGAGAGGGAGAGAGAAGGAGGAGTTGAGAGAGAATTTTTTGTGAACAAAAATTCTAAATTCTAAATTTTTTGTTTTCTCTACATAGTAGACATATCTTTATATTTATATAGTTTTTTGGATTTGTATTTTAACATCAATGGATATCCTAGCCTCTCCTTCTTTTAGGGTTTTGACCCCCATTTCCACTCCACATTCATTGTTATGATTTTAGTTCTTCCTTGATTTCTCTTTAGTTTTTATCATAGTTTTCTTCTTGTTCCCATATTCATTAGGGTTCAATACCTGGTTCTGTTTCCATCTATGACTCCTTCTTCAATGTCGTGTTCATTATTTTTTTTTGAATTATTTTTCGATGGGTCTGGTCCTTTGGGTTTATGATTCTAGTTATTCACATCTAGTATTGGTCATCAGTTTGAAGGATTTGGGGAATATTTTATGAATAATATCTCCACTTATTGGAGTTTTTCTTCCCTATATTCATTCAATGGATGATTCTATAGTATGGTGGGTTCGGTGGTCATCTTGTACATCATCGGCATACTGTAGGTTTGGGCTGATGTGATTGGAGCATTAGGGTGAATAACATGAGTGGATCTCATTCATACATTGGATGTATGTCGATAATAGTGGTACAACGACCTCTAATACTCAGTTAAAGTTACGAGTTTGTATGTGATGTCGGCGATGGTGTTTTATTTCTTCATCGTCGACAATTCCAGGTGGTTCTTGTAGTTGATTCAACCTACAAAATCCTTCTTTTCTCTCAGCTCTGGATTCAGCACTCTACCATTTTTTCCAAGGTGGAGGTGTGTAGTGGTCATCATTGTTATTTTTGAACTAAATTTGGACAGGTATATTCTAGAGGTTGATAGTGACGATGAAACGATCTTCATTGGTGAGGATGTGTTCAGCTCTGGTGAAGATGATGATGGTGGATGGGAGTTATGCAGTCAATGGTGAATGCATGGTGTGAGACAGCTCATGGTCTTAGAATGGAGGTGATTATTTCCTTTTGAATTTTTAAAATGGGAAATTTAAGATCAGTTATGGTCCTTTTAATTTTAAAAATTTCATTGGATAGTATACTTATAAACGGTGGGATTTAGGGTTTACATGGTTGGATTTATATCTAGTTGGATTTTTTTTGGGTTCACACTTAACCTTGAAAAGTTTCATTAGAAAATAAAAAATATGGATTGTGGTGGTGATTATATTCAGGGGCTAGAGAATAAATATTTATTTAATTTATCAGATCAGTATAACTTGAATAAAATTATTCTTAGACTATAGAATAATTTTTCTTCCATTAATTAATCTCAAATATAATTTAATAGAGATCAATAGAAATACTTTTTGTGTGACCCCTATGATTCATTATCATTTTTATTTGGGGGCTTGCTTATAGCCCAATATTACTATATAGAAACGTTTCAAGGAACTAAAGATAATGAAATTAATGTTGGAACACTGAAAACCACATATGAATTCTTACTGTGTTATATAATTTTTTTTTCACAATATCTCATCAAGCATGTTGCCCATCTATGCCACCAAACAATATGATTGATATGACTTTCATTAAATATCTAAAATAAATATGTCATTACACCATGGACATAGAATTTGATTCAATACTTCTATTATAATCAATGGGTCAAGATTCACCTTCCTTAAACAAGGAAGGTAAAAATTCTTCCTCATCTTATTCATTAATGACATGTCACTCATGATGCAACCAACATATCCAACATATCCTTAACTATTATCAACAAGGTTTATGAAATAAATCTATGTATGTGTGTTTTATCATGAACTAATAATAATCTTAATACCTAAGGACCATCACACATTCTTGTAGATAGGAATACTTGATGCCACAAAAACATGTGGAATTCTTTCCACTGGGACTATTCTCATAATCAACCATCATAGAGATTAGAATGTGTGAAATTCATGAGAACAAACCTCATCTTCTTACTAGAAGTCATACCTTCCAGTTTATTTACTATGTTCAAGACAATAGTATGTTATCTGATCGTAGAACTTTATCTGATAATATCATCAAATCACATCAAGGTTCTCATTGTAGCGAGGAACTGTTAAGACCTCACCAAAGTGATGTATACTCTAAGAATTTATTACATTAGATTCATGGATAAAAATAATAAATTTGTAATAATATATTTTATTAATATTCAATACATAGAATATACATGTAATCAATGTACAAAGAGTTGGTTCTTAGACACCAAATCCAACAAAATCCCACTTGGACGAGAGACAACTGTCTAAGTCCTTAATTACACTATACCTCGCATGAGAGTCATGTTTCTACCGAGTCAGTGATTTAATCAAGTGGTTCATCATGTTGTATTCTTGGAAATACTAATAACTACATCATCATCTCTCTATGAAAAATTTCTCTAGTGGTGATACTTCCAAATTATTTTCTTCTTCCATTGATATGACCTTGTCTCTTTTACAAGATACACTGCCAAGAATTATCATAATAGAGTGTGATATGATCTTTACTGTTATATACCACATTAAGATCTTCAAAAAACTTCAGAATCAATACTTATTCAATAGATTCCTTATAAGACACAATATACTCGGACTCTACTAATTAATCTACAATCATAACCTATTATTATATCTTTCAGTTCATAGTACTTCCATCCAATGTGAATATGTATCACGTTTCTTACATAATATCATATTGATCAATTTAGAAACTAGAATTTACAAATCCAATAATGACTAATTCCTAATCTCCTCGACTAAATTGGAATATATCCTTATAGCACCTCAAATGCTTGATTATAGTCTTGGTCTCAACCCAATGGCGTTCATCGAGACCGTCTTGCTATCTTTCTACCACACATAATCCATAGTTCACATCTAGACTTGTATATAGAATAGAAACCATGATTGACTCAATTAATGATTTTTATTGAATCATAATCATTATATTTAATTTCTCATGTGTCTGAGGACACATCTTCCATGAAATGTGAATGTCATGTGATGCTGGAAGAAATCACCTCTTGAATTATTCCATATATAATCTCTTTAGTATCTTGTCATTTTATGTACTTTGACTTATGCCCAAAAACCACTTGAATATATCATGATGGATCTTTTTCACATAAATTTATGATATCTATCCCAAGTCCTTCATAGAGAATAATTTATTCATCCAAACCATAATATATTTTATGATTGGTATTTCATTTCTAATGAGTAATATTTCATCAACATATACTATTAATAAAACAACTAAAATCCTATTATACCTTTTATAAACACATGGATCACAATTATTCCTTATGGAAACATATTCCTTTATGGGCTCATTGAAATAATTGTTCCATGGCCTATATTATTTCATTAATCCATTAATAGATCTTTTCAACTATAATGACTTATTCGCATCATTTGTAGTCACAAAACCTTAGGGTTGTGTCATATAGACATCTTCCAGAATATTCCTGTTATATAATTTGGTTTTGACATCCCTTTTCCAAATCTCATAATCATTGAAATCCTTAATGGAAAGTAGAATTCGGTTGTATTTTTTCATTACGACTAGTGAAATTTTTTTGACATTGTTAATTATTTAATGTTGTTTAAACCATTTGAAACCATTCATGCATTATAGGTACATACTTTTCCATCCACGTCTATTTTCTTCTTGAATACCCATTTCTATCCAACAATCATTACATCTATTATAGGGTCTACCAAAATCTATACATGGTTTTATTACATGGAATCCATTCCATAATGCATGCCTTCATGCCACTTGGAATTATTTGTGCCACTTAATACTTACTTTTATGTTATATGATCATTATTATCAACTAATAATGAGTTTCCAACCTTATTGACTAGAAAACCCTATAGTTTTGGTTATCTAACCTCTCTAGTACCCCTAATCAGTAATTGTGGCTATGGAACAATATCGTCTTCCATGGGGCTTTGTGGAATTTGTTCGTATGACAACTCTTGAGTATCATAATCTTGGAATTCATCCAAGTCTATCTCTCTCCCTCCCACTCTCCCTTTTATAGATAACATTATCCTCACGATATGTGGTAAGTAATTCAACCAAAAAAAATTTCGGAAGGATTTTATGGGTAGTATCCCTATGTTTCATTGGGATATCCAAAGAAGATACAATTTGTGTATCAGGGTGAAATATAGTTACTTTTAAAGGCATTAAGAAATGACTAACAACAAAACACATGTATATAAGACAACACAAGTTTTCTTCTATTCTATAATTTGTATGTTATACCTTCTGTTTCTTTAGTTGGTTGTCATTTTAGTACATATCATACTATTTGTAACATGTATCTGCCAAAGGATAATGACAGACTCCATTGAGTCATCATTGATCTCACCATGTCCAACAAGGTGTGTTTCCCCATTTTGATTACAGTATTCCACATATTAGTATTATGAGGAGTGAGTTGTGATAAAATCCTAAACTTCCATAAATAACCAATACTGTTTTGATCATGATATTCTCCACCACTATTTGAGCATGTTTTTTTAATCTTCTTACCATTCTGGTTCCGAACTTCATTCTTATATTCCTTGAAGTTATCAAAATAATATGACTTATAACTCATTAGGTAGATATATCCATATGTACTAAAATAAATTGTAAATGTTATAAAGTATGTGTACCCACCCCATGCTTCAACATGAAATGGTCCACATACATCGGTGTGACGTAATTCAAGAACCTATTTAGCCCATTCACATTTCCCATTAAAGAGGGATCTGGTCATTTTTACTTGTAAACAAGAGTTGCATACACCATTTTATTTTAGTTCAAAAGAATCAAAATATCCACCTTGATGTAATTTAGTCATTCTCATTTCATTTGCATGACCTATCTAGTGATTATGATGTTTTGTGTGTTATGATTCATGTGAAGTAACATCATTATAATCTTCTATTATTTAGTTCATCTAATCCATCATGTAATAATCATTATTTATATGTGCCTTACCATAACAAATAACATCTTTATAAAAGAACTGACATTTATTCCCAATTTTTAAAATTAATACATATGTATCATGTTTTGATACAAAAATAATATTTTGGGTAACTAAAGTCACATAATGAAAACCCTTTAAACCCAAGATCGTTCATGTTGGAAACATGAGTTGGTAGCCACGATAGCTATAGAAACAAGTTTATCTCTATTGGATGCTCTAATATCTACCTCTCCTTGATCAATATTTCTGAATCTACCTTCTTCTTATATTTTAAAACATATTTCATCACTAAAATTTTCATCTAATACCGATGTTGTAGAAATAGATAAATTAAATTGCATAAAAAATGAACATGATGATTCCTCTTACTTCTTCGGCTGAGTGTAGTTTTTATTTTAGTGTCCCTTCATGCCACATGAGAAACAAAAATCATCGTGTTCCCTTGATTTCCCCTTAATTTTCCTCTTCTTTTAAGGGTTTGAAGAAACATTTGGCTTAAATCTCATCATTTTTACATTCCATTTATTCACCATAAGGATAATTGGTTTTTCATGATTTGTATCCTTATCTATTTGGTGAAGATGAGTAAGAAGATATGGAATAGAATTATTAATGTTGTTCATATTAATATTCTCAACAAAATTGGAGAATATCTTAATGAGTGAGGACATAATGAGTTTGGTGGCCAGTTCTTTGAGGATTTTAAAACCTACAACCTCTATGTGCTCAATGTAGCCAATGATATTTGACTATGTGATACCTGATTAGGGAAAAACGATAAGATTTCTCTAAAATAGGTCCTAAAAAATATAAAATCATTCATTTCTAGATCTCTCCTGATAAATTCAATATAGGTGCTCAACAATATTATACACATCCTTGTTTACATGAGACTTCATTAGTTACCTAGACATAGATCAAAGCATCATAAATTGAATGCAAAATTCATTGCTATAATATTTTTTATATATAAGAAACTCTTTATCACTATCCTATTTATGAGTTGGATCAGGCATTGAGGATTCTAGCATATACGATTTCCATTTAGGGCATAGCCAACCCAAATGTGTCGAAACCACTCCTATAAGTTACTGGAATTTGGGAGGTTATCTTTCTCCAATATTGATCGTAATGATAGTGTGTATGATGATATTATCATTTTTATATACAATTAAAAATATAATATTATTAGTACTTTTATTGATTAAAAACTAAGTGAGATATAATAAATTAAATGTTTATTTATTTATTTATTTATTTAATCTACCACTACTATATCTAGTGTCAATATCCCTATCCATTGATATCAGAATATCTAGTTTCTTTACTATTCTAGAGGAAAGGATCCCCATTATATTTCATAATGATCCAATCATGGGACATGAAAACCATAATAAATTGATTAGGTAGGCGATCATGACTACTGCAGACGTGAAGCTCCATGACTCGTTGAGTGGATTCCCCTATCCTAAAATCCTTACTTGGATTTCCTCAACACTAGCCTCCAAATATGTATTGAATACACATTTTTGATTAAACTAATTAAAATTTTTATTATGTCAACCCAAAAACTCTCATGGTAACTCTGCTATAAAAGTCAGTTTCTAGAGTTTTTCCTTGTATTACACTATGTTCTATGGTTTCATTCCCAATCAACTAATAGAAGGCTTATCTAGAAATAATATTTAATTGAGAGATATTAATTTATTATGCTTAAATTTAAAAAAAAATATCCTTTACACATCTCATTAATGTTATGTGGTTGTAATAGAATTAACTAACCAAATTTTATAGAACCTTTACACGTAGTTCATTTATTTAATTTTCATATTTACACATTAATTCATTTTTTTATGTTATCACACCCTTGAATCTGTAAAGAAGTAATGTCATGGAAGGAAATAATTAATTAATTAATTAACCCATTCATGATATTTATCAAATAGTTTATTTAATTATTGTAAATTAAATAAACCATTGACCAAGGGGAAATAACTTCTATTGCTGATCTTGGATTGAGATACAGAATTCCACCTATCCACTTGTGTATCACTAATATTGGCATCATTATGGTTTCTCTTGAACAGCCTCCAAAAGCCGTGGAATTAACCATTAATTACAAATATTTATCACTCACATATTTGTGAGGGGAACTAAAGTATTGGTTAAAGGGGATTGCATAAATATTAATCAACATGTAGGTCCTACATAAAAATGGAGGGAGGGATGACTCGTATACCATCATTTAATTTTAATTTTAAATACTTGAAAATTCGGGCAATAAATTAAAATAAAACATCCAATACATACACATGTATTTATAATGTGAATGAGTAGTCATACAAGAAATGAACAAAAGAATGTAAATGGATAGGAATAATTTCATTATTTTTTCTATTATAATTTAAGATAAACACTATTACATTAATTAATTATTGATTGATTGATTGATTCACTATCATCTTAATGATCATCCAAACTTATCTGGAGATACCATCATTAAATGAAATCACGGAAAATAAATTGGAAATCCAATAATGACATATTAATTACAATAAATTAATTGAACATTTAAAATTCTTTAAACCCATAATTATGTTTTTAGACACACAATGGTTTTCCAATCAATAAAATAAGGTTTTGAGGATTAAATTTTCATATTTAATTTAATTTTAATTTTATCAATGAATTGGTGATTACATGGATTGTATGTGAACCTTCACTCTATGTCTCATCTTTTTGTGGGCCATGTTATCATGGTCAACTTGTGATGTTCAACAAAATCACCATGTGTAATTAATTTCTCAGTTAATTTAGATGTAATACACATGGTTATATGGATTTTTCTATGGTTTTACATCATGTAACCCAGTTTTACCAACCAATGATTTGACACTTCATGATGGAATCTCATGTCATTCTTCATTTTTCCTTATAATTTTAATAAAATGAAACACTGAAAAAACATGTTTAATATGTCAATAACATGTTAATTTAAATCTGGTTAAATAATGAATATAATGAAATTAAAATCTACAAAAAAAAATTCATGAATATACATTAAAATAAATAATTATAAATTTAATGATGACTGCTCTAATACCACATAATGGTTCTGGTCACAAAGGAAGTTTTTTAAGGTGGGTGATATATTTAAATTTCTTTTGATAATCATTCCCAAAACCTTGTGTCAGGATCCTCAATATCAAATTTTTAATTAATATGTTTAATATTTGAAAAAATAAATACATCGAATTTGGAACATTTTTTATTTTTGAATGTTGATAATATGAAAATACCATGTCAGATAACCTTCATTGCGCTGTTAGGATATAAGGATTAAATCTCTATAGCGGTGATCCACATGTGCTCCTATGATGTATTAGAAACACCACTAGATCTCTATGTGCTATCATAGTGAGTAGAATGTCTTGTATTTTTCTTTCTTGATCACCCATTATTCAGTATTCATGAAATAATTATTACACTTCTCATTCTTTATAAAGAGAGAGGAGGAGTTGGGAGAAAATTCGTTCTACCCAACAATTCTCTATTCTCAATTTTTGTATACTCTATACAATAAATATATTCATCAATTTATAGAGTTAGTATTTAAGGTAAAATATTATTTAATTTAATAACATACATTAAATAAAATTTATTACCTTTAATAAATCTAAATACACATAATAATAATTATAATATTTTATTTTCTGGTGTGCACTAAATTGCGAAACAACAAACATTAAGTATAGATCTAGTTAATTAATATATGTCATCGGAATCAGGCTTGGTCTATTATAACTCTATAATTTATCTAACAACCAAATAAGTTTTTTATTAATAAATAAATATATATTCACAATCTAAAGAACAAATATAGTATAATATATTTAATAAATAAAATAAATTTTTTATTCACAATACGAAGAATTAATATTTATTTAATTTACTCAAAAAATATAACTCGAATAAAATTATTAATTGGACATGTGAATAATATTTATCCAACTAATTAATCTCAAATAAAATTTAGTCAATATTAATTGAAAAAATAGTGTGTGACCCTATAGGATTAATTCTTGTTGGAATTAGAAGAGTATAACTAAAATAAACAAATCATTACATAATTTCCATGGAATTTTATGTATCAGTTCTATTCCATTCAAAGGGATAAGATATTAGTTCTATAAATATGGGAGGAAAAATCCTTCATTGACTAATTAATTAATGACATTCCAGTTGTGATGTACCCAATGTTTTTGAAGGATCCCATTGTGCAGGCTTTATAATATTTGCCTTGCTATGTGGAATCTGACACCAATATTCTGGTGGATGTTCTCAAAGGTAATGGAAAAACCCCATGGGATATGGTTTATTTTATTAGGAAGTTCATAATTATAATTGGTCATAAAACAGAGGTCACCCACACCTGGATTGAAGGTAATTCTCTGGTGGATTTTCTGGCTAGTAAATTTAACCCTAATGAATGTCTTATTACTTATCTTTGTCATGGTTCAATTCCTTCTGATTTCATGTCTTTAATATGCAGTGATGTGCTCATACTCAATCATTAACAACCCACCAGATCCTAGGTATTGATGAATAAAATTGTCAATTTGGATGTTAGGAATATCTAAGGACACCGAAACATATGATATTATAGTAGGAGTATCTATTATCATAATCTATTATCTTAGAGATTACCAAGTGCACACATCATGAGAATAATCCTCATATGATTATCATTACTCGTACCTAACAGTCAATATACTACGTA
This sequence comes from Viscum album, assembly GCA_963277665.1. Classification (NCBI taxonomy): domain Eukaryota; kingdom Viridiplantae; phylum Streptophyta; class Magnoliopsida; order Santalales; family Viscaceae; genus Viscum; species Viscum album. Next base: position 315,596,503 of record OY728140.1, read on the forward strand.
TTCTATTATAGTATATTATCCAACCACAAAAAAAATTATTTAATAGTATCATCACAGCACATCAAGATTCTCATCGTTGTGAGGAACTTATATGACCTTATCAATGTGGTGCATACTCTAAAAAATTATTACATTAGAGTAATGAAGAACAACAAACAATATGTAACAAAAAGTTTTATTAATATTCAATAAAATGAGTATACATGTAATAAAGGTAAAAAATAGTTTTCCTAGGACATCGACTACCACAGTTTTTCCCCAACTATCAAAAATTTATTCTGTGTTATGGATTAACTCGAGGAGAAGATGGGATTTTGAGACATGAAAGCAAAGAAGAAATTGTATGTATGTGACAGCACTCTTCCCTCATCTAGTTTTTTTTCAAAGATTACATAAATTTACTCTACATTTTTTCCAATTTAAAACATCGCTTGATGTAAAATTTTAAAGACTAATCATTTAATCGAGTTCATAATATGATAGTACATATTTATGACATTCAAAACTGCTTCCTGTATAATGAAATTAATATAAAATGAAATGAATAATAATCACCTATTTATATTTATATTTAAATTAAATTCTTCATTATTTTTCTTATAAACTATAATCATAGTATCATGTTTAAAAATTATCCATATGTCATGGTTCATATACTATAATCACATTTTTAGGTTAACCGATTCTTATTTCAATATTTTATTCAAAAGTAAAACATAATGAATTTAAATTGTATGGGTTCTATATAAAATGTGTAGGTATGCATATAAATTTTGTATGTAGGCATATAGAAAAATATTTTCTCAATATAGAATTAAAAAATACATTAAAATAAATATTTCATACCTTTGGGTATGAATATGAAATTTTGGTATTAATTATTACAAATTTATAAGAGGTTTCGACATATGTCATATTCGGTATGATAATGAAATTTGATGTAAGGTCCCAAAAAAACTATACATTTTATGTGAAATGGGTTTTAATGACTTAATTTGAGTTCATTTGAAGATTCCTCAAAATCACAGATATGTTTCCCATTATCTCTAATAAAGAGAACATTCATTTTATTTTTTGTTAACTGTCATTTTTTGTTTCATATATTAAATTCAAACACTTCAACACCATTAAGAATGGTGTTATTTTTCAATATTTTTAGGTCGGGAGGAAATCCAAAATCATCTTTCTCCTAATTTTTATGAATATTTTTCATTATAGGTTTTACATCCATAAGAAATCAGTATATGAATGTTAATCAATTAACTAAATTAGTATATCTCTTTTCTCTAAATACATTTTGATATATAATGAATAACATATCTCTCAAAGTGCAAGATCAAGATTGATCATTCATTATCATTGAATAGTTGTTAGACTCGGTATCTAAGAAAATAATGAATAAAAGTTAGTAAATGATTAAATTTAACTCAAACATGGAATAATATTATATTTTTTCAATGAACCATCTAATGGCTAGAAGAAAGTCTGTAAGATTTAAATATAACTTGTTTTATATTATAATAATAAATTGTTTTAAAAAAATTATACAACATATAATCTTTTGGCTGATGTTTTCTATTATAGTCTTTAAAATTTAATTATCATCAAAAATTATAGCTTTGTAGTTTTAAAATCATGTAAAATTTGAATATATATTTTGAAATTTAGGGAAATTACCTTGGAGTAGTAGATGGAGGTGATGCATTATAGTTGTTACACTAAATGTTACCATTCAAGTAGTCTACATTATTTCAATAAGATAAGATTGATCCATAATACCAGTATTATTTTTTTGAAAGTTTTTTCACTATACCCACTATTGTTACTTTGTAACCTCCAATGGAAGAAATATAGCATTAATTTGTATCATGTTTCATCATCAATTTTAATGATTCAGGTAAAAAAAATTAATTTTTACTAATGAAATCTATTATCTAACCTCTATGCTTGATCAAATTTCAATTTTTTTATTATAAATAATCATGATTATGTTATTATGTGGTTGATAACATAAATCGAAAGTTTTACACATGTTGTTAGGTGTTTTTTGTGGTATTTTCATCATAAAAATTAATAAATAATGTTATTTTATTTTCAAAATGAATTGAAGCACTAATTATAAATGTGTGAAGTAGAATTATATGGGTACATAGAAATGGAAGTATAATTATAATGAAATAACATAGAAATGATGAATATTCCAATGTTCATGTAAAATTAAAAAGGTTACTTTAGAAGCATCTGAGAGGAAAAACATCATCAAATATTTAGTTAAAAGTGAAATAAAATATAGAAAAATAATATTTTAATTTGAGAAATGTAAATATAATGATCACCTGTTTTTCGAAGAATTCATTATATGAATTTCTATCATGAGAAGAGTAATTATCGCATTCATTATTGAAGTAACAATTATTGTTTCTTAAAAAAGTTGAATTATATTTATTGAATAAAAATTTCCTTGTACTTTTTATAAATTTTCAATTAAATATGAAATGGTTATTTATATGAAATAATATTAAGTCTCATTAAACTGGAACGTTGTAAGACAAAAATATAAGTTGGTTCAGTTTCACATTATAGATTTCTTGTATGTATTTTATTAAATTCAAACCACAAGGTTCAGTTCATGGTTATTCCTTGGAAACATTTAATTGGAAATGTTATATAATTTTAATTACACACAATTAGGGTCAAGAAGAATATGAAAATTCAATTTCTAATTACCTTTAATCATTAACTTGTTATGTTTTCTTTATTATTGGAAAAGTTTTTGATGATGTAGAGTTGCAATAAAATCTAATATAACATGATCATTACTGAAAATTCTTCATTAAAAAATAAAACTATAGACTGTTGGAGAATGATAATAGTAAAATAAAATATGCTTATAAAAAATTACTTAGGCACTCTATTTTTTTATTTCATCAAATGAAATGAACATACATATGAAATGGGGTTGTGGCACGTAATATAGTTTTACATGAGTGCTTCAGTTAAATATTATTTGAATCATGGAATCATGAAAAAGAAATACCTTTATTTTCAATAAACTTAATGTTCTGTATTACATAACACAACCCTTCCCATAGAATATAGTTGTACATTGTCATACGTTTCTATCAAATAATTGTTTCTTGAATGGTTGTTTCTTAACAAACTTTACAAAAAATAATAATTTATAATAATATTATAGATATTGGTAAAAACTTCATTCAATATAACATTGAATAAAAAAATATTTAATAAAATGAATTCAATACAATATTTTCAATAATGACTAAACAGAAATTAAATTCAATACAGTAATGAATAAATTATATTGAAACTAAAAATTACATGGGATTAAAAAACCTAAGTTATGACATCCTATAATTTTCAATAAATTAATAACATGAACTATAGTGAAGTGGTATGTAAATTTCATTGAATAAAATATATTAATGCACTAGTAGATGAGATGCAACATGATTTGTAATAGATTTATATACATTTCTATGAGAAATATATTACGCATTGAGAAAAATTAAATGATCTATGAATATAGTATATGCGCTAAGATATAATTTATGTAGTTATATTCTATGTAGGATCACTGAATTCTTTGTCAGTTATTGTTCTATATAGATAAAAATTGACAGAGAAGACAAAACATTACATTTAATATGTATCCCTATATAGAAGGATTGAAAGAGCATAACAAATATTAGACTAAACAGTGATATAACAGTAGATGAACATTAAATATTTGAAACATGTTTCATATTATAATAGTTGAAAGAAAATTTAATTAAATTCATGAATATATAATAGTGGACAAAAAATTTCTACATTTGGTAACAATTTGCATAACATTAAATAACCAAATTATAACAGTACAAAAAACACTGTATATAAGAAATATATAACATAACGCATAACATTAAATTATATCTTATATAAATTTTGATGTGTTTTCTAACTAATTACAGCTATAATGTATCCATTAATCTATTAGTAAAATAAAAGATTACATTTAGTATCAATTAAAGTATATCAATATATGAAAAAATTCATCTGATATGTGACTGATCATATGATATGTAATTAATCTCCATAAAAAAATATTTGATAGTATACATACATATGAAAGTATAATCTATTAATTAACTTATTATCAATAGATCTCGAGTGATATAATTTACAGTACATCCAAATACTAACATTTTACATACGATATTTTATATATCAGTTAATTTGTAATAGATATCAATATGAATACATTCAACAATATATGTACATCTGATATTATAATATTTTATATTATAGGTCAACATATAATATCTGATTAATATGGTTTATATCCTCATAGTATATAATTTTTTTATTATTTTATTAGTTATATGAGTTGTTTTTTTTATTATGATTTTTTGTGAATGTCTATTGTCATTAAATTAAACTATATAATAACATACTCTAAGTAACTAATAAATATGATATTTAACCATGAATCAAGAATACAAATCTCATTATATACTAATTTTTTATTTTATAAAGAATAATAAAAAAATATATGTAATAAACATAAATCAATTTAATGAAAAAAAACTAGTCATAATAATTTTAAACTAACAAAATATTGAATAGATATTAACAAAAACATACAGCTATTATTATACAGTTTAAATATAAATTGGAAAATTATAATGATTATGTAATTATACAACATATATAGACATTATTATTAATACATTGTATATTGTTTATTAGATTAAATTAATTTAAAACATACATTTAATGTTATATATATATATATATATATATAAATCAAATATTCATTGATAAGAAGAAAATCAATTTTATCAATTTTATCTATGAATTTTTATGACTTTGTGAACCACATCTAAATGATGCATTATTCCATTTTCAAGTTTTTAGAATCTTCAATTGAAATTTTCCAAAATTGACATGTTAAATGGCCCATTTTCATGTAACTATATAAGTAATGGAAACAACATAATTATTAGTATAGATTGCACCATAATTAAAATAGTTCTGTAAAATAAATATCTTTTTAAAGATATAAATTTGATTCAAATTTAATATCTAAAATGTGTACTGCCTAATATAAGTGTTAGAATATTTATTTGTAAATAATATTATTTATAAACCATAGTGTTTTGTTATCATTATCACATATTATTAATTTTATTCCACCCTTTTTTGTTACTCTAGATATTTCTATATATAATTGACTAAGAGAAAAAAAGAGAAATTCATTTGTATATGGAAAAATAATTAAGTGATTTACCTTGAATTTTTAAATAGTCATTGAAAAGTAAAAATTTAATGGATATTTTCTCATATGAAGCTTGAATGGCCACCTTGAATCTAAATGAGTCATGTTTACTCTAGTTGAATTCTTGTTATCTAGAATGAGTGTTGGTTAGAATTTTAAATTTTATTACATGGTCTTGAAAATCTATGAGGATTATCCAAGTTCCATTACAAAGTCCATATGATTGGTCTATATTTCTCAACAACATAACTAGTACCCCCATATTGAGAATTGATTGATCGAATGGAAACCCATATGTATTGATTCCATTTATAATATATTGTTTATATATATTCCCCCATGTGTTTGTATCTAAATGTCTATGAAACATTGATTCATAAATGAGATAAATCTTTTCTTCTTCATGAATGAATTTTATCACGCAATCAATTAGTTGTTGTAAAATGGAATTTTTTTTTTGTAAAACTTGACGTTCATTTATGTATTTCGGATTATTTTACTTTCTAAATATATATATATCGGTATATTTTTTGTAAAATATCATCAACTGGGTTTAGAAATGAAGTATGTATACAATATTCTAGAAATTTAATTTATGACTCGTCATATGTATGATCAACTAGCACACCATTACCTATTTGTAGAATTGAACAAGAAAAAATACTAGGTTTCATAAGAGTCAATAGAGTTCTTGGAGGATAATAAACTAATGTTCACCATCATGTGAAGAATACGACAATTCATTAATATATATATGGAATTTATACTTCCAAATAATGTATATCTTATATTCCAATGATGTACAACTGGTAAAATATGCTAAAAATATCCCCCAAATTTTTTTAACCAAATGTATAATAAAATGAATTCAGAATATTTGATGAAATGATGTCCCTCAATGTATAATCCAAATCATAAAATCAATTTTTTTGTACCATTATAGCCTCATCCCAAATAATTAATTTTCATTTTAGAAAAAAATTTATCCAATTCATATTCATGTTGCATGATTCTAGTTGATTGTTTTGTTATAGCAATTGGAATACCAAATTGAAAGTGTTCTATTCTCCCACCAGGAATTAAAAATGATGTAATACTAGTTGAAGCTACATTAAGTACAATATTTCCTTCAATCCAATTTTTTGACATTATTATTTTTTATAAACTAATTTATTGTACCTCTTTATGCAAACAAAAATAAAAAACATCAGTTGGGCGTTTTTGATGCATTAACAATTAAGTTTATAACTTCTTCTTATATATTGGTAATTTTTCCTCATAGAATAGAAAATTCCTCATAAAGGAACCTGTAATTATAATTTTTTTCTAATGAATCCATTTAATTTCCAATGATTATAGTAGATGAATCTAGAGAAATAATAGGATGATAATTATTCAAATATATTCTTAGGGAATTAAGTATGTTGTTAATATGGAATAATGCATATTTTCTAGGATGACTATCTATGTGATGACTTTATGTTATCATAATTTCTTATTATATATCAATAAAATATGGTTTTTGTAAATATTTTATTTCAAATAAAGTATGAAATAATGATTTTATAGAGACAGGTGGAGTATAGAGATATGATAAATTAATAAAGTTAAATTTCTATGACTGAATTGGTTCTTTTAAACAAATGCCGATGCTTTTTTATAACAAAAAAAATTAAATTCCTAAAATGAATTATTTATTTTCAAAAAGGGAAAAAATAGAACAATAATTTACATCAATAATTTATTAAAAACCAGGTATGTAAAAAGTCTACAAATTCCAATTATACTATGTGTATCTGTGAGCATATAGTTTCTAAATATGTAACATATAGATATGGGAATATAGAAATGGGAAGACAACAATGGATATTCTATTTATAGAACATGAATTTTTTATTTGGAAAAAAATATTTAATTTGCATTCAGTAGTGTAATATTCACAACAATGTGGTAGTTTAATTTTTATATAACTAGATTATAGTATTTTACATTTTTTTTTGTTGGGCATACAAAACTATTAATTTGAATGAATATTTTTAGAAGTGTAATCCATTTTATAATCATATAGGATACCTTGAACAATATATTAAATTCATGGAGATGGATTATTTTGGGCCATATAATAGGTTATTTAATGTTCATTAATTTTATTAAATAGAAAACAATATTTAAAAAAGTACATATTCCATCGGTATAGTGTTTTTAGTCTTAGAAAGATAGTGATTTTTATTTTCAAATATTTTGTAACATGTACATGTCATGTTATGTTGATTACATTGGATGAAAACATAAATATTGAATGTATTAAAACAGGTTGAAACTTATACACAACAAAATTAAATATTGAAAATTAATACCTTTATCTGAGTAAATATTGTGTAGAATAGATCTTAGTGATATTTTGAATTCATTAAATTAATGAAAAAATGATAATAATTTTAAAAAACTAAACTCTTTTCATTATATTTTTAAGGAAATATTTTAATAATTTCATATAAACAGAAAAAACTAATATAGAAATATTGAATTCATATACCTTTTCATTGTAACATAATTCAATTAATATATATTCAATATCATTAGATTGTAGTTTCCAGGATCTACATCATATATGGTCTGGTGGTGAAACTATATTTGAAAATAACAAGTTAGAAAACATCCTTTGAAATGTATTTCCCATTTCCAAAATTTAAGGATCTATAATACAATAAAAAAATTATTAATCATCACTATGTGATCCCAAATAATAGCACGCTTCACATAATGTGTGATGGATAGTTTTATTAATATCCATGGTACCATTAAAGGAGGTTAGACCGCTAACATTAGTGAGCATGATTCTACAATAATATACCTCTCCAGTTGTTGAAGGAACCTAATGAAATACACCAAAAGAAAATCCTCTCTATCTGGGATACCATATCTATTAATGATTATTATAAATAAATTGTAATAGATTCAAAATATTTTTGAGATAGTGTTTCAAGGTAAGTGATATTTTCTTCAAACCATGTAGTGAACATTCTTTGTAATATTTTAGTTTTTAAAAAAATATCATCAAGGTTGGATCCATATGAATATGTTATGTTTTTTTCATCATGGAAATGTAAGTAATTAATTCAAACTGGGGGATCCTATAATGGATTTCATAAACATATTTTCTCCAAACACCATCACATGCTGAAATATATTGACAAGAATATTCATTTTTATCTCATCTACCTATTTTTGAACATCCACATTATTTTTTGTTCCATATAGTGCATTTGTGTCTCATTCATGATTTTTATTAATTTAGTTAAAGAAATACATTATTTTCCATGACTAGAAGAATCCAATTTTCTGTATTTTCAAATGACACTTTTAAAGTGTATCCGTGAACCCTAACAACATCAACCAAATAACAACATAAAAGGAATTTCATCCCAGATAGAGGCTACAAGAAATTCCCCTCCCTATTGACTAAAACATTAATTCTATCCCCCACCATCACATGACTGCTCGGAAAGTTTTCTCATGCAGGGTTTCATGGGCCATGTACCAAAGGAAAATATCCATACCCTCGCATTAATGCAAATCTAAATAGCCATGCTTGGGTGAGAAAATTCTACTCTAACTCCACATCTGGAGTTTTTTCTCCTATAGTGTATAGGTTCTTTCACATACCAGATTCAAAATCTATCATAAAACATCACATTATCTACATCATCAATCTCTGGAAGATAATAGAGATAGAACTATCAAAATACACCTACAATCTCTCTCCCTTAAATTCAAAAGATCCATGAAGATCACTACTCGTATTCACATTGGAGAGAGTGGAAGTGTCTTATATTAAGATCAGAGGAATGGATGACCAATTTCCATGACAGATCAAGTCTCCATAGCCCCCCAAAGACAATTACCAACACCGAAGTCAAAAATGAACAAACATCACAAAATCCAAAAATAAAATAATCAAGGAATCCAACAATATCAAATCACATAACCTTTTATATAAAAACCCCTATAAACAATGAAATTAAAACAAACCACTAACGCATGTGTCTTCTCTCTTCCACATCTCAATGATCTATGAAAACCACCACTTTAATCCGCATCAGAGAGATTGGTGGAGTACTGGATCCAGAGTAGATAAACAAGCTTCCAACTACCATAAACATTTAGCAGGATCAAGAAAACAATATCTAGCATCCAAACCACTTCAAAAAATATTGGGATCCAACATTCCAACTCCTCCATGCATTCATATGGTGATATTCGGAAAAGAGACAACACAACACAAACATAAAAGGAACTATAAACATACCTAATTTCGGATTCGACAATCCTAGATCTGCATCAGATCGACAGCCAAGAACAACGCCACAGCCACCTTGTGTACCAAATCAGTCCATGAACACCGAAGATAACACTGAATTGACCATCATAGATCTACATCAGATCTTACTCTTAAAGATTTCTCACTAACTAAAAGGAATCCACGCCACCACCAATGAAAAATGCAGCCGCTAAAAGACCCATACCGAGAACACGATGCCGCCTTGATGGGGGAGTCACATCGGAAGTAAAAAATCTTCTAAAGACTCTTATACTTTCCAATCTTCCCACTAAAACAAATCCCAAAACCCAGTAACATCTTCTTCCTTGGATTTGCCTCCCCAAATCCACCCCTGCCGCTGGAAACCCCACTATTTGAGCCATCCACCTAGTAATTTTCTATTTCAACACCTTATTTCATAATCATTGACCACAATATTGTTTTATGTATATATCATATAAATAATCATATAAACTTTAAGTACTAACAATACTTTTTACTAAATGCATTGAACGCCTAATGTTTTTCATGCATGGTTATTGTGGGTTATCTGGAGCACAAGGGTTTAGAATCATAATGTTATTTTCATAGAAATTTAAAAGAGTTTTCTCTCTTTTTTCTAGTATTTCATTTAAATATATTATTTTCATAGAATAAACTATTGAAATTTTATATTAAGTTTCAATAAAAAAGTATATGGACATGACGAAAGCCTTGTTTTTCAAATTCATATGTATGTACAACATCCTAAATATATAAATAGAATTTAATTTATTTATTTACTAAGAAAATAGGAACAATGACATAATAAAATGAATTAGAACTTAAAAAATGATACCTTCTTGATTCATTCCAAAAGGAAACCCATATTTTAAATGTTTCAATAAATGGTCAACCTTGATATTGATCAACCTTGAAAATATTTGGTGATAATCCATAGGATGTATGTTTTGGATTCTAATAAATCATGTTATCTCCTACAAACATGGGTTTCATGTCAACATGAAAAACATATCTCGATATCCATTCCAGTTACAAATTTCCATGGTATAAATATAATTTCAAATCATTTGTGATTGTCTAAAACATAAATATTAAGGAAAAATATTATGTTTTACCCAATGTGAACCATTATACTCACCTCTTAAGTAATATTCCCATAAACCATTATTTAACTCGCCAATTAGTTGTTTTTTATTAAATTGAATGTAAGATTGATGTTGTGATTAAAATATTGTATGTGCATGAACTACAAATTTAGTAAGAGTTATCATGAATGTAATAGTACTCCTTGATTTATTCTGAATTGAAGATGGTATGAAAATTACTCCTTCATTGTTAGGTTTTTAACTCTTGAGGTTACATAATAAGAACTGTGGTAAACATCATTTGAATACCCATCTTGACCAGTGAAAAAAATAGGATATTTCATAAAAATATATAGTGGATGAAATCCATCTATACATTATAGGTCATGATATCTTGTTTGAATGATTATATTATTGTCCTAATTAACATCTTCAATATCACCAATTGTTAGAATAGTAATTTCTCATGATGTTTGGTAGTTTTATTTATGTGAATCCAATACCTTTTGTTTAATTACCCTTAACGTCAAATCTGGGATAGAATTTTTATTGAATAAATACCTTGTAGTTATGAACTGATAAATTAACTAATTCCATTATCAAAAACTAACTGTATATTTTACACAATTATGGAATTAGTAGAGGATATTTTTTTATTGGACCTATGGAAAAAATATATCTATAAATTGAAATAAAAAATAAATAAAATTTCAATTCATAACTAAAATTTCATTAAATACCTCCCATAATTGATTAATTTTTTAAATTAATTTAAAATTTCAAAAACAAAATGTTGGTAGAATCATAGCTCTTGACTAGTATGTAGAAATAATCTTCTAATATGGTGATAGTTTTGCCCTTTTATCCTTCAAATATAATGTTGTATCTTGTATTTATATAATTATTTATTCTTCCTCCCATTGATTTAAAATATAACATTTTTTGTATTGGTGGATAATATCCTAAATGTTTCTGGATTCATTTGACTTATCATAAAAAATAATTGATTTTAGGTAATCAAGTGGGGTATCAAATTCATGTAGTTTGATATTACCAAGATAAAAATAATGAAACCCTAGTAGATTTATTGGATTTGTAACATTTAACTCTTTAATCATACCACAACATAGTTTAACAATAGATGAAATAGTGTCGAGTACCACCAATATCGATTGTAATATTTTACTGATTAATATTTTTTGACTAACAAAGAATAAAAAAATAAATAACATCGGTAGAAAAAATGTAGTAGGTTATGCAATACCAATATGTTTAACTAATGTATGCCCATTTGTATCTATTTCCATTTCTATTCATATTAATAATGGTTTGTCACATAAATATTAAAATAAAATATTTTTTAATAGAAATTTTTTATTTCAATCAATTATAATGTGAAAATATACAAGTATATAAATACATTAAACATATCAAATTCAAAAAAAAATTATTCAATTGTTACATTCAATGTTGAATTCATTGTTTAAAATTATTTGTAAATTTTTCCTACAAAATAAATATGATACATTAATATATAAATGATCCAGTTTATAATGATGACATTTTTAAGTGACCACATTAATGTTACAGAAAAAACCATTGTTGATGCAATGTTGACAAGGATTTCTGATGATCATAATCAAATAAGTACATGTACATGAATAGTTTGTGTTAATTAGTACCAATTATACTAAGATAATGAAATTTATTTGATTTATATATTCAGAAATAATCATTTTACTAATATCTTGGTAATTAATCTGAGAAAGTTCCCATATAGTTTATATAGTACTGACACAATTTGACATTAGGGTTATGCTTGTAACACTAGAAAAAAATGTTAGAATATAGTAAACTATAAGGAGAACATGAAGATATAATGTTCAAAAAAAGTTCAGTTAATACATAATTGTTACATAATATTTTAATTTCACATTGTAGTACTATGAATATTGGAAATTCATAAAAAAATAAATATGATACCTATAATAGTCTATTTCTATATTTTTATACAATATTTCCATTGCATCCTCACCTCCTTCAAGGATAAATTTTTTTTTATTGTACATTCTTAATGTAGGGTTACTCTAATAAAGACTTTAAAATCATTTCAAATGTTTAAATGGATAATGATTTTGAAAATTTATTTATTTCCAATTTATATTTTTACATTTAATCAGTGAATATATATTAATGTAATGATAAAAAAGATAAAAAAAATTATAGTAGTAAAAAAGATAAGAAAATAGAAAAATATTAATCAGAAACATTGAAAATGGTAAGAATGTTGTAGTCAGAATGTTCATTTCAATAATTGGAATTTGGTTTAAGTGTTAATAATTTTCTATTAGGATGGCTTCATTTGTCAAATTTTAGTTAATAGGATAACCTAATATAATGGAGTATCAGTAAAATTGTTTTTTTCAATATTTGAAAAATTACTATTTCATTTTAATGTAATTATCTATCATTTATTTTGGGATTGAAAGGCCTTGAATTAAACTTGTTGAAATGCTGCCATTATTTTTTATTTTTAGAATTATTTGATACCTAGATTTATTACACAATTATTTTTTATTTGAATTCGTTTTTGGAATCATTTTCCTGCTGTTTCATGAATATATGTCAAGGGATTATTGGAAAAAAATTAATTGCATATCATATATTTTTGGTTAACACAACACAAATTAATGTGGGGATGTAATACATACTAAGAAATAGATTAACCAAAATGGGAACTAATGTTAATGAATTTTTGGGTAAAGAGATAATTTGGAATATCAATTTTATTAGTCTTTAGGAGTAATATTAAATCATGGTGTGATAAAATATTTGAAATGAATCAATCCTTGGAGAGAGTATTTTATTTATGAACCATCTACTAGAAATTGTTCTTTTAATTGATGGTGACATTTGATGCAACATTCCATGACTCTGTATTTGGAATAAATTCAGTGATTATTGTACCATCTATATTGTAGAGGAATATAGTGGATTATATTCAATAAGGAAATATATATAAAATAACATAGAGTTAAAGATAATTTTTAATTAAAAATATTCATAGGGATTTTTGTTATTGTCATTATCTAGTAACTGAAAGAAATCATCTGTTATAGATGATAAGAGACAACAAATTGTTTCCCAAAGTTGAGAAATGCAGTATTTCATTCTAAGAAAAAAAATACATGAAATAATAGTGGAATCATAATAAAATAATATACATAAGAAAATAGAGTTTTAAAATACAATTGAAACACTACTACAAATAAGTATTTTAAAAGTGCTAGAAACTGCTTTTAACAGCAGTAGAAAAGCACAGTTAATCATGGAGAAGATAAAGGGGGTCCCCTTTAATAGTGCTAAAAATGTGCTGATAATGGGGGACCTTTATCCGCACTAAAAAAGAGATGATAAAGGTCCCCCCCCCCCTTATCAGGGATTTTTTAGAACGTCTAAAGGGAAAACATTATCAGTGCTAATTTGAGAGCTGATAAAGGACCAATTCATTAGTTCTTTAATAGTTATGATAAAATGAGCCATTATCAACACTCAAAATAGAATTGATAAAGGCCTAGTTGTCTGTGATGTGACGTTCATTTAACAGCACACCAGCACAAAACAGCACATGCACACAAATAAAGCACAGATGAGTAAAACAGCATACATAAGAGTTTTGAAAACAATGCAATATAAATTTACATAAAATCATGAATACAAAAAATACACTGCTATATACATTTCAAAAAATGTTTTATATGGTTACAATTTGACTTATCCAACAAATATTTAAAAATAATAATGTTCCATCCTTTGGCATCTGTGAACCCCTCTCAAAAAATTTCATCAATTGTATTAGTTTCCAGACAAAGCATCCAAACTCAAGAAAAAAATTACACCTATATAAGAAAACAACTATTACATTAGTAACACAATAATGAAATAAATTAAACATTAATATGAAAGAATACATTAACAAAATGACAAATTTTTATAAAAAAGTCACATTTGGAGTTATATTGTTCACACCATGCATCGTATTGAGGTGGGGTTTATTCCAACATGTCACAAATGAGTCATAGATCGTTTTTTTAAAATATTAAAACAATCAGAATGGGTTTTCTCAATTTTAAGTATGTCACTTTTTATTTTACTGAAATTAATATACAATTTAAATGACACATTTGGATTTATATCGGTCATATCGTTCATCCAATTGATGTGCAGTTTATTCCCACACGTCAAAAATGACTGATGGATCATTGTACTAAAGTATCAAAATAATCTTAATGTATTTTCTCAGTTTTCTGAATGTTACTTATGTTTTTTTCTTAAAATATTATCAATTTAAAATAAAAAGAGACACTTTGAGTCATACCAGTCGCATTGTGCATTGAATTGAGGTGCAGTGGATTCAGACATGTCACAAATGAATTATTGATCTTTTTTCTAAAGTACCAAAACAATTCGAATGTCTTCACACTATGCCTATTGTGCTTTTATACTAAAATGTCATTTCAAACTGAAAACACACATTTTGAGTCATATCGGTCACATCATGTGTTGGTTTAATATGAGACTACTTCATACACATCACAACGAACTTATGAATCGTTATCCTAAATTATGAAGATAATTGGAGTAGGTTTTCTTGGTTTTCAATGAGTGACACAATTTGAGCTAAAATGTAAATTTGGAACTTATAACTGACACTTTTAGCCATACTGGTCACACCGTGAATTGGATTGAAGTGAGGTTGATTCCTACACATCACAAATGACTGATGGATCATTGTTTTAAAGTTTCTAAACAATATGAATGTGTTTTCTTGGTTTGTAGTATATCACTTGTGTTTTTTTCTAAAATTAATGTCAATTTTAAATAAAAAGAGACACTTTGAGTCATTACAGTCATATAATGCATTGAATTGAGGTGTGGTTGATTCCGACATGTCACAAAATACTTATAGATCATTTTACTTAAGTATCAAAACAATCTGAATATGTTTTCTCAGTTTTTAGTATACCAGTTTTGTTTTTCTACTAAAATGTCATTTCAAACTAGAAACATGCATTTTGAGTCATACTGATCTCATCATGCATTGGTTTGATATGCTACTACGGCATACAAATCACAAATAACTTATGAATCATTATCCTAAATTATGAAGACAATTGGAGTGGTTTTTATTGGTTTTCAGAGAGTGACAAGTTTTCAACTAAAATATCAATTTTAAACTGATAACAGACACTTTTAACCATGTCGATGACACTGTGCGTTGGATTGAGGTATGGTTGATTCATAAACATCATAAATGACCCATGGATCGGTTTCCAAAATTATTAAAATAATCCCAATTTGTTTTATTTTTTTTCAGTTAGTCACTTGTGTTTTTTTCTAAAATTAATGTCGATTTTAAATAAAAATAGACACTTTGAGTCATACCAGTCACATTGTGCATTGAATTGAGGTGTGGTAGATTCTTAAATGTCACAAAGGACTTATGGATAATTTTCCTAAAGTATCAAAACAATCTGAATGTGTTTTATTAGATTATAGTATGTTAATTGTGTTTTTTTACTAAAATTTATTTTCAAACTGGAAACACACATTTTGAGTCATACCAGTCTCATCATGAATTGGTTTGATATGAGACTACTTCATACACATCACAAAGAACTTATGAATCATTATCCAAAATTATGAACACAATTGGAGTGGGATTTCTTGGTTTTCAATGAGTGACATGTTTTGAGCTAAAATGTTAATTTTAAACTGATAAAAGACACTTTTAGTCATACTAGTCACACCGTGAATCAGATTGAGGTGGGGTTGATTCCTACATGTCACAAATGAATCATGTATTGTTTTCATAAAGTATAAAAACAATTTGAAAACATTTTCTTGGTTTTTAGTATGTCACTTGTGTTTTTTTCTAAAATTAATGACAATTTTAAATAAAAAGAGACACTTTGAGTCATACTAGTCACAATGTGCATCGAATTGAGACGTTATTGATTCATATGTGTCACAAATTACTTATGGATAATTTTTATAAAGTACAAAAACAATAAAAATGTGTTTTCTTAGTTTTTTGTATGTCATCTGGGTTTTTTTACTAAAATGTCATTTCAGACTGGAAGCACAAATTTTGAGTCATACTGGTCACATCGTGCATTTTTTTGATATGAGACTACATCATACCCATCACAATGAACTAATTAATCATTATCCTAAATTATGAAGACAATTAGAGCGTGTTTTCTTGGTTTTCAGTGAGTGATACATTTTGAGCTAAAATGTCAATTGTAAACTGATAACACACACTTTTAGCCATACTAGTCACACCGTGCGTCGGATTGAGGTGCAATTGATTTTTACACATCACAAATGACTCATGGGTAATTATTATAAAGTATCAAAAAATATGAATATGTTTGTTTGGTATTCAGTATGTCAGTTGGGTTTTTTTCTAAAATTAATGTCAAATTTAAATAAAAAGAGACACTTTGAGTCATACCAGTTCGCATTGTGTGTTGAATTGAGGTGAGGTTGATTCATACATGTCATGAATGACTTATTTATCATTTTCATAAAGTATAAAACAATAATAATGTTTTTATTTGTTATTAGTATGTTAGTTGTGTTTTTTTACTAAAAATTCATTTCAAACTGGAAACACGCATTTTGATTCATACGGGTTGCATCATGTGTTGGATTGATATGAGACTGCTTCATACATGTCACAAAGAACTTATGAATCGTTATCCTAAATTATAAACACAATTAGAGTGGGGTTTCCTGGTTTTCAATGAGGTATGCTTTTTGAGATAAAATGTTAATTTTAAACTGATAACAGGTACTTTTAGCCATACCGGTCACACCGTGTGGTAGATTGAGGTGGGGTTGATTCTTACACATCACAAATGAATCATGGATCTTTTTCCTAAAGTATAAAAATAATAAAAATTATTTTTCTTGGATTTTATTATGTCACTTCTGTTTTTTTCTAAAATTAATGTCAATTTTAAATAAAAACAGACACTTTGAGTCATACCAGTCACATTGTGTGGTGAATTGAAGTGCAATCAATTACTATAATACAAAAATGACTTATGTATCATTTCTATAAATTATAAGAACAATAGGAATGTATTTTCTTAGTTTTTAGTATGTCACTTCTTCTTTTTACTAAAAATAATGTCAATTTTAAATATAAAGATACACTTTGAGTCATACCACTCGCATCTTGTGTCGTATTGAGGTGGGGTTGATTCCTACACTTTTCAAATGACTTATGAATCATCTACCTAAAGTATCAAAATAACTGAATGTGATTTCTATATTTTTAATAGGTCAGTTACTCTAATACCAACTATAATGACCTAAACATTTCATACATTTATATGACATATGAGTATATTAATATTCCTTACATAAAAGAAATAAATTAAACATAAATATGAAACAATGCATTAATTCTAGGGGATGTGATTTTATTGTGAAGGCATCAAGATTACCTCTGTGATTGAGAAGACACAACATCGTTTCTCTTCCTACAAAGGCATGTCACATGGAAAGAAATATTCTAAAATAAAAGAACCCTGAAAGGAATAAGGAAAATCAAATCAACATTTCATTATATAAATTTTCATTAAAATAGAGATATTTTATCGTAACATTGCCTTTATATCTTTCTAAAGGGTTTATTTGTTCTAGATATTAGCTAATAACAAAACTAATGATTTATTGTGAACTTCACTACTGTTGGTTAAATACCGCTTAGCATAGCATCTGATCTAAACTTCCGATCGGACTTCCCCGTGATGCTCTCATCTGACACCATCACTATGATATTTCCATTCAGCATTCACTTTTCCTTCTCTTTCTGCACCCATTTACCTAGTAAATGGGTGTAGGAATAGAAGAAAAAGTGAAGGATCAATGATTATATCATAGAGATGGTGTCGGATGAGAGCATCAAGGGGATGCGTGATCGAAAGTTCAGAAGATATGCTATGAAAAGCGGTAGTTAACCAACAGTAGTGAAGAATCCTTTGTTTTGTTTTTAAATTTGTGATTGATGAAAAACAAATATTCTTCCAACATACTACATCAATAGAAACAGTATCATAAATAACCAAAATACAGAATATAAATGATCCATTCCATAATAGTTTAGGTCTAGTGTTTTTGGAAACATGGAAACATAAAGAACTAATTCATAAGAGTCTCTCATTAAGTTATTCTTTACTAGAAAGACAAATCATTTCTAAAACCATTCATTGTAACACCCGAGACTTTTATGTTATATAAATCATCAAAGGAATCTTTTTCTACACACAACACTTACTTGGCTTGCTTTACACGAAATCACGACCTTCCTCGATAGCTTGCATCGTACGCAATACTGAGTTTCACTAAACAATGATATGCTATTAAAATATTATTAAAACTAGCCGTTATGAATAGTAATAGCCACTTTTTGAAATTTTATAAATTTTATTTTTCAAAAGGGACTTCATTTTTGGATTCTGAATATCGAAATTAGCCTAGGGTGAAATTTTGGTATTTTTCTGAAAACTTTCAACTTTTGATGAATAGTGAAACCACTAAGTGGTAGTTAAAAAACTGAATTTTTCATAAAACTTAATTTTACCGCTTCTGTGAGTGGAATTTTGAAAATCCGATAGACACAGTTGATTTCAGTACGTAAAATGTGGTTCAATGAGATGAAAATAATTTTTTGTTGAATAGTAACTTTTTAATTTTTTTTACCACGGTTAAAAGTAAATAGGGTAATTAAGGGTAAAATGATATTATTATTACCCTAACACATGTCCTAATTCTATTTTACAAGTGTAGTTAGACCAAAAACAACCTTAAGAATAAAATATGACCATTTAGGCCCACTTGGATTAGATTAGGACATTTATTATTAATTTATTTAAAGAAGGGTTAAAATAGTTAAAATCAAAGTTTAATAAGTAAACAATTTTTAATAGAAGGTTATACATAAGATAAATTCAACTATAAATATTAATTATAAAGATGAAAATATTTCTTACATAATGGTAGTTTATTTGTAATTTTTAGACATTGAATAATTTAATTTATTTATGACACAAAGATGATGCAGTAATTATCTTATTAATGAAATATTGACATAATTGATGTTATAAACACCAAAATAAAGGTAATTTGAGACTTTTTATGAATTACAATAATTTTATAGGTTAATATGACATGTTATTATTGATATAATTAACTTTTTTAGAACTAATAATTCTGTTATGATTTTCACAAAAATCAATTACTAAATTGTGTCGAAATTGACATAAAATAGTTTTAAAAAAAAATATTATATTAGTAATTGTTATTTTATTCCTAAAAATCTAAGGTTCTTCCAAATGACTTAGATAAGGTTATATATATTAATAATAAACAACTTGGGGTTCGTTTGGCTACTTATAGTAAGTTTATTAACCATATATTATAAGAACACAAGAAGACACGGTAAAAGTAAAATTATTTAACTTAATGTTAAATCTAAATGATAAGGTTAAAATAGGAACCTAAACATGTCTAAATTCTATTGGATGATATGATTTCGACCCATACCCACCTTAGCTTCTAAATATATCAATTTGGAGCTATTTAAAACCGAAATTGACTTTATAATAAAATAATATTTTTAGTTTTCCCAAAGGAGCCCCTCTCCTCCCTTATAAAAGGGCACCTCCTCCCCCTCTTCCTCACACCACTTTGAGCCTTCAAGCTCGGCCAACCCCTACCAATTCCTCATCTCCACTTCCCTAGAGACATCCTAGAGGTCCTGGTCTTCTTAAAAGACCAATTTTAGTGCCCTAAAAGAAGGTCACAAAGAAGCACTTTATAGAAGAGGTAATGTCTGTTACCGATTCTTTCATCTTTATTTATTCTTCCACTTCTTCTTATTGTTTCATTAGGAAGTAATAACATAAGTATCACTCATATACTGATATGTTATTATAAGTATGAAACAACCCTATTTCACCATCTATCCATCCTACAGAAAAAGAAATCACCGCGCGTGCGTACGTACGGAATACCATCTTCATGCTGTGGTGTAATCTATTTTCCACCACCACCTTACTTGGATGGGTATAATGGTGTAAATAATGACAATATATGACTATTATAAAGTGATAATGATTCTAAAATAGTATAAATACACTCCAATACAATTCCACGATCATAGGAACGATATCATCACTCGTGCGTACGTACGGAATACCGTCTCCACGATGTGATGCAACTCGTTCTACATGATCTTCATTTAATAATGATTATATAAATGAATTGAATGAATGAATATGATATATATTACACTAATACCATTCTGGAAATGAGGTATCTATAACCTAAAGAGAAGAATAAGAATTTATTCGACAAAACACGCATAAGAACAAAAAGATATAAACACCCGAATAACAAGTAGCAATGAAATATTACTACTAAGAAGCTAAGAATATGACCATATATGATATCATAAAAATAAGTATGATTCTGGAATAAGTCAGTAACATTATTTAAATAATTATACAGGAGGTTCGGACACGTACAAAGCATATCGGACCTAAGGTAAGGGAAATATCACAATCTCATTTTTATCCGAGATTGTTTATACTTTGGTATTTACTGGGGTGTATTTTATCATCCACATCCATGTTTCCTAAATATTTAATATTATTTCCATCCACCTATAATTGTTTAAATCCAATTTTACCCTTCAATGAGTTTTTAGTAAAAGATATGAAAAGAATCTTTTGTTGTTTTTCATACGTGGTACTTTTTGACATTTCTGACAAAAGTACGAGAAGAATGTTTTTTTAACTTATACGGCCTGAATGGATTTTTAAAATATTATTTCCAAGAAGATTCCATTACCAGTTTTCACGTTTATTTTTAATCAACTTCTTTTTTTTTATAATTGTACGATATGTTAAGAAAGGAAAAGTGTTTTTGAAGCAGAAAGGATATTTTCCTCAAGAATGGAGTTCAAGTGTTTTATCAAAATTATTTTCCATATAAGATAATAAAAGGATCTGTTTCTATCCCTATTAT
The DNA here is from genome assembly GCA_963277665.1 of Viscum album. Lineage (NCBI taxonomy): Eukaryota > Viridiplantae > Streptophyta > Magnoliopsida > Santalales > Viscaceae > Viscum > Viscum album. The sequence goes on from OY728140.1 coordinate 315,618,296, forward strand.
TACATTTATTTGATTATGTTGTGATGGAATTATATTTTTATGAATTCCTTTATCTTATATGAATAGTTTTATGATGTCACGATGTTTAAGATTCCCATTTTTATTACATGGGTTATGCTATGATGTATGGTTTTTTATTTTGTGTCACACATAAGAATGGTATCATTATGAGATGGGTGGCACCTATATCTACCTCCAATTCATTGGGTAAAGATTTTATATCTCATGAGATACACATGGATGGAATGGCAGGTTAAACCGGTTCAGTGAAACAGGACTGAAACGAGGAGTGAACTCGGTTCAGAAATGGAATTTGTCCACTAAGATAGTCTTGGAAATGAGTCATGACTAATAAGAAATGATTCTCTATGATTATGTGTGTATGCCACAAAGTTTCCTGTTTTAAGTCATGATTATTGGGAATACATTTCACTACTATGATTTATCCCATGTTATGAAATTATGCTCTCTTTTGCAGGTTATGATTTCCAAAAGTTATGTTCTTATGAATGATATTTCTTTTGTTTACCCTTACTGGGAATTTGAGCTCACCCTTTTGTATTTTTTCTTTCCCCAGGTCAGGAAGAAGGTTATTAAGTAAGATATGCCAAAAGGGACTATATATATGATGAAATAAATGGGAGAGAGTGTAGACGCTTTATGAACCAGTTTTTTATGTTTCCCAGTTTCTAAAGACACTATACATATACAGTCCTTTCTTGGTTTTGTTATATGTTTTAATAAGTGTGCTTCAATTTTGAAGTAATAACAATGTATGTAAAGTATGGGCTGTTATAGTTGGTATCAGAGGAAAGGTATAGTCAACCTTTGGAAACTAGGATGTGAAAGCCTTAGTAAGAACCCTAAGGATAAGTCTAAGCATAGAACAAAATCTTAGTGTTTTAGAAATGACCATGAATAACCTAGGATAAGACCTTAAGTGTGAAATTTTATTCTTGATTGTGTGGTTTTCCTATTATAATTAGTGTTTCTCACACTATTCTTTTTCGTTTTAGTCAATGGCTGGAACCCTAAGGAACCGTGTTAATGCAGAATGCGACGGGCAATGCAGTGATTGTCCCCCGGAGCAACCAAACGTTATGGGAGTTGGAATGAAAAATCTTGTAGCCATGCTCACACAACTTTCTCATGTTATGAATCATGTCGGACTTCCAAACGAGCAAAGGAAGGAGCAACATTCTGTTGAATCCTTCATGAGACAGCGTCCACCTTCATTCAGCGGGTCTACTGATCCATTAGTTGCTGAACAATGGATTAGTACTACTGAAAAGATATTTTTAGTTCTTCAATGTTCTGAGCATGATAAAGTCATCTTAGCAGTGTATCGTTTGGAGGGTGATGCTGATCAATGGTGGAATCTTATTAAGAATACGAGGCAAAGGGATGAAATTGAGTCCATGGAATGGGACGCGTTCAAGAACTTATTTTTCAATAAGTACTTCCCTCGTATTCTCTGAACAAATATCGAGAAAGAGTTTCTTGAACTGAAGCAAAAGGATGATGAATCTTTTGGTACCTATGAAGCAAATTTTACAATACTTGCAAGGTACGCTTCTGGTATTATTATCCAACCTGAGAGTAAGATCGATCTATTCTTTAGTGGCTTAAAACCAAGTCTCCGAAGGGCGTTAGACATAAGGGACTTTAATAGCTACGAGGAAATCGTTCGATGTGCTCTCAAAGTCGAAATAGAGATTGGAGTAACCCATCAGTCATATGGGTTTGATAAGAAGAGGAAAATGTAATTCAAAGGAAAATCTAAAGAGAACACTGAAAAGAAGATGAGCTTTCCTTTAAGCTCAAAGTGTGGAAAGAAACATAGAGGGAGTTTTCTTAAAGGGACAAGTAAATGTTTCAAATGTGGAAAGGAAGGTCATCGAGCATTTGAATGCCGCAATGATGGGAAAAAGATGTCTAATGATGAAAACAAAGGAAGGGATACACAGAATTACCCTGCTACACTTCAATGTTTCATGTGCAAGGAGATGGGTCATTATGCCAATAAATGCCCTAATCCAAGGGTTGATGATGATGTTCGACTTCAACAAACTCTTAAGGATAAAGACAAATGAAAGTCACATGCAATTTCTATCAACGTTGTGGAGTACGATAACGATGTGGTGCAAGGTACACTTACCATCCACTCTAAAGTAGAAAATGTTTTATTTGATTCTGGATCCACCCACTCCTTTGTTTCTGAAGAATTTTCTAAGGGTATCACCGTATTACCTCAACAATTAGATGTTGAGTTAGCTGTGACAACACCTAATGGCACAACAGTCGCATCAAAAGTTTATAATTCTTCTCCGATTGAAGTTTGTGGGAATGTGCTTCCTGCAAATCTTGTGATCCTTCCTATAGTGGAATTTGATGTGATTCTTGGCATGGATTGTCTTTCTCTACATGGAGCTCATATCAATTGCCAAATAAGGGAAGTCACATTTCATATTCCAGATCAATCTATGATTGTATATCGATGCAAGGATGAACATAACCTTCCAGTGGAAAGTTCTTCCATTTTTTGGGTATTGATTCCACTAAATGAAGGTTATTTATCTCAAATGGTTGGTGAGAAACTCACGATTAAGAATATTCCCATTGTACAGGAGTTTGATGATGTATTTCCCGAGGAATTATCGGGTCTTCCACTGAATCTTGAAGTTGAGTTTTCAATAGAACTCGTACCGGGTGCTTTGCCTATTTCAAAGACACCTTATAGAATGGACCCAATTGAGTTGTAGGAATTGAAGAATCAACTCCAAGAGAATCTTGATAAGGGGTTCATACGCCATAGTGAGTCGCCTTGGGGAGCACCTGTTCTGTTTGTTAAGAAGAAAGATGGATCAATGAGACTCTGCATTGATTATCGAGAACTTAACAAGATCACTATCAAGAACAAATATCCTCTCCCACGCATTGATGACTTATTTGACCAACTACGAGGAGCTCAATACTTTTCCAAGATTTATCTTCATTCAGGGTATCATCAATTAAGGGTCAAAAGGGAGGATATACCAAAGACGACTTTCCATACAAGGTATGGACACTATGAATTTATAGTGATGCCATTTGGTCTTACTGATGCCCCTGCTATCTTCATGGATCTAATGAATAGAGTCTTTAGAGACTATCTTGATCAGTTTGTGGTAGTCTTTATAGACAATATTCTTGAATATTCAAAGAGCAAGGAAGAACATGAAGATCACTTGAGAATTATATTGAAGACCCTGAGAAAGGAGAAGCTTTATGCCAAATTTACCAAGTGTGAATTTTGGATTCAAAAAGTTTCATTTTTGGGTCACATAATCTGAAAAGAGGGGATATCTGTGGATCCAGCAAAAATAGAGGTTATCGAAAGATGGTTGAGACCAACAACAGTAACTGAGATCCGAATTTTTCTTGGTTTGGATGGATATTATCAACGTTTTGTGAAAGATTTTTCACGATTATCTAATCCACTCACCAAGTTGACTCGGAAAGGAGTTAAGTTTGTTTGGATGGAAGAATGTGAAGAGTATTTCAAGGAGTTGAAAAGAAGGTTATCCAGTGCACCTGTGCTCACACTACCTTGTAGTGGAGAAAGGTTTGTGATCTATAGTGATGCATCCAAGAAGGGATTAGGGTGTGTTCTTATGCAAAATGATATGGTGATAGCTTATGCCGCACAACAGTTGAAAATACATGAGCAAAATTACCCAACTCATGATTTGAAGTTAGCTGCGGTAATCTTTGCATTAAAGATTTGGAGGCATTATATTTATGGAGAAAGTGTGATATTTATACTGATCATAAAAGTTTAAAGTATATTTTCACACAAAAGGAGCTGAATATGTGTCAAAGAAGATGGTTGGAGCTGATTAAGGATTATGAATGCTCAATCCATTACCACCCTCAGAAAGAAAACAAGGTGGCAGATGCATTAAGTCGACAAGACCATGCCAGTTTATCCATGATGAGGATCACAAAAGATCCAATATTTATGGATTTACAAAGGATGGATCTTGGAATTATAATGGAAGGGGAAAATTGTATCTCTCTCAAATGAATGTTCAACCATCTATACATGTGAAGATTAAAGAGGCACAGAAAGAAGATGTCGAGTTATAAAAGAAGGTGATAAATGTTCCTGAATTCAACCTTGATTGTGATGGGATAATAAAGTTCATGAATCGGGTTTGTGTTCCCCCCATCCCCGAATTAAAGAAGGAGATGTTGGATGAGGCTCGTAGTTCTTCATTCTCTATTCATCCTGGAATCACGAAGATGTATAGGGACCTAAAAGAGTACTTCTAGTGGGATGGCATGAAAAGAGATGTTGCTGAATATGTCTCTTGATGCTTGGTTTGTCAGCAAGTTAAAGCTGAGAGACAGAAGTCTAAGGGGATGTTACAACCATTACCCATACCCGAATGAAAATGGAAAAACATCACTATGGACTTTGTCACAAGAATTCCTAAAACATCCAAAGGCAATAATGCTATCTAGGTCATAGTTGATCGTCTTACAAAGTCTACACACATCATTGCTATTAGAGAGGATTTCTCTCTGGATCAGCTTTCTAGGATATATGTAAAGGAAGTGGTAAGATTGCATGGAGTACCACTTTCTATTATATCTGATCAGGATCCGAGATTTACATCGAAGTTCTGGTGAAGTCTTCAGCATACTTTGGATACAAAGTTGAGTTTCAGCACTGCTTATCATCCTCAAACAGACGGTCAGTCTGAGACAACAATTCAAACTCTAGAAGATATGTTGAGAGCTTGCTCTATGGACTTCAAAGGTGGTTAGGATCAACACCTAACTTTGGTGGAATTTTCTTATATTAATAGCTTTCACTCCAGTATTCAGATGGCTCCTTATAAAGCTATCTATTGAAAGAAATGCATGACTCCAACTTGCTGGGATGAAGTTGGGGAAAGAAAGCTATTAGGACCTGATCTCGTTGATGAAATGGCAGAAAAGGTCAGATCTATTCAACAACACATAAGAGCAGCTCAGAGTCGACAGAAAAGTTATGCCGACAACTGAAGAAAAGACATAGAGTTTGAAGTGGGTGATAAAGTGTTCTTACGAATATCTCCCTGGAAGCGGGTCATGAGATTTGGAAAGAAGGGGAAGTTGAGCCCTAGATATATCGGTCCTTTCGAAATACTGGATCATGTTAGGTAGGTAGCTTACCGATTGGCGCTTCCACCGAATCTCTCTCAAGTTCATGATGTGTTCCATGTATCTCTCCTGAGAAAGTACATACCTGATCCTTCACATTTACTCAGCTCAGAAGTTGTACCGCTGGAGTAGGATCTTTCTTATGAAGAACAGCCGATAGAGATTCTGGATCGTAGCGAAAAAGTCCTATGAAACAAGACCACTCAATTGGTGAAAGTTTTATGGAGGAACCACCAATTAGAAGAAGCTACATGGGAGCTTGAGGATATTATGAGGGAGAGGTATCCTCATCTCTTTGTTACAAAGTGATGAATTTCGAGGGCGAAATTCAATTTAAGGGGGGTAGAATGTAACACCCAAGAATTTTATGTTATATAAATCATCAAAGGAATATTTTTCAACACACAAAACTTTCTTGGCTTGCTTTACACGAAATCTCGACCTTCCTTGATAGCTTGCGTCGTACGCAATACCGATTTTCACTAAAAAATGATATGCTATTAAAATATTATTAAAACTAGCCGTTATGAATAGTAATAACCAATTTTATAAATTTTATAAATTTTATTTTTCAAAATGGACTTCATTTTTGGATTCGGAATATCGAAATTAGCCTAGGGTGAAATTTTTTTATTTTTCTGAAAACTTTCAATTTTTGATGAAGAGTGAAACCACTAAGTGGTAGTTAAAAAACTGAATTTTTCATAAAAAATAATTTTACCACTTCTGTGAGTGAAATTTCAAAAATCCGAGAGACACGGTTGATGTTAGTAAGTAAAATGAGGTTCAATGAGATGAAAATAACTTTTTGGTGAATAGTAACTTTTTACTTTTTTTACCACGGTTAAAAGTAAATAGGGTAATTAAGGGTAAAAATGATATTATTATTACCCTAACACATGTCCTAATTCTATTGGACAAGTGTAATTCGACCAACAACAACCTTAGGAATAAAATATGACCATTTAGGCCCACTTGGATTAGATTAGGACATTTATTATTAATTTATTTAAAGAAGGGTTAAAATAGTTAAAATCAAAGTTTAATAAGTAAATAATTTTTAATATAAGTTTATACATAAGATAAATTCGACTATAAATATTCATTAGAAAGATAAAAATATTTCATAAATAATGGTATATTATTTGTAATTTTTATACATTAAATAATTTAATTTATTTATGACACAATGATGATGCAGTAATTATCTTATTAATGAAATATTGACATAATTGATGTTATAAACACCAAAATAAATGTACTTTTAGACTTTTTATGAATTCCACTAATTTTCTAGGTTAATATGACATGTTAGTGTTGATATAATTAACTTTTTTTGAACTAATAATTCTGTTATGATTTTTACAAAAATCAATTACTAAATAGTGTCAAAATTGACATAAAATAGTTTTTAAAACAAATATTATATTAGTAATTGTTATTTTATTCCTAAAAATCTACGGTTTTGCAAAATGACTTAGATAAGGTAATATATATTAATAATAAACAACTTGGGGTTCTTTTGGCTGCTTATAGTAAGTCTATTAACCTTATAGTATAAGAACACAAGAAGACACGGTAAAAGTAAAATTATTTAACTTAATGTTAAATCTAAATGATAAGGTTAAAATAGGAACCTAAACTTGTCTAAATTCTATTTTATGAGTGTATTTCGACCCATACCCACCTTAGCTTCAAAATATATCAATTTGGAGCTATTTAAAACCGAACTTGACTTTATAATAAAATAATATTTTTAGTTTTCCCAAAGGAGCCCCTCTCCTCCCTTATAAAAGGGCACCTCCTCCCCCTCTTCCTCACACCACTTTGAGCCTTAAATATCATCCAACCCCAATCCATTCTCCTCTCCACTTACCTAGAGACATCCTAGAGGTCCTGGTCTTCTTCAAAGACCAATTTTAGTGCCCTAAAATAAGGTCTCAAAGAAGCACCTTAAAGAAGAGGTAATGTCCGTTACCGATTATTTCATCTTTATTTCTTCTTCCACTTATTCTTCTTGTTTCATTATTAATTAATAACATCAGTATCACTCATATAATGATATGTTATTATAAGTATGAAACAACCCTATTTCACCACCTATCCATCCTACAGAAAAAGAAATCACTGCGCGTGCGTACGTACGGAATACCGTCTCCACGCCGTGGTGTAATCTTTTTTCCACCACCACCTTACTTGGATGGGTATAATGGTATAAATAATGACTATATATGACTATTATAAAGTGATACTGATTCTGAAATAGTATACATACACTCCAATACAGTTCCACGATCATAGGAACGATATCATCACTCGTGCGTACGTACGGAATACCGTATCCACGATGTGATGCAACTCGTTCTACATGATCTTCATTTCATAATGATTATATAAATGAATTTAATGAATGAATATGATATATATTACAATAATACCATTCTGGAAATGAGGTATATATAACCTAAAGAGAAGAATAAGAATTTATTCTACAAAACAAGCATAAGAACAAAAAGTTATAAACACACAAATAACAAGTAGCAATGAAATATTACTACTAAGAAGCTAAGAATATGACCATATATGATATCATAAAAATAAGTATGATTCTGGAATAAGTGAATAACATTATTTAAATCATTATACAGGAGGTTCGGACACGTACAAAGCATATCCGACCTAAGGTAAGGGAAATATCACAATCTCATTTTTATCCGAGATTGTTTATACTTTGGTATTTACTGGGGTGTATTTTATCATCCACATCCATGTTTCCTCAATATGTAATATTATTTCCATCAACCTATAATTGTTTAAATCCAATTTTACCCTTCGGTGAGTTTTTAGTAAAAGATATGAAAGGAATCTTTTGTCGTTTTTCATACAAGGTACTTTTTGACTTTTCCGACAAAAGTACGAGAAGAATGTTTTTTTTAACATATACGGCCTAAATGGATTTTTAAAACATTATTTCCAAGAAGCTTCCTTTACAAGTTTTCAAGTATATTTTTAGTCAACTTCTTTTAGTTTATAATTGTATGACATGTTAAGAAAGGAAAAGTGTTTTTGAAGCAGAAAGGATATTTTCCTCAAGAATGGAGTTCAAGTGTTTTATCAAAATTATTTTCCATCTAAGATAATAAAGGGATCTGTTTCTATCTCTATTATTACATTGATTTGATTATTTTATGATGTAATTATATTTTTATGAATTCCTTTATCTTATATGAATTGTTTTATGATGTCACGGTGTTTAAGATTCCTATTTTTATTACATGGGTTATGCTATGATGTATGGTTTCTTATTTTGTGGCACACATAAGAATGGTATAATTATGAGATGGGTGGGACCTATATCTCCCTCCAATGCATTGGGTAAATATTTTATATCTCATGAGATAGACATGGCTGGAACGGTAGGTTAAACTGGTTCAGTGAAACAGGACTGAAACGAGGAGTGAACTCGGTTTAGAAATGGAATTTGTCCACTAAGATAGTCTTGGCAATGAGTCTTGACTAATAAGAAATGATTCTCTATTATTATGTGTGTATGCCACAAAGTTTCATGTTTTAAGTCATGATTATTGGGATTACATTTCACTACTATGATTTATCCCATGTTATGAAATTATGCTCTCTTTTGCAGGTTACGATTTCCAAAAGTTATGTTCTTATGAATATGATGTGATTGATATTTCTTTTGTTTACCCTTACTAAGCATTTGAGCTCACCCTTTTGTATGTTTTCTTTCCCCAGGTCAGGAAGAAGGTTATTAATTAAGATATACAAAAGGGACTATAGATATGATGAAATAAATGGGAGACAGTGTAGATGCTTTATGAACCAGTTGTTTATGTTTCCCAGTTCCTAAAGACGTTATACCTATATGGTCCTTTCTTGGTTTTGTTATATGTTGTAATAAGTGTGCTTCAATTTTAAAGTAATAAAAATGTATGTAAAGTATGGGTCGTTATAGTTGGTATTAGAGGAAAGGTATAGTCAACCTTTGGAAACTAGGATGTGAAAGCCTTAGTAAGAACCCTAAGGATAAGTCTAAGCATAGAAAAAAATCTTAGTGTTTTAGAAATGACCACGAATAACCTAGGATAAGACCTTAAGTGTGAAATTTTATTCTTGATTATGTGGTTTTCCTATTATAATTAGTGTTGCTGACACTATTCTTCTTCGTTTTAGTCAATGGCTGGAACCCGAAGGAACCGTGTTAATGCGGAATGTGACGCGCAATGCAATGATTGTCCCCCGGAGCAACCAAACATTATGGGAGCTAGAATGCAAAATCTTGTAGCCATGCTCACACAACTTTCTCAAGTTATGAATCATGAAGGACTTCCAAACGAGCAAAGGAAGGAGCAACATTCTGTTGAATCCTTCATGAGACAGCGTCCACCTTCATTCAGCGGGTCTACTGATCCATTAGTTTCTGAACAATGGATTAGTGCTACTGAAAAGATATTTTCAGTTCTTCAATGTTCTGAGCATGATAAAGTCATCTTAGTAGTGTATCGTTTGGAGGGTGATGCTGATCAATGGTGGAATCTTATTAAGAATACAAGGAAAAGGTATGAAATTGAGTCCATGGAATGGGACGAGTTCAAGAACTTATTTTTCAATAAGTAATTCCCTCTTATTCTCCGAACAAAGATGGAGAAAGAGTTTCTTGAACTGAAGCAAAAGTATGATGAATCTGTTGGTCACTATAAAGCAAGTTTTACAAGACTTGCAAGGTACTCTTCTGGTATTATTATCCAACCTGAGAGTAAGATCGATCGATTCTTTAGTGGCTTAAAACCATGTCTTCGAAGGGCGTTATCCATAAGGGACTTCAATAGCTACGAGGAAATCGTTCGATGTGATCTCAAAGTCGAAATGGAGATTGGAGTAACCCATCAGTCATATGGGTTTGTTAAGAAGAGGAAAATGGAATTCAAAGGAAAATCTAAAGAGCACACTGAAAAGAATATGAGCTTTCCCTTATGCTCAAAGTGTGTAAAGAAACATGGAGGGAGTTGTCTTAAAGGGACAAGTAAATGTTTCAAATGTGGAAAGGAAGGTCATCGGGAATTTGAATGCCGCAATGATGGGAAGAAGATTTCTAATGATGAAAACAAAGGAAGGGATACACAGAATGACCCTGCTACACTTCAATGTTTCAAGTGCAAGGAGATGGGGCATTATGCCAATAAATTACCTAATCCAAGGGTTGATGTTGATGGTCGACGTCAACAACCTCTTAAGGCTAAAGACAAAGGAAAGTCACGTGCAATTTCTATCAATGATGTGGAGTACGATAACGATGTGGTAAAAGGTACACTTACCATCCACTCTAAAGTACAAAATGTTTTATTTGATTCTGGATCCAACCACTCCTTTTTTTATAAAGAATTTTCTAAGGGAATCACCATATTACCTCAACAATTAGATGTTGAGTTAGCTATGACAACACCTAATGGCACAACAGTCGCATAAAAAGTTTATAATTCTTCTTCGATTGAAGTTTGTGGGAATGTGCTTCCTACAAATCTTGTGATCCTTCCTATAGTGGAATTTGATGTGATTCTTGGCATGGATTGGATTTCTCTACATGGAGCTCATATCAATTGCCAAAGAAGGGAAGTCACATTTCATATTCCAGATCAATCTATGATCGTCTATCGATGCAAGGATGAACATAACCTTCCAGTGGAAATTTCTTCCATTTTTTAGGTATTGATTCCACTAAATAAAGGTTATTTATCTCAAATGGTTGGTGAGAAAATCATTATTAAGAATATTCCCATTGTACGGGAGTTTGGTGATGTCTTTCCGGAGGAATTACCGGGTCTTACACTGAATCGTGAAGTTTATTTTTCAATAGAACTCGTACCGGGTGCTTTGCCTATTTCAAAGACACCTTATAGAATGGCCCCAATTGAGTTGCAGGAATTGAAGAAGCAAATCCAAGAGAATATTGATAAGGGGTTCATACGCCCTAGTGCGTCACCTTGGGGAGCACCTATTCTGTTTGTTAAGAAGAAAGATGGATCAATGAGACTCTGCATTAATTATCGAGAACTTAACAAGATCACAATCAAGAACAAGTTTCCTCTCCCGCGCATTGATGACTTATTTGACAAACTACGAGGAGCTTAATACTTTTCCAAGATTGGTCTTCGTTCAGGGTATCATCAATTAAGGGTGAAAAGGGAGGATATACCAAAGATGACTTTCCGTACAAGGTATGGACACTATGAATTTATAGTGATGCCATTTGGTCTTACTGATGCCCCTTCTACCTTCATGGATCTAATGAATAGAGTCTTTAGAGACTATCTTGATCAGTTTGTGGTAGTCTTTATAGACGATATTCTTGTCTATTCAAAGAGAAAGGAAGAACATGAAGATCACTTGAGAATTATATGAAGACCCTGAGAAAGGAGAATCTTTATGCCAAATTTACCAAGTGTGAATTTTGGCTTCAAAAAGTTTCATTTTTGGGTCACATAATCTCAAAAGAGGGGATATCTGTGGATCCATCAAAAACAGAGGTTATCGAAAGATGGTCGAGACCAACAACAGTAACTGAGATCCGAAGTTTTCTTGGTTTGGCTGGATACTATCGATGTTTTGTGAAATATTTTTCATGATTATCTAATCCACTCACCAAGTTGACTCGGAAAGGAGTTAAGTTTGTTTGGACGGAAGAATGTGAAGAGAATTTCAAGGAGTTAAAAAGAAGGTTATCCAGTGCACATGTGCTCACACTACCTTGTAGTGGAGAAAGGTTTGTGATCTATAGTGATGCATCCAATAAGGGATTGGGGTGTGTTCTTATGAAAAATGATATGGTGATAGCTTATGCATCACGACAGTTGAAAATACATGAGAAAAATTACCCAACTCGTGATTTGGAGTTAGGTGCGGTAATCTTTGCATTAAAAATTTGGAGGCATTATATTTATGGAGAAAGGTGTGATATTTATACTGATCATAAAAGTTTAAAGTATATTTTCACACAAAAGAAGATGAATATGCGTCAAAGAAGATGGTTGGAGCTGATTAAGGATTATGACTTCTCAATCCATTACCACCCTGGGAAAGCAAACAAGGTGGCAGATGCATTAAGTCGACAAGACCATGCTAGTTTATCCATGATGAGGATCACAAAAGATCCAATATTTATGGATTTACAAAGGATGGATCTTGGAGTTATAATGGAAGGGGAAAATCGTATCATTCTCAAATGAATGTTAAACCATCTATACATGTGAAGATTAAAGATGCACAGAAAGGAGATGTCGAGTTACAAAAGAAGGTGATAAATGTTCCTGAATTCAACCTTGATTGTGATGGGATAATAAAGTTCAGGAATCGGTTTTGTGTTCCTCCCATCCCCGAATTAAAGAAGGAGCTGCTGGATGAGGCTCATAGTTCTTCATTCTCTATTCATCCTGGAAGCACGAAGATGTATAGGGACCTGAAAGAGTACTTCTAGTGGGATGTCATGAAAAGAGATGTTGTTGAATATGTCTCTCGATGCTTGGTTTGTCAACAAGTTAAAGCTGAGAGACAGAAGTCTAAGGGGATGTTAAAACCATTACCCATACCCGAATGGAAATGGGAAAACATCACTATGGACTTTGTCACAGGACCTCCTAAAACATCCAAAGGCAATAATGCTATCTGGGTCATAGTTGATCGTCTTACAAAGTCTGCACACTTCATTGCTCTTAGAGAGGATTTCTCTCTGGATCATCTTGCTAGGATATATTTAAAGGAAGTGGTAATATTTCAGGGAGTACCACTTTCTATTATATCTGATCAGGATCCGAGATTTACCTCGAAGTTCTGGCGAAGTCTTCAGCATACTCTGGATACAGAGTTGAGTTTCAACACTGCTTATCATCCTCAGACAGACGGTCAGTCTGAGAGAACAATTCAAACTCTAGAAGATATGTTGAGAGCTTGCTCTATGGATTTCAAAGGTGGTTGGGATCAACACCTAACTTTGGTATAATTTTCTTATAATAATAGCTTTCAGTCTAGTATTTAGATGGCTTCTTATGAATCTCTCTATGGAAAGAAATGCAGGACTCCAACTTGCTGGGATGAAGTTGGGGAAAGAAAGATATTAGGACCCGATCTCGTTGATAAAATGGCAAAAAAGGTCAGATCTATTCAACAACACATAAGAGAAGATCAGAGTCGATAGAAAATTTATGCCGACAACCGAAGAAAAGACCTAGAGTTTGAAGTGGGTGATAAAGTGTTCTTATGAATATCTCCTTGGAAGAGGGTCATGAGATTTGGAAAGAAGGGGAAGTTGAGCCCTAGATATATCGGTCCTTTCAAAATACTGGATTGTGTTGGGAAGGTAGCTTACCGATTGGCGCTTCCACTGAATCTCTCTCAAGTTCACAATGTGTTCCATGTATCTCTCCTGAGAAAGTACATACCCGGTCCTTCACATGTACTCAGCTCAGAAGTTGTACCGCTGGAGCAGGATCTTTCTTATAAAGAACAGCTGATAGAGATTCTGGATCGTAGCGAAAAAGTCCTACAAAACAAGACCACTCGATTGGTGAAAGTTTTATGGAGGAACCACCAATTAGAAGAAGCTACATGGGAGCTTGAGGATATTATGAGGGAGAGGTATCCTCATCTGTTTGTTACAAAGTGACGAATTTCGAGGGAGAAATTCATTTTAAGGGGGGTAGAATGTAACACCCGAGACTTTTATGTTATATAAATCATCAAAGGAATCTTTTTCTACACACAAAACTTGCTTGGCTTGCTTTACACGAAATCGCGACCTTCCTCGATAGCTTGCGTCGTACGCAATACCGAGTTTCACTAAACAATGATATGCTATAAAAATATTATTAAAACTAGCCATTATGAATAGTAATAACCACTTTTTGAAATTTTATAAATTTTCTTTTTCAAAATGGACTTCATTTTTGGATTCGGAATATCGAAATTAGCCTAGGGTGAAATTTTGGTATTTTTCTGAAAACTTTCAATTTTTGATGAATAGTGAAACCACTAAGTGGTAGTTAAAAAACTGAATTTTTCATAAAACTTAATTTTACCGCTTCTGTGAGTGAAATTTCGAAAATCCTAGAGACACGGTTGATGTCAGTAAGTAAAATTTGGTTCAATGAGATAAAAATAATTTTTTGGTGAATAGTAACTTTTTACTTTTTTTACCATGGTTAAAAGTAAATAGGGTAATTAAGGGTAAAAATGATATTATTATTACCCTAACACATGTCCTAATTCTATTGGACAAGTTTAATTTGACCAAAAACAACCTTAGGAATAAAATATGACCATTTAGGCCCACTTGGATTAGATTAGGACATTTATTATTAATTTATTTAAAGAAGGGTTAAAATAGTTAAAATCAAAGTTTAATAAGTAAATAATTTTTAATATAATGTTATACATAAGATAAATTCGAATATAAATATTCATTAGAAAGATAAAAAGATTTCATACATAATGGTAGTTTATTTGTAATTTTTATACATTAAATAATTTAATTTATTTATGACACAATGATGATGCAGTAATTATCTTATTAATGAAATATTGACATAATTGATGTTATAAACACCAAAATAAATGTAATTTTAGACTTTTTATGAATTCCACTAATTTTCTAGGTTAATATGACATGTTAGTATTTATATAATTAACTTTTTTCAAACTAATCATTCTGTTATGATTTTCACAAAAATCAATTACTAAATAGTGTCAAAATTGACATAAAATAGTTTTTAAAACAAATATTATATTAGTAATTGTAATTTTATTCCTAAAAATCTATGGTTCAGCCATATGACTTAGCTAAGGTTATATATATTAATAATAAACAACTTGGGGTTCGTTTGGCTGCTTATAGTAATTTTATTAACCTTATAGTATAAGAACACAAGAAGACACGGTAAAAGTAAAATTATTTAACTTAATGTTAAATCTAAATGATAATGTTAAAATAGGAACATAAACTTGTCTAAATTCTATTGGATGAGAGTATTACGACCCATCCCCACCTTAGCTTCTAAATATATCAATTTGGAGCTATTTAAAACCGAACATGACTTTATAATAAAATAATATTTTTAGTTTTCCCAAAGGAGCCCCTCTGCTCACTTATAAAAGGCCACATCCTCCCCCTCTTCCTCACACCACTTTGAGCCTTCAATCTCGGACAGCCCCTGCCAATTCCTCCTCTCCACTTCCCTAGAGACATCCTAGAGGTCCTGGTCTTCTTCAAAGACCAATTCTAGTGCCCTAAAATAAGGTCTCAAAGAAGCACTTTAAAGAAGAGGTAATGTCCGTTACCGATTCTTTCATCTTTATTTCTTCTTCGACTTCTTCTTCTTGTTTCATTATGAAGTAATAACATTAGTATCACTCATATACTTATATGTTATTATATGTATGAAACAACCCTATTTCACCATCTATCCATCCTACGGAAAAAGAAATCACCGTGTGTGCGTACGTACGGAATACCGTCTCCACGCCGTGGTGTAATCTATTTTCCACCACCACCATACTTGGATGGGTATAATGGTGTAAATAATGACTATATGTGACTATTATAAAGTGATATGGATTCTGAAATAGTATACATACACTCCAATACAATTCCACGATCATAGGAACGATATCATCACTCGTGCATACGTATGGAATACCGTCTCCACAATGTGATGCGACTCGTTCTACATGATCTTCATTTAATAATGATTATATAAATGAATTGAATGAATTAATATGATATATATTACACTAATAAAATTCTGTAAATTAGGTATCTATAACCTAAAGAGAAGAATAAGAATTTATTCGATAAAACACGCATAAGAACAAAAAGTAATAAACACCTGAATAACAAGTTGTAATGAAATATTACTAATAAAAAGCTAAGAATATGACCATATGTGATATAATAACAATGAGTATGATTCTGGAGTAAGTCAATAACATTATTTAAATCATTATACAGGAGGTTTGGACACGTACAAAGCATATCGGACCTAAGGTAAGGGAAATATCACAATCTCATTTTTATCCAAGATTGTTTATACTTTGGTATTTACTGGGGTGTTTTTTATCATCCACATCCATGTTTCCTCAATATTTAATATTATTTCCATCCACCTACAATTTTTTAAATCCAATTTTACCCTTCGGTGAGTTTTTAGTAAAAGATATGAAAGGAAACTTTTGTCATTTTTCATACGAGGTACTTTTTGACTTTTCCGACAAAAGTACGAGAGGAATGTTTTTTTTAACTTATACAACCTGAATGGATTTTTAAAACATTATTTCCAAGAGGCTTACTTTACAAGTTTTCAAGTTTATTTTTAATCAACTTCTTTTAGTTTATAATTGTACAACATGTTAAGAAAGGAAAAGTGTTTTTGAAGTAGAAAGGATATTTTCCTCAAGAATGGAGTTCAAGTGTTTTATCAAAATTATTTTCCATATAAGATAATAAAGGGATCTGTTTCTATCCCTATTATTCCATTGATTTGATTATGTTATGATGGAATTATATTTTTATGAATTCCTTTATCTTATATGAATTGTTTTATGATGTCACGATGTTTATGATTCCCATTTTTATTACATGGGTTATGCTATGATGTATGGTTTCTAATTTTGTGGCACACATAAGAATGGTATCATTATGATATGGGTGGGACCTATATCTCCCTCCAATGCATTGGGTAAAGATTTTATATCTCATGAGATAGACATGGCTAGAACGGCAGGTTAAACTGGTTCAGTGAAACAGGACTGAAACGAGGAGTGAACTCGGTTCAGAAATGGAATTTGTCCACTAAGATAGTCTTGGCAATTAGTCTTGACTAATAAGAAATGATTCTATATGATTATGTGTGTATGACACAAAGTTTCATGTTTTAATTCATTATTATTGGGATTACATTTCACTACTATGATTTATCCCATGTTATGAAATTATGCTCTCTTTTGTAGGTTACAATTTCCAAAAGTAATGTTCTTATGAATATGATGTGATTGATATTTCTTTTGTTTACCCTTACTGGGCATTTGAGCTCACCCTTTTGTATGTTTTCTTTCCCTAGGTTAGGAATAAGGTTATTAAGTAAGATATGCCAAAAGGGACTATAGATATGATGAAATAAATGGGAGACAGTGTAGACGCTTTATGAACCAGTTGTTTATGTTTCCCAGTTTCTAAAGACACTATACCTATATGGTCCTTTATTGGTTTTGTTATATGTTGTAATAAGTGTGCTTCAATTTTGATGTAATAACAATGTATGTAAAGTATGGGTCATTATATTCATTGTAACCTAAAAAATATTAAACATAAGAAAGGGTGATCATAGATTCTCAATAAGTGTAAACATGGGAGATATCAATGATCATATAAGTATAACATAATTTGTAGGAATTCTCCTTTATCCTATTTGTGTACAATCTTCCATCAGGTATGTTGCCCATTCATTTCTAAACACATATATATCATCTTATGAATATGAGTTTCTGTGATAGTCATGGTAGTACTTAAAAGATATAAATACACAAAGGATTAATAAATATTTTAAAGGATTTGGTAATTGTTTTTGAAAATACCTCTTCCGGGATGCTGGTTTTTCAATGAATTATTATCTCTTTCATAAACATACAAACATATTAACCACAGCCCTTTCTGTTTGTTTGTTTTAGACACTGAAAAAAATATATATATAAATAATTAATTTGTTTTGATATGTGTTTGGATAGTGCAATCTTATTATATTTACCATGATACTTTTCTAGCTGAATATCTCGTGGGAGTTTTTGTCCTTAGGCCTGGGATTCATTCCATGAAGTATACAATATTGATGCACCACCCTATCATAACATAATACTCATTAAAATTTAATATAAATTATATAACTTGATTTTTAGTTCTAAAATATTGGATCTAGTGTATTAAAAATTGACAAACGCCATCATTCATGGTCGGGTTTTTGGATATCCACGCATTGAATCCAAAAAAATAAATCTTTAGAGTATCCAAATTGACCGCAATAAGCATCCAATGCTGCCTAAAAACACTAAAAGGAATAAGTAATGAAATAAATAAAAATATAGTTTATTTGATTAAAGTGTATATTTTTTCCCTTGCATAATTGGTATTAAAAAGAGTATTTCATCCATAATTTGTTTTTCAAATGATTTGAGTAGGATGACATTATTTCAGCCTATTTATCGGAATTTATTTATTCTTTTGAAGAGGTGATTAAAGACTAACGAGTCCAAGTTTTTGTTCATGGGTAACTCCCTCTAATTGTTTTTCATATATATGCCTTTGAAAAATATGAAATGTATTTAGTCATAATTGTCAAAGTATATCATCTTTTATAAAATCAAATCATGAAAACATACTTCATGTATGCATTTATAACTGAGGCGCCTAGCCATTCATATTTTAGGATTTCATCTACATTGTTAGCACTAATGTAATCTGGTTATTTCCCTACATTTATATTTTTTTAAATTAACTATGTGAGTATTTTCTTCTATAAATTGTGTATCCACATTATACTTCAATGATATTAAATGTGGATATAGAACGGGTGGGGTGAAGGTTCTCTCAGTAGATAGTTTTGATTGGTTGGTTGATCCTTGAGATAATTTTGAGTCAATATTTCATTTAACCCTCTTCCCTTTATCATTCTATAATAACATTCATCAGTTCAAAACGTTTTCATTAAATGTTAAAGGTTTAACTTGAAAAATAAATTGGAAATGAATACATTTTTGTCAATAAGTTTTTTTACAAGAATTGACGACCATGCAATGAATGTTCCAAAAGCTTGTTCGACCATATGACTATTTTCATCTTCATTTGGAATAGGTAGCTTGGCGATTGGGTCATGATCTACATTAATAAACACTCTAAAATAACTTGTTGGAAGTGGTCTATTTTATAGCATGTCGTTCTGTATATTGAACACTGTATCCCTCACTACAAGGTGATATGTGTGAGTTGATAGATATAAAGCATAGTCATTTACCCCCTATAGAATATCAGTATCGAAAAGGTATCATTGTCTGTGATTCAAATATCACCAAAATAATTATTAGAACATTGATTACCTCAGCTAAGTCCAGTTGTTTAGGGGAATGGCTTGCCTCAAAACCGATGGGGGTAGGGTGGGATCTTTATGCATGGGTTTTTCTTGAGTTGTTTCTTCTCTTTGACTGCCCCTGAAAAACTTGATATCATCTCTCTCTGGTATTGTAATTCTTCTTGAAACATAGCGGTTTTCTCTCTCATCTTTTTCATTTCCTTATTTTGGTCCTCCTCTAGTTTTTCTTTCCGAAAATATATGTTCGGGGTGTCACCCCAAAACTTGTACCTCTAACACGACCATAATGTTCTAGCTACTTCAAGGCTGTTGAAAGTATGTCTACATATGGTGTGGGTGTTATTGATTCATATTAATATGTCAGATGGAAAATGTAGGGAAATAACTAATCATTGTTATGTAATAGAAATTAAAATAAAAATATATATATTATGTCATACTTACACATGTTTCCCACACTTTTTTGTGTTTTAATCTATCAGTATCCCCACTTTATTTACACGAGCCTCCTTCTATAGCACATGGCATGGGATGGAAGTGGCTTTCAACTTCAATTCATTAATCTACATATAAACAGAGGAACATGGTTATGGTGTTGTTATATGTCATATAAAATTATTATGATAGATTTAAATTATGTACCAATTTTTTCTCAAGTGAAGCATACCTCATCCATGCTTTACAATAGGGGAACATTGGTTTTTCTTCCCATTCCTTATTTTCAGCACTCAGTTTTTTTTCATAAATAAAAAAATGTAAATCAATGTGATGAATACAAGCAACATCAAACAACATACTACCAGACACAATGTACTTGAAAAGTCTCCTCTGCACGACGGCTGGTAAACACGCCCCACGCTCCTTGGGATATCAATTCTGCATAAAGAGAAGGTGGGTGCGACTTGATTTTCTCTTCAGCATATTTAAGATAATATTTCATTACAATTTTGTAAAAGCATCTATGAATCCTTCATGCAACTCTTAATACATATTCCTTGTACAAGGTGTCTACTATAAATGAACTCTACAAGGGATGATGAAGAGTATGTCAATGTTTTAATATTTTATTTTATTTTAATAAATTAAAGAAATGATATCATAATGTTATCATAATCTCTTCCCACATTGGTGTCTTAATCCTGGTGGCAACATGGTGCCACGACTCTACATCAATCGTCATGTGTTGTTGAGTGACGATTCCAATTTAGCTACAAAACATGGATTTTTCGGGGTTAACATGTTGGCCTTGCTTATTCCATCCCACCTCAAATTTGATGCATTTTGAATTTTCTTTCAGGATTTTGTCTAACACTTTCAAACTATGGTTCTTTTGTTTTTTTGTGCTGCCAGGGTTTCATTACCTACCATTTCCTTAGTTTCAGCATACTCATTTTGTTCCTCTAGAGTGCTCTCATCTGCACTAGGACTAGAATAAATAGGTTGAGAAACCTATCATACCTCATCATTGGGACTAGCAGTAACACATTGAGAAACATGTTCTTCCTCTTCACTTGGACTAGCAGCAGCAGGCTGAGAGAGCTATTATGCCTCGGGATTGGGCACATCAGTAGATGCAGAAGTCCTTATCTACAGAAGTGGTTTAACATTTAATTTAGATTACATAAAAGAATCAGTGAATAGATAATAACATAAGCTAAAACAATGTATTTTATAATAAAAAAATAAATTGATTATTTAACTCTCTTTTTTTTAGGCTGAAGAGATTTGACCCCTCTATCGACTATGTAAATCCTTTCATTATGGTCTCCTCTGACATACAAAATTCTTTCTACATTGGGACTGCTATGAAATGATTGCGAATTCCCAATAAAAGGGCCATACTCCATTGAATTTTCATCTGACCCTTCTGTTGTTTTGGTCAATAATAGAACAATATACCAGTTTCGGTTTGAGGGATCTGGAATAGAAAATACACGTACCTTATGTGATGCCATTACAAACAGTTATTCTTTCTCCCCTACCTTACAGAAATAAACTTTCACAATTCTCAATTCATCTATTTTAACATCACTCCCATTTTCTATGAACTTTCATTGAAAAATTGGTACTTAGAAATTCATATAATCCAACTCCCATATTTTTTTTATGATGCCAAATTATGATATATTCACATAAATTTTATTTCTATTCATATCATTGTAAACATACATCGCTTTATCCACAATTGTATGCCCACTATTCTACATGGTAATGTATTCATCATGTTCATTAGTATAGAATATATAACCATTAACTATATAAGCATTGCAAGATAATACATACACACTTGGTCTTATAGCTAGCCATCAAAGTCTTTCTGAAATTGACTCTAAATGTTTATCTAACTTCTTAAAAATATGGTCCTGAAACAATCCTATAAACTATCGACTATTTGTATTTCATATCCATTTTTCATCCCTAGATTGATTCAAATGGCTAATAATTTCATTGTGAGTTTGAACATATGGGTTAACATCAAAACTATTATGAAAAATATAAAAGTGGGCCTACTCCCAATCTGTAATATTGATTGGGACAACCTCTCTTCTAGAAATTCATTCACCCTCAAGCCACCCAGTGTGATGAGATTTCAGTAGGCTAATGATTTCTACACTAGATAGGTATTCAGTACAGAATTCAATGGCTTCCTCAATAATATATCACTATGCAATACAACCCTCTGGAGGACATTAATTTTTGACATACCCTTTTAAATATTCATATATTTTTCAATGGGGTACATTAATCTATAATGTATAGGACCACATAGTCGAATCTCTCTCACAAAATGAACCACCAAATGAACCATCATATTAAATAATTTCAGCAGGAAGAACATTTCCAATTCACATAATATGACTACAATTTCTCTTTCCATAGTTGAAAATTTGTCCGGGTTTATAACTTTGTTGTATATAGAATTGAAGAGGAAATATAGCTTCGTTAATGTATGGTGGAAATTCTTGGGAAAATGAAATGTAAAGATATAGGAATTAGATCTTCATCAAAACATGGAAGTCATGTGATTTCAGACCCTTTAACTTTAAATCTCTCATTGACACGATGTTCTTGATATTTTATGAATACCCCTTTGGAACATTTATGTCATTCAAGAAGTTTCAAAACTAATATCTCTCCTCCATGGAAATAGTGTAAGTAGCATGAGGAAGATATGATTGTTTTCACCCTTCACTGGCGCTAACTCTTCTCATATTACTATCTCAACCATGACCAACCTAGCCTTAATTCCATCCTTTTTTTGTCGGGTTCATTAAGCAATGTGCCTATGACACTATAACTTACATTTTTTTCAACATGCATAACGTCAAAAAAATTTCTAACTTACAAAAAATTCCATTATGGTAATTCAAAAAAAACAGATCTCTTTTTCCAACCAGTTTTCTTATGGTTTTTTACCAAAAGTAGTGTCCATATATTTTACTTTATCAAAATAATTTCTCACCTATTATAGTTTTTTATGTTCTTCTGAACATCCATTGAATGATGTCGTCCAAGATTGGTACTTATTCCATTAGGGTATAAATCTTCAATGTCCTTGAAACATGTTTTTCAATGAATGTTTCAACCTAATTGATTGTGTACCATGTTCACAAATGGGACACCCTAGAGTTCCATTAAGTCTATATCCTGAAAAATTCCCATAATTAGGAAATTCATTTATCATCCCGTACAACATGGCTCTCAAAGTGAAATCTTTATTTTTGTAAGCATCATACAACGTAACACCTGAAACCCACAATAATTTCAAATTATAGATCAATGGATCCAAATAAACATCAATATCATTACTCGGTTGTTTTTTTCCTGATATAAGCAAAGATAACATGATGTATTTTACTTTCAGGCATAACCACAGTGGTAAGTTATAATTTTCCAACATAATCAGTCATGTATTGTGGCTAATGCTTTGAAAACCAAAAGCATTCACTCCATCTGTAGATAATGCAAGATGATGTTTTCTAGGCTCGTTTACAAATTAAAGATACTCATGATCAATTCTCTTCTACTGAGGAGAGTCTTCCAGGTGATGTAGTTTCCCATCTTTAATTCTTGTATTTTCATGCCATTTCAATTGTTCTAGTCTCCTCACTTCCATATAGGCACCTAAACCATGGAATGATTGGAAAGTACCATACAACTTTCGTAATATTTGGTTCACCTTTATTGTATCGAGAAGCACCAAACTTTGGTAATTCTTTAAGTTATTTGTGGTCCTTGTGAAATAGTATACAATCATTCAGGTAGGCATGTATTCTTTCATAGATCATATCCATCGATCATAGAATTTGTTTGGAATCATATGTTTGGACTGGGATCTAATTATCTTCTTGGAGAATATCATTCAGGAGAGAAATTAGATCCATAAAACTGGCGTCACTCTACCCATTTTATACTTTCAAATTATACAACTTTTGTATGGCTAACAATGTTGTATATTTAATGCAACCAGCATACAATGGCATATTTTCACAACTCTTTAACTTCTCAAACAATTTTTGGAAATAACAAAGTTCATCTTCAATTTTCTTTGTCATTTCTTCAATACGATTTTCATCATCATTCACATATGTAATCACATCCTCCATATAGTCATCTTCATTGTTCACGCTTGTAATCATATCAGATGATCCATAAAACTCAATGCTATCCCAACCACTACCTGCATTCGTTTTTTCTTGTGTTTATTCTAACATGTATAACTTTGATCAATTCCATACCAGATCAAGTGTTCTTCCAACTACTCTAGACTAATTTTTCTTTAATAACAACAGCGTAAACACGAACAAATGATTTGAGAAGGGTCATATGCATGATCTTTTGCACACATGAAAAACTCTTTCACTCCATCTTCATACTATTTTGTCAACTGATTGGAATTCATCTATTCATTGTTAATATTCATCCTATTTGATTCAGTAATATTAATATTTAACAAAATAATTACAGAAAATATGTTCAAATAGGGTGATCATCCAACTATAATCAATGAAAGTAGTTCTGGTAAACAATACCCTTACCTCTACATGCATTACTCTAGACAAAAGTCAATCACACACATCTTCTCAACCACCTAATCAATGGAACTAGCTATAAGAATCCCTTTCACTATAATGTTTTAGTATCCCACATGTGATCTATATGCATTGTTGTAAACTGGTTTTTTAGTGTTTCTCTAGAAACATAATTTCTAGAGTCCAGAACAACAGTACTAAACTAATAGATGGTAGGATTTTCTATAGAGTGATTATGGGTGGAAGGATTAATTACATGTGTTGTTATCGTTACTTGACTAGGGTGTTCATAAAGTATCCCACAGAGTCCTCTAGTGAAGTGGTTTTCTAAGATTCAGTGGAATTACACTAGTAACAAAGTGGTGGTGCCATTGAAATAGGTAAGGTTTGGATTTATGTTCAATGGTGTAGGAACTAAAACATAGAAAAAAAATGTAATACAAATCATGCCAACAACCGCAACACCACACAAACACACAATCATGATCACAATAGCAACACCAAACAAACTAAAAAAACACAATTTCAAATTTTACAAAGCATCCATTATTCAATTCTGATTGTTAATTTAGGGGTTATTACAAAAGTTTTATCATCCGGGGGAATTCATTCATTATCCAAGTATACGTAAATTATCAATTTCTATATTCAAATGTTCAATAGGAACCAACCAACATTCCATTCATTTAGTGCACAAACAAGGACCACCAATGGCCACAATTTTCAGATGGGCATTTAGCCAGTAAAATTCACAACATAACCATAAATATAAAATGGTAATAACATGTGAAAAAGAGGAAACCAATGATTAAGAGGGGAGAACTTACCACTAAGGTGTCATTTAGTATGTGGTTGAGGAATGTTCGTAGCAGAGGAGAGGCACGTAGCAGAGGAGATTTCCAACATAAAAGAAAACCTAAAACAAGAACTCATATGTTATAACTATTCAAAATAGGTCCAATGAGATTTAGGAATGGTACATGTCTAGTTAAAAAGTTTTATTGGTCAATAGTGGGAATGTAAAACACACAAATCATATGAAAGTGCCAAACATTCCCTTGAGTTTCAAACACACACACCCAAACATTTCTCAATTTTTAAAAGGGTCATTTTCCTTTTCAAATACAAACAAAATCACTTCCATAAAAATCCATAAAAACAAAAAAAATGATGAAACCATTATAAAATAAACCAAAAAATTTATCAATAATTGTACAAGCAAGCCATAAAATTTATAAATAGTTATATAAATAAGTCAACCAATTTTTAAACAATTTTATAAAAAGATAACCCATTTCTGAACATTTTTTTGCATGCCAAACAAAGTATAAATAAATTTATAAGCAACCCAAGTCAATGTGAAAGTTTCTTTGAAGTACAATGGCCTTAATGAGAGAATCTATTAAAACCGGTAATTATATTGTGACCACTGAATATTGCACCATCTAACACCTATTTTTAGCAATACTTCACACAACTAATATTTCTCATCCTTTATTCCTTCTCACTATAGTTCACTCATGACACACATGCATCATAATCATTCTTCTAGTCATCTGATCCCTTATATGCCAATAATCCTAATTCTGAATCTTGAAATTGTCCACACGTCCAATAACCCTAAAGCCCCCCCCCCCAATGTGAAACTCCCACACCCTTCAACAAAACCCTCTACTTCCAGTAAATCTTCTTCTAAAGAATGTCCCACACACCTTCAGATCCTTTGTCCATTTTGATCCATCACATATGAATGATTCTGAAAAACATGACACCAACTCCCACTCAATGGTATCACGACACATTACTAAATAACTAATATACCTTTCCCTTCTATGTGTCTTGATAGTTTATAATTTCAAATACTAAATAGTTATGAAGAAAGAGGGTAAGACTAAACTCAGTCTTTTTTTCCAATGACTTCCAAACTCAATCCACTTGGAAAAAATTGTTAGAAAGTTTTATATAAAACCATTTAAAATCATTTAAACTTCTTATCCCAAAAATAATAAATAATCCCCAAGGAAAACCTTAGTACGTACAAAAAAAATTAATAATACTATTAGGAATATACACATTTATGTCTCTACCCACTCACCATGCATGCTTAGTTGAAATTTCCATACTCATGCGAGATCCCTCATTGATCTAACAAGTCATCACAAGGTGAAAAATATCCAGGTTCCCCCATGGCATACTCCCCTTATTCATTGTCAAGTCTAACCCATGATCTCACACTAACCATATTTAACAAATACCATTCCAAATAAATCAAAAAAATACACATTTAAATCATTTCATCAAATACATTACATGTGTCAAAAGAAAACCATAATTTTAAAACAATAACTTAAAAATTATATAATAAGACGGTTTTTCAAATGCCAACAAATTTTTTCAAAACCATATAAAAAGGGATTTCCTTCACAAATCATACATGTTTTTTCACAAAAATTTCAATGAAAATATTTAATCAAAATAAATTCTTTATGTTGAAAGAGAATTGGAGATTAGAGGGAAGCAACATTCTTCACAACAGTCTTCAAAAATGAATAATGAAATAAGAAAACTTCAATATCTAATCACAAAACATATCAACCAAACTAGATAGAACAAAATTATGTTAAGATCAACAACACAAACCACAGAACTATCCCAGACTTTGTCTCTAATTCCAAGAGAGGGAAGAACCATGGATCTATGAAGAATAATGAATAATGAGAACATACTAATGAATCTGAGTAGAGGAGGAGGAGGAGGAAGTACTGGAGGAAGAGGAGGAGGAGGAGGAGGGGGTTGCGGCAGAGGAGGAGGAGGGGGAAGGGTTGCGACAGAGAGGGGCTCGACGACACAGGGGTCTACTTCTACAAAGTCTTTAAAGGGTGTGAGGGATGAGGAGTCTGTTAGGGTTCTTTTAAAAAACCCACTGGAACCTTTATCAGTGCTACTTGAAAGCACTGATAAAGGTATGTTTTATCAGTTTTAAAATAAAAAACACTGATAAAACATACCTTTATCAGCACTTTGTAAACACTGATAAAGATAGGCCTTTATCAGCAGTAAAAGAGCGCTAATAAAATACCAATTTATCAGTGCTAAAATTATAGTGCTGATAAAGGCCATCATTATCAATGCTAAAAAGCACTGATAAAGGTATAGTTTTAATAATTTATTTATATTATTATATATTTATTTAAAATGATATATAGGATAAATATTTATTTATTTATTATTAATTATAATAATAAATAGTATATATTTATAAATATTTGTACATAATTGTTAATATATATTTATATTAATAAAATTATAATATTATATGTATAATTATATAATTATTTATATATATATAGTTATAATTATAATTAAAAATGTATTTTAAAATTATTTATATATATCATTAAAAATATAATAAAATATATTTATTATATAAATATATTAAATGTCATTTTATAAGTGCATTTTTTAGAACAAATATAGTTCATATTGGTAAAATTATGAATTAATCAATACACCACATCAATGGACAGCTTAATGTAATGTATAAATCAACATTCATGCATGATACATAACATATATGCATGATCAATACATTCATTGACCAAATTCATTAGAAAACACATAGATATTCAATAATTTTAATTATAAAAAATATATATTAAAAAGGTATTATACATTTATAAATAAAATAAATATATTAAATATAACAAATATAATAAATCTAATGAATTAATCCAATTAATCTAATAAATCTAACAAATTAATCTAGTAAATATAATAAATCTAAATCTAATAAATCTCTAATAAATCTAATAAATATATTTATTAGTTAATGTAATTTATTATAATATTATAATTATTTAATTTAATTTATTATAATATTATAAATATTTAATTATATATATAATTATCATCATAAAAATACTTTTTTCAATTAAAACATTATATATATATTTTTGAATTGTTAAAAATTATATATTAATTATAAACATTTGTTTTTTATTTAATTTATACAAATAAAAAATATTTTTGAATATATATATAATAATTTTATATAAATTAATAATATTTTTTATTAAAAACTTTTATCTGTGCTAGTAATAGCGCTGATAAATGTACCCTTTATCAGCTCTAAGAAAAGCACTGATAAAGGGAACATTTATCAGCACTTTTAGCTAGCTCTGATAAAGGCTCACCCCTTTATCACTGCTTTTGGCTTATCCCTGATAAAAGGAAGTGCTTCCCTTGTGCAATTTTGTGGTTGTGAAACAATGTAAATTAATTGAAATTTCCTAAAATTTTCCTTCTTTGAATGTTACTGGCAGTCCAATAATTTTAAAATGAATAGTTATGCTTACTAAAATGGCTTCCCTATCATTGAAAAATAATAATCATATTATTAATATTTTGATATACTAGATTTTTAAGGAATAGAGTGATGTAATAGGGTAATTTACAAGACCTATCAATGATTTTCAATTGAATATTTTAATTATAAAATGATAAAACTCATATATATATTATATAAATTTTATTTACTTTTCCCCAAAATAAATGGTTTCTTTGTGTTAAAACAGGATGAGAACATAGGGATAGGTATCATAGAATTGGGTTTTTTGGCAGGTAAAATTCCCATTATCAGAATGTATGGTGCGTCAAAAGAAAAGGAACAGAAATACTTATGAAGGATATTTGAAACGTTAATTATATGTATAGTAATTCACTTGTAGTTAGTCACATTCAAAAAAATATTTTACCAATTTATTAGAGATTATGATAAATAAGAAGATGTATTATTTAGGATATCAAAAATTTGTATCATCAATACCTTTTAAATTTAGCAGTCTTCCAAATATTCCTTGAAATTCAATTTTTTTTTCGATGATTCATTGGAGAATAACATCAAGAGACGATATTGGGATGATTTATGGAGTATTTGTATGGAAGGAAAACATGGTTGACATTGTACCATTAAATCAGAAGAAATTGTTTTTGAGGTAAATGAATGGGAGGAAGAAATTTTTCCATATTAATTCGGTATTTGCGAAGGATGGAGGAAAGGGAATATAAAATAGAGAGTAAAATAAATCTTCAAATTTTTGAATAAGATGGTAATGTTTGATTAATTTGGCATAGAGTGAAGCCCAATGGATGAGGAGGTGAATTAATATATCTATGAAGGGTTCAATATAGGCACAATTTGGGGGTGGAGAAAGATTTAATGGGAAATATAGGGATATGGATGTGGAGGATAATAAATTGTAGGATTTATATTTGGAGAAGATGTGATTGGAGGATAAGGGTATGGAGGAGTTAGAGTAGTATAGGTGGAGGTTGAGGTGGAGGAAGAGATGTTGGTGGGGAACGTGAACATGGAGAATGTGGAGGTGTAGTTATAGGGGGATGCATAGTTGAAGGTTCACACTGAGGCATAAAAAGGGGTAGTGGAGGGGGTGGAGGTGGTGGAGACAGTTGAGGTATCGGGTAGGAAATAAGGATTTGAGATTTTTAGGAAATAAGGAAGCGTAGAGAGGAGGCCATGTATAGAGGAACATTATGTTGTCAACACGTGGCTGAAAAAGGCACATACATTAGTATATATAATTTATTACATCTCTAAATATAAACTTTTTAATTAGAATTCAAAAAAGATGGCTAAGATGTTCACTATGACTCCCACCCTAGTTCCCCTCAACACCATATATGGCATACCAATTTATTCTTTCAGAAAACCAAAAATTTAATAAAGGATTTCACTTGCATTATTTTTTTTATTTTTTCTGTATTTATTAAATTTGATCCTAATTTCAATAAATACATTCATGATGAACTTACTATGATGACAATACATGTAAAAAAGTTGCTCAGATATCCAAAACATGTAACACAAAAAATATCCTCACATTACCTAAAGTGAATTCCATTATCATCAATGGGTGACAAAATATTTCATTGAATATAAAAAATTTATTTTGTGGAACCATTTTCCTTAAAAAGGACAACTATATGCATGAAAATGAAAAATATATATATCATTTTTATTAAAATATAATCATTAAAAATAACTTTAAAAAGAATGTGTTAAAAATTTAATATTAAAAAAATATTGAAGTCAACAAAATGAGATAGTTTACCTTTTAAAAGTTCTCAAAATGGTCTTTGTGGACATTTTCAAAGAGATATTAATGTATGTTCTCATAAAATCTAGATTCTTTTATCACCACTTACTCAACACACGCTTCTACTTTAGTTAAAAACCCCACAATAAAATTATTCCCACTTACAATCACACTTATCATGACCCCATTTAGTTTTTCATACTATATATATATAAACCTTTATAAAAGGATATAAAAAATATATTTACAAGGTTCTATGAGTGACATCATATTTTATCAATTATTTTAATTTGTAACACTAAAATCAATTAAGATTAGTACAAATAATATTTTGATCATAACACTAACTACTTCCATGTGCATTCATTGAAAGTTCCTCTAAATTCCCACACTCAGTTGCCACATTGTCTATAACATCCGTTGAACTAGAATTGAATTCAACTGGACTTCCACTAAGCTAACCCACTCAACTACTTTTTTAATTCATATCTAGTGAGATGCTTCACTCAGCCACTTCCCTTGAGTTGCATCACTTGATTACAAATCAATCTTACATGGTGAATGTGGGTTGTCTCCATCTAGTTTAACAAGTGTGTGTATTCGAAATACTAAAACTCAGAAAATCCCAACACATAACAAGAAAACTTATCTCACAAAAAAATTGCAAAATCATCCAATTTAGAATTTTTTATGTCGGGTAAATTCAAACACCCAATCCTCATTAACCCCTCATAGTACTTTTCATTCCACTGAACTTGTATGACAGACTAAGAAAAAATCATTTGAATTATATGCATATATTGAAGAATCCATAGAACTGATAATAATAATGGGATATTAGGAAATAAATTAGATTTGAATTGATGGAATTACATTCACACAGTTTATGAGTTCCACAGATTACCTACATTAAAAATAAGATATGACACCGTCATTTCCTGGTCATCCATCCCTCTAAATGAAATCACCTTTTAAGTGGTTCTTGTTGGGGCCCAACTATCATACCAAACATGGATCTTCATAAAACACCCCAATCTTTTACAAAGAACCTTATCTGGAACCACTCAAACATCTATCAATCCCCTCCAGATATAGAAAAACCTATGACCTATACTAATTAAAATATATCTCATATAAGTTAAATATTTACCATTCAATAATCTAATGAAATGGAAATTATATATCATACACAAACTGCCATGTTTGATTAACTAGAAGATCCATATAAATAGCATCATGGTCCCTCAATCCATG
Source organism: Viscum album (assembly GCA_963277665.1). Classification (NCBI taxonomy): domain Eukaryota; kingdom Viridiplantae; phylum Streptophyta; class Magnoliopsida; order Santalales; family Viscaceae; genus Viscum; species Viscum album. The sequence goes on from OY728140.1 coordinate 315,650,033, forward strand.
ATCTTTATTTTATTTATCATTGGCACAAAAACTCTCATTTAATCAACTAAACTGTTGTATTAACTATATCACCACCCCACTAATACTTTAAAATAATAAAATGAAAATAACCACAATTAGATTTTTAAATTTTCATGTAGTCGATAGTAAAATGGGGTGTAATTAAGGTGAAAATAATTCTCACCATCTTGTTCCTTACTTTAGATAACACGATCCCTTTCAAACATTTCATAATTTCCATGACCATTACCTTTAATCATCAAATAACCTCAACATGATAGATTCATATGATTGGTGGTCATCCCAAATAATTTTTCCTCAATCCTTTAATGGAGATGTTCCATAAATTCATAGATAAAAGTGATATTTTTATGTTAAAGCATATGGTTTGATACTAGTTTGTTTTGTATTATGATATACATGTTTAGGTGGAATTTTTTATACCTTTTTAAACTCGTTTATTATGATATAGAGATATCATATCATCATTTCCATGTCTAGTCATATTACATGACATGGGAATATTGTCATGCATTGAATAGTAATATTTGATTCATGTGTAATCATACGGTGGGTGTGGTGGTCAAAATATAATTTTTAAACATTCAAATATTTATCCATGTATATAATCATCAATAAAACATTTTATAGGACAAAAACTAATTCGAATGGTATGTTCAAGGGTTACAAGGTGTTGTGACTATATGAATTTTACTCATGCTTTTTAAAACATATGAGTTCATGTATGAATACTCTATCATGACAGAAGTTCTATACATAAGGGTTCCAGGACATTGATAAGTTATTAATTTTAGTTTCATTTAATATCGTAACATTCCTACCTACCCTATATATCACCTCCTTTATTATTTTCTATCTGAGGTACTAGAATATCGTAGTTGTGTGTAGGGTCCTTCCTGAGCATCACATGATTCATAATTGTTGGAATAGTATATTCCAATCCATTTTGATGAGGTTGGGATAAATTTTAGTGTCCTAGACTAGAAAAAATTCAATTACTATATGGTTATACCTACAAATTGAGTTAATTGGGCGTTGAAAGTGGTAATGTTACCCTAATTCATTGATATCGAACTAGTGACACAAAAAAGGTACTATATTGTTGTGGACATACTATAGTATCCTGAAATAGGTTATCGTAGATCTAAATACTTCAAACCAATTATCACTATAGCTTTATAGACTTCTTTCTGCTAACACTACAGCGATTCAAACTTGGTTGGATACATCACTGTAGTAGTGCGTAATTTCAGATTGGTTGGTGGAATAGGTCCATCGCCTTTCTTAATGAGCTCATTCAATCTATGATATCTATGTGTGGTGAAAATGTGATTACATATTTTTATTTTGTGTCACAAATTATGGAAGTTATTATTCCTCTCTGTGGATGTACATATTTCTCCTAAACCACATTATTCACTTTTTCCCATGTTCATCTTTTCCTTATTCATTTATTGTACTATTTTTCTTCATTTGAAAACCATTCTGTTTCTGCATCCCCTGAAGTTTCCATAAAAACTATTATTAGAGGTTGATTTTAGATTACCTGAATTAATCATTTATTATGGAAGAATTCAAGGGTATAATCTATTTCTTCCCTATAAATGAATTCATTTACTGGAGGATGAAGAATGAAGAATGAATATTGTCTTTATCAAATAATGATTCACTTTTAACTTCTTGGATTAAAACTAATGGATGTGGAGTTTATGGACTATGAGATATTGAATTGAAAAATGATTAGTGTTTTTCAATTCATGTTGGAAACAAATGTGGTGTTCTACATTATAGAGAAGAATACATCGGAATGGCTGATGAAATCTATCATAAATATATATGAGTGTCCATATACATAGATAAAGGTGTACCTGATGTGACAATTGTTCAATCAAAAAATAATTTAATGGAGGATTGTTGTATATCATGTAAACTAATTGATCACCATCATCAGTCATTTGACATCGGTGGGAATTATTCTTGACGATGAGGTATGTAAATTAATATTACTAAGAAACAATCAAGAACTCTATCGATGAATTTCCTATATTATTTTTATTTCATATAGTATAGATCACATAAAATCACTTATTGGACACAATATAAACATTATAAATGATCAAATAATGAAATAAGAGATATTTCTAGAAGTTAAGGAACCTATATTAATGAAATAGTAACATGACCTTAAAAATAGTAATATGACCCTTATGAATAGTAAACTGACCAAATGAATAGTAAAATGACCCATGTAAGTATAAATAAACTTTATCAATCTCATAAGTGATTGTATGATATAATTATATCATAGTATAAGTAAATTACTATTTTCAAAAATATTAATTAAGTGTTGGTTTATTTTTGAGTCATAAATATTTAATTACATTTTTATAATTAATAGAATTATCTAAAAGAAAATTAATTTTCATAAAATGGATTCCAAAATTAATATATAATTTTCTTATTATTTTAGAATAGTTTTATGAGACCTTAGAAAATTTTTTAGAGTGTTATAAATTTAGTTTTAAATTTAAATTCTTTAATTTAGAAATAAATAATGATTTTCTTTAAAAATTAAATTTCACATATTTAGATAATTATTTTGATACAATGGATTCCATTTTTGAATTATACATCTTTAAAAATGGTTTGGTATCATTTTTTGGGTTTTTTTAAAATACTTGAATTTTGTGAATATTGAAATATGGAAATTTACGGTATTCAAATTATAATCCAAATACATGAATTCAAAACATCATTCATGATGTAAGAAATAAAATCTAGAACTCACATGACATATTTACAATATTTTTTCATAGTAATCTAAACAATTCACCATCTTGACCCAAATAGTAAACAAATGAATAAAATATTCAGATATCACTCTTCCCCGCCACTATCAAACCCACTAATAACCCCCTCTTCTCCTCAAATCTTTAAGCCTTGAATCGTGTCAAAATTCTACCCAAATACTGTTACCTAGTCTCTCAAAAATGTCCAAGAGATCTTGTTATTTCCAAAATGAAAAAAACCAATCCCTTTAAAGAGGTTCTCAAGGAGGAATATTCAAGATGTAAAATCCTCTTCCTTTTCCTTTTAATTTCTTTTCTTGTTATTTTCATTTATTTTTCTATCCTCACCTCCACTGTCCAAATGATAAGGATAATACTAGTATCATATGAACTATAATGATGTCATGTTAATTTAATATCCTTCCTCAAACTCATTTCACTCTCACTCTTATTTTAAAAATGAAATCATCATCTTTGAAGTGCCTATTTACTACCTTCGTGGATAACTGATTTTCATTTTTCATTTTCACCTTCATAGAAGGTAATGAAACCATTTTTCTAGTGTAAAACTGGAATATAATAAATGTATTATAACCTAATTAATTTTATGTAACCATTATGTATACGTAATATTAATTCAAATGACAAAACTATTTTATTATAATCGAAATACCGCCAAAATAATTTAAATGATTATCACTAATATTTTATCTGATGACTCATCCTCATACCATAAGTATAAATTAATTATATTACCATTTAGTATTTTTTATATTCGTTAATATCATATAAATTCAATTCTAAATAATTATTCCCATTCTGAATGAACTTCCATACTTATATACAAGTATATCGATTGTGAAAATCAAGGAAACGAATGCTCCGAAGAAATAAAATTGTATCTTACACCTCAACAAAAAGGACATAAATGAGCATAATAAAATTATATGAGATCAAATTAATATATAATATTTCTGATTTATTTAATTAACAGATTTAATTTGATTATCTAGGATTTAAAGGTCAATTACATAACTCATTCAGACAGAATGTAAGGATTTTCAACCCGAACCTTCATTTATTCCTTCAGGTTATTCTTTCACTATATTTACCATAAAATAATTCTTATTTATTTTTTTTTACTTCCCATATATACTTTATATATGTTACAAACTCATATATTTAGATCATTACATCTTAGTTTTATAGTAAATATACGTTTTTCAGGGTTAACTTCTCTAATAATCAAACCCAATTAAAGGGAACATCTCAATTTCATACTCATTTTCCAATACCATTCATAGTCTATTTTAAGTAACTGAAATACTTATAAAATCACTAATTGTTTCATGAAAAAAAAAATTTCTGTTTTTATACAATAAATCAAGACAAATAAAAATTATTTTTCTAAAACAACCCTTCTTTGATAAGTAAAAAAATTATTTATCTCAAGAATTTCTCGATGATTGTATTAAAATTGTTTCCTCTATTTCAACTACTATATTGAATTTTATTCTTTATTTTAGTGTATCTCATATGTTCATATTCCACCATATTTTATTAATTGGTGTATGATTAGTTTGGTTGTGGATGTTCTATCTTAATACAATTCACCATACTACTCAGAATGGTTAGTGATTATGTTTACAGATTGGGGAAATATATTTTCATTTCATATGTATTAGTTTCTTATGTTTAAATCCATTCATACGAGAAATGTATTGGACTTAGTAAGTGATGGTTGGGACCCTCTATAGCCCCTTAATGAATCAGTAGGTCTAATGCGATAAACCAGATATGGACTTGGATGATTCCTTTCCCATTTTCAGATATGGTTTTGTTCGATCCCTTTAATCATTTTTAGTTGTGTTTGATAAGTCCTTGATGATATGACTCAGATGTCCCATATTATTCATTCCCTAATTATGAAACTATTAATTGATAGTCTGTGTTGTTATTCGACTAGTAGAATACCCATGGTTATTTTTTAATGTGAAATTATGAAATCATTTTTTATTCATGCCATGTTATGTTCAAGATTATGTTTTAATGGAATGTGTACTCTTAGTTATTCACTATGCCCAATTTTTTATTCTTCTGTAGTAGTACTTACCCTTACTGAGCATTTTTGATCACCCATTTCTTATTATTTATTTTTCCCTAGGATGGGAAGAAGTATATTTTGAATGACTTGCAGGGATAATCTATGAGTTATGGATGTTTTGAATAGAAATATCTATTATATTTATTTTCAAGTTGTAATGTTGAATGTATGTATGTGTCTAGTATTCCAAAGCTACTTAATGATTTCATCCTTCAGGATATATTTTCCTTGATTATATTACAATGTAATGAGAAAAGTCATCATCTCTAGGAAACTATGGTTGGGGTCCCTATAGTTTGTATCAAAGGAAGTTTCGTAGAAAACATGGAAATTATATTTAGAAAAGGGAGATTATGGAATAATATCATAAGATAGACTTTGTGGATAATCATATAAGAACATCCTAAATTTTTTAAGGAAGATATTATGTTTATATTCCTATAATTACATCCATGTCTGGATACTAAAAGTGGATGTGGTTTTGGAAAAGATGTACGTAGGGGTGACAACTCTGACAGGGTGTCCTAGGACACACTCAGGGTAACCTGGTACATGACAACGGGCCTTATTATGAAATTGGTTTGGTAATTATAGAGGATATTCTTAAGATAATTAAAATTTTCATTAAAATCCATTATTAAGGATTTAAAAGTAATTTTTCCTCAAAGAAACTATCTTTATGAATATGATATTAGATATGAAAGGGATTTCACATTATGTATTTTTCTAGTTGAAATTATACATAAGGATTTAAAAAGTAATCTAATGTATTCCATTATTTAGAAAAGAATCCTTGTGGAAGGAATGGAAACCATATCAATGCACATATACCATGTAGGGATTTCCCTCCTATGAAAGATAATGATATTGGTACTGGAGCTACGACTGGTGATAAGAAACTTATAAGTATAATAGGACAGATGAGTCAGGTTATGAATAATAACCTTAACCATATAGATAATCCTGAACCGCAATATGAAGGAGAAATGATATAACTCTTTATGAAGTAGCAGCATTTGTAACGAACTGAAATTTTGAATAATATTTGTTTCCTAAATTTTTGTGTTATTTTATTTTGTACTCAACAAAACTATATCTTTTAATTAATGAAGTGAGTATAATTAAAATGATATCAGTGGGTTTCAACTGTTATATGATCATTGGTCAATATGACCGTTGAAAACTATACTCTTAACATTGTGATTATTGTTTATAAATACAAATGATCATGGTTACTTAATACAAAAAGAAGAGTCAATAGCCTCATCCAGTAGACTTGGGCCAAACGAAGCCCATCTGTTGGAGCTTTGGAAGGAGGTTGCATCACTAGGCTTCGCTATGGACCAAACCCAAGCTAAGCTTCAACATGTGAAGGCTGAACAGAATTACCTATGGGAGAAGTTCAAGCTGATAGAAATCACCACTCAGGCAATGTTGTCCGAGGCGCCCCATGATTCTATCACCATAGCACATCTTATTCTTACGTCATATGCAGGTGTTATAAGGGGCTATGTAACGAGACCTTAGTTACATTGTGTAATCCTTTTTTATAAATAAAATTTTCATTTCCTATTATGATAAATTTTTTGATTTTCAAATGTCTAGATAAAAGTAGGATGAATTTATAGAAGTTCTATATTATTGATGAATTTTGGAAAAAGGGTATTTTAAAAAAAATGTATACTTTAAATAATTAATAATGTGAAATGGTTTTCAAAAAATGGTCTTCTACAACAGTGACTAGTAAGAAATTTAGAGTCTAATAAGATCAACATAATTTTTAGTTAATAGTAAAGTATGAATAGTAATGTTACCCTTATGAATAGTAATGTGACCAATGGAATAGTAACCTCACTTAGGAAGGTATAAATATAATTTAGGCATCTTGAATTGTAATGTGATATAGTAGCATTAGTAAATAATTGTTTCATAACTTCTTAGTTAAGTATTAGTATCTATTCGGGTAAATAGTGTTTTTACATAAAAATTAAATATCTCATTATTAGAAAATCATTTTCATAAAATAGAGTTCATTTTTGAATTCATAGCATCGATATTAGGTAAGGGTGAATTTATGAGATTTTTATAAAATATTTTTTTTCAATGAATAGTAAAAATACAGTTTTGAGTTTCGGGGTGTTTAATGACATCATTAATGATGTAATAATTCTGGTATACTTGTGAATAGTAATATATGTTATTAGGTGTCCCAAGTGGCCAATACCATGGTCAAATACCATGGGAAAGCCCATGGTTTTGCAAATACCACTGATGAGGTGTCCCATTGTAACTAATAAAATATCCCATCACTTTTTCTATAAATACCAAGTCATTCACTCATTCCTTTCATTAAAAAATTATTATCAAAGAATATCTGGTCTTTTTACCACCCATGGAGTCCTCCCAAGGTTCCCTCAAGCCCCCAAAGGTCCCAACATTCAATTTTTTGAAGTCACTCTTCAATGTAAGGGAACCTTTCACCCTCCTCTTTTAAGTCATGACTTCTTTTATGTTGTGTCTTCTGGTTTCCATATTATTATGTTGGGTAATGTTATTATATGTTATTATTTCTATATTTTTTATTTCCAAATGATGAGAGACCCTCTCCACTCTCATCAAAAGATTTGTTTGAATTTTTGGCGACGTCGTCAGGCTGCTGAATTTTTGTAAAAGAAGTCGCATTTTCTATTCTCTTTCAAGTTTCCTTTTCATTTTTTATTTCATTCAAATATCCACACCATAATCTTATTTATATTTTATTATGTCACTCTACTTTAAAATGATTCATTTATGGATGGTATAGCCTTGTTCCCTCTCTTTTTATTGTTTTCTAAAACCAAGTTATATAGCAATTATGTTGTAGAAATTTCGTCTTGAAATTTCTCTCTTTCTCTCAAGAAATTTTCTTATTTTATTTAGGTGAATACCCAGACCTGTTTCGTTTCTAGGGGTGTTCATAAATAAACAAAAATGATATATTTTATTTTTTAATTTACATACATATAACCCTCACTCCCTTTACAAATGTTACAAATGACATAATGATCTTATTTTTAAGAACTTTTAAATAGTCACGATTTTGAAATGAAACCCTTTTCTTTTATTCTTTTTGGGTTAATTATGAAATGTATGGTTATGATAAATGTATATCACATGAAAATAAATACATATTAAGGGTTCTCCTTGATATCTCTCTAATGAAATGGGTAAATAATTTAATCTCTTGAGATGACAAGTTTCACGATACATTGGTGAATAAACATGGTAATTTTTATGAAACCTTACGGATCAACCTTGGTGATATGTTCATGAATGTATAAATTAAATGTTGTAGCCACATTTTCAAGTTATTATTCATTTTATTGTTTCTATTATATTCCTATTTATCATTCATTTATGATATCCCTTAGGTTCTTATTGATATCGCTCAAGATCACATGTAAATTGTTTCACTTGTTTTCCTTACTGGGCCTTATGCTCACCCTTTCCATTGATGTATATCCCTAGGTTATGAGATACAGTAATTTTACTTAGGATTGAACTTATGATGAATCCATAAAAGTTGATTAGAATAATGTTTTATATTTTTTTCGTGTATTTTGTTTCTAATTTCCAAGAAACTGTACTTTAAATATCCTCTGTTTGTAAAATGTGATGAAAAGTAATGTAATAAAAAGTCCGGGTTCCATAGACTCCATCATTCAATGGCACTACAAAACCATTTGTATTAGAGTAGTGGATGTCTTCCTTGGATATGATATTTCCCAAATTAGATGTAATAAAAGGTAGAAGGTTGTCATGGATGTTTATTATCTATCTGGAGATACAGATCAATGGTGGTAATTAATTCAAAACACAAAGGAGATGGAAGAAATTACATATATGGAATCAAGGAATTTAAAAGAAATTTTACTAGAAAAATATTTTCCTCACGGATAGCAAGAGGATATGGAAAATGAATTTTTTGAGACAGAAACAAAAAGAGGATAAAAATGTTGCAAAGTATGGATCCAACTTTACAAGGATAGAAATGCATGTCACAGACTACATATGTTATACATGGATAAAGATTGATCAATTATTTCATGGTTTAAAACCATTCCTCTGAAGGGAACAATTCTACCAAAAGCTTCTCATCATATGATGATATAATATCATTTAGTCTCAAGGCAGAGAAATAATTCTCTAAGTCTTATCACTTTATGGGAAAAAAGTGAAGAATATCATGGATGATTATAGAATGGATAAAGTTAATAATAAGAAGGCTAATTTTCCAACATGTGATACTTATGGAAGGAAACACCTGGGTGTCTGCATAAAAGGAAAGGTATTTTTCTACAAGTGTGGACATAAATTCCACTATGCTAGTGATTAAAAGGGAAAGGAAGAATTTATCATTGTTCAATGGTATAATCATAGGGACATGGGAAACTATACTATTTATTTTCCAAATAAGCAAGGAAACATGCCTCAAAAAAAGCCAAGGGAATAGGGCCAAGATTGTGTGATCAGAACTGCTAAGGTTTAAATTCCTAATGATATGGTGGTAGGTACTTTAATAGTTTCCTCAAACTTATCCAATTCATTATTTTATTCTAAACCATTGTATTCTTTTATATCTTCCCAGTTTTCCAATATAATTAGACATTTCAATTTTGATTTAATAAAGTATTTTCCAGTTAAAACTCCTAAGGGAAAAATCATTGCAACAAAAATGTGTCGTTATATCCCCTTTATGACATATAAACATGATTTAGGTGATAATATTGTCATCATACCTATCATTGACTATGATATAATCCTCGGTATGGATTATATTCCAAATTATGATGAAAAAAATATATTTCAAAAGAAATAAGTTACTATTTTTTAGAATTATGTGGAATCCCTTATCTTTATAGTAGAATCATCATAATCTGATTCTTTTCTAGATCCAACGTCAGTAGCTCTACTAAATTCAATTCTTAGGTATAATGATAATGCAATATCTATGGGTGAGGAAATAAAAAAATTGAAATTAATGATGTACCTATTGTGGAATAATATGTTGATTTGTTTCCAAAGTATTTACCAAGATGTCATTTAGAGAGGGAAATTGAGTTTTATATTAACATAATTATTGGGGAAAGGCCTATATCGAATACTCATTATAGAATAGCTATAGTAGAATTAGTGTAGATGAATAAACAACTAGAGGAGTTATATTGTTAGGGGTTTATTATCCCCAGTGTTGCTACATGGGGAGATCCAGTTCATTATGTTAAGAAGAATGTTGGATATTTGAGGCTGTGTATTGACTACAGGGAGATTAATGCTATTACGATAAAGAATAGGTATCCTCTTCTGATCATTGTTGATTTATTTCATCAACTTTACAGTGCCTAATATTTTTTGAAGATTGAATTTTTATCTAGATACCATCAGTTGAGTATGAGGAATGAAGTTATTCTAAATACAACCTTTCAAAATAGGTATGGGAATTATTAGTTTACAGAAATTCATTTCAAACTGACTATAAACACTCTATTTTCATGGATTTAATGAATAGAATTTTTATGGATTATCTTTTTTAATTTTTGGGTATTTATTGATGATATCATGGTATACTACAAAAGTTATGAAGCTCATGAGTATAACTTGTTCATTAGACTAAGGACTCCAAAAATAAATGTGTTATATGGGAAGTTTAGGAAGTGTGAATTCTAGCTTCAAATGGTATATCTTCTTTTTTATATTGTCTATAAGGATGGAATATTAGTTGATCTGATGAATATAAAGACAGATTAGGAATGGAGTACTCCAATGAACATAACTGATGTATGATGTTTTATTGGCTTAGCAGTTTATTATCGACCTTTCATTCAGAACATTGTCTGATTAGCTACCCATTAACCAAGATTACTCGTAAAATGGTTACATTCGTATAGGAAAAAGAATGTGAATAATGTTTTGAATAATTGAAGAATAAGTTATTCAATGTTCCAATCTTGACTATACCATTACGAATTGGGGTATTTTTGATTTATAGTGATACATCAAAGAAAGTACTTGGTGTCATCCTCATGCGGAATGATAGATTTATATCCTCTGCATCAAGGTAGTTAAAAACTCATGAACAGAACTATCCAACCCATGATCCTAAGTTAGGAGCTGTAATCATTGCCCTGATGATTTGGAGACATTATATCTATGGTGAAATATATGAGATATATATAAATCACAAGAGCATAAAATATTTAAACTCACAGAAAGAACTCAACATGAGTCAAAGGCGATGGATCGAGCTACTCAAGGATAATGATTGTTCCATACACTACCACCCATAAAGGAAAATAAGGTGGTAGATGTATTGAGCTAGAATAATCATGGAAATATTAACAAAATAGAGATTGAAAAGGATCCTATGTACATGGATCTAGTGAGGAAGGATATGGGAATTACCAAATAAGGTGAAACATCACTACTTTTTAAATTGGTTTCCCAACTATCATTATTAGAATGAGTTAAAAGTTATTAGTTCTATGATGAGAATCATTATAAGAAAATTGAAGGTGTAAATGATGGGAAATTTTCTAACTTCATGTGTGATGATGGAATTATGAAATTTAGGAACATGCATTGTGTTCCCACAATAGACGATCTAAAATGGGAGTTATCGGACGATGCCCATAGCTCATATTTCTCTATACACCCTAGAAGCCGTAATATGTATAGTGATTTGAAGGAAAATTTCTGGTGGGATAACATGAGGCGAGAAATTTATAACTATGTATCAATATGTTTAGTTTTTCAATAGATGAATTTTGAAAGACAACATCATATATGAGTCTTGCAACCTCTTCCTATTCCTACATGGAAATGGTATGACATCACTATGGATTTTGTCACTGGATTTCCCAAAACTCCAACAAATAATGATGCAATATGGGTAATTTTTTATCAACTATCCAAATCTAGACATTTCCTCACTATATGGGAATATTTTCCACTAGAGAACCATGAAAAACTCTTTATAAATGATGTTGTGAGAATTCATGTATCACCTCTTGCGATATTGTCTGATCGTGATCCATGATTGACATTGATATTCTAGTAATGTCTAGAGAAATATTTGGATATTGATCTTTGTTTGACTATTTTTTATAACCCTCAAACTAAGGGGAAATCATAACAGATGTTAAAAACATTAGAATATATATTAAGATCATGTTTTCTTGACTTTCAAGGTATGTGGGATATGATATTACTTTTTGTGGATTTTTCTTACAATTATAGTTTTCATTAAAGTATTCAAATGGAATCATATGATGCATTGTATGGAAAGAGATGTCATACACCAACTTGTTGGAAGGAATTTAGTGAATGGAAACCTATGGGCCCAATGATTGTGGATGAAATAACAAGAAAGGTAAAAACCATTCAAACCCATATCAAAGAATCTTGATGTAGTAAAAAGTGCTATGTCGATAATCAAAGGATTTTTCATTTCAAGTGGGAGATCATGTTTTCCTAAATGTATCTCCATGGTAGGGTATTATATGATTTGGGAAGAAGGGGGAATTGATCCCTAGGTACTTTGTTCCTTTTAGAATATTAAAGTGAATTGGAGTTGTGGCTTATCATTTGGAAATTTTGATTAGCATTTTTAAGGTACACAATTGGTTCCATGAAGTATTGTTGAGAAAGTACATACCAGACCCCATGCATGTCCTCACTTATGAAGGGATAGATTGGGAACCAAATTTATCTTACAGTGAAGAGCCTATCCATATTCTATAAACTAGAGAATAAGTGTTGAAGAATTAGATGAATCTTCTGGTAAATTTACTTTGGAAAAATTAGAAAATTGAAGAGGAAATGTGGGAGCCTATGTAACTTATGCTGAAGAACTACCCGATTCATTTTATGATGTAATAATCTAGAAATTTTGAGGTTAAGATTTTTGTAGAAGGGGAGAATATAATGACTCGGAACTATATTAATGAATTTCCCTTCTTATGTTTATCCCATATAGTATATATTAAACAAAATCAATTATAGATCACAATAAAAAAATTATAAATGAGTAAATAATTAAATAAGATGTATTTCTAGAAGTTATGGAACTTATACCTATGAAATAGTAAAATGACCTTAGGAATAGTGATATGAGCTTAATTAATAGTAAATTGGCCATATGAATAGTAACCTCATCCATGTAACTATAAAAAAAATTATATCTCATAAGTGAAAGTATGATATAATTATATTATACTATACATAAATGAATATTTCAAAAATTATTAATTAACTGTTGGTATTTTGGTGAATAATAAATATTTAATTACATTTTTATAATTAATAATATTATTTAAATGAAAATTAATTTTCATAGAATGGATTTATAAATTAATATCTTTTTGTATTATGATTTTAGGATATTTTTATGAAACTTTAGTTAATTTTTCAGATTGTTATAAAATCATTTCTAAATTCAAAAATTTTATTTTTTTTTGTAAATATAAGTTTTATTTAGAAATTAACTTCCAAATATATAGAAAAATATTTTTATAAAATAGATTCCATTTTTGAATTATTAAAATTAAAAAATGTATGGGGTGAATTTTTGGGATATTTATAAAATATTTAAATTTTTCGAATAGTGAAATACGATAATTTACTATAATTAAATATAATACAAATACATGAATTAAAAACATAATGTATTTTGTAAGTAACAAAATCTAAAAATCACATGCCTTATTTAATTTTTTTTTCATTTTAATAAAAACTACTTATAGTCTTGAGAAAAATACTTAATAAACGAATAAAATATTCAAGAATCACTCATCTCGTCCACTTTAAAAACCACCCAACACCCCATGTTCTCCTCACACCTCTAATCCATGAATCTTATAAAACATTTACCCAAATAATCTTCCCTATTCTATCCTACATGTCCATGAGATCTGGTTTCTAACAAAAAACCAAAACCAATCCCCTTAATGAGGTTCTCAATGAGTAGTATTCAATAGGTAAATACTCTTTATTTTCCTTTTAATTTCTTTTCATGTTATTTTCATTTATTATTCTCTCCTCACAAAAAATATCTAAATGAAAATGATAATTCCAATATCATATATATAATTTAATTATATCTTTTTAATGGAATATCCTTCCTTAAACTCATTTCAATCACTATTTTATTTTAAAAAAGAAATCATCATCTATGAAGTGTTGATTTACTACCTTTGTGGATGAAATATTTTCATTCATCAATTTTTCCATCAAGGATGGTAATAAAATAATTTTATTATGGTAAGACCAGACTATAAGATATGTACTAAAACCTTTTTAATTTTTTATAACCAGTATATATACATAATATTTTTTCATACAATAAAACTATTTTGTAATAATCGAAATACCGCCAAAATAATCCAAATGATTTTCACTAATATTTTATCTAATTACTTATCCTCATACAATATAAAAAATAAATTATATAATGATTTAATATTATTGATGTTCATTAATATCATATAAATTCATTTTTGGATAATTATACACATTCCAAATGAACTTCCATTCTCATATACAAGTATACCGGTCGTGAAAGCCAAGGAACACTCCCGAGGGACAAAATTATATCTTATAACTCATACAAAAGGACATAAATAAAAATAATATAATTATAATAGATAAAATAAATATATAAAATATTATTAATTATTTAATTGTTTTCTTTTATTTTATTATTCAGGATGTTATGGACAAGTGCATAACTCATTCGGACATAAGATAAGGTCTTTCTACTCAAACATTCATTTTTCCTTCAGGTTATTCTTTCACTATCTCTACCCTAATATAATTCTTATTTCATTTTTTACTTATTATATATACATTATATATGTTACAAACACATATATCTATATCATTACATCTTTTTTTATAGTAAATACACATTTTTCAAGGTTCCCTTCTCAAATAAGCAAAACTCGATTAAAGGGAACATCTCAATTTCTTACCCATTTTAGAGTACCATCCATAATCTATTTTAAGACAAAATTATTTTTATAAAATCACTATTTTTTCATGAAGAACTATATATTTTTATTTATCTTTTTATAAAAACAATCCTGACAAATAAAAAATTAATTTTCCAAAAGAACTCTCCCATAAAATGTAAAAAAGTGTATTTATCACAGAACTCCTAGATGGTTTAGATTATTTTAATCTATTTCAATGCCTCTATTGAATTTTATTCTTTATTTATCTTATGTTAATCATCCACCATATTTTATTAAATTATTTATGATCATTTTTCTGTGGATGTTCTATCTTGATACCATTCACTATACTATTTA
Source organism: Viscum album (assembly GCA_963277665.1). Lineage (NCBI taxonomy): Eukaryota > Viridiplantae > Streptophyta > Magnoliopsida > Santalales > Viscaceae > Viscum > Viscum album. The sequence goes on from OY728140.1 coordinate 315,665,293, forward strand.
AAATGGTTAGGGGTTATGTTTACATATTGGGGAATGTTATTTACATTTCATATTAATATGTTGCTTATGTTTAACCCCATTCATATTTTGAATTAATTAGACTTATTAATTAATATTTTGGGCCCACTATATCCCCTCGATTCATTGGTAGGTCTCATGAGACAAAATAGATATGGACTTGGTTAAGGCCTTTCCCATTTTCAGATATGGTTTTGGTCAAGGCCTTAATCATTTTTATTTATCTTATCTGAGGCTTTGATGATTTGATTCATATGACCCTCCATATGCATTCCCTAATTATGAAACAATTAATTGATAGGTCATTTTTTTACTCAATGAGTTGAATACCCATGAGTATGTTTAATTATGGAATTATTTAATCATATTTTATTCATGACATATTATGTTCAATATTATGTTTTCATGGAATGTGTACTTTTAGTTATTCCCTATGCATTATTATTTATACTTTTTTTATATTTAATACCCTTAATGAATATCTAATCTCACCCCTTTCATATGTTTTATTTTTCCCTAGGATGCAAAAAAGTATATTATGAATGACTTTTAGGGACAATCTTGGAGTTATGGATGTTTCCAAGGGAATTTTTATAATGTATTTCTTTTAATGTTGTAATGTTGAACATGTGTATGTATCTAGTTTTACAAAGCCACTAAACTATTCTTTCCTTTTTGATGTGTCTTCCTTGTTTATATACCAATTTAATGAGATAAGGCACCAGTTCTAGGAAATAGGGGTCGGGGTCCCTATATACTATCTTCATTTCATGATAGTTTGGAATACACTATAATAATAATGATCATTACTTATAAGAATACCAATCTAGATTAGAAGTATGTGTAATACCTGATCCTCTGTGAGGATATTCAAAGAAGAGAATCAGAATGATTCTTTAGTTCTTATTTGAAAATGGAAGGAAGAGGAAGATATGTCCATCAAGATAATTACAGAGGATGATCAAAATCAACAGTAAAAAGTCGAGACAAGGAAAAGGGGTTAGGTCTTACATGTAGGACATTTGGGACGAAAGGACATGGTAAGGAGTACATAGAATATCAGAAGGAACTATAAAATAGTATAGAAAATGCAGTACCTAAAGGAACTGATGTTGTGTTTTTTAGAGTGTTTATATCTCTATGAATTCTTATATTTTATAATTAAGTTAATCATTCCATTCCTCATTGGAGAAGTACTTCCTAAAAAAATTCTATAAAATATGGAAAGGTATATATTTTTCATTATGAACCCTTGTTGATTATGCAGAAAGGATATGTATGAATTAAAACCTATAGTCAGAGTATTGTGAGACTGTATAATGTAAGGCATATCCCTAGAATGAGAATAAATCTCATTTATGTTGGGAATCATGATGATTCAAGTTTTTGTGCCATGTTTACTGGTGGTGCAAGGAGGATTACAGAGGGAACTATGGTCATATATCATGGAGCAAAGAATGTTACCCTATAAAAAATGTAAGATACCTCCATAGACATGATTTTGTCAATAACCACTAATAGGATTTCATAACTGTGGTGCTATGGGCTAGGTCACATGAATGAGAATGGGTTTAAGGTTCAAAAAACAATAGGAATTCCACTAGAGAAGACAATAGTGGATGTTAGCCTATTTAAAAGTTATATCATATGAATGAAGAAGAAGGTATCTTTTCTTAAAGGAGGTAGAACACAAAATTATAGAAATTTAGAGCAGTTGTATACTATAATTTTGGGGCCTTCACTAGTACATTCCTTTATAGGGTCAATATATTATGTGACATTTATTGATGACTTAACTAGGACGGTATGATTTTACATTATGAAAAGAAAATATGATGTATTTAATTTGTTTCAAAATTGGAGGCCCATAGTGGAAATGAGTCTATATCTATGATGAAATGCTTGAGGTCTTACAACAGTTGAGAGTATGGTATTCAAGATTTCAAGGAATACAATGAAAATAATGGAATTCGGTGGGAGAAAACTCTTTTAGGTACTCTATAATAGAATGTAGAAGTATAAAGTACGAAAATAAAATTGAATGATTGTTCCAAGATTATAGCAACCCAAGATTTTCATAAATGGATAATTCATATTTTTATATGAATATTCATTACATTACCAAAACACGCACCTAATGATCATAATATATTAATTTCTCTAGAAATATTGAACACAATCTTCTAATTTGGTTAAATATCTTCAATGTTTCCGCTCAATATCTTCACCTTTAGTACACTTCATTGATATACCCAATATAAAACCATTATTCATAACCTAGGTAATGTAAGCAAGAATAGGGTGATCTCAGATGCTCAGTTACGGTAAACAAGGGAGATTTTTAAGAATAACATGAAAATAAAGTTTTCTCAATATGAGAGTAACATTTGAAAACCCCACCCAGTATATCAAGGATCAAAATCATGAGTCTTGACCTAATGATTAAAATTACATAATATGTGAACCATAAGTGAATCAAATAACATGATCCATGAGATCATAAAAACATCATAAGATATAGGTTTGTGGCAAAAAAATAAACATATAAAATATTATGTCAAATATACCCTCTAAAAAATTCATAACATTTTACACTTTGGATTACCACTCATATACATGTTTCAGGATTTGGATAAACTCTCATGTACCCTCTTTAGGCCATAGGATAACCACTTGTGTATCCTACTTTTCGAGCTTGGGCTAACCACATATGTACCCTTCAATATAGTAGAACATTTATCCTTACCCAATGCATTGTGGAAAGATATAGGACCCACCAATTAGATAACTAAAATCATACAATTGTGTTCCATAAGATCATAAAACCTTCATATTATCATAAACCATTAAATGAAATGGTATTCCTAAACATTTCATCATTTCAAAACCTATTTAAAAGAGATAGGTTTGATAATCATTTCATTATTTTATCATAGGATTACCCCTAAAAAAATAAGGTTGTTTTATTATAATTTAATCATAATTTAACTCTAGGAAGAGAAACATGTTTCATAAACATCATTTCATTATACACATAAACCATTTAGAGAAATATTAAGAATAATATTTTTGGATTATATCCCCTATAAGTCATAGGACTCTTTAATATATTTCATCTTTCATAGAAAATGATTTTGAAAGACCATTGAATAATATTATTGAGGAAAATATCCTTTACACAATGAAAAATACTTTATAAAAAATAAATATTTAGGAAAATATTGTTATTTGAAAACACCCTTGAAAAATTATAAATTGTTCTTCAAAGAAATATTGTTCAGGATGACGTGAATCTTTATTCTTTATATACACTTTAAAAAAATATTCCTTTCACATTTTTGGTAAAATCCAAAGGAACACTATTTGGAAAAAGACATGAAGATTCGTTTTTAAAAAATTGGTAAAAATTAAACATGGGAGGAAATGTATTTTAAAAAATCATGTGTGAAAAACAAAACATTATTTAAAAAATGTGGTGAAAACATGGTTTTGGAAGAATACTAATTTCTGACTAAAGAGAGAAATAAAGACATCTTTTCTGAAAAACAATTTCCCAAATATTTTAAGAACCAATGATTTGAAATTTGTAATATTACATGAAAAAATCATGAATAAGCATATGATAATAAAATTAATGTGTTTATTGATATATGGAATGTTACATTTTATCATCAAAAATATAATTATAATCAATCTTATTAAATGATGAGATTATAACATAAAATCATTAAGACATTTCAAACATTGAATCATATGCCCCATGAAGGAGTAATATAAAATGGAATTTAAAATATCATGAAGATAATGAAAGGAATGATATTAAATTTCATTGTGGTTTTATATACACCTCATTAAAGAATATAGGTGAATAACATAATATACATCTCAAAGAAGGAAAATTGAGAAAAAAATCACTTACAGCTTTGGTAACATTTGAACCATTACCCCAATGAAAAAGACATCCTAAAATTGATATGAAAATCAACGTAATTTTAAGTGTAAGAGTCATAAAATACATTGATTTTAATTTTATGAACCGTATAAAATAAATAGGTGTTGAATATGGTAATTATTTCATAGAATAAAAAAAGTGAGATAGAAATCCCTTACATTAAGTATCATCTACCATTGTATATGTTCAAAACTCATTTATAGTAAATTTATTTTTTATATATCTATTATTGATCCATAATTATATATATCATACCATATATTATTTACATATTTCTGTTTCTTACCTATTTATTAACAATTCCATGTTAATGTCATGTTTTGAGTAATCACTGTTTTATTTTTCATGTATATCTTGTTTTTTTATTTTAGGTTCTATTTAATTAATTATGGTTTCATTATCTACAGAATAATAATAATGAAATAATTAAAATATTTTCACAAAAATTATACTCTTAATATCAATCATTAATTTTTTTGTGAAATGAATCATGTTACGTTCTTAGAGATGGTAGGTCGTACGTACGCATGAGTAACGTTTCCATTTTTCAATGATCATAATGGAAAGGAGGTAAGTAATATATTATATTAAATAAATTATAATAATATAATAAATAATATATTATTTCTTTAAATATACTTAAATTAATCATCCATGTGGTGTGGTGATTCAAAGAGAGCCACATCGCTTTTTGAAGGTGGTAGTCCACACGTACATGAACAACGTTATCATCTTTGAGCAAGTGAAAAGGTAAGAAAGAAAATGATATATTATCTTTCCATAAGGATAAATATTCCTTTAATATAATATTTTTTTAATTTTATAATATTTATTTATCATTACTATCTTCCATTTAATGTTTTAGTACCAAATGGATTGCATCGATTCATGAGGCAGTTGTCCACCGTTAACACAAATGACATTATCATATACCCAACATAATGGAAAGTAAAATGGTATATATGATATAATGACTATAAAGGTATAATAATGTTATAATTATGATATATATACTACAAATCCATCATTAGTTTCAGCCGAGAGAGGTGGTAATAGAAAAATGAGTGACATCAGTTTATGAGACGATAGTCCGTCGTACACACGAATGATGATTTATAACCAATTTGATAGAAGTGGAGGAGGTTGGAGGTCATTACCATAAAATAACAACATAAAATTTTATGTATGATACTATGTTTATTATATCAACATTGTATAATAAAAATTTAATTTGGTTGTGGAATAAATAAAATAAAATTAATCGTTGATGAATGACACCTTTTCTTTGGGTGTCCTCCTTAGGTTTGCACCCAAATCCATCATTGTTTGGATTCCTGTCAAATATAAGGATTCTAAGATTGGAGTAGGGTTTTTTGGAACGTATAATTGTAGTTCTTGGAAAAACAAAAAGTTTTTTAACTGTTTAATTGAATAAGATAATGGGTAGAATTTTATAAATTAGTTGAGTGGCACACTTATAATTTTTTGAAAGAAACAATTAAACAAATGATTTTTATTTAACAAGGATACAATAGTGGATCATTATTGAGAATATATAATAATAGATTTAGATATTTCAATATAAGGGGTGTTGTATTATTTTTTGGTTATTTTTGAACCCTATATTTTTAGTTTAACCCCCCACCCATATATACCTAATTTTACCTTAATCGAGGAAAACTATTTTTACTAATTTTACTATTAATTTTGGTCAAACTTTATGTTGACTATATTAGATGATATATATTATTATGATTCCAAATTTTTAATACAATTTCCAAAATACCATATATAGAAGTGACACAATATAATTTAAAAATAATTCCACATACATGAGCAGAAAGATGGTTTTTAAAGAAAAAATGTTCAAAAGTTTGCAATGTTGTTATATAAAATTTTAATATAAATTTGAATCCAATAAAGAAAATTTGATTAATGGATTTATATTTTATCCAATTTTATTTTAAAACCAATTTAAAATATAATTTATCTTTGTAAATAAATTAATCAAAAATTTAGTTCTCCATTGAAATTTAGTATTTTTTACTTTTCGTAAAAAATTAAAACTTTTCAAAAAAATCTCAAAATTAACTGTAAAATATTTTCAACATTATGATTTTGAAAAATATTTTTATTTTATAAAATAAATTTTCTAAAATTAGTAAAAATTAATTTTAAAATAAGTGTTCCTCTGGTGAAAACCTTTTTTTAAAAAATGGTTTTTACTATAAAATTTGACTTATTCTTGTATCTTGTCTAATAAGAACATAATAGGAATGATAAAAAATTATTTAATATATAGTTTATAAATTTTATTAAAATAATTCAACCAAATTACATCTTTTAATTTAATGAGGTAAAATGTGTTTATATGCATAAAAGTAGTTTTCGATAAAATGATTTCATTAATTTTCAAAAAAGTACTTTTATTTTCATTTATGATTAATTGGTCACCAAAGAATTCATTATACATACAATTGTAAACCATATATTTTCATAATTTATTTAATCATATTCATAACCTCCATTATAATGCCTAGGTGATAACTATTATATTAAATAATAGTATTTTAAAAGTATGTCACATTTCATTTAATCTCGGTGTTTCATGTAATACAAAACAAACATGGTGTTTCATGTAACATAATATAAACCTACTGATACATTTAATGGAAAATATGAACAATATTGAATTTATTTGAAATAATAATAATTTAACAACATCTCGGGTTGTTACATTCTACCCCCTTAAAATTAATTTCTCCCTCAAAATTCATCATTTTTGGGCCAAAAATGAAGATACTTATGCCTCATTACATACTAAGGTTCTCATGTAGAATTATTATGCTGGTGGTTTCAGCACAAAAATTTGGCCAAGTGAGTGGTCCTGTTTAATATAACATTTTTTATTTGATACAAATTATTTATCAGTTGTTTCTCATAAGAAATATCATAATCAAGTGGTATGACCTCTGAGTTTAGTATATATAATGGATTAGGTATGTAATTCCTCAAGAGTAATTACTGGATCACATTTTGAACCTAAGAGAGGTTTATTTTAAGTACCAAATGATAATCTACTATACCTATACAATCAATTATTTTAATGGGACTAATATCTATTAGGATTAGTTTTCCCTTCATTATTCCAAAAATAAATTCATAGATAGTCCTTCTCAAAAAAATAAAAATTATATATCATGTTTATTATTATCAGCATAATATTTCTATCAGCATTGTATTGTACTTAATTATTATTTAATAACTCTAACCTTCACTGCCATATCACCATCTAGATCAGGTCCTAATAGATTTCTTTCTAAAACTTCATTCCATTACATGTAAAGGTCTTCATAAGTATCCATATAAATGGTCATGTGAAATAAATAGTTTTAGGTAAACTCAAATAGAGTATGGTGTCATCCCAACCACCTTTTAATGATATTGAATAAGATCATATAATATCCTCTATGGTTTGAATTTTTATCATAGTTCTGAAACTCAAATATATATTGTGTTACCAAAGACTTCACCAAAATATTAATGTAAACTTTAGATATCAGTAAAATAAATTGAATGTGGTACTCTATGAAACCATAAAAAATCATTAATTTATATTCTAAAAAACATATCCAATGAGAAATATTCTATGATATTGATAAAGTGTGTTGAGTTACTAATGTGATCGACTACAACCCATAATTACATCAACATCAATTTTTAGTTAAACCCTAATGTTTACCAGTACCTTTAATCGTATTTCCACTAAGTGTAAAGGAATTATTCATTAAATAAGCTCGTAAAAAATCATATACAAAACCAAAGTGATATATTACCATATATGTATCTTAAAATATCATCAATCTTAATAAAATTACATCACATAAAACCTTAAAAGGGGTGTCAATTAATTTGAACTTATGGTCAACATTAAACTCAAAAAAGTGGTTTTATAAATAACTCTTATGATAATATTACATGGTGACATAAAAACTTCCAAAAATTAATTATCCTTTTCTTCTTTATATAAGATTATATCAACATTAAAAACAAATTCAATGGAATCTTGGGTTCATTATTTTACCAATAGAATATATATTGTGATTACATTATTCCAAAATCCAATTAGAGGGATATAATCACATGAAATTTCACTAAAGGATGAACAATAATATTTTCATAGGGATCACTCATACAAAATTAAACATGAAATTCCCAAATAATCATAGTAGGATATGTGTTCCCAAACTATCATGGTTCATGTAAGATCTATAGTTTTCCTAAAATGTATGGATGTTTTTTATTTCAATTTAAATTCTTGTTTTTGACCTATTTTGAATGAATAATTAGGTCATGGAAGTTTCTAGATTTTATGGGTCTTGTTCGGAGCCTAGAGGCCCAATTTTTGGAAAAACAAGATGTTCCACATGGTTAGTAGAAATTAATCCGATACAGGGTTAATACTAATCATAAGGGGAATTTTAGGGATGCTATCAAGGGTCAATGATCATGGTATTACAAGCCTCTAGGGAAAAACAGAAGACTGTGATCACCTATAATTATTTATAGAGTCCTAATGAATGGTTTGTGCATAGTCTATCTAACTGTGCATACTGACCATGTGAGGGGAGTCTTGGATAGTGTCTTGGTGAACAGTTTGTGCATAGTTTTATAAAGAGTTCACATAAACCATGGGGGTTCCCGACTAAGAGAGTGAGTGGTGCATGGCTTGTGAATTATTAGGCCTACCATGTAGCCAAACCATGTGACCCATGAATTAGAGGGGCAATTAATGATTTTCAACAAAATTTATTATAATATAAAACCCATTTCTCCTCCTTTCATTCCAAAAGACAGAGGAAGTTCTCTTCTACCATTTATCTCAAATCCTAGGGTTTGATCTCATTTTGTAATCTACACACTAATTCAAACACTACTCATCTAGTTGGATATGTGCCAGTGATTTCTTTATTATTCGTGTGCCTTTATTTATTTGTCTTTATATAGAATGAGTTATTTGGGTTTTGTCTAATATGCCCTATTTCCCGGTTGTTCATTAGTTTCTATGTTTTATTTTTATCTTGACATAGTTAAGAGCTAATATGGTATGAGTGTTCTAATATGATTATATGGTAGGTGATCTAAAACGTTTTCTTAATGTTTGAGGTTTTATATACCTATTCGTCATTTTGATTCATGCTTAACCATCCAGCATTTCTCCTAAAATTAATTAAACATATTGGATAACTTTTTGGAACCAAATTAAGATTCCCACATTGTTTTATTTTATGGTTAGAGGTTGTTATACTTGACCTAGACCACCCACGAGGTGTGTTATTATATCTTCCCATTGTTATACCACCTCATTGGATGTATTTGAGCTCACCATTTTCAGTAGGATCCTTATTGAATTAATTAAGAATTAAATGATTAAATATGATATGTTTTATGCCACTTTTAACCTATGATTACATGTTATAAAATGTTTAAATATATAATGAATTGGTTAAATGGGTTTATATGGAAAATGTAAAAACATTTGGATGAACTCATGGTTGCTGACTTGATTATGAGATGATTAATTTATTTTGATAGAGTATTCCTTAAACATTTCAACTACTTGGACCCTAATTCCATAGGATTCCATAGACATTTATACTCTATGGATCTAGTATACTTTGGATGCTTGGGATATTTCTACTCTTTGTATCAGACGTTCTTGGATTTCCATGAACATGCTCTATTGAAATGCTCCAGGGGATCCAAACATGTCATTACTATGTTTTCTATGGATATGCTCCATGGAATCGATAATGATTTCTTTTTAATTTTATACCTTGGATCAGGCCTTTTAGGGATGACCCTGGATTACATTGCATAGGTCATTATTGTTTTTTTATCATTCTTTGCAATTTAACCTGTCATTATGGTGGATTGATTTCAGTTTACCCTGGTTAGTGATGATATATTATAGTTGATAGAATGGATAGTATTTCACCTTCTTTATCAAACATTATGGTAATAAATGTTTATATCTTCTGGTTTATATTGAGCCTTGTGGATGGAAAATTTTAGTCTTTCTTATTTATTCATATGACTTTTATATATATTCCAAAATGATTCTTCTTATAAACACCTATTGGACAAGTTATAGTCACCATTGTTTGTGGACTACTGAGAATTATCTCACACCCATTTCAAGTCACTATTTTGAAGTTAGACAAACTTTATGGATATAGGTAGAGACCAGTACAGGAACTCACTTGCTGAAGCTTGATTAATTATTATTAAGAGCAGGGGAGAACATAACCGATTTTTGATAATGATGCAAGCTAGAGATAGTTTTATTTTTGACTTTTTGTACTTCTATCACATCTATTGTACTGGATGCATTCTATCATTTATTACATTCCATTTTATTATTGATACATGAAATTATCTTTATGTATATGATATTGCCTTTGTCTTTGTTTATTATCATGGAATTTGGATGTTGTCTTCTATTAATGATTTAAATTATTCATCCTCTTATTCAATCACTTCTGATATTGTTGATTTACTCTAATATTTATGGTTTATTCTCCCCACCATTTCATCATAGACCCTCACTACTAGTCGGTAGCCTCAGACATATGGGGAGGCGCACATAAAGCCATGTGACCCACCGGCTTTGGCCATTGTTTAGTGGATCCCAAATCGAGAAGTTACAAAGTGGTATCAGAGATGTTTTATTTTCTTTTATAACTTTTTTATACATTACCATTTTGATGGTAGGAAGTATAAATAGGAACATATTGTAATTTAGTATGGAATTTTTCCTAGGTGTGGCTAACCCACATGTAGAAAAAATCCAAAATTATTGGGATGGGGTATGATGTTCTGATTTGTTAGGACCAAGATAAAAAAGAAAGTGTTTATATTCAAGAGTTGTATTTTTTTTCAATAATGTTTTAGAATAAATTAACAGATCACCTAAATATGTATTTGGTGATGTTCATACTGACCATCATATTCAGATGAATCAGTCTCATATTGCTTCAAAAGTTCCATTGTATTCAAGAGAAGATGGATGGAAGAAAAGGATCAATTGATTCAAACTGAATATGGAATGAAAGAACTAATTGTATTGAGAATTTATCTTTTTGGAATTAAATCTTTATAAAATTTACTCTAGATGTGGTATAGATTAAGTGATCGTATTGATGGAGAATCGGTGTCTCCATGACTAAGATAAAAAATATATGACTATGATTTGTTGTTTTGGAATTCTCATAAATCATATGTGAGTGGTAAAACATATGATACAATCTTGATGAAAGAATGGGGGAATGAAATAAAGCTATTGATCATATTTAACTCAATTGTATTCAGGCTAATTTTATTCTAGACAATTTGATTCAGGCTAGTTGGAAAGAAAGTGTTGGTGAAGGAATGGAAAGTCACAATACATTCCAATATAAATCAGATGATGCTAAATAAGAAACTAAATGAATTAAAATCATGATTGAAGTCGTGATATAAGATTAATAAGAAAAAGTATTGAATTCATAATCCAAAAGATTATATTCATGAACACTAGAATTTGATCCTCATCATATTCAAAGGCATGATGAAAGTTTATTTTTGAGAAATTAGAAAGTTTTTCAGGTTCATTGGATTCATAAATTCCAAGAATGTTTCTAAAATTTATAAAAAAACTAAAGGTGATTTTTTCAGTCATACCAAAATAAACAAATCGTTTGAGAATGAATTTGATGAGAAAATTGAAATAAGTTTCCAAGTGGTATTGTATTCATAAGAAGAAGGAAGTTTTTCATCAGACACAAATTTACATTGTAATCAGAGAAAGAATTTTTTGGAACTGATGAATGAAGGGAAAACAATTTGATCAAAAATCTATCCAACCATTTAAAAGGGGTTGAATTACTTTTTTTCATGTGGTTCAAGAGAAGGGTTGAAAGAGATGGATGAATGTATTGTCAAGGGAGATCATGAAATTTAACGAATATGTTTTTTTCAAAATTATTTTATCAAGTGATTCAATATCCATCATATCCAATATGATACCGATTCATCTTTTTGATAATGTTGAAAAAATTAGAATGGGAAGATTGCAATGAAATCGTATTCAGCAATCGGAATGGATAAATAGAATCAGATTGATCTAATCTGATTAAGGAGTTGGAATAGGAATGGTGCTTGAAAGAAATTATAAAGAAGAGTTGATGTTGTGAAGAATATTTGATAAGATTCAAGAATATTTGACTAAGTTAATATGCACCTAAAATTCAAGGGAAATCATGATTTGGGTCATTTTGGCTGAGCAGGGAAGTTTTTGGGAATCCTTCCAGAACCATCCATGGGACACCTATAAAAGGGAGAAGTAAATTGTAATTCTTTTGATGAAGGGTGTATTGTTCATGATCAAGAAGCTCTGGATTTTTAGGGAGATAAAACAATTTCTGTATTTTTCTTTAGTTTAATATGTTTTGATAGAGAAGTGAAAGGAGAATAGACACGATCGTAATGTTATTTAGTTGATCATCATATTCAGTGGTCATCATATTTAGTTTTCTATCATATTATACATTTCATTGTATTCTGATCAAAACCATATTAGGATTTTTATATAGGGATTTATGGACTAAGGAAGAATGTTTTTTGAATTGATTCAACCGCATTTTGATAGAGATATATCCATCGGATTGGGAAATCTGACTTGAATAATCAGATCTGAAAAATCAGACTCTGTAGATCAGATTGAGAAATTGGACTGCATTTTCATTTTAATGTCTAGTAGGGTCTTACCATCCTCTAGGTAAGAAATTGAATAATTTTTTTCTGAAGAATAAATTTTTAGAATTTAATAATGTGCACAGTTTACTTGAGTTATTACACAAACTTTTTATTACTCGAGTTTAAGAGTATATGAGTTGTGACAACACTTTTCTTTTATAGAATTCTCATAAATCATAAGTAGGTAGTAAAAATTATGATGAAATCTTTATTAAAGAAAGGGGTACTGAAAGAAAAGTTTTTGACCATATTCAACTCAATCATATTCAAGAAAATTGTATTCTAAATAATCAGATTCATGTTGATTTGGAAAGAAAGGTTTTGATGAAAGAAAGGGAAGTTACAATATAAGCCATCATAAATCAGATAATGCTGAATTAGATCATAAATGTATTAAAATCATGAAGTAAGTCATGATATAAACTAAATAAGAATAGAGTGTTGGAAATCATATTTTGGATGATTGTAATGAGGCACTATATCATCCAGTCATAATGATATTCAAATTCATGATGCAAGATGAAGTTTGGGAAAGAATAAATTGTTTCATAATAATCGGATTCATAAAGGCTGAGAATGTTTGTGAAAATTGTGAAAAATTTAAGGTTTTGGTTTATATTCAGACTAAAAGACAAATGAACTAAATCTTCAAAGAATGAATTTGATAAGAAAAGTGAAGGAAGTTTCCAAGTTGTATAGTATCCAGAAAAAGAATAAATTTTGTCATTGGACTAGGAATGACATTCTATTCAATTAAATGATATTTTGAACTGATGAAAAATAAATAAAAGAATGTGATAAAAAATTAATTCAACCATTTTAGAGGTGTTGAATTACTTTTTCAATTTTTCAATTGGGCCTAGAGAAGAGTCGAAAGAGATAGATTAATGTATTGATAAGGGGGAATGAAATTAAATGAAGATGTTTTGTTTTAAAATTATTTTACCAACTTCTTTAAGATCCATCTTATCTAAGATGATTCTGATTCATCCTCTTAATCATATTGACAAAATCAAAGTGGGAAAATTATAATGAAATTGTATTCTATAATCGGAATAGAGAAACAGAATCAGATTGAGGTAATCAGATTAAAGAATCGGAAACGGACTACCACTTGAATATAATGTCTAAAGAAGAGTTAAAGTTATGAATAATATACAATAATATTCAAGAAGAGCTTACAAATTCAACTTTCATCCCAAATTTAAGGGAAATCAATATTTGGGGAAATTTGGTAGAGCGGGAATGATTTTTGGATTCCCACCAAAATCATCCATGGGTCACCTAAATAGAGAAATTTACTTTGTACATTTTCTAACAGAGAATGTATTGTTCATGTGAAAGAATCTCTGACTTTTTAGGGAGAGAAAGAAGTTTCTGGGTTGAGCTTTAGTTGAAGAATTTTTTATGGAGAAGTGAAAGGATAAGAGGTAAGATTTAAATTTTATTCATATGATAATCATATTTAGTGGTCATCATATTCAGCTATAAAGTTTATTCTACCTGTCATTGTATTTGATTAATCACCATATTAGGATGGATAATCGGATCAGGGTTTCTATATTGGGATTGATACACTGAGGAAGAATGTTTTTTGAATTGTTTGAACTACATTATTATAGAGATATATCCATTGTATTGGGAAATAATACTTCAATAATCGGATCAAAAAAATCAAATTGGGAAGATAGGATTGAGAAATCAGACTGAGTTTTCATTTAAAATTCTAAGAGGTTCTTACCATCTTCTTGGAAAAAAATGAATAATTTTATTCAAAAAAATCATTTGTGGAATAGAAAAATATGCACAAGTAACATGAGATTTTACAGAAACTTTGTATTACCATATTTATGATAAGAGCATGCACACGCACTATTGAGTTGTCTTTAATGTGCTACATGAGTGCAGGGGTATATCCTACTCATTTTAATACATGGATTTATTTCTAATGGATTGTGTGGTATTGGATTACTTGCAAACCATTCCAAGGATGTAGCTATTCTTATTGAATAGTGAACCTTGTAAATACAAGTGTTTTTGTGGATGTGTGTTTGAATTGTTTTCAACAAGTAAATTAATATTTAACAAGAGTCTATGATTGATTTAGGGAAAAATAAAAAACATATCTCTGAGTCACTCCCTCCCCTTCTCAGTGATAAAATAATACTGACTGGGGACTTTCAAATGGTATTAGAGCGAGGTAGGTTTTCTGCTTTTATTCTTTACTAAAGTTTTGAAGAGATATTGATGGAGAATTAGAATTGTGTGGATAGTAATGGTATTCCAGTTTTTGGTGGAAAGAATTAGCATATCTAAAAAGATATAATGTTGCCTTATCTTATGTCTATTGTATATGATGTTCATTAAGCTACAATAGATGGTTTTCCCTCAATTGGTGATAAAGTTCCTCTTACATCTATTGATAAAAAGAGTCTTCAGAATGATAGAAGGGCCAAGAATACTATATTATCATCACTTTATGAAAGTGAATTATTAAGAGTTAAAGGTGTTTCCATAGACAAACATATATGGAAAAATTGAAAAACATATATGATGGCAATACAAAAGTATATAAGGCAAAGATACAAATATTGAGACTGAATTAAGAATATTTGAAATGGGAAAGCATGAATCTTTTGGAGACTTCTTCACCATGGAGAATAAACTTTTAAGAACTATCAGATGTCTTGGTGAAAAGTTAGATGATTATATAGTTATTTAAAAGATATTGAGAATCATTCCCTATAATTTTTATGAAAAAAATATTTCATTGGAAGACTGAGATCCTGATACATGATCTCTTGATAATTTTAATAGAACTCTCATCATTTATGAAATGATAAGGGAGAAATCTATGAAAATAAAAAAAATTGAAAGATAAATTTCTTTCAATGATGATAAGAATGAAAAGTCAAAGGTCATTCTTATTGAATATGAAGCTGGTGAATCCAATTCTGAATATGAGGTATGTAAAAATATTGATGATATGTTATCCTTATCTTCAAAAAATCTGAATATAGGTACATGTAAATAAAAAGGGAAACTTTCCTTGAAATGTTTTAAATGTGGAGGTGGTGGTCACTTTGTGGCTAATTTTCATCAAAGAAAGAAAATAAGAGGGTAGTGATGAAGAATAAATAAATTAAAGAATATTTTGGATGAAAAAGGGAGATAAAGAATGAAATTTATTCAAATCCAAAAGAAGATGTTTATTGTCTAAAGATAAAAAGAATAAGGTAGTGATACTGAATCTGAAAATTATATTGAATATGGAATTGAGAATTCATTTATTGTAACAGTGAATGAAGAATAATTCAAATGTAGTATTTCCAAGGTAGTAGAAACTCAACATGAACATTATTTGGAAGATAAGTTGAAATAAATTATGAGATATAATAGAAGGCATGGACATAAATACATAAATTTTTAAGATGAATGTTCCTTAAAAATAAATAATGAATGTTTTTCTTATGAGAATGTTTTGATTGTGAAAGAGAATGATGTCTTGAAAAAATGTCTTAAGGAATAAAAGAATCGTAATGAGCATCTAGAGATCAAGATGAAGGAAAAAATGAAGAGTTATAACTTTTCAAACCAAAAAATATAAAGATGAATAGAAAGGTACATGTTTCAAAAAATCTATCATTAAAGTTGGTGAAAGTACTTGAAATTAGAAACCTGAGAATGAGAAACAAAAATTACCTTCAAAGGGTGAGAATAAGGATGGAATTTTTTATGAAAAGAAGAATGCTTGGATGTGTAGGTTTCCAAGACAAACAAGGTTAGGAATTTAGATTCTTCAAAATACCTTGAGTCCAAAAAGATTTAAAATAGTTCTAAATCTGATACATCTAAAAACAAGATAATGACTGATTGATAACAGAATATTTGGTGGATCAGAAAATAAATACAAGAAGGTTGATGTGAAACATATTCACAATTCTTGTTAGAACAGAAGATTTAGAGTCAAATACGTTTCTTATAGCTATTGCTGGTATTGTGGTGGATTTAGACATACATAAAATATTTTCTGTTTCAACCAAAAACATTACTATTATTCCTCATGCTATGAAAGGAAAAATATTAGGTGGAGTAAACTTTATTAAAGAAGGAAATTAGAGAAAATTGTTTTGAAGAAACATACAATGGTTTGAGTGATGATTGAGATTAGTTTCCAACCTCTTGAAACTATTTGTGAATGGTTTGAACAAATTGGAAAAATTTCGAATGGATGTTTTTTTGTTACTGACACAATTAAAATTTCTTATCAATTCTCAAAATATAATGATGACTACTGTAAAGGAATAAAAAAAGCTCATGGTTTTAAAACCACATTGAAAGATACAAAAGGATAACAACCTTGGATTCTTGATAGTGGGTGTTCTTCTCATAATATATAATATTTTTAATTTTTTGAGAATTTAAAAGATTTTAATGAAGTAATAGTGACATTTGGAAATCATAAATCTTTGAAAATCAAAGGTGTTGTATCATCCACCATTGGAAAAGAAAATTTTAAATCTACGTAAAATTCATATGTTGATGGGTTGAAAACAAATTCTATATGATTTTCCAAATTTTGTGATGATGGTAATAATGTTATCAATAGAAAAGATGGTTTTTTGTGAAAAATGAAGAATATGGAAAGATTTTTATAAGATTCCAACCTATAAAATGAATCTTATTCTAGGTTGGTGAAATGCAAAATCCTTATTATGTGAGTATGGTGGAAGAGAATCAATTGTGGCATAAAATGTTGGGACACATGTGTGAAAGAAACATGGGAATTTTTTCAAGGAGTGATAGTGTCTGAGACATTCCTAACATTCCTAGAAGAAGACAATGGTGTTACAATATTTGTCACAAAGGAATGTTTATAAACTCATTACATAGGAAGGTTGATATTTCTTATGAACAACCCTTAGAGATCTCTCATTCTAATATTTGTTGTCCATTGAGAAAGAAATCAAAAAATTGATATAAGTAATTCATTACTTTCATTTATGATTTTACTTTCATTACATGTGTTATGTATATAAAACAAAAATCATAAGAATTGAATTTTTTTAAAAGTTTCAGAACGAAAGTTGTGAAGGAATGTGTGTATTCAATAAAGACATTCAGAATAGAAAATGGTGGTGAATACAAAAGTGAATAATTTTAATGATATCTTAAGAGGCATGGAATTATACTTGAATAAAGTTCCCCATATACTCCTCAATAAAATGGTTTTATTGAAATAAATAAAAGAATCTTGGTTGGCATGGGAAGAACTATGTTACTTAAACATGGCCTTTGTCATTTCTATTGGTGGAAAGCCATTGGTACTATTATTTATATTCAAAATCGACATCTCTACTGACCAAGATCATGTATGACTCTATATGAATTATTTTTTGGAAAAACTCTAAGTCTGACATACTTAAGAGTTCTCAAGATTCCATGTATTATAAAGATGAATAGTGGAAACATTGTAAAATTTGAGAAAAATGAGAAGAATAAATATTTCATAACAATTATCCAATTGGAAGACAAAATAGATGCTTCAACAAATAAACATGAATAATTATTGATTCAGTTCATGTAAATGTTATTGAAAAGGAAGCGGAAGGTAAACATACTAAGGAAGAATATAATGTTGATCAATATTTTTTTGAAAACAATTGTGATAAGGATAAAAGAAATTTTTATCCTATTCAAGAATAATAATTAGACACATCCATTTTTAGGGATGAGAAAGATACTCAAAAATATCATCATAGGATAAGGAAATAAGTTGAAACTCAAAAAATTATTGGTGATCAAAATGAAAAGGTTCAAACAAAAAGAACAACAAATTCTATTACATATAATAATTTGTATTCAAAAGTGGAGCAGAATGATGGGAAATAAGATTTTGAGTATCCAAAATGGGTTTAGTCCATGATGATGATTTAGATAAAATTGAAAATAATGATATATGGGAACATGTGCCAAATCTTGAAAACAAAAATATTATTGGAACAAATTGGGTTTTTTGGAACACGCTGAATGAAGAAGGCGAAGTGACAAGAAACAATGAAATACTCATGTGCAATGGGTATTCATAAATTGAATGTATTTATTTGGATGAAACATTTATTTCGATGGAAATATTATAAAAAATTATAATAATTCTTCAAATTTATGCACAACAATGTTACATGATCATTCAAATTGGTGATAAATCTGTATTCTTGAAGGGTGATCTTGATGAGGAAGTTCACATTGAACAACCTTGTGGCTATATTGTTGGTAAATATGAATTTTATGTGTGAATATTGATAAATTATTCATATTGACTAAAACAATCTTTGAGGGAAAGGTATTCCAAATTGTATATGTTCTTAAGAAATATGAGTTTTAAGAATGGAAGAGTGGATAGAAATATTTACATCATATAAAGTTAAGAGTATTCCCTCATCTTAATTGTTTATGTTCATGACATTACCATTACTAGGAATTATGAAAGAGCTTATGAAATATTTACTGAAGAAATTAAAAAGTTGTTTGAGATGTCCATGTTGAGTGAAATGAAATGCATTCTTGGGTTAAAAATCTTGGAAAAGGAGAAATACGTTTTTCTTTTATATGAATAGTATTCTCAAGAGGTTCTCCATAGAAAACTAAAAACCTATTTCCAAACTGATTTAAGTGGGTTAAAATCTTGTGCAGATATGGATAAGGAAAATTAGTTGATCGGAATGATTTTCGGAAGCTAATTGGAAGTTTATTATGTTTGGAATCCTCAAGACCTTACTTTGTTTTTGTTGTTACCTTATGTGGAAGATTTCATAGTTCTCTAAAATAATTTCATTTACTTGTTGGAAAAATAATTCATAGATACATCAATGGAACAAAAATATTTAGAATTAGTTATGAAATCTCAAATAGTGTAGATTTGTTTGGGTATTCAAATGCTAATTGGGAAGTAAAATTTGATGTTAGAATATCCACATCTAGTAGAGTATTATTTCTATGAAATAATTATGTCACTTTGAATTCAAGGAAATAAAATTCAGTAACATATAGTACGGCTAAAAGAATAATTTTCTAAATTGAGGTTGAACATGGGAGTCCAACCTCTTTATCATCATAGTTAGGGTATGTGTTTCAATCCCCCTCTATCCTATCACCTTTGGAAAGTGTTGTCATATAGGAAATTGAATTGCTTAAAATATCTATCCAAATGATTTATATAAAAAGAGTGATTTGTGGTTAAGATTTTAATTCAACATTATTTTGTGTGTCAACTATTATAACAGTCATATGGAGTTGTTGTAGGAAACAAATTGTATTTTATTCCAAGAAATTTAAATATCTAAGAATAAAAGATGAGGAATTTGAAGAAGGTTTTCATAATAACTACTTTTTGGATAGCATGGTTTGCTGTCAATAATTATAGTTTCCTACAATGAGTTATCTCACGTAGGCTTAGAATTTTTTATAAGTAATCCAATGCTTTAGGATACAAAGTTCAGAAATCTATGAAATTTGGTTGACAATAAAATCCAAAGAGGGAGATTTATTGGAACAAGTTGATGAGGAAGGTTTTTTTATTCAAGAGTTTTCTTTTGTTTTCAAATAATTTTAATAATAAAGGAAAAAATCACCTAACTTTGTAATTTGTGACTTTCAGACTGACCATCATATTCAGAAGAATTGAACTCACAATTCTTTAAAAGTTCCATCATATTTGAGAGAACCTACCTTGAAGAAAATTTTCATCAAATTCACACTAAATCCTGAATTAAAGGATCAACCGTAATGAGAATGTATCTTGATAGAAGTGAAATGTCATCAGATTTACTTTGGATCTAGTATAGAATAAGTGATCATATTGATAAAGAATTGAAGTCTGTATGACTACGATGAATAAAATTTGACAAATCGTTGTTATTTTGGAATTCTCACAACTCATAAGTTAGTGGTAAAACTTATGATGCATGATTGATTAAAGAAAGGGGGAGTGAAAGAAAAGATATTGATTGTATTCATCTTAATCATATTCGATCCAATTTTATTATTTAAAATCCAAATTAGGTTGAGTTGGAAGGAAATTTGTTGATGATTTAAAGGTAAGTTACAATACTTTCCAATGAAAATCAGACGATGTTGAAGAAAATCCTTAATTTATTCAAATAATTATGTAAGTCATGATATAATCTAAACAAGAAAAGAGTGATGGAAATCATATATTGGCCGATCATACTGAGGAACTATGGGATCCAATTTCCATCATATTCAAATGCATGAATCATGTTTATGTTTCAGAAAGAAGAATTTTTTTCAGGTTCATCGGATTTATAAAACCTAAATATGTTTTTAAAAATTGTGAAAAATTGAATTTTTTTGGTTCTTAGTCATACCATAATTCAAAAGAAATAAATCATCAAATAATGATTTTGATGAGAAAATTGAAACATGTTTCCAAGTGGTATAGTATCCAGAAGAGGAATAAGGTTGAGCATTGGACTTGGAATGACATTTTATTCTGAGAAATAGTTGTTTGGAACCGATGAAGGGAAAGGAAACAATGTGATCAAAAATGTAGTCAACTATTTCAAAGGGGTTGAATTACATTTTTTTCAATTAGTTCTAGAGAAGAGTCGAAGGAGGGGCATGAATGTATTTTCAAGGGAGAGCATGAAAATAAAGGAAGATGTTTTTTTCAAATGATTTTATCAAGTGATTAAAGATCCATCTTATCCAATAAAATATTGATTCATATAACTTATAGTATTGACAAACTAATAATGGGTAGACTATAATGAAATTGTATTCAAAAATCGGAATAGATAAACATAATAGGAATGAGCTAATTTGATTAATGAATCAGGACTGAACTAGTGCTTGAAAAGAAATTCTGGGGAAGAGTTGAAGTCCTGAAGAAGTTTCAATAAGATTCAAGAAGAGTTGAAAAGGACATGGTGAACACGAAATTAAAGGGAAATCAATATTTAGGGGAATTTGGATGATCAGGAATGTTTTTTAGATTCCCGCTGAAACCATCCACGATTCACCAATAAATGGGAGATGTACTTTATACTATTTATGATGATGGATTTATTACTTATGAGAAAGAATCTCTTAATTATTAGGGATAGAAAGAAGTTTCTGTAATGATCTTTAGTTGAAGAGGTTTTGACAGACAAGTGAAAGGAGAAGAGATAAGAATGCAACATTATTCATTGGATCATTGTATTCAGTGGTCATCATATTAAGCTATCTATTATATTCTAGTTTTCATTATATTCGTCTGTTCAACATATCGGGCTGGATAATCGTATCAAGGTTTCCATATTGGGATTTATAGAATCAGGAAGAAATTTTTATTAATTGCTTAAACTGCAATATGATAGAGATACATCCATCGGATTATTCAATAGGTCTTGAATAATCAGATATAAGAAATTGGAGTGGGATGATCAGACTGAGTTATCATATCAAAGTCCAGGAAGTTCTTTCCATCTTTTGGGTAATAAATTGAAGAATTTTTTTCAAAAAGATACATTTGTGGAATTGAAAAATATGCACAGGTAACATGAGTTGTTAC
The DNA here is from genome assembly GCA_963277665.1 of Viscum album. Lineage (NCBI taxonomy): Eukaryota > Viridiplantae > Streptophyta > Magnoliopsida > Santalales > Viscaceae > Viscum > Viscum album. The sequence goes on from OY728140.1 coordinate 315,687,633, forward strand.
AAAAACATTATATTGACCTATTATTGTTAATTGGGTGCACATGCACTATTGGATTTTCTTTAAAGTGACACACAAGTGCAAGTTTATATCCTTATAATTGTAATCCAATGATTGTTTTCTAGTGGATTGTGTAGTATTGGTTAATTTCCAAACCTTACCAAGGACGTGACTATTATTATTTAATATTGAACTTTGTAAATACTTATGTTCTTGTGGATTTTTTATTGAATTATTTTCATCAAGTAATGGAATCTTTAATAGGAGGAAATGTTTGTTTCATTGAAACATAAAAAAATTATCACTGATTCTCACCCTCCCCCTCTCTTTGATACAATTATCTTGACTAGTAGTGTTCATGATTTTCACCTATTACACTTGATTTGATTCCATTGTAAGATTTTCACATGATATGTGATGTTATTATTACTATGATTGAGGGATTTCATTTTAAAATTACCATGATATAGAAAGGAAATATAGATCATGGATCATTTTAGGAACCTTAAAAGATTCAGATTACATGCATATTCCATTATATATAAGATGCATTTCTTGACTACATTACACTTATTTTGTGTTCCTTGTGTTATAGAATTGTAATTATCTAATGATATTTCATTATATTGAGAAAAATAATTGGTACATACAGTTCCTGTCATAACCAAAACAGTGTTTCTACATAAACTACAATACACAACCTAGACAGTAAATTATGGAATGTTGATCCATGGAACATTGGTCGCATGGATTGGAATGTGTTATTATTGGGAATAAATAAGCCCAAATTTCACGTTATATGGTGAATGGTCCCTTATAGGTTCAAAGTGGTGATTCATTTAGTCTATCCATTTAATGAAAATTTTTAAAGTAAATATGAATGTAGATGAAATTGTAATTATTAAATACAATGGTCACTGATAAATGGATTATTAATTACACTGGATAGTCCATGTACAGGGACTCATTATGTAAAATAGAGAGCTTGATCTAGACATGACATTAGAGTGGGATGTAGGTCTTGTATCTAGTGATTATTTTGATTGTTTCTTTCACCCATTCTGAGATATTAAATTAATTAGAGGGATGTGTATTTTTTATAAGATGGATTTGACCTATGCATTTATTTTATCTATAATCATGACTATATCATCCCCTTTCTAAGGCCTATGCATGGAATAGTAGAGATATTCCACCACCAAAACCTCCATTCATGTTTGAGGTGGGTGGAGATAACCATGATCTAGAGGTGGTGACCCTTGAGCCTCTAATAAAACCTCAATGATTGCATCTTGTGGCACCATGAGTTGTACCTAATACGGGTGATGTTGCCCAATCTCGTAAGGGTTTATTACACATTATGAAGATCTCTTAGGGAACCCTATATCCTACCTCATTTATAGAAAATATGACACATGTGTTCTAGTAGTATCATCATCCCATGTTCTTAGGGGTTCTTGGTCTATAGGCTATTGAGTAATGGACTAAGACTACATTATAGATTTTCAATCTTTTTGAGACACCTTTTGAAAGTAGAGTGAAGCTTGCAACATATATGGTTTAAAAAAATATGATATACTTTGAGATATGGTTTTGGTGGATCTCTAACCTAGTTTTTATGAATACTACTTTCCCGAGACTCTAAGTGATGATCAGGGTAGTAATTTTATCTACTAGGAGCAGCATGTGATGACCATTATACAGTATTCATCATGCTTTATAATGACTCATTTCATCCTGATGATTTATCTTGTTTATGATCTACCGAGGGAGATACAATTCAAAAAGGTCTCAAGCATGTTTTTTTATCATTGGAAAACGTGTGTTGATTTACTATTATAATAAAGATAGTAAATCATAATATTATTGCAAAACATCATATGAGGGAAGTTGGATGTCCATAGTAAGGAAGTGGAGCTTCTCATCCCCATGGTTTAGTGACAGGAGGTAGGAAGACCCATTTTTATACTTCTCATGTGGGGAATACTAACCAGAGTGTAAGCACTGGTAGTTATATATTATATCATATATGAGGATCTAGGGTGATAGAGACAATTTATTATCCAAAATGTGGAAGGATGGGATATGTATAGAAATTTTGTAGGGTTATTCCAATAGTAGTCTATGGAAGGGGTTTGACTTTGACTACATAATTAGAAGATGGATTCATAGCTCTATATTAGGCTAGAAGCTGGAGTGGTGTCTATCATTCCAGAAAAGTTAGTGGTTGTGGATAAGGAAGTCAGCTGCAAGTTTTATTGCAATAGTGTAGTGGCCATGCTCTAATTTTTATGTTTGATTCATAGGTTTGTGGTTCAAACCCAATATATTATGTACATCTTATACCTGAGTTGAAGAGTGTCAACTCATCAATAGTGACAGACATGATCTTAGTAACCTCTAATCTAGTATCTAATCTTTTTGATATAGAGTATTCTCATTCTACCAGAGTTTTTCTTATTGTGGAGAGTCTTGGACTCAAATTTAAATTTCCAAATGGCGTTATGTATCTTGATACTTTATTGGGAATATGATCAGAGGATATACACCAGTGCCTAGAATTACCCCTTGATGTAGGTGGGTGTCACTTCTTATGGGATCTCTTTTTCCTTGAGATGATAGGGTTTCATTCTGTACTCAATATGGGATTGCAGTTCATTATTGTGCCCATGTTTATTTCTATCACTGAAGGGTGAATTTCACATCACCAGAGGGTGGTGTTTTTATTCATAAGGTTTAATGGGATGTCCAAGTAGGTAGGGATATATCATATAATCATGAGCATGGTGGGATGACATACTAGATTGATAGCTTAAATATGAATGATCTTGGATCATGTTAGGTGAACTTACCTCCAGTGGTTGATCATTTCAAAGAATGTTTTCCCGTATGAATTTTATAGTTTACCTCCTAAGGGTGAAGTGGAGATCTCTATTGAGCTGGTTTTAGAAGATGCACCTGTATCTATACCTATTTATAGGATGGCTATTGTTGAGTTAAAAAAGCTCAAGATGAATATAGAGGAATTTCAATTTAAGTGGTTAATATGACCTAGTACTTCTCTGTGGGATTCTCCAGTTCATTCTTCCAAAAAGGTGGACGTAACCCTTAGTCTATGAGTGGAATATGGAAAATTGAACTAGTTGACTATTAATAACTTTTATCCTTTTTCATGGATAGCTGATTTCTTTAACTAGATATTAGGAGCTAGAGTATTAACAATGATTGATTTAAGGTGAGGTTATAACAGAGTATTTTTTCGACCTATAAACATACCTCATACTATTTTTTTATCGATTATGGTCTATGTGAGTATCTGGTTATGATGTTCAGTATTATGATCCCATCACCATGTTTCATGGAACTAATGAACTGGGTTTTCCATCTATATTTGGATTCTATAGTGGTCATATTCATGAAAGATATCTTGGGTTTTTCTCACAATCAACATAACCATTCCAAACAACTTGATATAGTTTTGGATTCACTGAGAGGGAATCAATTACCTGAAATTCTTGCAAGGTGACACTTATTTGTGGATAAGATTCATTTTCTAGGTAATATTATCTTAGATATTGGAGTATCAATTAACCCGTATAAGGTTAGAATTTTATATTCCTATAAGAATACCAAGAATGAATTTGACATGTAGAGTTTCATGGGTCCGGCTAGTTATTACCATCATTTGATACAGGACTTCAAAAAATTAGAAGCACCACATGTAGCCTTATCTAAGAAGGGTGTGAAGTTTTTATGGTCAAATACATGTGAGTAATACAAATAAAATATGAAAGGTAGACTAACATATATGTTGGTTTTGATTCTACTAGATTTTGGAAGAATCTACACTGTATATTATGATTCCTAAGGTATTGGTCTAGGAACATTTCTAATATAGGAGGAGCAAGTAGTGGAATAATAGTATTATCCAAGGGAAAAAGAGGGAAAATATTAAACACATGATCTTGAGTTATCTATTTTGTTACATTCCTTGTGTTGTTTGTGGAATTGGTTATCGGGAAGCATTTTATAGAATACATGGACCAAAATGCCTCAAATACATATATACACAGCATGACTTGAATATTAAGAAACAATGGTGCGTTGAGTACCCATAGTATTTTTACATTAATCTTGGTTATATTCCTAGGAATAGAAATACCTTTGTTGATGCACTAAGTATAAGGATTCAGATACGGGGAGTTTTGGATTCTAGTAGTGAGTTGAAGGTTATAGAGTTTTCTTCAAAGATTCACTTGGTGGTGTATGATGGTTAAGGGTGGAATTTTATCTCATCCTTAGTAGTGACATAAAATCTTTTATGTAGAGAGAGGATGAGAAAATTATCATATTCTAAAGGCATAAACCTATGAGGGAGTGTGGAAGGTATGAAACTGCCTCCTTTTCAGACCATTGGAGAGGATTAAATTCTATGCATACATGCTCGAGTTTGGGTTTCAAAAGAATTACATGAAAATATGATGTAAGATTATGATTCCTAAACATGTAAAATGCATCCCGACATGACCAAGATGAATCAGGATATATGCCGCAAGTATTTCTGGATGTATAAGAAATGAGTGAAGATGGGTTTTTCAGGAGGTGTTTCACTAGTCAGTCGGTGATGGCTGAACACTAGTGATCTTATGGGATATTATAATAGCCTCCCATTCTTGAGAGTAAATTGGATGACGTAGTGATGGATTTCATGACTAGGTTACCGAGGTTGCCTCAAAGTAGTGATGATATATGGGTTGTTGTGGATAGGCTCATGAAGGTTTCCCATTTCTTGTAAATCAGGGAGTCCTTCTTAGTTGATGGATTTAAGATACATTACCTCCATTAGATTTTGAACCTTAATAGGTTTCCTTATACCATTTTATAAAATATGGATTCCCATTTTACATCACAGTTTTGGATAGCCTTATAGAGGGAATTGTGTAAACAGGTTCTTATAAGAAAACAATACCACCCCCAAATTGATGCCTAGTTAGAGTGCACTATACAGGTTCTGAAGTACATTCTAAGATCATGCATCCTAAATTTTTGGGTCTCTTGGGAGAGGTATATATCTATGGTTGAGTTTGCATACAATAATATCTATTAGGTGACTATAAACTTGGATCCTTATAAGGATTCATATGATAGGATGTCCTGATCGCCTCTATGTTGGATAGAGGTAGGAGATGTAGAGATGCTCAGGCCATGTTTTGGGCATGGGAATGTGGAGTAGATCTAGTTAATCAGAAAGAATATTCATATGTCAAATTATACATAGAAATCCAAAACATATCATTTTCGATGACTCTAGAGTTTGAGGTTGGGGATCAGGCCTTTTTATGTAACTCTCTGAGTATGGGGAATAGATGGATTTAGAGAACGAGTAATCATTCTCTATGATATGTCAATATATTAAAGATTTTTTAGAGATTCTGTATGGTATGTTATAGGATTTAGTTACATCATAGGTACCAATCCATGCACGATTTCTTCAATGTATATCAGTTTCTCCATTATCAATCAAATGCATCCCATACTCTTTGGCTAAATGAGGTTGAGTTGCATGTGGATGTGTCCTTTAAGGAAAATACTATATGTATTATCGATCGATTCCCAATGGATATTTGAGGCAGGTAATTTCCACTATTATGGGTGAAAATGAAGCATTCCCTTGTACATAGTGACGCATGGGAGCGGGAGGCTGATGTATGTGCTCAGTGGATGGAATTTTTTTCAGGTGATGTTTGACAACCCATGGAAGGGTAACTCTCAGAATAAATTAGTTAAGGGGTAAGATTGTAATATATTGGGTTTTCCTATGAGGTATACATATTTTTAATTTCATTTTAAATGCTTGCTTTTGACCAAGTATGAATAATTAATGAGAAGAAGGGAGTTCTGATGCTATATGAGGCTTGTTCAGAGCCCAAAGTCTCCATTTTTTAGAAAATAAGTTGGGTTTCATAGTTAGAATAAACCATGTGTCCTAGTCTAGACCATTAAATATAACTGTGTTGGGGGTTTCAAGGAAAAGATTAGGGATTCAAAGTTTAAAGAAACCATGCAGCGAGGGTTTCATTCCTTTGTGTGATCAGCCACAATTATTAGAAAATCCCAAATGCATGGCCAGTGAATGCTTTTTCTAACTGTATTCCATGAACATGTGTGGGGAGTCATAGAAAGTAAAGTGGGGCATGGTTTTCACTTTTTTTTAAACTGTGAGCATGAACTATGTGGTTTCCCATTTAATACAGTGAGTGGTGCATGGTTGGCACATAGTTTGGCCAACCAGGCCACCAAACTATATGACCCATGAATTAGCTATAAAACTACCAACTTTTCATAAACATTATTATAATCTAAAACCTATTTATCCTCCTTTAATTCTAGTAGACATAGGAGGGACTTATATCCTATTGAATCTCCAATCATTAGAATTGATCCTGTTTTTGGATCTGAACTCAAATTCAAAAAAAATCATTTTAATGGATCTATGATAGTGAGTTCTTCATTAATACTATCCCATTAATTATTTGTATTCTTAGAAACATATTAATTTTGGTGTATTATAATATGTTCAACTTCTATATAGATCTCCCATTTCCATTTTTTCTTCAAATCCATGTTGTGTTAGGTGCTGATACTAGATGAGTATTCTACCATGGAAATATGGTAGTTGGTCTATAGCTTTCCTACAATGTTTTGTATTTTATAAACCTTATTTTTATTTTTATACGTGTTGGACCCTTATGAGTTTCACCTAAAATTTTTTGAACATATTGTATAAATATTTGTAACATGAATAGGTTTCCCACTTAGTGCTATTTTAATGTTGTATTTTGTTATCCCCAACCTAGACCACCCATTATATATGCACATTATCATACCACCATGTTGGGTGTGTATGAGTGAGCTCTCCATTTTAGTGAGAGACTTATCAAATTATGTTTTAATTATATTATTGAATAGTACATGATTTATTACTCATTTTATATACTATTACATGTTGTTAAATGGTTAAATGTATAATAAATTGGTTTAATGGGTTTATATATTAAATGTGAAATGGGTTGGATGAACACATGGCTTGTGATTTGATTCTGATATGATGAATTTATTATATTATAGGATTCCTTGTATATTTATACTCATTAGATCCTAATTCCATATAATTCCATGACCATTTGTACTCCACTGATCAAATTTACATTAGATTCTTAGGAAATTTCTACTCTTAGGATCAGACTTTCCTAGATCCCATTAAACATGGTCCATGGACATGTTCATTGGTCTAAAACCACGTCTTGTTATAGTTTTCTATGGTGATTCTTCATTTAATCAATGAGGATTACTTGATCATTTTATACCATGGATCTTGGAATTCATGTCTGAAATTGGATTACACAGCACAGGCTGAAGTGTTTTATTTATCAAGATTTATTGTTATCTCGTGATTATAGTTGAACTTGGTATGGGTTGATTGATTATAATTGATGGACTGGAATGTTTTACATGTTCTTTAACATACATTACATTTATTCTTTTTTCAGTTTTTGGTTTATAGTGAGACTTGTGGATGGATAGTTTTACTCTTTCTTACTTGTTCATATGAGTATTATATATATTGAACATGGATTCTACTTATGTTAATAGACTAGAAATGTTGTAGACACCATTGGTGGTTTCCTAATGAGTGTTATCTCACACCCTATTTAGGATTCCATTGGGTTCCCATTAAAACTTCATAGATGAAGGTAGGAATAGGGGAAGTCACTCCCCTAACGATGGAAGTATTGGAGCACATGAAAGATCTATACACATTATGGTAGTTGGAGATAGTTTCTTTTGTATATTTTTATACTTTTGATAAATCTATTTTACTATATTATTATTTTCATGTATTTACTTTTTTTTATTTAGACATGACATTCTCATTTTGTATATGATATTACTGTTGGAATTGATTATTAATACTTTCATCTAAATATTATCTCTTGTCGGTGATTTATATTATGCATCCACTAATTTATCCACATGTGATACCAATGTGTTACTCTGACCAATAGGGTATTTTCACCCCACTGTACCATCATAAACCCTCACTAATAGTTAGAATCCATTGTAGTACAAGGAGGAAAGCTTGAGTCCATGTGACTCATCAACTCGGGGAACCATTTAGTGGAACCTAGGTTGGGGAGTTACAATTCAATTCATCCATTGTTATTTCATAAGATTTTCCTTTTTACCATGTCTTTATAAATTGTTGTGGCTTATCATTCACATTTTCCCATGGATTGGGGAATTGGTTAACATAATTCTCAATTTCCATGAACATAAAAAATTGGAGTGTTGGAAGTTCATTTATTTGAGATCTCTCTCAATTAATTTGATTGATGACCCTATTCACATAAATTATGCATTTTTTTTCTTGATGTCCAGGCATACCAAAATTTTAAGACACTCTTTTAACAATCATGAATTAACTAGAGTGATTCATCCATAATTTATAGCATGTAGGTGACTAAAATTTATTTCCACCATGTGATTTATTAGAGTTCTCCCTATACTTGGTTTTTGTAACGTCCTGGTTCCGGAATCCACCCAAAGGGAGCCCATACCCAGTTGGTCACATTGCCTCAAATGCATTTCCCTAAATGCCAGAGGCTGCCGATTAGCAGTGAGGGCCTTGGGTGTGATAGTGGGGAAACTATTCCCTCATTGGTAGAGTAACATAGCAAAAGTAAAACAGTTATACAATAGTGGAAGTAGTAATAATTCTATACAATAGTAAACAATGGAAGACTGGATAAGTTAATAAATGGAGCACATATATAAATGATGCAAGATACATATGTCTAGTAAAACAGCCAAACAAGTCACAATGATAGAAAATAGTACTAAACCAAAGTACAGAAGAAAAACAAGAAACAGTTACTCAGCATTGCAAGCCTCAGCTTGGTCCCATACTCCCCAACTCCAGCGCAGTCAAGTACCTGAAGTAGAAGGGTGCTTGACCATATCTATACCTACAGCAATATAATCTATTTGGGCCCAAAATCATGACCCAAATAGGGTGTGAGACTAATCCCAGTAGGTAACCACCAAAATATTTATGCCTAATAGTCAGTGAATATATATGGTAGACAATAAGGTAAAAGGAAGCAGTAAACAAGGAAGTACTCCGTAGCAACCATTCTTACAATTCAAAAGCGAACAATTTCATATATCAAGAAAATAGCTAATCAAAGAAGGTAACCCTCTGGGAGTAATCATAGCCTAACCCCTCTGGTTCAACCTAAACAAGACATGCAACCCTCTGGGAAGTACACACAGTCTAACCCCTCTCATTCATCTTAAGAATAGACTCTATGAGGAAGCACTCACCGTCAATTACTCCTATAGTCTTGTATCGATAAATAAAAGGATCTCTAGGGAAGCACTTATGTCCCATTCCCCCTATGGCCCACATTGAGGAACTACAGACACTCTAAGGAAGCACTTTTGTCAATTCCCCCTATGGTCTCGCATCGTAACAGTAAAAACAAACACTCTAGAGAAGCCCTTACATCCATTCTCCCTATGGTCTACTACACCAGGTTCCCACCGCCCTGTGTAAGTAAATCGATCATAAAAATGCATAATATCCAAATTAAACCTTAAGAACTACTTCGATAAATAGTCTACATCATAACAGCATGTCAGAATACAAGATAATACTCCATCCTATCAGCACTAGGAATCTGAAGCAAGCATCCTAACAGGCTAAGAAAGACCAAACAGTTATAAAAAGCAATAAATCATCGGAATACACATCCATAGAATAAAAAATAACCCTATTCACAATCAATTAACCTCTACTCAAACATACAATCATAGAAGGAAATTAATAGGGTTGACACCGTAAACGCGCAATACCCCATTCAAGGGTATTGGGAACTTTTTCACATATAACACAATGACTATCTATGGAAAGATGCAAACCACCTACCTCAGTGTTGTAGGATCATTATACGTGAATCTAAATCCTTGAATCACCCAAGAACACTGTATATCTACAAAAAACACTAAAAATGATCAACCAAGGATAACTCTTGAAAGAGGAGGAAACATGAAAATAATCTCTAGAAGAATGAAGAGCTTACCGTAGAGATCCCAATGCAATCAATGGTGGTCAAATTGGAGACCAGATGATTGATCGGGGGCTCGGAGAAGAATCACGTCCGTACGGATGCTCCCATACAAAGAAGGCGAAGAAGATTCCCTTTCTTCCAATTAGACGCGACCCCAGTACGTTTAATGAAAGAAAAAAAGAAAGTACACGATGTGTAATTTATATGTACACGGAGTGTACATGCCTTAACTAGCCCCCACATTAGGCGGTCTCCATGTCACCACACACTGCCTTGTGCACGGCCGTTACACAACTAGCACACGGCTACCTGTGGTAACCGAGAACACGGCATGTTCTCAAAAAGTGCACGGCGTGCACTTCAAAAATTTATAGAAATTCCTAATTTTCTCAAAAAAAATAGAAAAGGGAAACCATATCTAAAAAGAAGATCTTGATGCTTACAAACTTCCCCCCTTAAAATAATTCGTCCCTGAATTTACCTAGCAATGCGGCATAGAAGAAGAACCATCGAATAGATCTGGCCACTACGATCGTACATCAGCCTCCCTTTCCCAAGTATCATCCTATACTCTCTCGTGTTGCCATAGCGCTCGTACTAGAGGAACAGACCGACCATGGAGAACCTTTGTACTTCGATCAAAAATCCAGATAGGATTCCCCTCATAAGATGCATCCACCTCTAACTCAACCCCATTAGGTTGAATGGCATGATATGGGTTTGAGAAGTATCATCGAAGCTGAGAAACGTGGAAGACATCGTGCATAGCCCAGTACTTTTGAGGTAACTACAACCGATAGGAAACCGTCCCAACTCTCTCCAAAGCCTAAAATGGCCCGATGTATCTTGATGAAATCTTACCTTATCTCCTATTCCTACTATGTCCTAACCTCAGCATGATGCGCAGGAAAACCTGATCTTTGACCTCGAACTCCATAGGTCATCTCCGTCGATCAGCATAAGACTTCTGTCGAGACTGTGCAGTAGCCATCCTCTTCTGAATCAACTCTATCTGCTTTGTGGTCTCCTGGAGAAGATGAGGTCCCAGCATAGCTTCCTCTCCTACCTCCATCCAAAAAAATGGTGATTGGAACTCCCTACCGTACAAAGCCTCATAAGGTACCATCTGAATAGTTTCTTGAAAACTATTATTGCAGGCAAACTCCACAAGAGGTATGTGCTTATCCCAAGAACCTCCAAAATCTAGGATGCATGCTCGAAGCACGTCCTCAGCACTTGAATTGTATGCTAAGACTGGCCATCTGTCTGGGGTTGGTATTCTATACTCAAAAGTACATGTGTACCCAAAGCCTTTTGAAGTCCCTTCCAGACCCGAGAAGTAAAATGTGCATCTATCTATGAAACAATGGAGTGTGGAACTCCATATAGATGTAAAATCTCTCATATTTACAACCTTACTAGCTCATCAACACTGAATGTCTCCTTGATTGGAAAGAAGTGAGAAACCTTCATGATTCTGTCAATGACAACTCAGACTGCATCATTCCCTCGAGGTAATCTTGGTAAATCTGTCATGAAATCCCTTGTGACATCATTCCACTTTCACTCGAGAATGGGTAACTACTGCAAAATCCCTACTGGTCTCTGATGCTCTGCCTTCACCTGCTGATAGGTGGAACACCTCCTGACAAGACCAGAAACATCTCTCTTCATACCTGGCCACCAATACTAACGGTGCAGATCTCGATGCATCTTGGTGACACTAGGATGAACTGCCCAAACTAAGGATTGAAAGTCTCACATCAGCTCCTCACATATGTCTGTTGACACCCATACGCGCCCATGAAAATGAAAGATCTCATCCTCTGCTATGGTCTATCCAGGAATAGGGTCCTCTCCTGACACACTCTCCCACATGACTAGGCCTTCAGGATCTGATATATGCATCATTCATAATCGATAAAGAAGAGTAGAGGTAACAACTACAGAAGAAAGAAACGACTTCCCCTATCTATCGTGCACCACCAAATGTATCTCATAGAACATAGCCATAAGATGCACTCTTTACTGGCCTCTTGAACTACCTGAATCTGGGTCCTCTTGCTCAATGCATCAACCACTGCATTTCCTTTCCCAGACATGTAGGCAAGCTCATAGTCAAAGAAATAAAGGTACTCAACCCACCTTCGTTGTCTTAAATTTAGGTCACGCTGATTGAAGATGTACTTGAGACACTTTTGGTCAGTTAAAACCACAAAATTATCTCCCAGAAGATAATGTCTCCAATAGTGTAAGGAATGAACAACTTCTGCCAACTCGAGATCGTGCGTCAGGTAATTCCTCTCATGTGGCCTCAACTGTCGAGACTCGTATGCAATGACTCCTTCCCCCTGCATAAACACAGCTCCAAGCCTGATACCTGATGCATCATAGTACACAGTATATCTCTTACCCGACTCTGGAAATACAAGTATCGAGGATGACATCAGCCTCCCTTTCAGCTCCTAAAAGGCTGACTCACAAGAATCTGACCACAAGAACTTTGCACATTTCTTAGTCAGACATGTATGTGGCGGTGCTAAATGTGAAAATTCCTGTATGAAATGTCTATAGTATCCATCTAGACCTTGAAAAATTCATACCACAAAGAAATTCTTTGACTACTCCTAGGAAACTATTACTCTCACTTTCTCTGGGTCTACTGATACTCCTGTCTATGAGATAACATGACCCAAGAAGTGAATCTAATCCATCCAAAAGTGGAATTTTGAGAGATTAGAATATATTTGATGCTCTCTCAGTGTACTCAAAATGATCTCAAGATGTGTTTCATGGTCATGTTGAGTGTGAGAGTACACCAATATATCGTCCACGAAGACTACCATGCAAGAATCCAAGTATGGATGGAACACTCAGTTCATCAGTACCATGAAGATTGCAGGTGAGTTCGTGAGACCGAACGACATAACAACATACTCGTATAGACCATGCCTACTCCGGAAGGTTGTAATCGGTATATCAAATGGTCTAACGTGCAAATGATGGTAACCAGATCCCAAGTCAATCTTTGAGAACCCTCGGGCTCCTTGAAGTTGATCAAAGAGATCATCAATCCTTGGAAAGTGATATCAGTTCTTGACTGTCAACTGGTTCAACTTCTGATAATCCACACAAAGTCTGAGGGTATTGTCTGCCTTCTTCACAAACAGGACAGGCGAACCCCAAGGAGAAGTACTGTGTCAGATTAAACCATTTCCCTGCAACTCCTCCAACTGCTTCTTGAGCTCCTGTAACTCTAGTGTAGCCATCCTATAAGGAGGAATGGACACCGGTTCCACTCCTAGAACAAGCTCAATAGAAAATTCCACCTCTCTCTACAGATGCAAACCTAAAAAGTCCTCTGGAAAGACATCCCTGAAACGATCCACCGCTGGAGGGAAGTCGAACTATGAAGTCCTGCGTTCAGCCAGAAATAGACTAGAAATATGGGTTGTAACTCCTCCCAACCCCTGATGCTCGGGTCCTGCTCTGCTGTCCTGGACATCCCATTCACCCTGATGAAGAAATGATCCACCTTCTGGTGATGTAAAACTCACCCTACGATGATTGAAATTGACAACATCCTAGATGGGAACTAACTAGTCCATTCTGAGAATGAAATCATAGTCTATCATCTCTAGGACATAGAGGTCCCATAAGAAGTGACACTCACCAACCTCAAGAGGTCACTCCTTGCACTGATGTACACTAGTCGTTCTTGTCCCCAACGGAGTTTCTAGCATTAAGATATCAGTAGAATAAAATATACAGATCCCAATGATCTCCACAATAGTAATAGATATAAATCTATGGGAATCCCCTATATCAAAAAGAGAATAAGCTAAAACTGAGGCAACTTGAACTGTACCTCAAATAGTAGAGGGTCCGAGATCCTGCTCTTGTTGGGTCTGCTCTACTACAAAAGTCTGAAATGTACTGCGGCCCAGTGACCCTGCCTGACCACTCTAAGCTGATCCACCCTACTGTCGCTGAAGGCCTGGTGATTTTCTACCACAGTCGTGACCACCCCCTTGGCCTGGTGAGCCGGAAGAACCCTAGTTCCTAGACTGGTGAGAAGCTAGTGGTGCTGCTCCTGAATAAGGATTCATAGAAGAACCCCTGTCACTAGATGCTGGAGAGAAGAACTAACAAAAGCGCTTAAGATGCCCCATATTTCCTTAAGATCGGCACTCCATTGGGTCTCTCGGGAAATGTGGCCTTGTATGCCCACTCTTCCCGCACTGGTAGCACACCACCTGGCAACCAGAAGAAGTGTCTCTCCTCCTCGGATCCCCGCATAAAGACTCCATGTGGCAATTCCTGCTTTCAGTAGGAGGGATACTAACCCTTGATGTTGAGATGCCCTGGCTCACAACTCCAGAATCCCATAGATTTCACTTCGTGATCAGTGCCTGGTTGACTATAGAAGTGATGGAAGTCAACATGAATATGTTCACCTAATATCGGATGTCGTGCCTAAGACAATCCTCAAAATTCCTTTCTAGAAATAACCCATCACCTCCTGGAATGGGCGTGAAGCACTGCATCTCAGTAAAGCAAGAAGAATAATCCATAACCGAAAGAGTACCCTACTCCAAACTCATAAACTCTCAGGCTCGATCAGCCCTCAATGTTTCTGATATAAGTAGTCATAGAAATCACACTATAACTCATCCCAATCCATAACCTTATGGAATCCCTATTGTGAGATCACATACCACCATATCTTGGCAGAGTCCCGAAGAATATACGTAGTGAGCTTCACCCTCCTCTCAAGAGGTGTCTTCATATGCTCAAAGATAGAAAGCATGGCTTCTAACCATGACTCTGTAGCCTGAGGTCCTCATTCCCCTGAGAGTGTGGGAGGATGCTGCTGTTGGAAAACCCACATCAGCTCTTCCATAGAAAGGGCAGGATGCGGTGCTCCCTAGAAGGTCTGCATGAACCTCATAAATCCCTCTTGAAACTGTGCGTCAGCACCTCTATCCGGAATGATGGCTGGTTCCAAGACTGGCACAACTGGAGGATCTCCTGGTACTCCCTGATCAGCCATGTTCGGTGTCTATTCACCGCCTTGTAACTAGAATACAACCGGAGGATGTCTCGGTGTCATGACTCTGCAAGGTCAAGCGCACACCTTAGATCAAAATTATCAAGGACTAGAAACTAGAAGTGTAAGAAGGGGACAGGAGAAAGAAATAATTCAAAATTTTAAAAACATATATACACGTCATGTACAATTTCTGCACTATTTGTTCCCTTTAAGCCTTCACATGGGTGTGTACTCCTACCACAACTGGTCATGTAACACCCTAAACACACTGTGTGTTGTCTGAACACACAGCATGTACTTGAATTCTCTTCCCCTTCCCGATTCCTTCTACACGACTAACCCAAATGGTTCTCTTAAACAAGACAACATGGTGTGTTCAAAATAAATACAGCGTATACTAGATGAGCTTCACCGACCCATGTTGTTAGTGACACAGCCGGTTACACCGATCACCCTATACGGCATGTTCAATATAGACATGAAATTTACCTGAGAGAAAACACCAAAACCTGCCGGTTATATGGTCTTACAACACAGCATGTACATCTAGTACTTGGTGTGTCCTACCAAGGATTTTCCAACACTGTGTCTCTGCCCACACTTCCTGAGACACTGTTAGAGACTACATGGCGTGTACATACAGTACACGGCGTGTACTTAAGAAAAACAGTTTTCTTCCTGAATAGAAGAACACATGGCATGTATTTATCATTACACGTCGTGTATTCTAGGTTTTGTCGGACAGTAAGCCTCAAAAACTACTCAAGAACCCATAAAAACACTGAAACGAACATTAAAGTGCCAAATTTCGATCTGTGAGGGCCCATACTCCCCATGAATCAAGGCTTGGCATCTTACACATGTCATAACAAGGAAAAAAAGTCATTGATCCCCCAAATTACGGTCCATGAGGTCCCATAACACCTCAAGAACCAAATTTTGGCATTCATTCAAACAAATCATTATGCAAAGAAATACCCTATCAAAAGAAGGTATTCTATCAAGGCATCTATCACAACAGCATGCATATCTCGCACAATATCTATCACAACAACATGTAATCTCTAATGCATCCTAAATGGAATGGCAAGAATGCATGACATGTGAATCTAGTAATTGCCTATATGATGCATGAGATGGCATACCCTCATCTCATCGGATTGAAATAGAAATATAACCTTAATAACATCAACAATAACAGAACAAAACTTGTGAATCACCCAATGGTAAAATAAAATCAACTATAAAATTCCAAAACCAAAAAAATTACAATAACGAGGTAGATTGGATTTTCCTTGTACAAGGGTTAGCTACTCCTGGGAACAGCTTATTACCAAGTACCTATTCCATCCTATCCTTGACTATAGTCTCCAAACAGTAAGTCAAGAAGAAAAAATGCCTTTGATACCACTTTGTAACATCCCAATTCCGAAAGCCGCCTAGAGGAACCCCGTACCCGATTGGTCATATGGCCTCAAGCACATTTACCTAAACGCCAGAGGCTTCCAACTAGCAGTGAGGGACTTGGGTGTGATAGTGGGGAAACTATGCCCTCATTGGTAGAGTAACAAAATGGAACTAAAATAGATATACAATAGCGGAAGTAGTAATAATTCCATACAACAGTAAACAGTGGAAGACTGGAAAAGTAAATAACTGGAGAACATATATAAATGATGCATGATACATATTTCTATGAAAACAGACAAAAAGTCACAATCCTATAAAATATTACTAAACTAAAGTACAGAAGAAAAACATGAAACAGTTACTCAGCATAGCAAGCCTCAACTTGGTCCCATTCTCCCCAACTCCAATGCAGTGAAGTACCTAAAGTAGAAGGGCTCTTGCCCTTATCTATACCTGTAGCAATATAATCTGTTTGGGCTGAAAAGCGTTACCCAAACAAGGTGTGAGACTAATCCCAGTAATTAACCACCCAAATATCTATGCCTAATAGTTAGTGAATATATATATAAGGAAATATGCTAAAAATAAGTATTAAACAAGGAAGTACTCAGCAACAAACATTCTTACAATTCAAAAGCAAACAATTTCATATATCAAGTAAACAGCTAATCAAATCAGGTAACCCTTTAGGATTACTCATAGCCTAACCCCTCTGGTTCAACCTAAACAAGATAAGGAACCCTCTGGGAATTACACATAGTCTAACCCCTCTGGTTTAGATTAAGCATATACTCTCTGAGGAAGCACTCACTGTCAATTCCTCCTATAGTATTGTATCGGTAACTAAAAGGTTCTCTAGGGAAGCACTTATGTATCATTCACCCTATGGCCCACGTTGAGTAACTATAGAAACTATAAGGAATCACTTTCTTCAATTCCCCCTATGGTCTCGCATTGTAATAATAAAAATAGACACTCTGGAGAATCCCTTCCATCCATTCCTCCTATAGTCTACTACACGAGGTTCCCACAGCCCTGTATAAGTCAATAGAGCATAGCAATTCATAACGGCCAAAGTAAACCTCAAGAACAACTTGGCTAAATAGTCTACAACATAACAGCATGTCAGAATACAAGATATTACTCCATCCTATGAATACTTGGAATGGGAAACAAGAAGCCTAACATGCTAAGAAAGACCAAACAGTCATATCAAGAAATCAAGAAAGGTAAAACACATCCATATCATAACAAATAACCCTATTCACATTCAATTAACCCCTACTCAAGCATACAAGTATAGAAGGAAAATAATAGGGTTAAAACTGTAAACACGCAATACCTCGTTCAAGGGTATTGGGAACGTTTGCACATATAACTCAAAGACTATATACGGAAAGGAACAAACCACCAACCTCGGTGTTGTAGGATCGTTATACGTGAATATCAAGCCTTGAATTATCCAAGAACACTGTAGATCTACAAAAAATTCAAAAATGCTCAACCGAGGATAACTCTTGAAAAAATAGGAAACAGGAATCAAAGGTCTAGAAGAAAAAGAGCTTACCGTGGCGATCCCAATGCAATAGACGACAGTCAAATCAGAGAACAGATGCTTGATTGGGGGCTCGGAGAAGAATCACGGACGTACGAATGCTCCCAGATGATGAAGTTGAAGAATAATCCCTTTCTTCCAATTAGACATTACCCCAGTACGTTTAATGAAAAAAAGTACACAGCGTGTACTTGCCTTAACCGTCCCCTGGATTAGGTTGTCTCCAGGTCACCACACATGGCCATGTGTATGGCTGTTATATGTCTAGCACACAGCTACCCACGGTAACCAAGTACACGGCGTGTACTCAAAAAGTACACGACGTGTACTTTAAAACTTTCCAAAAATTCCTCTTTTTCTCAAAAACAACAGAAAAAGGAATACATACTTGGAAAGAATATCTGGGTTCTTACAGTCTTCTTTTCTACATAAAAACTATGGGTATGGTTGAAATTTCCAATTTCCATTTCTACTATCAGTGGACATCAAATAAATTATCCGTAACTACTAAAGCCTCTTATATAAAATTCCCTTTGAACACTTAGTCTAAATGCACCAAGGAATTGATCAATATTTCTTTATAGAATGATAAATAAAACAAAATAGTAACATGAAAATATGGTAAAATTATCTCCATAGGTACCAATTGATTCACCATACTTCTGTTTGAGATCTAGAAATTCATTCTCTATCCTTATTCTCATAATATGAGGGATTTACCTACTGAATAATATCCTGTTAAATTCATCCCATTACATGGATTTAATTAACTCCTCTTGTCTTGTATTCTTAACAAGTTTTCACCCTTAATCTGATACACATTACAAATGATAGGAAACTAAAATGAATTTTTCATGATTTAAACACAGAATAATGGATTATATCATTTATGTGGTACTAATCCATTTCTTCATGACTAGTGGATCAGTGGAACCACTAAAAAAGGTCTGATGTTTCATCACTAATGACTCAACAGAATTTTTTTCCCTCCTTTTCCATTTTTATATTCAACATGATTCATAGATGGAGAAGGTTGTGTGAGCATAACAACAAGATTTTTCATTCCATCTCCCATAATATTTTATTTCTTATGAGAGAAATCATTTCATTGTCTATATCACTCATTATTAACACGTTTCCTTCAGGTTTCATCAGTTTACTAAATGAAAACTTATATTTTGAGAAATAGTAGTCAATGTTGAAAACCACATAATCATGTATAATCAATTATAGGAATTCTAAATCATGAATCCATATTTTTAGTATATGATACCTTATGATTATCCTAGGTCTTTCATAGTCATCGTCTATTTAAATCCTTCATTATGGATCATAAAGAGTTTTTAAATTTCCAAAGCATATCCCCTAGGAGAGTCAAACTATGTGTGTAGGAAGCCCCATTGTTGTGGTCTAGGTGATGATCAAGTCCAGCTTAATGCACCCTATTAAAATTTATTATCCCTAGGTACCACGATGCTATATCCATATCCACATATAGTATTCATAAATGGATTTAATTTCCTGGAAATCACATTTTTTCTCCTCTACCAAAATTCCAATAGATTTTCCTATACATTAACTAATCTTTAGAATAATCCTTAGACGTATCCCTAGACATATTCTTAGAAATATCCCTATGTATCTCACAAAGGTTTTCTCATCCTAGTTTCCATAGGCTAACTAAACCTTTCCTTAGATACCAAATATAGAAAACCAGGTCTATCATAAATTTATATTATATCATTTTAGTTGAATATTCATTTCATTACATAAACACGTGCCTTAGAATTGTAACAGTTTAGTTCCTTTGGA
The DNA here is from genome assembly GCA_963277665.1 of Viscum album. Taxonomy (NCBI): domain Eukaryota; kingdom Viridiplantae; phylum Streptophyta; class Magnoliopsida; order Santalales; family Viscaceae; genus Viscum; species Viscum album. Next base: position 315,707,590 of record OY728140.1, read on the forward strand.
AACATGGAGAAAATATTGTAATCTTGTGAAATATCTTCAATGTTTCCCACAAATATCATCCCATTTAGTAATCTTCATAGACAACCCTAAATAATTCATTTCCTCATAACCTGGGGAAAGGAAACATAAGAAAGGGTGAGATCAGATGCATAGTACAGTTTTACAAGGTAGATAAGTAAGCATAACATGAACATAAGGTTATGATAACATGAGAAAAAAATTCAAAAAACATAACCTTTATATCAAATATCAATATCCTATTATATGAAATAAATATTTGAAGATCATAACACATTAATCATAAAATAATAATTGAACATGATCCATGAGTGTGTGACTTTGAAATAAGACATAGTTTTTTGGAATACACATAAGCCTATAAAATCATATGTCAACTCTACCCACTAAGACATTCATAACATTTTAGGCATGGGATAGCCATTGATGTACCTTCTTCAGGATATGGATGACCTCTCGTATACCCTCTTTTAGACTTGGTCTAACCACCTGTGTACACACATTTTCTGGCTTGTGAAACCCACCAATGTACCCTATGAGTTCATAGAACATTTATCATTACCCAATGTAGTGGAGGGATATATATGTCTAAGCCATCACATAATGAAAATCATACATATGTTTTTTTTACTCGAAATTTTAGGGCAGAGCCCTTTTATTGAGGAAAAGAGAAAATACCAAAAGTAGAAGGATGGGGTCATACAAGCATTTGTAACCTCATTAAAAGAGAAAAAAAAGAAAATCAAAAATCATACTCATGCTGATAATAATCATCATAATAACCATACCAGTCGGAATCAAATTCTATAGGACCATGAGACCTGGTAACTATAGTCGGCTTTAGGTTGGAGTAATCTTTCCTACGTCCCGCTTCCCTGGGAGGAATGGGTTAAAAACCTTAATCATCCACAAAATAATTTTTTCCTTTGGACAATACCTAAATATAGGATGTTTTTTGGGAGGAAGCATCCTCAATATCATCCCATATTCCATGTATTCCCAATGTTTCCCTTAATTTATTGATTTCCTATTTTGTCCTTGAAAGATTCCCATCATCACTAAGATTTTGTTGGACCTCAAATTCAAGAGTAGATCCTGGTATGGGGTCACCATCAATCACTTATGTAAATAACATAAGGGTCATGTCCCCTAACCCATGGGTCTCTTATGACAATTCCTTATCCAAAACCAATAAACCAACTCTAACCTGCACATTACCTTTTTCAAGAGTGGGTTGTCCATCACTAGACAAGACTACATTGGTTTGTGTAGTCTTTTTCTTAAATTTATTTCTACAAGAAGCTTTATGGTTCCCTTTTAAAGAATAGAAGGAGAAAATCACATTAACTTTACATTTATATTTTAAATGGCCAATAGATTGAAACTCTAGACAAAAGTGAGGGAGTCTTTCATACTCCACTTTTAAAGTAATATCATCATATAGTGATGATAAAACAACATTATTGATCAAGATAGAGTTAAAATCAACCTCCACAAGTATCCTATCATAATGAAAAAATTTAGCAGTCTCAGTATTCCTATCCATTTTGATCAGAATTCCCATATCATAGGAAATATCGAATAAGATATCTGATTCCACAAAATCCAATTAAGGCCAATAAGTTTGATCCAAAAATGAACTCTAGTATTTTTTATGGAAAATGGATTAAATCAAAAATTCCACACTTGAAATCATATCATACTGAGTTTTAAGAAAATTGAACTGATCCCCCATGCCCTTCACTTAAGATCCTCATATGAAAAAATGAAGTGAAAAAATCCACGACCCAGGGGGATACATATCCATCCAGAAAAACCCCATATAGAGACCAACTTCCGAACTAAATCATCAAATGTTCAAGACTTTACTCAAATGGGAAGCATAATCCATATGATTATGGTGTATTCATAGATTTTAAATCTGTTAAGAATCAATGCTCGATTAGAAATCACTCAGGCAGTGTCACCTTTCTTGATCGTTCTCTCCAGTGCAACGTTCATTACATGTGAGAAATAATGCTAATTGAAAATTATAGATTGAGACTTGCCGATCTTCAGATTTATCAATTTCATAGCTTCTGGTAAAAAATCAGATGGGTGCATCACCGCATCTTTAACTGCTGCTACACCAGGAGGAAAGTCACCAACCAAAGCTAGTCACTCAAGCTATGATTTCCCTATAGGAATATCAATAAATTTTCTATACACTACAGAATCATGCTCTACAGTCATCAATATACGCAAACCATCTACACTGATCAACATTGGTGAAGAACGCATGCCACCCACACTAATCATTGCCACTACAGTAGTCACACTCGCTGCCTTTGAGCAACAGACCTCGTCTATTTTGGTAAGCATGTCATCCACTGTAGTAGAACTGGTTACACCACCCGTCCCGCCCACATCAGTCTTAAACACTATAGATATACTCACTCCAACCAATCTTCTCAGGACACCCACACTAGTATCCACTGGCATGAGTCTACCCACACGACTCACTCCGCCCACATCGGTCAATACTTTCATGCTCTCCCCATCATCAAATGCCAATGTAACTCTACCAGCATCGGTCACTGATGCCACAATCACACCGGACACCACCATGGAAGATCTTCCATCCACATTGGTCTCTTGCACTATGGATCTATGATCTATATTTGATCTGGGAAACACCATTCTGTTTGTCCTACAAGAATCAAAATCCCTCCCTATTCCATATCTGTAACCATTGAATCATCCATGAGGAATATCAATCATTCATGCCATAAAACCCTAATTTGAAATGGAAATAGGAGAGAGAAAGTCTCTCCCATAATATAATAACCCATGAAATGAAATTAATTTCCTAAACATTTCATCATATCATAAACTCTGGAAAAGGGGTTGTATTCATAATCATTTCATCATTTAATCATAGCATAAACTGTGGAAAAAAGAAGAAGGTCTCACAAGAATTTTATCATGGTATATCCTATGGAAGTGAATCATGTTTCATAAAAATATTTTCATAAAAAACAAAAACCACTCTGATAAATAATAATAATAATGGTATAATTGGATGATATCCTCGATAAGGCATATGTTTTTGGTTTTGGGTGTAATAGAAGCATGCGGTGGTGGGTGATATGTTAAAATTTATTTTAATATTTAAATTACTAAAACCAAGTGAGAGGATCTTGCACATAAAACTTTTAATTAATATATTTAAAATTATAAGAAAATATTACCTTTTCTAAGGAACCATTCTTTATTGAAGATGTTGATTATCTGAAAAACACCCTTTTGGATTGCATTCATTGCGTTGTGAGGATCAAAGGATAGAATGAATATAGTGATTATCCACATGTGATTTGTTGATCATTGATCAACACCAATTGATATTCTGGTGCTAGAACAATGAATAGATTTCCTTGTGTTTTTCATGTTGATCACTCATCCATCGATCTTGATGGGATATCTATTTAATTTTTTGTTAATGAAAAGAATATTTAAAGGAGGAGTTAAGATAGAATTTTTTGTGCACAAAAACTCTCAGTTGTCGATTTCATATAGATGCTTCACACAATAAACATAACATTCTATTTATAGAGATAGGGTTTAAGATAAAATAAAATTTTAATTTTATGTTGGCCATAAAATAATATTATAACATATAATGAAACCCCATGCCACATATTATTATTATTATTATTATTTGTGGCACGCCAACTTTTGAGAATTAATAAAAAATATTTACCATCATGTAAATAATTATTTTTCATAGGATGAGAACTTAGTCAATTTGAACTCCTCATTATTTATTGAATAAGAGAATAAATATTTTATTCATAAATAAATATTTCATTAAAATACTATTGAATAAATATTTATTCAATATTCAACAAAATAATTAAATATATTTTTATTCATATGTGTGTGAATAAATGTTTATTATATTCATGAAATCAATATGACTAGAATAAAATTATTCCATGGTCCGGAGAATAATATTAATTCCATTAAATAAATTCAAACAGAATTTAATCAAGATCAACTAAAAAACATAATGTGTAACAATATAGGAATCCTTCTCATTGGCCTTTGGTGGGCTTTCCTAATGTCCACGTTTACTATTTATAAATTGGTCAAGGAACCCAAGAGAAATAACATAATTTCGTAATTTCAAAAACCACATATGAACACTCACTTTGTAATATAATTCATGTCTCACTTTATCTCACCAAAAAGGTTTCATGATGGTTTCATAAACCTATAAACTAAATAAATCATTCTTTGACTATCTAAAATAACTAAATGATACACCATGGACATGGAATTTAGGTGAGGGTTGTATTAAAATCGAAGGGTCAAGATATAAAGTCCCATAAATATGAAAGGGATAAATCCTTCCTTGGTTTATCTATTAATGAAATGTGAATCATGATGCAACCAATGTACCCTAATTCTTGTGAACATATGGTGTGATGATTTTTATCAGTAAATCTATGATCAAGAGTCATGACATGAACCATTTATAATATTAAATCATAAGGATCATTACACACGATCATAAGTAGCAATATATGATGACACCAAAACAAGAAGAATTCCAACTAGTGGATTGGTTCTCAAAATTTCCCATCTTGAAGATTAACAAGTTAGAACATCATGAGAAGAATATTCATCCACTTTTTGGTACTCACACCTGAATGTATATGTACTATGTGTCCCATCATAGTTTGTTATCCAACCATAGAACATTATATTAGAATATCTCAGAGTAGTTAAATTTTCTCACCATTGAGGGGAACTTAAATGAATATATCAATGTGATGCATACTCTATGATATTATTACTTTAATGTAATGTAGAACAATGAAAAAAATGTAATAGGACATTTAATTGATATTAAATACATTCAATATACATGTAATAAAAGTGAAAATAGTTTTTACTAGGACACCACCTCCAAAAAAACTCCCACTTAGACTATTTCCAACATACTACGACATTTAGTCTTCTAAAACTCACTTGATAATCATGATTATTCTTAATCAAGGATGTAGTCATGGGGTCTGCCAAATTGACTTTCATGAAAATTCAGCTCATGGTAACTTCACCTCTTTACAAAAAATACCTCAAGATTTGATACATACAAAGTATGTTCTTCATCTGATGATGAAACCCTATATATTTTTCAGTATTCACCACTATAGTATCATAATGATATACTATGATAGGATCATTAATGCATGGTACCACATCATTCTCTTGGATAAAGAGGCACATCCATACCGCATGTTTAGCTATATTAGAAGCTAAAATATACTTGGTCTCTATTGTCGAATCAAAACCAAAACCTTCTTTGAGATTTTCCTACTCACAGAACACTTATTCAATGTAAAGATGTGTCACATTTATGAATTCATGTCATCCTAAAAAGTTTTCAAAATATAATCTTCATATCCTTTGATGGATAGTTTCTCTTCTCTTATATAAACTAGGAATATATGCTTAGTATGCTTCGGATACTTAAGGATGGTCTTGACAGCCATCCAATGGTGGTCACCTAGATTAACTTGATATCTTACTGGTGCACTTAACATGTAGGAAACATATATCCTAGTTTATAGAATAGAAAACAAGAATGACCCAATCACTGATGTATATCAAATCATTGATATTATATTTCATTCCACATGTGTTTCAGGAAAAATTTCTCTGTTAAGATAATTTCCACATGACACTAGAAGCAATCCCCTCTTGGATTATTCAATACTGAATCTCTTCAGTATCTTGTCAATATATGTACTTTGACTTAGTTTGAGAAACCTCTTGTATCTATCATGATGGTTCTTGATCCCAAGTATATATTCAGCCTCACCCAAATCCTTTATAGAGATTCAATCATTCAACAACGTCTTAATTGATAGTAAGACTTATTTTTTGGTTCTTATGGGTATTATTTCATCAACATATAAAATTAAGTAAACGGACACGCTCCTATTAAACCATTTATAGAAACATGTCTCACATTAATTATTTATGAAACCAAATCATATTATAGCCTCATTGAAAAGAATGTCCCATGAACTAGATGATTTCTTGTAATCCATAGTTGGATCTTTTAACTTGCATACCTTGTTGTCATCATTTGAAGTCACAAACCCCTCAGTTTGTGTCATATAGACATCATCCTAAATATTCATATTAAGGAAGACTATTTTGAAATCCATTTTTTATCTAAAATCATGGAATGCAACAATGAAAACTAGAATTATAATGGATTTCTTCAATTCAACTTGTGAAAATGTTTCTTCGTGGTCAATTACATGACTTGGATTAAATCATTTTGTAATCATTAACACCTTATACAAACTAACATGTCCTTCCATTCCTAGTTTCTTCTTGAATACTCATTTGTTAAAATGGGATTTACAAAAAAATTATAGATCTACCAAAATCTCATCATGGTTTTCATACATGGAATCCATTTTAGAATTCATGGATTCTTTCCACCTAGAATCATGTGTTCCACTTTCTAATTCCTTAAAGTTTAAATGATCATTATTATCAACTAATAATAATTCACTGTAAATGGTGACTATAAAACCATATTCTTATTATTATCATACATATCTTGTACTCCTAAAATTTACTTGTGTCTTTGGAATAGTTTATTCTTCCATGAGGCTTTGTAGAATCTGTTCATGTGCTAATTATTTTGTACCTTGAGGCTCAACATAATTGAATTATATCTCACTCCCACTATCACATTTATAGATATTCTCCCTCCCATGTAAAATAGAGTGTCTTTCCACTATTACCTTTCTGTATGATGGTTTATATAGGTAATATCCCCTTATTATTTTTGGTATACTATAAAGGTACACATTGTGCCGCGGGGTGAATTTTTGTTACCTGAGGATGACATAACAAAAGCTTCTTAACCCCACACATGTAAATTTGAAAAAAAAATATTCAACTCCAAAATTACATGGAATACCATTTATCTATTTACTTGGTACTTATTTTAGTTTGTGTGTAACTATTTGTAAGGAATATCCCCAAAAGGATAATGTAAGACTCACATGACTCATCATTTATATCACATTTTCCAACAAGGCACGGTTCCTCCATTCACATACACCATTCCTATGAGGTGTTTATGGTGGAGTGAGTTGGGACAGGATCCCAAACACCTTTAACTAATCAATGAATTATTGATTATGATATTCTTCACCACGTTCTGAGAAAAAATTATTAGTATTCCTAATATTTTGGACCTCAAATTAATTATTTTATTCCATGAATTTATCAAAATAATTTGAAAAATACCTCATTGAGTAGAAAAATCCATATCTACTAAATGATTCAGCAAAATTTATGAAGTATGATTACCCACCCAATTCTTAAATAGTAAATAGTCCACACACATCGACATTAACTAATTAAAGAATCTATTTATCCCTTTCACCTTTCCCAATAAATAGGGATTTAGTTATTTTTCAATCTAAACATGTGTGATATACACCATGTGTTTTTAGTTTAAAAGAATCTATGTATACATATTGATGTGATTTAGTAAAGTGTTTTTCATTTACATAACCTAGATGGTGATTCCAAATTTGGGTGTGGAATGATACATGTGGGGTAACATTGTTATCGATTTCCATTAATCAGTTCATGTAATCCAACATAGAAAGAGTGTTACTTATATGTGCCTAACCAAAAAAATGTTATCTTTATAAAATAATAAACATTTATTCCCAAATTTGAAAATATATCCATCTCTATTTAGTCTTGAGATATAAATATTTTTTTTTAACTGAAGGCACATAATAAAAACACTTTAAACCCCATATTATTCTAGTGAGCAATATGTGGTAGTTGTCTCTGATATCTATAGTATAAATTCTTTCTTCATTTTCTACTCTTAGATCTCTCTCTCCTCATTCAATATTTCTTAATCTTCTTAGTTGATTTATATGAACATATATTTGAGTTTCGTAAGTAGTATCAAATACCCAATTTGTTGAATTTTATAAATTGCACTCGATAACAAATACACCTAAAGATTCCCCTCACTTCCTTGGTTGGGTGATTTTTTTATAGTGGCCCTTAATTCCACATGTGAAATATACAAAATATAATTCCCTTTCATTATCCTTGATATTGCAATTCTTGTAAGGGTGTGAAGAATCATTAGACTTAGATATCTTGAATTTCCCTTTTCCTTTTTCCACCATAAAGATAGAAGGATTTTCATGTTTCAGATCCTTATCTACTTGGAGAAGAATAGTGATAAGATCTGGAAGATACATCTCAATGTTGTTAATATTTTGATTCTCAACAAATTGATAGAAAATCTGAGGGAGTAATGCCATATTGAGATCAGGGCATACTTATTTAGGGAGTTAAACCCTATGACCTTCTAAGAACTCAATGTATGCTATGATCAAGATTATGTGAGGCCCATCTAGGGAACCCTCTCTAAGATTACTCTAAAAGAGGAAATTGGAAATCTAAAACTATTCATTTCTACATATCTTCTAATAGAGTCCAAGGAGGATATCAATAATTCTATATAAATCCATTTTTTTAGACTACATGATTTCACTTGATATTGATGAAGTCATAAAACATTGAACACCGACTTCATCCCTCAATTTTTTTTGTAGATAAAGTACTCTTCATCACTCGCCCCTTTATTTGGAAAATCTATCATTTAGGATTCTATAATTTAAGATTTTTGTTCATTGTGTAGCACAACACAATGCTATTTAAACCACTCCCATAATTTATTTCCAGATATTAGGTTGTATTTCTCCAATATTGTTCAAAGGGATAGTTTGGATGATGGTCATTTGATTTTATTCTACAATTAAAAGATAACATTATTATTACATTTATATATTAGAAAAAAATTTATAATGAATAAATTATTTAATTTTATTAATTATAAAATATCCCACTATTTTATCAAGTACTAATATCCCTCACCATTGAACACAGAATGTCTATTTAATAATAAATTCTAGTGTCAAGGATCTATATTCCCCTTTGTATAACCCCAATAAGGGATGGTAATGCTACTTGAAGGTTTGTAGTTAGTAATTTATTTTCCAACAGTGGACTTACATCTCCTTTATCCACTGAGTCACCTCCCCTATCCTGAAATCCTAACTAGTATTTCATCAAAACATTCCTCTAAATTAAACCAAGTCTAGAAAAGGATACTCATCTTGATGTGAAATGGTCAAGTCAACCAAAAACCTCCACAATAACTCCCCTTATAAAATTGATTGTCCCATCATGGGGTTTTCAAACACTTAGTTATAATGAGTTTATTTCCAAATCATGTAATGGAAGGACAAGCCTGAAATAATATTTTAATTGAGGGATTTTAGTTTATTATACATAATTTTTATCTTGTTTTATTCTTTACATGTCTTGTTAATTTTATTTGGATGTTATGTACTTATTTAACCCTATTGGATAAAATATTTACACATAATTCATTTATTTTCTTTTTTTATTTACAAATTAATATGTTTATTTATGTGATCACATCCTTTTATCCATAAAATAAATAATTTCCAGAAATAAATAAATAAATACCCTAATCATGAGATTATCTAACGTTTGATTTAATGAGAGGATATTAAATCAACATATGACCCAAACTAATAAATCCATTTTATATTTTGGGAATCAGTTGCATCATTCAACTTGTACACATATGTATCACTAAGTTGGGGTCATCATGGTTATATCTTGAAACTCTTCCACATTCATTTGGATTCTCCATTAATTACATGTATTTATTAATCACACACAAGTAAGGGGAACCAAAGGATTTGATAAAGGGGATCACGTAAATATTCTTGGATATGGATTTATACATAATAAAGGAGGGAGGGATAACACACATGCCATCATATTTAATTTAATTATAAATAATTTCAAACCCATAAAATAAATTAAATTTAAACATCAAATGCATAGATGGGTTTTTTTGGAGCTCATAAATATTCACACATATAACGAATATGCAAAATTAACTAGCTAGAATTCATTTCATTATTTTTCATTCATTCTTCATATGAATGTGCATGAATTAATTTATTAATTTAATGTATTAATTAAATCCCTTTTATCATAATAATAATTCAAACACTATTGTAGATACCTTTTATTTATGTAATTCATGTGAAATAAGTGGAAGAAACTATAATGAAATATTAATTAAAACAAATTAATTTATAATTTAATATTCCTTACAACCATTATTAAATTTTCAAACACACATTGGTGTGCCTATTAAAAAATATTTTTTTAATGGTAGAAATTATAATTTAATATTGTTTTTAATTCCTTCATTTAATGGGACACTACATGGTGTGTATTGTCTGGATACACATCATCTACCTTAGTTGTCATGTAACTGAGTCACATGTCTATGTATTTGGTGTGTTAACTAAGAAAGACTACACGGCATGTTCATTCCAACAACATTCCATGTATATTATTTTTGTGTGACTGATTGGCTCGGTCAACATGTAGTGTTCAACAAATTCACCATGTGTAATTAACTCTTTGGTGCTTCTACGTACAATGTGCATGGGTAGAAGAAATTTAATCTGGGTACACACCACGAAACCTCATTTTACCGGCCAATGATTTGGAACTTCCCATTGGAATCTCTTGTGATTCTTCATCTATTCTAAAACCTTTATTTAAATAAACCATTGAATGAGTATGATTAATATGTAAAAATAATTTAAATTTTAATATCATTAAAGAATGAATTTTAAGAAATAAAAAAATAAACCTTGACTTCCTATGGATCAACAATCATATAAAAATTATAAATTCAAGCATTACATGACTAACTAAAAATTAATTTATTATTAAGATACCCTCTTTTAACGGGTGAGGGGGAACCCAAAATGACTTCAAAGACATAAAATGAAAACCATTCCCCACAATCCAAAGTCCCAAGGCCAAAAACAATCTACTTCATAGTGGGCGATACATTAAAATTTCATTTTATATTTCAATAACCGAAATAATGTTTGAGGATCTTTCACGTCAAATTTATAATTGATTAATTTAGTATTAGAAGAAATGATTACATTGAATTAGGAAACTTTCTTCATTGATGATATTAATCATCCAAAAAATAACATTTCAGATTACCTATATTGCGTTGTGAGGATATAAGGTTAGAATCCCTCTAAATATGATCCCCAAGTTCTCCTTTGACCTACGAACATTTCTAATTGAGATATGAGTGATAACATGAAGACTAGATTTAATTTTATTACTCATGTTGATCGCTCATCCTTTGAAATTAAAGGGATATCTCTTTTTTTCTAATTATTGATAGGAATAGAGAAAGGAGGAGTTGATAGATAATTTGTTGTGCGCAAAAGTTCCCCATTCTCAATTCCACACTGATGCTCCAGCCAATATAAATAACCGTATATTTATAGATCTAGGGTTAAGGATAAAATAATAATATAAATTCATTATATCAATAAAATAATTTTATAATCTTTAATGAATCCCCATATCACATAATAATAACATTATTATTATTTTATTGCATGCTCCAACTTACACAAATTTATAAGTAATATTACTAGTTTATAAATAATTATTTATCATCGAACGTAGACTTGGTCCATTAAAACTCCTCGATATTTATTCAATGCCTGAATAAATATTTTACCCATAAATAAATATATCATTTACGTACTAATGAACAAATATTTATTAAATATTAAATAAAATAAATAAAAATATTCGTATTCCCATGTGTGTAAATAAATATTTAATAAATGTATATGATCAATATAACACGAAGGAAATTATTTCTTGGTCTTAAAAACAATATTTATTCCAATAATTGAATTCAAATATAATTTAACCGATATCAATGAAAAAACTTAGTGTATGACCCTCTTGGATTATTTCTCAGTGGCTTTACACAAGCTTTTCTAATGTCCAAGATTACTGCTTAGAAACGGGTTAAGGAAACTATGAGAATGAACATAACATCACAATGTTAAAAACCACATATGAACTCGCACTGTGTAATATAATCCCTTTTTCATAATATCTCATTATTTAGGTTGCACAAAGATGTTATTATGGTAATATTTCTTTCTTTGAATATCTAAAATAAACATGTTGATACAAATAGACGTGGAATTTTAGTGATGGTTATATTTCAATCAAAGGGATGAGATATCAACCACCACAAATATGGAAGGGACAAATCCTTCCTCATCTTATCCATTAATGACATGTCAATCATGATGCACCTAATGTACCCTATATCCTTCCAAAATATGACATGCTAGTTTTCACCATTAAATCAAAATTGTGCGATTTCGAAAATACACCATTGATAATATTAATGTTTAAGGTCCATTTCAAACACTCTGATGTATTAATATCTGATTACACCAAAACATACCAAATTATTATCAGCGGTTCTGTTCTCATAATAACCTATCTTGGAAATTACCAAGTGTGAACATCATGATAAGAAGCCTCATCTACTTATAATAACTCATTGGTTACAGTCTATGTACTATGTATCTCATCATAATATGTTATCCAAACACAAAATATTATTTATGAATATCATGAAGTAACTTCATGTTTATCATCATAGAGGGGAACTGATATGGCCTTATTAATACAGCATATACTCTTGGACACTATTACATTAATTTCATATAGAATAATGAAAAATATGTACTATGATGTTTAATTAAAATTCAATACATAGAATATATATGTAATAAAAGTAAAAAATGTTGGTCCTAGGTCACCAACATCAATATAGGTAACATCAATGGATTTCATTTAATATGTAAAATGATTTTTAATGATGATTGAAAACATTTCTTCAGAAAAATATACATTCCACTTTGAAAAATGATTTTTAAAACATAATTATTTTTGAAAATATTTTTCTATGAAAATAACCTTGAAATTTTTGAAAGGAATCTAAAAATAAATAATGGTCATGATGATAGGGTATTTTTTTCATGTGGTACATGTTAAAAAATATTCCTTTCAAATTTTATGTAAAATCCATATGGGAATTATTTGTAAAATGACCTAAAGATTCATTTGAAAACGTTTTTCTAAAAAGGAAAACCAGGGTAAAATATCCTTTTTAAAATTATTGGATAAAAATAAGAAAAAATTAAAACATTTTTACGATACATGGTTTATGATGAAAATAGATTTCTGACTGAAGATAGAAATAAAGATTGATTTTCTAAAAACATTTTTCTCAATTATCTTAAGTACCAAAGAGTTTTAAATGGTATTACAACATAAAAATATAATGAATAACCATAGGATGAAAATTTTCATGGGTTTATTATGATATGGATCATTAGATTATGTCATTGGAAACATAAAATAATTTCATGGGAAGTATATACACTATATAAATTAAATAGGTTGTGAATATGTAATGTGTCTTCCATAAGTTAAAAGTGTGATAGAAATCCATTAATTTGAGTCTTAGATTCCTTTATACACCGTCAAAACTCTTTTGTAATAAAAATAATTTTATTATTATTCAATTATAAATCCATAATTATATATATTATACCACATATGATTTACTTATTTCATTTTATTACCCATTTATTAACAATTCCAGAGTAATCTAATGTTTTAGGTAATAACCAATTATTTAATATATGTCTTGATTTGTTATTTTCATTAATATTAATTTTATCAATGTTTTATTATCTTTAGAATAATAATCATGAAATAATATTATTATTTATTCATAAATTATACTCTTAATATCAATCATTAAAAATTGTTTTGAGAAATGGAGTATGTAACAATCATAAAGAGGGTAGGTTATACAAATGTGCAAGTAAAGTTTCCATTTTTCAATGATCATTATGGAAAAGAGGTAAGTAATATATTACTTTTTTAAAAATTATAATAATATAATAAATACTATACTATTTATTTAAATATACATAGACATATCATGCATGTGGTGTGTGGATGAAAAGAGAGTCGCATCACTTTGTGAAGGTGGTAGTCCAGATATGTATGAATGATGTTATCATATTTGAGTGAGTAAAAAGGGTAAGAAAGAAAATGATATATTATTTTTTAATAATGATAAATATTTAATTAATATAATAATTATATCATGTATATAATAGATATTTATACTAATTATGTTCCATGAATTGTTTTATGAAAAATGAATCGTAACGTTTTGTGAAGAGGTAGTCCACTATACACATGAACGACATTATAGTATTCACTACAGAATGGAAATTAAAATTTTATATATGATATAATTACTACATAAGTATAATTATTTTATAAATATTATATATATATATATATAATTTATATACATCATCACACACAACCGTGATATTTGGTAATGGAAAAATGAGTTACAACAGTTTGTGAGGGGGTAGTTTGTCGTACACACAAACGATGACTTCATAAACCATTTGATGTAAGTGGAAATGGTTTTAAAAAATGAACATAACATAAAAATATATCATTATATTGAAGATAATGGATTTATTATATCATATTTATAAAAAAATAATTTAAGTAGGTGTATGAAGTAATAAAACAAAAATGCTCTTTCAGGAACAATACATCTTCTTAATTTTTTCTCCTTATGTTTGAACCAAAAGCCTTAATTTGATAGTTGTATTCCAAAAATAAGGATTATATGGTGATAAGAGGTATGTTTGTAATAGATTTGGGAAGGTATTTGATGACTCAAAATGGTTTGAAAGTGTGAAGAGGAGAAGAGAAGGGGTGGCCTTCTGTACATGAGGTGAGAGGAACACTTGTAAATTTTTTAATGAAACAAATTTCACCGCCATTTTTTTCATGTCCCAAGGCTCCAATAATGGATAATTGTTGATAATAGAAGATATGTGGTTGAAATATTACAATCCAATTGTTTTCGTACATGTTTTGGGTACTTTTAACCCTTACCTTTTTATTTTACCCCCTAGTAACCCCATTTTTACCTTAACAACAAGAAATAATTTGTTTTGGTTTTACTATTAATTATGGTGAAAATTAATTTTAAATTATTAGATAATAAAAATTATTTTTATTCCAAATATGGAATCCATTTTTTAAAATTATTTTTACAAAAGTGATAATTTATAATTTAAACTTTATCTCGTAGATGTGATAAAAAAGAGAGTTTTTAAAGTGAAAATTTTAAAACATTTGAAAAGTTTTTATATTAAAATTAAATAATAAATTGACTCAAAAGACGTATTTTTGTATTAATGGATGTGTAATTGAAATTGTTTTACTTTAAATTAAATTTAAAACACAATTTATCAATATAAATAAATAAATGAAAAGGGCATTTTTCAATTAAAATTAAGTATTTTTTACTATTTGTTAAAAATGGAACTTTTCAAAAAAAATTAAAACTAATATAATTTTGAATTTTATATTTAAAAAAATAAATTTATCTTTTTGATAAAATTTCCTACATTTAAAAAAAATAATTGCACTCAAGGTGACAAAATTATTTTCTAGAAAATTTAGATTTAAGTGTAAATTTAGATTTATTCTTATGTATTTTCACGAAAATGAATAAGATGAATGTTAAACATTTGATTGAATATATAATACATAAATTTCATTAAAATAATTCACAAAAATTTATTTATTTAATTTATTGAGGTAAAATTCATTATGTGCATTAAAATATTTTTTACGAAAATGATTTCCTTTGTTTTCAAAAACAAATTATTTTAATTTATAATTAATCTGTCACCAAATAATTAATTATATACACATGAATAAACCATATATTTTCATAATTTATTTAATCCTATTCATAGTTTTCATTTCAATAGCTATGTGTTAAAAAACATATTAAATAATAATATTTTAATAGAATCCCACGTTTCGTTTAATCATGTTGTTGTGTGTAATGAAAGCTAAACATGATGTTTCATGTTACATAGGATAATTTTGGTTTTTCAAAAAAATTAAATATATAAAATATTAAATGTAGTTGAAAAATTAATTTCACAAAATCCTGTAGTGTTATAAGGAGCTTGAGGCTGCACTCGGTGTTGCCAAAGATTTTCAGGCCCCAGTCCATAAACATAGAAGAATATATCATCAATAGAAGTCTATATGTACCAATGGGGGAATGTCTACCATAGAAGATATGGTATGTAAATGTGTCAAGACTCTCACATTTATATGACTTTGGATGTTTTGAATATGTACATATAGATCTTGGTGAAAGGGGAAATCATGATGTTAAGTCCAAATCATGGTTCTTTGTTGGATATGGTATTGAGGAACATGATTATCACTTCTAGGATTATCTAAAAACGATGATCATTATATGATAAAATGTGATATTTGATGAAGGTGTTAAATATATAGACCATATGGAGGATAAAGTTGATAGTTGGAATAAATAATCATAGAGACATGAACAAGTGGAGCTTCAAGGTATACTTGATCATGTTACACCAGAACCAATGGAGCCTACCTCTGAAGTGGATTTGAGGATATCCAAAGGGTTATAATTAATATTTAGAGGTATTCACTATCCTTAAATTGTGTATTATCGAATGAATATGGATAACTACACTGTTTTGATGAGGCAATGAAGATGAAGTATTCTCACTTGTGTTTGTTGGCTATAAAGGAGGAGATTTATTCATTACATGATAATAATACTTGGGATCTGACACATTTTCCACTATCAAATATGGAATTGCAGAAAAAAATGATTCTTATATGTCAAGGAAGAAAATGAAGGTAAAATTAAGTACAATTCAAGGATGTTTATTGTAGAGACCTGAAGCCTGACTTACATGGACATTACATTACATTTGCGGAATACATAGTATATAACAAAAACACACACACAAGGATCGTAATAGTTTAGTGTCTTTGGAAACTCGGAATATAATCTTCTAATCCTTATGAAATATCTTCAACATCTCCCATAAAGATCTTCTTTTTTTTATACCTAAAACCTTTCTTTATATCCTGGGGAAAAGAAAACATAAAAGGGTGAGCTCAAATGCTCAGTAAGGGTAAACAAAATAAATATCAACCACATCATATACATAAGCACATAACTTTTGGAAATCTTAACCTGTAAAAGAGATCATAATTTCATAACCTGGGATAACTCATGGCAGTGAAATGTAATCACAATAATCATAACTTAAAACATTAAACTTTGTGGCACACACACATAATCATAGAGAATCATTTCTTGTTAGTCAAGACTCATTGCCAAGACTATTTTAGTGGACAAAGTCCCTTTCTAAACCGAGTCACCCTCGTTTCAGTCCTGTTTCACTGAACCGGTATAACCTACCATTCCAGCCATGTCTATCTCATGAGATATTAAATCTTTACCCAATGCATTGGAGGGAGATATAGGTCCCACCCATCTCATAATGATACCATTCTTATGTGTGCCACAAAATCGTAAATCATACATCATTGCATAACCCATGTAATAACAATGGGAATCTTAAACATCATGACATCATAAAACAATTAATATACGATAAAGAAATTCATAAAAATAATTACATCACAACATAATCAAATCAATGTAATAATAGGGATAAAAATAGAACCCTTTATTATCTTAGATGTAAAATAATTTTGATAAAACACTTAAACTTCATTCTTGAGGAAAATATCCCTTCTACTTCAAAAACACTTTTCCTTTCTTAACATGTCATACAATTTTAAACTAAAAGATGTTGATTAAAAATAAACTTGAAAACATGTAAAGGAATCTTTTTGGAAATAATGTTTTAAAAATCCTTTCATGCTGTATAAGTTAAAAAAAACATTCTTCTCATACTTTTGTCGGAAAAGTCAAAAAAAAACATCGTATGAAAAACGACAAAAGATTCCATTCATATCTTTTACTAAAAACTCACCGAAGGGTAAAATAGGTTTTAAACAATTGTAGGTGGATGGAAATAATATTACATACTGAGGGAACATGGATGTGGATGATAAAATACACCCCAGTAAATACCAAAGTATAAACAATCTTGGATAAAAATGAGATTGTGATATTTTCCCTTATGTTAGGTCTGATTTGATTCGTAAGTGTCCGAACCTCCTGTATAATGATTTAAATAATGTCATTTACTTATTACAGAATCAAATTCATTGTTATGATATCATATATGGTTCACTTATGACTTTATATTACTCGTTCTTTTGTAAATTCCATGTTAAAGAGTGTTTTGGGTAAAATTGTTTCATTTGTTGTCCGTGTTTTGACTTGTAATTATTCATATGATTACTTAGATCATGATTACTTAATTCCAGAATATAAAACATGATTTATATATATATATTCAGAATATACATATATATAATAAATCAGTAAATGAAAAGAAATACACCGTTCATGGAGACGGTAGTCCGTACTTACGCATGAACGATGTTTTCGTTTTCTTATTGAATTGAATGGAATTAAGTAGATGGAATACATATAAATATACATAAATCCAGTATCATTATTATTTCATATATTTCATTAGTACTTATTATATATACTTTATAATCATTCATGAATGGTTAATCATTGAGAATGAATCTCATCGCGTCGTGGAGACGGTAGTCCGTACGTACGCACGAGCGATGATATCGTTCCCATGGTCGTGGAATTGTGTTGAAGTGTATGTATACTATTTCAGTATCAATTTAACTTTATAATAATCATATATATTTAATCATTACACCATTATACCCATCCAATTACGGTGGTGGCGGAAAATAGATTACACCACGGCGTGGAGACGGTATTCCGTACGTACGCACGCGCGGTGATTTCCTTTTTCCGTAGGATGGATAGAAGGTTAATTAGAGTTGTTTAATATTTATAATAACATATCAGTATATAAGAAATACTGATGTTATTACTTTATCATGAAATAACTAAAGAAGAAGAAGTTGAAGAAGAAAGAAATTGAAAAAGATCGGTAATGGATATTACCTCTTTTTGACGCGCCTTCACTTAACCTCCACTTAAATAACTAAGGATGGTCTTTGAAGAAGTCCAAGACCTCTAGGATGATACTAGGAAAGTGGAGACGAGATTTTTGCAGGGGTTGGACGAGCTTTAATGCTTAAATTGGTGTGAGGAGGAGAGGGAGGAGATGCCCTTTTATAAGGGAGGAGAGGGGCATCTTAGGAAAATCTCAAAATATTATTTTATATTATGGTCAAATTCGGTTTATAATGGTTCCAAATGGTCTTATTTCGAAGATAAAGTGGGTATGGGTCGAAATCCTCTCATCCAATAGGATTTAGACAAGATTAGGTTATTATTTTAACCTTATCAATTAGATTTAACTCTAAGTTAAATAATTTAACTTTTACCGTGTCTTTTTGTTTTCTTACACTATATGGTTAATAAACTTACTATATCAAGCCAAAAGAACCCCAAGTTGTTTATTATTAATATATCTATCCTTAGCTAAGTCATTTGGCCGAACCTTAGATTTTTAGGAATTAAATAACAATTAATAATATAATATGTTTTTAAAAAACTAATTTATGTCAATTTTGACACTATTTGGTACATGATTTTTATGAAATTTCTAACAGAATGATACGTTCGAACCAAGTTACTTAAATAAACAATAACATGTCATATTAACCTATAAAATTATTGTAAGTCATAAAAAGTCTCAAATTACATTTATTTGGGCATTTATAACATCAATTATGTTAATATTTTCTTAAAAAGGTAATTACTGCATCATCGTTGTGTCATAAATAAGTTAAATTATTTAAAGTATTAAAATTACAAATAAAATACCATTATGTAGGAAATATTTTTATATTTTTAATGAATATTTATAGTCGAAATTATATTATGTATAACCCTATATTAAAAATGTTTTAGTAAATAAACTTTGATTTTAACTCTTTTAACTCTTCTTTGAATTAAATAATAATAAATGTCCTAATCTAATCCAAGTGGGCCTAAATGATAATATTTTACACTTAAGGTTGTTTTTGGTCGAGATAAACTTGTCCAATAGGATTAGAACATGTGTTAGGGTAATATTAATATCATTTTTACTCTTAATTACACTATTTACTTTTAACCGTGGTAAATAAAAGTAAAAAGTTACTATTCACCAAAAATTATTTTCATCTCATTGAACCACATTTTACTTACTGACATCAACTGTGTCTCTCGGATTTTTGAAATTCCATTCACAGAAGCGGTAAAATTAAGATTTATGAAAAAAGTAATTTTTTTAACTACCACTTAGTAGTTTCACTATTCATCAAAAATTGAAGTTTTTCAGAAAAATGCCAAAATTTCACCCTAAGCTATAATTGATATTCAGAATTCAAAAATTATTTCTATTTTACAAAATTCCCAACATATAAGTTGCATTAATTAATTTTATAATTAATTTCCGTTGTCACAACAAATAGCGTGTTTTTAAGAGATAATAACTATCAAAAGATTAACACTTGTTTATGTCTGGTGTAAATGTGAAATTACATCCAATGACCAACATTGTATTAAATTGTAAAAATATATTCTAAATATACTTTAAAACCACTCAAATTAACAATTTATCACTATTAATTATTTCGATTAAAAAGTTGTTTTTAATTAAAATTTAGTAATTTTCACTATTCATCAGAAAATGAAAGTTATCCAAAAAGTACCAAAATTTCACCCTAAGCTAATTTCGATATTATGAATCCAAAAATGAATTCCATTTTGAAAAATAAAATTTACAAAATTTCAAAAAGTGGTTATTACTATTCATAACGGCTAGTTTTAATAATATTTTAATAGCATATTGTTGTTTAGTGAAACTCGTTATTGCGTACTACACACGCTATCGAGGAGGGTCGCGATTGCGTGTAATGTAAGGAAAGTCAAGGATGCGTGTTTTGCAAGCTCCTTTTGGTGTAGCGTACAACACAAGACATTAGTGAAATTAAAAAGAATATTTTTCATAAATTCTTGGGCTGTTACATTCTACCCCCCTTAAAATGAATTTCGCCCTCGAAATTCGTCGGGGTTATAAATGGTTTACTATTCGAAAGTTTCTTTAATCGAAACCCACATCATAAAAAGGAATACCAAAACCAATTTTTAAAAACAAAAGAATGAAACGTAATGGTTACCCAAATAAACTAATCACTGGGTTTCCACATAGGTGAAAATATGGATATGGAAGAGAAATCTAACCATCATGTTCTGATGGAGAGTGGTAGAGAACATGGCTATGGAAAAGCTAGCAATCACAAAGCCATAAATTTGTGACGATCTAAGGTACCATCTGATTAATCAGATATAAGAGCACTAGGACAACATTTTTGGTTTTCAAGATCGTTTCCCTAAAGTTGAAGAATTTGAATTAGAATAAATACTTTCTTTATTTTGGTACAATCTCATTGTTGTTCGTGCCTTGAACAATTTCCACTTCATCTCTTAAATAAATGAAGTTAAATTTGTTATTCGTGAAGTTTTAGCAGATCATGTGATAGAATGATGGTTCATTCCATCTGTCTCAATCAAAAGGTTAGAAAAAGTTATTAAATATACATAAGTCATTCTATAGTGAGATTAATCATATATGGTTCCTAAAATGGACTTATACTTCATATATCATACTACTTAATATAATAAAACTAGTTTTTACTAAACAGAGACTTCCTGTAGGCCAGTGGTAGGCGATAAAGGCCAGTTGCACTTTGGTTGTGGGTTCGATTCCCACAGCCTTGTCCGACGCGATGGGCTGTCGCCCGTCCTGCAGGTTGTCCTTTTTCTAAAACTATATTACTATGACATCCCATCAATAATATCGAAAAAAACTTCTATCCTTAAACAATACTAACTTATGTCCAACATAATCCATTCCAATCTTTAGGCTTATCCATAATACTCCAATCCACTCTCATAGTGAAAACGATTACCAGAGATTTAATACCATCGTTGATCCCCATATATCATAAGATATGTTTTGTTGGTCACATTCCAAACATTCAAAGTCCTTAATCATGTATTCTCTTGAATACCCTTAGTGAAAACATGAATGCAGTTAAAAGTTAACACTTTCCATATACCAAAATCCTCAAAATTCTATATACTCAAACCATGATATCACTTAGTCCTTATATCAATTATGAGCTCATGAATACTGTTAAACATTTCATTTTCTCGTTTTCCCTTCATTATGCGCATATCATCTTGTTTCAAAAAATATCTCAATCACTTTGAATACCACATTAGACCAACACATAAATATTCCAATACTTTATGATACAACATTATTTTGGAATCCCATTACATAAACACTTAATCATTCCACCACATCATTTTCATATTCAACATCACCAATAGTGATCGCATGTGACTTCCCTTTGTCCTTTTCCTTAATTGGTTGCTCATGTTGATCATCACTAACCCTTGGATTAGGGAATTTATTAGCATAATTCCCCATTTCCTTGCACTTGAAGCATTGAAGTGTTGGCGGTGCGTTCTCTGCAGTGTTTTCTTTATTCACATCATTAGAAACCCTTTTTCCATTACTTCGACACTCAGCTGCTCGATGTCCTTCTTTTCCACACTTAAAACATTTTCTAGTCCCTTTAATACAATCTCCACCATGCTTCTTTCCACACTTTGTGCATAAGGAAACATTCATCTTCTTTTCACCATTATTCTGAGATTTCTCCTTGAACTCCATCTTTCGTTTCTTGTCAAAACCATGAGATGGATATGTAACACCAACTTCCATTTCTACCTTGATAGCACAACGCACAATTTCTTCATAGCTACTGAAGTCTCTTATAGATAATGCCCTTCGAAGACTTGGTTTTAAGCCACTGAAAAATTGATCAACTTTACTTTCAGGTTGGATGATAATGCCAGATGCATACGTTGCAAGTCTTGTAAAATTCGCTTCGTATATACCAACAGATTTATCATCCTTCTGCTTCAGCTCAAGAAACTCTTTTTCCATCTTTGTTCGAAGAATACGAGGGAAGTACTTACTAAAAAACAAGTTCTTGAACTCGTCCCATTCCATGGACTCAATTTCATCTCTTGGCCCCGTATTCTTGATAAGATTCCACCATTGATCAGCTTCACCTTCCAAACGATATACTGCTAAGATGACTTTATCATGTTCAGAACATTGAAGAACTGAAAATATCTTTTCAGTGATACTGATCCATTGTTCAGCAACAAGTGGATCATAAGTCCCACTGAAAGAAGGTGGACGTTGCCTCATGAAGGACTCAATAGAATATTGTTCCCTTCTCTGCTCATTTGGAAGTCCAGAATGATTCATAGCTTGTGTAATTATAGCAATAAGATTTTTCACTCCATCTCCCATAACATTTGTTTGTTCAGGAGGACAATCATTGCATTGTCCATTACATTGATCAACACGGTTCCTTCGGGTTCCAGCCATCGTCTAAAACCCAAAAAGAATAGTGTGAGAGGCAAAAATCATGCTAGGGAAAACAACATAATAAAGGTGGATTATCCTCAATATCTAACATCTTAGGTTAAATTCTATGATAGTTACCGTAGTTCTAGGACTGTATCCTATACGTATACTTATCCTTAGGGACATCCCTAGACATACCTTATAAATATCTCAAGGGATCTCACTAAAGTTATCGCATCCTAGTTTCCAAAGGATGACTAAACCTTTCCTCTGATACCAACTGTAGAGACCCAAAGCCTGACTTACATGGACATTACATTACATTTGCGGAAAACTTAGTACATAACAAAAACACACACACAAGGATCGTAATAGTTTAGTGTCTTTGGAAACCTGGAATATAATCTTCTAATCCTGGTGAAAGATCTTCAACATATTATATAAAGATCTTCTTTTTTTATACCTAAAACATTTCTTTATATCCTGGGGAAAAGAAAACATAAAAGGGTGAGCTCAAATGCTCAGTAAGGGTAAAAAAATGAAATATCAATCACATCATATACATAAGCACATAACTTTTGGAAATCTTAACCTGTAAAAGAGATCATAATTTCATAACCTGGGATAACTCATGGCAGTGAAATGTAATCACAATAATCATAACATAAAACATTAAACTTTGTGTCATACACACATAATCATAGAGAATCATTTCTTGTTAGTCAAGACTCATTGCCAAGACTATCTTAGTGGAAAAAGTCCCTTTCTGAACCGAGTCACCCTCGTTTCAGTCCTGTTTCACTGAACCGGTATAACCTACCATTCCAGCCATGTCTATCTCATGAGATATAAAATCTTTACCCAATGCATTGGAGGGAGATATAGGTCCCACCCATCTCATAATGATACCATTCTTATGTGTGCCACAAAATCGTAAATCATACATCATTGCATAACCCATGTAATAAAAATGGGAATCTTAAACACCATGACATCATAAAACAATTAATATACGATAAAGGAATTCATAAAAATAATTCCATCACAACATAATAAAATCAATGTAATAACAGGGATAAAAATATAACCCTTTATTATCTTAGATGTAAAATAATTTTGATAAAACACTTAAACTTCATTCTTGAGGAAAATATCATTTCTACTTAAAAAACACTTTTCCATTCTTAACATGTCATAAAATTTTAAACTAAAAGATGTTGATTAAAAATAAACTTGAAAACATGTAAAGGAATCTTTTTGGAAATAATGTTTTAAAAATCCTTTCATGCTGTATAAGTTAAAAAAACATTCTTCTCGTACTTTTGTCGGAAAAGTCAAAAAAAACATCGTATGAAAAACGACAAAAGATTCCTTTCATATCTTTTACTAAAAACTCACCGAAGGGTAAAATAGGTTTTAAACAATTGTAGTTGGATGGAAATAATATTACATATTGAGGGAACATGGATGTGGATGATAAAATACACCCCAGTAAATACCAAAGTATAAACAATCTCGGATAAAAATGAGATTGTGATATTTTCCCTTACCTTAGGTCCGATTTGCTTCGTAAGTGTCCGAAACTCTTGTATAATGATTTAAATAATGTCATTGAATTATTACAGAATCATATTCATTGTTATGATATCATATATGGTTCACTTATGACTTTATATTACCCGTTCTTTTGTAAATTCCATGTTAAAGAGCATTTTGGGTAAAATTGTTTCATTTGTCGTCCGTGTTTTGACTTGTAATTATTCATATGATTACTTAGATCATGATTACTTAATTACAGAATATAAAACATGATATATATATATATATATTCATAATATACATATATATAATAAATCAGTAAATGGAAAGAAATACACCGTTCATGGAGACGGTAGTCCGTACTTACGCATGAACGATGTTTTCGTTTTCTTATTGAATTGAATGGAATTAAGTAGATGGCATACATATAAATATACATAAATCCAGTATCATTATTATTTCATATATTTCATTAGTACATATTATATATACTTTATAATCATTCATGAATGGTTAATCATTGAGAATGAATCTCATCGCGTCGTGGAGACGGTAGTCCGTACGTACGCACGAGCGATGATATCGTTCCCATGGTCGTGGAATTGTGTTGAAGTGTATGTATACTATTTCAGTATCAATATCACTTTTTAATAATCATATATATTTACTCATTACACCATTATACCCATCCAATTAAGGTGGTGGCGGAAAATAGATTACACCACGGCGTGGAGACGGTATTCCGTACGTACGCACGCGCGGTGATTTCCTTTTTTCGTAGGATGGATAAAAGGTTAATTAGAGTTGTTTCATATTTATAATAACATATAAGTATATAAGAAATACTTATTTTATTACTTTATCATTAAACAACTAAAGAAGAATAAGTTGAAGAAGAAAGAAATTGAAAAAGATCGGTAATGGATATTACCTCTTTTTGACGCGCCTTCAATTAACCTCCACTTAAAGAACTAAGGATGGTCTTTGAAGAAGACCAGGACCTCTAGGATGATACTAGGGAAGTGGAGAAGATATTTTGGTAGGGTTTGGCCTAGCTTGAATGCTCAAATTGGTGTGATGAGGAGAGGGAGGAGGTTCCCTTTTATAAGGGAGGAGAGGGGCATCTTAGGAAAATCTCAAAATATTATTTTATATTAAGGTCAAATTCGGTTTATAATGGTTACAAATGGTCTTATTTCGAAGATAAAGTGGGTATGGGTCGAAATACTCTCATCCAATAGGATTTAGACAATTTTAGGTTATTATTTTAACCTTATCAATTAGATTTAACTCTAAGTTAAATAATTTAACTTTTACCGTGTCTTCTTGTTTTCTTACACTATATGGTTAATAAACTTACTATATCAAGCCAACCAAACCCAAAGTTGTTTATTATTAATATATCTATCCTTATCTAAGTCATTTTGCCGAACCTTATATTTTTAGGAATTAAATAACAATTAATAATATAATATTTGTTTTAAAAACTAATTTATGTCAATTTTGACACTATTTGGTACATGATTTTTATGAAATTTCTAACAGAATGATAAGTTCGAACCAAGTTACTTAAATCAACAATAACATGTCATATTAACCTAGAAAATTAGTTTAAGTCATAAAAAGTCTCAAATTACATTTATTTGGGCATTTATAACATCAATTATGTTAATATTTTCTTAAAAATGTAATTACTGCATCATCGTTGTGTCATAAATAAGTTAAATTATTTAAAGTATAAAAATTACAAATAAAATACCATTATGTAGGAAATATTTTTATCTTTCTAATGAATATTTATATTCGAAATTATATTATTTATAAACCTATATTAAAAATGTTTTAGTAAATAAACTTTGATTTTAACTCTTTTAACTCTTCTTTGAATTAAATAATAATAAATGTCCTAATCTAATCCAAGTGGGCCTAAATGATAATATTTTACACTTAAGGTTGTTTTTGGTCGAGATACACTTGTCCAATAGGATTAGGACATGTGTTAGGGTAATATTAATATCATTTTTACCCTTAATTACCCTATTTACTTTTAACCGTGGTAAATAAAAGTAAAAAGTTACTATTCACCAAAAATTATTTTCATCTTATTGAACCACATTTTACTTACTGACATCAACCGTGTCTCTCGGATTTTTGAAATTCCATTCACATAAGCGGTAAAATTAAGATTTATGGAAAAATTAATTTTTTTAACTACCACTTAGTAGTTTCAATATTCATCGAAAATTGAAGTTTTTCAGAAAAATGCCAAAATTTCACCCTAAGCTATAATTGATATTCCGAATTCAAAAATGATTTCTATTTTACAAAATTCCCAACATATAAGTTTCATTAATTAATTTTATAATTAATTTCCGCTGTCACAACAAATAGCGTGTTTTTAAGAGATAATAACTATCAAAAGATTAACACTTGTTTATGTCTGGTGTAAATGTGAAATTACATCCAATGACCAAAATTGTATTAAATTGTAAAAATATATTCTAAATATACTTTAAAACCACTCAAATTAACAATTTATCACTATTAATTATTTCGATTAAAAAGTTGTTTTTAATTAAAATTTAGTAATTTTCACTATTCATCAGAAAATGAAAGTTATCCAAAAAGTACCAAAATTTCACCCTAAGCTAATTTTGATATTAAGAATCCAAAAATGAATTCCATTTTGAAAAATAAAATTTACAAAATTTCAAAAAGTGGTTATTACTATTCATAACGGCTAGTTTTAATAATATTTTAATAGCATATTGTTGTTTAGTGAAACTTGTTATTGCGTACTACACACGCTATCGAGGAGGGTCGCGATTGCGTGTAATGTAAGGCAAGTCAAGGATGTGTGTTGTGCAAGCTCCTTTTGGTGTAGCGTACAACACAAGACATTAGTGAAATTAAAAAGAATATTTTTCATAAAATCTTGGGCTGTTACATTTATGAATGGATTTCAACATAATAAAGGTATGGACCGCGCATAAATTTTCTCACCTATAGTGAATATTTCCATCATCCTAGTAGTTCTTGGTATTATTTCAATATAATTTTTATACCTTGAGAATATTTATGTCAAGACTCATTTCATTTATTGTGATCTAGATGAGTAAATCTATATGATGTATCCATAGGGATAAATTGAGTTTGAGAAGGATGACCTAGTTTGAAAACTCTAGAAGATATTATATGGGTTAAAAAAGACACCCAGGAAGTGGACCAAAAAAATTTATGCATTTATGACTAAAATGAAAAAACCCAGTTTTCATTGATCAATGTTGATAAAAAAAACTTTTTTTGATGAATATATTATATTGATTTTATATGTGGATGATAGGATTATTGAAGGATCATGTATGTAGAGGATTGATGTGATGAAAGCATAGAAGGATGAGGAGATCAAGATGAATGATCTTAGAGAATGTGGAAAAATTTTGGGGATAACGATCAAGAGAGACCACACAACTATAACCTTGATTTTATCCTAATCTGATTACATTAGAATGTTTCTAAGAATATTAAGTATAGTATAAGCAAAGACAGTCTCTATTCCCCTATAGATCAATTTTAAATTATAAAAGGTGAATTCATCGAAGAATTCAGAAGAGTTTAAGTACATTGAAATGTTTCTATACACATAAACTATTGGATGATTGATTTATTCCATGGTCAATACTTGAACTAATATTTCTAGTTTAGTGTGATTTGTGATCAAGTAAACGGTTAACCCTAGAAAACAAAATTGGGAGGTTTTGAAGTGGATACTATGATAGCTGAAGGGAAGAAAGAAAGTACTTTTTTTGTTTTTGGAAAGTGAATTCATTGGGGGTCATGTGGATAATAACTTTGGATGATATTTCAAGAGTAGTATGAGCACAAAAGGTTATGTATTTACATATGGGTGAGCTATAGTAAGTTGGATTTCTCAATTCAGGATGTTAGTGGCTTTATCAACTGTTAAGGAAGAATGAATTGTTGTAACCGAAATTATTAGAGAGATTTTTTGGATGAGGAATTTCATGGATGATATGGGTAGAAAGAGAGAAGAAAATGAAATTAATTTTAATAGTTATAGTTCTATACATCATGGAAATAACCCAGTGTTTTGTGTCAGGACTAAGAAAATTCATTTGAAATACCAATTTCTTAGAGGCTTGATATATGATGGGTTGTAAAAAATATTGAAGATTCATGGAACCAAAAATCCAATAGACATGATGAAAAATACAATAGTAATATACAAGTTGAGGCATTATTGTGACTTGCATGGTATCCAATAATAACTGAAGGATGAGAGGTAGAATAAGAAAGGACACAATGGGAGAAAATGAGGGAAAACAACTAGAATTTAATGAATTTTCAGCTTGAAATTGATGATGTGAATAAAAAACACACACTAGTGAGTGAAGAATATGTTGAGATCATATTTAGTAAGTTGTATAAGTTTTTAACATCAATGGAGGTCATCGTAATGGATCATGATCAAAGTGGGATATTTTTTGAATGGTGTAGCCTGATTTGTTTAGATAACATTGGATCATATTCTAGTTTCCTAGACTATAAAACAGACTAAATTTCCATCGTTCTACCTACATAGTGAGATCGGTAGGGGTTACTAATGGAGAAAACACTTACATTGGGGTTCTAGGGACCAAATAACCATGGTAAAAATTTGGGGGTACTATAGAAATTTTGGCTAACTACAGTAGAGTTGACCGACAACACCAGCATGGTACTATATCAATGTAGACTTACTATAGAAGCATTCAATAGGGAAATATAGTCCTGAAAACTTCTATCCATTGATTTATATAGCTTTATAGACTACATTCCACTGACACTATAGAAATTATTATGTGGATGGTTGTGACACTATAGTCATATGGTATTTCTATTCAGTTGGCGGCACATCACAATCATCTTATTTTATGATCTTATTCAAGATAGGGTTTCTATGTGTGTTGAAACTATAATTAACTCCCTTTATTTGTGATCTAAAATTAGTGAAGGTATTATACCTCTCTATGGTCATATATATTCTTCCAAACCATGTAAATTGCTATTTCCTAGGTTCATCTTGTTCTTGTTCCTTTTTTTACATTTTTTCTTCATCTGGAAATCTTTCTATCAACATTTCTCCAAGCATTTTCTGAAAAAAAAAATAATGGATACACCATAAAGTGACGAACTCATTGGTTTCTTCACAATTATCTTCATCTAACAACTCGGACTCATGAAAGGAGAAATTTCAAACAATATGGAAACAAAAACATTTTTCATTTTATATTTTCATGGTTTCAATTTACCTTAGTTTGGTGATCTTGGGAATGTGGTTTTTAATATCTTTTATTTCATTAAACATGTTTTATTAAATCAATATAGTCCATTTAGTGGAACAAAAGCATTACCATGATTCTTGATTCTTAGAATCATGCAAAAAAAATAAGAAACATGGATTTAATATATCATTTCATAAGAAAAGGAATGTGTTTTCATTCTTTATATTTTCATATGATATACGGTGTCACAATCTATGATATGGTCATTTCTTATGGCATGAGATATCAAAGAATATAATCTAGTTTAATCATTTATTTTTTTTAGTGTATACTAAAGTAAAACATTCTACTTCATGCAATAAGATAGCTCTACTCCTCATGTGTAAAATGTTGCATCATATAGTTTTAATGATATTGATTTCATTCATAATATTTGAATCCCGACCAAAAAATGGAATATTACATGCCATTCATATGATTCTATAAGCATTTCAAAGTTAATGATAAGGTGATATCATTAAATGTGATAGATAATCTGTCATTATCTATCTTAGTTCGTGACAAGCCAAACACAAGTTGTGATATAGTTTTAAGCTAAATTATAGATTATGATAAATAACATAAAATAAAATATGACATCAAAACAGGTTTCTAAATTTTAATTATGAATTTAATGTAATATTTGATGAATAGTTTATAAAATATGAAACAATATATTTGGGGTATTCATTTAATTTATAAAGTGTTTATAGATAAATTAAATACAAAATATTCATAATTAATTATTAAACCTTTAATATTTATAATTAGTTATTAATTGTTACTGAAACATTTATTAAATAAATATCCAATTTATTAAAAATGAGTATTAAATCCCTTTTGTAAATATATGATAGGATTATATTTTGTATATAGATGGCATATATATAAATTATAATTGTAGTTAATAAAAATTTTATAAATTACAAAATAAGGCAAAATATAAAATAATATATATATATATATATATAATACTATAAATTAATGATAATCATTTATTTTAATTTCTCACATTAAAATTTCTTAATCGATAAAATTATTTGTACCGTATTAAAAAGAGTTTTGATAATTAACATGATAAAGATTGAAATTATATTATATATGTGTTATTCAAAATATTTATATAATATTCAAATAGTTCATATATATTATTTATATTTTACATTTCAAAAATTTAACTTAACTTCCATATAAATGCCAATATGAAATCATTCATATTGGAAATTAATATAATGTGTTTACATTTATTTAATAATGAAATTTATATAATGAATGGATAAATTATAGTGTTGAAAGATCTTTAATTTTATTAATTATTCCCAAATTCTCCTTCTCATAATTCAATATTTGACTTGTTCATTTATTTATTTTATTTCATTCTTTATATAAGAATTTAATTGTTATATTATGAAAATATATTTTCTTTGGTATGAATAGTTAAACAACCTCTATAAATTTACATACCTTCATATAAGGAGTATCATAATTGGTATGAAAATTGATTTAGTTTCTTTCAACCATAACTCTATCTTGTTCATGAGTTCTGTATAGAGTTACACTTTAATATGATTTGATAGCATTGTTTTTGTGGAAGGAATATGATTCAAAACTAAATCATTCAAATCATGTATGCATGTAAAGGGAATAGATGAGGTAAAATGGTGTTATTAACTTTTATAAACCTAGTCAGGATACCCTCTCAAATTGGAACATGACCCAAGCAGTCATATACCCAATTGGAATTCCTAATGCCCACAGGCTGGCGTCTAGCACCTCAGAATCAACATAAAATATAGGGAATGATTTCTCCCATCCTAAAGAAGAAAACATGGAATATATACACATGTGAAGATAAAAACAGTATAAGAAATCATGAAAATATAAATTTCAGAATAGAAAGTGAACAATGGAATCAATACAACTAAAATGGTAGCAAAATAATCTCCAAGACACAATTCCAATAACAGAGGATGGTAAAACTAAAATAACTATATCAACATTCTTCAAATGAAATCATGGGAAAACCTACACCATCTCACCATCCAGCTACCCAAAACTGGCATGAAAAAACCTCATAGCCTCAATGTAGCAGCTTCCTTTTCCCTGCATCAAAATATATAACCATGTTTACGCACTATCTAAGGGGTACACAGGGGTTGATAAAGAATTCTTGTTAGGTTCTCACATAGGTGTCCCATATCAAGTCTCTAAATAATAATCAAATAATGCTTATCCTTGAACAAAACAAGGTATGATATATAGTTTAGTAGTTTTAAAATCAAAATCATGGGAAAATAGTTTAATTTTTCCTTTTTTCACATTTCCAAATAAATAATGCAATTTTGTATCAAAGCATTTCCTGTAAATATATCAAAATAGATATATCATGTCCAAACAAAGCATACATCACATATCATATAATATCCATTAAAGTATAATCAAAATAGTAAAAACCAAAAGCATCCTAAATCATCCAAGAATCATAGGTAATAAAAAGAAAAGGATTAAACTAGGTTGAGATAACTAAGAAACCCATACCTAAAAATAGATAATCATGAACACATCAATCCTAGAGACATATGCATTGAGTATATAGAGTATAGGAACACTAAAGATGGTGTACCCCAAATAGATCTAACATGTCCCTAGAATAATAAGCCTATGGATTAGAGGAAACACCCATGAGGAAGCCCCCAGATAGTGGATGAGTCCTATTACTATTCCTTCCACATAAGTACCCAAGTTTTTTCATGTGTCATATTTTACAAACTATTTCATCAAAACCTTTTAACATACCATTATTTTAAATCTATTTCAAAAAAAAAAATCAAATTTATTTGAAAACCATTTCATTTACCAAAAATAAGGGAAACCACCTTTTACTGAAAACCCAGTTCCACCCACACACAAAATCAATAAATCATTCAGTTTCATTTTAAAAAAACTTTATCATAAACTAAAGCAATAAAAATCACTAAAACATGCTAGAGATAGAACCACCTAACTCAAAAGTCAGGTTACACATGCCTATAATGGAATCCACCACAAAAAGGAATCCAATAACTACAAGGGAGGCCCTAAAATCAATTTACACATCTTGGAATTAATTTAATTAAACAAAAGGGTCATTGAAGTGGAAGGATCACAACATACCTCCAGAACCCTCACTTTCCACATGAAAACCAAAAAGAAATCAGCACCCAGAACAAGATTGAACCCTTAATCTATAAGGAAACAATAATAATTATCATAATGGGTCAACGGATATGATAATAGAATGTAATGATGCTACCATGATCAAAGTAAAGAAAGAAGAAAAATTGATTACATGCTTGAATAAATATATCACAAAACCCATATGATCAAATTCAAAACAAATAAATCTAGATGGGTTAGAGGTTCCCAAAATCACAGGAAGATAGCTCTAGGTCAATATATAGGAGGTATGTGGATGAATGAAATAGTAATTAGTTGATGTAGTGTCATAAAATCATTTCTTGTGACATTTAAATGTTTTATAATCCCTTTACACATCATGCAATCCCAAGGTATCACATTCACTGAAAAACTAGTTTCATTTTTATTAAAAATCCAATTTTTAACATTTCACAGTGTGTAATCTTTCACACTGTGTACCGTGATCCTGGTGAGCATTACACATCGTGTACTCTTCACATGTTTTTCAAATTTCCCATACAGATACAAAACAATAGATTCTTACATGAAAACCCAAACCATGTTGGGAATTCTCTAGACGCAAGGAGAACCATTCTTTGTCATTAATGTTTTATACCCAGACTATATTAATTCAATGAAACATGCATCCTAGTATATTAGTAAATTTATCTCATAAAATGTTCTCTATCCTTGCGAGTCTAAAGATACACCCAATTAAAGAGGAAATAAATCAATGAGATGGTAATTAACTGAATGTAGGTAATGGGGTGTTACATTAACATTCCATTAAAAATAAAATTGTTAGATTACTTCCATAGAAAACACTTTTCATGTTACCAATTATCCAACTAGGTAGGTCATGATAAATCATGTTGCCTCAAGATAACCCTGTAAAGGCAAGAATAAAATGGTTGAACATTATAGTGCTAGGTGCTCATTTTTTAAATTTAATTTTGGTTAATCAGGGTTGGGAGATCCTAATAGAATTAAGATACTAAAGGAATAATGTTGAGTGAATCCATGTGATTGATTAGTATATAGAGTTATCTTATCAACAATCTAATAGTCATGTATGATATTATTTCCATGATTATCTACCTAAATAACTTTATTATGTGATAATTGATAAAGAGATCCAAATCCTAGTAAAACATAGACCTTGGATCCTTAATTGATATGATGTAATTCAAAAAGTGGTCATCATTTTTATGGATGAATATTTTAAAAAATAAATTACCAAATGATTGTAATAGATAATACTAATATTATAAAAGAATTCTATATAGATTAATGGAATTAACATCATAAAAATTATCCTTTAAATCAATTATAGTGAAGAAAATACTTTATAGAAGCAATTTCCTGAGGAATTTATATAAACATAAAAATTGTTTGTAAGTAAGATTGTTTTATGTGTTAAAATAACTCCCTCCTTACGACCATATATTTAAGTTGTTCAAAATATGGATCTGATTTCTTATGAGAAGAATAAAGAATTGAGTTACAGTTTCAAGAGTAATAAATAGAATATGATATAAGGAACATAGTATCCATTCATGTATTCAATATTATTGTGTATGTTAATGAATTAGAGAGACTAGGTTTTCCTTTAATAAATGTTCTTTTTTGAATTCATTATTCATTCATTATTGTAAATGTTCCAAAAGAATTAATGTGTTTAAGAAATATTCATCCTATTATATCACTGTGATGAGGATAATTGAATATGAAAAATTATGTCTATTTTTTGGAATTATTTTGGTATTATAGAATGTTAAATGTTTAAGCCTGAAAAGGAAGATTAATATTGCCCAAAAATTATCCTTTTCCAAAGAAACATAATGGAGTTTTTAAGAAGGTAATAAAATTTATTATTTGATGGAATTTTCTAGGACACTTGACGTGGTCTGAGAAACTTTATTTAGAGTCCATATAATGTATCAATGTTATAGAAACCAATTCTTTGATTTTAAAGAGTATGTGATTCCAAATGAATATTTTTAAAAAGTAATATGTATATAGGGTTTCAAAATAAAAGAAAGAATTGATAGATATTTTAGTTTTCAATAAAATGATGATGAAAAATGATATGAAATTATAGATTTGAATGAAAATGAATATCTCAAGAATGGATCAAATTATTTAAAGGATGTGTATAGTTATCTTATTTCATATATGTGATAAGTGAATTTGTTCATTAACAAAGTATTTCTAGGTACAATATGAGAGGTCCTTTATACACATAGTTATGATTAGATCCAATACTATGACCTATTTTAAAGGAAGATAAGGATAAAAGGTTTTTCAAACAGATTAAAAGATTTATTCTAAAATATTTATTAAATTATTTGGCGGATAATTACTTCAATTCAGAAATAGAATATTTTTTTAATAAATTATTATTTTTAAAATAATGCTCAAAACACATGGAATACCTTGTATGATATGGATATTAATAGTTTATTTGTTCAATATTCTCACTAAAGAAAATAAGTATTATTTCATTACACAAAATAAATTATGTATCCTAGAATTATATTAAAAAACAATATTGTGTCTAATAAACTAGTGGGAGTATATTTTGAATTAGAGATGATCACAATTGAAAAATAAAATACCATACAAGTAAAAATTTAAATTCAATATCAATTAATAACCATAATGTATTTAGGGTATGTCTAATAAATAAAAATGTTAAGAGTTACATTTACAAATCTTAATGAAGTGAACATAACTTTACATCATAAAGGATTTTAGGATTTGTTGGTAAGAAACAATTTAAAAAGTTACATTTTGTTACCGAAATGACCTCTCAAGGAAAAGTATGATGGAAAACTTCTAAGGATGATGATTATGATAATCATATAAAAAGTTTTAATTTGATAATGTATGTCACTAACATTATAACATTGGTTGTTGTGAAGTAATTTATCTTAAATACAATGTTTAATGAGTTGAACATTGGGAATATTACTCATAATTATCACCATTATTAAAATTTGATTAATTAATAGATATTTCATAAAAATAGTTTATATAGTGTTTTATCAAATGGTCACATATAGATGTACCTAGAATAAACCTCTCAATGTATGACATTATATTATCTATAACAATTTTTCATCATGCATAATTCTAGGTAATAAATAAATGTATGGTTTAAATGAGTGGGTATTTAAATATTGATAAAAAATATGCTCATAAGGAATAAATGCTGTTTATTGAGCTCAATAAACCCACAAGTATAAAACATAGAGAGGAAAACATTGTATATTTTGTAAACATGTGGTGCATGTTTTATATTGGGATTTCTCCATACATGAGCTTTTCAATATACCTAACATGTCACTTTTTTTTACTTGGATGCCTTTATTATTAAAAAAATTTAGGCATATATAATCATGGTTAATTGGGTATGTTGTTAATCATGTTGTTATTTGAGGCTTAACAAAGATGGTATTTATTTTCTCATGTGATGATTATAGAATTTGACTCCATGATAGAGATAGACTGAAGGATTGTCTGGTCATGCCTTGATAATACATGTGATGTGACTTTCCATTGGATGAGGGAATTTTATGTTATCATCCATAAGGGTGAATGAAAAAAAAATCCATTGACCTGATTTGCTTATATTCAATTAATTGATGATGTATGAGTAGATATGTGGGATCTACATACTCGGTGTTTTATGGTTACCCAATTTATTGAAAAATGGATCATATGAAAAGGAATTATTATATTTTTTATAGCTAGTAAGAACAGCTATAGACATACATGTGTTTTATGGAATCACACTATATTCCTTAATTTCTTGAATATCACCGGTACGTTTCTAAAATCCTCACTTGATTGCATCTATGAATTCTAGATTCCATAATTAATGTCAATTATATGGAGGATAGTGGGGTCAAAGTTGTTTTTGTTTGAATGGGGATTGAGATTTATGTAACTCAAATTAATTTTCTAAGAGATATTAGAGTTTATTCAATTGGATTTTGGGATATCTATTCATAAATTATTACAGATGATATGAGAAACAGTTAATTTGATGATATATTTTCAAAGGTTTTTTGGATGATATAAAAAATGTATTTTGGATATGGTTTCATTAGTCATTTTAAATAGTATAAATAATGTGAATTAGCCCAATTTTTATGAGGATTTATTGAAGTTGGTAATTCATGAAGATATTCCCTTAATCCATAGATACATATGATGTACCTATTCAATATCATATAGTAGAATATGGGTTTTTTTAGCGAGTTTGATAGGAACATTGCAAGTGAAATATTTTTTTATTACTATTTCCTATGATATTTAGATATCATTTCTTCACCTCCTTGGACACTCATATTGATTAACATGGGAATATCATAACACTTTAAATCATAATGTATGATTCATGTAGTATCTTAAAATAGGTGTGGACGCAGAAAATTAATTGTAAAACAATCATATATTCTTACATATAAACTGTAATTGATTAATCATTTCATAATATGAAATTTTGGGGGAATGAGATGGTACATGGTTATTAGTTATTGTAATCACATGTCATTTACTTATGTGATTCATAATGTAAGATTAAATTAATGAATAATAAAGAGTATCCTATGGTTTATATATGAATTCCAAGACATTGATATAGTGTTCATTCTACGTTCTTATTGTCTCATATTTATTCTTGTTGTCATATCTCTCTCCTACGCCATCCTTTTCTACCTGAGGAACTGTCATATCATGGTTGTAAGAAGAGTTTTTCTCGAGTATCAGATAACTCAAAATAGCACATAGATAAACCACAGATGGTGGTACCCATTATTTTCTCCTCATGTATTATCAAAAAACTTTTTATTGATGGAAGGAATAGCAAAAAACAACCCCAAATCATATAAATTACAAATTTTATATTTACAAGGTTTCATTTTTTCATAGTATCATTATTTCTTAAAATGGTGTTTCAAAAATCTTTTTATATGTTGAATAAGTGTTTTTTGATCCATAAAAATAAATTAATCATATCTATTAGACACAAAATATCCAATTGAGCCCTTTACTAATATAGAATGATATAATTGAATTAAAATACATAATGGTTTTACAAAAGATATCATTTTAATTGGATAATTTTCCATAGAAGTTCATGAAACCTTATTGTTATAGTAACTCACAATTAACTTCCATTAAAAAATGGATAAAATCATATTCTAAGAATATGTGTGAATCAAAAGGGGTATGGATACTGATTCAATGCCCATAAAAACTTGTCGCCTCCTTGACAAACTCCAGCTGCACATCCAAACATTCCTATATTGAGGGAAAAGATACACGGACAATATGTATCATTGAAAAATCCCCCTTAATAGCCTCAACCTACCTATAACTTTAAAATTTAGATAAATTTAATGCCTCATAGTTGAAATTTATAACATAATTAACTCAGCGAACTTATCTTTAAATCATTTTTTTAAGATAGCCTCAATAAAGACACACTCAACCTGATTGTATGCTTTACTCTTGATCATCATGGCCATTATTATCCCAATATCCCCACCCCATAATATAATATATTAAATATGGTTCATAAACTTATAAGAGGTTATTATATTGTTTAATATTTGACTCCCTATAATAGAAGAACATTGTCTCTTCAAACTAATATAATGAAGAACCTTTAATAGCCTTTCAAAAATAGCCTTAAAACCAATTTTATAGACCACATTAGTTAAACTAATAGGTATGAACTCTCATATCCTCTTAGTGACTATAATATAAGGATGTAAAAAATTATCTATATCATAAAAACTATTAAAATAACCTCTAGAATTCAAACAATCATATAAAATAGAATATCATCTCTTACAACATTCCCTAATATTTGGAATAAAGAGTAGTTATACCATTAATTCTTAGATCCCTACTCATATGATGATAGAATAAAGTTATCCACACATACACATTGGAATATATGTCCACAAAAAATCATATCCTCTAAATCATTCTTATCAAGAAATCCAAATAAAATGTTGTAGAAGTCAGGTGATCTGAAGAGAAAAGTGAACTGAAATGAAAAACCAATAAATTATAAATCTAAGAAATTTCTATAGAATAGATAACCCTATCATACAAAAATTATTTAACTAATTATGTTTTATTTTGATTACAAAAAATCATGTGAAAGAAACTTTTTTTAAAATCATCAACCCTCAACTAGAGCGCCATAGACTATTACTACCATACAATTACATCAAAATATACGAAACCCTGCATTTAATTATCATGGTTCTCATTATCATAAATCTATGAATTTTCCCTCTATTCTCTCTCACTAGGATTCTCCTCTATGGTGTTTTTTATGGGGGAGTCCTTTGTGCTCTCTGGCAGTGCCTCCTCCTCTCCACCACCTTACCTTCTTCCTTCTTCTGATTTCCATTGGATATCATATCACATTGGTCCTAGTTCGCTCCCATTGGTGGTGTTTCCTTATGTTAAGTTTTTCTTTCTTTTTAAATATTGGTGTTCTTCACAAGCATGGCATTTTTATACTGTTGATTGAATTTTTTTCTTCATGTTCACGTTGTTCTACTGATGATTTTTATGCCTCTTCCTCTGCTCTTACCATATGTTTCTATGTCTTATCCAATGTCAGGTTCAGAGTTCTAGTTATCCAGCATTCTTTGGGATGTTTGGGATGAGGCGTCATTTAATTCATTTGAGGTGTGGCTTGTAGTAGGTCAAGGACGACTATTTCATCCTTATCCAACTTTATCTCTTCTTTGGTTTGATTCCACATTACTTTTACCCAAGTCAGTCTAGTGAGATGGTTATTATGAGGCATTGGGATGTTTTTTTGTTAGGAGGTGGTATTCAAGAGGCTAAACCTATGTTTTTACTTCTTCTAGATCTTGGTTTTTCATTAATTGATCTTAGAGGTTTTTGGATTTTTGTTTTGGATTGGTTTTATTTTTTTTTTGGTTTTTGTTGTTTTGTGATGTGGGAAGCACTACTGTAGTCTCTTTGGTGCACAATTTACACATGAAAACAAATTATTGATGATTTTATATTGAACTTGATAAATTTTAGTGAGATTTTTCAGGTTCCATGGTTCCTTTAATGTAGGGATGAAGTTCTTGTGAATGTGTGGACAAATGAAAAGTCCTTTAACCACTGAACTTCGATATGAGGGCCTGGTACAATTCCCCCTTCCTAGTCAGACTAGTATAGTGGTCTCTAAGGTGGTTTTGAAATGTGTTGTTAGAGTGACCAATGATTTCTAAGAGGTGTGACAATATCAGGATTCTCCCCATTTGGGTTCCTATTGGGGATTATTCCTATAGTTTAATTGATGAAGATAGTTTGTTATGTTGTGTTTGTAGTGGATTGATTTGTTTTTCATTTGGTCGATGAATATGTTTCTTATTTCTATTCAAATAGCTTATGTAGAGTTTTTTTGGGTATATATAGTGTCTTCAGTGATATAATTTGTGATGTGGTTATGTTTATGGGATGATCTTCATCTAGGGTGTGGTTCGAATACCAAATCTCATGGCCCAAGGTTGTTGGTGTAGGGATCAATGCATGATTCAGTTTCATTTTTTAATTTTGAATTTTCTACTATTGATTGCTTCATTTTGATGTTGATGTGGAGAATGAACTCCACTATTGTGGATATTTTCAAAGAGTAATAGTGGGATGGTATGGAATTATTTTGATACTTTTTCATGTGTATTTTTTTTTTAGTTGAATTTTTTTTAGTGTATTTTTTGTTGGGTTTTATCAGATCTGGGTTTTTTTTGTATTCACAATTAACCTAAAATTATGTTCTTAAAATATCAAAAATATAGAATTAGTGGAGGAGAGAAAAGGTTTTGAGTATCTTGAATATATTTATTCCCTATAACCTACTAGTTCCACACTTCTAGTTGCTCTTATTTTCACTTGATTTGTTGTTTCAAGTTACCAAATGCTAATCAATTACACTTTTATAAGCACCTCATAATTTAGCTAATTATCTTAATTAAACCTTATATATTTGAGATAGGGGTTATATCCCCCCCCCAATAAATCCACAGTACCCCTTCATAAATATAAGGCCCCAGCCTTAAACCTTACTTAATCTTGAGTTATTACAAGATTACACATTGAGGATCTTTTCAGGTTTAGAGTTTTAGAGAATTAGATCATGAAACTTGCAATACATTCCACATTTAAACAAAGTGGTTAAATAAAAGACAGTATTCATTCTTACCATCAACGGAAACATATTTAAAATAAAACATGGATTATTTCTTGACACATCCTTAACACTATCATCACATCATGTACCATTCCCTTGACCTGTGAAAAACATTTCAAAAACTTGGGATGAGCATAAAAAGCTCAGTAAGGGTTATAAAAATATGGAAAGGAAACATGAGTTCATATATACATAAGAATGAAATCATACTTTACCCATAAAACATAGGCACTTTAACATACCTCATTAAATCATGAATAAATCATAGAAATCATAAGACATAAAAGGTAACTTGAGGCATTCATAACATTATTACGTAGGGAGTAACCCTCTTGGTTACGTTTGGAATACCCACCACAGTATATTCCCTAAATCTCTTCGGAGAAACCTTAACGTTTCACTCCTTCGCGTTACCCAATGCATTGGAGAGCTATATTGGGCTCACCCGCCCTTAGTTTATCACGGAACCACCCGTCTTCATATCAATTCCCAAGAACCATAACATAATCTTATCACATAAAACATGCATAAAGGAAACATAACATTTCCACCTTTCAATAACAAGATATCAATACAACACATTGATATAAATACATTATGAAAACCATTTTCAATACCAAAAAAAATAAAAGTAAAACATGGTATTTATTTTTCTTTTAAAAAGAAGGTATGGCTTGTAGAGGAAGCCGAAACTCAAATAATGGTCACGGCGGCGGAGAAGTCGTTATCGCCGCATACGTACGACAAAAACATTCCCTTTTGTCATTTAGTAAAACGCTTCATATAAAAATATTCCTTTTGGATAAACGTAAAAGTCAAAGGGGTTTATACACCGTATGAAAGAAAGTTGTGTATAAAACAAAATATGCCTCAATGAAATGATATTGATACAAAGTCCCATACAAAGACGGTATCCTTGGATTAAGGATAAATCAGTTACATAACTATGTGTGACAAATGAATATACGAAATATAAGTGGGTATTAAGTGTAAAAAAATCAGAGGACATTCACACATAATCATATAATGACATATTCAAGGTGTACAAGTTTATCCCAAAGAATCGAAATTGGGTTAAGAAGTTCCCTTGCAAAAATTAGACAGCCTAACGGCGTCACTTCAAAATTCAGAAAAAGAGTTGATGAGAGATAAAAATGGTATCTCATCACTTGGACATAAAATATACATAAATAAGGATATAGAAGAACATATCCCAAAATAATATTATGTGAATTAAAAGACATAACAAAATAATTCTTTTAAAAATAGGAGGGTGAAAGGTTCCCTTACCGACATGGGTATCTTTCGAAACATACGCCTCGTGAAAGAAGGACAATACAACATTGATTTAAATACTCATAAATGACAGAATATTACACAATGAGAAAAATAATGGTCATCAAATACACCACTCAAAGGAAATTTTGGCAAATGTAGCATAAATCTCACAGGAATAAAAGTGAGATGAAAAAATCCCTTACGAAAACTCGGCAGCCTAGCGGTGCCACTTAAAACTTCCAAAAATGGATTGATGAGATAAAATAGGGTATCTCATCACATTACAATAAAATGTACAGAAAG
Organism: Viscum album; assembly: GCA_963277665.1. NCBI lineage: Eukaryota > Viridiplantae > Streptophyta > Magnoliopsida > Santalales > Viscaceae > Viscum > Viscum album. The sequence continues at coordinate 315,750,951 of OY728140.1, forward strand.
AGTAATATAAAATAACATTCCCCATCATAACAAAGAGGATCTTAAAATAAGTGACATAAAGGAGAGTACTTAAAGAGAAAGAGAGAGGTTAAATCTCTTACGAAAATTTGGCAGCTTAATGGCACCACTCAAAACTTCCAAAATGGATTGATGAGAGAGAATAGGGTCTCTCATCATATGAACATAAAAATTACAGTAAGAGTAATATAAAATAACATCTCAATAACAAGAAATATGAGCTTAGAAGGAATGACATTAAAGAGTGTACTTAAAAAGAAAGAGAGGAGTAGGATCCCTTACCTCGGGTCCGACTTGACTCGAACGTTCTTTAACGTCCTGAATAATAAACTTGAGTTAATTTACACTTTATTAAGAACCTTTTTCTAGTTCATTATTCCTTTTATATCACTTATTTCCATGTTATAAACATTATGTAATCATTTAAGTTGATAATGTTTGTTTTGTCGATATTTGGTTCTTAAGTCGAAAGTGGACTTCTTACAATTACATGTTGTTCGTGTGGTCAAATGTTCATTATATCCAGAATTATATTCATTATTTTGATATCATATATATCATATATATCCATAATATACATGTATTTATAATATTACATAATCATTTAGAGGTAAGAAATGAAATGCACCGTTCATGGAGACGGTAAGCCGTACGTACACATGAACGCTACTTTCATTTCTATGTCATATTAATGGAATTAAAACCAAATGAGAGGTATGTATATTTTAATTCCAGAATTATATTCATCATTTATATGTAACATACATCATATATAATAACTTTAAATCAATCCTTTATACATCCGACATATGGCATTAACGAATCAAATCACTTTGAGGGGGCGGTAGTCCGCACTTCCTAAAATGAAATTATCGTGTTTACCCACAATGGAAACCATAAAGGTATGCCACAAAAGAAAAATACAGAAACATAAACATATTATATATCATATATAAATATAGTTACATCTTAATGGACACATTTTAAGGTGTCACATCAGTGTTGAATAATCATCGTTCCGTGAGGCAGAAATTCGCCATCCACAGGATCAGTATGTTCTTTAACCATTTGATGTAGGTGTGTGTAAGTGTAGCTATAATTCTTCTTATAAAAACATCCTATTATATTGAAGATACTGGATTTGTTACAAAATAAATTAATAAAAAGAGTTTAGGGGGTTGGAAAAGCAAAATAAAACAAAAGAACACAAGTGAAGACATTACCTTAAAATCGGGTAACTCCCTTTGGTTTGAGCTCAAAGGCTTCCTTGGGAAGACTTCTGCCCAAAGTGAGGCTTCAAGGAGTTAGATAGGGATGTGAAGAGATACAATGGGCAGGTTTTGGCCGATCCAAAGGCTTTGTAAGTGCGGGTAAGGAGGTAGAGGTGGGGGCCTTTTATAAGAGGAGAGGAGGGGCACTCTTGGAAAAGTATAAAATGTAACTTTATTTTCAAATGAGTTTCGGATTTTAATGGTCCCACATTGATGTGTTTCAAGGATAAGGTGATAAGGGTTAGAAATACACCCATCCAATAGGTTTTGTACATGTTTAGGTCTTATATTTTACATTATCATTTCATTTTATTTAAATCATTAAATAATGAGGTCATCACTGCATCATCATGATGTCATAAATAATTTAATTTATTTAATGTCTAAAAATTAAAAAAAAATACTATGATGTAGGAAATATTTTTAGATTTCCAATTAATATTTATAGTCCAAAAGATCAGTTATGTAGAAAAAATTAAAAATATTTTACTTAGGTGATACATTCTTTGTTACATTTAACATTCTTAAAAAATAAAAAGATAAAAAGTCAATTTCTCACAAAAGTGATTCCATGGGGCCCCCAAGTTTGGCACAAGGAATCCCATGGTCGGACATAAGACAACCAGTAGCCTTAGGACATATTTTGTGGTCATTTTTTATTATTATTTTATTATCTTATTTTATTTAACTACCTGATTACTCATTAATCAAGATAGTTAAAGATAATTACAGTCGTTACTATTCATAATGTCCAAAAACAAAAGAGTCTTAATTACATAATTTGTACCTTATGATTCCAAATATTTAATTCATTTTACCAAATTCCAAACACATAAATTGAAATAATTTATTTAAAAAAACTTCCCGTTTTCAAAACAAATAGCGGGTTTTTTTGAAACAATATTTATGAAAAGTTTGGTACTTGTTTATGCCTAATTCCAAAGTGAAATTAATCCCAATGACCACCATTGAATTACATGGTGAAAATATATTCTAATTACACTTTAAAAAAAATTAAAAATATAATATAACCATATAATTAAATTATATGAAAAAGCAGTTTTGATGTAAAATGCATTATTTTTCACTATTCATTAAAAAATGAACATTGTCAGAAAAGTACCAAAAATTAACCCAAGGTAAATTTCAATGTCCCAATCATAAATAATATGTTTATTTTGAAAAATAGATCTTATAAAATTGTCAAAAAGTGGGTTTAAAAGGGGTTCTCCATCAAAAGGCAGTTAATCGACCTTTTATATAATATTAGAATGTTTACGCTTAAAAACTGGATTCATTTGCATTTTTAATCCTCTAACATTTATTGTAAAGAGTAAAAATATTTGAAAAACATATATAATAATTTTTTAGTTAGTTCTGTTCATTCCCGCCATTACAACGGCTAGGTGTTAACTACCATTTAAAATAATATTATTTTATTTTTAGAGTGCAACGTAAGATTCCCAAGAAACTCGTGGTTGCGTATTGGGTATGCCATCAAGCATAGCATCCCATTTAAAGTAATATTAATATTTTATTCACAAATATGGATAAATATAAAGATGTCATATTCTTTATTTACCTGGGGTGTTACATCCTTCCCCCCTTTTGGGAATTGCATCCTTGCAATTTCAAAATTGGGCTTGGAAACATCCTTGAAAGTCCCACATAGGAACAAGAGTCGGTAAAACAATCACTTTAAAATAAAGAAAGATAAGTACAATGGTCACCCAAGTTAACCCATACTAGGATTCCAAGTATGAAAATATGGACATGGAGGAAAAACCAAAGGGTCATGTTCTGATAGAGAGTGATAGAAAACATGTTTAGGAGAAAGTTAACCACAATAAAATCACAAACTTGTGATGGGTTAAACGGTATTCAATTCCCCAGTAGGAAAAGTTAATAAACAACATTTTTGTTTTAAGTTACTTTTTATTGAGGAATTTATTCATAAGGAAACATAATTACTTATCATGTTTACTTTCAACTTTTATTATATTTATTACACAAACTCATACTTTCCCCAAAAGACGAGTATTTAGGAAGACTTGTTCACATTAAGAGTACTATAATCAACTTCTATAGAGTCACCTAATCCACAAAAGAGAAATACATACTTCCCATGTCTTTAGAATTTAACCAAAACCAAAACCAAAAAGGTTAGTACAAGATCAGATAATCCAGAAAAGGATAACCCTTTATAAAAAGAAAATATATTCTTAATCTCCAAAATTTTTCCAACAAAACCCAAAGTTCAACGAGGACCATTCTATAATAAATTTTTCCATAAAATTCTTCAAAGTAAACCAAAATAAGATTGAAACCCAAATATTTGAAGGATTTAGTCACATAGTCTCCCAAGTTAAATCATAACATTTATCTCCAATCAACATCAGTTTCTCCTAAAGTCTGGTATTGAAAAGTAATTAACCTAATCACATATCCTCCATGATAGGTTAATAAATTTCCATAGATAACCCAAAATCAGCTTACTCTTAATTCATAAAATCATCTAACTAAAAATAATCAGTCAAACTAACCAGGGACTTCACATAGTCCAGTGGTAGGTGATAAATACCAGTTGCACTTTGGTTGTGGGTTCGATTCCCGCAGCTTTGTCCGACGCGACGGGTTGTCACACGGTCTGCGTGTTGTCCTTTTTCCAAAACTATATAATTCTCAAAACATTTACCAAAACGAGATAAAATCTTCAAAAATGATCATAACATATTTTAACCTCAAGTTTATCTCATGCCTTTCATTTTCCATCATATCATATAATAACCCATAATTACCTCAAAAGTAAGGATCATATAAACCCAAATAGTTCTTTATAACTTTGTCTACAAAAGAACATATAACTATTCCTTGAATAAAATTTTCATATATTAAACATCAGGGTTACACATACTATAAAAAGTCTTCTAATGTAACCCCATCATCAAAAGAGACTTAATACTCTTAAAAATTTCACCATAACTCTTGAAGCCCTTATATGTTGACATCTTACTCATTCAACATTCTTCATAACCCATTAACCATTCCTTTCCAACTTATTCTGAAATACTTATTTCCTAAAAACAAAATCATGAATCATATCCTAAGATTCCAAAATAGGAAAACAATAGTTATGAAATAATCCATACCTTTGATTAGTCATTTTCAGTTTCTTCATCCTCAATAGGAATGGCATTAGGTATTGGTAAACGAACATTTGTACGCTATTGGTGATCCCATTCATGAAAATTCTTCATAGGACATGTGTTTGCATAATGACCATGCACACCACATTTAAAACATTCAATTGATCCCTCAGAAAGAACTTCTTTCCCTTTCCTCGAGTCAACTGGATGCTTCCTTTTTCCATGGAAGATTCTTGCTTTATGACCTTCATTTCCACATCTATATCATATTTCTGTCCCTTTGAAACATTTTCCTAGGTGTTTCTTTCCACATTTTTGACACATAGGTTTTTTAACACACTTACCTTTATGATTATTACCTGTAGTTCCGTAGGGATTTGTTTCTCGCATATATGATGCCTTAGAGAAATCACCAAGGTTTAGGTGGTCAATCATGACTCCAGATAGTTGGTTGAGGATAATCACAAGAGTTCTCATTTCAACTCCCATATCATTCAGTTGCTTGCTCAAAAAAACTGTCACAGTTTCCTTCACATCCACTGTTACTTTGGTGCCTGCTAGATCCATCCATTTACTAAAACCAAAAAGGTCAGTGTGAGTATATCAACAAAACCATCATGTACTAATGAGGAAGATAAACACTTAGATATACTTACTCATTCACTTTATCTAAAACTAGGACTCTTTTTGAAATCCTAACCATTATGGTAATGTCACTTATGCTTAAAGAATACCCTAACCTCTAAAGTTATCTAAACCGACCTTTGATACCAACTATAAGGCCCCAGCCTTAAACCTTACTTAATCTTGAGTTATTACAAGATTACACATTGAGGATCTTTTCAAGTTTATAGTTTTAGAGAATTAGATCATGAAACTTGCATTACATTCCACATTTAAAGAAAGTGGTTACATAAAAGACAGTATTCATTCTTCCCATCAACGGAAACATATTTAAAATAAAATATGGATTCTTTCTTGACACATCCTTGACACTATCATCACATCATGAACCTTTCCTTTGACCTGTGAAAATTGTTTCAAAAACAAGGGATGAGCATAAAAATCTCAGTAAGGGTTATAAAAATATGGAAAGGAAACATGAGTTCATATATACATAAGAATGAAATCATACTTTACCCATAAAACATAGGCACTTTAACATACCTCATCAAATCATGAAGAAATCATAGAAATCATAAGACATAAAAGGTAACTTGAGGCATTCATAACATTATTACGTAGGGAGTAACCCTCTTGGTTACGTTTGGAATACCCACCACAGTATATTCCCTAAATCTCTTCAGAGAAACCTTAACATTTCACTCCTTCGCGTTACCCAATGCATTGGAGAGCTATATCGAGCTCACCCGCCCTTAGTTTATCACATAACCACCCGTCTTCATAACAATTCCCAAGAACCATAACATAATCTTATCACATAAAACATGCATAAAGGAAACATAACATTTCCACCTTTCAATAACAAGATATCAATACAACACATTGATATAAATACATTATGAAAACCATTTTCAATACCAAAATAAAAGAAAATTAAAACATGGTATTTATTTTTCTTTTAAAAAGAAGCTATGGCTTGTAGAGGAAGCCGAAACTCAAATAATGGTCACGGTGGCGGAGAAGTCGTTATCGCCGCATACGTACGACAAAAACTTTCCCTTTTGTCATTTAGTAAAACGCTTCGTATAAAAATATTCCTTTTGGATAAACGTAAAAGTCAAAGGGGTTTATACACCATATGAAAGAAATTTGTGTATAAAACAAAATATGCCTCAATGAAATGATATTGAGACGAAGTCCCATACAAAGACGGTATCCTTGGATTAAGGATAAATCAGTTACATAACTATGTGTGACAAACGAATACACGAAATATAAGTGGGTATTAAGTGTAAAAAAATCAGAGGAAATTCACACATAATCATAGAAAAACATATTCAAGGTGTACAAGTTTATCCCAAAGAATCGAAATTGGGTTAAGAAGTTCCCTTGCAAAAATTAGACAGCCTAACGACATCACTTCAAAATTCAGAAAAAGAGTTGATGAGAGATAAAAAGGGTATCCCATAACTTGGACATAAAATCTACATCAATAAGGATATATAAGAACATATCCCAAAATAATATTATGGGAATTAAAAGACATAAGAAAATAAGTCTTTTAAAAAGAGGAGGGTGAAAGGTTCCCTTACCGATATGGGTATCTTTCGAAACATACGCCCCGTGAAATAAGTATAATACAACATTGATGTAAATACTAATAAATGAAATAATATTACACAATGAGTAAAATAATGGTCAGAACATACACCACTCAAAGGAAATTGTGGCAAATGTAGCATAAATCTCATGGGAATAAAAGTGAGATGAAAAAATCCCTTACGAAAACTCGGCAGCCTAACGGCGCCACTTAAAACTTCCAAAAATTGATTTATGAGATAAAATAGGGTATCTCATAACATTACAATAAAATTTATAGAAATATGAATATAAAATAACATCCCCCATCATAACAAAGAGTATCTTAAAAGTAGTGACCTAAAGGAGAGTACTTAAAGAGAAAGAGAGAGGTTAGATCTCTTACGAAAATTCGGCAGCCTAACGGCGCCACTCAAAACATCCAATATGGATTGATGAGAGAGAATAGGGTCTCTCATCATATGAACATAAAAATTATAGTAATAGTAATATAAAATAAAATCCCAATAACAATAAATATGAGCTTAGAAGTAATGACATTAAAGAGTGTACTTAAAAAGAAAGAGAGAAGTAGGATCCCTTACCTCGGGTCCGACTTGACTCGATCGTTATTTAACGTCCTGAATAATAAACTTGAGTTAATTTCCACTTTATTAAGAACCTTTTTCTAGGTCATTATTCCTTTTATATCACTTATTTCCATGTTATAAACATTATGTAATCATTTAAGTTGATAATGTTTGTTTTGTCGATATTTGGTTCTTAAGTCGAAAGTGGACTTCTTACAATTACATGTTGTTCGTGTGGTCAAATGTTCATTATATCCAGAATTATATTCATGATTTGGATATAATATATAGCATATATATCCATAATATACATGTATTTATAATATTACATAATCATTTAGAGGTAAGAAATGAAATGCACCGTTCATGGAGACGGTAAGCCGTACGTACGCATGAACGCTACTTTCATTTCTATGTCATATTAATGGAATTAAAACCAAATGAGAGGTATGTATATTTTAATTCCAGAATTATATTCATAATTTATATGTAACATACATCATATATGATAACTTTAAATCCATCCTTTATACATCCCACATATGACATTAACGAATCAAATCACTTTGAGGGGGCGGTAGTCCGCACTTCCTAAAATGAAATTATCGTGTTTACTCACAATGGAAACCATAAAGGTATACCAAAAAAGAAAAATAAAGAAACATAAACATATTATATATCATATATAAATATAGTGACATCTTAATGGCCACCTTTTAATGTGTTACATGACTGTTGAACAATCATCGTTTCGTGAGGCAGAAATTCGCCATCCACAGAAACAGTATGTTCTTTAACCATTTGATGTAAGTGTGTGTAAGTGTATCTAGAAATATTCTTATAAAAACATCCTAGTATATTTAATATACTGGATTTGTTACAAAATAAATGAATAAAAAGAGTTTAGGGGGTTGTAGAAGCAAAATAAAACAAAAAAACACAAGTGAAGACATTACCTTAAAATCGGGTAACTCCCTTTGGTTTGAGCTCAAAGGCTTCCTTGGGAAGACTTCTTCCCAAAGTGTGGAATCAAGGAGTTATAGAGGGATGTGAAGAGAAAAAATGGGCAGTGTTTGGTCGATCCAAAGGCTTTGGAAGTGTGGTTAAGGAGGTAGAGGTGGGGGCCTTTTATAAGAGGAGAGGAGGGGCACTCTTGGAAAGGTATAAAATGTAACTTTATTTTCAAATGAGTTTAGGATTTTAATGGTCCCACATTGATGTGTTTCGAGGATAAGGTGATAAGGGTTTGAAATACACTAATACAATAGTTTTTGGACATGTGTAGGTCTTAGAGTTTACATTATCTTTTCATTTTATTTAAATCGGTAAATAATGAGGTCATCGCTGCATCATCATGATGTCATAAATAGTTTAATTTATTTAATGTCTAAAAATTATAAAAAAAATACTATGATGTAGGAAATATTTTTAGATTTAAAATTAATATTTATATTCCAAAAGATCATTTATGTAGACAAAATTAAAAATATTTTACTTAGGTGATACATTCTTTGTTATATTTAACATTCTTAAAAAATAAAAACATAAAAAGTCACTTTCTCACAAAAGTGATTCCATGGGGCCCCCAAGTTTGACACAAGGCATCCCATGGTCGGCTATGAGACAACCAGTAGCCTTAGGACACATTTTGTGGTCATTTTTTATTGTTATGATATTATCTTATTTTCTTTAACTACCCGATTACTCATTAATCAAGATAATTAAAGATAATTATCATCGTTACTATTCATAATGTCCAAAAACAAAAGAGTCTTAATTACATAATTTGGACCTTCTGATTCAAAATATATAATTCATTTTACCAAATTCCAAACACATAAATTTCAATAATTAATTTAAAAAAACTTCCCGTTTTCAAAATAAATAGCGGGTTTTTTTGAAACAATATTTATGAAAAGTATGGTACTTGTTTATGCCTAATTCCAAAGTGAAATTAATCCCAATGACCATCATTGAATTACATGGTAAAAATATATTCTAATTAAACTTTAAAAAAAATTAAAAAAATAATATAACCATATAATTAAATTATATGAAAAATCAGTTTTGATGTAAAATGCAGTATTTTTCACTATTCATTGAAAAATGAACATTGTCAGAAAAATACCAAAAATTAACCCAAGGTAAATTTCAATGTCACAATCATAAATTATATGTTTATTTTGAAAAATAGAGCTTATAAAATTGTCAAAAATTGGGTTTAAAAGGGGTTCCCCATCAAAAGGTGGTTAATCGACCTTTTAAAGAACATTAGAATGTTTACGCTTAAAAACTGGATTCATTTGAATTTTTAATCCTCTAACATTTATTGTAAAGAGTAAAAATATTTGAAAAACATATATAATCATTTTTTAGTTAGTTCTATTCATTCCCTCCATTACAACGGCTAGGCGTTAACTACCATTTAAAATAATATTATTTTATTATTAGAGTGCAACGTAAGATTCCCAAGAAACTCGTGGTTGCGTATTGGGTACGCCATCAAGCATAGAATCTCCTTTAAAGTAATATTAATATTTTATTCACAAATATGGATAAATATAAAGATGTCATATTCTTTATTTACCTGGGGTGTTACAATAAATATCCCACTTTAGCTAAACATTCTAATTTCATCACCAATATCATATGGTTTCACTACCTTCTGACTCGTCCTTGAGAAACCAGGTATGATGATCCAATGAAACCATAGATACATGTATCATAGATGTGAACAAGAATAATTATTTTGTTTTACCATTCATACCATCGAATCCTGTTATTTCCTCACTAAATCTTCATTTTTCCTTTCATTATACCGAGTGTTTACCTTGTTATCCTATTTCATACAACTTATGGAATTACAAAACCTACCTGAGATCCACCTTTTACAACATATCTTAGCCTATCCTCCTTTTTTATTTAGAAGACCCCACCTCATTGAAGTCACCTTCACATAGCCAAGGAATAATATACCTACCCATAACCACATCATTATCCTCTATGAATTCTTCCTCAAGATAAATTCATATGGCAATAAAATCTCATGAGATTAAATTCAAATCATTTTTTAGGAAATAAAAAATATTAAAATGGAAATAATAATATGATTAAATTCATACCACTATGTATTGTCAATACAACAAGATCATTCCCCACATCTTCCCCAAGATGGTTAGAAGATCCCAGTCCAACCTCTAAATAACTCCTTGAGGTGGAAAAATCCATGCCATTGTAATCTGTTCTCCATTATGAATACAATCATGGTACATTCTCTCCTAATAACCTCATTGAAATCACCTTCACATTTCCAAGGAATCATGCCTCTACCCAAAACCACTTTATTATCCTCTATGAATTCTTCTTCATGTTTGAATTTAGATTACTAAATAATCTCATGAAAATATACTCATCTAACACTTAAGTATATCAAAGATATATCAAATTGAAAATCATAATAACAATGAAGATATACCTATATTTTTTGTCTCTACATCAATATCATTACCCCAATATTCCCCAAAATGGGGAGAAGATCCCAATAAAACCACCTAATAACTCCTAGAAGTAGAAAAATTTATGCCATAGTATTATGTTCTCTATTAGAAAGATAATATATGGACCTTCTATCCTAATAAATTACTATCCCTCACAACATCATTTATTCCAAAAGGGTGTTAATCAAATTATAAATTTATAAATCCCAAACTACAGTATCTATAAAGGAGTACTGTAGTGGAGACACATGGTTGAAACCATAGGGATAATCCAGAAAAGCTGGTAACATCGTGATTAGAACCAGATAGATAGATTCCACACATGATTCTAATAGGGTTTTCTTCTAAGGATTAGGTAGTTTGGTTTTATTTAAAAATAAAGAGAGGGGATCAGGGTAAATTTAAATGGATTATGAAAAAGGACTTCCTAGATATATCTTGGGGTATATATAATTATTATGCTATAAAGTAGTGCATAGGTTACCAATTGGATTGGTCAAACCAATTGGATCTACTTAAGTTGACTGCTACTCTTTAGTATATAGGGAGTCAACAACCTAGGTGAATTAAGACTATAATTAAAGGAAAAAGGATTCGTAGGCTAGTGGTTCTACCATTATCAACACCATTCAATTCAGTATCATTATTTTGTAAATCCCTAGATCATGGTTGTGTAGAATAATATTTTTAAAAATAATTCTTAACATAATTACTAGAAAAAGTTTTACCCATGTTTTGATTTATAGATTCATTACGATTGAGCTAATACTAATATCAACCCTTAAACATAGAGGATTATTCAAACATGATAACAATGGTATTAGGATTTAGAGAAATTGAAAGAATGTTTGACATGTTTATTAATCAATTCATATTAAATAAATCTATGATTAAATCAATAGAAGAAAAAAAACATAAATCATACTTGTGTAAATAAAGAATAAAGGAATGAAACAAATGGACATTAAGGAGGCAATTGGTCTACAAATAAAAATTTTAATTTAAATGATAAATCCAAAAATATATCGGAATGATGCATAATATAAAATTATCAGAAAATAAGAAAATAATGGATGACGATAAAGTGCAGTACAAAGAGGAGAAGAAAACATAAAATAAAATAAGAGATATTCATCCATCTCTTTCATTCTTTTCTTGTATCTAGGTATAGGAATATATATAAGATTGTAAATCTCATGATGTGTAAATATTTCATGTTGTTTATTGGATTAAAATAACATTTCTTTCAAGGATTTAATGATTTGTAATGAAAATTCATGTCATGTAATCAGCTCCTAAAAAATATCTAGAAATATTGCAACTACTAAATTTCATGGATTTTATCTTTTGGTAGGTTTATAATTAAAAACATTCACATCATGTAATGTATTCACATTGTGTATTTGTTTTGTATGGATAATTTTACAACTTTTTATAGTTTCACGAGTTAACATTCGGTCTACAGGTGTCTTTTTGTCAAGGAATTCATGTCATTAATAGGTTTTATGATGTGTTATGTCTGAAATCATTGAAATTACAATAGCTCCTATTATGAGAATTGATTTCCTATTTCCTAATAAAACCATCAAAAACCCAATGCATTATCAAATAATGCATGAATAGAAATTATATAAATTTATCCTATATATATATATAGCTTATCAAATTACACCACACTGGAATAATTTCTTTTTACCAAGAACAAAACATCTCAATAAGGATTATATATTAATCAATTTTTAAACAAGAAATGTGTATTAAAACTAAAAAAATAAAACAACATGTTACAAGAAAAATTATTCCTCTAGAATCAATCCAGAAAAGAAAATCAATCATATATAATAGTTAAGTTATTTATTCATATCCTTTCTGCCTTTAATTTGAAATTCTCTAATGTTCCTTAGAAGTTATACCCATGTTGAAATTTACCTTACTATTAATTTTCACTCATCACAGTAGGTAAAATGAAATTATAGTTATGCTCATACATTGAATAAATGTTCCTAACCATAGGCTTTCATTGGTTTTAAAAAATCACTCTATAATTACAAAAACAAAATTAATCATGAGAACATGAACAATAATGTTCAAATTACTAGGATGATGGTATGTGGGTATATGATGAAAATTTTTATCAAAAAGGATGTCAAACTCTCAAGTGTAATATGTGATCATTAGGAATAACACAATAAAGAACTTCCTCTGGAATGTGGCATTTCCACACACCCAAAAACTCAGGGTAGGTCCATGGATGTCTCATAAAAGTGCAATGAAAATATTATTTTTCTTTTTCTTAAATTCATGTCTATACTAGATTTCACATCCATCACCTGACCACATAAGATCTATCATATGATTCATCATTCTAGTAATTATTATTTTTTACCTTCACAATACATAACCCATAAATATATATATATATATATATATATATATAAACATCAATAGTATAATCATGAATAGTATATCAGAAGAACCATATAACACTTCTTAGAGATCATGTCAAAATTTCACAATACATCTCCTCAGAAGTATGCATCCTGCATACATCAATGTAGATAGAATTTCATTTCATATGTGTGGGAGAAATTATTGAGATTTATTGTTTTTTCACCTAGATTATTTCTTGTATTCATTGGTCTAGACACATTATTCATTGTAATCATGCATTATTTTAAAATCTAAATAAATCCATTTAAATAAAAGAAAATTTTCGTTAAAAAATAGTGAAATGTATTCTATTATTTCATATAATTTTATCATGATTTTTGAGTTGAGTAATTTAATTCAATTTCTTATTTTTTTAATTGATTTTGGGTGACTTATTAATGGTTGTAATGTTCTGAGTGATTTCCCTTTTTCTGTATTCCAATTCCCAAGAGGATAATAGACTTACATTTCCCTATAAATTTTTAAGTATATATCATGAGATAAACATATGGCATGAAATCCTTTCATAACATGCATTGGAATCTTATCTATGATATAACTGAAAAAATACACTTTTAAAATGATTAATGAAATCTTTGTTGAGCTATTTCACCTAAAACAGTCCATTATATTTATCATTCATAATCTCATTGAAAACATCAATAAACCTATTAGTATTGAGCCATGTTATTAGATAATTTTATCCCTTCCTATCCTACACTTGTTATATTACATGATTTTCAATTGATTAATTATGTGGGATATGGTTATTACTCATGAACATGGGATGCTTACTACTGAAGAGATATATGATGAATTTTTCACATTCTTTGCGGGAAGTGGTCTGTGGTTATTATCATATATCATTCATGATTATAACTTTAATATATATATATATATATGTATGTATGGGTTGTGTATAAGAAAGGTCAAAATTCACCATAATCAGATCGATGAATATTATTATAGATCATATGGTGTTAGGTGATAGATGTCAGGTCTGTTCTGGACATGCCATTTCAAAATAGAATATGAAAATTGTCAATGGTATATCAGAATAACCATGGAAAAATTCCTATATATCATGTCAAAAATTCTTTGTAAATCTCTTCAATATTAATCATCCTATGTCTATTAGTAATGATCATTACCCTCACACATACTCTAGTGTAAATCATGACATTATATCAATAGTAGGGTGGGGAGGGGGAAAATGGTCCTATAAATTAACTCCGTCCTAAAAAGTTCATTCATGGACACTAGTGTCATAACAATAATAAATGTACATGCAGGATTCAGGAAAATTGAACTAGTAGTGTTTAATTTAGTTAAAGCATCCAAATACGGTGGTGATTAATTTTATTATCAAGCCATCATTCTGACTGATGAGAGAGATGATTATGTCAACATTGAGGACAATATAGATTCCTTATCTCCTGAAAATGATGAGTGAAGTGATTATGGGGATGTAAATTATAGTGATACTATGATGAGGGATACCATTCTATATTTTATACACTCAGTCATCAAGACAACAATGTTAGAATTGAAGCCTCTACCAAACACACAATGGTACTCATTTTTATAAATTGTAGTTTCACAGTTGGTTATAATTAGTTATGAACTAAATCATTTTCAAAAATTAAAACTAATTGATTTCATGAAAAGATATAAAAAATCAATTTTTTTGGTTATGGATGACATTAAGTGGATCAACCCCATGATTCGAACCAACAAAATTTTATTTTTAGAAGGAATCGAACAAAAATATTAACCCCAAAGGTGAATCACCCTTCTAATTAAAGAAGTCATTAAAAAATAATTTTTGAAAAATATAGATGTAGGTATCATATTTTCCATCTCTGATAGTAATTTGGTGATCTCGCTGGAAGTCTTTATAAAGAAAGTCTTCTTGATAGTTATCCAAAATAGTAAGGATTGTTTAATCTCAACCCTAACCATTATAGGATGGTGATTATGTCTTAATGATAGAAATATCAACATGATGAATTGAAATGGCTATTTTATTCTCACATTCATGGATCATATCTTGGAGAGATTATCTGGACATTAATTCTATAATTTTCTAGATGGATACACCAAATTCAATCAAATTATTGTTGAACGATACGATTACTCAAACACTAAATTCACATGTCCTTTCAGAACCTTCACATATCCAAACACTTCATTTGGAGTTTTTAATGTTCCATAGACTTCCCAATAATGTAACACACATTTTCCATTATATAGTAGAGAAATTACTAGATATTTTCATGTATGATTTCTTTATTTTTAAAATATCCTTCGATGTTTTTTGAATAAATTTGGTGTTAGTTTTTCAGTTATTTAAATATAATTTCTTAGTTATAAACATGGAAAATTTTCATTTTATTTTCCATGGAGACATAGTACTTCGACATAAAATATAGAAAAAAATTATAGAATTAAATATATAAAAAATAAAGGTGATTAAAGATTTAACTAAACCCATGATAGTGAAAGGTATAAAGATATTTCTAGACCGCAAAGGATTTTAACTCTAATTCTTAAAATATTTTGAAATAATATCCCTCCCACTAGCTCACCTATTTTATAAGTAAATACATTCTATTTCATAGAAGAGTGTCTTCATACATTCAATAATATTTAAAATATCCCAGTGACTGCACATGTCATTATATCACCTGACTAGGATAAGGACATTGAATTGATGTGTGATGCCAATGACTTCACTATGTGTGTTGTTTTATGATAGTAGCATGGAAACATATTCCACCCCATATATTATTCCATCCATAAGATGAATTAATCTAAGGTCAATTATGATACCATATTCATAGAGCTAATAGAAGTGGTCTTTTCATTTGAAAAACTTCCATCGTACCTCGATCTTTCCTAAGTGATTGTATATAAAGATCCTGAAGAACTAAAATATGAGTTTAGCAAATTGGATTAAAAACTGTTTCTAATATGGTGGATCCAATTACAATAATAATTTTATATATTCATCAATGACACAAAAGGAACTAAAAATTTCATTTTTAACCACTTATCTAGTCTTCTAGTTTTGAGTATTGAGGATGAAAGGAACCTGATTGTTGAGGATGATTTCCCTTATGAAATACTTATTTATATAAATATGAAAGCATGAATGAGATATTCTGATATTAAAAACTATAATTCCATGGGATATCATTAAAGAAACTTCTCAAATCAAGATATTAAGGTGTTCTTGTTCGATGATTCACACTATTACTGGGATGATCGACTATTATTAAAGTGGTGTGTTGATGTCTTCATGTGATTTTTCATCCGAGGATAAAATTAAGAGTATTCTCAAAATGTATAATATGTCGTTTGTTGTAGGACATAATGGGTATGAAATAACTATGGCTAATATACTAAAAGGAGAACTATTTTTTCCAACACTACATTTGGATGTGAGGATCATTTTAAAGAGTTGTGATCGATTCCAGCATATGAGAACCATTACAAAAAAAAACAAAAAATTCCCCAGTACTCTATTCTTGATGTTAAAATTTTTATTATAAGGGAAATTGGTTTATTGGCCCATTTGGTAATTCTTATGGGAATTGTTACATCCTGGTTAGCAAGGAATATGTTTCAAAGTGGGTAGAAGATGAATCCACCACCCATGACATTACCAAGGTGGTCATGAATTGTATAAGAAAAGATATTTTATCCTGATTTAGATTTCCTTGATTACTCATTAGTGACCAAGGAACACACATTATAGTACTTATGTCGAAGAAAAAATTGAAAAATATGGACTTTGATAAAACAATAGAACTCCTTACCACCCATAGATAAGTGAGAACATTAAATTATTGAATCGAGATATTAAAATTTTGAACCAAAAGATAGTTAATACCAGTATGAAGGATCAGAGCCTCAAATTTGATGATAAACATTCGTTGTATCTCACGACATATAAAATTCCTAACATTACTAAACCATTCTAACTTTCTTATGGTAATACCTATCACTATCTAGTCTAATTAGATCACCAAACATACAACGAAATTTAAAACTAAAATTTTATGCCCAATAATCTATACAACAAACAATTATATAAATAAATGTTATTGAAGAAATTAGATGGGATACTTATAAAATGACTAAATTTGTATGGAAGAAACAAAGAAATGATAATACTAACGCATTTTATGATGGGTATTGACACCATTGGATAAGGTTCTACCACTTAACTCTCATATGATTATATTCCCTAGTAAAATAAAATTTGAATGGTTGGTAACTCTTGTTATTTCTAAACTTTTCCCTTATGAGACGATTGAAATCCAAGGATTTGAAGGACCACCATTTAAGGATATTAGATAGTGATAAAATATCTTTCAAGAACCATATTAATGGGGGTGTGTTTTTTTAATAATGTTCAGTTGACCCAACGTATCGATAAATAATTCAACTTTAAATAAAGAACTAATTAGGAGGAAACCCATGATATGTTCTATAGGTTAGAGTATGTTTTGTGAAGGTTAGGAAGTCATGTAAATTCTATTATTCAATTAGAGGTAGTTGGCCAAAATATGTGCAAATAGCCTACTACATGTCATGTAAACGTTACACGACTTAAATCTATTGGCGTTGGGAAATTTTTTTCATGTTTTTCATGTCATGAATGATTTACCTAATGTGATAACTATGAATTCATTTCAAATATGAGACTCCAGGGATCAAAAGTTTTCCACTTGCACCTATGTTCTCTCCACACATTATCCCCCCTACTACATGCATCCCCTGACCTTCCTCCTTTTATTCCTCTTTTAGTCAATACTCCAACCCATTCTCCTCCCTTCCCATCTCATTAAATCTCTTAATTATATCCCACATGAATAATATCAGTGGAACATCATCAAAAAGGGCATCCCTATGAAATGATCATCCCACACCCAAATGCCAAATGATGAATCCTCCCCTTCCACCTATAGATCCATCCCCATATTCAACACCATTTTGTTCTTCCACTCCCATAACCATTCATAGTATTCTTCTATCTAGTCCTAGGGAGCTACCCAACACCCACGCCTATAACCATGACTACACTTTTCTGAACATGAGTAGTAGTTTCTATTCTTATGTCATTAGGATAATAACATGAGTACCAACAAGACCCTTGACCTAGCCATTATAATGATGATACTCATGCATGAGGTTTTCTTGGATATCATATAGTTCGTGCCCCTATAAATCATTTTCTAGGTACATGAAGAGACATACTATGATCTTTTCCTAGAGTTCATGGCCAATTTATAACTTGACAATGTGCACATCACCTTTTGCCTAAGTTTTCAACCTTGAGAATTATAATTGGACTATTCAATGTTGTGGTAGGTATTTATATTGATAATTTTGTATCCCCGCATAATTATATTGACGTTTAGATTGATATGAATTAGAAAGACTATCCATGTAGTTGGTAAATGATCATCTGTGACCCCTAGAGAATTGATGATCCACACACAGTTAAGAGAACTCAATATTGGGGCGACACATTGTTTATAGGACATCATGTTATTTCCCATGCATGGATGATCAGAGGGTATGATCCCGGTAGAATCAATTAGATAGAGGTCATCACTTTGGCCTCTATCATGGGAATCCATGTCATTAACATGGATCACTAGTTCACACTCCACTTTGAGTCCCAAGAAAGGAGAGCTTGAGGTTCCTTCATGGGTAGAAATATCATCACATATCTAGAGCCTAATCACTACATTTTGTATGCCTCATCATTTTTTTCTCTCTATGGAAGATGGAGACGATTGATATCTTGATGATACACAAATGTTTCTCTTAATGAAGGATGAGAAGCACTATAAGGGAGATCCAGGGTTTGTTTAGGACATTGATGAGACCCCCACTCCTTATGAACTAACCCCACCTACTCTAGGACCATAACTTAATCTTATTTCACCTACCTATGATATTACCATCCACCCTTCCTTTATGGATATCAGTACTTCCCCTCCTCCTTCCCCTACCTATCCATCTGAGATACCACCCCCTTTCCATCTTGAGCCTACTCCAGCCATTTTAGGGAACGTATGGGATGTTCTCTACTAACACCTATGTCTTCTCCAGTGTATTATGGATAACCATTGGGGGATCTTACTTAATTTTAGACTTCCCTACATCAAACCATCTTTGTTTTTTGTTTCTTCCCTGGAACCATCCACTCCATCTACTCACCTGAAACAAACTTTCATAGACCACACTCTGACCTCTATTCCCACCCCATCCATCATAGTTTCATTGTCCACCCATGTCAACCTTCCTCCAGATCTTTTACACCATCTTTCCCTGTGGTATTTTTTAGGGAGCTAGATCGATGTGTTGAGGTTCTTGATGTTCCATCTTCATCTCAGGTTTCATTCATAGATCCATATTCTATATATTTATCCCCATTACGGTTTGACACCTCCAATCCACTAATGATGTATGATCTAGCTACCATCACTATTTCACCTTTGATAGTAGTAGATCCAACTACCTACACCTCAACTAAAACTATAGATTTTTTGGGTTAAATTGAGACACCAACTATTTGGGAAGGGAGATATAATGCTAATAGTGGTGAGTCTTCTCACATTTTTTAGTTTTTTCCATGAATACCCCTCCCTATTGTTCTATGTTTTGGTGTATTTTTTTACTCATTATATTTTCAATTTTCCTTATTGAATAATTTATTATATATAATGAATGGTATATTATTTTTGACTACATGGATTTATTATATTATCATTCTCATTTGTGATTTCAGTTTTATATATCTCAGTCTTCGGCCTCTGTTATGACTATCAATAAGTATGTTAGTCCGTGCAAAGTCCATCCCAATGAGTCCATTTCACAAGTGTCTGATTTATATAAATGGATCCAAGAGCTCCAAATATAACCTTCCCAGTTTCAACTACTCCCACATGAAATATTTGGTTGGTTCATTCTTAATCGGTTAAACCCCACCAAGCACCCCCATCATCTCGAGGATAAACTTACCAGTTCTTGCAAGGGACAACATGTATCTAAGTCGATGGACACCATCAACTATTATTTTATTCATCCATCTAGATGATAACATCGTTATAATAGTTTTTTGGTAGGCAACCCATATTTTTTATTTATGTGTTTTTTATGAGTTTCTTGGGACCTTTTATTTTTGTCCTATTTTCATTTTCATATCGTCATTAATTTGAGGCATCATTGTAACATGATTCATGAATATATCTGAGTATATTTCTACTAATTTTTACTATTTTCACCATCACATTTTTTTGCTTCTCAATTTCTTATCACCAATGTACTTATGGTTTATCTAATATAGGTATTTTTTTCTAATAGTTTTTAGGTGCCTAGTTTTATATCACCATCCAACATTTTCCCCCATGGTGTGACCTTCATTATAGGGAACTCTCAATTCCATAATTTAACATAATAATTGGAATTGTTTAGAAAAAGTTCCCTCTTTTTGGTTCTTTTTTGTAGATTGTGTTCATTGAAAAGTTTTTCCATTTTTTATAAAGGATGGTTTCCAAAGGATATGTAAAGAGTGAGTGAGAATGTCTGATCCCATGAGGTGTGAATTTATGATCTCATGGGGAATGAAATTTCTAATCTCACATAGAATAAATGTGAACTTATACCATAGAACATGAATGTTTTATCTCATGGAGCACAAATTTTTTATCTCAAAGAGTGAAAAAATTCTAATAACAAAGAGCATGAATGTGAACTGATCTAATGGAGCATGAATGTATGCACTAATCTCACAGAGCATGAGCATCAGAACTTGTCATGTTAAGGAGTCACATGGAGCACCACATAATATTTAAAATATCTTTTATTTATATCATGATAAGAACATGAAGACAAATCATAATTTTAATAGGATCTCATAGAGAAATCATGTGAAGCACTTGGAGACACTACATCATTGTCATAGGATCTCATGGAGAAATCATATGAAGTGCATGAAGTCAAAGAATCTAAAAAGGATAGAGATATAATGATGTCATTAAAAATAATTAAAATAAAATAATTTTTTGGATATCATGATTGGATCATCTTAAAAGTCTAAATACAATGTTTTTGTCTCCAAATGATTGTCATTTGATCTTAAGACAGGGTCACATGAAGCGTTGGATGTTAATCGAACTGGCTGCTTGATTGTCTGTGGATATTGAAATGAGAGAATGAAATGAGATCATGAAAATATCTTCAAAATAATGATTATGATCACACAATAAACTTGTCAGATTCATATGGTGAAGATGTGTAGAAACCACATTAAGTGTTTGATGCCGATTGTTGGGGCGATGGCATTAATGTTTTTTCATGATTTTCAAAGTTATGGTGGTGGAATTTTCCCTATAAATATGAAGTGATCCATAAAAATTAGGTTAAAATATTTTTCTTAAAAAAATGTATCTCATGAAAATTATTTATGATGTGTTTTTTCATGAAGCTAGGTAGTATACATGATTTTCATTGAGTAAGTGTTTCTCATCAGCATAATGAATTATTTTGATAGAATTGTGTGATATACGTAATTAAAAAAATGCCTTACAAAGGGGTCTCATGATGGTATCTTTCAGAGAGAAGAATGTGTAGGGGGTTTAAAAACATAGGTATACCCATTGATATCTCAACAACTTTATGAACTAAATGATATCTTGTGATCCTAATTAACTTAATGTGATATTGTTATCTATATGATTTGAACAATTCCTCGCGATCTACATGATCTGAACACAATCTTGTGATCAATGGGTTTACACCAAGGTCTTAAGAAGGAGTCTAATAAAAAGTTCTCATTAAGGTATCTCGTGGTGGAGTCACAAGATCTTCATGATGTAAAGGGTTCCATTCAGACGGTTGTTATGTTAGAGTCTCATAGAGGGTTCTCACACTAGGATCTTGTTTAGGGGTTGTGTGTCAGGATATCATGCAAGGATTTCACACTAGTATCTTTCATAAGGGGTTACATGCCAGAATCTCATGTAAGGGGTTATATTTCAGGCTCTCGGACAAGGGTAACATTCTAGGGTATTGTGAAAGTAGATATTCTAGGATAACCAAGTAGGAAATTTTATTTTCACATTTTAATTTAGAAGAATAATAAGTAAAAGGTAGAGGATATTCATCATTTGAAAATACATACAAAAAAGACTTTATTCGCTACTACATCCCAAGAAGTGAAAGGAAGACATGGAATATATTCATGGTCTTACCAAATTTAGGGGGAGTTTCCATGAACTCTCATATAAATTTTATTCTCATTGTGATGTTCACATCATGGTTTTAGAAGATCATGTGATGTTCAAAGGAACCTATCATACATTTTGTGAAACTATAAATAGTATAAGATTTTGTTCTTTGTCCAAAATTCCAATTGTTTTAACACATTAAATAGTGAGCATTATAGGATGTGTGAGGGATGTTATCATAGGGAGATAGTGTATCTTTCCAAAAAAATTTAAGGTAAATGATTCAGAGAATGATTGATCTAGCCAAAACTAAAAACATTGTGCTTTAGTGGATTTTGAAACATTGGAATGTTTCCTTTATGGGATCCCTCTAAATATACTAATTGGGTGGACCATGTAAAAAACATTATGTCCTCATATTTTATTTCTCTATTTACATTTTTTCATCATCATTAGATAATGTTAGAAATGATAAGATCGATATAAAATCTAAAGTTAAAACATAAGTAAGACTTATATTAATGAGTTCAATATCAAGTGGGTAGGAAGAATATTGTTATGAATATCCATAACCTGATTCCCACCCCCTCTCAAGGTATCTAAGCTGATTTTGTTCCTAAGAATTGGTATCATATTGTAGGTTTCTTTTATTGTATTTGATTTCCTTAATAAGGTGTATTCTACTAATTGAATTCAAATTTCATTTTTCTATTACCTATATTTTACAAGAAAAAAGTAATAGCTTCAGAAATGAAACAGAAGTCCGGTGGTATTTCTTAGTGTGGATGTGTCTATAAAAATAGTGTGATTCATCTAAAGAAAAACATTAATTTACTGATCAAAATTAGGATGAATAAGATAGTGAAACTATTTATTCATTCAATGATAATATAAGAATGAGTGCAGAATGTTATATTCCAAGTGATATTGTAACTACTAATGATGTTGAAATTATAGTAAGGTCTATAGTGTAATTTTTACATGTAACAAAGGTATTCCATCCAAAATTGGAATATGAAAATAAGTCTCAATCTATACAGAACCATGTCTAGGAAATTAATGTCAAAAAGATCACAGGTTTAAATAAAATACTTATATAAGTGGCCACAAAACTAATTAATAATAATTATTCACAATTTGACGAACTAAATTCGATATCCACAATGATGGAAAAACTCAAAGATGATGAAAAGTGAGTGAATTTGAAATCAAAATTAATTATGAATTTATATGTTTCAAATAATGATCTTGATACACACCTATTGTAACATCCCAAGTAAGTAATGAATAATATATATTTTTATCTATGTCTATTAATGATTAAGATAGTGTTTTAGAGGCTTAAAATGAAAATAAATCCAAACTTAAGCATGGAATACACTAATATTCTTAAAAGATTGTTTTACTGCCTTATGATGGAAAACCCTTTTTAAATCTATCTTTTGACAATTTTATAAACTATGTTTGTAAAAATAAACTTATTCTTTATGATTGGGACATCAAAATTTACTTTGTGTGAATTTTTGGTATTTTTCTGACAATGTTCATTTTTTAATGAATAGTGAAAAATACTGCATTTTACATCAAAACTGCTTTTTAATCTAATTTATTTATATGATTAGATTATCTTTTGAATTGGTCTTAATGTGTAATATGAATATATGTTTACCATTTAATCCAATGGTGGTCATTGGAATCAATTTCACTTTGAAATTGGACTTAAACTAGTGTCAATCTTTTGATACTTATTGTTTCATAAAAACACGCTATTTGCTCTAACAGCGGGAATTAATTATTAAATTAATTAATGTGACTTATATGTTTTTAATTTTGTAAAATAGACTTCATTTTTGAATTCGTAATATCAAATATAGCTTAGGGTGAATTTTTGGTAATTTTCTGAAAAACTTCAATTTTTTATGAATAGTGAAACCACTAAGTGGTACTTATAAAGACTGATTTTCCATTTAAATGAAATTTTGCCATCATTGTGTTTTGAATTTCAAAAATCAGACATACATGGTTGTCATTAAGAAGTAAAATGTGGTTCAATGAGATTAAAATAAGTTTTTGGTGAATAGTAACTTATTAAGTTTTTAATCGTGATTAGTGGTAATTAGTGTAGTTTAAGGTAAAAATAATACTTTAATAAAATAAGATGATCTTGACACATGCCCTACCCTCATTGGTTGTGTCATGTCCGACCAAGACAATCCATGGGTCAACTTGGGGACCCCATGGATCCACTTTGGTTGGGAAATGACATAAATTACGTTTTATTTAATGTAAAAGTAAAAATGACACAAACATAATATGTTTTACGAAAACAATTTTTACATGGGGTAATAAAGATCAGATTTTTGATTATAAATATTAATTGGAAATATGAAAAGATTTCCTACATCATAGTATTTTTTTATAATTTTTAGACATTAAATAAATTAAATTATTTATGACATAATAATGATGCAGCGATGACATCATTATTTGACGATTTAAATAAAATGGAAAGATAATGTAAAATCTATGAACTACACATGTCCAAAACCAATTTTATGAGTGGATTTAGAACCCTTATCACCTTATCCACTAATTATATCAATGTGGGATCTTTTAAAAGCGAAACACATTTTGAAATAAAGTAATATTTCTTTACTTTCCAAAAGTGCCCCTCCTCTCCTCTTATAAAAGGCCCTCACCTCTACCTCATTTCACACACTCCTCAAGCCTTTGGCTCGGCCAAACCCTGCACATTTACTCTCTTCACATACCTCTTCAAATCCTAGAGGATTCCCTTTGGGCATAATCCTTTCAAAGGAATCCTTTAGGCTCAAATCAAAAGGAGTTACACTTTTAAAGGTAATTCATTCTCTCATGTTCATTTGTTTTATTTTGCTTCTCCAACCCCCTAAACTCTTTTTATTTACTTCTTTTGTAACAACACCAGTATCTTAAATATACTAGGATTTTTTTATAAGATTTATTTGGGCTACACTCTCACACAACTACGTCAAATGGTTAAAGAACATACGGTTTCTGTGGATGGCGAAATTCTGCCTCCCGAAACGATGAATGTTCAATACTCATTTAACACCTTCAAAGGTGGCCATTATGATGTCACTATTTTTATATATGATATATAATATGTTTATGTTTTCCTTAATCTTCTGTTTTTTTTCATTTTGGGCATACCTTTATGGTTTCCATTATGGGTAAACACGATATCTTCATTTTAGGAAGTGCGGACTACCGCCCCCTAAAAGTGATTTGATTCGTTAATACCATATGTGAGATGTGTAAAGGATAAAGTTAATGATATTATATATGTTATTATACTGGAATTATAATATACTCTTATATAATTATGATTCCATTCCATAAAATACGAAATAGGAATGGAAGTAGCGTTTATGCCTACGTACGGCTTACCGTCTCCATGAACGGTGCATTTCATTTCTTACCTCTAAATGTGATGTAATATTATAAATACTTGTATATGATGAATATATATGATATATATGTTATCCAAATCATTAATATCATTCTGGATATAATGAACCTTTGACCAAATTAACAACATGTAAGTGTAAGAAGTCTATTTTTGCCTTAAGAACCAAATACCGACAAAATGAACATTATTAACTTAAATGATTACATGATGTTCATAACATGGTATAAAAGGAATAATTAACTTGAAAAAGGTTCATAAGAAAGTAGAGATTAACTCAAGTTTATTATTCAGGAGATTAAAGAACGGTCGGGTCAAGTCGGATATGAGGTATGGGACTTCGTCTCAATCTCCTTTCATTGAGGCATATTTTATTTTATACACAACTTTCTTTTATACGGTGTATAAACCCCTTTGACTTTTACGTTTATTCAAAAGGAATCTTTTTATACGAAGCATTTACTAAATGACAAAAGGGAACGTTTTTGTCGTACGTATGCGGCGACAACGACTTCTCCGCCGTCGTGACCATTATTTGAGTTTCGGCTTCCTCTACAAGCCATACCTTCTTTTTAAAAGAAAAATAAATACCATGTTTTACTTTTCTTTTATTTTGGTATTGAAAATGGTTTTCATAATGTTTTATATATCAATGTGCTGCATTGATATCTTGTGATTGAAATGTGGAAATGTTATGTTTCCTTTATGCAAGTTTTATGTGATACGATTATGTTATGGTTCTTGGGCATTATTATGAAGACGGGTGGTTCTGTGATAAACTAAGGGTGGGTGAGCCCGATATAGCTCTCCAATGCATTGGGTAATGCGAAGGAGTTAAACGTTAAGGTTTCTTCGAAGAGATTTTAGGGAATATACTGTGATGGGTATTCCAAAAGTAACCAAGAGGGTTACTCCCTACGTAAGAATGTTATGAATGCCTCAAGTTACCTTTATGTTTTATGATTTCTATGATTTTTTCATGATTTTATGAGGTATGTTAAAGTGCCTATGTTTTATGGGTAAAGTATGATTTCATTCTTATGTATATATGAACTCATGTTTCCTTTCCATGTTTTTATAACCCATACTGTGCTTTTTATGCTCATCCCAAGTTTTTTTTTTTGAAATGTTTTTCACAGGTCAAGGGAGGTACATGATATGATGATAGTGTCAAGGAAGTGCCAATAAAGAATCCATGTTTTATTTTAAATATTCTTCCATTGATGGGAATGAATAATACTATCTTTATGTAACCACTTTGTTTATATGTGGAATGTAATGCAAGTTTTATGATCTAATTCTCTAAAAATCTAAACCGGAAAATATCCTCAATGTGTAATCTTGTAATAACTCAAGATTAAGTAAGGTTTAAGTCCGGGGCCTTATACCTATCAAAATTTGTTCAGGAGAAAACATACTATAAATATTATGTTACATTGATAAATTCTAAAATAAAGGATAAAACAGACATGGTGGATATGTTCTTCGATAAATAAGAAGATGATATGACTAGTGGAAAGAATCTCAAGAGATAATTTAATACTCAACTAAAATATTTGGACAAAAATATTCAAAAATTATGAGAAGATCTAGAGTTGTTCAATAATTTAGTGGATAAATTTAATTCCAAGGCAAGACCAAATTAATGTATGATATGAATTTACTATCTGATTATCATTTGGTAACTAAAAATGAAATAAAAATAATATATGATATTTTATAGAAACAAATTGAGGTTATTATCTCATCCCAATGGCCATGAAATTTTTGAAAATCTATTATTTAATATGATGAATCATCTCCCATTCATGAGAAGAAGAATG
Source organism: Viscum album (assembly GCA_963277665.1). NCBI lineage: Eukaryota > Viridiplantae > Streptophyta > Magnoliopsida > Santalales > Viscaceae > Viscum > Viscum album. The sequence goes on from OY728140.1 coordinate 315,778,624, forward strand.
ACGTGAAAATTTTTTGAAGTAGGAAAAATCATGTAGGTGTTGGAAATAAAAGTGAAATTTTTTTACAGGAATTATTGAAAACATTTACTATTAATATGGGATGCATTGATATATTTCATGTTTTTTTAGGAAGTGGAATATATTTCATTCTATGGAAAAAGAAATTATTATAAATTTGATAATAATAATAATTGTATTACGAAATCTAAACGAAGAATCTTTCAAAATAAAATATCAATGAAATTATATTATTACAGAAGATTGGGACACACTGTGAGAATGATTTAAGAAGTTCAGGGATCAATTTAGAAATTTTAACTCTAGTTGTATCAATATCTCAACCATGAAATGATTAATATAGGTATTTTTTAATGGGGTATGTTTTATTTGTATTCATCCTGGAAATTTGGAAAATATAACTACTAAATGAAAGTAATGAAGAAAAAGGAACATGAAGGGTGATCCCTAACTCCAGTGGTGTATAATGAGATATCATATACTATAAAACAAACATGAAACTTTTAAAAATAGGTTTAATGTATCATAGAAAACACAGGGATATAAAATGAAGGTGTGCTAAGCACATCATACATTACACTCATGGCATATATCTTAGAATGAATGTGAATGAAAATATAAGAAAAAAGGAGGAGTTTCTCTAGTAGTATATAAAAAGAATGTACATTCACTGAAATACTAACCACTTGCACGAAAGGCTGAGGTGACTCAGATAACTAATAAAATAAAAAATTAATAAATAATTCCAAAATAACATCTTGTGTCATTACACATGGAAAGAAGTAAAGGAAATATAAAATATCTCTAGTGGAGGATGAATATAGATCTAAAGACCAGTGTAATGATTTCTGCTCAAATAAAGAATCATGAAAATGGAATTTTAGTTGAGCATCAAATAATAAAATTTATACTAGTGGGTTTAAATAAAAAATTGTGAGAAATAAAAAACTTACTGAATATATATATATCAAAGTAATACTATTAATGTGGATAAATAATATCTAGTTATATGTCTATAAAAATTGAAATTTTTTGGGAATTTGGAACATGAAGAAAACGAGTACAAAGTTTTTCATTAAAATATGAAAGGGTTGGTCCATAAAGAACAAACAAAATCCTCTCATTAAGAATTACAGAGGTACCCCTCTCCATATGTATTAAATTTCTCCAATATCTTTCAGTAGTTTTACCAAAATATAGGGGAGGTGAACTCCATGGGGGTGTGTGTGCTAAAAGGTCATAGGTGCATAAGTTGAATGGAGATATATGCAACAGGAATAATTTGATCTTTTTAAATTCACACCTTGTATTATATTCAACATGTGGTCTTACATGACATATTTATTCTCAAAGTCCCTATCATGAATTAGTATTTTATTGTAAAGGTATATTATATTATGATGATCCTAATGAGAAATTAATGAGCTATCAAAAATACACTAAAAATATCTACTGGTTTCTTGTAGCATTGAATATTAAACCCTTGGTATTGTGCCTCATTTCAAGTGTTGTTTTTTCATAGAGAGAAGATCTATTGGGGGAGAAGTAGACTCATTAATATATTTCATGATTATATATTTTTTATAACAATATGGAATCAAATAAATATTTTCTGGATACTAAGAAGATGTGAGAGAATAACAATGTCATTTCCAACCAGTGGTCTCCCCATTTGAAAGAGTAATTAATAATCTTAATATAACTTTATAATCATTATTAATTATTAATATTATTCCAAATATTGTGGTTTTTATATAGATATAGTGACATGAACTCTATGAGATATAGCCTCATATTATATGAGAGTTCTTTGAGGAATTAAGGAAAGTCATCCGGATTGAATATATGGAAGTAGGAGAGTGAAATCGAAAGAATTAGAATTTATTAGAAAAAAAATCTTGTTTCTTCAAAAAAGTTTAGACGTATTAGGCATAGAGGATCTCTCAATATATCAATTCCAATTTGTAGTTTCACTTACTGAAAATAATTCAGTATAGTGAATCTATAAAAAGTAATATGAATATGATTTTAAAAAGTGATAAAATAATCAATGTTTTAATTTGTATTTGAAAATTGAATCAAATGTGAAATAGAAAATAATTTACAAAACCAGGTGATCTTTGTAAGTAAAAATATGGTGTCTCATGGGATAAGAATATGTCCACAACTTAAGAGAGAGTGTAATCTCTCATTATTTGGATTTCTAGAGATAAAATAATAATTTGTGTCCCCTCATGATTTTGTAAATTATCAATAATTTGATTCAGATAGATCATTGACTAAGGGGAATTAAATTCATAAATAAATGTATCCCCTATTTAATTCAATGAGAAAGTGTAGATTGATGTGTAATTTTTTATTTCTATCATTTTTTATCATTCAAGTTCTATAAGACATAGAAAGAATTTATTCTATCTTTCAAGGACAAATCACATTTAAATCAAAAATCACTTCATCAAAATGAAATTAGAGTATGGTTATTTGAAGCTGGAGTATGTTCTTACTTAACTAAAGGTTGTAGACATCCAGAAAATGTCTCTACCAAAAGAAACATCAGAATCGAATCAACTAGATATTTAAGTTCATTTTACTCCCCCACACTTGAATGGTATCTTTGTGGAACCCTCTTCTCCTTGAGGTAGAGTTTGTTTTCCCCTATATATTTTTATGTGGTTTTTACCATGTTGTAGACCAAAAAAGAGTGATCTTTTGGTTCATTGAAAAAGGGGGATAAAATTTTAAATCAATAACTGGGGATAAGCTAGTAGAAAAATAGGGGTAGATTTAAATATAAAAATGTCAAAACTATTCTAACAATAAATAAGAATCATGAAAAAGATTTTCCTTTGGGTTCATGAAGAAACTAGTAGATATATCAGGGTTAGGAAGTGATCTTGAAGGATGGTCTTATTCTATATTTTAGTATCCAAAAGGTTTCTAGTGGAAGGTTTGAGAATGATGTGATTCATTAATGAAATTCCCATGATACTCTTTTTTTTTACACCACAATTGACTCATGTGGGCTTAGAGTTCATGTTAAAAAATTCCATGATCACTATCTAGGGATTTAAAAGTCAAATGTTTTATCAAATGCATGACTAGTTAGCAAGATGCTTCTTGAAGATTAAAAGTGTCTCTAAAAATCCCAAAGGGGGAAATTGTTGGAAAATATACCTCTTAGTGGTGATTTTCGGGTTATTTTATTTCTTGAAAATGTTTTAGGTTATTCAAGAATGATGGTTTTCAAAGTACGCGTGAAGTGTGAGCATGAATTTCTAATCTCATGGAGCATAAATGTGTAACAACCCAGTGTTTTTCAATGGAAATTACCTTCTTATAAATATTTCATAAAAATCACTTGAAAACACAACATAACGAACTACTAGGTTCCAAGTGACCTTTAAACATAAGTTTGATACTTCTTTGTTTGTAATTTAGAAAATACGACATACACGGTTGTAATCAGTAAGTTTTTTGGAGTCTGGTAATAAAAACTTAATTTTTGGTGAATAGTAACCTACCCTTACAAATAGTAATAGACCCTTTTGAATAGTGATATTCCCTAATGAATAGTAACCTCACCTATGATGGTATAAAAATAATATTCAAGTTGAAAGTATGACATACCCATATTTTAGAATAAGTTAATGAATGTTTTAAAACTGGTTTTTGATAATAAATTATGGTTTTAATTAAATATTAAAATAATCATATTTAGAAAAATATTTTTGAAAAATGGACTACATTTTTGGATTCTAAATGTCGAAAAATGGTTGGGGTGAATTTTTGGGATTTTTATGAAATACTTGAATTTTTATGAATAGTAAAATATGGTAATTTACCATATATGTACATTATAAGATAAATAGACTATTTATAGAATCATGGATGATGTCACCACCCTTGGTTAGAATTCACATGACCCATTTACTATTCTTGGTCATGTAATACTTACTATTCCTTGTCTTTTTAAGAAATAATAAATTAATGATTATAATATTGTAAAATCTCTCCTCTCCTCCACTATAAAAACCCCCCTTCACTCCCTCTTCTCTCCACTCCTCTGAATCCTTGTTCCTTTCCATTATTCTGCCCAAATCTCTCCCCAAGATCCTCCCCCACGTCTAAAAGCTCTAAGCCTCCTCAAAATTCCAAAACCTTTCCCCTTAAGAGGTTCTCAAAGGAGGAAGTCTCAAGAGGTAAATTCCTCTTTCCAATTCCTTCTTCTCTTTTAAGTTCTCTTTCATTTTCTTTCGTTCCACACCTCCTTTCACCATGATAGTATGATAAATCCAGTAACATACATGTACTGGAATTTTTTCATGCTAATGGTATATTTCATTATCTTCTCTCCTCTCCCCACCCTTTTATTTGAAAGAAATTAAAGCACCGTTTGAGATGTGCTAATTTAGCACAATCAAGGACAACGGTTTATCAATTTCTATTATTATCTTTAATTATGGTCATGAAACCATTTGTGCTATGGTTGAACCAGATTATTATACATGTAATATATCCTATTTTTGGTTCTGTAATCACTTTTGTACAAATGGTATTAAATTATAAATCAAAACATGTTCTTTGTAATCAAATATATCGTTTAACAAAAATGGTTATCACTAAGGTTATATATATATATTAATTCGACTTCACTCTAAGTAACCTAATTAAAATTAAAACCATGTAATCTCCGAGATGTTCACTAAATAATATTAATTTATTTTTGTACAACCACATTCATCTTACATATAATCCAAACTTGAATATAAGTGAACCAATCTTTTAAAACCAAGTAAACAAACAAGCCCGAACAATGAAACTGAACCTTATAACTAATCAAAAAGGATTTGAATGAACTAAAAAGGGTTATAATAAGTAAATTAATTATAGAAGAGGTTCTAGAATTATTATTTAATAAGCCTAATTTGTTTATTCAGGTCATTAATAACAAGTGGAGAAGACCAACGGATTTAAGGTAAGGGATCCTCCCCTTTTCACTCTTAATCAAGATTGTTCTCTATGCTATGCCTTTTTGTGTAATACCAAGTGATGGGGTATGTTTATACACCTTCCCTATACTTCACTAATGTTTTATAAGTGATGAGAAACCCCTTTTCCCTCTCATAAATCCCTCTTAGTGACACCTAATACCATGTCGATAAACCATAATGGATTCTACCCAAACTTCCATTATTCCTTCGGGTTGTTCTAACTTTCTTTTTACCAAAATATAGTTGTCTTTTATTTTTATGTATAAATTCAACATTATATTTACATTCTCCAAACTCATGTTTTAAGATCCATATCTCATTCTCTTTCGGGGATATACATTCTTTTAAGTGAAACTGTCCTCGATACTTCCCAATAAGAACACTCGTTTTAAAGGAACTTCCCGAACATTTCCCCAATTGCAAGTTCACTCTATCTTTATGTTTTGAGACACCATTGTCTTTGTAAATTTAGAATTTTTATTATGAAAACCTTCTTGGTTCAATTATGGGTTTATATAAAATAATTTCTTCTTTAATATTTTAAAAGCTCTATAGTGTTTTCCTTAAAACCGCACAAAAATGGTTTCATGATAATGTTTCTAAAATACATTTCTCATATGTTGTCACTTATGTTTGACACCACTTACCATGTTATATGACTATTTTACCCTATGAACTTCAATGTATTTTCTAATTCTTTCCTTACATGGACACCTTCATGATACGCCCATTGGATTTGTTTTATGTCATGATTGTGGTACCTGATTCTTTCCATGAGTACCCTTATGTTTATATATGGTTGATTATGTATGATTTTATATGTGGTAAGAATATTTATGTGGTAATAATATTAATGATTATGTTGAGACAGGTGCACCTAGATAGCTCTCTAATGCATTTGGTAAGGATAAGTCTCATGAGAAGTGATGTGAAATGGGGTTGGCTGTTAGCCTTGACCCGTACTAAAATGGGAAACGGGATTGGCCGTTAGCCTTGACCAGTACTGAAGATATGATTTATGATTATTACACATTTATATGATTCCATGTTTATATGATCCCATGCTTATATTAAATGATTTTATAAGTTTCATGCTTTGGATATCATTATGTCATGCCTCCTAACTCATGTGCTTGAGATGTATCCTTCTGCTCATTTCGCTTACTGGGCTTGTTAGCTCATCCCTTTGTTCATGTATTCCCCAGGGTACCCTATGCAGATGTAAGAGCTCAAATGAAGTTATAATCTCTTTATGGAGATTAAATAAAGATTTTTTTAGCCCCATGTTTTATGTTATATGTACCTAGTCTTCCAGGACACTAGACTTAAGGATCCTTGGATTGTACTCTTATGGTTAATTATGCTTAAAATCATGAAATGTTTTATGTAAAAGGATCGGGTCACTATAGTTGGTATCAGAGGATGGTCTAGTTATTTTTGGAGATTAGAAATAGAGCACATTATTGAGAACCTTAAGGATGAAACTAAGTATTAGAAACCATTCCCAAATTTTGGTGAGCATTGAGTAAGTGGTTTATCATGAAAATACATCCATGTCTGGATACGAGCAGGTAGAGGTGGATCTGGCACATATGTATCCTAGGGGTAAAACCCAAAAACACCACTTTGAGCTAGACTCGAATGGGAACTGTTGCTCTACAACGGTCCTTGCTGCACTCTTGGTTACGACACACCCGGGGGATATGCTTTGGTAGATTCATGAGCTTAGTACAAACCATTATTAAGGGAAAAGGCCATAAGAATATAAGTTAAGAAATATATTGAGGATAACCTAGATATAAAACTAAGTAATAACAAGTTATGACATACTTCTTCTTTATAAGTTTATACTTTTATGTTCAAAGTTCCCTTTTTATGCTCAATATCTAAGTATTCAATACCACTAATTATATGTTCTTTTTCTTATTTAATGGCGGGAAATAGAATAACATGTTCCAACAACCAATGTGATAGGCAATGTGATGATCACCCTAATGATATGCTTGATGTGATGGAAGAGGGTGATCAAAACTTCATGGCATTACTTACTCAGCTGGCTCGAGTTATAAATAATAACTTGAATCAAGTGGAATGTCCTCCCCCTCCAAGGAAAGAGCAAGTTGTCATAGAATCCTTCATGTGGAAAAGTCCTCCCATGTTTAGCGGATCTTCTGATCCCCTCATCATATAACAATGGATTAACTCCATTGAAAAGATATTCTTCATCCTCTACTGCTCAGAAGAAGAGAAGGTGGTACTGGCGATCTATCGTTTTGATGGGGAAGCTGATCAATGGTGGAAACTGATCAAGAATACAAAGTCCCAAGAGAAAATCGATTCCATAGATTGGGATGAATTCAAGAGGATGTTTTTCAACAAATATTTTCCTCAAACCCTCTGTCTCAAGATGGAATGAGGGTTCCTCAGACTCAAGCAAAAGGAAGATGAGTCCATCGGGGCGTATGAAGCAAACTTTACAAGGATTTCAAGGTACGCCTCTAGCTTTGTCATGAACAATGAAATAAAAGTGTATCTCTTCATTAGAGGACTAAAGCCAAGTCTGTGAAAATAATTGGCTATTCGAGACTTCGACAGTTATGAGTACATTTTCTGTTGTTCCCTCAAGGTAGAAATGGAGATTAGAGACTCTCAGTGGTCTCATGGGCCCAGTGAAAAGAAGCGGAAAATGGAAAACAACATGGGTGTTCCATAAAAAAAATCCCATGATGGAAAGAATCCCAACTTTCCCCTTTGCAAAGATTGTGGGAAGAAGCATCCTGATAACTCTCTGAAGGGAACCAAGAATTGCTTCAAATGCATAAAGTTTGGTCATCTGGCCAAGAATTTCTGAAGGGGTATGAAAAATCCCACTAATTTTGAAGAAGAAAGGAAGGTTCAGATCAACACTCAGCCTGCAGTGCAGTGTTATAACTGCAAGGAACTTGGGCATTATGTGAACAATTTCCCTAAGATGAGGGTGGTCAGAGGAAAATAACAACAACCTCCAAGGAAACAAGGAAGGGCTTATGCTATCACTACTGCTGAGGTGGATCCAGAAAACGATGTGGTGACAGGTAATCTAGTTATTCATTAAAGAATAGCAAACGTACTATTTGATTCTAGTTCTATGCATTCTTTTATATCTTTCATGTTTAGTAGAACTATTCAAACACCACCTAAAAATTTGGAGGAAAAGTTGTCTGTGAGAACAGAGAATGGGGAAAAGGTTGCATCCATGGTTTATAACTCCTCCTCGGTTAACATTTGTGGACTGAACCTCCTAGAAAATCTTATCATACTTCCTTTAGTAGAGTTTGATGCAATCTTGGGCATGGATTGGCTGTCTTTATACAAATCCAATATCAACAGCCAGGAAAGGGAGATCACTCTTCACATCCCAAAGCATCCTTCGATTCTTTACAAGTGTAAGGAGGAAGATGGGTCTCCTTTAGAATCTTTATCCAAGTTTGGATACTGCTTCCTTGTGAGCAAGCATATCTAGCTCAAATGATTGGTACAAATGATAGAATCATTCTTGAAGACATGCCCATCATGAGGGATTACACTAATGTATTCCCTGAAGAATTGTCTGGTCTTCCTCCTGACTGAGAGATTAAGTTCTCAATTAAACTTATCCCTGGATCTCTTCCAATCTCAAAGACACCTTACAAAATGGCCACCGTAGAGCTGGAAGAGCTGAAGAAGCAGTTACAGGAGAACATAGAGAAGGGTTTTATACGCCCGAGTGCTTCACCGTGGGGTGCTCCAGTCCTCTTCATCAAGAAGAAGGATGGATAAATGAGCCTCTGTATTGATTATCATGAGCTCAATAAAATCATGATAAAGAACAAGTATCCCCTTCCATGGATAGATGACTTGTTTGATCAGCTACGTGGGGCCAGTTATTTCTCTAAGGTGGACCTTCTGTCAGGATATCACTAACTAAAGGTGAGGAAGGAAGATATCCCCAATACTACCTTTCGAATGAGGTATCGACATTATGAGTTCATAGTGATGCCCTTCGGACTCACTAATTCTCCATCAATTTTCATGGATTTAATGAATAGAGTTTTTAGAGATTACCTCGACAAATTTTTGGCGGTCTTTATTGATGATATTTTGATATACTCCAAGAGCTAGGAGGAACATGAGGAGCATTTGGAAACTGTGTTAAAGACTTTTTGAAGGGAGAAGTTGTATGAAAAGTACAGTAAATGTGAGTTATGGATGGAGGAAGTATCATTCTTGGGGAATGTTATCACCAGCAAAGGGATATCTATGGACCCCTCCAAGACAAAGGCAATTAAAGAGTGTCCTAGGATAACTTCTGTAACGGAGATATGCAGCTTTTTAGGTCTAGCTGGGTATTATCGACGATTCGTGAAGAAATTTTCATGATTGTCAAACCTAATGACCACGCTGACGTGGAAGGGAGTAAAGTTTGTCTCAACACAGGAATGTGAAGACTGTTTCAAGGAGTTGAAAAAGAGTCTTATCACTGCGCTAGTACTCACACTCCCTACCAGTGGGGAACTCTTTGTGGTGTATAGTGATGCTTCTAAGAAGTTATTAGGCTGTGTGATGATGAAAAATAATAAAGTGGTAGCCTATACCTCAAGGCAGCTGAAAATCCATGAGCAGAACTATCCAAATCATGATCTGGAGTTAGCGGTTGTGATCTTTGCCCTGAAAATCTAGCGGAATTATCTCTATAGGGAGAAATGTGAGATATATACTAACCACAAGAGTCTCAAGTATATATTCAAATAGAAAGAGATTAATATGTTCCAACGAAGATGGATAGATCTCATCAAGGATTACGACTGCTCAATACACTACCATCCCGGTAAAGCAAACAAGGTGGCAGATGCTCTAAGTAGAAAGGGTCCTGCATCTTTATCAATGATGAGAATTGAAAAGGATTTAATCTTATTATATTTTCAAAGGATGGAAATGGGAATCATTAAGGGAGGAACATCATCAATCATTTTGCAAATGATTTCTCAACCATCCCTCTTGGAGAAGATAAAGGATGCTCAAAGGAAAGATGTGGAAATTCAGAAAAGGGTGGAAGCTGTTAAAAATGGGAAATCCTATGATTTCAAAGTTGATGAGGAAGGAGTTGTAAGATTTGGGACATGATTATGTGTACCATCTGATCTAGAGATAAAGAAGGAGATATTGAATGATTCACATAGCTTGACCTTCTCTATCCACCCAGGGAGCACAAAGATGTATCGAGATCTCCGAGAAAACTTTTGGTGGGACAATATGAAAAGGGAGATTGTTGAATATACATCAATGTTCCTCGTCTGTCAGCAAGTGAAGGCTGAGAGAAAAAAGTCTAAGTGGATGATGGAACCACTACCCATACCAACATGGAAGTAGGAGAACATTAACATGGACTTTTTCACTGGACTTCCAAGGACATCTAGAGCAAATAATGCTATATGGGTCATTGTAGATCATCTTACGAAGACATCTCACTTTATTGCGATTCGAGAGTACTTCTCATTGGATCAACTTGCATGGATTTACATCAAAGAAGTGGTAATGTTGCATGGAGTACAAATATCTATTGTATTCGACCATGATCGGAGATTCACCTCAAAGTTTTGGAAAAGTCTCCAGCATGCTCTGAGCACTGAACTGAACTTAAATACAACCTATCATCCTCAAATCGATGGCCAGTCTGAGCGAACTATTCAGACACTGGAAGACATGTTGAGAGCGTGTTCTATGGAATTAAAAGGAGGATGGGATCAACATCTTCCACTTTTTGAATTCTCCTACAAAAATAGTTTCCACTCGAGCATCCAAATGGCACCATATGAAGCCCTTTATGGGAAAAGGATCATAACACTGGCATGTTGGGATGAAGTTGGTGAGCATAAGCTTCTAGGACCAGAAATGGTTGAAGAAATGGTGGAGAAGTTGAAAACCATTCAGCAGTATATCAAGTCAGCCCAAAGTCAACAAAAGAGTTATGCAGATAACCATCGACGTGACCTTGAGTTCAAAGTTGGAGACATGGTATTTCTACGCATATCTCCATGGAAGAAGGTCATGAGGTTTGGAAAGAAATGGAAGTTATGTCCTAGGTACATCGGCCCCTTCGATATCCTTGATCAAGTCATAGCTATGGCCTATCGACTGGCACTTCCACCTACCATGTCGAAAGTACATGATGTCTTTCATGTATCCCTATTAAGAAAGTACATACCAGACCCTTCACATGTACTCTCTTCAGAGGTGGTACAGTTGGAGGATGATCATTCCTATAAGGAGAAGTCAGTGAAGATCTTGGATCGTAGAGACAATGTTCTACGCAACAAGACTACTCATCTGGTCAAGGTACTATGGAGAAACCATAAGTACGAAGAGGCAACATGGGAACTGGAGGAAGCAATGAAGGAAAAGTACCCACAAATGTTTTTGTCCTAGAATGTAAAATGAAATTTGGAGGGCGAAATATCTTAAGGGGGGAAAATGTAACGACCCGGTGTTTTTCAATGGAAATTCCCTTCTTATAAATATGTCCTAAAAATCAACATAATGAACTACTAGGTTCCAAGTGACCTTTAAACATAAGTTTGACACTTATTTGTTTGTAATTTAGAAAATACGGCATACACAGTTGTAATCAGTAAGTTTTTTGGAGTCCGATAAGAAAAACTTAATTTTTGGTGAATAGTAACCTACCCTTATGAATAGTAATAGACCCTTTTGAATAGTGATATACCCTAATGAATAGTAACCTCACCTATGATGGTATAAAAATAATATTAAAGTTGAAAGTATGACATACCCATATTTTAGAATAAGTTAATGAATGTTTTAAATTTGGTTTTTGATAATAAATTGTGGTTTTAAATAAATATTAAAATAATCATATTTAGAAAATTATTTTTTAAAAATGGACTTCATTTTTGGATTCTACAAATCGAAAAATGGATAGGTTAAATTTTTGGGATTTTTCTAAAATACTTGAATTTTTTATGAATAGTAAAATACGGTAATTTACCATATATGTACATTATAAGATAAATAGACTATTCCTAGAATCATGGCTGATGTCACCACCCTTGGTTCGAATTCACATGACCCATTTACTATTCTTGGCCATGGAATACTTACTATTCCTTGTCTTGTGAAGAAATAATAAATTAATGATTATAATATTGTGAAATACCTCCTCTCCTCCACTATAAAAACCCCCCTTTCACTCCCTCTTCTCTCCACTCCTCTCAAGCCTTGTTCCTTGCCATTATTCTACCCAAATATCTCCCTAAGGTCCTCCCCCACGTCTAAAAGCTCTCAGCCTCCTCAAAATACCAAAACCTCTCCCCTTAAGAGGTTCTCAAAGGAGGAAGTCTCAAGAGGTAAATTCCTCTTTCCAATTCCTTCTTCTCTTTTAAGTTCTCTTTCATTTTCTTTCATTCCACACCTCCCTTCACCATGATAGTATGATAAATCCAGTAACATACATGTACTGGAATTTTTTCATGCTAATTTTATATTTCATTATCTTCTCTCCTCTCCCCACCCTTTTATTTGAAAGAAATGAAAGCACCATTTGAGATGTGCTAATTTAGCACAATCAAGGACAACAGTTTATCAATTTCTATTATTATCTTTTATTATGGTCATGAAACCATTTGTGCTATGGTTGAACCAGATTATTATACATGTAATATATCCTATTTTTTGTTCTGTAATCCCTTTTCTAAAAATGGTATTAAATTATAATGAAAAACATTTTCTTTGTAATCAAATCCATCGTTTAACAAAAATGGTTATCACTAAGGTTATATATATAATAATTCAACTTCCCTCTAAGTAACCTAATTAAAATTAAAACCATGTAATCTCCTGGTTGTTCACTAAAGAATAGAACTTTAGTTCTGGACAACCACATTCATCTTACATATAATCCAAACTTGAATATAAGTGAACCAATCTTTTAAAACCAAGTAAAAAAACAAGCCCGAACAATGAAATTGAACCTTATAACTAATCAAAAATGATTTGAATGAACTAAAAAGGGTTATAATAAGTAAATTACATATAGAATAGGTTATGGACTTATTAATTAATAAGCCTAATTTGTTTATTCAGCTCATTAATAACAAGTGGAGAACACCAACGGATTTAAGGTAAGGGATCCTCCCATTTTCACTCTTAATCAAGATTATTCTCTATGCTATGGCTTTTTGTGTAATACCAAGTGATAGGGAATGTTTATACACCTTCCCTATAATACCCTAATTTTTTATAATTGATGAGAAACCCCTTTTCTCTCTCATAAATACCTCTTAGTTACACCTGATACCATGCCGATAATCCATAATGGATTCTACCCGAACATCCATTTTTCCTTCGGGTTGTTCTATCATTATTTTTACCAAAATATAGTTGTCTTTTCATTTTATGTATAAATTAAACATTATTTTTATATACTCCAAACTCATGTTTTAATATCCATATCTCATTCTCTTTCGGGGATATTCATTCTTTTAAGTGAAACTCTCCTCGATACTTCTCAATAAGAACACTCGTTTTAAAGGAAGTTCTTGAACTTTTACCCAATTTCAAGTGCACTCTATCTTCTATTTTGAGACACCATTGTCTTTGTAAATTAATAATTTTTATTATGAAAACCTTCTTGGTTCAATTATGGTTTTATATAAAAGAATTTCTTCTTTAATATTTTAAAATCTCTATAGTGTTTTCCTTAAAACCACACAAAAATGTTTTAATGGTAATGTTTCTAAAATACATTTCTCATATGTTGTCAATTATGTTTGACACCACTTACCATGTTATATGCCTATTTTATCCTATGAACTTCCATGTATTTTCTAATTATTTCCTTATATGGACACCTTCATGATACGCCCATTGGATATGTTTTATGTCATGATTGTGGTACCCAATTCTTTCCATGGGTACCCTTATGTTTATGTATGGTTGATTATGTATGATTTTATATGTGGTAAGAATATTCATGTGGAAAGAATATTAATGATTATGTTTAGATGGGTGTTCCCAGATAGCACTCCAATGCATTGGGTAAGGATAATTCTCATGAGATGCAATGTGAAACGGGATTGGCGGTTAGGCTTGACCCGTACTTAAATGGGAAACGGGGTTGGCGGTTAGCCTTGACCCGTACTGAAGATATGATTTATGATTCTGCCACATTTATATGATTCCATGTTTATATGATCCCATTATTATATTTAATGATTTTATAAGTTTCATTCTTTGGATATCATTATGTCATGCCTCTTAACTCATGTTCTTGAGATGTATCCATGTGTTCATTTCCCTTACTGGGCTTTTTATCTCATCCCTTTGTTCATGTGTTCCCCAGGGTACCATATGCAGATGTAAGAGATCAAAGGAAGTTAAAAGATCTTTATAGAGATTAAATAAATATGTTTTTTAGCCCCATGTTTTATGTTATATGTACCTAGTCTCCCAAGACACTAGAATTAACGATCCTTGTCTTGTACTGTGATGGTTAATTATGCTTAACATCATTAAATGTTTTATGTAAAAGGCTCGGGTCACTATAAAATGTATGATCTCACAGAGTGTGAAATGTATGATCTCATGGAGTGAAAATATAAAATGATTTTGGGAACTGAGAATTTAGGAATTGATCTCACGAATATAGAATGTCATAATGGATCATGTGAAGGAGTCACATAATTCCCCATATGATTATAATAATATATCACATTGAGATTATGTGAAGCACTTGAATACACAACTTGATTTTCATAGGATCCCTCAGAGATAACATGAAAAGAACTTAAAGGTAATCCATGATTTTCAAAGGATTTTACAAAGAGATCATAAGAAGATCAGGAATATAAAAAAGTTGTAATTGAATGATATTTCATATAGACATTCAATGTCCCATTAATGCATAATTTTATATGGATCATGAAATGGGATCTTGTGAAGAAACTCAAGAAAATGTCACTAACACCACATGATTGTCATCTGATCTTTTTATGGGGTCTCACAAAATGTTGGAAGACAATGGCACTATCCATATGATTGTCTTTAGATCTCATTATATAATTATATGAAATATATGAAGATGATGATGATGATCTCATGATGAACATGTGACATGAAATAGGTTATCATTCAAAGAGATCACACAGTGTGTGTGACGCTGATTGCAGATGTAGTAAAATTAATGGTGGTGTGTGATTTGTAAATGTTAGGTGGTGAACATTTTCCCCTAAATATCAAATGAACCATCCTTAAGAGGCGATCAATTTTTTCATAAAATAAATTATTTGATGAAAATTACAGATAAGGGGATTCATTTGAGGTGAATGAGTGTACATGATTCACATTTTGTAAGTGTTGTACATGATCATAATAAAGTATTGTGTCAAAATCATGTGATCCATGTATTCAGAAAAAAGTATTCTAAAGGTGTCCCATAGTTGTATCTTGTGAATAGAGGTATCCATTTGGGGTTTTCTCCCATAGGTAGACCCATTGATATCTCACAATTAGCATGAACTGAACAATATTGTGCGATCTACATAGACTGAACAAGATGTCACGATTTTCATGATCTAAGAAAGGTCCCATGATCTGCTTGATCTAAATAAGTTCTCATAATTTGCATGAATAGAACAAGATCTCATAAAGGAGTATCGTGAAGAGGTCTCACAAATGTGTCTCGTGATACAGTCATGCAATACACATGATTTAAATGGTGCCTCACATACAGATCTTGTATCAGAGTCTCACAGAGGGGTCTCTCACCATGATATCCTAAAAGGGTCTCATACTAGGATCTCACATTGGGGTTATGTACTAGAATCTTATCTAAGGTGTTACATACTAGGATATTTCATAGATATATCATGCTAAGTTCTTTCTCAAGGAGATATGCCACATCATTACCCTGTGTTCAATATCATTTTCATATATGAATTCAAAAGAAGAAGAAGAAGACAAAGGATCTACACAATTTGGAAATACTTATAGAAGGATGTTATTTTGTGCAACATCCAAAGTACTGAAAGGAATACATGGAATAACGTGAATGTATTTCAAAAGTTATGAGGATTTTCCATGATCTCTCATAGAAAGGTGATGTGCAAGGTGATGTTCACATCAAGGCTGTGAAAAATTAAGTGATGTTCAAATAAACCTATCATATGTTTGGTGAAACTCTCAATAATATAAAATGTTCTTCTTTTCCCTATGTTGAAATTCTTTTTTATTTATAATGGATTGAGAATAAGAGGGAAGTGTGAGGTATGTGATCCTAGGGATATAGTCCATCATCCCTAAACATCGTAAGGTTAGTGAGCCTAAGAAGGAGTGAACTAGCCTAAACCAACAATATTGTGATTTATGAGATTTGGTACATTATTAGAAATCCTTTGTATGCTCCTTGTATGTAGCTGATATAGTCATATTTCATGCATGATTTTAAATCAATTTTCAGTGATTTTAAATGAATTTCAATGGATTATTCTCATATATATAATGTTTTCTAAAAATTAATAATTCATAATTGTGGAATAATAATGAATCAAAATGATTAAGTTGTTTAGGATTTCAATTTTGTGCTTTATTTTAATGTTTGGTTGAATTTTTATTAAGGTTGTTAACATCTTCTGGTTAGTCGAAAAATAATTCTCAATACAATCCAACCCATCAACCAGTTATCTCACTATATAGCTAGTCCCAGGATGGATAGTAGGCAAATACACAAGGGAGAGCTAGCTTAAGCTAGATATATGACGGCCATGCGGGTGTCATCAAGCTCATGCAGTGCGGTGGACCTCTGAAACTCACCATGAATCAAAATATCCTCCTCCGAAGAGATTAAGATCAAGCTCGACTCTACTTCTTCCACCTCATAGTATCTCTTTCACCCTTGAAAACCACACCAAGATCATTTTGAAGTTCATTTGGACACATTGAAGACTAAATGAATGAGGAGTTTCCTCTATCTCTCCATTTTCACTGATTCTCTACTGCCACATCACCTGACCCTACCAAGACAGTTGTCACATCCCACATCCCATGAAATCCCCCTTGCATAACATTAAAAATGAATGTGTTAGGATCCCCACATCTATTTTAATCAATTATTTATTTAAACACATGACATTAACATGTGTGTATTTATATATATTCACCCAACATATCTCGGGTATCTTTGAAGAGGATCTCATCTGAGAATTACACAACCATTGAAGGAGTTTAAGGGATCCATTCTCTTATCCTATAAAAGCGTATGCTTTCTTCCAACCAAAAAAATCCTGCACAATGTGAGTAGGGATCCAACCAAGCTGATGCCTTCCTTTTTTCTTCATTTTCATTTTCTTTTTATTTATTTTCTTTAAATTTTATATTATTTTAATTTAATTTTGTAGTTAAATAACACTTTAATTTTAATAATACTATATCCCACCATCTTCTTCTCCTTCATCTCTTCTTCTTATTCTTTCAATATTAATATTCTTCCTTTTATTTTATAATATTATTTATTTTATTTTATTTTTATTTTATTTTATTTTATTATTAATTATACATCTTTTATTTTTATTTTATTTTATTTATTTCTATTTATCTCTCATATTATTATATTTATTATTGTCATTTCATGGGTCACTATTCCTATATTACCTCTCTTATTCTATTTATTTTATATTCTTTTACCTTTTCTCTTTCTCTTAATTCTATCTATAGTAACATTTTACCCTCAAAAAAGTGGGTCTAACCCGAGGCTTGGATCGATGGATGTTAGTGGTGTTTCTATTACATTCTGTTTGTAATTTCATATGCTTTATTTATGTTTTTAGTGAGAAAGGGTGATGTTCATGTGTGTGGCTATTTTCTACTATGGTACTAAAATAAAACTCATTTCAATTATATTATTAAATATTTTCCCTCCCTTTGATTGGATAAAAGATTCTAAAATGATGGAGTAAAGAAATTAAATAGAATAAATGGTATATGATGCACCCAAGTCCTCGAAGATGTCTTACTCTCTATTGAGGTGTGCCATCAAAATCTATTATAAGAGGAGGTGGAATTAAGAATACTAAAGACATTTTACATTTTACACCATTAAATAAAAGAATAGAAATTAATTTGTGAGATATCATAATTTAATTATCAAACTAAAATTAAATTCCAACATGGATAATGATGGAACCTATAAAACCAAACCCCAAAGTCCATGTTCATTATTTTCTAATCACATTTTTTCATTTCATGATAGTTAATTTTTTATCATTTCATTTATTTTCATTTAAATTCAATTCTATTCATAATATAATAAAAAAACAAAAATAAGTAATTTAGGTGAATTAGATTAAGTAAGTGAACTATTTAAAAAGATTCTCATGTGAGATGATCCCAGTCAGCCATTGTGATGTATTAATAAAACAAAATTTCTTTTTTCACACCCTACAATAGGTGGTCGTTCAAAACCGACACAGTTTTGGGTAATCGAATCAGTGTTTTCTTATCTTTTATTATTTTCATATTGTAGATTTATTTATTTAAAAAACCATAAAAATTTTTATTTTCCCATCATGTTTTCAAATGATTAATTTTTCAATTCATTGAACAATTACTCATATTTGTAAGATAAAGAAACAAACTATAATGAGGAGTCCCTCCAATGACGGGCTGATTCTCTTATGATAATGGTCTGTTAAAATCAATGTGTCATAGATACGTTTATATTACCTCAATATTTAATGGGAATGGATGATGAACTCTAAATTTAGAATCAAATATTTGAATCCAAGAATGAAGTGCAACTAGTTTTCCAGAATTTCACTAAAGACGTCCAAGAAGTTAAGGCCAAACTCGAGGAATATGAACATACAAACTATTTGAGTAACTATAGCAAAGAAAACCATGATGAGATAGAGAGTGAAGATAAAGACTCATATGATGATTATAATATGGGAAAAGATTTAGTTCAATTTTAGAGTTATTTTGAAGAAGATGAAATGAAACTATATCTTCATGTAGATAATATTGAAGAATCATCACTTGATTACCAATTTTGAGAAATGGAATAATAAAACACCACCCATGTCTTGGAATTTTAAGAAAGGATGGTGGATCTCGACTACCTAATTCCATCCACTAAGACTCTCTTTCAAGGGGAACTTATCTCTAATAAAGTGATTGAACTAGAACCATCATAGGGAGATGATACTTCCTCGAAATCTTTCTTTTTTTATTTTATGAAATATTAATTGAGTATCAATCCTTATTTTATTGGATTTTCAGATTCGTTCAATCTATTCATTACATTAGAGAATGGTGAAGAAACTAAACATGCACCTTTTGAGGAACACATGCATCTCCAAAACATTATTGAACGTGAATTTGAGGAGTCCCATGATGAAGTTAAACTAATTGAACCTGAGGAAATTAGGAGAGAGGAAGGTTATATTGAAATGGGTAAATTTTTCATCAATAGTTAAAATTCATATTTTTTCATGTGAAAATACATGTTTACGTTCCCTTTGAATATTTAATTCATGCATCCCAATTTGATAAAGGAATGTACAAGAAGAAGGAGGTTGTACAAGTTGCAATGAAGAAGTAGAAAGATTTATACTTCATCCTACCACTACATGAATATTCTAAAAAATTGGGTAGGGGTGGATTTAGTAAAATCTATCCATGTATCATTCCTCACCAAGATGTAAGAAACACAAACTAGGAAAATCCAAATGTTGTGCTTTATGTACAAGACGTTCCTTCCACCATCAGAATTTGGATAATAGTTGGTACTACCATTTGGAGGTTTTAAAACATTAGGGCCCAGTTATGGTATCATACAAAGACATATCCATCTATTTTCCTTCCAAAAACATAAATTTCAATTTCAATCTCTTGAATTAATCCCACATCCAGACCCACCCCCACAATAAGTTTCAGATTTAATTACATTATCCTTGTGATTAATTGATTAATTTTATATTAGGTTCATGATGGAATAAAGAACCACTAAAATAGTAAATGATAAAAGATAACTAAGATTCATGGGAAAGGGATTTCACTTTAAATTTCTATCTTCAATCTCTCAAATTTTTTTCCCAAAAACTTATTTTAGCTTAAAACTAAAAAATACAAGCACATGATTGGATTATTGCTTTACTTCACATATATAGGAGACATTAGTTTATTAATAATCCTATGATATCATTTTTTAGATTTCAATGTTAATGATATTGAAGGTGTAAACTAGAAAAATGAATGATTGAAGTGAGTCATGAATATTAAAATTATGACTTGTGATTTTAAGGAATTAGTAGATTCATGTAAATGAAATTTCTTTAACATTTTTCATGCATTGAATTCATGAAATTCATGTTAATTAAATTTAATTATTAATCATACCTTGATGTATTATCCAAAATCATATTTCTATTCCTCATAGTATTTCTGACCATTTACTTCCTATTTTATCTTGATCATGTTCCATGAGTGATCTTGGGACATGTGATCAACTAGTACTTTTATTTCAACTTGTCATAACTAAGACTATACAGAAACACATTTTAAATTCATGAATAATATTTTTAAAATACCTTATTAATAAAATATAACCTTTACATCAATCCATTCTTAGCCAATAGAGACCATGAATTCCCTTGTTTAGAATGATCTATGTTTCAATCATTTCTTATCCATTTCTACCATACTCTTTGTATTTTCATGAGATTATAAAGTTGGAGTGTGGGAGTGAAAGGGTTTATGATGATGGGATCATTTACATTGTATGGAAAAAGTGTGGGGGTGCTACTAAAGGTATTGAAAAAGGATTTTTATTCATAAATTATAATATTTATTGTTTTTTCCTTCTTGATAAAAATATAAAATGACAAAAGGAACCAAAAAATGAAAATAATGGTTGTGACTTAAAATAATAAAAAACTACAAACACTGGACCAATTATTTTTATCATATGTGGTTTGGTGGTTTATGTGAGGTTTATTTGAGGCATAAATTTTGGTGAAAACTAAAAAAAAGTACTTTAAAAAATAAAAAAAAAAGTAAAAAGTAGAAGAAAAAAATAAAGAGTGTGCACAAATAATTCATTGTACATTCATTTGTCATAACCTTCACATTGAGCATGAGAATTGGTTGTTTTTACTTTGAAGGTTATAATTTCATTATACTTTTAACTTTGATATCATTATTTGAAATTTAGTGAGATAACCTCCTCCTTGAGCCTTAATTTTTAAACATCAATTCCCAAATAGTCTTAAGCCTCACTGTTATTTGAAACCAGATTAAAAATTTCTCATGATTTTATGTGTCTCTTTCCTTTACAATGTGGAGCCTATAATTTTTTTACAAGAATATGGATAAGCACTATGTTTTCATGGTATATAAAAAATATACATGAATTAATATCATGTGTGATGTTAAAAAATATTTAAAATTGAGGTAAATCAAGATTTCAAATGTTTAATCCCAATGAATTAAAGAGCATGAATAGATGTAAGAATAGGTTTCATAATTTTCAAAAGGTGAAAATTAAAATATATTAATTGATCATTTCTTTGAAAATGGGAAATTGAATTAACATTTTGCGTTTCATTTGAAAATTTTATATAACCGTAATATTTAATATATTTTATTTCATTGGAATTTAAATAATGGTAACATTGGAGCCCACTGATTTTAAATGTTTAGGTTTCATGCTTGAGGACAAGTATTGTATAATTGTGAGGGTATGGGAAAATTCATAATTTAATCATATTTTTTATCCTACTCTTATTTATTTTAAATGAATTTCAATGAATAATATCCATATATTTAAGGTTTTATTAAAAAGTGGAATTCAAAATTATTGAATTAAAATGAATGAAAATGATGAAGTTGTTAAGGATTTAAAGTTTGTGATCTATTCCAATGTTATGTTGAATATTTATTAAGGTTGATTACCATTTTCAGCTTACTAAAAAATAATTCTCAAATCACCCCAGCCCATTAACCAGGTAGCTTTCCATATAGCCAAGCCCAAGTGGGATAGCCAGCCAAGACAACTGGGAGAGCTATCTCAAGATGGATAGGCGATAACCACACATGAGCATCAAGACTGTGTAGTGAGGTGGCCCAAAGGGAGTCATGCCAGTATGGGATCATAGTAATCCCAAAGGTACGCATGGGACATGTGTTTGTGTGGACCGTATGTGCCATGTTTGAGTGGATGCTAGATCTCATCCCCACTTTAGGTAGTTTTGGGTGGTTATTCTAAACTTTAGATTATATGTAGGTTCCTACACTTCCATAATTTCTATTTGGGAATCATTTTATGTGGGATACTATTCATTCATAAAAAAAAATCCATCAATCACACTCATTTATAACACTCTATCAATCACCGCTGCTCACCAACCTTTAGATAGCTAGCCTCCCAAAACAACTCACCGAGAAACACCACCTATAACCCCTCAATAGCTCGAGTTTGATCTCTTCTCAACTTCCACCACCTTAGATCATCTCTTCTACACTCAGGGACCACCTTGATAAAATTTTGATGTTCATATATCCATTTCATAAGCCGGAAGATAGAGGAGTTGTCGTTGCATCTCCCCTACCATTGCTACTCGGTTACCGTGTCCCTTGCCCCACTATGAAGCCATTCACCATGTCTAAAAACTAATTAAATCCCCCATGTATGTTGTGAAAAAGGGAATTCTAAGGCTATCCCACAACAAAGTCAGTCCATACCCTATTTAAACACCTGATATGTTCAGGTGTATCATTAATGATACATCAATTATATCTAAGGTGTCATTTAAGAGGATATTTTTTTATATTTTCCCAACCATTGGAATATTCCAATGGATCTATTCCCTTCTTCTATAAAAGGAGATTCTTACTTTTAACCAAAACAATTCTCACACCATGAGGCGGGTTCTTTCCATGATGGTGCCTTCATTGTTTTCTTCATTTTCATTTTCAATTTTTTTATTTTTTTTCATTATTTATTATTTTAATGTAATTTTAATTCCTTATTTAAATAACACATGCATATTAATAGTTTTTTATCCCACCGTTTTTTTATATTATTCCACTTATTTTTATCTTCTTCTTCTTCCAATTTTAATATTTTTATTTCTATTTTATTTTCTTATTTCATTTATTTTATTTTATTTTTTCTTCCTTCTCCCTCTAGTATTTTTATTATATTTTCTCCCTCTCTATCTCTTCATCTTATATTATTATTTTTATAATTTCTTGTGTCTTTATTATTCTATTCCCTCTGTTATTATTTTAATTTAATTTCATTCTCTTATTTTCTTTCTCTTATTTATATCCACAGTGTTCTCTTACCCTAAAAATTGAGGTGTTAACCCAAGGATTGTCTCGAGGGAGGTAATTGGTGTTTCCATTTCATTATTCATGTAAATTTATATGTTTTATTTATGTTTGTGGTGATCAAGGGTGATTTCCATAGGTGTGGTGATTGTCCACTATGAAATGAACCCAAACTCATTTCTATTCTTTATTTAAATCATTTAGCTACCTTCTATTAGATACAATCTCTTCATATGATAGAGTTGAGTCATTCAATGGATAAAATGGAGAATAATGGAGCCTAGTCCTGGAAGATTTCACACTCTCGATTATTGTGTCCCATCAACAATGATTACAGAGGAGGTGGAATTAATATTACTAAAGAAATTCATCATTTAACACGAGTAAATAAATAAATGGTAATTCAAGCATGATATCTCTAAATTTTAGTGTTGAAAAAAAATTAAACAACAAAAAATATAATTATGAAACCCATAAAACCAAACCACAAAGGACAAGTTCTTTCTTTTCTAACAAAATTCTATCATTAGATGTTAGCTTATTTTTTTAGTATTTAATTTATATTAAATAAAATTCCATTATTTTCATAAAATAATAAAAACAAATAAAAATAGTTATTTAAATTGAATTAGATAAGTATGTGAACAATTGAGAAATCTCCTCATGTGAGATGAGTTTGTTAAGCCTGTGTGTTTTATTAGGAAAATAAATTTTTATTTGTCACAACATACGATAGGCATGCATTATGTAGCTTAGTGAGGGTGAACCAAGTAAAAATTTGTTTTTTAGTGTTCTTTATTTCCTAATTTACATTATTTTCATCATCATCATATAATTTTGGTTAGTATAAGATCAATAAAATCATGAAAGAGAAAAAAAATAAGGGAGCCTTATAGTATTGATGTCTTGATCCAGTAGGGCAGGAATAATTTTGTGAAGAATAACCAAACCTTGATTCAACCCCCATCTCATGGTATCTAAACCCCTTTTGTGCATAACACCATATATATTATGTATATAAAGATATTTCTTTCTCCCCAACACACAAAAAAACAAAACATTGTTAGAAAAGTTTAGAAATGTGATGTGGGAGAGAATGTAATAATAGTATAGACCGACTAGAGATGATATTTATGATTTTAATGTATGAAATTGAGAGGTCCCTATAAAAATGGTACCAACTTGGGAAAAATTATGGATGGTGATTTAAAAATGGGAACATATAAAAAAATTAGAATAAAAATACATGCAAAGATAATTTATCAGTACATAGAAGATAAGAAATTTGGAAGAAGAAAAATTGATAGGTACACAAAGTAAAAATTAGTAGAAAAACACTCAGATAAATGCATGGATCTATCTACAAAAAATTATATAATGAATGTAAATTCAATAATTTTGATGAGAGAAAAATAAATATTCCTAAAAATGTAATAAAAATTT
This sequence comes from Viscum album, assembly GCA_963277665.1. Lineage (NCBI taxonomy): Eukaryota > Viridiplantae > Streptophyta > Magnoliopsida > Santalales > Viscaceae > Viscum > Viscum album. The sequence continues at coordinate 315,803,436 of OY728140.1, forward strand.
AGAAAATAAAAATATTGGTTGCCTCCCATTAAAAGCTAACAATTACAACATCATAAAGACAGATGGAAAAAAGATTAGTCGGTAGGTTACATCATCTTTACTATCCATTGTATATAATAGGGATTTATAGTTACATTATCATGCATATGGGGGTGATTATTTAGGTTTAACACCTTAGGAATGGCCCGACCAAACATCTCATGTGGAAGTAGTAGAAACTAGGAAAGTCATATCTGTGGATCCTTCTGATTTGTCTGTAAATCAACCATTTGAGGAATTACCCCATTGAGAAGGCCTATGTGTGGTATAATAAAATACTCAATAATCATAGAAGTCATAGAAGATTGAAACATATTGTACTGAATGCACAAATGGTAATGATAATATAAGCAATCCATACTGTCAAAACTCATATCATAGCCATTAGATATAATAAATGATATAATCAGGAACATGGAAAATGAATTGAGTATAAAAATACACTCAAAACATAGTATAGTAGGGGATGAATATGCATGGAATAGACTAAAAGGTGAAAAAAATACTCACTGATATCGGCATCATATGTCCCTTCCCAAACAATGGGTGTCTAGATTTTCCCTTCCAAATCTATAGCCATAATGGAGGTATAGATAGCTGGATAAACCACCATAAAAACTATTATAGTGCTGGAAGCTAGCTTCTTCATCATAGGTAGAGGTGAGGGGTCGATCTATATTGGGGTCAAATTTCTGGTAGTTATAGATATGACTGAAACCTCTGATGTGGATGGCATAATAAGACCCTTTATCTATCGATCTTACTCTATCAAAAAATCCTTCTAGTCAGTTAGGTTTCAATGCTCTGGAGGATGGGTGACAAGGGTGTATGATAGGAAAACGATTTATGGGGTGAGAATGGAGTTCATAGTGGTGGCTTTGGTAGTAGGTGGTGGTTGAGTAAATGGAGTGGTTGGTGTTGGGGTAGTGGTGTAAAAATGAGATGGCTAGTGGTAGGGAATGTTTCAATAAAGGAATAGATACCTCTGGTTCTCCAGAATAAACTATAGAAGATAGTATTATTAGTTGAACACATCACAGATGTCTTCTAAAATGGGTGTAGTAGGATCAATATGGAAAGGGTGTGGCATCTCAACTATATAGGTTGGTTTATGAAGAGGTATAGTATGAGTTTCCACATAGTAATTGTGGATGGTAGGATCAGATGCTAGGGTAGCAGGAGTGGGTATAGGTGATGCAGGATGTGGGGATGGGGAAGGAAGAGTAGGGGTGTCATCAATATCCTTGACATACTTGGGATCCCACTCATAGAGATTCATGTCTTTCCTTAATAGCACCATATTGTGGAGCGTTATAAGATCAATAAACTCCATCCCATAGAGGAAAGGGGATTAAAGGTGTAAAAAATGTCAATATGACATGCTAGATGAGTGATGAAGCTTCCCCCATCAAGGTACCATGAGACCTCTTATCATTGACCTTATAGTAGTGTGTGAACATGCAAGTCATGTTTATGGAATGGAAACCCATGGAATAGTTCAAAATTAATTCCTTTATCTAACTAATTCTCTCGTGAAAATATAATATAACCATCCATGTATGGGAAAGAGCCTAATGAACAATTCATATGGCGACCCGTTATAGTTGGGTTCCCTTTTCTATATGTAGATCATGAATTCTCTGGGGGGTTATGGGAGATCAATACCAAGCTCTGTGGATTGTATTCCTTTATTGGATCAATCATAAATGTATTATTACCACTAGAAAAAATGAAATTAGTGGTATAAATACATAACCGAATTCCAAACTATTCTAATATAAGCTCCCAAGGATAGACCCCAAGATAGAAGGTGATGTGAAAACATCAAGATCCAAACTGGACATGAACTCTAGGAATACATCATCTTATGTAACATCACATACCATGATAATGAAATATAGGTATATGTGATGAATGTGCTCTTTTAATTCTTCATTCATGAGGATCTTCCTAAGAATGCCCAGTTCAAGGGTATTTTCTGTCCGCATGGGCTTGGCCTGATGACAGACCACGGGAACCTGCTAATTAGGATCAAAAAAGTATAGGTGGTGGTGTAATTGTGGGTGTTGGGAATCCCCTGGTATTTGCTATAAGAATATTGGGAATTAAATAAAGTTGTGGGTGTGGCAGAACTAGGTGTGGAAGGATTTATAGGTTTCATAGGAGGATCAAACATTGGATGTTTGGGTAGAGGAAAATCTAGGGAATCTATTTTTGATGTTTTTTCACTAACGAAGTTTGTGTGTTCCATGGTGAATAGAAGAAATGAACATATAATGGAGGGGAATGAGATGGATGCTCGACTAGAAGAGGAATAATATTAGGATGGTCAAGGGAACCTTGCGGGATAGGGAGAGAGGCCAATGGGGGAAGGAATACATGAGGGAGGGGGACAACCTTGGAGCCCTAGAATAATATATTTTAAATGATTTTGAGGTTTTCACATTTTTTAAATCATTCGTAACATGTAAAATGTCTAAATTTATTTCTCTCAACCCCAACAGACTCATGTTGTGTAAATATGACAAGACATTAAATATTCTATTTTCATAACTTTTATCCAAGAACCATTGACTAAATCTTAGAATTTCCAAGCCTTCCTAAACTTAAAAAAACCTATTATCACCTCTAGATAATATACTTGGTTTCCTCTCAATCAGGGATTTATTTAACATTGATATCTAGATAGAGACTTCAAGTCAATTAAATTTTATAGAAAAATAACACCCTTATAAAAATTTCATTGATAATTTTTTTATCATTGATCATTAAACTTAAATGGTGGTCATTCGCCTCTTTGGATTGCAATCATCTAATAGCGGAAAACATTGGAAACCTCAAAAGGAAAAAACCATCAAGATTTCAGTTTCACAGGTAATATTTTTAGATGTTAATTAGAGAGTAGAACCTTTTCCCCGGGTGTGAATACCTATCATGAAATGCATTATTCATTCCATTTATTTTTTTCATTATAAATTATTTTCATTTTCAAAAGTGTCCCATCAAATCTCTTCCAACTAATTCATTTTTATCATTCCTTTTTATCTATCTTTTTGAGCATCCATGTTTTTTTGTTTACCATTATGATATATATTATAATATTATGGGAAAGTGATAGGGATTTCCATAAACAAGTTGGAATAGAGTAGCGTTGATAGGTGCTATATACACCATGTTATACTCCCAAAGTGCATCATCTAATTTGAGGATCCATTCCCTGATAGAAGTATTAACATTCTTTTCCAAGATTTGATTAATCACTTAATTTAATAATTCAAATTTCCCTCTTATATAATGGATTTATAGAGTTCCACTATTTTTTCAATATCCTTATTTTTAAAGTAGTCCTTTAATGTAAATATTTGTAAAGTGCATTCCATGTTCACTAATTAGAAATCAAGGAAATCCAATTCTAGAGAAAATATTATTTCTTAAAAAATTCATAACCACCTTGTTTTTGACATGGGTGGTGAATTTTTCTTATTCTCACATTGAAACATAATCCACACTTACCAGGATGTAAAAATTCACATTAAAATTAGGTATTGATCCCATGAAATGAATTCCCCATACATCGATGATTTCTTCTTCAAGGATAGGGTTCCAGTGCATTTTGTTCTGTTTTCCAATGGTGTTTGTTCAATGGAATTGATCACAACTCTGAACAAAGTTCCTCACATACTGATGGAGAGCAGCCTATAGTAGTCCTCTTTATAGGATCTTAGACACGTTGTGTTTAGGCACATGATTTCCTCAAGGTCACGACATGTGAAAAAATTTAGGTATGCATTGAATTTCATCTGATGGGATGAAAGTTCTCATTAATCTAGCAGTAGGGTGCATAAATAGTAGTGGATCATCCTAGGAATAGCATGAATCATCAAACAAAAACTTCTTCTTCTATAGATAGTAGAAGTGTGGGTAATAATTTATCATCAAAATATAGTTCAAAATATCATTCAACCAAGGTCATCCTTGTATATTTATATTGAAAAGTGTTTCATCATGGAAATCATTATCAACACTCAGATTTTTTGTGTAATGCCCCAAAACTTTTTCTCATGTAATGATAATAATATGGTTTTATATTATTTTTATGCAATCGAAATAAACATACAAATTGAACACAAGGATTTTTTATTTAAATAAAACACTGTAGTGTTTACAATAAACCAAGATCATAAAGGAAATCATGCTAACCAAAAATACCTGCTAAAAACCCTATCAGAACTACTGGAAGGCCCCCTATAACAACAATGACACCCGGTAAATAAAGAAGCTCCTTCGGGTCAGTCATAATGAAGAACATCACAACCAGAATCATGAAAACTGTACTCAGCATCATTGGTATATCAAGAACCATCTTATTTAATTTTCTTCAGTTTAGGACACACTAATTTTTTATTTTATAATTCATTTACCCGATTGTTATCCCTTAGGTGACTGTTGGAGATTTTTTTTGACCGTTGAGTTATAACAGCTATAATTATAGCCATTGGTATTTTTGATGGTTTGATCAAAAATATATAAGTTATCTTTTAAAAACAATTAAGTTAAGAAAATGTAATATAATCTATTATTATGAACTTTAAAAAAACTATGGTTTAATATTTTGAACTACACTAAGTGTGATTTTAAAATAAGGTGAGGATTTCAAACATTATAAAGTTATAATTTCAAAAACCTTTCAAATATTGAAAATATCTTGTAAATGTTCTCATTCTTAAATCTTAAAACTACACCATGTTTTGATTTTTATAATACTAGTATAAAAGTTTTCATGTGGATATATTAAATTTCAATTTAAAACTTTTTATTATAAAACTTTAGTGTTTATAAATAATTTTAGTAATTCTATTAGTTAAGACAAGGTATAATTTTATTTGTATTGTTTAATATTTCAAAGTTTAAATAAAAATTCATGTTTTATAAAATTTAAGTTATTATTTATATAGTTAAAATGAATGTATTTATTTTTTTATGACATTATAATTTTAAAAGTTGGATTTTATTAAAAAAAATATACCCTCTTGGGATAGACCTTTAGCTGGGTCGAGGGAGGAAGCTCGCGCTAGGCGGCTGAGCCTGGCACTCAGCCTTAGCACAGGATGGTCCGAGCAGGGGCCATAGTTTCCCCGAAGGGCACACAGGAGCACATGAGGGATTAGAGCACGCCACTGTGGGCACAAGGCCACGGCGAGGTAGGGGTAGCCCGAGGCCTTCAGGGGGCGGGAGCCCGTGTATAAGGCCCCCTTGTGTGTGTGTTTTTTGTGATTTCTGAGCTTATTCTTGGAGTATTAGGCTTATAAAGAAGCCGCACGGGCCTCAATATTTCAATGTGGGATAAACAATTTCAACTGGGTTCGAATCTCAACCGTTGGATCATGTCGCACGTGATCTGGGCTGTCAGTTTCAATCCGGCTCTTGATCCTTAGCAACCATGGTAAAACTTCCTTGCTTTTATACGTCGTCGGATCGGGCGAGATCTAATCGCAACCATCTGAGTTTTTTTTAATGCTGTATTGATCTATTCCATCCGATCAAAACTTGGATCTAATCTGAGCCTCCCATCCTCATAAAATTCATGGATGCACCCCAACAATCATATCAACGTCAGATCATATCCTGGCCATCCATTCATTTTTCAGATCTTTTCTTATCATGGCATCTTCTTCCTCTCCTTTGTGTGCACTGCATGAGTAACCCTATCTCATTCCTCTTCATTTTCCAGAACCAAGACCCCACTGGGCCCCCTCCTTACCCTCCTTTTCCAAAAATACCTTCCTCGACGATTTAATGTACCGGTTAGGCATCTATTTCCCAATAGTAGCATTAAATATTTTGTATATTTTATATAGTTTATAAACTACCCAGTTTCACCCCAAGAACCCCTCGGTTCTTCCACCCACTCAAACCTCTAGCAATCTCCCACGAGTCTTCCCTAGCCCCTCTTCCTCCTCGAACTAAGGTAAGGGTTAAATTTTCTTGCGATGTTGTTTTTGAGAGTATATAAAAATGTATGCTCATAAATGTATATTTATAATCCATGTGGTTTGGTAAAAATTTTCTTCTATGTTGATCCTAGGCCTTTTGGTTTTCGAGTTCTAGTAGCATTATGGATATAGGGAAATTTATATTTCCTTTCATGTTGTGTTGGGAGTTTATATTCTTATATAAACATGTATACACTTATATATAAATATATACATCTTTGCAGTTTAGTTGAAAACCCCCATATACCCGGTCCACAGACTTATGGATTTTGGGTTATGACGTAATTTTTAAACTTGAAGGGTTATTTTTATTCATGAAATATATATTATATACTTTATATGTTTCTGATTATTTTTACACATATATATAGAACCATACGGTTTTAAAAGAGCCACTATGTTGTTTCGGTTTCAAGTCTTCTACACTTGAGTTTCAAAGATGAGGTATAATTTTGGTTTTAAATATATGGAATTATATTTTTATACATATTTATTTATAGTATACACGGACTTATATAATTGTATAGTTTGTATAACTCACCTTCTGGATCATTTCTAAATCTTTCAACATTTGAACTGCTATGACTAATTGAGGTTTTTGATAAACAAGTAAGTGGAAAATAACTTTGGTGTAATACCCATATGTGTACTCAATTATACATGTGAGATATACATGTTTACATAAGCATATATGTATATACATAAGTTTTTTTAATAAATATACCTTTTAAATTTCACAGTGTGATTCAAGGACTCTTGTTAATTTTAAGTCATATGGGTGTATTTAGATTTTTGGTTTAACCCCTTTTATACATGATGTATTTTCAGATATGTGAAAATATAGGTGTACGCATAAAATTTTCTCCTTAATTTTATTCACAATTTTCCAAGGTTTGAAATGAAAGTATAAAACATGTGTTTCCAAATATATTTAGTTTTGTTTAAACACTACTCTTTATATACACCTTGTTGTATGAATAATTTACACAATACGAAACCCTAAATGTGGATATTCTAAATACTATACTTTTGATGTGTTTAGTTCGTGAGTATAGTATTTGAGGTTTTCAACTTCTATATTCATATGTATGAATTACTCATTCATATATATATATAAATGTTATTATTTATGGTTGAATCTCATGCTTTCCATTTTTAGCATTATGTATACCCTTGTGATGTGTTATACCAAATCATTTTAGTAATAAATGTATGATCATATGTCAGTTTAATACCCCACATAAATTATTTGATTTATCTTGTAATTGATTATGCATCCATGTGAAAATACAACATGTATTTATTAATAATATTTTAAAATTTTAAGTTTATCATTGCATGTGAAAAAAAAAATATTTCTTTTAGTACTTTGGTTTTCGTCACATATTCTATAATCTACTTATCATATTTACCATTTAATTACATAGTCATGTGGTTGATAGTTTTTTTATTAACATCTAAACGCATGATTCACTTTATACATATGAAAATGTCAAAAGATGAAATTTATCTACTATGACCAAATATGGATTAAACCCTAAATTGTTCAAAGTGGTATGGGACACTTTGAATAATGTGAAATAAGGAAACAAGAAATAGGTGACACTTGAAATGATAAGTAATAAGTAACTTACTAAATCAAAGTGGTATGTGCACTTTGATTTAGTGAGATGAGGAATGCATTGGACTTAGTATGTGATGGGTGGGGCCCTCTATATCCCCTCGATGCATCAGTAGGTCTCATGAGACAAACTACGGTCTTAGCGCAAGGCCTTGACAAAATGATTATTTATGGACCTGGCTCTAGGCCTGGATAGTATGGCTATGATGTCTGGTATATGCACTTTCCTCATTATGGCTATGAAATTTCATTAACAAGAAGAATATTCGACTATTAGAATATTCTTGGTTAAAGATCTTATGTATATGAAAATCAGAAGAAGTAAAAGTTATGTCTTAGTATTTATGCAGTACCCGGAGTCTTTAGCCAATGTATGTTTCTTAGTAGTAAGGGATGAAATTGAAGTTTTTTTATTTAAGCGCAAATCTGATCATGTAATACTCTTAGTTGTTAATTTTGTACTTGCATTTTCACCTGGAATGTATTTTACTTCTTACCCCCTATGATCATGCCTTTAATTGAATCATGTTTCCTTGTAAATCGGTTAGAATTCTTTGAACTGTGCTCCTTTAATTATTAGACAATTGTTATGTCATGATACAAGTAAAGATTTTCTTAAGAAAATGTTTTATGGAAAATTTTAAATGAATGTTTTCAAAAGTTTTAATTCGTTTATTATGTTATTTAGAACCCCTTACTGGTCGTTCATATGTTCTCCCTATGTTTTTTTTAAATAAATTTTTCAGGTATCAGTTTTCAACTGAAGAAGCATGACAGAAGTGGATGGTTTCCTAGAACCTAAACTGAATTTGATCCTCTGTATGGTACATGATGTGTAATCTATTAGTGCATGTTTTTGTTTAAAATTACACATCATGATTCAATGAAACTGCTCTAGGTATTTTGGCATCGGGTCCTCACAGTTGGTATCAGGGGATTCGGTTTAGATAACTATGGAAAACCAAAATTGAACAAAGAAAAAATTTACTCAAGCATTATTAAATATGAGGTTTTCTTAGTTTTCAAATGGAAAACAAAGTTACTAGTTATAAGGCCCCAGCCTTAAACCTTACTTAATCTTGAGATATTTCAAGAATACACCTTGAGGATCTTTTCAGGTTTAGATTTTTAGAGAATTAGATCATAAAACATACATTACATTCCACATTTAAACAAAATGGTTACATAAAAGATAGTACTCATTATTCCCATCAACAGATCATATTTAAAATAAAACATGGATTCTTTCTTGACACTTCCTTGACATTATCATCACATCATGTACCTTTCCCTTGACCTATGAAAAACATTTCAAAAACTTGGGATGAGAATAAAAAGCTCAGTAAGGGATCTAAAAATATGGAAAGGAAACATGAGTACATGTATACATAAGAATCAATGAAATCATACTCTACTCATAAAACATAATAACTTTAACATACCTCATCAAATCATGAATAAATCATAGAAATAATAATACATAAAGGTAACTTGAGGCATTCATAACATTCTTACGTAGGGAGTAACCCTCTTGGTTACGTTTGGAATACCCATCACAGTATATTCCCTAAATCTCTTCATAGAAACCTTAACGTTTAACTCTTTTGCATTACCCAATGCATTGCAGAGCTATATCGGGCTCACCCGCACTTAGTTTATCACGGAACCAACCATCTTCATAATAATGGCCAAGAACCACAACATAATCGTATCATATAAAACATGCATAAAGGAAACATAACATTTCCACATTTCAATCACAAGATATCAATATAATACATTGATATAAAAACATTATGAAAACCATTTTCAATACCAAAATAAAAGAAAAGTAAAACATGGTATTAATTTTTCTTTTAAAAAAAAGGTATGGCTTGTAGAGGAAGCTGAAACTCAAATAATAGTCACGGCGACGGAGAAGTCGTTGTCGCCGCATATGTACGACAAAAACATTCCCTTTTGTAATTTAGTAAAACACTTCATATAAAAAATATTCCTTTTGGATAAAAATAAAATTCAAAGGGGTTTATACACCATATAAAAGAAGGTTGTGTATAAAACAAAGTATGCCTCAATGAAAGGAGATTGAGATGAAGTCCCATACCTCGTGTCCGACTTGACTCGATCGTTATTTAATCTCTTGAATAATAAACTTGAGTTAATTTATACTTGATTAATAACCTTTTTCAAGTTCATTATTCCTTTTATATCACTTATTACCATGTCACAAACACTATGTAATTATTTAAGTTAATAACGGTCGTTTTAACGATCATTGGTACTTGAGTCAAAAATAAACTCTATATAATTACAATTTGTTCATATATCCATTATATACAGAGTTATACTCATGATGTAGATATCATATATATCATATATATCCAGTATATATATTCATTTATAATATTACATAATGTTTAGAGGTAAGAAATGAAATGCACCGTTCATGGAGACGGTAAGTCATACGTACGCATGAACGCTACTTTCATTTCTATTTCGTATTTTATGGAATGGAATCATAATTATATAAAGGTATATTATAATTCCAGTATAATATCATATATAATATCATTAATTAGATCATTTATACATCCAACATATGGCATTAACGAATCAAATCACTTTGAGGGGGCGGTAGTCAGTACTTCCTAAAATGAAGATATCGCGTTTACCCATAATGGAAACCATAAAGGTATGCCATAAATGAAAAATACAGAAGATTAATTAAAACATAAACATATTATATATCAAATATAAATATAGTATCATCTTAATGGCCACCTTTTAAGGTGTTAAAAGAATATTGAACAATCATCGTTTCGTGAGGAAGAAATTTGCCATCCACAGAAACAGTATGTTCTTTAACCATTAGGTATAGGTGTGTGTGAGTGTAGCTTGAATAATTCTTATAACAACATCCTAGTATATTTAAGATACTGGTTTTGTTACAAAATAAATGAATAAAAAGAGTTTAGGGGGTTGGAGAAGCAAAATAAAACATAAGAACACAAGAGAAGACACTACCTTTAAAACGGGTAACTCTTTTTGATTTGAGCTCAAAGGCTTCCTTGGGAAGACTTCTGCCAAAATTGAGGCTTCAAAGAGTAATAGAGGGGTGTGGAGAGACAAAATGAGCAGGTTTTTGCTGAGACAAAGTCTTGAGAGGTGTGGGTAAGGAGGTAGAGGTGGTGACCTTTTATAAGAGGAGAGGAGGGGAACTCTTGGAAAGTTACAAAATGTTACTTTATTTTCAAATGAGTTTCAGATTTTAAAGGTCCCACATTGATGTATTTAGAGGATAAGTTGATAAGGGTTCGAAATATACTCATCCAATAGGTCTTTGACAAGTTTAAGTTATAGTTTTAACATTATCTTTTCATTTTATTTAAATCCTTTATTAATGAGGTAATCGTTGCATCATCATGATGTCATAAATAATTTAATTTATTTAATGTCTAAAAATTATGAAAAAAATATTATGATGTAGGAAATCATTTTACCTTTCCAATGAATATTTATAGTCCATAATATCATCTATGTAGAAAAAATTACAAATGTTTTACTCAGGTGATACATTATTTGTTATATTTACTTTCTATAAAAAAATAAAAAGATAAAAAGTCACTTTCACACAAAAGTGATTCCATGTGGTCCCCAAGTTTCGCACAAGGCATCCCATAGTCGGACATTAGACAACCAGTATCATTAGGACACATGTTGGTGTCATTTTTTATTATTATGATATTATTTTATTATCCTTAACTATCTGATTACTCATTAATCAAGATAATTAAAGATAATTACCGTCGTTACTATTCATAATGTCCAAAAACAAAAGAATCTTGATTAAATAATTTGGACCTTCTGATTCCAAATATGTAATCCATTTTACCAAATTACAAACACATAAATTGCAATAATTAATTTAAAAATAATTCCCATTGTAAAAACAAATAGCGGGTTTTTTGAAACAATATCTTTGAAAAGTTTGGCATTAGTTTATGCCCAATTCCAAAGTTAAATTAATCCTAATGACCACCATTGGATTAAATGGTAAAAATATATTCAAATTACACTTTAATACCAACTAAAAATATAATCTAACCATATAATTAAATTAGATGAAAAACAGTTTTGATGTAAAATGCAGTATTTATTCACTATTCATTAAAAAATGAACATTTTCAGAAAAATACCGAAAATTTATCCAATGTAAATTTCAATGTCTCAATAATAAATAATATGTTTATTTTGACAAATAAGGCTTATGAAATTGTCAAAAGTTTTATTTAAGAAAGGTTTTCCATCAAAAGGCAGTAAAAAATCTTTTAAAAATATTAGTGTATTTCATGCTTAAGATTGGATTTATTCTCATTTTAAGCCTATAAAACACTATCTAATTCATAAATAGAAATAGATAAAAATATCTATTATTCATTACTTACTTGGGATGTTACATCCTTCCCCCCTTTAGAAAATTGTGTCCCCGTAATTTATTTACTTATTGAATAAGTGGGGGTATTTATCCCTCATCGCGTTTTCAGATTCCCATGTTTCCTCTTAAATCATTGGTTTTTCCACAAAACCTTTACTTGATGAATCACCTTATTCCACAACAGTTGCTCCCTGTGATCAAGAATCTGAACCGGTTGTTCCTCATAAGATAGATTCTCTTCCAACTGTACAACCTCTAGACTCAAAACATGAGATGGATCTGGCATATACTTTCTCGACATCAAAACATGAAAAACATTGTGTACCTGAGATAAACTCGGAGGTAAAACCACTCGGTATCCAATTGATCCAACTCTCTCCAAAATTTCATATGGTCCAATGAACCTTGGACTCAGCTTTTTTTTCTTACTAAATCACATCACACTTTTCCATGGTGATACTTTGAGAAAAACATGATCACCTACCTCGAAAGATAGATCCTTCCTCCTGTTGTCTGCATAACTCTTCTGCCTACTCTGAGCTGTTCTCATGTGTTTCTGTATCAGCTGAACTTTTTTTACCAAATCTTCTACCAATTCTGGTCCCATCAACTTCCTTTCACCCACTCCATCCCAGAAAGCTGGAGTTCGACACCACTTCCCATATAATGCCTCAAATGTTTCCATCTATATACTGGAATGAAAACTGTTATTATATGAAAATTCAACCAAAGAAAGATGTTGGTCTCAACTTCCTTGACAATCCATCGAACAAGCACATAGAATATCTTCCAAAGTATGAATTGTTCGTTCTGACTTCCCATCTGATTGAGGATGAAAAGATGTACTAAACTTTAATTCAGTACCCAACGACTTCTGAAGGCCCTTCCAAAAGTTAGAAGTGAACGTGGGATCACGGTCAGATACAATGGAGAGGGGAACTCCATATAACCTGACTATCTCTTTAAGATATAAACGGGAAAGTTGATCTAGGGAAAAAGTATCTCGTATAGCAAGGAAATGAGCATATTTAGTCAAGCGATCAACAATAACCCGTATTGCATTATTACCTCAGGGTGTCTTCGGCAATCCCACAACAAAGTCCATTGATATGTTTTCTCATTTACAATATGGCACTGGTAAAGGATGAAGCATCCCTTTTGGTAACTTCCACTCTTCTTTAACCTGCTGACAAGTCAAACACTTCACAGTAAAATCAGCAATATCTCTTTTCATCTCTTCCCACCAGTAATACTCCCACAGATCTCTGTACATCTTAGTACTGCCAGGATGAACTGAAAACGGGGAATTATGAGCTTCACATAACAACTCTCTCTTCAACTGTGAATTACAAGGCACACACAATCTCTTCCCAAATCTCAAAACACAATCATTATCAATGTTGAATTCAGGCAACTTACCCTTCTGAACCAGCTCTACCTTTTTCTGCAACTCATTGTCTTGCTTCTGTGCTTGCTTGATTCTGTCTAATAAAGAAGATTTCACTGATACCTGAAACAAAATAGAAGAACATCCTGCACCAAAAACTTCTATTCCAAATTTCATCAAATCCTTAACCAAAGGATCACATTCCAAATGCAACAATGTTAATTAAGCATTACTTTTTCGACTCAAAGCATCATCCACTTTATTTGCTTTTCCCGGATGGTAATGAATTGTACAATCATAATCCTTGATTAATTCTAGCCATCTCCTCTGTCTCATGTTCAATTCTATCTGAGTGAATATATACTTTAAACTTTTATGATCGGTATATATTTCACACTTTACTACATACAAATGATTCCCCCAAATTTTTAAAATGAAAACAACAGCAGCTAATTCCAAATCATGTGTAGGGTAATTTTCCTCATGAGTTTTCAACTGTCGTGAAGCATAAGCAATTACCTAATCATTCTGCATTAGGACACAACCAAGTCCTTTCAATGAAGCATCATTGTAGATAACAAACTCACCATTCCTGGAAGGTAGTGCCAAAACTGGAGCATTCACCAATCTTCTTTTTAGTTCCTGAAAACAATCATCACATGCTTTTGTCCAAATAAACTTAACACCCTTCTGAGTTAGCTTTGTCATTGGACTAGATAACCATGAAAAATTTCTAACAAACCTTCGGTAATAAACTGCCAAACCAAGGAAGCTACGAATCTCAGTTACATTTGTGGGTCTTGGCCATTCTTCAACAACCTTTGTTTTTTCCAGATCAACAGTTATCCCATATTTAGAAACAATGTGACCAAGGAAATAAATTTGTTGCAACCAAAACTCACACTTGCTGAATTTCCCATACAATTTCTTTTCTTTTAAGGTTTGAAAAATAACCCTTAAATGTCTTTCATGATCCTCTTTACTTTTAGAAAACACCAAAATATCATCAATGAAAACCACCACAAACTTATCCAAGAACTCATGGAAAATTCTATTCATTAAGTCCATGAATACAGCAGGTGCATTGGTTAGCCCAAAAGGAATTACTAAAAATTCATAATGGCCATATCTTGTACGAAACGTGGTATTCGGAATATCTGCTTCCTTTACCTTCAACTGATGGTACCCCGATCTCAGGTCAATCTTTGAAAAAAACTGAGCTCTCTGGAGCTGATCAAACAAATCATCGATATGAGGCAAAGGATATTTGTTCTTAATAGTGATGTTATTCAAGGCTCTATAATCAATGCAAAGTCTCATAGAACCATATTTCTTTTTAACAAATAAAATAAGAGCACCCCATGGTGATGTGCTAGGTAAAACGAAACATTTCTCTAATAAATCTTGTAATTGGTCCTTCAACTATAAAAGTTCAATTTGAGTCATTCGATAAGGGGGTTTTGAAATTGGCTTAGCATCAGGAACTAAGTCAATAGTAAATTCAACTTCCCGGTCTGGTATTATTCCAGGCAACTCATCAGGAAAAACATCAGGATACTCATTTACCATTGGAACATCATTAATCTGAATAGTTCCTTTATTTTCAACGATGTGTGCAAGGTAACATTCATTTCCATCTTTTACAAGTTTCTTAGCCTCTTGATATGTTATTTACAGCAAGGGTTCATTCTTGTACACAAACTGAAAGTCTTTCTGAAAAGAAACTTCTTTATCTCTATAGTCAATCTTAGCATGGTAAATAGAGAGCCAATCCATACCCAGGATAACATCAAACTCTACTAGAGGTAAACAATAAGGTTTTCAAGTAGGTTCTTTCCACGGATAAGGATAGGAAGATTCTTATAAATTCTTTTTGCCTCAACATTTCCCCCAGGTTTTTTTACCACAAGTTAAGGAGTCATTTATTGAGATGGTATTCCTATTTTACTAGAAAAGGTTTCATAGATGAAATAATGTGTAGACCCCGAATCAAACAACACACTGGCATAATCTGAAAAAACAAAGTACCTAATACAACTTCATTTGATGGCCCGACATCTGCTGAAGTAGTTCCAAAGGATTTCACCACCCCTTTCTGCTTGTAGTCTAACTGTTTCCCATCACTCAAGCTCTTTTTCGAACACTCGTTTGCATAGTGACCCATCTCATTTCACTTAAAACATTTCACTAACTGTAAATCAAATTTGGTCTTACCATCACCCTGATCTTTTTTAGTGCAATCACGAGCCTTATATCCCATCTTACCACATCGATAGCACTTTCTAGAATTCAGAATACATTCCCCAGCATGCATTTTACCACATTTATCACAAACTGGAAACTTAGTTTTCTTACCATCATACCTTTTTGAAGAATTATTTCCTTTCTCCTGCCACCTCGGTCTCTTCTTCTGCTGGTTGTTATAGAACACTTGATCATCGGCAAACTCCATTTCCACCTTCTCAGCACATCGAACAAGCTTTTCATAACTTTTAAAATCACGAGAAGCCAATGCCCTTCGATATTTTGGCTTTAATCCTGAGTAAAAATGATTGATTTTACTATCAAGTTCTCGGATAAAATTTGGAGCATACCTTGCCAATCGAGTGAACCTTTCTTCATAGGTAGCCACTGAGTCCTCCTCTTGCCTCAACTCCAGGAATTGTTTTTCCATCCTAAGTCGAACAGCCTTAGGAAAATACTTCCCAAGAAACATACCTTTGAATTTATCCCAGTCGAGAGCATCAATCTCATCAGCGTCTCTGATATTTTTAACCATCGACCACCACTGATCTGCCTCACCCTCCAAACGGTAAATAGAAAGACTAACCTTTTGATTGTCTGAACACCCCATGACATCAAAAATCTTCTCCAGTGCTTTAATCCACCCTTCAGCTAGCACAGGGTCAGATGATCCTCTGAATGATGGGGGATGTTTCCTCATGAAATGTTCCACCACTGACATGTTTTTATGTGGTTGATCTGACTGATCTCGTGCATGGATACCACCACCATTTATCGCTTGAGTCAACTGTGCCATTACTGCAACAAACTATTCAGTTCCAATTCCGACCATCTCAGGATGCTGATTTGGAAGGTTATTTCCTTCTGTATTCTTTCCTAGCACTGATTCCCTGTTTCCTCTGCGGAAAACCATTCTGAACAAACATGTCTTAGATGAAGCAACATGGTAATCTTCAAATGCTATATCATTTCAAAAAAATATTTTTGGATCATCATTTAATAGAATTATAACTCCTAAAGTTATCTAAACTGACCTCTGATACCAACTATAAATCCCCAGCCTTAAACCTTACTTAATCTTGAGATATTTCAAGAATACACCTTGAGGATCTTTTCAGGTTTAGAGTTTTAGAGAATTAGATCATAAAACATGCATTACATTCCACATTTAAACAAATTGGTTACATAAAATATAGTACTAATTTTTTCCATCAACGGAAACATATTTAAAATAAAACATGGATTCTTTCTTGACACTTCCTTGACATTATCATCACATCATGTACCTTTCCCTTGACCTGTGAAAAACATTTCAAAAACTTGGGATGAGCATAAAAATCTCAGTAAGGGATCTAACAATATGGAAAGGAAACATGAGTACATGTATACATAAGAATCAATGAAATCATACTATACTCATAAAACATAAGCACTTTAACATACCTCATCAAATCATGAATAAATCAAAGAAATCATAAGACATAAAGGTAACTTGAGGCATTCATAACATTATTACGTAGGGAGTAACCCTCTTGGTTACGTTTGGAATACCCATCACAGTATATTCCCTAAATCTCTTCCGAGAAACCTTAACGTTTAACTCCTTTACATTACCCAATGCATTGGAGAGCTATATCGGGCTCACCCACCCTAAATTTATCACGGAACCACCCGTCTTCATAATAATGCCCAATAACCACAACATAATCGTATCACATAAAACATGCATAAAGGAAACATAACATTTCCACCTTTCAATCACAAGATATCAATACAACACATTGATATAAAAACATTATGAAAACTATTTTCAATAGCAAAATAAATGAACCTCAATCAAGAATAATATCCAGTAAAGGATGTTGGCATAGTTGAAAATGATCAGTAAAACTCTTTGAGAGAAATATCCAATTTTGTGAAATCATTTAAAAGTCACACATTTATAAAAGAAGTCATTTAAAAGAGATTTTTTAATAAAAGTTTCCCATACCACTTTGAAACTTTCGAAAAGAATTATCATTTCAAAACATTCATGTCCATATAAATATATCCTTAAAACCATTTTGAAAACATGGACATTAATTAAAAGGATATTGAAAGATAAATATTTAAAACATTTAAAATAATTATCCAGTTAAATAGACCCTCCCATAAAAACCTTAAAAGATTCCTTTTGAAAAAAATATTATGAAATATGGGTATCTATGACAAATATGTCCGAGTAAATACTTACACATAAACAATCTCGGATAATAATGAGATTGAGGAAATAACCCTTACCTTGCACTTTCCATTGGTCGAAGGTACATTTAACCTCCTGTATAATGACTATTGTATGTTATTAGATTATACCAGAAGCATATTCATATTTATTATATCATATATGATTCATTTATTACTTTATACTACCCATTTAATAATGATTTTCATGTTAAATTAATATTTCAGGTAATAATCGCTTTCTTTATCGTATGTATTTTAACTTGTTATTCTTGATCGTATCATTTAGATCATTATTTAAATACTTCCAGAATATGAACCTTGATTTATATATCATATATATTTAGAATATAAATATTTATAATAGATATATATATGAAATGGAAAACACCGTTTATGGAGATGGTAGGTCGTACGTACGCATAAACGATGTTTCTGTTTTCATATCGTATGGAAGGGAAGTAAGTGAATAAGATATTTTTAAGTACATAAATACATATATATATATATATATAGTATCATTATTATATAATATATTACATACTTATTAGTAATACATATTTTTATAATCATTGATGAATGGTTAACATGGAAATGAATCTCATCGCGTCGCGGAGACGGTAATCCGTACGTACGCACGAGCGACAATATCATTTCCTAAAAGGTATAGAATTGGATGGTATTTTAATTTTACAGAGATATTATAATGTTATTTTTATTATTTATATACATATTACTCATCATTATATTCATCCAAATAATATAGTGTTGAATAACAAATTACACCACGGCGTGGAGACGGTAAGTCGTACGTACGCACGCATGGTGATATTATCATTCATAGGATGGATAGAATAATGAATATGGTCATGCCATATTTATAATAACATCACAGTAGATATAAGGTACTGGAGTTATTATTTTTTTATGGTAATAACAAAGAAAGAGTAAGTGGAAGAAGAAAATAACTTGAAAGAGGGTGGCGAAATCATTACCTCTTCTTCGGGTTCTTCCTTTTAATTTGATCAAAAGGGATCCTTATGTTGACATTATGACCAAACTAAGGCCTCTAGGATGAAGTTAGGATATTTTGGAGGATATTTGTGCAGGTTTTGGATGATCCAAATGGCTTTGGATGTGTGAATTTGAGAGAAGGGGAAGTGCCCTTTTATAAGAGGGGTGAGAAGAACCATAGGAAAAATATAAAATATTATTTTATAATAAATTCATATTTGGATTATAATGGCTCCAAAATTATTTAATTAGAGTATAAGGTGTGTATGGGTCTAAATCCTCTCAACAAATAGGTTTTATATAGGTTTGGGTCACCATATTAACCTTATCATTTAAATTTAACTCTTAGTTAAATAGTTTGACATTTACCATGTCTCTTTGTATTTTTATATTACATGGTTAATAAACTTACTATAATATTCCAAGATAACCCAAATTGGTTAATTATTGATATATATAATCTTATCAAATTAATTTGGTCTAACCTTATATTTTTAGGAATATAATATAAACCAATAATATAGTATTTTTCTAAAAAACTCAATTATGTCAATTTTGACATTATTTAATAAATGATTTTTGTTAAAGTCCTAATAACTTTATTACTTCAAAATAAATTCATATATTCAATCCTAAAATGTCATATTAATCTATAAAATTATTTTAATTCATCCAAATTCTCATATTATATTTATTTGGATACTTATAATATCAATTATTTTAATCATTCATTAATAAGGTAATTACTACATCATCATTGTGTCATAAATAAATTAAATTATTTAATTTATAAAAATTATAAATAAAATACCATTATGTAGGAAAGTTTTTTAGATTTATAATTAATATTTATATTCTAATTTATCTAATGTATAACCCTATATTAAAAATATTTTAGTTATGAAAACATGCATTTAACACTTTTCACTCTTCTTTAAATTAAATAAAAATAAATTTCTTAATCAAATCCAAGTGGACCTAAAGGGTCATATTTTATTCCTAAGGTTGTTTCTATTCGAATTAAACTTATCCAATATAATTAGGACATGTGTGAGGGTAATAATAATATCATTTTTAACTTTAATTACCCTATTTACTTTTAACCGTGGTAAATAAAAGTCAAAAGATACTATTTTCCAAAAAATATTTTCATCTTATTGAACCACATTTTACTTAATTAGGTTAAAATTGTCTCTCGTATTTTTTAAATTCAACTCACAGATGTGGTAAAATTAAGTTTTATGAAAATTTTCAAATGCTCCTAGAAGGTGGGTAAAAGACGGTAAAATTTCAATAAAATTTTTATATATATAAAATTATTATAAAATGACACCAATGAATTACATAGAACTTATATAGGTATTAAATATCTATTTTGACCTAAAATAAATTTAAATAAAATAAATAATTATTTAAATGAGAAGTCGGTTTTAACCAATAACGCAGTGTTTTTCACTATTCATCAAAAATTGAAAGTTTTTAGAAAAATACCAAAAAATAACCCAAAGATAATTTTGATATTAAGAATTAAAAAATGAAGTCTATTTTACCAAATTCAAAACATATAAGTTGAATTTATTAATTTAAAATTAATTCCCATTGTCAAAACAAAAAAGCAGGTTTTTAAAAAAAGTAAAAACTATCAAAAGATTGACATGTGTTTATGTCAAATTTAAATGTGAAACTACATATAATGACCAAAATTGTATTAAGTGATAATAATATAATCTAATTATACTTACAAACCATTCAAATTTATAATTTAACACTATAAATTATTTTGATTAAAAAAGTTGTTTTCAGTTAAAATTTAGTATTTTTCACTATTCACCCAAATATGAAAGTTATCAGAAAAACACCAAAAATTTATCAAAAGTAAATTTTTATGTCTCGATTCTAAAGAAAAAGTTTATTTTTTCAAATTGAATATATAAAAGTTTTAATTATTGGATTTAAAAAGGGTTCTGGCATTAAAAGGCGGTAAAATTGCATTTTTTGAAAAATACTTATTTTGTCTGGAAAAAAATGAATTTTTTCTTATATAATGTCTAAGAAACTCATAATATGTATTCTAAAACTATAAGTATTATATAAAATTCAAAATTAATTTAATACTATTCATAACCTCTTTTGAACGGCTAGTTTGGTAAGTCGTGGTGCGCTTGAACTTGGTGTTGCGTGTAGCGCAAGTTATTGAATCACTTTGAAAACATAACGTACTATGAAATCTTGGGGTGTTACATGCTGCTTCTGGAAAACCCGCATCAATTCCTCCATCGACGGGGCAGGAGGTGGTTCTCTCTAGAAGGTTTGCATCATCCTCATAAAGCCCTCTCGGAACTGTGTGTCAACACATGTGTCTGGAATGATGGCTGGTGCCAAGAATGGACTGAATGGAGGATCTGCTGGTGGTCCCCGATCAACCATGTCCAGTGTCTGATCACTACTCTGTAACTGGAATACAATCATTGGACGTCTCAGTGGCATGACTCTTCAAGGTCAAGCGCACAACTTAGATCAAGATTATCAATGACTGAAACTTATAAGAGTATGAAGGGAACAGGAGAAAGAAAGCATTCAAGTTTTTCAAACCATCGATACACGGTGTGTATAACACCTACACGGTGTGTTCCCTTAATCCTTCACATGGGAGTGTACTTTTTTCAACCCAGGTCGTGTAACACCCCATACACACAGTGTGTTATCCTAACTCATGGCATATACTTGAATCCTCTTCCCCTGTACAACTTCTTCTATATGACTAACCCACATGGTTCCCCTAGAACAAGACTACACTATGTGCTTGTACCAAACATGGCATGTACTAGAAGGAATTTAACTACTTTTTTTGTTAGTCACACGTTCGGTTACATGGCTCACTCTACACGGCGTGTTCCATATGGACACGGCGTGTACTTCCTGATTTTCATTCACCCATGTCGTAAGTCACATGACCGGATACATAGTCTCTACTTAACGACGTGTACATCTGGTACACGGTGTGTCCCACCAAATATTTCCCATCCCCGTGTCTCTTCCCACACAGCCAATGACACAGTTAGATACTGCATAGCATATACCTGAAGTACACAATGTGTACTTTAGAAAAACAGTTCCTTCCCAAAGATAAGGACACATGGCGTGTATCCATCATTAAACACCATGTATTCTGGGTTTTTCCGGATAGTAAGCCTCAGAAACTACTCTGGATCCCAGAAAACACTGAAACAAACACTAAAGTTCCATATTTTGATCTGTGAGGGACCATACTCCCCGCGAATCACATCTTGAAATCTTATACATGTCATATACATGGAATAATAAATCACTGATCCACTAAATTCAAATTCATGAGGGCCCATAACACCTCAAGAACCAAATTTTGGTGTTAATTCAAACTAAACCCTACAAAAGCCAATACCATATCAAATAGAAAGTATTCTATTAAGGCATCTATCACAATAGTATGCATATCTAGCACAACACCTATCACAACAACATGAAATCGGTAATGCATCCTAAATGACATGGCAAGAATGTGTGACAGGTGATTTATAGAAAGTGCCTATATGATGCATGAGATAGCATACCCTCGTATCATTGGGTTTCAAAATAAATAGAACCTCAATATTATCAATGATAACATCACAAAACATGTGAATCACCCAACGGTGAAATCAAATCAACTTTAAAATTGAAAAATTATAAGAATCACAATATACAGGGTAAATTGGATTTTCCCTGTATGTGGGTTAGCTACTCACAGGCATATCTTATTACCAAGTATCCATTCCTTCTTATCCCTGGCTATAGGCTCCAAATAGTAAGTCAAGAAGAAAAGACACTCCTTTGATACCACTTTGTAACGTCCCGGTTTTGGGTGCCACCTAGAGGTTCCCCATACCCAGTTGGTCACATGGCCTCAACCGCATTTCTCCAAACACCAGAGGCTATCTAAAAAGTAGTGAGGGTCTTGGGTGTGATATTGAGGAAACTATGCCCTCATTGGAAAAGCAGTTCAGTGGAAAGAAACAGATAACAATAACAGAATAAGTAATAGCATGAAATAAGTAAACAGTGGAATACTGAAAGTAAGAAACAACTGGAGCACAGATATAAATGATGCATGATACATATTTCTAGGAAATAAACCAAACAATTCACAATGATAGAATACATTACTAAACCAAAGTACAAAGAAAAGTAAGTAAACATCTCCACACCATCGCAAGCCTCATCTTGGTCTCATGCTCCCTATCTCCTCATCAATCAAGTACCTAAAGTAGAAGGGTGCTTGCCCTTATCTATACCTATAGAAATATAATCTGTTTGGGCCCAAAAGCATGACCCAAACAGGGTGTGAGATGAATCCCAGTAGGCAACCACCCAAAGATCTATGCCTAACAGTTAGTGAATATATATGGAAGGCAATAAACAAAAAGAAGAAGTAAACAAGGATGTACTCAAAAGTAAACAATCCTATAGTTTGAATTGTATTCATTTTCATATATCAAGTAAGTAGCTAATCAAAACCAAGTAACCCTCTGGGAAGTACTCACAACCTAACCCCTCTGGTTAACCAAATAAAAAAAAACCCTCTGGGAAGTACTCAAAGTCTAACCCCTCTGGTTCAGCTTTAGCAAAGACTCTCTAAGGAAGCACTCACTATCAATTCCCCCTATGGTCTCGTATCAGTAAATATTGACAGTCTAGGGAAGCAATCAATGTTCAATTCCCCCTGTGTTCTCGTAATGGGGAAACTCTAGACACTCTGAGGGAGCACAAAGTCCATCCCCCATATGGTCTCGCAAAGTAAAAGTAAACAGACACTCTGGAGAAGCCCTCAACGTCCATTCTCCCTATGGTCTACTACACTAGGTTCTCATGGCCCTGTGTAAGTCAATCATGCACAATTATATATGGAATCCAAAGTAAAACTCAAGAACTACTTTTCTAAACATTCTACAGTATATCATAGCATGTCAGATAAAATCACTCTATCCTAATAATACTAGGCAAGGAAAACAAAGCAGCCTAACAGGCGAGGCTAGACCAAACGTTCAATATCAAGAAAACATGGGCAAATGCATCCATATCAAGGTAAATAACCCTATTTACAATAATAATCATCTACTCAAGAACACAAGTCATGGCAGGCATTAACAGGGTTAAAATCCTTAAATATGCAATACCCTGAATAAGGGTATTGGCACTTTTGCACATATAACTCAAAGACCAACTAAAAAAAGGAAAACACCACCTACCTCATCGTTTCACGGATGATATACATGGATATCAGGCCTTTAATCATCCTAGAATGTTGTAGATCTACAAAAACACTAAAAACGTTCAACTGAGGATTTCTCATGAAAGAGGAGAAATCAAGAGATGAGGTTCTAGAAGAAGGAAGAACTCACTGTGGGGATTCCAACACAATCAATGGTGGTCTATTCAGATAAGGGATGGCGGGTCAGGGTCTCGGAGAGGAAACACTGGCTACGGATGCTCTAGGATGATATGATTGGAGAAGAAGAGGTTTATGTTGATTAAACGTGACCCCGGTCCGATATAACAATTAAAAAGAAAAGTACACAGCATGTCTTTTAAAAGTAAACGGTGTGTACTTGCCTTAACCAGCCCCCTCTTTAGGTGGTCTCCAGGTCACCACACACGGCCATGTGCTCAGCTGTTACATGGCCAGCACACAGCTATCCAAAAAAACTAGGTACACAGTGTGTACTTATAAGTACACGGCGTGTACTCCTGAAATTTCCAAAAAACTCCTCTTTTTCTCAAAAACACCAAAAAAGTAAACTCATAATTGGAAAGAAGATCTGGGTTCTTACAAGTGGGGTCCTATAGATGATACCCCTACACACCATCAGTGTACCCCAATAAGATAAATATTATGGAACTCAAATCCAACATTGATCTTTCATGGACCTTAAACAATTCTTATATAGGACTTTAAAAATTATATAACTATGAATAGTCAATTGTTTTACTAGTCCACATCTCCATTGGTTTCTTCATATTAATCTCCATTGAAGGAGATCGGTTGATCACATTACATGTGTTATTCAATTTTTATACAAATAATGTTTGGGCAATTTATGATGTCTTCAAAATCACTCTTATTCTATCCAACAAGGTTTTATTCATTCGCTCTACCACTTTATTCTACTAAGGAGTGTATTCCACTATAAATTGTATCTTGATGGCTTACCATTAAAAAAAGGTATCAAACTCATCTCTTGTATATTCTCTACCATAGTTAGTCCATAAACACTTGATCTTCTTTCCATATTCAAGAAACTTCTATGCATTTAATGTTTCAAAGACTTCAAAAACATATTATTTTCCATTATTGGGTACACCCAACATCTCCTAAAACAATCAAGAATGAAGGATATAAAGTACCTTTCTCATTAAATGGATATAATTAGAGCTTAACAAATGTCAGAATGGATCAACTCTAAGACCTCCATTCTTTTTATTGATGAAATTCCAAACATTAACCTATCTTTCTTTCTCAAAAAAATTCTCATGAAATGGTAAGGATACCTTTTTAAGCCTATGAAACAAATTCTAATCTAAAAGTATATTTAAAACTCATTCTGAAATATGGGCATCCTACTGATTCCATAAAATTTTCAACACTTTTTTTGAGGAATTTTATGTGATAACTATCATCTCCTCCTTATACATTTCACCAATAAGAACTTACAGGTTATTTGAGATCTTCTCCACATTCATCACCAAAATTACACCTTTCAGAATTCTGATCACTCTACTCTCGGTGTGATTCTTGCATCTAAAATCATCAAATTATCCCAAATACAATATTTTATTCTTCTGGCCCTTCACATTACATGCTCTTTGGATGGTTTATACCATACAATTATTAATCTTCAATTTAATAGCACCAACTCTAATGATCGTCAATGTATGAACATTACCTATATAAAAATGTCCTTTCAGGGTAGTTTAATATAGATAAAACTATTCTAGTTGAGACATCATGTTCCATGTTTCCCTTAATTAAATTATCCAAGACACGTTGAGATGAGGTCTTCTTCTAAGAGTTTTCAGCACATCACTGACTAGTATATCTCCATTCCTTGAATTACTCACCACATTTCCCTTAGAAATATTTTAACTAGTATTTTTATTCCAAAAATACTTTTTGATGTTTCCCTCCTTTCCATAATTGTAACATG
Organism: Viscum album; assembly: GCA_963277665.1. Classification (NCBI taxonomy): domain Eukaryota; kingdom Viridiplantae; phylum Streptophyta; class Magnoliopsida; order Santalales; family Viscaceae; genus Viscum; species Viscum album. The sequence continues at coordinate 315,829,609 of OY728140.1, forward strand.
TGGAATTTTTATTTTTTACTCCTCAATTTATACCTCACTTTATTTTGGATCCCACTAGAACCATACATCACCACCCTTCCTCTCTCTATTGACAGAGACATTGCATTTAATGAAGTTGTCTTCCTTCCCCCATGTTCTCACACTGACTTTCTTATTCAATAATCATGGTTTTAACATCATTAAAGAGAAACATATACATTATGATATTGTTGGTGAGGTTTATGGTGAGTTTTTTATATAAATCTAATACACTATAGAGAAGAGTCTTCAGACATTCAGAAACCAGAGTTCTATAGGCCAGCATTGTGAGCTGATAAAATAAGTTATTGAGGGTGTCAATGTGGTGTGTCCCTGATGATGTTTCCACCATTCAAAGAGTGTACAATATTCTCTTTTATAAAAAACATTTGTGTAGTGACTTAGGCTCGTATAGCTTCATTAGAGTATCCCATATTTCATTCACTTTATTTTTCTCCACAATTATTGATAGGACCCCATCTATAAAATACAAATATATTTTGGTAATAGAATTCTCATCCATGTCATTCCATTTCTCCTCTATCACATCCGCTGTCCTTTCTCTAATTACCTATAGGAAATTATCCATCTGCAGCACTTCCTACATCTTCATTTAAAACAATATAAAATTGTTCTTGATGAATTTTTCAATCTTCATTTTCACCTCCATTTGGACATGCCATTAGTCCAAAACCTCTTCCAAAAAATTACAACCATACTAGGTAAGAACCATTCCCTGAGACATAATGACGTAACTCATAACCATTTTCCATAACCTCTTCTAATATCCCAAAAACATCTCATAGTCTACCACAATAATCACTTTACCATCTGCCAAGGATTCATCAATCAGCTCCATAGCCCCACACCATCTTATAGCCTCCCTTATCGAATAATAATCATTGAAAAAATAATTCCCATAGCTTTGTTCATTATTAACCAATTGTGCTCTCCCCATGATAGAATTTGTCCTCTTATCACAAAAAAGCTAAGATTTGATCCACCCTTTCTGATTGTTATCCTCTACCCTAAATTCATCTTAAAATACAAAAAATATTTCCATTCTCTTCTTGAATCCAGTAATTATACACCATCCTTATTTTGAAATTTGGTGGAGGGTAAACGGTGGTTCCCTTAAGGTAGCCATTCTAAGAATGTATACTTTTACCACACATGTAACAAAAATCTAGAAGGCATTCAAAACAAAAATAACCCATGTGACCTCATTATTCCCCTATATTAGGTAAACACCTAGTCATAGAGAATCGTTCACCTTCATCTCAACCTTTAAACTCAGTATATACACAAACAAATGACTAAATTTGACGAAATTTACATCAATATGTTTTAGGAATTAATGTGAAATTCTCTCTATATTATTCTTAGAAATGGTCATCCAATGAAAAACAAGAACATGGACTCAAAACCATGTGGTAATGAAATATATTTATTCCATTATAAGATAATATTTCAAATCTTTGAGAACTAAGTATCTAACCAAAGCATATCAAGGTCCTGTATAACAAATACGACACTTTAAAATCTTCTTTTTAGATTATAAAATAAGGAATTACCTCACACACACACAAGATATTGTAATTTACATAAGGATTAATAACAAGTCAAAAGTATTATAAATCATTGATACAATGAGGATTCAATCTGAAATCACATTCCCAAAAAGATAATGTATTCTGAAATCCTGATTCACCATTTACCACTCCTCTAGATTTAGCGGTTCTTATTCGCTCAAATGGGTCAAATACTTTAAGAGATGCTCCTCAATTATAGAAACCCTAAGTACCTTATAAAAAATCAATAAATCCCAACAATGTTCAACTCAATAATCTTAGATTCATAGGCATGAGAGTGGATAGGTAGATGGGTAATCTTGGAAAATCAACTTCTGAATTTTTATTACTACACTTTTTATCATTTATAAAGGTAATCCAATCTTAGTGTTTCTTTAGCACTAATAAAGGATAGGTCATTTTAATGATTCTTATACCACACTGAATGGACACCCTTCATAGTTATATAATTAAAATACATATTAGGTACTTAGGGGTAAAATTAAAATGAAACAAAAAAATTAAACACGCTCATAAGCTGAGAAGGTAGGTCATAGCCCCCTTGAGGGATAACCCATCCATATAATGATCTGGAGGCCTCATAAAAATTATTTGTCCCTTGAAATTACTTAAATTAATTGACCTAGAGGCCCCTATCAGTTGTGGACCATAGGTCCAATCTCAATGTAGTTGTACGCACACACATGGGCTTGCCTACATATTTCTTATTCATCACTAATGTCACTATCGTGTTCCCTCTGTCACCACTATCATCCCCATAACAACTTGAGGGGTATCATTACCAGCATTGGGCCTCCCTAAAAAATGGTAGGCCCTAACCATTCCTTCATCATGCTATCCACATTCCAACACCTCCAAAACAATACCTAATATCTTTTCACTAGACACCATCACAGATATCCTTAGTCGCCACTAATGAATTGAGATCATCCCTCAGACCGTAGGCCACCATGGAGGGAATCCCATTACAACTTATGATAGACCACCACCACTACTATCAAGTTGGAGTTCATCAATCCTTTGATTCTTCCTAACCCCTTTGCAGCACCAATGCCTATTGTCTCTAGTGGGATCATCGAACTCTAACCACTAGTGGTGAAGGTTACCTCCACACAATAGCCACCACCCAGATCATTATCTCCCATTGAAACCATAACTGCTATATAATATTCATCCCCTGAATAGGATTTTAATATTTCACTCATAACCCCATGGTTCCTCAAAATAGATATTTATTATAACACTCTTAGATGATGTGGACTCCCAAAAATTGTCATGTTTCTTTCGACAGGCTTCATTCTCAAAATGGACAATTGGTTTTGAAGAAATAAAAGGAGTTTTATGTTATTGAAGCTAATATATTCACTTCATATAGAGTAATTTAATGATCTATTCCATTTATTTTTAGTTCAACAGATCACTATGATCATGTTTCCTGGGGACACTCGCATAATACATTGAAAAGTGGAAGGAATTTCTCTCTCAATAACCTATGGATGGTGTGATTAAATCTCAAGATCATGGTGACCACCCAGATATAAGGACATTGTCCAACATAGAATTACATTTAACTCTAAGGAACCATCATCTCAAATAACGTCTTGTGAATTTGAGAAAATTGAATCGTGAAAATCTCAGTAGCCTTATGTGACACCTTCAAGGGATGAAAATATTACAACATAACTACTCAAAAAGGATAATTCTAAATAGTAAGGACTCTTGAATGGCCATTTGGTGGTCCTAGATTGTAACATAGGGATAGTTGTGGTAGTTGAACAGGCTGATCCTATCCAATTATATTCTATTCAAGATCTTGTTATGAATTTATCTCAAGATTCCATGAAATTTTTTGATCAGATGATGCACTCCTAGGTAGAATCAAATTCCCCTCAATCACCCACTAATGATAGAGAAGGAAATTTCTATCATTCATAAAATCAAAAAGGGAAATATTCATTTATTGATTCTAATGGATTAAAACGTTATCAATCTAAAAATATCTATCACATAATGATTTCATAGGGGTATAATGAACAATTATTAATATATATTTAATATAATACATTTCATTAAATGATATATATTCTTTTTTTAAGGAGATAAACAAAAACTAAAAGTTACCAAGATGTTTCTCTTTCTCAATGGGTATTCTATAAATTGGATTCCTTTGAAATGGATGTTAAGAGATTTTATTGTTCAGGGATGTGATAAGGACAAGAAAACATGGTAAAATGATTCCAAATTCACAAGTATTCATAGTAACATACATTTTTATTAGATTTTTAAGAAAATGATCATTCTCTAATAAGGTATTAATATCAAGTGGATTATCTCGACTCCAAGGATATGGGGTTGTGATAAAATTTAGGAATATTTTGAGTACCCTATTTCAGATAATCCATAATTAAACATACAAGATTTATTTTTAGAGTAATTATTTAATTATAAAACTAACCAATTACCATTTTAGATTATGATTAATGTAACTTAATGTATTTTTTATTCTTACTTAATGTTTTTATTTATTTAACATGAAATTTTTGTAAAATGGATTTCTTGAATCACAAGTGAGGGTTCAATGTTATTTTATATTTTTCATTATATATATATATATATATATATATGTCAATAAATAATTAAAAAATCACCTAGTATTGATGTTGGGGTGATTCTCTTTGAGGTTTTGGTCACAACTTTAAATCCCACCACATGTGAAGTAATTCATAATTTTACTCTGGGTGGTATGCTAATATAGTCTCTTGGGGTGTTTAATATGATTGAAATAATAAAAGTTATTTCAGTATAATATTGATGCTATAAAATAATACATTTAATGGGTATATTTTTTGAGTACTTAAATATAGTGATAATGGATATTATTTATCTGCGCAGACTTATCATGGATAAAAGCCTTGTTTTATCTGTACATTTTTAATAATAATAAAAGATCCTATAATTTATTTATATTGGAAACCCTATAACATTTAATGCATTATGAAAATACATATTGATTACTAATAAAGGATAATTATATGTTAGTGTTATAAAAAAAGATGTATGACACTTATCCATCCTATATAGCCAAACTCCTCAAAAGAAATAAATCTAATTACTGTTACATCCATCCCTGAACATATCTCATATGTTCCATTGTTGATGAACTATGTACAATTTCATTTTCTTATATTATGAAAAACACCACCATCACACACATGAGGTTGTGAATTTAGGTATGGTTAAATATTTACATACACAAATGTATCCCCATGTATGATTTATTCCAAACCTTGTAACCCATTTCATTTGATAAAAAATAAAAAAAATTATACATCAATAGTTTATATAAATATCATAGACCAAAAAATTACAAAATACAACATATATTAATAGAGGGAACACATTTCTATAATTTTAGTCATTATGAGTAATACTAGAAAGTATGCATCTATATAACCATTCACAAATGAAACCATTTATATATATAGTACACTGACGGTGAATCATCATCCACCAAGGTGAATCTTGTAGGATCTTTACACCAAGTCCATTACGATTCACAACCATTCCAAGTCGTACATTGGGAATTCCCCTCTATAGATATTTCCAATAATTTTCCCATAGATACTTCCAAACTATGGAACCCTTGATGCTCATGCTTTTAATTTAATTATAAAACCATTCTCTTTCAAAAATGATTTCCCATGTCAGACCCAAAAAATCATCATATCTTAAATTGAAATCTAATTTAAGATAAAAATATAATTTTCACATGTTAAACTCTTCAGATTAAATCCCATATTTTTGAAATCACAATATTTATATTTTTAGGAAAAATTACCCACTTTTGAAAATGATCACAAATTAGGGTAAATTAAAATTGTATAAAATCAATTTCACAAAATTAATTAATAAAATAAAGTTTATAATAAATTATTTGAAATGAAAATCAATCATAGGTCTTGGAATCATAGTCAACTGAGTAAGGAATATGAGACACGTACCTTAGATGCACATTTTTAAATCCACACAGTTCTTTAATAGATGATCATAACAAAACAGTCCACTGAGTCATTTCATTAATATTCCATCATAATATATAGTTCTTAATTAAAACTAATAAATCATGTATATAAAAATATATTGGGATTCTATGTGCATATTCGACACAAAACCTTGTCTCAATAGTCATGAACCATGTTTTCACTGTCGCTAAGTAGGATATAAGCCTCTCTAATGCCCTTCATCCCTACTTGAGCAAATCAACTCATCCATCTTCTATAAAGGCTCGATGAGGTATGATGAAATCCACTGCTACTTGTCACGCCCAAAATATCCCACTTCAAATCACAATCATAATGGAATGATCAACTCATTCAGCCTTTGTGAAATCCAAATGACATCTGATGGCTGCTGCCTCAACCTTCATGCACTTATTTCACTCCCACCTTGTCATGGCCACATCACCAAACCCTAAACTCATTTTCTACAGTATCAAATTCCCTACATGCATTCTATCTCCATGGTATAGGGAGGGGAATACAAAATCCACATCCTCTGGGATATATTAATTCATCCAATCATTCAGTAAGTTTCCAAATTAACACCCTGAGTTTCATGGATCTTAAAGATTCAAATATAAATAAAGATATTCTAATAGGGATGATGATCTAAGGGATATTTGAAGAAACACAAAGGTAGTCCCCACTTCCTATTAAAATAGGACAAATCCCACTGATAGGAGATTACCATGGATACCCAAAGTAATTAACACATGTTATTTCTATGGAGACTCTATTTTGGATGATTTATTTTCTTTCTGCTTCCATTATGTCTACTTCTTGGTATACCTCCATTGTTTCCTTTTTAATAGAGGGGAAGATTATTTTTTTAATTTGTGTGAAGGGGAGGGGACCCACTGTAATTTTGGTGTCTTAGTTTATAAAATTTTTCTATCACTTTGATTTATTAAATGGTTTTCAAATTATCAATTTAGAGTTTTATTCAGATGATATTGTGTTTTGTTTCAAATATCTACATTCTTAAAATTCCTTGATTAAAAATTTTATTCTCCCACTTCTTGGTGTTGGGTCACACAAATTGGGTGATCTACTATTGGGGAGATAAGTTCTTAGTGATTACTAAGAACTTGGAGAATACATAGTTGGCTAATATGATCACTTTGGGTACTCAATTCCAACATTATAATTTAATAAGTGATCTAGGGGAGATCATTATTCCTTTAACAATTGGAATTAAAATAGTCCAACCATGGAAATTGGGATGATTATTCTCACAATAAATCAATTTTTAATCAGGTATAGAAAAGGATAAATTATTTTTAAGCCATTAATTATACTAATTTATTAAAAAATGTTCAATTCTAAAAGAGACATGATAGAGCTACATTAGGGAATATAAACCAGATGCCCATTCACTTCTCTATAAAATAATCATCACAGAACAAGTCCCTTGTTACCTAGTCATTCAAATTCATTATTTATAATTTAATTTTTTTACTTTCGTGACTTCTTGATTCAAAACACCACTCTTGGAAGACAACTTCGGTCATACCTACTAATACACCCTTAGAGGGAACAAAAATTCTTTTCCATACCCCAAGACTGGGTGGTTTTATGTTGATGGTTGGGACATTATATATGTTATCAAAACAAAATCAATTCCATGAAGTGACTACTAAAACACTATTAGAATTATTATTATAAGGTATAATACTAATTATCAATATTTTTTTGAGGTTACAAATGAAAATAAAAATTAGGTACTTTTATGTGGATTCACTAGTACTGATGTCTCTTGTAAATTTTGAAAATATTTTCCATCAAATCGTAAGATATCCCCAAATATAATATTTATTCAATACACTCTAATGAAAGATGTGAGACCAGTCTATTAACAAAATGAATAATTAAATCTAATCTTGGAATATTTGATGAATAATTTATTGCTAATATATATTAAAGAGACCTCATTTTTATTAATTTAAACCTTTAAGAAGATGTACTTACCTTTTATTTTCATCTGTTTCTCATGCATGGACTATTACAATAATTACTCGCGTTTGTCCTGAATGAGACATAGAACAATTTTGGAGTTTCAAATTATGATCCCTCTCTAGGTACAAAATAATAAATTTTTCATTTTAAATAGCCTTAGGGAAATTAAATTATGGTTATATTAATTCCATGGAATGGTTTTTACACTATGGATAATCTAGTGTGGCATTTCAAGGGTGATGGGAATAGAAAAAACTATTTAGAAGTAAAAAAATTATTTATAGGTTGCACATATATAGTTGTGATGAAACACTTATATATGGATCAAAAAATGGTAAATACAACATTGTGGTTGAGTCTGTAATATGGAACTTACACTAGTGGTAGTATAGATTTGGCTCGTATAGGGATCCTAAGGTGTATACCACTATAGGTAGATTATAAAATTTACTTATTTCATTTAATTAATAAATAAATTAATCATTTTATTATTGGAAACCAGTAATATCCTCTATTTAATCCTATATAAACTCTCTCTCTAGGGTTAGACACTATAACCCAAAATTTAGATAGAGGTAGTGAGAGAGAGGAGGAGGATGAGGAAGAATATCTGATGGAACTATTTGGAATCAATGAATGGAATGATAATGACATCAATGATCAAATTAAATTTCAATAACAAACACAATTTTGACACTAATGATATATTGAAGCATCTGTTACTATCCATGAGGTAGGGATTTGTGGTTTTATATTTATTTGTTCTTCATAAATTCTGAATTTGATATGTGATCAATGATCCCGTTCTTTGTGTTATGGGATAAATTTTTAATTTAATATTATTCTCAATATTAAAAACATTTTCTTGACATTATTGGACATCATCTCTACTATAAAATGCATCAATATAGTAATAATTATTAATAAATATGCTCTTGTAATTATTATCTCATAAATTCATTGTTATCATTACATTTCATTTCTTTTGTTTATATATATATATATATATATATATATTCTATTTTTGTTTTGGATTATCTTTTTTACTAGAGATGTATCCGAAATGTTTTGGGTGATAAAAAAGATGGTCAATCTCATTCCCACTGCTGGGTTTTAGTTGCATCCAATGAATAAATCATTATAACATGATGAATAATGACACATCTCATGATTAATTCTAAAAAAACATTATAAAAGAATATTGGAACCAAAGATATGACCTTTCATGATAAATTAAAATTAGTTTCAAAATAAGATCTACCATAGTCATGAGATTATTTCTTTAAATAAGATATTGATAATTTGAACATTTATTCAGTTTCATTATCAGTACATTATAGGATCAAAAAATAAAATAACATTACCAGTTATCTACATGTTTTTCTTTTTATATCAAAGTGTCTTAAATGGTTATCTAGGTGCTAAAGTAGTTATACCAATCATCTATCATCGTTTACTTTGATCACTATACAATCCTTCAAAAAAATAATGATTGATTCATATTATATCAGTATTGATTGGAGGAGTATAGATGAATAATGATCATGGTTCTATAGTGTGTTCTTATAATAAACTATGTCATTATGGGCTATGAGATTCAAAGGGAAATGAAATTTGTATTCCTGATCTAGGTTAATTTCATGAATTGAGAATTATACCAAAATTAAAAGTGTTTATACATCCATATATGATATTTTTGAATGTGAAATGTGATCTGAGAGTTTATCTTGGGGATTGCATGATTATTGGAGTTGGATCAATGTGGCCTTGCATATGAATATTAAGTAGCATGTGGGGAGTAACACTATCTGTTATGGAATGATGGACTATAGATAGGGTGGGTTAGGGCACTGCCAAAAGGGATATACCATTGTGGTTCTTACAAGCCGTCTCTCTAAGTTTGGGAACATCACATCCAAATGTACCACACCACAACCATAAGTTGGGGGACGGAGCTTACATAACATCCCCATGGGTTGTGCCACTTTTCACCCCTATAATTATGGTTTTTCATCATAGCCCCTAGGGATACACTATAAAAGTTCAACAAAAAAATAGGATCCCTTTATTATTTTTACAATGGGTCTTATTTAGACCCACCCTTATCCTTCCCCCCATTTTGGTTGAACAATAGAGTGGGAATGGTCCCCTTTGGATCTTATTTTTCCTCATTTTCCCCACATAAAATATATTTTTTTAGAATTATCTCATCATATAGATTTGATATAAGGTACCTCCCCTTATTCCCTAATTCTTCATCCCTTATTCATCTCTAATTTTCAGTTTACTGATTAGGGTTTCTGGGAGTTGATTTCACTAGAACATGGTGAAATAATCCAGCTTGATGGGGACTTCATATTCACTTTTAGATGATGTTACAATAATATTTAATAAAGCTATATGTTTTTATTATACTTAATGTATGTCATTAGATGGATTTAAGTAGGATTTTTGGTGGTAATGTGTGAAACTATATGTCTTTTTGATAAAGTAATTTAGGGATTATGTACATCCTTGGTCTAGTTGTGTGCTAAGAGTATACCACGCCCTTTTTTGTGAGGTTTCAGATTCATGAGTTCACCCAATTAGTTTGGTGTTATTTATTCCAATTTTGGAATTTGGTTTTCATTATATAATTTACTAAATTATTGGTGTTAATTTTCGACGTATGTACTCATGGACTCAGAAGAGGTAGACATGAGATTTGGGTGGATTTTGAATCATTAGTTGAGGTGGGTGGCCTTATAAATCATTGAGTCTCTTGGTTTATTTGTGATTTTATGTTTCTATGGAATCACTTGTATCATCTTCATATAACCTTTATGATTTATGTGATTTATCCATAGATTGGGATGTCTTTTCATCAACATAATAGTCATTAGGGACCACATTTCTTGATTAGTGGTTTAAGGTTGTCATCTTTGTTGAATGAGTGTCGTTGGACCTCTATATGGTTTTCTTTGTAGAATGAATTGGTTTTCAATGAGAATTGGTCCTCATTTTTAAAACTTTCTTTACAAAGGGGTTTTATCAAATGATAATTTTAAAGAATAATGTTTGATTTGAGAAATGTGTTTTGAAATGGTATTTTGGAAAAAGTTGATTCGTAAAGTGGGTTTTAAAAGGATTTGGATAAGGTTCTAGCATGAGTATGATGGCGTGTTATGTATTTTGAAATACTTTTAAAAAGGTTATTTGATTTAATTTTTATGTAAATACAAATGGGCATGATTGATATGGTTTTGTTCTATTTTACCTTGGGTAGGTGATTCTCAATTTTCTAGAGAATGAGTTCTTTATATAATCCTCATTGTTGTTATTTCCTTATGTGATACTTATAGAATCATGAATCATGTTATGTGTGTTATCAAATGATGGTTTATTATGGAATATGATTGATTGGTTGATTCATATGGATTTTACAAACCACATAGAGGTGAGAGATTGGTCTAAAGGACCCAAATAGACATTAAGGGGTGTTATAACCAATATGATAGGTTAGGGTCGAGAGAGTGAAATGTGAGAAAAGAACCCACATAGGGTGTCTATGAATGGTTGGGGACAAGGAAACCCTGGTGGGTTCTCCATTATTATGTTAACCCTAGAGAGGGTTGGCACGTGGTTTGGGTGGTGATGATTATGGGTGTAACATTATAACCTGAACCATTTGTGTGAGTCTAATATATTTACAGTGGAGAAGGTAGGATATGTACATTAGAGGCTAATAATAATCAAGTGAGATGGTTTTGGGAATATAAAAAAATATTTTGGTATGTATACAGTTTATTTATGGTTCCTGGGTGGAATACCCTATGTACATACTATATGAGGTTTCATAATGGTAATGTGACTCGAGTGTGTATAATTATATGTATGTATAAATATGATACACTATGGTTTTAGTGTCGGATACCATGTGTGCATATGACACCTGGATTCAAGGGGTGGTGGCTCTGAGTATATGTGTTTGATTTATTGTAATGTGATGTGTATAGATATTCATGTTTTAATGGATAATTGTGGGTTTATGCACCAAAGAATGAATGTTTATCTGGGTAATGAGGGCCCAATACCTATCATGGATTTTATCCCTCGGGTATATTAAAATTAATGTTTATGGGCATAATTTATTCCCCTTGGGTGTATGGTATATATGGCTCCATGTAGGGGTTCCCTCTGGGTAGGATGATGGTTCTGAGACAGAAAATTCCCTGGGTGTTTACATACATTTAGAGGCATCTAATACTGACCAAATAATTTATAGTGTTCAACTAATGTTTCCAGGGTATGACTTGGTTTACTTAGGTGTTTGGTGTGATATGTTCAGAAATGAATTAACATTGGACTGCATAGTTATGTTTGGGGTTTGAGGTGTCCTAATTGGCACCTCAAAACCCAATGTGTATGTTTGAAGTGCATGGTGTGTTATTTTTTATAGGTGGGTGTGTTTAATGAGAATGATTTAACCTTATACATATATTTCATATACATACACTTAATCATAGAAACTCATAGTATTTTCGAGGCATTGACTGGGTCATTTGACTCAACCCCTACCTACATACGTAGCATGGGTTTTGATGTATTGGGTAGACATTCCTATTTTCTATAGGGGGATAGGTATCACTCCGAGTAAGACACATGGTTTAGGTAGCAGGTTAGATATTCCATTTATATGACAAGTCAATAATGTGAGTTGGGCATGAGGCCAGTTTATATTTTGATTACTTTTTCAGTATGTGTACTATTTAGTTTGTCATTTATTTATATGATGCATATTTATTTTTTTATCTTCTTCTACTACTCTGATATGTTTTTTTTCATCATGTATTTATTTTTACTACTTTCTATTCTATGTTGCAATATATATCTTACCTCCCTATTTATTTGTATGTAGTTTTGGGTTTTTTGTTATATGGATAGGTTATGTCAAGTTTTTATTATATTCAGGAATGATCTATAGGATGTTTTAGAGGGAATATACTACCCATGACTATTTTAGGCCCTCTAAAAAGGTAATTGTACTTTAGTATATGGGTATCTATGTATATGATCATGGAGAATCCCCTTTCATGTTTGGTTCGAGTGATATAGCCCTTGGATTTTACAAAATAATTTCCTAGAACTTTTTGGGATGAGATATTGCAAGTCAGAGGTGGTGAGGGGTTGTTAGGACTCAGTAGGTCGACCGATCACATGACCAGTGGGCAAAAAATCAGTTAAAATCCCTGTTTCTTGGGTAAATCCTTTATTTGGATTAGGCACACTATGATGAGTAAGGTTTTGGGCAGGATAGAGAATCCTAATGTGAGATAAATGAGACTTGAGGGGTTTTCTAGTCTGAGCTAGTAATTAATGATTAGTTCATGAATCATGATAGTGGCATATTTAGGGAAATATTCATCTACAAATGGTTGGTCATATTTGATATATTTCATCACCATGATTCATTATTAATTCAATTAAATTACAATATAATTAATTCTTTCTCAATTAAATTATACAGGGCGATTAGATTACTATGGAATTGAGGTGATAATTTTTTATTAATTATGATTGTGTTAGTTGGCCGCCATAGAGAAATGGTTTTATATATTTTTTATTCTGAAAAAGAAACATGTGTGATTTCATAAGGTTTATGTGAAATGGTTTTATAAGTTGGTACTATATTGAATCTATCACTAAGAAGAAGTTTTGAAAAATGGTGTGGGATTCTCTAATTTTGATAAAATCTATGGAAAAAAGGTTTTTAAAATTTTACTTCAAAATGATGTTGAAAATTGTATTAGTTTTTGGAAAAGGACTGACTAAGTTGGAGATTTTAACAATTTCATTTTTTTAGTGAAAACCATTGGATTCCAATGGGTGTTTTAATACTTTGGTCAGTTTTTAATTGTGTGAAATTTTTTGAGTGAGTTTTAAATAATTATCTAGTACTTGTGTAAACTATGATACTTATATATTTTTTATTTTTCCTGGAGTGATAGAGATTCTGGATTTGTGTATTTGGCTGATGTATAGTGTTTTCTTGGAACTATTATATGTGTTTGTAGGTTTGTGAAATTTTTTTTCTAATGATGGGAAAAAGCAATTGGAACCTATATAGGTCTAGTTTTCTTCTTTTTCATTGATTTTTATAGAGATATCTTATATTTTTCTTATATATTCAGTCGGTATATCATGGTTTTTAAGTGATCCACTTATAGAGTGCTTATGAAATAGGTGTTTTATGTTGGGATCAAGTGGAATAATGTGAGTCGGTGAGTTTCAAGAATAAACCCCTTAACATTAATCTTCATGATCTCATGGGTTGGACCACTAGGTGTGAATTTTTTGGAGAAAATTCTTGTGGTGTGGATTATCAATTTTTTCATCAGTGTATTACCATTATGCCAAAAGGGTTATGGGTGTATTGAAATCAATCAGTAGATGGTTGAGACATTAGTGGTATATTTTTTACTATATAGACTTGATTTTAATTTTGATGCGATATTTTTTGGGGTCTATGTGTTGGACACAAACATGGAATAGAGGTGGAGAGATTTGAGTGTGATCCATATTGGATACATGTCCATTATCATGTGTAGATAAAGATGTTTAGATGGGTTGGTTGAGGATACAGCCCTAGAATTACATTGAGAATCAACTTTCAACATTAGTGCTAAATTTGGACGGTTCATATATGCCATCTGGAGTTATAGAATTATAGTCAAGTGGCACAATGTTGCAGAGATGCATAGTAGCTGAGGAAGATCCACTTTGGGAAAATTCATCCAAGGGAGGTCCAAATGGTGAATTTGAATAGAAAAAAATATTGTAAGATACAAACCACAATAGATGAATTTTTTGGGATGAAATATCTATTTTTTTAGGGTCAATTGATTCTTTTTAAAGAAAATATTTTTTTTCTAGGCTTAGTGTACAGAGTTGCATAACATAATAATGTTGGGAATTTAGAGTTGAGACACTATGAGATGATAATGATGAATTGAAATTTTGGTGGGATGGGATTCATGGTTAGATGAATAAAAAAAATTCTTTAGGTTTAAAAGTTATCAGATCAATGGTAATTATGATGATTCTTGGTGGGTTATTATCCCTGAGATACTAGGATTGATTTTAGGGGGTGGAAATTTTAAAAAAATCATATGTGAGAGGACAATAGATTCCATGTGTGACCTAATGGGGATCAAGGTTCTACTATCACTATAGTGTGGATGAGAAATTACCCAATGGAACTCATTAAGGTTTGTTTCCTAAAAATTTTCCTTTTATGTAACAATCCATAGTGATCTCTACTAGATAATGAATCAACCATGCCTCGTTGATACAAAAACCTTGGGCCCCTTCGGGATAACACGTGGCTGGTATTGTCCCCTCCCCTATAGGGTTTCTAATTTCAACTCCCTCATAATTAAAACCAAGTTCCTTAAGGATATAATTCTATCTGTAAGTGCTACTATAACATCCCTAAATCCAAACTCTTATATCTTGTGCTAAGAACATATTATTTGAATTTTATATTTGATTCTTATAAACATTACCAAATTTTACCCATACAAAACATAAAACTTAAAATGGAAAAATATTGGACCACTTACATACCAAAGGGCCTTTTAGGATTAGAGTTTTAGATAATTAGGAAAAAATTATACAAAACATAACCCATGTCTTTAAGTGGCTATTTTTTCAAATATACCCAACATTTCTTGTTTTTTCCTAAGTCATCACCATCTAAAACATGAAACCCTTCATGACATGTCTTACTTAAAATATTTCATTGTAACCTATGTAAAATAAAACACAATAAATGGTTGACCTAAAATTCTTAGTAACAGTAAAAATGGGAATTAAGAATCAATTATCATTTGTAAAGAAAAATATGAGAATAATGGTATAAGAAAAAATTCAAGGAGTGAGATAATTAAATAAAATAATTCATAGCCATCAAAATTATTACCATTAATCCTATGAAATGGAATAAGGATTTAAAAAATACATGAGTTCTGTGAATCAATAATCATGAGTCGTGTGATGACAAACTTCAGAAAAGGAAACATTAAAACTTATATAAAGCAAATAGAAAACATTTTTTTACCTTGGAACATTATCTTCATTAATTGTGTTCAATCATGTAAAAAATAATGGGAGACTAGGTAAACCTATAGGATTAACCTCCTCAATTAACTCCCTCATTCTTTCCTTTAAATATAGGGAAAATTAAAAAAATCATTAGAGTGTTATCTCAGGATCACCCATCATATAAGATATATCGGGCTCACCCATTACCATGAGCTATATTATGATCACCTATTATCATAAATAATTTCCATGTACTATACATGAATATAGAACATGGAATATTTCTTTTCATTATCAATATTTTAAATATCCATTGCATTACTTTATAAATGTTCTTACTCGTTTAAAATAAACAAATTACATGATAATATCTTTAAAATAATCATCATAAGCCATCTAGAGAATTAATACGGAAGGTATCATAAGATCATATTCCCATTGAAGTAGTGTAATTGATAAGTAATTCTAAAATGTATTAGAATACCATTAAAAGAATATTGAATATGTTTCTTTAAAAAATAATAGAATTACTCTTTTTTGTACCATTAAAAGCTAAAAAATTACAAAAATATTGAGAAAAATTATTTTTTTGGAAAATTACCAATGTAAAATATAATGGAATCTTAACTGAAAAAAAAGTTCCCAATGGTATAAATTTTTTCACCATTCATAAATGTTAAAAATAAATATTTTTTCAATAATTTTCCAAGTGAGTCGAAAGTGACTCCTACTGAAAACATTAAGAAATTACATTTTAAAAACATTTAAAAGAAGATAAATGATAATGAAAATTAACTTCAGTAAATCGTTATTGATTATAAAATAACATTATTTAAATAAGATAAGGAACATAGAGGAAGATTTTGGTTAAAAGTCTTTAAAAACATTTAAACAATATTTTTAACCAAAAACCCTTTTATTGCATTTTAAAACAAAAAATTTTGAAATAAAGAACACAAGAAGGAACATAAAATAAAATAATTATAAAAAGTTCCATGATATCATATTTCAAGAGATAGGGTAGACACTATATAAATGAATATATATGTATCAATAAAAAAACGTCTCAAAGAATAATGTTTGAGATGATAAACCCCATCAACATGGGTAGTTCTTGAATAAAAAATTCATTGAATGAAGGAAAATAACATAATTTGTAAAAAAATTAATCCCCCTGAAAGAATATGTTAAAAACACATTCATGGGTTAGTAAGTACACTGTATAATGTAAATTAGGGGTAATTGCATGAATTATGTCTCAAATAATTGAAATTGAGACCATGAAAACCCTTGAAACTTTTATAATATTTGAATAAATGTCTCAAGAAAGATAGTAATTCAAAATAACATTAAATATCATAATAAAATATTTATTCATGTTATAATATCTTAATAGGAAGTATATACACCTTATAGAAGGAAGTAGGTTCATAATACAATACATGTCTCAAAGAAATAATATTGAGATGAAAAATCCTTATAACCATCATATCATTGATGTTAGAATTAATAAATTAATTAATCATGTGTAATAATTGTAAAAACACACCAAATAAGTGTAAATACAACATAATACAATCAAATTTCATTTCTCACATAATATTGGCATAACATAGTCAATGTAGTATAATACCTCAAGTCCAAACATTCTATGTATGTCCATTAACTATGGTATAATAGGCATATATTAATTATTGACTTTTTAATGAAAGTTTTAAAGTTTTATTTTCATATAATTAAACTATATATTTCAATTATTTCAATGACATATTTCATTAGGTAATATGTTATGCTCACATCTAGTGTTTTGATGACATTAGCTTCGTAATTATAAAATGACTTCTGTTGGTTGAACATGGTTAAAGGGGTTTTTCTTACATCATTTCCAGAATATTATTCATGAAATAATTATAATTTTTATATATTAAATATATATTTTAAACCACCATTGTAATAGATATATGAAAAATGAATCACATCTCTTTGTGGTGGTAGTAATCCACATAATTTTATTTTGAACATAATGATGTGTGAATTGGAGACCAATTCAAACTTCTTGAAAATTTATGAAAAAAAATAGGTGAATAATATTTCTATGATGTTAGAAGAGCTTTCAACAACATCAAATAAACTGATAATGAAGAAATAAAAAAGAGATCAACCTAAAGAAGATCTATCATATCAACTTGGAGCATAAATTCATCTCATCAAGTCTATTCGGAAGTATCCCAACTAGAACATTGCCCCAGATATCTTAGATCTCCAATATTCTAGAATTTTATCAAAAACACACTAAAAAACCAATATTTTAGCAACATAACTACATTCAAATAATACAGTCTTGAAAAATAAAACACAAGAACTAATTTTCATAAAATGTAAGAACCACCAAGAGGAAAACAATTAGGATAGAAAACATAATTAATTTCATGTATATATATATATATATATTAAATACATAATAATAAAAATATTTGAGTTTTGATTATGTAAAATGAACCACATCACTTTGGAGAGGTGGTTATCCACACATACACACAAAGGATTTTTTTGGTCCCCATGGGATAGAAAATGAGATAAAGAACAGTTTTAACACATTCATAATAAAATTTATGTATAGTGGTGATAAATATGATATTATATCATTATGGACTGATAATATTTGTAGGAATGATAAGAAGAGTTATAATGAAAAGGCTTGGTTAAGATGATTACCTCCTCTTTAGAATTTCACTATTGGCATACATCTTATGAATTTTACATTGGTATTTTGATGAGATCAAGACCACTATGAATTTTACATTGGTCTTTTGAATCTATCTTTCATGATCCAATTTCTACTAGTGGAAAAAATCATTTTTAATATAAATCCATAAAACGAAATGAAAAATAGTTTTTAGAAAAATGCTTTTTTAACCCAAAAATGAACATATACCAAAATCATTTTTATTGATGATTAATATTTAATTAATAATTTTCTTTCTAACTAAATAATAATTTTGTTAAATTATGATCAAATTCAATTCATAATTTTACATTGTAATGAAAATACATGATTGTTTTATAAAAATCGGTATTTTTTACTATTCATTGAAAAATCAATCATTTCATAAAAAACCCTAAATATAACCCTAAGATAGTTCTGATATGATGATTTAAAAAACATTAACCTTTTATCAAATTAAATTTCTAAAATTAGTATAAATTACTTATAATAACCTCTCATTAAAAATCAATAACAACAAATTTGGAAGAAAATGCATTTTTAACAAAAAAATTAATACTAAAAATCAAGTGTTTATTTATTAATAATTAATAAATAAGTATTAATTTATTATGACCATTATATATATATGTATATATATTAAATTAATCATATTCATATCCTCTAATTCAATATCTAGGTTATAAAAGTTAGATTTAAATAATAATATTTCATGGTTTGTTTCAACATGGTGTTGTGTGTTATATACGTTATCGATTTTAGTGTTATATTAAAGTAGAGAGATGTTACATTCCCCCAATCCTACCTCCCCCCCACAAACACACAGAATTTAATAAATTGAATCCTAATAATTTTATCTTGATCTCAATAATCAATTGCTTAACATTTTAGGATACTTTTATTGAAAATTCACATCATAAAAATGGTTAATAAAATTTACTTTTGAAAAGAGGGAAAGGGATATACGAATGTAATGAAGAATAATAAATAATGAGTATTCAAACTAGGGTAACATTAATTAGAAGTGAAAATATTTACATGGGGGAAAACAAATATCTAAATAATGATAGAGAGTGATGGAGAACATTGATCACAAGAAAATGAATTATCATGAAAAATTCAATGACCATGAAACCATAAATCAATGAGGTGTGAAAAATACCATCAATTCATTAGAAGTGATTATAAAAGAGGAAAAAATATCATTTTAAATATATTTTATCCACAGATGATGGATCATGTCACTATTAAGATAAAAGACATGAGAATATATACTTACTTGATTCCTCTATATCCATAAATGAAATTTCATCCTTTGGTTGCATGTATCAATCAGTCTCAACTATTATCGCATATTTTTCTCCAACTGGTGAGTATGAAAATTTAATTCCTCAAGCACTATAATCAACTTCTAATAGACCATGAGTCATATAAAATGATGAAATATTTTTCTTCCACTCTTAACAAAAACTAAAATGGTTATCGGTATGAAATATAATACCCAAATTGAATAAAACTTCATATGAAGAAATAATACAGTAATATAAAAAAATAAATAATTGCAACCAAATTTAAAATTAAATTATTTGACAAATAATTAACCCTATATCCCAAATAACCTCACTAAGAACCTATTAATCTCAAGGGTTATCTTATAAATTTCTACTTATGTCCCCATAATGTACTATCATTATTCCTAAATAATCATTCGTGTTAATTCAAATGATATACATAAAGGTTACTTGTACCTATACCCAATAAAAAATCTATTAAAATATCACAAATCAATTTAAAATCCCATTTCTTTATGTTTTAAAATGGGGTATCTATTTCTTTGAAATAATGATAAACATTAATATTATAAAACCATGATGGTATCTATAAATACTATTTTAACATCTCATAAAATTATTTTAGTTTCCAATGTTATATAAACCCAACTATGATAGGAACTAAAACAACCTTGAACCCACACTCCTAGATCTGCTTCTAAACACATAATATTTAAATATCTAGCTTTGATTCTGATTAATGGGAGAAAATTTTAGCTATCCAAAACAAATAGTATGAAATAGAAAAATATAGGATCACTTACATACCTAAGACCCTTTTTTGTTCATACTTTTATAGAATTATGAAAAAATATTAAAAAAACATTACACATGTCTTTAAGTGATAATTTTTTCCACTATACTGATATTTTATTATTCCAAATTATGTCTTCTTCATCTCCCACATAAAAACCTTATACAAATATCTTATAAAAAACATACTTTATAACATGTGTAAAATGGAACATAATAATTTGGTGAGATCAAATCCTCAGTAATGGTAAACATGGGAATTGAAAAATATATATCTTTGGTAAGTACAAGATGAGCATGAGGTCATGATAATATATTCAAGGTGCATGATCATTACATAAGAGAATTTATAGCAGTAAAAACCTTGATCATTATTCATGTGACATTGAAATAATCTTTAACAAAGGAAAGAGTAATAAGAATCAATAATCATGAGTTGGGTGATGTCAAACTTGATCAAGGAAAACATTAAAAAATATAGCAATCGTAGAAAAAAGGTTTTGGTATCTTACAATAATATCTTTATAAACCACGTTCACTCATGTAATAAATAATTGAATATCAGTTAAATCAATGGGAGAAACTTCATCGGTTAACTCCCCCTTACTTTATTTTAAATACATAGAACATTACCTACAGAATTATTGAGTTATATCAAGCTCACCCATCATATAATCTATATCAGGATTACCCTTCATTATGAGATATATCAGGTTCACCAATCATCATAAATAATTTTCAAGTACTTTACATGAATATTATTCATTTAATCTTTCATTTTCATCATCAATATTTTAACAATAGCTTGTATTACTTAATAAGATGATTTACCCATGGAAAAGAAATGGGTTTAATGAAAATCTCTTTAAAACAATAATAATAATCCATACTGAGAATTAATATGAATTTTAAAATGTGAACATATTCCCTATGAATAAGAGTAATCATTAATGGATATTAACATATATTAAAATACCTTTAAGAAAACATTTAAAAAAATTCATTAAAAATAGGGAAAATAACCTCTTCTTTTAGTACTTTTAAAAAATAAAAAATCATAAAATATTGATAAAAGTATTTTATTTGAAAATAATGATTTTATATTGGAATTTAATATTAAATTAAAATAATTTTAATGATGGCATAAAATTTCTTTCATCTTTTAAATGTTAAAAATAAACATTTCTTTAAAACTTTCATAAAGAGAGTCAAAAGTGACCCATTCTAAAAACGTTAAAAATTTACTTTTAAAGAATTTAAATAAAGATAAATGTTCGTTTAAAATAACTTCTTGAAATTATTTATTTTTATAAAAGAACATTCTTGATTTAATTTAAATAACATTGAGGAAGAGTTTTATTAAAAGTCTTTAAAAACATTAAAAAAATTATTTTAAATAAAATCATTTTATAACCTTTTAAAATGAAAAACCATTTGAAAGAATAAACCCAAGAAGGAACATAAAATTCAATGAGTATGAAAATAGTTAGGATGTAATATTTCAATATTAACTATATATTCCATATAAATTAATATAGGTGTATCAATCAAAACATTCCTCAAAGAATGATGTTTGTGACTAGAAATCCCTGCAACATAGGTAATGATTGAATTTAAAATCCACTAAATGAAGTAATAAAAAGTGGTTCTATAAAACACATAATTTTCAATTAATTAATATTTTAAAATGTATTCATGGGGAATTAGTGACACCCTGTAAAATAAATCATGGTTTATAACATGAATTATGTCTCAAAGAATTAAAATGAGACCATGAAAACCCATGAAACTTTTATGGAATTTGAATCAATATCCCTTAAATTAAAGAAATTAATAATACAATAAATATCATAATGAAAGAGAAATTCATGATATAATATGTCAACTGGTAGCACATGCACCTTATTAATTGAGTTAGGTGCATAATACATGACATGTCTCAGATAAACAATATTGAGATGAATAATCCTTAAAAATATAATATTATTGATGTTATAATTATTCATAGAAGTGATTATGTTTATCTATTTTAAAACAAAAATAATAATTATAAACAGAAATTAATACAATAAAAACTCATTTCTCATTTAATATTTTCATAAAAAAGTTAATGAATTAGATGTGTAACCAAATTAATCAAAATTTAGCTAAGAAATCCCTTACCTCTAGTCGAGACTTCATATGTACATCCTTTAACACCTCTATAATAAACTTATATTAATTATTTAATTATTTAAGAAAAAATTTTAGGTTTATTTCCTTATTATTAAATAATTTATTTCAATTATTTAAATAAAATATTTAATTATTTAATATTTTAGTTTTAATTTGGTGTTTTGAGGAAATTGGATTCATAATTTAAAAATAACTTTGGTAGGTTGACCATAGTCAAAGGGTTATTTTTTATATCATCTCAAAATTAAAATTCATGAAAATTTTATCATTTTTATACATTAAAATCAATTTAATAACCATACATAAAATAAATACTTGAAAAAAGATCGCATGGATTCATGGAGGTGATAATCCACATATACATGCAAACAACGCTATCATTTTCCAAAAAATGGACGGGTAAGGAAATAGAAGATATATCATATTTATTGAATTATAATTGTATCATGAATATCATATACATATATATTTATTTATTTATTTAATCCATATTTATAAGCATCCATGATAGGCTATGATGGAAAAAGAAACACATCGCTCTAGGGATGTGGTAGTCCACATGTACACACGAATGATGTTTTTGTTCCCCATTAAATAGGAAAGTAGATGAAGAAGGGTTTTACCTTATTCATATTAAATATAAAATATTTTTTGGATACTAATTTTATTATATCATTATGGTTTAAAACTATTTGAATGAGGTTGAGGACGAATTAAAATGAAAATGCTCGGTTAAGATGATTACCTCCTCTTCAGAATACCACCTCCAACATATAGCATAC
Organism: Viscum album; assembly: GCA_963277665.1. Lineage (NCBI taxonomy): Eukaryota > Viridiplantae > Streptophyta > Magnoliopsida > Santalales > Viscaceae > Viscum > Viscum album. The sequence continues at coordinate 315,853,081 of OY728140.1, forward strand.
GAGTTCTCGGTTTTCCTTTTTGTGAGAACATAACCACTATGAAGTGGGTAGGGATATTAGGAAGGGATTTGGGTAGGGTATTTTTATACTATAATTCTTAAAACATATGAGGAATGGAGGAAAAGTACATCCCTTTACAAGTGGGTGGGGGACAAACACTTGGAATTATTTAAAATATTAAATTATATATATATATATCAAAATCATGTCAATTAGAACCATGTAAGACAAAATTAGAATATGATATGTGATAGGATCTAAAAAACCTCATCCAATTACATTTATACATGTTTCGGAAAAAATTTAATCCTAATCTCCTAGATAAACTACATTAAATCCACTTTAAACTTAACCATGATAACATAATTTTTACAATAATAGCCTAATTATATAAATATAAATAAAAGGGGAATTCTAGAATAAATGATACATTATAATTAAAAATTTAGAATCCATTTTATTTGATTAATTTTATATAGGTTTTAGAAATTAATTTTAATATAAGAACATAAAATGAATGAAAAATGTTTTTTTATAAAAATACCTGATTTAGGTATAAAAATAATTTTACATTGAAATTAATTAAAAAGGTTATTTTACTTGAATTTTTTATTTATGTAATAAAAAATTAAGGTTTTGGAAATTTTGAATCAATCAAAAACCTAAAGGCGTGTTCCAAACATACCATTAAATTTAAAGACCCAACAAAACTTTAATTTTATTTAAATATAACTTATCTTCACAAAAGTCAAGCTTGGGTTCCCAAATTTCAAATAATGAATTAAAATAAATTATTTAACTTCTTAAACATGTCTTTGGTTGGAAAAAAACTCATAAAATATAATAAAAGTAAATTTTAGAGATATTTTAAAACATTACCCCATATTTCTAACATTGTTTTACCTATTTTACCTATTTTACCTTCAATGAGGTGACAAATATTTACTAAAGTTACTATTCATAATGAAAAAAAGTAAAATAAAATTATTTTCTAAAATTTAACGTATTGATTCCAAATATGGGATTAATTTTTTCAATATTTAATCTCTATAATTGTAATAAATATAATTTAATATAAATTTTTAAAACCCAATGAAAAATGGTTTTTAGAAAAATATATTTTAAGATAAAAAATAATTCTATAAGAAAATAAAGTATAAAGTTGATTCCAATGTAATTAACTATATAATTAATAAATAATGGGTATTTATGTTTATTTTATATCAAATTAAAATAATAATGTGAATTTTCAATGACCTGAAAGAACGGTTTTAAAAAAATTGGTATTTTTCACTATTTTCTAACAAATAAATATTTTCAGAAAAATCTTAAAAGTTCACCCTAAAATAATTTTGATATAATGATTTAAAAAATGATATTTTTTATATAAAATAAAATTCATAAAATTAGTATCAATTATTTATAATATCCACTCACAAAAATACATAAAAATCATTTTTGATGAAAGTATATTTTTGAAGCATAAAATGGATTTTCTGAAAATTGAGTTCTTATTTCATAACAATTAACCAATAAATTTGTATTGAGTATGACTATTATGTCTATATATATATACTAGTTCAATTATTTCTATTTATATATTCCAATTTAATGGAGAGGTTATAATTCCCATATTTAAATTATAATACTCCATGGTCTGTTTAGGAATGTTTTTGCAAGTTGCATACATGATTGAACATTGTGTTCTTCTAAAAGATTTTGGTGTTACAATCTCCCCTACACCCACACTTAATAATTTTCAACTTAAAAATTTTGTCTTGAGATTAGTTAGGATGGTTTTATCATTTTAAAATACCTTTTTTGAAAATCCACATCTTAAAACAGGTTAACAATACTTCCTTTTGAAAAGAGGGAAAGATAAATATGAAGGTAATATAGAATAACACATAACCAGGTTACAAAATAGGACACCATTATGTAGTTATAATGTCTTGGACATCTCATGTCCATTCCTTTACTGAAATCTGGTGTCTAAGGTGTTCTGGGAGGTAAAGGTGACTTAATCCCAACACTTTTCCAAATTTCCAGTTCTGTGAATAGTGTTTCAAGTTTCTTGAACAGTTTCATAGGAGAGACCAATGTTAACAATTTCATCGGTATCGGTGAGTCATTTTGTGAATAGCTCCATCAATATCGGTGAGTCATTTTATGAATAGTTCCATTGGTATCAGTGAGTCATATTGTGAACAGTGCCATCAGTATCGGTGAGTCATTTTTGTGAACAGTGCCATCAGTATCGGTGGGTCATTTTATAAACAATGTTTCCAGCATCGGTAGGTGTATAGTTTTTCCAGCATCGGTAGGTGTATAGTGTTTCTAGCATCGGTAGGTGTATAGTGTTTCCATCTTCCTACAGTTTCTCCCCTTTGACGTTTTCTTTGATGTAAAACGCATTCAAGGCCTTTTTTTAAGGGATTTAAGGACGATTCAAAGCCCATAACTCCTATATTAATTTTACTAAGGCTCGATATGCCTTTACTTAGTCAAACCACATGGTTTAATGTGATCTTCTTTTAATGGAAAATCCAGCGTATCTTAAACCGCTACTCCATAAATCTTTTAAAGGTCTGAGATATCTTCCTCACTTGTTCTACCTTCTTATTCCTTAGTATGAGACACTCAAACCTTTCCTTCTTCCTATAGGAGTGGTGTGATCAAAACTTAATCCTTGGATCACTTCCCCTTGAAGTTTTTTCCTACTGCATGTGCACCCCCTGTTTTGGTGCAAGCGTCAACTATCAATCCATCATCAATAGAAGGTATGATCTACCTCCGTTCTTGTGTTTTCTTTAATCCTTTTTCCCCTATTTTCTCCATTCCATGTTATTTCATGTGATCTCCATTCTTCTAATGGAGTTTTCTTGGGTGTTGGTTGGTGCATTCGTGTCGCGGCGTCCTCAGGTGCGTGCAGTTATCATGGGGGAGTTGATCGTAATCCATTGTGTGGATTGTTCTTGTATAAAGAACGTTAAGAACCTTTTGAGGTAGGGGATTCATTTCCTATCTATTCTTTTACATGAAATCATAGAGTTAGAATGATTTATCCACTGGACCAAAATGGAATTGACATAATAAATATTCAAACAGGATAAATAAATTTGTATTGATTGTATGTTATTGCCTCTTGATTTTCTAGATAGTGTGATATCTATGTTTTCCTTTTTTAGCATGTTTTTCTTGACTAAAATTTGTAAATAACATAAACTACGATTAATTGTAATTATTTTTCAATGATAAAGAGGCATGTAAATGAATCCAGTTTTTTTTTTAATTTCATGTTAATCAAATTGGAGTAGTAAGCATGTATAATTTTGTGATATCTATGATAGCTTTCAGTTTAGGTTGCTCATAATTGTAACCTAATACTAATGAACAGGTTAATTCAAGATGGATTAAAGAACTGGATGTTTGATAAAAACATAATGTCTGTTAGGGTTCTGAGTTACCCTCTTGCTTGTAAGGTTGAGTGTCTTATGCATTGGTGTCATGAGTGCTCATTATGTTTGAAGGTTGGATTCCTTGTTTAAGGGCCAAGAGTCTAGTTGATATGATGTTTGTTTCTTGATAGTTGTGTTGTGATGTGAGCCTAGATGGCTATTTTGATATGTGTGGGCAGGGAGGACCATTGATTATGGCAGCAGTTGACACCTAGGGTGGTGAAATGCATCGGTTTATGCATATGGGTGTCAGAGAGGACACCTGAGATGATGAAATGAGTTCAATGTTACTGATTGGATGTTTTCTGAATCTTTTTGGTTGTTTATCTACATTACTTTCTCCACTACTCAAGGAATCTAGTCTTTCTTACCCTCCTTCCAAAAGGGACGAAGACGCATGGGGTATCCCATGTTCTTTCCATGTTTAGATTCTTAAGGGAGGATGGGTCTACACTCTTTCTATAGGTGGAAAAGACTTGACGGGTAGTTCAACTACCCACCATGTTGAGCCTCCTTGTGTTTAGTAGTGTATAATGTTTTTCTAGAATTATTGGGAATATGGGAAAGTAATAATGCTATTAATAAATGATTGAATAAATGATGTTAACCCATGGGGTTTGAACTTTTTGGGATTAAATGTTGAGGTAATATTTTTGAGAAGCTGTAGAGTTGGTTTGGTTATGCTTATAGGGCTTGAAACTTGTGTGTAATGATAATGAAATATAATGTGGAATTTTTAATGGTTAATTAATGTTTAAATAATTGGATAATGTAAAGTTCAACTGGTAAAAAGGGAAGAAATTAATATAATAAATATCTTTAAATGGTTGTGTGCTTATAGGATACCTAGTCTTAGCAGTGGTAGTCAGGAGTCTGAGAGACGTTAGCTGCAGTTGAGTCTACTACTAGGTTATCCCCGTAGTGTGGTTGTGAGCTATAGTATATTATATACTTTTTGTGTTTACTATACCCTCAGTGCTAGTCACCAACCCAAGGCCTACTTTATGATGGACTCAGGGGTCACTATCTCCCTTCTCACATTTTCATCCCAGGATGGATACACCTTGTGGTGAGGGGTCATTCCAGAGTGGTATCAGAGGTCTGGTTATGGGATAGGATGGAGCTTGGTGTTAGGCATAGGTGAGGTTGCATGGATTGGTAGGGAAATGGTGTTAGTCAAGTTTATCAAGTGATTTAAACATTGGAGACTAGCTGAGACATTGGTATTTAGGGGCCCCTATGATCTAATACATCGACCTTTAAATTTTTAGTGGCTACTAAACAAGGTGATACTAGTTGTAGGGTAGAAACATAGGAAATGATCATGCATCATTCTTATTTGTGCTTATGTTTGAATGGGTCAATCTTGGGATATGTTAACCTAAAATGAATAAAAGAAAACAATTAATTAATTATGTTGAGTCTTCCATATTCCATGTTTAGGAGATCTGACTGTTTATTATTTTTTAGTTATGGATCTAGGTCGACCTCCTCATCAGGTTCGCATAGAAGATGTCTAGTAGTCTGTGTCAGCAGATCACTGCATGGTAAAGGTTGAATACGATGACACATGGAGGAGGGCACTCTGTGAGTTTTAGCGTCAGAGTCTACAGAAGTATGAGGGCTCCGTTTTAGATGTAGTCATGGAAGACTGGTTGGAGGAAGTTCAGATAGCCTTCATTTTGATCAGTGCTCAGAAGGAGCATTGGGTGTCTTTGGTTGTGACGATGTTGCATGGAGTAGTGAGGCAGTGGTGGTTCTTGTTCATTAGGGATTGCGAGGAGTCGACGATCTCATGGGAGGATTTCTGAGATAAATTCAGAGTTGAGTTTCTTTCTTCGACCGTGAAGGCATCCAGTCGCCAGGAGCTTCTTACACTTTGACAAGGGATCTCCAGTTTGTGAGAGTTTGGAATCTATTTTAGGAACCTTTTTCGATATACTTCGAACCTATTTCCAGATGAGGATGCCATGCTAAGGCATTTGGAGGAGGATTTGAGTCCATATATCCAGTGTTATGTCACCCTGTTTATGCTGAAGTCATATCTTGAGGTGTTGTAAAGGGAAGAGGTCATCAAGAGGACATTGGACATAACCAGATATTCATGATAGGTTAGTCTTCATGAATGTTCATGAATCAAAGCTGTGGTATGACGTTCCTGGTTTTTAGGGCAGAAGAGTTTTTGTTTGTCCGGGGGTAGGTCCTAGCCCTCAACATCATATTTCTCTAGGGTCGGCGGATCTCATGCCTATTCCAAGGTATCAGGTGCTTGTTTTTCTTATGGAGAATGACTTCATCATCATTGAGAGTGCCCGACCATTTAGAGGAGTCATTGTGAACAAGTTGTTCCCCTCCAGGTTCCTCCATTGAGGCAGTTCCAGCCGAGGCAGCAGTATTAGGTTACACCAGCTTTGGATCAGTAGAGAGCAGATGGGGAAGGAAAAGGATAGCTCTGTGATGCTCCCCATCCATAGAGAGTAGAGCACGGATATTGTGGTGTTCATCATCATGGTCAGAGAGGTCGTGGAGGAGTTCGTGGTTAGATTATTACTTTAGAATTTTCAGCACCATGCGAGCCAGATGTCGTTTGAGGTACCCTTTTCTTGTTTTCCACTTAGGTGTATGCCTTGTTTGATTCAGGATCAATGCACTCCTTCATATCACCTCCCCTTTTCCATGCAATGGGACATGAGGTAGAGAGTCTTCCAGTGCCCTTGGAATTGACTATGCCAGTTGGAGGTCGAGCTGACTTATTTGAAGTCTATAGATATTGTGATCTAGTTCTAGGGAAGCACCACTCTTGGGGATATTTCTTATGATTATAGATACAACCATATGATGTCATCCATGACCTGGATTGGTTGTATTCTATGCAGGAAGTTGTGGATTTCTTTAGGAGGTAGGTGGTTTTCTTTAATGATGATGGAGATCCAGCAGTGTTTTTTGGTGAGCGATACCCTCAGATGGGTCATAGACGTGTTCCATCCTTGTCATCCTTGATGTATGAGCTTATGATGAGTTCTTCAGAGGTTTAGTAGTTGGCGTTTCCCAAGGTCGTAGAAGATTACCCTAATGTATTTCTAGAAGAGGTTGTAGCATTACCCCCTCGATGAGAGATCGAGTTTTGGATCGAGCTACATCCTAGAGTGTCTCATATCTCTATGTGTCCATATAGGATATCCCCTTATGAGTTAAAATAGCTACGTATATAGCTTTATGGTCTATTACAATGCATTGTTTTTTTCATCCGAGTGTGTCATTGTGGGGTGCACCAGTTTTGTTTGTGAATAAGGCTGATGGCATTTTGCAGTTGTGTATCGATTATCATTGCTTAAAAAAAGTGACTTTGAAGAATCTCTATCCTCTTCCACATATTGATGATTTATTCGATTAACTGAAGGGTGAAAGTTGGTTCTCAAAGATCAAATTATGTTCAGGATATCATCAGATGCGTGTGAAGGATGAGGATATCCTAAATACTGCTTTCTATTGTCGTCATGGGAATTACGAGTTTGTTGTAATGTTGTTCGGTGTGATGAATGCTCCAGCTATGATCATGGGTTTGATGAACGTTGTGTTCCATGAGTTTTTAGATAAGTTCATGGTGGTTTTCATCGACTACATCCTTGTGTACTCTTCGTCTGAGAAGGATCATGTAGAGCATCTTCATGATGTTTTCAGAGTTCTTCATCAATAATAGTTGTTTGGGAAGTTGTAAAAGTGTGATTTTTGGGCTCGATAAGTTCATTTCTTGGGGAATGTGGTGTCCCATAAGGGAGTATTTGTAGATCCATAAAATATAGAAGCGGTTGTTTCTTAGGAAGCCCCCAATATAGTGGTAGAGGCGCGAAGTTTCCTTGGTCTCACAGGCTACTACATGAGGTTTGTAGCCAATTTCTCTTGGGTTGTGACTCCTCTTACAGCATTGACCAAGAATCATTAGGAATTTTTGTGTACTGGTCAGTTTCAGGTAGCTATTAAGTATCTAAAGGAGAAGTTGGTAAGTGCTCCAGTTCTTTGTCTTCTAGCAGAGGGAGTTTAGTTTGATGTTTTCTATGATGCTTCGCATCTAGGTTTAGGTTTTGTTCTGATTCAGCATAAATCAGTTGTTTCTTATGGGTATCAGTAGTTATTTCCCCATGAATTTAACTATGCCACCCATGATATTGAGTTGGCAGTCGTGGTGTTTTGTTTGAAGCAGTGTAGGCATTACCTCATTAGTGATCACTTTTTGGTTTTCACAAATCATAAGAGCCTGAGGTATGCTTTCTCCCAGCATGACTTGAAATTGCATTAGCATAGATGGATGGAGTTATTATAGGAATATGACTTTGAAATATCTTATAACCCTAGAAATGGGAATGTTGTAGCTAATGCGCGAGCAAGAAGTCATGTAGTGATGCAGTGTGTGAATCTAGTGATTCCTAGATAGTGATGGAAGAATTTTCATCATTACATTTCAATATGGGAGAAGTTGGGGGTAGAGGTTGTCTTTTTCAAATGATGGTACAATCATCTCTAGTGCAGCAGGTGGAAGATTCACATTTTGTGGATCTATAGGTGGAGGTCTGGAGATACCGAGTTGTTTGGGGTGAGTCCCTTGATGGTTTGGTTGATGATGAACAACACCGAGTGTTGTATCAAGGAAGGATTTTTGTTCCTTTGGAGATGCCTGAGAAGGTTCTCAGAGAGTTCCATAGTTATCTTTTAGCAGTACATCCGGGTGTGAAAAAGAGGTACCAAGCTTTGAGGAGTTAGTTTTGGTGTCCTGGGCAGAAGTGTGCAGTTGTGGAGTTTGTGTCTCAATGTTTGGTCTGCTAGAAGGTGAAGGCCAAGCACTGTGTCCCTGGAGGTTTTCTCCATCCATTATATTTTCCTAAGTGGAAGTGGGAGTACATCTCAATGGACTTTTTTACTGGTTTACCTCGATCTCAGGTAGGACATGACACTATTTGGGGGGTATTGTATCTTTTTACAAAATCAGCCTACTTTATAGTGATCAAGGAGTTGAGTTTAGGGGAATTCTTGTTGATGTGGTATATGGAGGAGGTGGTGAGACTCCACGGAGTCCTGAGGATGATCATTTCCGATCGAGATTATCGTTTTAACTCTAGGGTTTGGAGAGGTTTCCATCATTCTTTTGGTTCTTAGCTATGCCTTAGCACTGCTTTTCATCCATATATGGATGGTTAGACAGAGCGGACCATCCAGACTCTTTAATACATGTAGTTCTCTTGTTTCCTAGATTTTGGAGGTTCGTGGATGAGGAACTTAAACTTGGTTTAGTTTGATTGCAATAATAGTTTTCACTCCACTATCATTATAGTTCCATTTAAAGCATTGTATGGCCAACCTTTCCATTCTATGTTGTGCTGGATTAGGGTCGGAGAGTTAGCAATTATCGTACTGAAACTAGTATAGAATGCGACAAAGATGGTTCAGGTGATTTATGGTAGGATTAAGACAACGCAGGATCGTCAGAAATCATATGACGATCAAAGGAGGAGACCTTTGGAGTTTGATTTTGGGGATCATGTGTTTCTGATGGTGACTCCCTGTCGTGGGTGACAAAGGTTTGCTCATTGTAGTAATTTGTCTCCCTAGTATTTTGGGCCTTTAGAGGTGTTGGATCGTGTTGGAGATGTTGTGTATCCAGTAGAACTTCCCCCATAGATGATCTAGATAAATGATGTTTTCATGTGTCATACCTCCATTGTTATATTCATGATGACTCTCATATCAACTATTGGGGATAGATTGATGTTTATGATGATCCGACCTTCGAGGAGTGGCCTGTGGAGATCCAAGACTGCAAAGAGAAGGAGTTGTGTGGGTGTTCTATCCCCTTGGTTTGTGTCTTGAGGAAACACAGTGGCATAGAGGATAGTACCTGGGAATGTAAGTCACATATATGTTCTTAGTACCCCAAGTCGTTTGATGTTTACCACTTTTCATGTAATGATTTTCACTTTGTGGTTATAGACCATTCGTGTTTATGAGATGGCTTTCTTTTGTTGCTTCTTATGGCTTTCTCTCTATTGAGAGTTATCTCGTTGGGTGGTTGTTTGGGCCCTTTTTCTGTTTCCTTTTAGGTTGGTTTTGAATTCTCAAGGATGAGAATGTTTTGAGAGTTATCTGATGTAACGGATCTAACCTCTCCAGTCCATTCCTTTGCTAAAATATGGTGTTTGAGGTGGTTTAGGTGGTCAAGGAGACTTATCCCCAACAATTTTCCAAATTTCCAGTTCTGTGAACTGTGTTTCTAGTTTTGTGAATAGTTTCATCGGTGATACAGATGTGAACAGTATCATCAGTGAGACAGATGTCAACAGTTTCATCAGTGAGACCGATGTGAACAGTTTCATTGGTGAGACTGATGTGAACAGTGTCATCAGTGAGACCGATGTGAACAGTGTCATCGGTGAGACCCATGTGAACAGTGTCATCGATGAGACCGATGTGAACATTGTCATCAGTGAGACTGATGTGAACAGTGTCATTTGTGAAACCGATGTGAACAGTGACATCGGTGGGACCGATGTGAATAGTGGAATCGGTGAGACTGATGTGAATAATGTCATCAGTGAGACTGATGTGAACAGTGCCATTGGTATTGGTTAGTCATTTTCTAAACAGTGTCATCGTTATCGGTGAGTCATTTTATAAATAGTGCCATTGGTATTGGTGAGTCATATTTTGAACATTGAAATTGTTATCGGTGAGTCATTTTTGTGAATAATTCCATCAGTATCGGTGAGTCATTATGTGAACAGTACTTCCAGCATCGGTAGGTGTACAATGTTTCCATCTTCCTACAGTTTCACCCCTTTGAAGTTTTCTTTGACGTAAAATGAATTCAAGGCCTTGTTTTAAGGGATTTAAGGATGATTCAAATCCCATAACTCCTATTTTAATTTTCCTAAGGCTCAGGATGCCTTTACTTGGTCAAACTGCATGGTTTAATGCAGTCTTCTTTTAATGGAAAATCTATCGTATCTTAAACCACAGCTCTGTAAATCTTCTAAAGGGACGAGATATCTTCCTCCCTTGTTATACTTTCTTGTTCCTCGGTGCAAGACCCTCAAACCTTTAACTCTTCAAATAGGAGTGGTTTGATCGAACCTTAATCCTTGGATTGTTTCCCCTTTAATTATCTTCCTGCTGCATATGCACCCCCTATTTCGGTTCAAGCAGCAAGTATCGATCCATCATTGATAGAAGGTATGATCTACCTCCTTTATTGTGTTTTATTTAATCTTTTATCCCCCATTTTCTCCTTACAATGTTATGGAATGTGATCTCCATGCTTCTAATGGAGTTTTCTGGGGTTTTGGTGGGTGTGGTCATGTCGTGGCATCCTTGGGTGGATGCAGTTTTCATAGGAGAGGAGATCGTAATCTGTTCTGTGGATCGTTATCGTATAAAGGATTTCAAGAAACTTTCGAGGTAAGGGGATTCATTTCTTCTCTATTCTTTTACCTGAAATTTTATAGTTAGCATGATTTATCCACTAGACCACAATGTAATTGACATAATAAATATTTAAACCGGATAAATAAATTTGTATCAATCGTATGTTATTGCCTCTTATTTTGACATATAGTGTGATATATTTGTTTGCCTTTTTTAGCATGTTGTTCTTGATGAAAATTGGAAAAGAACATAAACTAGGATTAATTTTAATTATTTGTTAATGATAAAGAGGCATGTAAATGAATCTGGTTGTTGTTGTTGTAATTTGATATTAATCAAATTGGTGCAGTAATCATGTATAAATTTGTGATAGCTATTATATATTTAGGTTTAGGTTTCCCATAGTTGGAACCTACTATTAATAAACCAGTTAATTCAAGATGGATTAAAGAACTGTCTGTTTGATAAAAATATAATTCCGGGTAGGGTTTTGAGTTACCCTCTTGCTTGTAAGGTCAAGTGCCTTGTGCTTTGGAGCCATGAGTGCTCATTATGATTGAAGGTTGGATGCCTTATTTAAGGGCCAAGATCCTAGTTGATATGATTTTTGTTTCCAGCTACTTGTGTTGTCATGTGAGCCTGGATGGATGTTGTGATATGTGGGGGTAGGGAGGCCCATTGGTTGTGGCAGCAGTTGATGCCTAGGATGTTGAAATGCATCGATTTATGCATGGGGGTGTCGAGGAGGACACCGGAGATGATGAAATGGGTTTGATGTGATTGGTTAGATGTTTTCAGAATATTTTTGGTTGTTTATCTACATTAATTTCTCCACTTCCCAAGGAAGCTGGTCTTGATTACCCTCCTTCCAAAAGGGGCGAAGACGTGTGGGGTATGCCACCTGCTTTCTGTGTTTAACATCTTGAGGGAGGATGGGTCTATGCTATTTCTATAGGTGGAAAAGATATGACGGGTAGTTCAGCTACCCAACATGTTGAGCCACCTTGTGTTTAGTAGCTTAGAATGCTTTTCTATAATCCCTAGGAATATAGGAAAGTAATGATGTTGTTAATAAATGATTGAATAAATGATGTTAACCCATGGGGTATGAGCTTACTGGGATGCAATGCTGAGGTAATATTTCTGAGAAGCTGTGGACATGGTTTGGTTATGCCTAGAGGGCATGAAACTTTTGTGTGATGCTAATGAAAAATAATTTTTAATTTTTAATCATTAATTAATGTTTAAATAATTGATTAAAATAAATTCAAACTTATAAAAATGGAGGAAAGTAATATAATAAATCTCTTTAAATGGTTGTGTGCTTATAGGATACCTAGTCTTAGTAGTGGAAGTCAAGAGTCCGAGAGACGTTAGTTGTAGTTGAGTATAAGACTATGTTATTCCCATGGTGTGGTTTTGATCTATAGTATATTCAATAATTTTTGTGTTTCTATACACTACTCTACCCCATCGGTTAGAGAAACTGACACCATGACAATTTTGAGCCCTGGGGGTATTTTCCCCAACATTCTGGTGGGAGGATGGATGGATGACTACTCCCTTTGGCCCCACTCTCTTATCTTGGTAGTTACTTGTGCTAGTAGGCACAGTGGTTAGTTTTCCCCATATATATGTGTAGAGGGTTGTAATGGATCGTGGTTATTCACACACATGTATTCTAGATATAGTTTCTTATGGTCTACTATAGGTGTAAGGTGTATAGGTTTTGATGTCTTGAGGATCCTTACTCGGTGTATGGGCTATAATGGCTTGAGGTTTAATACCCGATATATGATACACGTTATGTGAGTTGTGGTGGCTCCCAAAAACTACCTAGTTACTTTGGTTACATGGACATGGTGATTGTTCTGCATGAGGTTCATGTTGTGGTGCTTCGCCCAGGTGTATGCGGGCAAGCCTTTTTTTGAGAGAGATGTCCTAGTACATGCGACGTTGGGGAAAAGTGGTAATCTAGTGGGGAAGTGGTAGAGGGGTACCCTTGATATTCTTTATTATATTATATAATCTTTTATGTGATACTTGGTGAGTGTAGCCATGGTGAGGCTGGGAACTTAGTATACCTGTTTAGGTGACGAGTTAGTTTCACTTGTTGTTCACTGTGCTTTAGCATTCTTTCTTTACTTTTTCATGATAGGCTTTGGGGAGGATCCTACTTAGTATATTATTATACTCACCCTATATATATATATATATTGTTTTTCAGGTCACTTAGAGAAGGTTTGAGATCAAGATAGATACTAATAGCTTAGGGTTGTAGGAGTTGTTTGGGCTTCTTGGTTGCTGATGTTTTTAATTTCATTTGGTACTCACATTTTTTTCCATTCAATTTTAGTAGTTCTTGCATGACATTACATATGTGTTCTTGTGGTTTCTTTTATATTGCAGTCTAAGTTGGAGTTGTTTGGTGTCTATCTTATCTCTATCTTTCTCATGTGTTCTATTAGGGGGTAATGCCTCCCATTTGTGTGTTTACTATACCCTCTATTCTAGTCACCAACCTGAGGCCTACTGGAGGCAGGAATTGAGGGTCATTATCTCACTTCTCACATTGCTGGCCTAGGAAGGGTACACCTTGTGGGGAGGGGTCGTGAGAGTAGTGAACTATGATAGATTTACCACTAAGAGGTGGGTGAATCATTGATTTTCTTATTATAAATTATTTATTTTGATTTCAACCTCTTGAACTTGTTAAGGTTATGAATCCACATTGACATATCTCACAGTCTCTCTTCATAGGCAGAAATAATAAGAGAGATAACAACACATGATCTTTATGGGGACCATTACAAAGACCTCCTCCTTTATATATTGTTTATTACCACTAACATATATTCCCAACTATAATCTTGTTATCAATTACAATGTTCAATGTATAGTCACACCAAACCTCTTTTAAAACCTTGTAGGGGGTTCTTTATACTTCATCCCACAGTGTTACCTGAATCAAAACTGGACTCCACCAGAATCTAGACCAGAGTCTTATACTCCTAAATCAAACAAGATTTTTCTCTTTCTCCTAACATCAACTAATAGTCATACTATTTTATTCGTGGTTTGATTCACTTTAGTATGATATGTTGATCTTACTCCATGAGCTCGCTAAATCTAACTTTCTTGTGAATCAATTCAAAAAACATTATTGCTAGCTGGTATTTCTCAATAAATACATATTTTCTATATCTAATCATTTTCCTTATTGAAACAATTGTTCCATCATTTATTTCTCTTATTAATGAATATTTGGACTTTCTTGATGTATGAAAGTATAGAACACAAAATTATTCATTATTTATGCATCATGGTACTTCCACAATCTTAATACACCGTAGAATAAAATATAAACTCTTAAATTATTCTTATTGAAATTAGTATCAAGTTAAGTACACTTTGTTCATGAAAATATTATCACATCTACATTTCTCAATATGATGCATTCTATCCTAATTTCTTATAAACCCTTACACATATGAATTACAACATTATTATTTGATGTGAAAATCATCTTGTACTAATTTTCTTTGGGTTATTTACTCAAGATAAATTCCTCAAGATTCCAAGTTCCAAAATATGTTTGTCTTGGGTTCTCAATGCTTGTGAATTTATGTATGCATGGAAGCATGCATTACTTTCATGCCTTGTTTTTCTACTCCATAATAGAATTCACTATTTCATGTGAAGCGCTTGACTTTTCCAAGGTTATGAGATCGTGTGACCAGTAGAACATGTCCTTTACAAAGATATATGATCATGTGTCCCACTTCCTAACTTAACATGATCATTGAATTCATGTTCATTTAAGATACACCTTCTACATTATACGACAAGATGTGTGTCAGCAAGGTGTCTTTCACATGTCAATTTTTATTGTAAGTTCTCTTTCATGTGAAAAGGGTTTTTTACAAGTGTATCCTCAAGTTACTTCAAATATTCAAAAGGTTTCTTCAAATTTTGTTCTTTATGTGTTTGGATCATGATAGAATTCACTTCAATAACATGAATAGGACAAATAGATTTATTGTTATAGATATTATAGATCTCTCTCTTGATATCTCAATGTTATAAAAAAGGTTTTATTCATCCATGCCACTACTTATATAAGCAGTGTGCTACTGTATATCCTTCGGATTTTATGAAGTTTTGGGGAATCATTCAAATTCCTAAAGATTTTAGGATCTCATGAATATTGAAACTCTCAGCTTCTTCAAACCTCATGAAATGTTGAGTTGATCATGCAATTTTTGTGACTGCTCTCCACAATCACTTTGTAGAACATTAGACACCACTATAAAAAAACACTTCACAACCTTCTAATAATCCAAAATAATTCATATGAATATATATATAATATGGAACTCTTATGTGATATAAAGTTACATTATGTATCCTGAGAAGTCTTGGTTTTCAAATGTTTCTTCTAGTGATTTTCTTGTTACCTTTGTGTGATTGTCATTTGTTCATATGATGTCATCTCATGATGTAGAGATAATTTTCCACATATGATTATATGATCCATTAATCAACATTTGATTTCTTTATACGATAGGATCTGATGATCATTTTATTTATTTAATCATGAAAATGAAGTTTCATTATAAATCATGGATCATCAAGATAACCATTGGCATACTTTGGAACATGTAGAAAATCCTTGGTTGTCTGAGGATAAGGTCGGATAGCTTATTTGAATACATGATACATGGGGTATTAGATGGTAGAGATCATCTCCATCAAACATCACACGTTCTATCCATATTTTTAATGACAGAGGAATAGTACAATGCACATAATATTCCCACATAAAATTTGAGTTTGTACTGGGATTCAGATTATTAGCCATCTAGTGTTGCTTATAATTTGATCTAGTGATGGGGGATCAACACCTGTAACACCTTTCACTGCACAGCACACAAGTTTCATCACACTTGCATAGGCCAACTGATACCCTTTGGGTGTTTTATACACCCATTCACTTTTGTGGGCCTATGCAGGCTTATGTGCCCACACACACCTCTACCACTATGAATCCTATTTTAACATGCTCTCTCATGGGGATAGTCTTCAAGTCCCCAAGTGTGGTTGGGGAGGGGTTATCCCTTAGTGGATTTTGTAGTTGAACCCTACCTTTTTTAATAAGTCCACCATTATAAACAATAAATTTAAATATATATGTATAGAATTAATCTTCAATATATTCTAAAATATAATTCCATAACAATTCTTCCAAAAATAATAAAATATTTCATGGCCATATTCACTTCATAATATATCCTCATGCAATAAGGTTAATATTTCATTGAATTTACTTATTCCTTGTTGCAACTATTTTTCACTTCTTCTAATTCAGTTTTGAAGATGTATTAGGCAATTAATACCAGGTAAACAGTCGTCATAATTAATAACATGGAAATTTTCTCAAGAGTGACATCCAATTTAATTAAATGAATCCATAACATTTCAATAAGACTCACCACTTTATAGACCAATACATATTTACTTTTTGAGAAAAATGAAACTTCGTCTCAACAATCCCCCTGTGTATTTTGTTAGAAATAACAACACATATCATTCATGTCAATATATTATGTAACATTTCTCCCCTTTAGTGGAAATCAAATGGAAAGGGTACGTCAGGTTTTCACATTTTATATTTATAGTCAAAAACATTTTCTCCTCCCTTTGAAGATTATTTTCTAATAAATTCTTGATAGAGGGATGATATCAAATGGTTTTCTTAAGAAAAGAACCAATATAAAATAAATTATAAGTCTACATGGTAAAACCTAGTGTAAACAACAAGAGATATACACTACAGGAAAACTGACTATTAGCGACGGGCTATTTGCGTCGGGATCCCGTCGCAAAAGGTCTTTTGCGACGGAGCCCCGTCACAAATCGTCCGTTGCCGAAAACGATGTCGCAAATAGGTGTTTTTGCGGCGGTCCCGTCGCAAAAAGTTTATTTGCGACGGTATTTTTTCCCCATCGCAAATGAGTTTTCATTTATATATAAAAAAGGTATTTTCAACGGTTCTTCGCAGATATATTAGTTGCGACGGGTCATAATCCCATCGCAAATGTGAAATTTTAAAAAATACTTGCAACGAAGGTATTTGCGACGGACCGTCATAAAAAGTTTTTCCCGACGGGTATTCGTCCCGTCACATATTGTACAGTAAAAAAACATTTACGATGGGAATACCCATCGTAAATGTTCCCGTCGCAAATATTTAAAAAAATAAAAATAAAATAAAATAATTATTACAAATTGTATAATATTTTATAAAAATAATAATAATATTAATAATATAAAAAAATTATATTATTATAATATAAATATAAAATATATAAAATATAATTATGAAATATTAATATAAAATAATAATAATAATATGAATATAAATAATATAATATAATATAATAATACTAATATTAATAATATAAAAAATTAATATAGTATTATTATTATTAAACTATCTATATAATATTAATATTAATATTAATAATATAAATAAATTATATTATTATAATATTAATAATAAAAAATATATATAATATAATTATGAAATATTAATATCAAAAAATAATAATAATATGAATATAAATAATATAATATTATATATTATGAAAAATTAATATCAAAAAATAATAATAATAGTACTAATATTAATAATATAAAAAATTAATATAATAATATTATTGTTAAAATAAACATACATATTTATGAAAAAATAATATTAATATTATTAATATTAATAAAATTATAAACTTATAAACTTCTCAATATTAACAATAAAAATAAAATATTAAAAGTAATATTACTAAAATAAGCAGACATTAAAAATAATACTAATAAGTAATAATATATTAAAAAAATAAAAACAAATTAAATCACGTACTATTCGTACCAATATGAAAGAGGAGTTGTAAATAGTTAATATGACAATAAACTACGAACTCAAATGTTTAATACATCTGAAAAAATCACTGGGGGTGGATAATCTGGAGGACCTGGAGGACCTGGAGGAGGTGGTGGAGGAAACTTCATCCCTAAACTATGAGTCAGACGACGCATATACTCCATATACTCCTGATGTTGCTCCTCATATCGACGTCTCTCCTCATCCTGCTGCTGACGCATCTTCTCCTGCCATCGACGCATCTCCTCATTCTGCTGCTGACGCATCTGCTCCTGCCCCTGACGCAAATCCTCTATAAGCTAACTCTGAGCACGCAGTTGCTCCTGATACTATGAGGCAGAAGATGATGTCTCTCCACGAGCTCCTCTCGAGCTGGACGCCGACATCGCAGCAGTACCATAATAAGCTGCAGGAGTCAAATGAGAGCTGATACCAACTACTCGGCCCTTTTCGAAGTCATATTGGGTCACCTGCATCCATGTTGTCTCATCAAAATGGTGGGCACTAGTCTGATCACCCATCTCGTCTTGACTCTCAGCCTATGTCTGAGAGGTTGCGGCCTCATATGACTCCTTAAATTTCAATTAGAAATTAAAATAATGAAAATATTATATGTATTTAATTTGAAAACTGAAAAGAAAATAATACTGACCACAATCTGACGCTGGCGGTCACCTCTAATCTCTCCAGTAGCCGGGTCAGTGTACATCCTCCGATAAACGTCGTACGCCGAAATACCGGGCTGCTCGTCTTCCTATATGAATATAAAATAAATTGTTTATATTTAAAGTTGTATAAAATATTTAAAAAAAGTACTTACCAGACGCTCTCTATGCGCACTGAATGTACGACTACCGGCTCGATGCGTCACCTCTTCCCTCCCCTGATTCTGTCGACCCAATGCAGATCTCCTTTGAAACCCACCACCCAACCAGTGTGTACATAATCCATCCCAAACGTGAGATGAAATTTACTCTGGTCGGTGGACTCTACAAGACTCATCAAATTCTATCACTCCGGATTTCTTCACAGCCGTCTTTCTCAAATTATGCAAAAACTGACGGAAACGGTCATGCATAGACACCACCCATGCCACGTGGATAGTGGCACACATGCTCTAGTCGATGGGATACCATAAACCCAAATATAAAGTTATTAATGAATTAAATTTCAAAATAAATAATATTTAATTATGTACCAGCCAATGATCGAACATGGCGGACTGCACATCAGCGGGAATCTGATCCCATGTGAGCCAGGGTTGAGAAAAATAATTGCGCAAGATAGCACTCCCCTGTCCAATAGCTATATTCGTAAAACTGTGGAAAAAGAACAAATAATCAAACAATTAGAATATTAATAAATTATAATGAAAGATAACTAAAATACACAGGTTACCATACCACCGCATGTGCGCATCGAATCCAAGAGGTGGACGTTGCTCCGGGATAGGATCTGGAATCATCAGTCTGGCAAGACCACGCCCCCTCCGAGTGCTCCCTGTAGTGCCCACTGCCTGAGGGTCAGATGACTCAAGAACCTCATCATCCATAGGTAGATCAGCCTCTAGCAACTGACAAAACGTTTCCGAGTCCATCTGAAACATGAAATGATTGTTATTAGCAAACAGTTAAAAATAACTATTATGTATAGATATATATTTGTTATGATTCAAACCAGCATTTTATTGTGTCAATGTTCATCTTCATCATCATCTTCATAGTTTTCAATGTCAATGTCTTCATATTCCTCATCAACATCATCAATTTCTATATTAGTTTCACTGCCATCATCTCTTGTCATTTCAAATTCAGTTGTAACATCATTGACAACATCGTCATCATCGACCCTTAACTGTGGGGTGTCATCCTCAATATTCATGTCTCTTTGTAAAAAAGATGTGTTTTGAGGAGTGTCCTGAAAAATTTCATTTCCTTGCACTTCTTTGGAACCACATTCAGTTTGAGTAAGCTGATTTTCTCGACATTTAACTTTTATTATACTCCACCAATCATCCAACTCTTTTGCAGTAGCACAGTATTTTTTATAATAAATTTGATGTGCCTGATGAGCCAATAAAAATGTTTCATTTACTGCATGAAGACTTTTATGTTTAATATCAACAATTCCATGAGTCGGATGAATATGCAAGTCTCTCTTAGTATCCAGCCATCGACATTTAAACATTGATACATAAGTCTGTCCCAAATAACATAGTTCTATAATTTCTTCAAGCATGCCGTAAAAGTCAAATTCAATATCTCTATGGTGTGATCCCTTCAAACAAACACCACTATTCATTGTTTTCTTTGATTCCCCATATGCACATGTATGAAATCGATAACCATTCACCATATATTCATTATAAGATTTAACCATTTTGGATGGTGGGCTACTCAAAATACGCAATCGACTATCAATCTTATCAGCATGTACAGATACCTGAAAATTTGTAAAACATTTATCACTATTACAAGTAATAAATTTATTTTATATGTAAAACCAAAAAAGAATGTATGTTACAAGTTTTTGAAACCAGTAGGCAAATTTTTTTTGCCGACGTTCTTCTAATCCATCTACTGTAATTTGTGGAAATTGTTTCTTGATATGGTCATCATATAACCTACAAATACAATATGATTAATTTACAGAAACATAATCTATAGAAGAAGGGATAAGATCACTCACTGTACAATTAGTGACATTTCTTCACAGTTGAGTAGAACATATGTATGAGCTCTATGATGTTCATCATCTGAAAGCCATCTATCATGAACTCCACCAAAGCCAAGTTCAGGCTGATTGAAAACTGATAATTGATTGTTCATATCATCATCAATATTCCCCTCGTTCTGGCCCATGCGGTTAAATTTTGAGGGATATTCAGATTCAAAATAATGAGAGAAGAATAAAGCAATTTCTTCTTGCAAATAGGCTTCAGTAGTTGAGTCTTCAACTGATGCTTTGTTACGGACTTTTTTCTTCAATTTCTTCATGCATCTTTCAAATGGGTACATCCATCGAAACTGAACCAGACCTCCACATTTTTCTTCATGTGGAAAATGTAGTATCAAATGTTCCATCGAGTCAAAGAAAGCCGGTGGAAAGATTTTTTCCAATTTGCATATAATTACAACAACAGCTTCTTCCAGTTTGCTTAGTGTATCGTAGTCTGTTGTCGCCGCACACATGTCTTGGAAAATGTATGATATATCTGTTATTGAATCCCAAATATTAGAATTCAAAAAACCTCTTAATCCAATAGGCATAAGTCTTTCCATTATAACATGACAGTCATGACTTTTTAATCCAGTAATATGACCATTTTTAACACATCTGCCCAAGTTAAAAGCATAGCCATCTGGAAGTCTCAAATCTGCAATACACTGACAAAATAATAAGTGACTCTTTTTGGTCAGTGTATAAGCTTCTTTTGGCTTCATTAATCTCTGTGATCTGACATTTTCAAACAATTCAAGTTCTGGTCACCTGCAAATTTTGGCAAGATCTAATTGTGCCTTTACATTATCTTTAGTTTTACCCGGTGTATCCAAAACTATATGAAATAAATTATCAAAACAGTTCTTCTCAATATGCATGACATTCAACATGTGTCGGACCAACAAATCAGACCAATATAGCAGATTCCAAAAAATGCTCTGTTTTTTCCAATTGTGTTCTTTCCCAAAACCATGAATTTTCTGTTGGTTTATTGTCGGTCCAAAAGTGATGGAAGGTAATGAAAATACAACTGATTGTAACTCTGTACCTGAGATCATTTTTGGAGGTTCATCTCTTTCAATTCTGCCTTTTCTGAAATGAGATTTATTCATCTAAAAAGGATGATCGATTGGAAGAAATCTGCGATGACAGTCAAAATAGAAAGGTTTTTTTTCATTCACAAGCATAAATGATTTGTTGTCTCCCATATATTAAGGAAATGATTTTGGACCATGTTTAATCCAGCCAGATAACATACCATATGTCGGGAATTCACTAATTGTCCACATCAAAGCAGCTTTCATTACAAAATTCTGTTTCGCAGCAGTATCATATGTACCAACACCATGACTCCACAATAAATTTAACTCATCAATCATTGGTTTCAAATAAACATCAATATTCTTTTTCGGATGTCCTGGGATTAATAATTTCAAAAAGATATAAGGCTCTTTCATCAACATCCATGGAGGCAAATTGTACGGAGTTATAAAGACAGACCAACAGGAATACTGACTACCAAAAGATCCAAATGGACAAAAACCGTCAGTATAAAGACCCAATCGCACGTTTCGGGATTCTAAA
Source organism: Viscum album (assembly GCA_963277665.1). Taxonomy (NCBI): domain Eukaryota; kingdom Viridiplantae; phylum Streptophyta; class Magnoliopsida; order Santalales; family Viscaceae; genus Viscum; species Viscum album. The sequence goes on from OY728140.1 coordinate 315,875,197, forward strand.
GCAAAAGACGGATACACTTGATCAAAATGTTTCCATGAATCGCCATCAGATGGATGAATCAAGCTTTTACCATTTGAAATATTTTTTTTGTGCCATGACATCATTGTTGATGTGTTCTGAGACATAAATAAACGCTGCAACCTGGGTATAAGTGGGAAATATCTCAACTGTTTTATAGGAATCAATCCATACTTCCCTGATTAAGTTTCTTTATACCTCGATTGTCCACATGTGGGACAACTATCCAACGACTCATTTTCACCAGAATATAAGATGCAATCGTTTGAACATGCATGGATCTTCTGATAACTAAGTACTAGATTACGAACGAGTCTTTTGCTCTCATAATAATTAGCAGGCAGCACATTTCCTTCAGGTAAAAGTGCTTTAACCAAATAAAATATCTGATCAAAACAGTTATTTGACATTCCATTATCTGATTTAATAGCCATAAATTTTGCAACTGCTTCTAATTTTCTTATCTTGCAACCAGGATATAATGCATCCTCCGCAGACCTGAACAACTCAGCAAATTCAGATGGTTCCAACTCGGGAGGTAAATCAACATCATCCTCAATTTCTGTTTTTTGAACAGGTGACCCTACAACATTATGTACTAAATTCTGAAACCGTGATGGATCCGAAATCAAATTATTAGTATCTTCTCTGGAACTATGTTCACCATGTTGATACCAAAAAATATAATCTGATTGAAAACCATAACGCAGGAGATGTTTCCCAACGATGTCAAATGTCTCAAACGTTCTCAGAGTACATTTTTTACAAGGACACTTAATTGTCCCTTCTGAAACAAATTCCGGGTTTGATGATGCAAATGATAAGAAAGCTTCAACACCATCAACATATACATGATTTAAACTAGAACCGTTTGGATTTTTGCACTGATTTATCCAAGCACGATCATCTAATAATGATTGATGTCGATTTCCTTGTTCCATATTCATATATATGTTTCTAAAAAATTTAAAACCATTACTCTTGTTAAATAATTTGATATAAGAAACAATATCCTAAAAAAATAAGATACATAATTATAGTTATTTATTAGTAATTACCAATAATTATAGGTGACGCAGTTAGTTTGTAATCATCCCCACTAATTATTATTAATTTAGCAATACTTAGCAATACTTGGAAAAATGAAATATGCTTGAATAATGAAATTAAATTTTGTAATCATCATTGTGAAGATTGTATTACTAATTATTCTAATTTGTCCGATGGCTCATCTCTTTTTAACTTTCTCCCGACTAAAATCAGTATGAAAAACTTGCTCTGACATACGTTAGAGCACATTTTTCATACTAATTTCAGTGGGAGAAAGTAGCAAAGATATGAGACGTTGAACAAAAGGTGGTTGTCAATCTGCTGGAAATTGTGCCAATTTATAACCATGTACTTGAATTTATTTGATTTTTGATTAATTTTATTAGTAATTATTACTAATTATTACAAATCTCAATATTTCCAATAGATTTTTCTTTATTCTTAACATGTTAAAATCTTAAAGGGTCGTCAATTTTCAGGTCATGCCCAATAAAAAGTTTGGGTCAACCTTGACCAATTTAAACTCTATAATTGTCTTTACATGGTTGATCATCTTGCAAGTAATGTTGCAATAGGACGACACAAGTAATGAGAAAGACATGACTTGGGTTGTCATATTGCAACGCTGCTTGCGAGGTGATCAACCAAGCAAGAACAATTATAGAGTTTACATTGGACACGGTTGACGCAAACTTTTTATTGGGCATGACCTGAAAATTGGCGACCATTTAAGATTTGAACTGTTAAGAATAAAGCAAAACTTGTTGAAAATATTGATAATTGTAATATTTTATAAATTTTTTATAGTTTTAATAATATTAATATTTTTTTATAAATATTAAACATATAATAATAAAATAATTATATTATAAGTATTATTTAACTATTAATATTAGAGTAATATAATATTTTATATTATGTTACTATTTATGTTACTAATTATATTACTAATTATGTTACTAATTATGTTACTAATTATGTTACTAATTATGTTATTAATTAGAAATGCGAAGATATGCATATACGTCGGGTGGTTAATCAATCAATGAATAGAAAAACAAACATAATTGACTGCTCATCTACCTCAATTTTCTTTTCATTTGTGTGTTGAGGTTGACAAGAAACTTCTGCCTCCACATATTATATGTGCTTTTACTGTCAAAATTATAAACCTCCTCACCTTTATATTGGCGAGGAGGTTGATAATTCTGACAGTAAAAGCAGATATTACATGTGGAGGCAGAAGTTTCCTGTCAAGCCTCAACACACAAAAGAATAGAAAAATGAGGTAGATGAGCGACCAATCACGTTTCCTAATTATACTAATTGTTTCCTAATTATACTAATTGTTTTCTAATTATACTAATTATTTCCTAATTATACTAATTGTTTCCTAATTATACTAATTGTTTCCTAATTATACTAATTGTTTCCTAATTATACTAATTGTTTCATAATTATACTAATTGTTTCCTAATTATACTAATTGTTTCCTAATTATACTAATTGTTTCCTATTTTAATTGCTTCCTAATTATTTTAATTGTTTCCTAATTATTTTAATTGTTTCCTAATTATTTTAATTCTTTCCTAATTATTTCTAATCAATTAAATCTAATTGTTTCCTAATTATTTCTAATCAATTAAATCTAATTATTTCTTAATTATTTGATAATTATATATTTATTTCTAATTATTACCAAAACATCCCCCGGGAGTGTCGAACCAAGAGTGCATCAAGGCCCGTTGTCGTGTACCAGGTTACCCCGAGTCAAGCTCGAAACACCTTGTCAGAGTTTTTACTCCTAGGTACATTTGTGTCAGAGTCGCCTTTACTTTTTCATACCCAGACAAGGATTATTTGGTACAAGCACATAAACTAATAATACTATATAGCTAAACATTCTATTAAAAAAATTAACAATTAAAAAAAAATTAACAATTAAAAATAATTTAACAATTACAAAAAATATAAATACCTTTACTAATCTACACCTTCTAACTCCTTTCCTCTTCTCGAAAGAAAAAATTAAAACAAAAAAAAAATCTGCTCATAACTGAAAATGAGAGAAAGAAAAGAATGGAGATCTGAATGTTATGGAAAAAAACGGATGGAGTGTATATATAGGTTAGATTATTTGCGACGGTCGTATTTGTGACGGGAGACCATCGCAAATACTAGGTATTGCGATGGGATACCATCGCAAATGCCTTCGTCCGCATTAAATAAAGGCGGCAGGTAAAAGGACTTTTGCGATGGGCCCGTCGCAAATAGCCACTATTAGCGACAGGCGGCAATCCCCGTCGCAAATTTCTATATACTGCCGCCGGTATTCACGACGGGGCCCATCGCAAATACCTTCGCCCGCTTTAATTACGGGCGGCGGGTAAAAGGGTTGTTGCGACGGGCCCATCGCAAATGCCACAGAATTAGCGACGGGCGGATATCCCAATCGCAAATTACTAGTTACCGCCGCAGATATTTGCGACGAGTGGATATCCCCGTCGCAACTTCCTATTTACCGCCGTCGGTATTTGCAATGGGACCCGTCGCAAATAGGCTTTACAGCGGCCGGTATTGGCGACGGGGCCCATTGCCAATAATACCGGGTGAATATTTGTTTACGACGGGGGAATTTTCTCGTCGCAAATACTATTTACCACCACCGGGTATTTGCGACGGGTAGCCTTCTACCCATCGCAAATAGCCTTCCCGCGTTTTGGCGCGCAAACCGCGCCCTTGCAATTGCGACGGGCCCTGTATTTCCATCGCAAATAACTGACCATTTGCGACGAAAATATATTCCCGTCGCAAAAAACCTTTTAATCGGATTTTTTGCGATAGGAATAAGACCCGTCGCAAATACCCCGTCGCAATAATCGTTTTTTCCCGTAGTGATATAACCAAGGTTTTTTATGTCCATAAACTACCATGTATGTGAAATCATGCATAGAATGTCTAAATTATCATTTGATAGGATTGGGAAATAATTATATTTATTAATGAAATGATAAATTTTACACACAATTCAACAAACACATCATAAATTTCATATGAAAAAGATATACATCCCCCTTTTTCTCATGTTTTCGTCAACCTATCACTCCCCCTTAATTAATATGAATAATGAAATTAAGAATGAGATAAATAATTGTTATTATCGAACCTCATCTTCCTTTTTCTAATGTTATTTAAAATCTCCACATTCACTATAGAGTGAAAATTTAACATCTTCATCTCATCAATATTCATACTCAAGTTATGTGTCCACATCATTTAATTCCCTAAACATTAGTACAAAAACATTAATATATAAGGAAATAAGGAGTAACCTTACTTTTCTTTGGGAGAAACATTCGGGTTGTGATCCGCCTCACAACCTAGGCCATTATTTTTTCCCAATCTCAGTATCTCCATTGTTTAATGTCTCCATTTTAGTATTATTAATTTGAGTACATGAGGCCTTAGGTCAATTCATTTTAATTTTAAATAGCTCCCACTGATTAGGGAGAATCTCCATAAAGTTGTGTGGAGAATGTCTAGATTCAGAACACCTTATACACAAGTCACTATCATTATGTGGAAAAAAAATTCATCTTAATTTATATAACAAATTTCTTCTCATTAGATTGAAAAATTTTATTAACTTCTTTTAATTGTTTATCCAATTTTGAGTTGGTTTCACCATATAACTGGGCAATTTTTCATTGCATTCTTTATCTTCCCAGTATCTTCACATGACTTACCATTATTTGTCTATTATATACTCTTCCTGTTAACTACATGGGGAATATATCCTCGCGATATTTTCTTGTATTTGATATCTTTGGGACCCCTAAAATTACATCTTCCAGAACTTATTATAATAATTCATATATGTTCTAAATTGGATGCTTGGATGTATTTCTGGTCACAACATTATTTCTCAAGGAATATATTCTCATTTTTTTACCATGACTCTTCCTTGATTGATGTATTGTACTTGGAAATGACATGTTATACTAGTAAGAGTAGGCTTTGTGCCCATATCTTTCACTCCACTAGTAAAAACAACTCGAGCTATATTTTTAAAATTGATATGTATTTTTTCTAGGAAGTTGTTTCTATTGTACTTATTAAAACTAAGCCTTCTTTTTCCTAGGGGTAATTATTTTTATAAATCTTTTTCTATCAATTTTATGCAGGAAAGAATATCTCATTTTTCCTCTTGGTTATAGTTAGTTTAATATTCTTCTTCTCTTTTCACATTTCAAGACTAACTGATCACCTTTTTTTCTTACCTGTATCCTTTTTTATTTCAGTCTGTTCTTCACATTATCATATGAATTGTGAATGATTGGTACATAATAGCACTCCTCGTAATAATTTTCACTTTTGTTTCATTACTCATAAAAATCATGAAGCATTAAAATCATTTCTTCCTAGGAAGATTCATTTTCTATGAATTTTTCTTCTCTGGTTTAGGTCTTCTCTTATCCTCAGCATTACCCCTAATAAATGTTGTACATATGATATTTTCATGAGTTTTTATGTTGTGCCAACATTTCAAAGCTTCATTTACCAACATCCACCATCACCAACAATATCGTATGATTCTTCTCCTCTCCTGTTCTTGTGTAGTCTGTCCATATTTCACATGTTGTGAAACATTATATTTTTTTAGTGGAACCACCACTCTTGTAAAAATTTCGTGGGGAACAATTCTTTATGTTTTTTTTTCGTATCCACCATTGATGTGGTTGGTTTTTCCGAATTTTTCAGCATCCATGATTTCCCAGAGTTTGGATTGAAACCTATATTTGATAATAAAGCAACAATAATAATCAAGATAGTTTCTATTGCGTGGGATACCTTCTTGATGGAATATGACAAAATTTGATTTGACGTTGATTGATAGGTGTTGGAGGTCATCACGAACCTCATAATTAAATTTATTAACCTACACTAGTATAGAATTGTGGGGTCTATCCACAGGGAAGGTTGGTGAGTGTTTACATATTTAAATACAAACCCACTAGTATCAATAGTGTGGGAGCTTTCTTTTTAACTTTTTTTATATTTCTTAATGAAATTAATAAATATGAACAATTTTTATTTCCTAGGAAGTAGGCTATGAATCGAAGTATGATGGTCTAACAGGAAAAACAGTAAATGGAACAGTAACAGAGATTGAGCAAAAACTAATTAAGAAAAACGTCCAGGAATTCTAACACTACTGGCTAAGAAATAAAATTTTCTTCACAAAATATTAATTTTATTTCCCTTACTAGGAAAAATGTTGGTTCAATCTCCCTCTCCAAGAGATCAAACACTCATAAGGAAGAAATATTGGAGTTCGCCACTACAAGAATCATCATACTGAAACGAAAATTAAAAAGTAATGACGATGGAATAAAATTCTCCAAAATGTTACAAAGTCAAGAAATTTAAGTTTGATGATATAAATCAAGATCAATTTTTGCAATTGATTTTAAAATGTAGGAGCTTAAGAAAAAGGGGTAAAGTAATTTTAAAAATTGATATCACAATCAATCTCACCGACTGATTTGGACATTCGTAAAAAAATGATTCGTGAAGACAAAAACAACCTAACCAAGAATATTAAAAAACCCAGAACTAAGAATTTATCCAGGAATCATTGCCAGAATAAATTAAACAAAAAATTATAAAATAGAATAAGAATGAAATAAGGAATAAGTGTTCTCCTATTAGATTTTTTGTTGTCCATGAGAAATGATCTGCCCATCATGTTCTGTCACGAACTCGAGTTTTTCTCCTGCTCCTCTCTTTGCTCTCCAGTTCCTAGTGGTCTCCTCTGCTCTCAAAATGGTATGATTATGAAATATGAATGAGAGATCCCCCATGTAAAGCTATTGCTCTGTTTTCTTAAAGCATTGTCATCTGTTGTAGATCATCGCACACTTGCACCGACATAATTAAGTCCTTCTTTGCATGACCGCACACCTACACTTTTTCATGAAACACACGTCGTACCATCGTATCTCATGTAACTAACTCCGCTCCAGGCGGTTCAGATGAACCTAGACATCATTCGGGCCATTTTGGAATCTGCAAAGAAAAACAGAGTCTAAGTAAATGAATTAATTAACATTATTGAAAAGATTTAATAAATATTGAGTTTAATATATTAGAGTGAAAAATAATATTATTTATTTATATTTATATTTATTTGGTTATTATTAAAATATTTATTTTTATTTTTATTAACTATTTAATTTTTTTATTTAATTTAAAACATTTTATTTATTATTAGTTAAATTATTTTACTATCATTATTAAAGTTGATATTTTTAATTATCTAATATAAGATTAAGATTATCATTATTATTTTAAGATAAAATTTATTATTAACTTAATAAATTATTTTTGTTAATATTATTATTAATGTTTATTTTAATAAGTTTATTATTATTATTATTATGTATTTCATTTAAATCAATTTGATTATGTTAGTTTATATTTATTTTTAAATTATTATTAAAATTTTAGTTTTATAATATACTTTATTTAATTAATTAGTATTTTTATCTCTTCCCCCCACCCCCCATTTTCCCTCTACGCGCAGGGGGGTTCGGAGGGATTTCCTAAGCAGGTCCGGCGGTGCGACTCCTCTCCACGGCTCCGGCAATTCCCCGACTCAGCCTCCTCACTAAAGCACACCGACAGCTCTCCCATGACAACAGGCAGTGATGAAAAGAAGGTACAGTGGTGCGACATCCCCCACAGTGGCGCGTCATCCTCCTCTGGCTATGCGGGTGGCGACAGTGGCACGAGGTACCTTCCTCCGGCTCGGCGGGGCTAAACCTCCTTGACGGTTGTTACAGATCTGGTTCAAATTTATTAAATGGTTATTGGATCTCAGATTGCTCTTCTGGGTTGATGAAAAATCGGATTTTGGGTGTGTGTTGATCTGGTGTAGGTTCAAGGTTCGACGGTGCGAAGGATGGGGAGCGACATCGGTGACTCCAATTCGAATTGAAACGGTGAATGGAAGTGTGGAGCAGTGGAGTGGTCATACATCAGTGAGACAAAAATACAGTGCCAATGGTGAGATAGGTTCCAACAGTGACTAAATTTTAAAACTCTAAATGAAAAACATAATCCAATTAACATAATAAATGAAACACAAACTAAAACTTGAATTAATTAAAATTATTAATTCATTAACTAATTAAAAATATAAAACTAATATTAGAATCCAAGAAGATCAAATAAATGAAAAGAGTGGATTTTTTAAAATTGAAAATAAACATTCAAATTACACAATTATATTATTAATTGTAAAAACATTAATTAATAAAAATGATTTATGTTAAAATAGTTTGAAAATAAAAAACTAAAAAATTAAAATTAAAATTGAGATTCAATTAATCAAATAAATTAACAAAATGTTCAAAAACAACCTAAATTAAAGATCGAAAGCAGATGAAAAATTAACAAGAGCACAAAGGAACCTAGAAACAAAGAAAGATAAAAAAACATAAATTCAAAGACTAATAGTTAATAAAAAATAAGGCTATATATTAATTATTCGTTTATTGGATTAATAAGTTAATTTAATACCTTAAATTAAAATGATTTAATAAATGAAATTGGATTAATTGCTTAAATTTATAATTAATGTTAATTTATATTAAGGAAACAAAATTTAAAGAGTTAGATTAAATTACATATTAAGAATATTAAAATAAACAGATGAATTTTTTATTAAATAAAACATGATAAAATTAATATTTTAAATAAGAATTAAAAAATAAATAATTAATTAATGAATTAAATAATTAAACCACAGATAAAGATTTTAGAGGCTTAAAATAGAAAATTAATTGTAAAAATTTATTAATTAATGAATTTAATTATAAAATTACAAAAGTGAAATTAAATGGTAAAAAGTGTAAAATTATTTATTTAAAACAATAAAAACTTAAATAAAAGATGTGGAAAATTTATCAATTTTATGGCAAGATCAAATTCCCCCACACATATCATTGATTTTCCTCAATCAACTCCATGTTTAATTATCTTTGAAAAATTGAAGTGTGTTTTTATTACTCGACTCGAAATGTAACATGTCAATCACCTTAAAAAAAGGCAAGAAACTATAGGCAAGACTTTTGAAATGAACTGAATACTTACTCAGCAATTCAAATAGAAAAGAATCACTCACTTTTGAGGATGTCTTGCCTCATTTATGAAACTACCTAATGACTTATTACTATTCAAGTAAAAGAACATAATTTTAAAGTTGTAAAAGGTTAAAAGTAAATGGAATTAAAAACTTAACAAAAATAACCTTGTACTTTGATTTTCACCTAAGTTCCAAAAATAAAAAATTAATTAATTTTTTTAATCACCTTATTGATACAACTTATATGGTTCCATAGAAACCAATTGTCCCCTTCTTCATATGGCATTCATTATTCCCCTCACCTTAATGAACTCACTTTTGAGCCTAGACACTTTATTATACATTTTTCCAAGCCATGTATCTTGTGCTGAGAACTATGCATATGCACTTATTCATGATTGTATAGAGGGAATTTAGTTAACAAAAATGCACCCAACCCCTGGGATAACAGAGATTCACTATGGGTTCCCAAATGACCATTTTACTCAAGTTTCAAAATATTTATATAACAACCATTTAAACTGGCTCACTAAGGTGATTACATTTTTTAATAATTAAAAAGCGTGTCCCATAGGATTAAGTTCAAACTTCCAGTTCCTAATGCTATGATCTCAATTCCACAAACAAGAAACCTATATCACTCTCAAACATAGTTCCTAACTAAAAATTCATAAAATTATTAAACAGATTCACTCAGTAATCATCCATCCTCATAAGTTTCATATTCAAGAACCTCTTTAACTATCAATAAAGTATTTGTCTTTAGGAAATACTGTTTTGATGTACACTGTATAGCCTAAATAATCTAAAGTTTGAAAAGAACTGTTGAAAAAAATTAACCATTTTTTTAACAAAAAATATAATGAGTAATTGGAATATATGGGTTTCCAATATGGAACAGTTTAGCTAAAGGTAATTTAACCCCCTCCCCCACACTTAAAATCTAGATTTTTTATAAGGCCCCAGCCTTAAACCTTACTTAATCTTGAGTTATTACAAGATTTCACATTGAGGATCTTTTCGGGTTTAGAGTTTTAGAGAATTAGATCATAAAACTTGCATTACATTCCACATATAAACAAAGTGGTTACATAAAGATAGTATTCTTCATTCCCATCAATGGAAACACATTTAAAATAAAACATGGATTATTTCTTGACACATCCTTGACTCTATCATCTTATCATGTACCTTTCCCTTGACCTGTGAAAAACATTTCAAAAACTTGGGATGAGCATAAAAACTCAGTATGGGTTATAAAAAAACATGGAAAGGAAACATGAGTTCATATATACATAAGAATGAAATCATACTTTACCCATAAAACATAGGCACTTTAACATACCTCATAAAATCATGAATAAATCATAGAAATCATAAGACATAAAGGTAACTTGAGGTATTCATAACATTCTTACGTAGGGAGTAACCCTCTTGGTTACGTTTGGAATACCCATCACAGTATATTCCCTAAAATCTCTTCGGAGAAACCTTAACGTTTCACTCCTTCGCGTTACCCAATGCATTGGAGAGCTATAACGGGCTCACCCGCCCTTAGTTTATCACGGAACCACCCGTCTTCATAATAATGCCCAAGAACCATAACATAATCATATCACATAAAACATGCATAAAGGAAACATAAAATTTCCACATTTCAATCACGAGATATCAATACAACACATTGATATAAAAACATTATGAAAACCATTTTCAATACCAAAATAAAAGAAAAGCAAAACAAGGTATTTATTTTTCTTTTAAAAAGAAGGTATGGCTTGTAGAGGAAGCCGAAACTCAAATAACGGTTACGACGGCGGAGAAGTCGTTGTCGCCGCATACGTACGACAAAAACATTCCCTTTTGTCGTTTAGTAAACGCTTCGTATAAAAAAGATTCCTTTTGAATAAATGTAAAAGTCAAAGGGGTTTATACACCGTATAAAAGATAGTTGTGTATAAAATAAAATATGCCTCAATGAAAGGAGATTGAGACGAAGTCCCATACCTCGTATCCGACTTGACCCGACCGTTCTTTAATCTCCTGAATAATAAACTTGAGTTAATCTCTACTTTCTTATGAATCTTTTTCATGTTCATTATTCCTTTTATACCATGTTATGAACATCATGTAATCAGTTAAGTTAATAATGTTCATTTTGTCGGTATTTGGTTCTTAAGTCAAAAATAGTCTTCTTACACTTACATGTTGTTAATTTGGTCAAAGGTTAATTATATCCAGAATGGTATTCATGATTTAGATATCATATATGTCATATATATCCAGTATATACATGCATTTATAATATTACATAATCATTTAGAGGTAAGAAATGAAATGCACCGTTCATGGAGACGGTAAGCCGTACGTACGCATGAACGCTACTTTCATTTCTATTTCGTATTTTATAGAATGGAATCATAATTATATAAAGGTATATTATAATTCCAGTATAATATCATATATAATATCATAGTTACATCCTTTATATGTCCCACATATGGTATTTAACGAATCAAATCACTTTGAGGGGGCGGTAGTCCGCACTTCCTAAAATGAAGATATCGTGTTTACCCATAATGGAAACCATAAAGGCATGCCCAAAATGAAAAAAAACAGAAGCTTAAGGAAAACATAAACATATTATATATCATATATAAAAATAGTGACATCATAATGGCCACCTTTGAAGGTGTTAAATGAGTATTGAACAATCATCGTTTCGGGAGGCAGAATTTCGCCATCCACGGAAACCGTATGTTCTTTAACCATTTGATGTAGTTGTGTGAGTGTGTAGCTCAAATATATCTTATAATAACATCCTAGTATATTGAATATACTTTTGTTGTTACAAAAGAAGTAAATAAAAAGAGTTTAGGGGGTTGGAGAAGCAAAATAAAACAAATGAACATGAGAGAATGAATTACCTTTAAAAGTGTATCTCCTTTTGATTTGAGTCTAAAGGCTTCCTTTGAAAGGATTCTTCCCAAAAGGAATACTCTAGTATTAGGAGAGGGATGTGGAGAGAGTAAATGGGCAGGGGTTGGCCGAGCCAAAGGCTTGAAGAGTGTGTGAAATGAGGTAGAGGTGGGGGCCTTTTATAAGAGGAGAGGAGGGGCACTTTTGGAAAGTAAAGAAATATTACATTATTTGAAAATGTTTTTCGGTTTTAAAAGGTCCCACATTGATATAATTCGTGGATAAGGTGATAAGGGTTCGAAAGCCACTCATCCAATTGGTTTTGTACATGTGTAGTTCATAGATTTTACATTATCTTTCTATTTTATTTAAATCGTCAAATAATGATGTCATCACTGCATCATTATTATGTCATAAATAATTAAATTTATTTAATGTCTAAAAATTATAAAAAAAATACTATGATATATGAAATCTTTTTAGCTTTCCAATGACTATTTATAATCAAATTTTGGACTTGTATAACCCCACTTAAAAATTGTTTTCGTAAAACATATTATGTTTGTGTCATTTTCACTTTAACATTAAATAAAAAGTAATTTATGTCATTTCCCAACAAAAGTGGATCCATGGGGTCCCCAAGTTGACCCATGGCATGTCATGGTCGGCCATGACACAACCAATGAGGTTGGGACATGTGTCTAGGTCATTTCATTTTATTAAAGTATTATTTATACCTTAAACTACACTAATTACCACTAATCGCGATTAAGAACTTAATAAGTTACTATTCACCAAAAAATTATTTTAATCTCATTGAACCACATTTTACATACTAATGACAACCATGTATGTCGGATTTTCAAAATTCAATACACATTAGTGGTAAACTTTCATTTAACTGAAAAATCAGTTTGCTTGATTACCACTTAGTGGTTTCACTATTCATCAAAAATTGAAGTTTTTCAGAAAATTACCAAAAATTCACCCTGAGCTATATTTGATATTATGAATTCAAAAATGAAGTCTATTTTACAAAATTCAAATCATATAAGTCACATTAATTAATTTAATAATTAATTCCCGCTGCCAGAGCAAATAGCGTGTTTTTACAAAACAATAAGTATCAAAAGATTGATACTAGTTTAAGTCCAATTTCAACGTGAAATTGATTCCAATGACCACCATTGGATAAAATGGTAAAAATATATTCTAATTTCACTTCAAAACCAATTCAAAACATAATCTAATCATATAAATAAATAAGATTAAAAAGCAGTTTTGATGTAAAATGCAGTATTTTTCACAATTCATTAAAAAATGAACATTGTCAGAAAAATACCAAAAATTCACACAAAGTAAATTTTGATGTCCCAATCATAAAGGATAAGTTTATTTTGACAAAAATAGTTTATAAAATTGTCAAAATATAGATTCAAAAATGGTTTTCCATCAAAAGGCAGTAAAACAATCTTTTAAGAATATTAGTGTATTTCATGCATAAGATTGTATTTATTTTCATTTTAAGCCGCTATAACACTATCTTAATCATTAATAGACATAGATAAAAATATCTATTATTCATTACTTACTTGGGATGTTACATCCTTCCCCCCTTTAGAAAATTGCGTCCCCTCAATTTATTTACTTATCGAATAAATGGGGGTACTTATCCCTTATTGCATTTTCAGATTCTCATGTTGCCTCTTCAATCATGTGGTTTTTCCACAAAACCTTTACCTGCTTAATCACCTTATTCCGTAACACTTGCTCCCTGTGGTCAAGAATCTGGACTGGTTGTTCCTCATAAGATAGGTTCTCTTACAGCTGAACTACCTCTGGTCTCAAAACATGAGATGGATCTGGCATATACTTTCTCAACATCGAAACGTGAAAAACATTGTGTACCTGAGATAAACTCGGAGGTAAAGCCACTCGGTATGCAACTGATCCAACTCTCTCCAGAATTTCGTATGGTCCAACAAACCTTGGACTCAACTTTCCTTTCTTACCAAATCTCATCACGCTTTTCCAAGGAGAAACCTTGAGAAAAACATGATCACCTACCTCGAAAGATAGATCCTTCCTCCGGTTATCCGCATAACTCTTCTGCCTGCTCTGAGCTGTTATCATGTGTTTCTGAATCAGCTGAACTTTTCCTGCCATCTCTTCTTCCAATTCTGGTCCCATCAACTTCCTTTCACCCACTTCATCCCAGAAAGCTGGAGTTCGACACTGCTTCCCATATAATGCCTGAAATGGTGTCATCTGTATACTGGAATGAAAATTGTTATTATATGAAAACTCAACCAAAGAAAGATATTGGTCCCAACATCCCTGATAATCCATAGAACAAGCTCGTAGCATATCCTCCAATGTCTGAATTGTTCGTTCTGACTGTCCATCTGATTGAGGATGAAAAGCTGTACTAAAATTTAATTCGGTACCCAACGACTTCTGAAGGCCTTTCCAAAAGTTAGAAGTAAACCTTGGATCACGATCCGATACAATGGAGAGAGGAACTCCATGTAACCTGACTATCTCTTTAAGATACAAATTGGAAAGTTGATCAAGAGAGAAAATATCTCGTATAGCAAGGAAATGAGCAGATTTGGTCAAGCGATCAACAATAACCCAGATTGCATTATTACCTCGAGATGTCTTCGGTAATCCAACAACAAAGTCCATGGATATATTCTCCCATTTCCACTCTGGCACTGGTAAAGGCTGAAGCATCCCTTTCGGTAACTGCCGCTCCGCTTTAACCTGTTGACATGTCAAAAACTTCACAGTAAAATCAGCAATATCTCTTTTCATTCCATCCCACCAGTAATACTCCCGCAGATATCTATACATCTTAGTACTGCCCGGATGAACTGAAAACGGAGAACTATGAGCTTCACATAACAACTCTCTCTTCAACTGTGAATCACAAGGCACACACAATATCTTCCCAAATCTCAAAACACAATCACTATCAACGTTGAATTCAGGCAACTTACCTTTCTGAACCAGCTCTACCTTTTTCTGCAACTCACTATCTTGCTTCTGTACTTGCTTGATTCTATCTGATAGAGATGATCTCACTGATACCAGAAACAAAACAGAAGGACTTCTTGCACCAACAACTTCTATGCCAAAGTTCATCAAATCGTTAACCAAAGGATCACGTTCCAAACGCAACATTGTTAATGAAGCATTACTTTTTCGACTCAAAGCATCAGCCACTTTATTTGCTTTTCCTGGATGGTAATGAATTGTACAATCATAATCCTTGATTAATTCCAGCCATCTCCTTTGTCTCATGTTTAACTCTTTCTGAGTGAATATATACTTTAAACTTTTGTGATCAGTATATATTTCACACTTTACTCCATACAAATGATGCCTCCAAATTTTTAAAGCAAAAAAAATAGCAGCTAGTTCCAAATCATGTGTAGGGTAATTTACCTCATGAGTTTTCAACTGTCGTGAAGCATAAGCAATTACCTGATCATTCTGCATTAGGACGCAACCAAGTCCTTTCAATGAAGAATCACTGTATATAACAAACTCACCATTCCTGGAAGGTAGTGCCAAAACTGGAGCATTCACCAATCTTCTTTTCAATTCCTGAAAACAATCATCACATTCTTTTGTCCAGATAAACTTAACACCCTTCCGAGTTAGCTTAGTCATTGGACTAGATAACCGTGAAAAATTTCTAACAAACCTTCGGTAATAGCCCGCCAAACCAAGGAAGCTACGAATCTCGGTGACATTTGTGGGTCTTGGCCATTCTTCCACAACTTTTGTTTTTGCAGGATCAACAGTTATTCCATCTTTAGAAACAATGTGACCAAGGAAAGAAATTTGTTGCAACCAAAACTCACACTTGCTGAATTTCCCATACAATTTCTTTTCTTTTAAGGTTTGCAAGATAACCCTTAAATGTTTTTCATGCTCCTCTTTACTTTTAGAAAACACCAAAATATCATCAATGAAAACCACCACAAACTTATCCAAGAACTCATGGAAAATTCTATTAATTAAGTCCATGAATACAGCATGTGCATTGGTTAGCCCAAAAGGCATTACTACAAATTCATAATGGCCATATCTCGTACGGAACGCAGTCTTCGGAATATCTGCCTCCTTTACCTTCAGCTGATGGTACCCCGATCTCAAGTCAATCTTTGAAAAAAAATGAGCTCCCTGGAGCTGATCAAACAAATCATCGATATGAGGCAAAGGATATTTGTTCTTAACAGTGATATTATTCAAGGCTCTATAATCAATGCAAAGTCTCATAGAACCATATTTCTTTTTAACAAATAAAACAGGAGCACCCCATGGTGATGTGCTAGGTCTAATGAAACTTTTCTCTAATAAATCTTGAAATTGCTCCTTCAACTCTAAAAGTTCAATTTGTGCCATTCGATAAGGGGGTTTTGAAATTGGCTTAGCATCAGGAACTAAGTCAACAGTAAACTCAACTTCCCGATCTGGTATTATTCCAGGCAACTCATCAGGAAAAACATCAGGATACTCATTTACCACTGGCACATCATTAATCTGAACAGTTCCTTTATTTTCAATGACGTGTGCAAGGTAACATTCATTTTCATCTTTTATAAGTTTCTCGGCCTCTTGATATGTTATCAAAAGTAAGGGTTCATTCTTGTAAACAAACTGAAAGTCTTTCTGAAAAGAAAATTCTTTAGCTCTACAGTCAATCTTAGCATGGTAAATAGAGAGCCAATCCATACCCAGGATGACATCAAACTCTACTAGAGGTAGAACAATAAGGTTTGCAAGTAGGTTCTTTCCACAGATAAGGATAGGAAGATTCTTATAAATTCTTTTTGCCTCGACACTTCCCCCAGGTGTTTTTACCAATAGTTCAGGAGTCATTTCTTGAGATGGTATTCCCATTTTACTAGAAAAGGTTTCAGAGATGAAAGAATGTGTATACCCCGAATCAAACAACACACTGGCATAAACTGAAAAGACAAACAAAGTACCTGATACAACTTCATTTGATGGCCCGACATCTGCTGAAGTAGTTGCAAAGGATTTCACCACCCCTTTCTGCTTGTATTCTAACTGCTTCCCATCACTCAAGCTCTTTGTCGGACACTTGTTTGCATAGTGACCCATCTCATTGCACTTATAACATTTCACTAACTGTAAATCAAATTTGTTCTTACCTTCATCTTGATCCTTTTCAGTGAAATCACGAGCCTTATGTCCCATCTTACCACATCGGTAGCACTTTCCAGAATTCAGAAGACATTCCCCAGCATGCCTTTTTCCACATTTATCACAAACTGGAAACTTAGTTTTCTTACCATCAGACTTTTTTGAAGAATTCTTACCTTTCTCCTGCCACCTCGGTCTCTTCTTCTGCTGGTTGTTATAGAAAACTTGGTCATCGGCAAACTCCATTTCCACCTTCTCAGCACATCGAACAAGCTTTTCATAACTTTTAAACTCACGAGAAGCTAATGCCCTTCGATATTTTGGCTTTAATCCTGAGTAAAAACGATTTATTATACTATCAAGGTCCCGGATAAAATTTGGAGCATACCCTTCCAATCGAGTGAACCTTTCTTCATAGGCAGCCACTGAGTCTTCCTCTTGCCTCAATTCCAAGAATTGCTTTTCCATCCTAAGTCGAACAGCCTTAGGAAAATACTTCTCAAGAAACATACCTTTGAATTCATCCCAGTCAAGAGCATCAATCTCATCGGCTTCCCTGATATTTTTAACCATAGACCACCATTGATCTGCTTCACCCTCCAAACGGTAAATAGCAAGACTAACCTTTTGATTGTCTGAACACCCCATGACATCAAAAATCTTCTCCAGTGCTTTAATCCACCCTTCAGCTAGCACAGGGTCAGATGATCCTCTAAATGAGGGTGGATGTTTCATCATGAAATGTTCCACCACTGACATGTTCCTCTGCGGTTGATCTGGCTGATCTCGTGCATGGATACCACCGCCATTTATCGCTTGAGTCAACTGCGCCATTACTGCAACAAACTGTTCAGTTCCAATTCCGACCATTTCTGGATGCTGATTCGGAAGGTTATTTCCTTCTGTATGCCTTCCTAGCACTGCTTCCCTGTTTCCTCTGCGGAAAACCATTCTGAACAAACATGTCTTAGATGAAGCAACATGGTAATCTTTAAATGCTATATCATTTCGAAAAAAAAAATATTTTTGGATAATCATTTAATAGAATTCTAACTCCTAAAGTTATCTAAACCGACCTCTAATACCAACTATAAGGCCCCAGCCTTAAACCTTACTTAATCTTGAGTTATTACAAGATTTCACATTGAGGATCTTTTCGGGTTTAGAGTTTTAGAGAATTAGATCATAAAACTTGCATTACATTCCACATATAAACAAAGTGGTTACATAAAGATAGTATTCTTCATTCCCATCAATGGAAACACATTTAAAATAAAACATGGATTATTTCTTGACACATCCTTGACTCTATCATCTTATCATGTACCTTTCCCTTGACCTGTGAAAAACATTTCAAAAACTTGGGATGAGCATAAAAACTCAGTATGGGTTATAAAAAAAACATGGAAAGGAAACATGAGTTCATATATACATAAGAATGAAATCATACTTTACCCATAAAACATAGGCACTTTAACATACCTCATAAAATCATGAATAAATCATAGAAATCATAAGACATAAAGGTAACTTGAGGTATTCATAACATTCTTACGTAGGGAGTAACCCTCTTGGTTACGTTTGGAATACCCATCACAGTATATTCCCTAAAATCTCTTCGGAGAAACCTTAACGTTTCACTCCATCGCATTACCCAATGCATTGGAGAGCTATAACGGGCTCACCCGCCCTTAGTTTATCACGGAACCACCCGTCTTCATAATAATGCCCAAGAACCATAACATAATCATATCACATAAAACATGCATAAAGGAAACATAAAATTTCCACATTTCAATCACGAGATATCAATACAACACATTGATATAAAAACATTATGAAAACCATTTTCAATACCAAAATAAAAGAAAAGCAAAACATGGTATTTATTTTTCTTTTAAAAAGAAGGTATGGCTTGTAGAGGAAGCCGAAACTCAAATAACGGTTACAACGGCGGAGAAGTCGTTGTCGCCGCATACGTACGACAAAAACATTCCCTTTTGTCGTTTAGTAAAAGCTTCGTATAAAAAAGATTCCTTTTGAATAAACGTAAAAGTCAAAGGGGTTTGTACACCGTATAAAAGATAGTTGTGTATAAAATAAAATATGCCTCAATGAAAGGAGATTGAGACGAAGTCCCATACCTCGTATCCGACTTGACCAGACCGTTCTTTAATCTCCTGAATAATAAACTTGAGTTAATCTCTACTTTCTTATGAATCTTTTTCATGTTCATTATTCCTTTTATACCATGTTATGAACATCATGTAATCAGTTAAGTTAATAATGTTCATTTTGTCGGTATTTGGTTCTTAAGTCAAAAATAGTCTTCTTACACTTACATGTTGTTAATTTGGTCAAAGGTTCATTATATCCAGAATGGTATTCATGATGTAGATATCATATATGTCATATATATCCAGTACATACATGCATTTATAATATTACATAATCATTTAGAGGTAAGAAATGAAATGCATCGTTCATGGAGACGGTAAGCCGTACGTACGCATGAACGCTACTTTTATTTCTATTTCGTATTTTATAGAATGGAATCATAATGATATAAAGGTATATTATAATTCCAGTATAATATCATATATAATATCATAGTTCCATCCTTTATATGTCCCACATATGGTATTTAACGAATCAAATCACTTTGAGGGGGCGGTAGTCCGCACTTCCTAAAATGAAGATACCGTGTTTACCCATAATGGAAACCATAAAGGCATGCCCAAAATGAAAAAAAACAGAAGCTTAAGGAAAACATAAACATATTATATATCATATATAAAAATAGTGACATCATAATGGCCACCTTTGAAGGTGTTAAATGAGTATTGAACAATCATCGTTTCGGGAGGTAGAATTTCGCCATCCATGGAAACCGTATGTTCTTTAACCATTTTATGTAGTTGTGTGAGTGTGTAGCTCAAATATATCTTATAACAACATCTTAGTATATTGAAGATACTGGTGTTGTTACAAAAGAAGTAAATAAAAAGAGTTTAGGGGGTTGGAGAAGCAAAATAAAACAAATGAACATGAGAGAATGAATTACCTTTAAAAGTGTATCTCCTTTTGATTTGAGTCTAAAGGCTTCCTTTGAAAGGATTCTGCCCAAAGGGAATCCTCTAGGATGAGGATAGGGATGCGGAGAGAGTAAATGGGCAGGGGTTGGCCGAGCCAAAGGCTTGAAGAGTGTGTGAAATGAGGTAGAGGTGGGGGCCTTTTATAAGAGGAGAGGAGGGGCACTTTTGGAAAGTAAAGAAATATTACATTATTTGAAAATGTGTTTCGGTTTTAAAAGGTCCCACATTGATATAATTCGTGGATAAGGTGATAAGGGTTCGAAATCCACTCATACAATTGGTTTTGGACATGTGTAGTTCATAGATTTTACATTATCTTTCTATTTTATTTAAATCGTCAAATAATGATGTCATCGCTGCATCATTATTATGTCATAAATAATTAAATTTATTTAATGTCCAAAAATTATAAAAAAAATACTATGATATATGAAATCATTTTAGCTTTCCAATGACTATTTATAATCAAATTTTGGACTTGTATAACTCCACTTAAAAATTGTTTTCGTAAAACATATTATGTTTGTGTCATTTTCACTTTAACATTAAATAAAAAGTAATTTATGTCATTTCCCAACAAAAGTGGATCCATGGGGTCCCCAAGTTGACCCATGGCATGTCATGGTCGGCCATGACACAACCAATGAGGTTGGGACATGTTTCTAGGTCATTTCATTTTATTAAAGTATTATTTATACCTTAAACTACACTAATTACCACTAATCGCGATTAAGAACTTAATAAGTTACTATTCACCAAAAAATTATTTTAATCTCATTGAACCACATTTTACATACTAATGACAACCATGTATGTCGGATTTTCAAAATTCAATACACATTAGTGGTAAACTTTCATTTAACTGAAAAATCAGTTTGCTTGATTACCACTTAGTGGTTTCACTATTCATCAAAAATTGAAGTTTTTCAGAAAATTACCAAAAATTCACCCTGAGCTATATTTGATATTCTGAATTCAAAAATGAAGTCTATTTTAAAAAATTCAAATCATATAAGTCACATTAATTAATTTAATAATTAATTCCCGTTTCCAGAGCAAATAGCGTGTTTTTACAAAACAATAAGTATCAAAAGATTGATACTAGTTTAAGTCCAATTTCAACGTGAAATTGATTCCAATGACCACCATTGGATAAAATGGTAAAAATATATTCTAATTTCACTTCAAAACCAATTCAAAACATAATCTAATCATATAAATAAATTAGATTAAAAAGCAGTTTTGATGTAAAATGCAGTATTTTTCACTATTCATTAAAAAATGAACATTGTCAGAAAAATACCAAAAATTCACACAAAGTAAATTTTGATGTCCCAATAATAAAGGATAAGTTTATTTTGACAAACATAGTTTATAAAATTGTCAAAATATAGATTCAAAAATGGTTTGCCATCAAAAGGCAGTAAAACAATCTTTTAAGAATATTAGTGTATTTCATGCATAAGATTGTATTTATTTTCATTTTAAGCCGCTATAACACTATCTTAATCATTAATAGACATAGATAAAAATATCTATTATTCATTACTTACTTGGGATGTTACATTTTTCCTCAAAGTTGAATTCTAG
The DNA here is from genome assembly GCA_963277665.1 of Viscum album. Taxonomy (NCBI): domain Eukaryota; kingdom Viridiplantae; phylum Streptophyta; class Magnoliopsida; order Santalales; family Viscaceae; genus Viscum; species Viscum album. The sequence goes on from OY728140.1 coordinate 315,897,199, forward strand.
GAAGGGGAAGAATAATTAGCCTTTTATACTTCAAAACAGATTTTAAATTAAGTACATTAATGACATGTTTAAGGATCTCATTGAAACTCAAAATAATATTTTCCACAAAAAAAATACTTTGTAATAGGTTCACATACAATAATCATTTAAGGTAGTGAAAAAATTTACAGCTAATTTCAAAGAGTGGAATATAAAAAAATAGGTGCACAATGAAAAAGGTGAAGCAGTTTAACAGATTAGATTCAATTGAATGTTCAATAAATAAGAAAAATGCATGCAAAAACACTATACAGAAACAAGAAGATTCAATAAAAACACAAACAGTCTACTTGCATGTAACCCCCCCCCCACACACACACTTAGTTTCACACAGTGAAGATTTAATCCAATGAGACTCAATTTTCTAAGAAAGGGGAACATGTATAATTTTTTTAAAGCATAATAGCTCAAGCAGTAATAACTTTTTACAAAAAAACACATGTTGTAGAATTTTCTAGTAGCAATCAGTGAATCACCATCACTACCACACCATCGAGTGACTTACCAATATTAGTGTAATGGTGACTCAAGTGCAATGGTATGTCAATGACTCACCGTTGAATCGAGTAATAGTGACTTATCAATTTAAGGATTTTTAAAGTGAAAGGAGCAGAAAATAAATTTAGATGTAAAATAAAAAGGCTTCCCTGATAAAGTTTTATCCAAATAATTTCAACCATGAAACTCCATGTGAGTAGAAGAAAAAAGGTAATTATGCGCCTCCTATGGCACCAACATCAACTACCCAATTAATGATTACAAAAAAAGAAGACCAAGGACTCATATACAACTGGATTTGAACAACAGATAGAGAAAGCATCTCTTAATTTAAAAATATAACAAGAAAAAGAACAAAAGTAAAGACAAAAGTAAAACCATGGGTTTTATCCCATGCATCACTAGATTTTAAAGTCCCTAGTTAGACCTTATTTAAGTACAATTTTTTATTTAAAATCAATAGAATCATGGGTTTCCTCCCATGGAGTGCTAGATTTATAGTCCTCAGTCAGACTCACCGAGAAACTAACTGTAGTCAATAGGTAGGTGTGGTTTCTTATCTATAAACCACTATATATTTACATCCCAAATGATTTTAATAAAGAATGGAGAATTTATGTCACCAAGACTAAAGAACATAGAAACAATATTTTCAACAATAAGAAAACACCCTATAAAACACCTTTCTTCCTTAAAGAACTGCTCAAAGAAGTCAATAAATTGAGCAGCATATTCATCACCCAAATTAATGTTTTCAGTATTTTCAAAACATTTAAGTTCAGGTGGAAATGAATTGTCTCCCTCAAGCACTACCAAGAGTATTTTAAGTTTAGAAATAGAAAATGTTTTAACTGAATCACTCTTGGATGTAATGATGTCCACTTATAAATTAGATTCAGATTTGACACAATTAACATTTTTAGGAAGGGACAACAAATAACTAGTTAATTCAAGGGGTGTTCTAATATACTCATATCTATCTCTATAAACTTAAACACTAAAATAATAAAAAACAAGGGTGTTTGTGGCTATGTTTTGACAAACTGTTTCAAGAAGGGGATCAATAGTGTGCTGAACCGAATTATGAACATTGGAACTCAGGTGTAATTCCCCCTATAAACTACTCTTAGCATCAATATGATCTTTTGAACATGACTAAGTTGAGGAGGGAAGTGAAAAAATGGATGAGAATTTATTTGACCATTCAATGATTCAGGTTTTACAATGTTATAAATTTATTCCAAAATATCCTCATCAGTAAATAAAAAATTATCAACCAATGCCTCTGAAAAATAAATTATAAAACCATCATCTTGTGTGTGTTCAACCACTACTTAAAGTTCATTTTCAAAAATTTCATCCTCAAAAACATATTCAGTTGAGTGTATCAGAATGTTCTGTTTAGTGGGAGAAATGTTCAATTCATCTTTAATAAATTCAATTTCAAGATTGTTAAGTTCAAATAATTTTCCCCAATATTGTTTTCTATTTTAGTAAGAAATGTTTCAAAAATATGAATATTGTGTGAACAAGGTAGTGAATGTTCATCAATCAACCTTTCTTCAAAACACACTATCTCAGCTTCTTCATCTAACAATATTTCATAAATTGATGTGTTTAATGTTTCAAAATAGTGAAGAGTGGTTTTCAAACGAGGCTCAAAATTTTTAGATTCTTTTATTTATAGCTTAATGTTCTCTTCCAAAGTATACCCACATTCAAGTTCAGGTTCTTTATTCAAAAATTTAGAAAAGTTGGGTGAAGAATTTTTAATATTCGAGTTCTCGTTCTCTTGTTTCTCTTCAACAAGAATGATCGCATTTTCAAAGTTTCTAAAATAGTGATTTTCTAAAAAGTTGGAATCATGAAGAGAACTAGGCATTCTTATTCAATCATTTTTAATTATTTTTGAAATTTTTCCAACTTAACTCCATTCATGTTCTTAATGGGATCATTAATGTTGTGTTATTCATTTTATAAGTTAGTAATTTTTATATTTGGTTCATCAGAATCAGATTCTTCAAAGTAAAAAAAGTTTTTTTCTTAGGTTCAACCACACTATTGTCTTTATTTTCAATTTCAAATCATCTATAGACATTTTATTCTTCACATAGTTCAGCTTCTTCTTGTTCATTAAACCTATTCTGTAATTCTAAGAGAATTCTTTCTAACTTTTTCAGTTTTTGATCTTGCTATTGAGAATTTTTAATTTTAATTTCATGGTTTTTATTTATCAAGGTGTCCCTAGATTCCATCCTAGCATCCATTTTAGATACAATTAGGTCAATATTTTCTAGGATGTTAGGATTAGGCTCAATGTTTTGTTCATTCTCTTAATGGTAAGTAGTCTGTTGTGGTTGGTTATAGACACTCTTCTAGGCTATGTAATGTCTCAAAATTTCTGTGTAAAGTTTTTTTATATGGAATTGTTACAAGATCGCGAAATTTGACGGCATGTGATTCTGAGGTCTATAGAGCCCGGAATGGAATTTTGAATTTTTTTAAGGTATGTTCAGTAAACGTGCGAGCCAAATTTTCTATCCTTTGAACCATCGCTCAGATCGAGAATCCAAGGGCACTGTTGAATTCAGAATGCCAGGATTTTCCTGGAAATGACTTAACTTCAGCCGGAAAGGGTTGAACAGAAAATTTATTTTTTGGAATTTTTAAGAAAAATAATAAAATAATTTAATAGAATTATTTTATTTTCTTTCTCACTTTTGAGTGGCAGACGGTGACGCTACGGGGCAGTGACATGGCGGCGATGATGCGCATTAGTGAGGCTTATCAATGGCTCATTAAACTCGTAGAATAACGATGCTTTAATGGTGTGTAATAGTGACGTTGTTTCATAAATGAAATAGCGTAAGGATGATGGCATTGCATCATAATGGGAATGTTGCAACATGCTCCTATTTATAGATCGACGCATTGGGGAAATATGATTAGAAATTTTGAGGATTCTCTAGTGAACCTCTAACAGACTTCCACCCCAGCAAAGAACGACCAACGCTGGTAGATCTTCACCACATGTGACGCCTTTCAAATATCAAAGCTGGGATGTTACATCGACGTCTTAACACCTCTAGGATGAACGTCGTGACATCAGACGTCGTAAGAGGTAGGGGATTGTTTTGTTTAAAGAGCTTCCCTGTTCCTCGTTATTTTAAAAGGATGGATGCAGATCAACCCACAAACAGGTTGATATAAAAGTCACTCGTTCATGAGGGAGGGTATCTTTGGGGGTTCATTGTTGGAATTGATTTATTTTTGGATTGAACTGCACTCCCCGAAACCTCCCCAGTTTTTATCCTCTGACGCAGAGGGCACGAGCCAACATGAACAAGGCCCGATCCCCCTCCGCATTTTTGTTCCTTGTGATTGGATCTTTGTAATTGACAGAAATGTGGATTCGGATCTATCATAATAAAGAGGGCATCCCCTAGAGTCCGCAGGCGCAAACAATGTGAAAAATGGGCCACCAAAGTGCGTCTAGTGGCCTGACTGGCGGCCGGAGGAGGAGGCGTGCCCCGGCGGCACGCTTGGGCTGTGGAAGCCGCGGCCGTGAAGAGCCATGATGCTAGAGTCCTACAGTGCCAGCATGGTGCAACATGGAAAAGTCAACCTTCCATGTGGCTTGATGAAGGATATGCGGTCGGTGGACCCAGACGCGTGAGTAGGTTCCAGACGCGGCTATGCCGCATCTCAGGAAAAGGGAGTTGGCCCGCAACGGTGGGTCGGGGTGAGCTTTGCAGGCCGCGAGGCCAGGTGGGCGAATCCCACAAGCCCAGCGGGCTGGGTCGACCCAGGTCGGGTCAGACCCGGGTCGGTCCGACTGGGGCAGACCAGACCGAGACCCATTTCGACTCAGTTACGCTTAAAGGGCCTTACCTCCCAAACCGGAGATTCGTTTGATGAACCGTATGCAGTGATGAAATCTTTGGGATGAGGTGGTCGTTTTGAGATACTCCACTTGAGTTTTTAATAAAGTTGAAGTATGGCTAGGTTGGATCGAACACGAATCCAAATCAAACATGAATCCAACCAGGCCCTCGGTACTAAAATGCCTATAACTTACAGACCAGGCGTCCGATTGACGTGTTGTCTATTGTGTTGGAACCCTTATGACATGGTGGTCCTTCGGGTCACTTCTTTATGTAACTTCATGGATTTTGAGGTATGACTGATATCCTAAGGAGCAGAAACATGTTGTTTCTTATGATGAGAGGTAGGACGACTACTCCATTAACGAATCAAGGAGCGAGTATTCCTTACTCCTCTACTCCGGTAGAGATGGGACTCCCCACATCATGGGTGCGGGATCATTTTCCTGTGAGCAGGTTCTTCTATCTTTGGAGTTGGTACTCCCCTATTAGACTAGGGCACGCATCCTCCATACTTAACTCACATGGAGTCAGACACTCCCTTACCGGGTAGGGTGCAGGTCCTCTATGTTAGGAGTAGGTACTCCCCTATCGTGTTAGGGCATGGGTCCTCTAGCCTGGGTTCAGTACTCCCCTGACATACTAGGGTGTGGGTCCCCCACAGTAGATATTGTGACAGAGTCAGTTACTCCCCTACTGTACCAGGGCGTGAGGTCCTCTAGTCACTGAGTTATACTCGCCTGCCGATTTAGGGTACGGGTCCTCTTTACACTTTGTTCCAACAGAGTCGGTACTCTCCTTCCATGCTAGGGTGTGGGTCCTCTAGCATGGGGTCAACACTCCCTTGATGTACTAGGGCATGGGTCCCCCACAGTAAGCAAACTACCAGAGTTGTACTCCCCTATCGGGTAGGGTGAGGGTCCTCACTTATGGAGTTGTACTTCCCCATCTCCGAGTAGCGACAGGGAGAAGGTCCTTCATGGGAGTTGGAGCTCCCTCGACTGCAGGACACAGTTACGAGGAACGGGCCCCTCCACTTCATGTAATCAATACCAAGGTAGAATTTAGTGCTCCCTCGACGGACTGAGGTGCAGGACACTTCATACTGGAGCGACTAAGATATTGTGGGTTAGAGTGAAGTAGTGATCCCCCAACTGAATGCAGTGTTGAGGAGTGGGAATCTTCACTTGGTTTCCCTTGGTCTTGCCTCGAGCGCAAGACTGTGACAGTGATACCTGTATTTTCGGCCACTAGAGGTAGTTCTAGTAGAAAGTTCCTGATGGAGCACGTCCTTTCGGACGTACCATTAGGAATGGTTGAGTTGTACCTGATGGAGTGCATCTCTCAGACGGGTTCCATCAAGGGTGGCCAGCTCATGGAGCGTGTACTTTTGATCCTTGAGTTACGCTTTGATCTTTCTTTGGAATTCATGGTAATTGCTTTGAGGTCAGAGCCTTATGTTTCTTTGTGGTTGAGATGAGTATATATGGATGACCTAGGTATATGTATGGGCATATACCTAAGTAGAGCTTACTATGAATAATCTTCGTGGTTTACTTTGTGGTTGTGGATTTTTGGTTTACTTCGTGGTTGTTTTGTGGTGTTTTTATTTGTGGATTTCTGAGAGACCATCAAGGGTCTTGGGGTCCCCTACTGAGTACTGAGTTACTCACCCCTACATGGGCTTCACCCATACATGTTGTGTCTGGTACAGATGTTCAACATTTCATTAGATTTGCTCAGGGAGATGGGACTGACAGACGTTACGATGGTGAACTTGGTGGCATAAGACTAAGCGGGGCCTAGTAGGACCAGGCAGACATGACATACTACTTCAACTTCTAGTAGTTTCACTACTCTAGCGATCATGTGGGATTTTCTGCAGATGGACATCAGTGCTTCCTTTGTACCTTGCTATTTCCAGCTCTTTTGTTGGGCTTGTTATAAGTCCCCAGCCTTAAAACTTACTTAATCTTGAGTTATCACAAGATTACACATTGAGGATCTTTTCAGGTTTAGAGTTTTAGATAATTAGATCATAAAACTTGCATTACATTCCACATATAAACAAAGTGGTTACATAAAGATAGTATTCTTCATTCCCATCAATGGAAACACATTTAAAATAAAACATGGATTATTTCTTGACACATCCTTGACTCTATCATCTTATCATGTACCTTTCCCTTGACCTGTGAAAAACATTTCAAAACTTGGGATGACCATAAAACTCAGTATGGGTTATAAAAAAACATGGAAAGGAAACATGAGTTCATAGATACATAAGAATGAAATCATACTTTACCCATAAAACATAGGCACTTTAACATACCTCATAAAATCATGAATAAATCATATAAATCATAAGACATAAAGGTAACTTGAGGTATTCATAACATTCTTACATAGGGAGTAACCCTCTTGGTTACGTTTGGAATACCCATCACAGTATATTCCCTAAAATCTCTTCAGAGAAACCTTAACGTTTCACTCCTTCGCGTTACCCAATGCATTGGAGAGCTATAACGGGCTCACCCGCCCTTAGTTTATCACGGAACCACCCGTCTTCATAATAATGCCCAAGAACCATAACATAATCATATCACATAAAACATGCATAAAGGAAACATAAAATTTCCACATTTCAATCACGAGATATCAATACAACACATTGATATAAAAACATTATGAAAACCATTTTCAATACCAAAATAAAAGAAAAGTAAAACATGGTATTTTTTTTTCTTTTAAAAAGAAGGTATGGCTTGTAGAGGAAGCCGAAACTCAAATAACGGTCACGACGGCGGAGAAGTCGTTGTCGCCGCATACGTACGACAAAAACATTCCCTTTTTTCGTTTAGTAAACGCTTCGTATAAAAAATATTCCTTTTGAATAAACGTAAAAGTCAAAGGGGTTTATACACCGTATAAAAGAAAGTTGTGTATAAAATAAAATATGCCTCAATGAAAGGAGATTGAGACGAAGTCCCATACCTCGTATCCGACTTGACCCGACCGTTCTTTAATATCCTGAATAATAAACTTGAGTTAATCTCTACTTGTTTATGAATCTTTTTCAAGTTCATTATTCCTTTTATACCATGTTATGAACATCATGTAATCAGTTAAGTTAATAATGTTCATTTTGTCGGTATTTGGTTCTTAAGTCAAAAATAGACTTCTTACACTTACATGTTGTTAATTTGGTCAAAGGTTCATTATATCCAGAATGTTATTCATGATGTAGATATCATATATGTCATATATATCCAGTACATACATGCATTTATAATATTACATAATCATTTAGAGGTAAGAAATGAAATGCACCGTTCATGGAGACGGTAAGTCGTACGTACGCATGAACGCTACTTTCATTTCTATTTGGTATTTTATAGAATGAAATCATAATGATATAAAGGTATATTATAATTCCAGTATAATATCATATATAATATCATAGTTCCATCCTTTATATGTCCCACATATGGTATTTAACGAATCAAATCACTTTGAGGGGGCGGTAGTCCGCACTTCCTAAAATGAAGATATCGTGCTTACCTATAATGGAAACCATAAAGGTATGCCCAAAATGAAAAAAACAGAAGCTTAAGGAAAACATAAACATATTATATATCATATATAAAAATAGTTACATCATAATGGCCACCTTTGAAGGTGTTAAATGAGTGTTGAACAATCATCGTTTCGGGAGGCAGAATTTCACCATCCACGGAAACCGTATGTTCTTTAACCATTTGATGTAGTTGTGTGAGAGTGTAGCTCAAATAAATCTTATAACAACATCCTAGTATATTTAAGATACTGGTGTTGTTACAAAGGAAGTAAATAAAAAGAGTTTAGGGGGTTGGAGAAGCAAAATAAAACAAATGAACATTAGAGAATGAATTACCTTAAAAAGTGTAACTCCTTTTGATTTGAGCCTAAAGGCTTCCTTTGAAAGGATTATGCCCAAAGGGAATCCTCTAGGATGAGGAGAGGGATGTGGAGAGAGTAAATGGGCAGGGGTTGGCCGAGCCAAAGGCTTGAGTAGTGTGTGAAATGAGGTAGAGGTGGGGGCCTTTTATAAGAGGAGAGGAGGGGCACTTTTGGAAAGTAAAGAAATATTACTTTATTTGAAAATGTGTTTCGGTTTTAAAAGGTCCCACATTGATATAATTTGTGGATAAGGTGATAAGGGTTCGAAATCCACTCATCCAATTGGTTTTGGCCATGTGTAGTTCATAGATTTTATATTATCTTTCCATTTTATTTAAATCGTCAAATAATGATGTCATCGCTGCATCATTATTATATCATAAATAATTTTATTTATTTAATGTCTAAAAATCATAAACAAAATACTATGATGTAGGAAATCTTTTTAGATTTCCAATTACTATTTATAATCAAAAATCTGATCTTTATAACCCCATGTAAAAATTGTTTTCGTGAAACATCTCTTGTTTGTGTCATTTTTACTTTAACATTTAATAAAAAGTTATTTATGTCATTTCCAAACCAAAGTGTCTCCATGGGGTCCCCAAGTTGACCCATGGCTTGTCTTGGTCGTCCATGACACAACCAATAAGGTTGGGACATTTTTCTAGGTCATTTCATATTATTAAAGCATTATTTATACCTTAAACTACACTAATTACCACTAATCGCGATTAAGAACTTAATAAGTTACTATTCACCAAAAAATTATTTTAATCTCATTGAACCACATTTTACTTCTTAATGACAACCATGTATGTCAGATTTTCAAAATTCAATACACATTAGTGGTAAAATTTCATTTAACTGAAAAATCAGTTTGCTTGATTACCACTTAGTGGTTTCACTATTCATCAAAAATTGAAGTTTTTCAGAAAATTACCAAAAATTCACCCTAAGCTATATTTGATAATCCGAATTCAAAAATGAATTCTATTTTACAAAATTCAAATCATATAAGTCACATTAATTAATTTAATAATTAATTCCCGCTGCCAGAGCAAATAGCGTGTTTTTACAAAACAATAAGTATCAAAAGATTGACACCAGTTTAAGTCTAATTTCAAAGTGAAATTGATTCCAATGACCACCATTGGATAAAATGGTAAAAATATTTTCTAATTTCACTTCAAAACCAATTCAAAAAATAATCTAATCATATAAATAAATTAGATTAAAAAGCAGTTTTGATGTAAAATGCAGTATTTTTCACTATTCATTAAAAAAATGAACATTGTCAGAAAAATACCAAAAATTCACACAAGGTAAATTTTGATGTCCCAATCATAAAGAATAAGTTTATTTTGACAAACATAGTTTATAAAATTGTCAAAATATAGATTCAAAAATGTTTTGCCATCAAAAGGCACTAAAACAATCTTTTAAGAATATTAGTGTATTCCATGCATAAGATTGTATTTATTTTCATTTTAAGCCTCTATAACACTATCTTAATCATTAATAGACATAGATAAAAAATATCTATTATTCATTACTTACTTGGGATGTTACATCCTTCCCCCCTTTAGAAAATTGCGTCCCCACAATTTATTTACTTATCGAATAAATGGGGGTACTTATCCCTCATTGCATTTTCAGATTCCCATGTTGCCTCTTCAATCATGTGGTTTTTCCACAAAACCTTTACCTGCTTAATCACCTTATTACGTAACACTTGCTCCCTGTGGTCAAGAATCTGGACCGGTTGTTCCTTATAAGATAGGTTCTCTTCCAGCTGAACTACCTCTGGACTCAAAACATGAGATGGATCTGGCATATACTTTCTCAACATCGAAACGTGAAAAACATTGTGTACCTGAGATAAACTCGGAGGTAAAGCCACTCGGTATGCAACTGATCCAACTCTTTCTAGAATTTCGTATGGTCCAATAAACCTTGGACTCAACTTTCCTTTCTTACCAAATCTCATCACACTTTTCCAAGGAGAAACCTTGAGAAAAACATGATCACCTACCTCGAAAGATAGATCCTTCCTCTGGTTATCCGCATAACTCTTCTGCCTGCTCTGAGCTGTTCTCATGTGTTTCTGAATCAGCTAAACTTTTTCTGTCATCTCTTCTACCAATTCTGGTCCCATCAACTTCCTCTCACCCACTTCATCCCAGAAAGCTGGAGTTCGACACCGCTTCCCATATAATGCCTGAAATGGTGCCATCTGTATACTGGAATGAAAACTGTTATTATATGAAAACTCAACCAAAGAAAGATGTTGGTCCCAACTTCCCTGATAATCCATAGAACAAGCTCGTAGCATATCCTCCAATGTCTGAATTGTTTGTTCTGACTGCCCATCTGATTGAGGATGAAAAGCTGTACTAAAATTTAATTCAGTACCCAACGACTTCTGAAGGCCTTTCCAAAAGTTTGAAGTAAGCCTGGGATCACGATCCGATACAATGGAGAGAGGAACTCCATGTAACCAGACTATCTCTTTAAGATACAAACGGGAAAGTTGATCAAGAGATAAAGTATCTCGTATAGCAAGGAAATGAGCAGATTTGGTCAAGCGATCAACAATAACCCAAATTGCATTATTACCTCAAGATGTCTTCGGTAATCCAACAACAAAGTCCATGGATATATTCTCCCATTTCCACTCTGGAACTGGTAAAGGCTGAAGCATCCCTTTCGGTAACTGCCGCTCTGCTTTAACCTGCTGACAAGTCAAACACTTCACAGTAAAATCAGCAATATCTCTTTTCATTCCATCCCACCAGTAATACTCCCGCAGATCTCTATACATCTTAGTACTGCCCGGATGAACTGAAAACGGAGAACTATGAGCTTCACATAACAACTCTCTCTTCAACTGTGAATCACAAGGCACACACAATCTATTCCCAAATCTCAAATCGCAATCATTACCAATGTTGAATTCAGGCAACTTACCTTTCTGAACCAGCTCTACCTTTTTCTGCAACTCACTGTCTTGCTTCTATGCTTGCTTGATTCTATCTGCTAGAGATGATCTCACTGATACCTGAAACAAAATAGAAGGACTTCCTGCACCAACAACTTCTATGCCAAAGTTCATCAAATCATTAACCAAAGGATCACGTTCCAACCGCAACATTGTTAATGAAGCATTACTTTTTCGACTCAAAGCATCAGCCACTTTATTTGCTTTTCCCGGATGGTAATGAATTGTACAATCATAATCCTTGATTAATTCTAGACATCTCCTCTGTCTCATGTTCAACTCTTTCTGAGTGAATATATACTTTAAAATTTTGTGATCGGTATATATTTCACACTTTACTCCATACAAATGATGCCTCCAAATTTTTAAAGCAAAAACAACAGCAGCTAGTTCCAAATCATGTGTAGGGTAATTTACCTCATGAGTTTTCAACTTTCGTGAAGCATAAGCAATTACCTGATCATTCTGCATTAGGACGCAACCAAGTCCTTTCAATGAAGCATCACTGTATATAACAAACTCACCATTCCTGGAAGGTAGTGCCAAAACTGGAGCATTCACCAATCTTCTTTTCAATTCCTGAAAACAATCATCACATTCTTTTGTCCAGATAAACTTAACACCCTTCCGAGTTAGCTTAGTCATTGGACTAGATAACCGTGAAAAATTTCTAACAAACCTTCGGTAATAGCCCACCAAACCAAGGAAGCTACGAATCTCGGTTACATTTGTGGGTCTTGGCCATTCTTCCACAACTTTTGTTTTTGCAGGATCAACAGTTATTCCATCTTTAGAAACAATGTGACCAAGGAAAGAAATTTGTTGCAACCAAAACTCACACTTGCTGAATTTCCCATACAGTTTCTTTTCTTTTAAGGTTTGCAAGATAACCCTTAAATGTTTTTCATGCTCCTATTTACTTTTAGAAAACACCAAAATATCATCAATGAAAACCACCACAAACTTATCCAAGATCTCATGGAAAATTCTATTCATTAAGTCCATGAATACAGCAGGTGCATTTGTTATCCCAAAAGGCATTACTACAAATTCATAATGGCCATATCTCATACGGAATGCGGTCTTCGGAATATCTGCCTCCTTTACCTTCAGCTGATGGTACCCCGATCTCAAGTCAATCTTTGAAAAAAACTGAGCTCCCTGGAGCTGATCAAACAAATCATCGATATGAGGCAAAGGATATTTGTTCTTAATAGTGATGTTATTCAAGGCTCTATAATCAATGCAAAGTCTCATAGAACCATCTTTCTTTTTAACAAATAAAACAGGAGCACCCCATGGTGATGTGCTAGGTCTAATGAAACCTTTCTCTAATAAATCGTGCAATTGCTCCTTCAACTCTAAAAGTTCAATTTGTGCCATTCGATAAGGGGGTTTTGAAATTGTCTTAGCATCAGGAACTAAGTCAACAGTAAACTCAACTTCCCGATCTGGTATTATTCCAGGAAACTCATCAGGAAAAACATCAGGATACTCATTTACCACTGGCACATCATTAATCTAAACAGTTCCTTTATTTTCAACGACGTGTGCAAGGTAACATTCATTTCCATCTTTTACAAGTTTCTCGGCCTCTTGATATGTTATCAAAAGTAAGGGTTCATTCCTGTAAACAAACTGAAAGTCTTTCTGAAAAGAAACTTCTTTAGCTCTACAATCAATCTTAGCATGGTAAATAGAGAGCCAATCCATACCCAGGATAACATCAAACTCTACTAGAGGTAGAATTATAAGGTTTGCAAGTAGGTTCTTTCCACAGATAAGGATAGGAAGATTCTTATAAATTCTTTTTGCCTCAACATTTCCCCCAGGTGTTTTTACCAAAAGTTCAGGAGTCATTTCTTGAGATGGTATTCCCATTTTACTAGAAAAGGTATCAGAGATGAAAGAATGTGTAGACCCCGAATCAAACAACACACTGGCATAATCTGAAAAAACAAACAAAGTACCAGATACAACTTCATTTGATGGCCCGACATCTGCTGAAGTAGTTGCAAAGGATTTCACCACCCCTTTCTGCTTGTAGTCTAACTGCTTCCCATCACTCAAGTTCCTTGTCGGACACTCGTTTGCATAGTGACCCATCTCATTGCACTTAAAACATTTCACTAACTGTAAATCAAATTTGTTCTTACCTTCACCTTGATCCTTTTCAGTGCAATCACGAGCCTTATGTCCCATCTTACCACATCGGTAGCACTTCCCAGAATTCAGAAGACATTCCCCAGCATGCCTTTTGCCACATTTATCACAAACTGGAAACTTAGTTCTCTTACCATCAGACTTTTTTGAAGAATTCTTACCTTTCTCCTGCCACCTCGGTCTCTTCTTCTGCTGGTTGTTATAGAAAACTTGGTCATCGGCAAACTCCATTTCCACCTTCTCAGCACATCGAACAAGCTTTTCATAACTTTTGAACTCACGAGAAGCTAATGCCCTTCGATACTTTGGCTTTAATCCTGAGTAAAAACGATTGATTTTACTATCAAGGTCCCGGATAAAATTTGGAGCATACCTTTCCAATCGAGTGAACCTTTCTTCATAGGCAGCCACTGAGTCTTCCTCTTGCCTCAATTCCAAGAATTGATTTTCCATCCTAAGTCGAACAGCCTTAGGAAAATACTTCTCAAGAAACATACCTTTGAATTCATCCCAGTCAAGAGCATCAATCTCATCGGCGTCCCTGATATTTTTAACCATAGACCACCACTGATCTGCTTCACCCTCCAAATGGTAAATAGCAAGACTAACCTTTTGATTGTCTGAACACCCCATGACATCAAAAATCTTCTCCAGTGCTTTAATCCATCCTTCAGCTAGCACAGGGTCAGATGATCCTCTGAATGATGGTGGATGTTTCCTCATGAAATGTTCTACCACTGACATGTTCCTCTGCGGTTGTTCTGGCTGATCTCGTGTATGGATACCACCACCATTTATCGCTTGAGTCAACTGCGCCATTACTGCAACAAACTATTCAGTTCCAATTCCAACCATTTCTGGATGCTGATTTGGAAGGTTATTTCCTTCTGTATGCCTTCCTAGCACTGCTTCCCTGTTTCCTCTGCGGAAAACCATTCTAAACATACATGTCTTAGATGAAGCAACATGGTAATCTTTAAATGCTATATCATTTTGAAAAAAAAAATATTTTTGGATAATCATTTAATATAATTCTAACTCCTAAAGTTATCTAAACCGACCTTTGATACCAACTATAAGGCCCCATCCTTAAAACTTACTTAATCTTGAGTTATCACAAGATTACACGTTGAGGATCTTTTCGGGTTTAGAGTTTTAGAGAATTAGATCATAAAACTTGCATTACATTCCACATATAAACAAAGTGGTTACAAAAAGATAGTATTCTTCATTCCCATCAATGGAAACACATTTAAAATACAACATGGATTATTTCTTGACACATCCTTGACTCTATCATCTTATCATGTACCTTTCCCTTGACCTGTGAAAAACATTTCAAAACTTGGGATGAGCATAAAACTCAGTATGGGTTATAAAAAAAACATGGAAAGGAAACATGAGTTCATAGATACATAAGAATGAAATCATACTTTACCCATAAAACATAGGCACTTTAACATACCTCATAAAATCATGAATAAATCATATAAATCATAAGACATAAAGGTAACTTGAGGCATTCATAACATTCTTACATAGGGAGTAACCCTCTTGGTTACGTTTGGAATACCCATCACAGTATATTCCCTAAAATCTCTTCGGAGAAACCTTAACGTTTCACTCCTTCGCGTTACCCAATGCATTGGAGAGCTATAACGGGCTCACCCGCCCTTAGTTTATCACGGAACCACCTGTCTTCATAATAATGCCCAAGAACCATAACATAATCATATCACATAAAACATGCATAAAGGAAACATAAAATTTCCACATTTCAATCACGAGATATCAATACAACACATTGATATAAAAACATTATGAAAACCATTTTCAATACCAAAATAAAAGAAAAGTAAAACATGGTATTTTTTTTCTTTTAAAAATAAGGTATGGCTTGTAGAGGAAGCCGAAACTCAAATAACGGTCACGACGGTGGAGAAGTCGTTGTCGCCGCATACGTACGACAAAAACATTCCCTTTTTTCGTTTAGTAAACGCTTTGTATAAAAAATATTCCTTTTGAATAAACGTAAAAGTCAAAGGGGTTTATACACCATATAAAAGAAAGTTGTGTATAAAATAAAATATGCCTCAATGAAAGGAGATTGAGACGAAGTCCCATACCTCGTATCCGACTTGACCCGACCGTTCTTTAATATCCTGAATAATAAATTTGAGTTAATCTCTACTTTCTTATGAATCTTTTTCAAGTTCATTATTCCTTTTATACCATGTTATGAACATCATGTAATCAGTTAAGTTAATAATGTTCATTTTGTCAGTATTTGGTTCTTAAGTCAAAAATAGACTTCTTACACTTACATGTTGTTAATTTGGTCAAAGGTTCATTATATCCAGAATGTTATTCATGATGTAGATATCATATATGTCATATATATCCAGTACATACATGCATTTATAATATTACATAATCATTTAGAGGTAAGAAATGAAATGCACCGTTCATGGAGACGGTAATCCGTACGTACGCATGAACGCTACTTTAATTTCTATTTCGTATTTTATAGAATGGAATCATAATGATATAAAGGTATATTATAATTCCAGTATAATATCATATATAATATCATTGTTCCATCCTTTATATGTCCCACATATGGTATTTAACGAATCAAATCACTTTGAGGGGGCGGTAGTCCGCACTTCCTAAAATGAAGATATCGTGTTTACCCATAATGGAAACCATAAAGGTATGCCCAAAATGAAAAAAACAGAAGCTTAAGGAAAACATAAACATATTATATATCATATATAAAAATAGTGACATCATAATGGCCACCTTTGAAGGTGTTAAATGAGTGTTGAACAATCATCGTTTCGGGAGGCAGAATTTCGCCATCCACGGAAACCGTATGTTCTTTAACCATTTGATGTAGTTGTGTGAGAGTTTAGCTCAAATAAATCTTATAACAACATCCTAGTATATTGAAGATACTGGTTTTGTTACAAAGGAAGTAAATAAAAAGAGTTTAGGGGGTTGGAGAAGCAAAATAAAACAAATGAACATTAGAGAATGAATTACCTTAAAAAGTGTAACTCCTTTTGATTTGAGCCTAAAGGCTTCCTTTGAAACGATTCTGCCCAAAGGGAATCCTCTAGGATGAGGAGAGGGATGTGTAGAGAGTAAATGGGCAGGGGTTGGCCGATCCAAAGGCTTGAGTAGTGTGTGAAATGAGGTAGAGGTGGGGGCCTTTTATAAGAGGAGAGGAGGGGCACTTTTGGAAAGTAAAGAAATATTACTTTATTTGAAAATGTGTTTCGGTTTTAAAAGGTCCCACATTGATATAATTCGTGGATAAGGTGATAAGGGTTCTAAATCCACTCATCCAATTGGTTTTGGCCATGTGTAGTTCATAGATTTTATATTATCTTTCCATTTTATTTAAATCGTCAAATAATGATGTCATTGCTGCATCATTATTATGTCATAAATAATTTAATTTATTTAATGTCTAAAAATCATAAAAAAAATACTATGATGTAGGAAATCTTTTTAGCTTTCCAATGACTATTTATAATCAAAAATATTATCTTTATAACCCCATGTAAAAATTGTTTTCGTGAAACATCTCTTGTTTGTGTCATTTTTACTTTAACATTTAATAAAAAGTTATTTATGTCATTTCCAAGCCAAAGTGTCTCCATGGGGTCCCCAAGTTGACCCATGGCTTGTCTTGGTCGGCCATGACACAACCAATAAGGTTGGGACATGTGTCTAGGTCATTTCATATTATTAAAGCATTATTTATACCTTAAACTACACTAATTACCACTAATCGCGATTAAAAACTTAATAAGTTACTATTCACCAAAAAATTATTTTAATCTCATTGAACCACATTTTACTTATTAATGACAACCATGTATGTCGGATTTTAAAAATTCAATACACATTAGTGGTAAAATTTCATTTAACTGAAAAATCAGTTTGCTTGATTACCACTTAGTGGTTTCACTATTCATCAAAAATTGAAGTTTTTCAGAAAATTACCAAAAATTCACCCTAAGCTATATTTGATATTCCGAATTCAAAAATGAAGTCTATTTTACAAAATTCAAGTCATATAAGTCACATTAATTAATTTAATAATTAATTCCCGCTGCCAGAGCAAATAGCGTGTTTTTACAAAACAATAATTATCAAAAGATTGACACCAGTTTAAGTCTAATTTCAAAGTGAAATTGATTCCAATGACCACCATTGGATAAAATGGTAAAAATATTTTCTAATTTCACTTCAAAACCAATTCAAAAAATAATCTAATCATATAAGTAAATTAGATTAAAAAGCATTTTTGATGTAAAATGCAGTATTTTCACTATTCATTAAAAAAATGAACATTGTCAGAAAAATACCAAAAATTCACACAAGGTAAATTTTGATGTCCCAATCATAAAGAATAAGTTTATTTTGACAAACATAGTTTATAAAATTGTCAAAATATAGATTCAAAAATGTTTTGCCATCAAAAGGCACTAAAACAATCTTTTAAGAATATTAGTGTATTCCATGCATAAGATTGTATTTATTTTCATTTTAAGCCTCTATAAAACTATCTTAATCATTAATAGACATAGATAAAAAATATCTATTATTCATTACTTACTTGGGATGTTACACTTGTATACTGGCCCAGTTATACCCATCAGTACTTTACTTGTTATTGTACTCTAGTTTCCGATTACTTAGTGTTCACCTTTAAAATTTGTGGTTTTGGTTTGTGAGTGAACGTGTGTACAGGTATCTAGGAAAATTCCACCCACTTGCAGGTTGATTCCTTCGGCGCTAGTTGCCAACCCCCGACCTTCGAGAGGTGGGCTTGGGGTATGTCATAGTACAGGCCCCAGGTGGACAGGTTTTGAAAAAGTGGTATCAGAGGTGGTCGGTTCTACCTCAATTACCAAGGGTCTATTTTTTGTGAGCAATAGTGTTAAGTGTTTTGAGTTCGGCTTTCAGGCCAGGGACTCCAGTGTTGGTGTGGTGGCTGATGTATCCGTACACCAGGACTCTAGACACATGTTACCTAACTCGATACATGGAAACACTGGTTGTAGGTAAATGAAGGAAATATGCATCTTGTATTGATGGTTGTGATTTCCATTTCCTTCATGAGTCAGCTCTCCAGATATACTCTTAACCAGGGTTCATCTTGATTCATTTTAGGATGCCTCCATGACAACAGCCAGATAGGATTCAACAGCAGGATCATGATGCTGATCTTCCCTGAGTGGAGGCTTCGGTTCAGGGCACTGATACAGGGGTATTACCTTCTGGTGGTGAACTAGTGATTCCACCACACATCGAGCATTAGTTTCCACCAGTAGTTCAAGGAAAGGATGTGTGCAGGCTAAGCGCGCTACACGAGTTTTAGAGGTAGAGGCCTCCTAGGTTCCGTGGTGAGACAGATCCTCAGGTAGATGAGGATTTTCTTGAGGCAGTTATGCATGTTTTCCACCTAGTGAGGATAGTGCCCGACTAGATGGAAATCTTGGCTGTAAGCCTTCTCCCGGGCTCAGTGGGAAGATGGTGGAGTCTGACAATTCAGACTCACGACAAGGCAACCCTTACTTGGACAGAATTTGAGCGCCTCTTTAGAAAGGAGTTTTTTCTGGTGACTTTGCTCTCTGTACGCAAACAGGAGCTTCTACACCTACTGAAGGTCAGCATGACAATATCAGAGTACTCAGCAAGATTCACAGATCTTTCTCACTACTCCGTAGATATGGTGCGGGACCCTTACTTTAGGGCCTGGACCTTCGAGCAGGGACTGCACCGAGAAATCAGGGCATCAGTGATACCTCTCAGCATTCTGACGTATACTGGGGTACTGGAACGAGCCCTGGTGGTTGAGAGCTTCATGGAGGAGGAGCAGGTGGATGTGACATATGTAAGAGGTCACGAAGTAGAGGTGTCTAATGGAGCTAACAGACGAGTGGTGACGAGATCATAGTATAGGAGGCATACTCATTCCCAAACATAGACACGTGGGTCTGTGGCATAGCTGCATCGCCAAAGAGAAGATCAGCCGCAGGAGAGACAGTGTTACGCTTGTAACGGCTGGGGGAATCTCATTAGAGATTTTCCAACCTGACGTACTGCTGATAGGCAGCTGGCAGAGGACCCTCCTTGGTAGAGATAACGCTTGGAGCATGGAGTTCCGCAAGTTGGAAGGTGGGGTAGAGGAGCTGGACAAGAAGCAGGGGGTGGTCCCTACTATGATCAGGGAGATGGAGGATGTGGATGAGGATAGCTGCACACATTCATGGCTCGTGACCAAGAAACTTCAAGAGAAATTTGAGGTACGAATTGTGCCTTTTCTTTTGATACCTTTCTAAATAGACACAGGTGTTGGACGTTCCTTTTTCCGCGAGTCTTGTTCGAGACTTTGAGGTTCTGGTTGGATCGTGGACTTGACCCTCACACTTAGAGACTCCTGATGGAGGAGACCTACTGATCACACATAGACACTAATAGTGTGACCTTGCTCTTGGAGGCGAGAGTTGCGGTTGGGATCTCTTAGTCATGGCGTTGAGACCTTACGACGTCTTTTTGGGTATGGACTACTACCGTTCATGCCCGAAATGATGATATTAGGCATGAAATGTGGTATATCCACATGGTGGAGAAGGTGTTTCCTTTGTGGAAAAAGGGAATCCCATGCAGCATGGTTTGGAATCTCGTAAAGAGTCCTGCTTGAGTCGTTCTGTGGTGACAAAGTTAGACCACAATATGTTTTCATAGTTCGGAATGGTTCATAACCATCCATACTCAGCAGAGATGCCACAAGTGGGAGTAGTTGTATCTTGTTTCGGTTTTTGGTGAGGTCGTTGGAGGTTCTAGGTGGTGGGCCCAGTAAGACACAGTGTTCACTCGTGGGTAGCCCTGTTTCGTTCGTAATTACTCCCACGCGTTAGCGTCAACCTCGAACACATAACACCCATGGGGGGTTTATAGCACAGTGCATCCGTGGGAGGATGTGGACTATGGGGTTCTTTCTAATATTTGCGTCTGGTTAGCATGGAGGTGGGCCGCTAGACCCCATGACTGTAGATATATCGTGATGTTTAGTGTTTTCTCCACTTGTCACAGCTAAAGAAACATGTGCCTGTTATGGCACGATGTTGACCTAGCAAGAGATGGACATGAGAGTGGTTGATCTTGGTGTTCCCTCGTGGTGTGTGCTTGGAAGTAGCATAAGAAACTTTGTTGGACCCAGTTTCTTCCTGTGAGTTTGGACTTTGGCTTTTCAAGGACGAAAAGTCTAAAGGTGGGGAGGATGTAACATCTTGAAATTTCCATGTGATTTTTTTATATGGAATTATTACGGGACCGTGATATTCAACGACATGTGATTCTGTGGTCCATAGATCCCGGAATGAAATTTTGAACTTTTTTTTAAGGTTCGTTCAGTAAACATGCGATCCGGATTTTATATCTTTTGAACCATCGCACGAATTGAAAATCTGATGGAACCATTGAATTCAGAACACCAGGATTCGCCTAGAAATGACTTAACTTCAACTGGTAAGGGCCGAGAAAAAAAATTATTTTTCGGGCTTTTCGAGAAAAATATTAAAATACTTTAATAGAATTATTTTATTTTCTTTCTCACTTTTGAGTGGTGGGCGGTGATGTTGTGGGGAAACGACATGGCGGCGACAATGCGCATTAATGGGGCTCATCAATGGCTCGTTAAACTCATAGTGTAAAAATGCTTTAATGGTGCGTAACAACAAAGTTGTTTCATAAATGAAACATCGTAACGACGTGGTGTCTCATCATAATGGGAACGCTGCGATGTGATCCTATTTATAGATCGACGCATTGGGGAAATATGGATTAGAAATTTGGAGGATTCTCTAGCGAAACTTGGACGGACTTCCACCCCAGTGAAGAATGACGAACGCCGGTAGATCTTCACCACCTGCGACACCTTTCGAAGATCGGAGTTGGGAAGCGATGTCGACGTCTTAACCCCTCTAGGACGAACGTCGCAACATTGGATGTCATAAGAGGTAGGCGTTTGTTTTGTTTAAAGATCCTCCCCATTCTTCATCATTTTAAAATGATGGATGCAGATCAACCCACGAATATGTTGATCTGCAAGTCGCTCATTCATGCGAGAGGGTATCTTTGGGGGTTCAATGTTGAGATTGATTTATTTTTGGTTTGAACTACACTCCCTGAAACCTCCCTAGTTTTTATCCTCTAACGCAGAGGGAACGAGCCGAAACGAACAAGGCCTGAGCCCCCTCCACATGTTTGTTCCTTGTGATAAGCTCTTTGGAATTGATGAAAAACTAGATCTGGATCTATCACGGTGAATAGGGTATCCCCTGGAGGCCGCAGACACAATTGGTGCGAAAAATGGGCCACCGGAGTGCGTTCGGCGGCTCGGTACGACTACGAATAGCGCGCAGTGAAGCCGATAGTGGCACGCAGCGACACCAGCCGTGTGCCCAACGGAGAATAGATGGGCTGCCGGACTGGCTGGTAGATGTAGGAGGATGTGGTCCCCAGTGGCACGCCTGGGTGGTAGAAGTCGCGGCCGCAATGGGATGTGGTGTTGGATTCCCACGGCGCCAGCATGGCGTTGCATGGAAAAGTCAACCCGATATGCGGGTTGATGTGGGAGACATGGCCGATAGACCTGGCCGCGTAAGCAGGTGTCGGACACAGCTATGTTGCATCTAGGGAAAAGGGAGTCGGCCCGCAACGATGGTCCGGGGTGAGCCTGGTGGGCCACACCGCTAGGCAAGCTGGCCGATTAGGCAGGCCCAACGGGCTGAGACCACAGGCCCAGCGGGCCGAACCTGTAGTCTTGGTCGACTCGAGTTGGGTCGGACCCAGGTCAGGTCTAACCGGGTGGGGTCGGACCCGGGTCGGGTCGACCCAGACCCATTTCGTCCCAGTTACTCTTAAAGGGCCTTACCTCCAAAACCATATGTTCGTTTGACGAACCGTCTGTGGCAATGAAATCCTTGGAACGAGGTGGTCCTTTTGAGATAATACTCTTGAGATTTGTAGAAAGTTGAAGTATGGTCGGGTTGGATCGAACACGAATCCAACAGGGCCCTCGGTACTAAAATGACTATAACTTACAGACTGGGCTTCCGATTGACATGTCGTCTACTGTGTTAGAACTCTTATGACATAGAGGTCCTTCAGGTCACTTATTTGTGGAACTTCGTGGCTTTTGAGATACAAATGATAGTTTGAGGATCAGAACCAAGGTGTTTCTTGTGGTGAGAGTTATTTTGACTACTCCCTTGATGACTCAATGCACGGGTATTCCTTACTCTGCTCTGGTAGAGACGGGACTCCCCACGTCTTGGGTGCGGGTTCGTTTTCCTCTAATCAAGTTCTTCTATCTTTAAAGTCAGTACTCCCCTTTTGGACTAAGGCACAGGTCCTCCATACTTAACTCACATGGAGTCAGGCACTCCCCTACCGGGTTGGGTGTGGGTCCTCTATGTTAGGAATAGGTACTCCCCTATCATGCCAGGGTGCGGGTCCTCTAGCCTGGGGTTGGTACTCCCCTAACGTACTAGGGTACGGGTCCCACACAATAGATATTGTGACATAGTCGGTTACTCCCCTACTTTACCAGGGTGTGGGTCCTCTAGTCACCGAGTTATACTCCCTTGCCGATTCAGGGTGCGGGTCCTCTTTACACTTTGTTCCAATAGAGTCGGTACTCCCCTGCCATGCCAGGATGCAGGTCCTCTATCCTGGGGTTGGCACTCCCCTGAAGTACTAGGGTACGAGTCCCCCACAGTGAACAAACTACCAGAGTTTTACTCCCCTACCAGGTTGGGTGTGGTTCCTCACTTATGGAGTAGTACTCCCCCGTCTCTGAGTAGCGACGGGGAGCGGGTCCTTCATGGGAGTTAGAGCTCCCTCGACTGCATGACACAGTTATGAGGAGTGGGCCCCTCCACATGATGTAATCAATACCAAGGTAGAAGTTAGTGCTCTCTTGACGGACAAAGGTACGTGTCACTTCTTACTGGAGCGACTGAGATATCGTGGGTTGGACTGGAGTAGTGCTCCCCCAACTGAACGTAGTGTCGAGGAGTGGGCCTCTTCATTTGGTTTCCCTTGGTCTTGCCTTGGGCGTAAGACTGTGACATCAAGACCTCTAGTGCCAGGAACTAGAGGCAGTTCTACCATAAAGTTCCCAATGGAGAACGTCCTTTCAGACGTACCATTAGGAATGGTTGAGTTGTACCTGATGGAGTGCATCTCTCAGATGGGTTCCATCAGGGGTGGCCAACTCATGGAGCGTGTACTCATGATCCTTGAGTTACGCTTTGAGCCTTCTTTGGAATTCCTAGTAATGGTTTTGAGGTCAGAGCCTTATGTTTCTTTATGGCTGAGGTGAGTATATATGGATGACCTAGGTATATGTATGGGCATATACCAGAGTAGAGCTCACTATGCATAATCATTGTGGTTTATTTTGTGGTTGTGGCTTTGTGGTTTACTTCATGGTTGTTTTGTGGTGTTTTCCTTTGTGGATTTCTGAGAGACCATTGAGGGTCTCAGGGTCCCCTATTGAGTACTGAGTTACTCACCCCTGCACAGGCTTCGCCCGCACATGTTGTGTCTGGTGCAGACGTTTGATGTTTCAATAGTGGCGCTCAGGGAGACAGGACCGACAGACGTTACGACGGTGGACTTGGTGGCCTAGGATCAGGCGGTGCCCAATAGGACCAGGTGGACCAGACATACTACTTCTTCTTCGAGTAGCTTCACTACTCTAGCGATCAGGTTGGATTTTTTACAGATGGCCATCGGTGCTTCCTTTGTACCTTGTTGTTTCCGGTTCTTTTGTTGGGCTTGTATACTGGCCCGGTTATACCACTTAGTGTTTTACTTGTTGTTGTACTCTGGTTTCCGATTACTTAGTGTTCACCTTTCAGCTTTGTGGTTTTTGTTTGTGAGTGCACATGTCTACAAGTATCCAGGAAAATGCCTCTCACTTGCAGGTTGATGCCTTCAGCGCTAGTCGCCAACCCCCGGCCTTCGGGAGGCGGGCTTGGGGTATGCCACGGTACGAGCCCCGGGGGACAGGTCGTGATAGGCTATGTGCCCATAGAAACAACAACAAACACAAGAAGTTTGAGGTTGATTCGATTCCTCAAGTATTTCTATTTTTTAAAAGAATCAGATCAAACACACACATTCAAGATTAACAAAAAAAATTAACAATCAACTCAAGCAGTGGAAAAAGTTAACATATTTTTTTAAGAATATTTTTTTATTCTTTTTATATTTTTTACCCTAGAACACTAGTGAATTCCCTCCATGGCAACAACGCAAAATTTTGATAGGTATTGAAGGTCATCATCGCCCTCAAAATTGAATTTGCAAACATACACTAGTATAATGGTACAGGGTCAAACGACAGGGAAAGAAAGTAATGTTTAAGAGTTTCAAACAAGACCACTAGCGTCAAAAGTGGGTGGAAATCTTTTTAAACTTTTTGTATATTTTTTTATTTTGATGTGAGATAGTAACGATGACAATTACTATTATTTTTTATAAAAGTAGGTTGTAATTGGAGGTGTGATAGACTAGCAGGAAATAACAGTGCGTGGAGAAAGAAACAAAGTCTGAGAAGAAACTGATTAGGTAAAATGTCCAAAAATTCTAACACAGGTTGCTAAGAAATGAAATCTTCTTCACAAAATATTAATTGGATTTGCAACCCTAAACAAGAATGGTTTGCTCTCTCTCGCTAGGAGATCAAACACACAGTAAGATGAAATCTTGGAGTTCGCCACCGCCAGAATCATCAGACTGTAATGAAAATAAAAAGTAATGATAATGGAATAAAACTCAACATGATATTCCAATGTTATGAAATTTAATTATTGTTTGTGAAATGCATCCATAATCATTCTTTTTGAATTTTCACAGAGTAATGAAATCATGATCAAAGGGGTGAAAATGAACTAAAAATGAATTCAGAATCAATCTCGCCAATTGATTCTGATTTCATAGTATGAAAGGTGTGAAAAAGTTTAAAAGTTCAAACCAGAAGAGATTAGAATCCCCGAGCACTAGAAATTTAGCAAAATATCATTGCAAATCACGATTTAACAATTTTCAATTCACAGTGATGAAAAAGAATAACAATGAAGAGACAATCTCCCTTAAGAGTGGTAATCGCTACTGTGCGGGCTGCATTGCTCCTCTTGGTGGCTCTACTCTTCTACTTCTCCTCTCCAAGTCTGTCTGCCATGCTCATCTTCAAAAAGGTTTTTCAACTTATGCTCCCCATATCCCTTGATCTCTAGGATGTATTTGCTCTCCAATGAATAATGGCATGAAAGTTGAATGAGAGATGTCTGAATCTTGTTGTTGCTCTGTTTTAAGTCCTCTGTCATCTAGTGTTGGTCACCCACAACCACCACCTACATTGGTAGGATCTTCACTCTTACACCGCATATGTGCGTTTTTTCGTACAACACACATCATAATATCATATCCCATGTAACTATGCGGCAGTTGTGTCCGATGAATCTAGATGAGATCCTAACTCCCTCTTGAATCTGCAATTTAAAACAAAGATAGGTTTAGCAATTTGACCTAAAGATAAGAGCTAATAAATATTAACTTAGATAATTGGTTAATATAATCATTATATTAATGAAAGGATTAAATTATAAGTTGTTAATTATTATTTTAATTGATTAAGATTTTTTTATTTTATTAATGATTATAAAATTATTTGATTACATTATTAAAATTAATGTTTTAATAAATTATACACTTTTACCTTAAGATTATTAAAAGCTATTATTTTGTTAAGTTATTTATATAATTATTTTAATTAAATATTATTATTACTGTTTATTTTAATTGATAAATTTAATAAGTTAATTTTAATAATAATAATTATTAGATCGATTTATTATTATTTAATAATTATTTAATTGATTATATGAGTTTATTTTAATTTTTTTATAAATTTGTATAAATATTTTAGTTTCAATAAATTTTATTTAATTAATTAGGTTTATAATTTATTTTATTACTATTAATTATTTATTTATGTATTTTATAATTTTTATCTTTTTATTTAACTTTTTATTTTTAATTTATTTTTTTTATCCCCCACTTCTTCTCTACGATGCACAGGGGTGGTTTAGGCTTTTACCAAGAAGCTTCCAAGGCGATGCGGCTTCCTCCCTTCTCCACGGCGGTGCTTCATTTTCGGCCGGTGGTGGCGCGACTCTTCAGCGGTGGCGCAGAGGCTCGTGGTTCGTCTCCCTGTTCACGAACGGCGGTTCCCTTCTCCAGATCTGGCGGCAAGGCCTGGTGGTTTTCCAGATCCGGCGACACGGCACCAGCACGGCTACCGGCTCCTCCCGAAGTGACGTCAGGCCTTCGGCTCAGACGTTGAGATGGTGTTGCTCCGGTGGATCGGAGGCTCCCTGCAGGTGGCGCGGCTCTGCTTCTCCCACAATTAAATGAAACTAAAATTAACACTTAAATTATTTAAAACTAAAAAAATAAACTATAATTTAAAACTAAATGGACTCAAATAAATAAAATGAAACTAGATTATTGATATATTTTAAAATAAACATTCACATTACAAAATAAAATTACTATTAAACATATTAATTAATAAAATTGATTTAAACTAATTTGAAAATATTAATTTAAAAGATTAAGGTTAAAATATTAGATTCAATTTATTAAATAAATTGATTAATCGCCTAAAAACAATCTATAATAAAACTGACAAGTAGAAAACAAATTTATTATGAAATTTAAAGAAAAACTATAACATAGAAAATTAATAATTCTAAAACTTAAAATTAAAAATTAATTATAAAAATTTATTAATTAATGAATTAAATTTTAAAATAACAAAATTGAAAATATTTATCGACAAGTGAAAAAATAATTAATAAAAAGATGTCGAAAATAAGGTGAAATTAAGACCACATTAATGACCTCATGTTCTTTTTGGAATCATGATTCCCAATACAAACTTTTGTGTCATCATTTCATTTTCTAGAAATTTGGGATGCTTCATCTTTTGGTGATTCTTGATTTTTTAGTCTCACCTCCCGATATAAACACTTCATGTTAAGGGAGTTCTTCTCATCCTCAACTAATGTCATCTTGTCTTCCCAACCCTTATTTAGTATATTCTTTTTTTCTTCATGCATTATTCTTGAATCTTATAAATAAATGTTGTGATCCTTAAACCTATAATTCTTATCTTCTCGTTGAGTAACTTTTACAACCTAATAAACTTTTTGAAATTTCGAAAATGCATGGAATGATTCTACAAATACAATCCTAAAGAAATATTTCTCATAAAAATTTCTATTCAATTATTCAAAAACATCCTCATATCTATCATTTTAAAGAGAAATTTATTCTTCCTATTCTTTCACATGTTTTTTGAGAGTATTGAATATACCGACCATGTAACGACCCGAAATTTTGAATGATTTTTTGTTTCCTAATTTGGTGTGTCATTTTAGTTATACTCAACAAAACTATTTCATTTAATGAAATGAGTATAAATAAAATGAGGCCGTTGGGTTTCGTTGGTCAATATGAACGTTGGAAACTAAACTCTTAACATTACAATTTGTCTATAAAAACAAGTGATATTGGTTAATTAATACAGAAAGAAGATACGATGACTTCATCCAGTAGTCTCGGGCCGATCGAAGCCCATCTTACGAAACTGGGTAAGGAAGTAGCACCACTGGGATTTGCTCTGGACCAAACCCAAGCCGAACTTCATCGTGTGAAGCTGGAACAGAATCGTCTTCGGGAGAAGTTCAAGCTTATAGAAATTACTACTCGGGCAATGTTGGCCGAGCCGCCCCTGGATTCTCTCACCTTAGCACACCTTACACTTAGGTCCTATGTTGGTGTGATAAGGGGATATGTAACGAGGCCGTAACTGCTTTGTGTAATCCTTTGAGATAAATAAAATTGTGTTTTCTTCTAATGGTAAAGTTTGTGAATTTTTCAAATGTCCGGATAAATATAGGATGTATATTGATGAATTTTGGAAAAAAGGGATATTTTAAAATATTTATGTAAACCTTAAATAATTTATGATGTGTAATGATTTTCAAAAAATGGTCTTCTGCAAATGTGTTCAGTAAGAAATTTAGAGTCTAATAAGATCAACTTAATTTTTGGTGAATAGTAATTTAAGAATAGTGATTATATGCTTAGGATTAGTAATGTGACCAAATGGATCAGTAATCTCACTTAAAGAAAGTATTAACATAATTCAGGCACCTTTATTAAGTAATGTGATTCAATAAAATAAGTAAATAACTGTTTCAGAAATTATTAGTCAAGTATTAGTTTTTTTCAGGTGAATAGTGTTTTTTAATTAAAAATTAAATTAAAAATATTTAGAAAATTATTTTTATAAAATGGAGTTCATTTTTGAATTCAGAGCATCGATATTATGTTAAGGTAATTTTTTGGGATTTTTCTGAAAAAGTTGAATTTTCGATGAATAATGAATTTTCAGTTTAGAGTTTCTGGTGTTTAATGACATCATTAAGGATGTAATAATTATGCAATCATTCTGGTCGACTTATGAAAATTAAGATAAGGTATGAGGTGTCCCTTGGTAATTAATGCCTTATCCCCTCACTTTCCCTATAAATAACAGGTCATTCCCTCATCCTTTTCATTTCCAAATCCCCCTCAATGAAGCTTTGGTCTCATTACCTCTCAAGGAGTCCTCCCAAGGTGCCCCCAAGCCCTCAAGAACCCGACCTTTGAGTTTTAAGAGTTTCGTTTTAAGGTAAGGGATCCTACCTCTCTATTTCTTTTCAAGTACTCTCTTTTATGTCATTTCTTTTATTCTCCATGTTCTTATGTTGGAGGATGTTCTTTTATATTCACCTTACTGTATTTTTTATTTTCATTTGATGAGATACCTCCTCTTACTCTTATCAATTCATTTTAATAATTTTTAAGTGGCGCCATTAGGCTGCCGAATTTTTGTAAGGGATTCTTTCACCCTCCTCATTTTCAAGTTCTATTTTCATGTCATGTCTTTCAAGTTCCTTTTTATTATGTTGGGGTATGATCTCTATATCCATCATACTGTTCTTTTAAGTTCATATGATGAGAGACCCTATTTGATCTCATCAATTCATTTTTTTGAAGTTTTAAGTGATGCCGTTAGGCTGCCGAATTTTCATAAGAGAAATGTTATTTTTGTCTTCCTTCCATGTTTTTCATTTCATATGGTTTGTATTTCAAATTTAATTACCATGTTCTTATATCCTTTATATTCTATCTCTATACTGTTTTATGGATCATTTATGAGTGGGTGACCCATGTCCCCTCTCTTTTCAATATTTTCTAAAACCCTGTAACATAGCCATTATGCTGCAGAATTTTCGTCTCAAAATGTCTCTCTCTTTTTCTCAAATTATTTTATTTTATTAAGTGAATACTCAAAGCTCTTTCTTCTATATGGGTATTCAAATATAAATCAAAATGTTCTATTTTAATTCTGGGATTTACATACATGAAACCTTCTTTCCTTTTCCGTGGGATTAAAGTGACATAAAGATCATATCTTTAAAGCAGTTTTTAAAACATTATGATTATGAAATGAAACCCATTTCTTTTTGCTATATGGGTTATTTATGAAATGTTTGATGATAATATATGTGGCTCATATGATAATAAAGACAAATTAAGGGTGCGTCCTGATAGCGCTTCAATGCATTGGGTAAAGACTTAATCTCTAGAGATGACCATTTTAACGATACCTTAGTGAATAAACTTGGTAATTTTTAATGACACCTTTGGGATGGACCTTGGTGATACAAAAATGATTGTCTAAGTTAAATGTTGTAACCAAATCTTCAAGTTATGAACCATGTTCTTTTCATTATGATATGCCTCATGATCTCTTTCTCAATCGTTAAAGTTATTTATCAAGACTTTATTGATGTATCTCAAGTTCACATGTAAAATGTTTCCCTTGTTTCCCTTACCGGGCCTTCTGCTCACCCTTTCATTTGATGTATGTTCCCAGGTTATGAATTGCTGTAATTTTACATAGGATGAACATATGATGAAGCCTTACAAGTGGATTAGAAGAATGTTTTATGTTGTTTTCATGTATTATGTTCCTAATTTCCAAGACACTAGACTTTAAAGATCCTCTGTTTGTAAGATGTAATGAAAAGTTATGTTATAAAAAGGCGGGATGCCACAGTTGATATCAAATGATAGTTTAGTTATTTATGGGAATTAGGATATGAAAACATTATGATGAACCCTATAGAAAATTTTAAATATAGGAAAACTTCCTGGTATTTTGGTGAGTATTGAGTAAGTGGTTTATCAAACAAATACATCCCTGTCTGGATATGAGCAGGTAGAGGCGACTTTGGCACAGATGTACATAGGGGTAAAACCCAAAAACACCGCTTTGAGCTAGAATCGAACGGGAACTGGTGCACGACAATGGGTTTGCTGCACTCTTGGTTACGACACTCCCGGGGGATATGTTTGGTTAATCACAAGGTTTTTATGAATCATTATGAAGGAATTATAGAGAAATGTAATTGTCTAAGAATTAATTTTTATTACATAGAATCCTTTATAGTTAAAAGATTCGTAAACGAAATAAGTTTTTCTCTAAGGTTTTATTCTTTTAGAAAATGGTGGGAAATAGGAGGAACCGTGAAAATGGTGACCGCAATGCACCATGCACTGACGACCCTCTGATGGAAGCCGGAATGGAAACATTCATGCGCATGATGAACCAACTGACTCAAGTTATGGGAAATAACTTGAATCAAGATGAGAGGCCGATATCACCGCGAAGGGAACACCATTCTATTGAGTCCTTTATGCGTCAATGACCACCAACTTTCAGTGGATCGACCGACCCATTGATTGCTGAGCAGTGGATCAGCTCCATCGAGAAGATCTTTTCTGTGCTCCGTTGTTCGGAACAAGAAAAAATCACCCTTGCTGTTTACCGCCTAGAGGGAGAAGCTGATCAGTGGTGGTCACTGATCAAAAACACGAATCCAAGAGGAGAGATGGAAGCTATGGAGTGGGAAGAGTTCAGGGGAATATTCTTCAATAAGTATTTCCCTCGTTCAATGATAATGAGAATGGAGAAAGAATTTCTCGAGCTGAAGCAGAAGGAGAATGGATCTGTTGGAATCTACGAGATGAACTTCACAAGGCTTTCACATTATACCTCAAACTTTTTCATGGACCCTAATGGGAAGGTTGATAGATTCTTTAGTGGACTACGACCTCATCTGTGGAAGAATCTAGCCAACAGGGACTATGATAGCTACACATAAATAGTTCAAAGTGCTATGAAAGTCGAACTGGAGTTTGGTGAGACACAGTGGTCTCACAAATCTAATGAGAAGATGAGAGCTCTAGAACCAATCCTGGAAAGAATCTTTGATTAGGAAAGAGGTGGAAAGCAAATGCAACTTTCCACATGCAATAAATGTGGTAAGAAGTATTCGGGGCACTTCTTGATCAGAAGTGGCAAGTGCTACAAGTGTGGTAAAGATGGCCACATTGCGAGGAATTGTCATAGTGATGTGAAACCTCAACTTCCAAACACTAATGACAAGGGGAAGATGGTGCAGGCCTTACCTGATGTCCAGTGCTTCAAGTGTGTACAATGTGGGAACTTTACCAATCACTGTCCAAATCTAAGGGTAGTGGAGGGAAACCACCATCAGTCTCAGCAAAGGCCAAGGGATCAAGGTCATGCTTTTTCTATCACGAAAGCTGAAGTCGATTATCCAAATGATATGGTAGTAGGTACTCTTGTTTTCCTCTCAAAGATAGCAATTACTTTGTTTGATTCTGGTTCTACGCATTCCTTTATTTCCTCCAAGTTTGCAAAGAATTCAGATTCAACCCCCGTTTTGCTAAAAGTAGAGTTATCAGTCAAGACTCATGGTGGGACTATCCAAGCATCACCTGTGTTTAGAAACTCTAGTATTTACTTTAGTGAGAAAAATCTGAACGCAAATCTAGTATTCATTCCCATGCTGGAATTCGACATTATACTAGGGATGGATTGGCTCTCAAAGTATAATGCTAAGATCAACTGTAGAAGCAAGGAAATATCAGTAGTCTTTATTGGAAAACATACAGTTATCTTCCAAGGAGAGATATCTCAACTTGATCTTTGTCTAGAAGAACCACCTATATCATTCTTTTATGGAGATGATCAGTGAAGAAGAAGGAGATGAGAGTTTAAGGATAGAAAATGTCCCCATCATCCATGAATACATTGGCGTATTTCTTGAGGAGTTACTTAGACCTCCCCCAGAAGAGAGGTAGAGTTCTCCATTGAACTCGTACCTGGATCTCAATCGATATCAAAGACCCCATATAGAATGGAAAATCTGGATTTAGAGGAGTTAAAGAAACAACTCCAAGGCTTGTTGGACAAGGGGTTTATCCGACCGAGTGTGTCTCCTTGGGGAGCACCAGTTCTCTTTGTGAAGAAGAAGGATGGATCAATGCCACTATGCATTGATTATAGAGAACTGAATGGGATCACAGTGAAGAACAAATACCCTCTTCCAAGAATTGATGATTTATTTGACCAACTTCATGGGGCTCAATTCTTCTCCAAGATTGATATTCGATCTGGTTATCATCAACTGAGGGTAAAGAAGGAAGATATTCCAAAGGCTGCCTTCCGATCAAGATATTAGCATTATGAGTTTACTGTTATGCCCTTCATCTTGACTAATGCTCCTGCTATTTTCATGGATTTGATGAATAGAGTCTTTAAGGAATACCTTGATAAATTTTTGGTAGTTTTTATTGATGATATTTTTATATATTCAAAAATTCATGAGGAGCATGAAGATCATCTGAGGGTTATTTTGAAAACTCTGCGGAAGGAGAGGCTCTTTGGAATGTTCAGAAAGTGTGAGCTCTGGTTGCAACAAGTTGCTTTCTTGGGGCACATTGTAACCAATGAAGGAATCACAATTGACCCTGCAAAGACAAAAGTTGTAGAGGAGTGGCCTCAACCTATAATAATAACTCAGATTCATAGTTTTCTTGGATTAACATGATATTATAGGAGGTTTGTGAAAAAAATTTCATGACTTCCTAATCCATTAACCAAGTTAACTCGAAAAGGGGTCAAGTTCATCTGGACAAAGGAGTGTGAGGATAGTTTCCAAGAGCTTAAGAAGAGATTGGTTACTGCACCCGTGTTAACTCTTCCCTTAAGTGGAGAATTATTCATTATTTTTAGCGATGCATCTCTGAAAGGGCTTGGGTGTGTCCTCATGCAAAATGATAAGGTCATTACTTATGCATCTCGACAGTTGAAGACTCATGAGCAGAATTATCCTACGCATGATCTGGAGCTAGCCGCATTCGTTTTTTCTCTGAAGATATAGAGGCACTATCTTTATGGGGAGAAATTTGATATATACACAGACCATCAAAGTTTGAAGTATATTTTCAAACAAAATGAATTGAACATGAGACAAAGGAGATGGTTGGAACTTCTTAAAGACTATGATTGTTCAATTCATTACCACCCTGGAAGATCAAACAAAGTTACTGATGCATTAAGCAGGAAAGACCCAGTTGTTCTTTCCATGATGAAGATTCAAAAAGATACTTTGATCAATGACCTAGTAAAGATGGACATGGGAATTATAAGGAAAGGGGAATCATCAACCCTAACCCAAATTATTTCTCAACCGTTATTACTAGAGAAGATCAAGAAATCTTAGAAATAAGATCCTTTGTTACAAGAGAAGTTTGAGGCTGTAAAGGATGGGAAGTTTCCTGAGTTCAATATTGATCAAAAAGGTGTACTAAAATTTCGTACAAGGCTATGTGTTCCGTCTATTCCAGAAATAAATAAGGATTTGATGGATGAAGCTCATAGCTCTACTTTCTCTATACATCCTAGAAGCATAAAAATCTATAGGGACCTTCATGATCATTATTGGTGGGATAACATGAAAAGGGAGATTGGTGACTACACTTCAAGGTGCCTAGTATGTAAACAAGTGAAGGTAGAGTGACAAATTCCTAAAGGGGTATTACAACCACTACCCATACCAGCATGGAAGTGGGGCAATATCACTATAGACTTTATCACTAGTCTCTCGAGAACTTCCAAAGGAAACAGTGCGATATGGGTTATTGTGGATCATCTCACCAAGACTGCCCATTTTATCTCCATTCGGGAAGATTTATCTCTTGATCAACTTTCCAGGATTTACGTGAAGGAAGTGGTAAGGCTATATGGAGTTCCACTTCTATCATATCTGGTCGTGATCCAAGGTTCACATCAAAATTCGGGAGAAGTCTTCAACATGCTCTGAGCATTGAATTGAATTTCAGTACGGCCTATCACCCCCAAACTGATGGCCAATCTGAAAGGACTATTCATGTAATTGAGGACATGCTGAGAACATGCTCAATGGAATTTAAAGGTGGATGAGATCAACATCTCCCTTTAGTTGAGTTCTCTTACAACAACAACTTCTACTCGAGCATTCAAATGGAACCCTATGAGGCTTTATATGGGAAGCAGTGTAGAACTCCTATTTGTTGGGATGAAGCTCGTGAGAGAAATCTTCTTGGGCCTGATTTTGTGCAAGAGATGACAGAAAAGTTCCATGCCATCCAACAACACATTAATCCTGCTCAGAGTTGGCAAAAGAGCTATGCTGACAACCGCCGAAGGGACTTGGAGTTTGATGTTGGTGACAAAGTCTTTCTTCGAATATCACCATGGAAGAGAGTCATGAGGTTTGGGAAGAAAGGGAAGCTCAGCCCTAGGTACATTGGCCCCTATGAAATCCTTGATCGCGTGGGAGAAGTGGACTATCGGCTTTCACTTCCTCCAAATCTAGCACAAGTTTATGATGTCTTCCATGTATCCCTCTTGAGGAAGTACATACCTGACCCTTCACATGTACTAAACCCAGAGGTGGTACAACTAGAACATGACCTCTCTTATGAGGAGCAGCTGGTGGAAATCTTGGATCATAGAGACAAGGTTCTACGCAACAAGACTACCCACCTTGTTAAGGTGTTGTGGAGGAACCACAAATATGAAGAAGCCACGTGGGAACCAGAGGAGTCTATGAGACAGAAGTACCCTCAACTTTTTTCTTATGATGTTACGAGTTAAAAAAAATTTGGGGATGAAATTTCTTAAGGGGGGAAGAATGTAACGACCCGAAATTTTGAATGATTTTTTGTTTCCTAATTTGGTGTGTCATTTCAGTTATACTCAACAAAACTATTTCATTTAATGAAATGAGTATAAATAAAATGAGGTCGTTGGGTTTCATTGGTCAATATGACCATTGGAAACTAAACTCTTAACATTACAATTTGTCTATAAAAATAAGTGATATTGGTTAATTAATACAGAAAGAAGATACGATGGCCTCATCCAGTACTCTCAGGCCGATTGAAGCCCATTTGACAGAACTGGGGAAGGAATTAGCACCACTGGTCTTTGCTCTGGACCAAACCCAAGCCAAACTTCATCGTGTGAAGTTTGTGAATTTTTCAAATGTCCAAATAAATATAGGATGTATATTGATGAATTTTGGAAAAAGGGATATTTTAAAATATTTATGTAAACCTTAAATAATTCATGATGTGTAATGATTTTAAAAAAATGGTCTTCTACAAATGTGTTTAGTAATAAATTTAGAGTCTAATAAGATCAACTTAATTTTTTCTAAATAGTAATTTATGAATAGTTATTTTACACTTAGGATTAGCAATGTGACCAAATGGATTAGTAATATCACTTAAAGAAAGTATTAATATAATTTAGGAACCTTTATTAAGTAATGTGATTCAATAAAATAGGTAAATAACTATTTCAGAAATTATTAGTCAAGTATTAGTTTTTTCGGATGAATAGTGTTTTTAATTAAAAATTAAATTAAAAATATTTAGAAAATTATTTTTATAAAATGGAGATCATTTTTTAATTCAGAGCATTGATATTATGTTAAGGTATTTTTTTTGGGATTTTTCTAAAACAGTTGAATTTTCGGTGAATAGTGAAATTTCAGTTTAGAGTTTCGGGTGTTTAATGACATCATTATGGATGTAATAATTATTAAATCATTCTGGTCGACTTACGAATAGTTATATAAGGTATGAGGTGTCCCAGGTGGCCAATACCATGAGAAAATACCATTGGATAGCCCATAGTTTTTCCAATACCACCGATGAGGTGTCCCTTTGTAATTAATGCCTTGTCCCCTCACTTTCCCTATAAATACCAAGACATTCCCTCATCCTTTTCATTTCTAAATCCCCCTAAATTATTCTACGGTCTAATTACCTCCCAAGGAGTCCTCCCAAGGTTCCCCCAAGCCCTCAAGGTCCCGACCTTCGAGTTTTAAGAGTTAAGTTTTAAGGTAAGGGATCCTACCTCTCTCTTTCTTTTCAAGTACTCTCTTTTATGTCATTTCTTTTATTCTCCATGTTCTTATGTTGGAGGATGTTCGTTTATATTCACCTTACTATAATTTTTATTTTTATATTATGAGATACCCCCTCTTACTCTCATCAATTCATTTTAAGATTTTTTTAAGGGGCGCCGTTAGGCTGCCGAATTTTTGTAAGGGATTCTTTCACCCTTCTCATTTTCAAGTTCTATTTTCATGTCAAGTTTTTCAAGTTTCTTTTTATTATGTTGGGGTATGATCTATATATCCAACATACTGTTATTTTATGTTCATATTATGATAGAACCTATTTGATCTCATCAATTCATTTTTTTGAAGTTTTAAGTGATGCCATTAGGCTGCCGAATTTTCATAAGAGAAATGTTATTTTTGTCTTCCTTCCATGTTTTTCATTTCATATGGTATGTCTTTAAAATTTCATTACCATGTTCTTATATCCTTTATATTATGTCCCTATACTGTTTTATGGATCATTTATGAGTGGGTGACCCATGTCCCCTCTCTTTTCAATATTTTCTAAAACCTTGTAACATAGCCGTTATGCTGCAGAATTTTCGTCTCAAAATGTCTCCCTATTTTTCTCAAATTATTTTATTTTATTAAGTTAATATTAAAAGATATTTCTTCTATTTGGGTATTCACTTATATATCAAAATTTTCTATTTTAATTCTGGGATTTACATACATGAAACCTGCTTTCCTTTTCCGTGGGTTTAAAGTGACATAAAGATCATGTATTTAAAGCAGTTTTTAAAACATTATAATTATGAAATGAAACCCATTTCTTTTATGATATATGGGTTATTTATGAAATTTTTGATGATGATATATTTGGATCACATAATAATAAATAAAAATTAAGGGTTCGTCCTGATAGCGCTCCAATGCATTGGGTAAAGACTTAATCTCCAGAGATGACCATTTTAACGATACCTTGGTAAATAACCTTGGCAATTTTTTAATGACACCTTGGGGATGGACCTTGGTGATACAGAAATGATTGTCTAAGTTAAATGTTGTAGCCACATCTTCAAATTATGAACCATGTTATTTTCATTATGATATGCCTCATGATCTCTTTATCAAGCCTTAAAGTTATTTATCAAGACTTTATTGACGTATCTCAAGTTCACATGTAAAATGTTTCCCTTGTTTCCCTTACTGGGCCTTCTGCTTAGCCTTTACTTTGATGTATGTTCCCAGGTTATGGGTTTCTGTAATTTTACATAGGATGAACATATGATGAAGCCTTATAAGTGGATTAGAAGAATGTTTTATGTTGTTTTCAGGTATTATGTTCCTAATTTCCAAGACACTAGACTTTAAAGATCCTCTGTTTGTAAGATGTAATGAAAAGTTATGTTATAAAAAGGCGGGATGCCACATAGCATTTTAGCTGATGCCACTTCCATATCATTATCCTCTTTTTTTAGTTGTAATTTTTCAACTTGAAGACCCTTATTTCCTATAATAATATGTTTTCCACCTCTTTGGGGATATTCCTCATATGTTCATTCATTACATAATGAGGATAAATAATTAATCTATAATCATCATATATTGGCCAATATTTGTCAGAAGAATCATAAAAAAAGTATTATTGAAATATAAAAAACATTTATTACCTTCCCTTAGAGGTTTCTCTACCTACATAGCAAGATTGTTTTTCAACTTTATTTCCTATTTTTTCTTCCTATAATTCTATGTCTTGGAATAAATTTCCATATTTGTATCCTTGAGAGTATATACCTTTTTCTCCATCTGAGGTAGCTTACTCATTTCTAAAGATTTGAACTTAACAAAACCACTCTTGGATATTTAGAGGTGACCTACCCTCTGATACCACTTGTAGTGCCCCAGGTCGGATTTACCATTGAGATATAGGGGTGAATTAGGGGTTTAGTTTTTACAAATTTTTCTTTAAAGTTCACCCTCTTGAACATGTAGGTACTTGATCCACTCATTGATGTCTCATAGTCTCACTTTTGATGTAGAAATAATAAGAGAGAGCACTACACACGATATTTACAAGGTTTTGTACAATGACCTAATTATTTCCATGTTGGTTGTTCCCCACAAAATGGAATCTCCACTATAATAATATAATCAATTACAACAACTAATACAAAGTCACACTGTATCTATCTGGAATCCTCCCAGGAGGTTATTTATATAGCATCCCACAGTGTCACCAAATCCACAATGGCCTTCTCCAAAATAAACACTATTTTATTATAATCATGAATCACATAAGAAACTTATCCTAATCCCATCACCAATTGAGATAATTCTTCCTTTATTCAGTGTCTGATGAAATTCAGGATGATCTATTGGTCTTATCCATGAGTTCTCTAAATCTGACTTTCTCATATACATGTTCAAGAACCTTTGAAGCCAGCCGGTCTTTCTCTATAAACTCTGATAACCTATATCTAATCAATTTCCTCATTACAACAATAGATCATATAGTTCATTCTTCTGTTGATGAAGAACCGACCTCACTTGATGTGAGGAAGTGGTGAACACAAACTTATTCACTATTTATGAAAGATGGTACTTTCACAATATCAATGCACTATTGTCTACGATGTAAAAACTTCTAATGTTCTTCTTGGATTTAGTCTTAAGTTAATTTCACTATATTCATGAAAATCATTTCACATGTTCATTTCAAAATACAATTTATTGTACCCCCTTTTTATAAACCCTTGCACATAATAATTCTTCCTTTATTATTTTATATACACACTCATCTTTTATATATATATTTTTGTGAATGTATCAATATCAATTCCTCAATATGTCTT
This sequence comes from Viscum album, assembly GCA_963277665.1. NCBI lineage: Eukaryota > Viridiplantae > Streptophyta > Magnoliopsida > Santalales > Viscaceae > Viscum > Viscum album. Next base: position 315,937,058 of record OY728140.1, read on the forward strand.
GTTCCATAATATTATTAGATTAGGCTCTCTAAGAATATGAATTTATGTATGCATGGAATCACGAATGAGGTGTATAAACAATTTTTACACACCATAAGGGAATTCATTGTTTCGTGTGAAGTTATGACATGTCAAAGGATATGAGATCGTATGGTAAAAAATAGGTTATGTGAAGTGAATGAAATATCCAAATATATGTGATCACATTTTTCACTTCCTACCATTACATGTTCAAAGAATTCATGATCACATGAGATACTCCTTTTACTTTGTGTGATAATTGGTGTGTATATGAGGTGTATTCCTTGAGAAATAGTGTATCAAAAAGCATCTCCTCACGTGCCTTCATGTAATAAAATGGATTCTTTATGGAATTTCTGTCACGTGTTTGTATTATGCAAGGATAAAATTCCTTTATGTGAAGAGTTCATGTGGATTATCTATTTTAGATTCGAGATCTCACTCTCTCTCTCTCTCTTGATATCTCAATGTTGCGGCAAAGATTTCCCTCATCCATTCCTCTATTTATATAGGAATTATTTTATCATCTTCCATCCATATATTATGTCATGTTAGGGATTCATTCAAACTCTTGAGTATCTTAGAATCTCATGAATTTTGAAACTCTCTGTTTCTTTAAACCTCATGCAATACCTATTTGATCATACAATTTGTGTAAATACTTTGTGAGATCACTTTTTTGATCATGAAACACCACTTTGGATAGTCGATTGATAACCTCATGATAATCATGATAAATTAACATGAAAATAAATTTAAAAGTTGGAAATTTCATGTGATAGAAAGTTATTTTTCTTTTTATTGTGAAGGATTCACTCAATGGCTGGGTGTTTACATATTGCCACTGGTGATTGGATGGTTACCTTAGGTAAAAATCATTGGTTCATGTGATACTAACTTGTGATGTCGAGATGACTATCATCATCCGATCATGTGATCCATTTATCATTACAAAATTGGTTAATTTTATAGGCTTAGGTAATCATTATATTCATTTAATCATAAAAATTAAGTTGAATGATGAATCTCAGAACTTCAAGACTTTCATTAGTATAATTAAATAGATGTAAAAAGACCTTGGTTGGTCGAGGTTGAACATAACCATCTTATTTTAATATGAATAACATGGGGGGTTAGATGATAGACATCAAGCCAACTGAATGAATCATGTTCTATCGGTATTTTTAATGAAATTGGAATTGTAAGGTGTGGTCGAGAGTCCCACATCAAATTTTCTGTTGAGCCGGGCTTTAGTTTATTCCCCATCCCATGTACCATACCATTTGAGCTGGAAACAGGGGATCATCACCCCTAACACCTTTCACCACATGCCACTCAGTTGATGGTTGACCAGTGCAGGCCCACTGGAACCCTTCAGACATGTTATTCACCTACTAATCTTGATGGACCTATACACAACCCATTGGACTTATTATCCCACATGTATATCTTCACCAAATGGCCTCATTTGGAAGGTTCTCCCATGGGGCTGATCCTCAGGTTCCCAAAGTTTCGTTAAGGGATATCCATTAGGGGATTGTGTGTTTGGACCCTAACATCTTTTAATAAGTCTACCATTATAAACAATACGTATAACTAGCTAAGTATATAATTGATCTCCAATACATTTTCAAATATAATTAATCAACCATTCCTTATGTAGATACTAAATTATTTCATTGCAATATTTACTTTATAAAAACTCCTTACGTAATAAGGTTAATATTTCATGGACTTCACTTCTCCCATGTTTCAAACATCATTCCCTTCTTCTAACTCATTTTTCACATGTCTTATACAATTAAGATCACATAAAAAAAATTCACAATTAACAACCTAGAAAATTTCTCAAGAATTAAATTTAATTCCATAAAATGGATCCATTATAATTCACCACGTACCACAAAAATAATTGACTAAAAATACTTAATTATTGAAAAAAATGTATCTAGAGCTCAAAACATTAGTGAGAATTAAAAATATGGACATGGAGGAAAAAATTAATGTCCAAATATTGTTAGAGAGTGATAGATAAAATTGATCATAAGAAAGTAATGATCATGAGAATGTCAATGACCAAAAAACCATATATGAATGAGGTGTGAAGATGATAATAAATTCATTAGGAATGTTTATAAAGGAGAAAAAAAATTAACTTTCAAGATCATTTATCTAAAGGTGATGGATCATTTATCATTATGATAGAAAACTTAAAAATAAACACTTACAATATATCTTTAAATACGTAAATATAATTTCAATCTTTGGTTGTGTATTGAAATCAGTTTCCACTATTATCTTATATTTTACTATAAATTATGAGATTGAATATATAATTCCTGAAGCACTATAATCAACATCTGATTGGACATGAGGTATATAAAAGGATGAAAATATTTTCTACTTGTCCTTACTAAAATTTTTTTTAGAAAATGGAAGGATAATACCCAAAAAATAAACCTTCATATGTATAAAAAATTCATTATTCTCAAAAAATCAACAATAATAACCAATGATCAAATTATATTATTCCATAAGTAATTAACCCTATAACAAAAATAACCTCAGTAAGAACATATTAACCTAAAATTTTATCTCATAAAATTTATAATACATCCCCAAAATATAATATCATTCATACCAAATAATCAATAATGTTAAATCACATAATATAATTAAGGGTTACTTTCACCACATCATAATAAAACATCTCCAAAAAATAATTAATCACATTAAAATCCTATTACTTGAAACATAAAAAGGGATTAATATTCCATTGAAATTATTATAAAACTTGAACTTATCAATCCATGATGGTATCCATAATACTTAAGTTAACATCTCATAAAAACATCCTAACCTCCAATGTTAACTAAACAATTCTTTGAAACCAACTATAATAGCGTCGAACCCACACTCACAGATCTAGTGCTAAATGAATAATCATTAAATTTTTGGATTTGATACCGATAAACATGAAATAGTTTTATTCATAAAAAATCGTAACAAAATGAAAAATATTGGATTACTTACATACCTAATTTCCTTTTTGGTTTAGAGTTTTATAGAGTTAGAAAAAACTCTCACATAACATTAATTGTGTCATTAAGTGAGAATTTTTTCCACTATACCCAGATTTTCTTATTCAAAATTATTTCTTCATCATCTTACACATAAAATCCTTTTATATATGTCTTACATAACACATCTCCTTATATCATGTATAAAAGGAAACATAAGAAATGGGTGACATCAAATGCTTAGTAATTGTGAACATGGAAATTAACAATTGAATATATTCAGTAAGAAAAAGATGAGTATAATGGTATGAGAACATGTTAAAGTTTTATGATCATTATAAAAGAGAATTCATACCCATAAAAACCTTGAAAAATATTCATGTGTCATGGAATAATGTTTTAATAATGAAAATATTTACAATAATTAATAATCACGAGGCATATAATGTCAAACATGATCAAAAGAAACATTAAAACTCATGGAAAGCATAGGTAAAATGTGTAGGAATATTATAAAATTATCTCTATCACATATTTGCACACATTTTAAAAATAAATATATCCTAGTTAAATTCATAGGAGAAACCCCCAGTTAACTCCCTCTTTCTTACCATTAAATATAATGAAATTTACTTAATGCGTTGGAGAGCAATATTAGGATCACCCAACATGTAAGATATATTAGGATCACTCAATTTCATGAGCTATATCAAGATCACCCACCATCATAAATAATATCAAAGTACCATTCATGAATATAACACATGGAATCTGGTCATTTTCATCATCAATATTGTATCAACATCTTGCATTCCTTTATAACTTGATTTACTGATAGAAGAGAAATGAGTTTCATGAAAATATGTTGAAAATATTCATAGTACATAGAATGAAATAATATTTATTGTAACATAATATAATATTACCAATGATTTATAGGAATCATAAAAGTTTATTTACACATATTAAAATACCTTTAAAAGGTTATTTAAAATATATCTTTTTAAGTTAGGGGAATACCCTTTTCTTTCAACACCTTTAAAAAAAATTGAAAAAATATTTAGTAATGGATTTAATTTGAAAATATACATGGAAACATGTAGAGTATGTTTAAAATAAAATAAAGGCCATGATGTCATAAAATTTATTTCATGTCGTAAACATTAAAAATAAACATTTCATTCAATCTTTTCTAAAGAGAGTCAAAAGTGACCTCTGTGGATAATAAATTTCCTTTCCAAAAAATTTAAAACAAAGTCAAAGGTAATGGAAAATAAATTTATGAAATCATTTATTTTAATAAAATAACATTATTTTAATATTATAAAGAACAAAGAGGAATATTTTGGTTAAAATTATTTAAATACATTAAAACAATGATTCAAAAGAAAAACCATTTCACACACTTTTAAAATGAAAATCCATTTTAAATAAAAAACACAATAAGGAATATAAAATACCATGGGTTTTAAAATATTTATGATATAATATTTTAATATTAATTTTTTACACTATATAAATGGATATTGGTGTATCAATGGAAGTATGTCTTGGAGAATGAAGTTTGAGATGAGAAACCCATGCAACGTGGGTAATGCCTAAATCTAAAAAACATTGAATGATGAAATATAACATTATTATATAAAAACCATAGTTTTACATTAAATAATCTCTCATATCAAGTTCATGGGGTAATAAGTACATCATATAAAAAAACATGGTGCATGACATGAATTCGGTCTTAAAAAACTGCAATTGGGACAATGAAAACCCTTGTAATTTTTGTAACATTTGAATCTTTATACCATGAAAGATAGAAATTAAAAGGAACATTAAATATCATTATAAAAGATTCATTCATGATATAATATCTTAATATATTTAATAGAGGTATTATTAAAGGAATTAGGTGCATAATACAAGACATGACTCAATGAAAAAAATATTTAGACGAATAATCCTTACAAACATTGCATCATTATTATTAGAATTAATCAATGAATTGATTGTGTGTCACAATTTTAAAACCATGAAAAACAATTTTAACTACAAAATAATAAAATCAAATGTCATTTATAATATAATTTGGGAATAACATAATAAATGATGAAGAAGTATAACCCACCGAATAGAAATTAAGTTAAGAATCCCCTTACCTTGAGTCTAGACTTTCTATGAATTTCCTTTAACTATAGTATAATAATCATATATTAATTATATAGTTTTTGAAATATCATTTATAATTATATTCAATTATTTTAAAACCAAATATTTCAATTAATTCAGTGAAATGTTTAATTACTTAATCGGTTAGGTTCATAACCAACATTAAGAGGGTGTTCAGTTCATAATTGGAAAATGACTTTGGTAGGTTAACCCTGGTCAAAGGGTTTTGATATGTCTTATCAAAAAAATTATTAATGAAATAAATGTATTTTTTATATGTTAAATTAAACTTTATAACCATTTCTTATTTTTATACATGAAAAACAATTCACATAGCTTTGTGGAAGTGGTAATCCACATATACTCATGAATGACGTTTTCATTTTCCAATGATTGGAAGGATAGGGGAATAGATGATATCTTATATTTCTATAAATATAATTTTTCAATATTTATAAAATATATACATTAAATATAACATTATAAATATCCATGAGAGGCTGTGATGGAAAATGAAACACATCAGTTTCTAATAGTGGTAATAAACACTTACGCACGAATGATGTTTTCATTCCCCATGGGATGGAAATGAGATGAATAAGGGATTTACCATTTTAATAATAATATTTAATTATTTTGGTTATAATTAATTTATTATATAATTATGGTATAATAATATTTGATTTATTTAGAATTCTATGTAAAAAGATAATGCTCGGTTAAGACGATTACCTCGTATTTAGAAGACCACCTTCGGTTTACACCTTACTACTTATAGGTTGGTCTTTTAGTGAAATTAAGACATATAATAAGTCTATAGGGATGTTAATAATGGATTTTTATAGGTATTTTTAATCTAAAGTGATGAAAATGTGAGTGTAAGGTAGTAGATGATGTTTCCTTTAGTAAGTTAGGGAAAAGACACACTTGATATTAATTTGATGATAAAATAATATACATATATATCATAATCATGTAAAGTGGAACCAAGGAGCAAAAAATTCAAATATTATATGTGAAAAGGTCTAAATAAAATCAACAAACCATAGTTATACATGTTTTGGACATATTTTAAGCTTTATCTTTTGGATAAATAACATTAAACCCATTTTAACTTTAACTGCGATAACTTAACTTTTTACCATGATAAATTAATTATATAACTAAAAATAAAAGGTACCTTATAATAAATATTCCACATGTTTATTTTAAATTTTTGACCCATTTTATCATATTAAATAAATTTAGAGGGAATAAATTACAATAATATAATAACATAAAATGCATGAAAAAGTAATTTTTAGAAAATTCCCAATTTAAGCGTAAAAATAATTTTACCTTGAAATCAACTAAAATTTTGGTTTTCATGATTTTTTTTGTTATGAAACAAATGAAGTTTTTTAGACATTTGGATCAAGCCAAGACTTAATGGAATTATCCAACCATTCCATTACATGAAAAGACCCAAAAAAAATTAATTTTAAAAAATATAACTTATCTCCACAAAAGTCAAAATTAGGATTAAAAATTCAAAATAAATGGTTTAAAATAAATTATTTAACTTTTTAAAGATATATTCATTCAAAAAAACTCATATAATAGAATAAGTCTGGTGTTAGAGATATTTTAAAAGGCCACCCCTTTAATCTATTCTTCACACATTAAAACCTCTTAATTAATACCAATAGTAGCCCAAATAAATTGTATAATTCCCTACACTAATCCTAGAAGCCTTATATTTGTCATAAATCCCACCTAGGAAGGATTTAGTTCAACCCTAAGGAGAATATCTGAAGAAGAGGTAATATTCTTCAACGAGCATCTTTATATTATTTCTACCTCCAACTAGTTCAATTAATATTAAACCATGTTGATATAGTAACCTTAGTATCATAAATATAAATGGATTCTTTTATAATAACCTCATGCCCTAAAATAATTTCCAATCCCATCAAATGGGTTACAGAATCATTATTTTTTGGGTACGGAGGGCTACCACCTCACAAACTAATGTCATTTGTTTTTCCATTTCCACCACTCAATATTAGGTATAATGACGAATATAAAGTATATATATATATGATAATTAAAACCTTTATATACTTATTGATCCAATATATCATATATTTTTTGTACCTTCCATTTCATATGAGATATGATAATTTCACTTGTGTGTATTGCGGACTACCGCCTTGCGAAGCAATGTGATTCATATTTTCCTAACGCTTCACAGGGAGGGAGATAAAGATAAAGTTAGTCATTATATGTGATATACATGAAATAATAATTATATTACTGAAATATTTAACATTCATTAATGATAATATATATTATTTTCTTTCTTTCCATTTCACTCGCATAAAGATGATAATATCATTGGTGTACATGTGGACTACCGCCTTCATAAAGCGATGTCAACATAATTTCATCAGCACACCACATGGATGATATATATATAAGTATATTAAAAGAAATAATATGGTCTATATTATATTATGATCATTTTGTAAATATAATATATTACTGATCACCTTTCTATAATGATCATTGAAAAATGGTAAGGTTAATCATGCATACGTATGGCCTACTTTCTCCATGATCGTAAAATACTTCATTTTTCATAACCATTATTCATGATTAGTTTTAAAAGTATAATTTATTTGTTAATATTATAATTATTTCATGATTATTATTATTAAGATGAATAAACTCTATAATATGGGCAAGAACCGTATCTTTAATGACAAAACACACATAAAAAGGCAAGGCAACTAAGACCTGAAACAATGAGAATAATGAATGATTATTAACCACCAAGTGATAATATTTTATAAAAGTATCATATATGACACTATAAATATTAATATTGTTTTGGAAAAAGTTAATAACATGTTTAAAACCACTATATAAGTGATTAAATCATGTTCAACCAAATACATGTGTGAGGCAAGGGATTTTGCCTCAATTTTATTTCATTGAGGGATATAGTAATGTTATGAACCAAATTTACTTTATATGGTGTATTTACTAACCCTTTGACATGTAATATTATTATTAATTAATAATTCATGGTATATTGAGTTTCAATTTAAATAATTACATCTATGGGTATTTGACTTAAGAGTTACCAAGTGGTAAATAATTCCATAACTCAATTTCTTTTATTTGGTTTATATTACTTCTTTGATTCCATTACTATTATAATATTATATATATAATGAATTTTTATTATATTATTCTATATTTAAACTTATATTATGTTGATTTACAATTGATACACCTAATTTATTCATTGGTTGATTTTGACTTCATCGTTTTGATCATTGCATGTGTTTATAATATCTTTTTAATCGATATTATTTTTTCATGAATATAAATTAAAGTAAATTACTTGATAACTATATAATAACCCCATTAATTTTCTTATCCTATGCTTATTCAGGATATATTCAATTAAAAGTACAACTTTTTCACTCTTTGGTAATTAAAATAATTCTTAAAAAATTTAGTAAAATCTGACTTCATTTCACTCTTTGGTAAGAAATCTATTTTCTTCAAAAACTATTTTTTCTAAAATAGTTTTCAAAAATGATATATAAACTTTTAAAAAATATTTATAAAATATATTTTTACCCATTTTTAATTTTTATAAATTTATTTTAATGGAATCTCAATGTCATTTTCAAAAAAATGCCCATTTGGATTTTAATAAAAATGTTAAATAAATATCATTATCTTTTTCTAATGAAGGTACTTTCCTAACCTTTTTACAATGAAAAATAAATTCTTATTTTATCTTTTATGGAATTTATAGAATTACCCACCATCATAACCATAATTTATATGAATATTACTTTTCATGTTTATGTGGATCATGTTAAATAAATTGTTTTTAAAAGATAGTTTCAATGAAAAAGGATTTTAAAAATGTTTTCCAAATTGAATAGGATATTTTCATCAATAAGGTTTTTATAATATTTTTATGATATTTATATTCATTAATGAAAATAATCCTTATTTCTTAATCCAATTTGTATATATTGATACCATTCCTATTCTTACTCTAGATGGTTTATGAATATTTTAAACAAGGATAATATTATCATTGAATTCCTTGATTCATTTTGTAGTCATTAAAATTTCCTTGAAATACTCTGTTTTTTATGATCATTAGATATTAAATTTCCCCTAAATATCCATATTCATTATCATGGATATTATTATTTTTTAAACCGTTTACCATTTTAACATGCGGTGTTTACATTGAAAATTATTTCTTTATTTTTTGAAATATTTATAAATTTATATTATTTACTCAATATAGATATTTTATGATTAGGAACTTTGTTAATGAATTAAATCGATTATTTGATATATGAGGAATGCTTTGGAAACGAATAAATGGGTTGGGGACTATTTATAAAAATCTCCTAGATGCATCGATAGTCTCATGAGGCGAATCAGTATTCAAAATCATATGTGTTTTTACCCAATATGTTTTAAACTGTCTTGAGGATAAATCGTGATGGTAAAGGTTTCATGTGTAGAGGAAACATGAAAAATCATTAAATTTATTCGAAATTAATTTATTATTATCTATGAAATTTTCATAGTGATATTATCTCCCGATGTATTTAATTATTAATTTATTGATTAATTGGAAATTTTTTTCATTTATTTACCTTTACATATTGATTATTCTTTATGCAGTTATGATGGTCAGTTTATTGATTAAATTAAAAGTGTTTTAGTTATTTACCTTCATATTTATTATGTTAGTCAATTGTTTAAATGGAATTTGTGTTCATATATTGACCTTTCCATATTATTCATTCCTTATGGATTACACACCATTTATTCATGATAACTTCCACTATACTTGACCCTTATTGAGAATTTAATCTCACCTTTATTTTGTTTCCTTTCTCAAGAATCCATGATGTGTACAATAATTAATATGCATGGATATGTGAGATGGACTAATGTTATTCTTGAAAACAAAATTGTATATTCTATATTCAGATGTAATAAATGTCTCATATGCATATCTATATTACCAAAAATAATAAACTATTAGGTCCATTGGGATGTGATTCCTTTTATATTATGTCAATGTAATAAAGTATGACACTGGCTCTAGGATACTGGGGTTGGGGTATCTATAGTTGGTATTAAAGGAAGTTTAGTATAACCTATAAAACTATATTTAAGAAAACATAGACTAGGGTTCAAAACCTTGTGGCATAAATTTAGTATAAGTGTTGGTGAAAAAATTAATTCCTTGAAATAGATCAATGGAAACATAGAAAAATCATCAAAGGGTCTGCCTCACTAAGAAACTTCTCAAATACCTCCAACAATATGAGCAGTGCAGAGCCGGTAGCCTAGGCTCCTCTTTGATCGCCATAGAGGAAAGATGATGACAACCTCTACGATTTTGACGAACTCTGTGACCACCGTAGAGAAACATTGATGGTAGCCTCTACGAGTCTGATGAAATTTTTGACTTCCATAGAGAAAAGATAACGTTAGCCTATGCGAGTCTGACAGAGCTTCCACCGATCACTGAGAACCATCTCCTTCGCAACGTCACTTTTTCATTACAGTGCCCATTTATCCCTTTCGGTGATCCCCAACAACCACTATTTCCTATAAATAACTGGATCACCCCACCCCCTTCAAATGATCAACATTCAAACCTTTCACCTTTCGATATCTTGATTCTCAATGCACCCTTTGGTCTGCGAACGATCAAGAAAATGCATCACCCAATGTACTTGACCATTGCGAACCGACTTTCCCTTTCTTTCATTTTTCCTCCACTTCAATGGGGATGCCCTTCATAAATCCCCACAACCATTGTGAAGGTAGGATTCCTTTTTGGGAACTCGGTTCTCCATGGAGCATTTAGCCTTCATGAAGCACCCTCTAAGAACATGTAGACTCCATGCCTCCACTAGGTCATCATGCTTCGAGAAGCTCCTCCCTTTTCGGAGGTCCTTTTTGTAATTATTCACAAGGCCCCTCCTTTTCAAATCCACTACACTTTTCGAAGCACCTAAGCATTGTAAATAACCTCTCCATGAGGCATTATGATTCAGAAACCCCTCTCTCACGCATCCCTCCAGGCTCGTATGAAGTAATTTCATGGTTCCCCAAGTGGTGCCTCTTGTTGCATTTCCTTGTCTCATGCTTCTTTGAATAGTAATGATAATGGATATTTCTTATTCTCATAGACACACTAACATGGGCCCCTTAATTAACCAATCTACCACCCCAACTCTTTATGGAATCGCTTGTGCCTTCCCGCCCCCATGTGCATGTTGGGGAAAGTTAGGTAAATCCTAGGGGTGAGGAGTGAGTCATCATCATCCAAGCTGCATGACTCCAAACTACCATACAACCCACATCCTCAACACATGACATTAAAATTTTATTTCTGCATGTGTGGAAAGCTTGAGAAGATCATAGAGGGGATGCAACTGGGAGCCTTCCGCTTACCACTATTTTAATATGCCTTCTCTCTCCCTCTATGCTTTGTCACCATGTGTATCTCTGGAAGTCTTTACATAATCCCCGACCCACTATGATAGGATTCCCTTGTACATGGAGCCATATCCTCCTCATACATCTGAACATCCTCCTTGGGATTCCCACCTCGAGTAAGTCCCAATATCCATCTCCCTAGTCCGCTAGCCATTTGTAAGCACCGAACTATTCCTCGTGGCCACACCGCTCATGACATGATTGTCAGGTCTGTTTCTGCCTCTTGTTTCTCAAGATGAGGATGATTCATGTGGGCATAGATTAAGAATTGACCATGATATCATCAATGGGCTGCTAACCATGTAAAATCCCCATTCCCCTCCCAGCCAAACTATATGGACTTTGATCCCTATCCTCTCTACATGGTATGTAGGAATCCACACAGAGGTTCAAGCCCATTATCCATCTATCCCGTGCATATCACGCTGGTTCACCCCCATCTAGCATGATGTTAAATTGTATGCCCCCTTTTCCCACATGATGATAAACTATATATCAAAATACATGGGTTTTGGTCCCTTTCAAGGTATGTTGGAATCCTCTTCGAGGTTCAACTCGACTAATGGTAAACATTGGTTCTCCCTCCTAGGGATGTACCCTCTTGACGTGACATCTTACCTTTTTTGGACGCATCTCCCAAATCATCCTCCCTAAGGTGTTATGATCTATCTGGGTAGCTAACCACGCAAAATCCCATAGTCGATCTATCTCCATCCAACCAAGAGTATCCCTTTTTAGATGGGCTTCTAACCATGCATAATCCCCATCATGTCTCTAGGTCGTTGTCCTTTGTGTACACCAAGATTTTATGTCCCATTCCTGAACTATGTGGACTTTGATCTTTTCCCTTTTTTAGCAAGGTACATAGGAGGCCTCCTTGAGGTTCAATCCTATCACTCATGTCCCATCCTAGTCTCTCCCATGATCCCTCAAGTTTCTATATGATCATGACTCAACCCAAGGTTCCACTTCTATCGGGTCCCATCCATGCATGCATTTATCACGAGCTGCCTCCTCAGGTGACTCATCGCCCGATTCCAGAACTACATGGACTTTGATTCCATTCCATGGGGATACATAGGAAACCTACCCGATGATCAATCCCAACATCATCACATTCACTCCAGTCCTTGGTTCCACTTCCATTCCCCTCCCCCCAACAACTCCTCCATATCCATTCTAATTTTACCCAGGCCGCCACATCCCGGTGAACTCATGCCATCCATATGATCCATCTTAGTGTGTAATCCCCATCCAACTATCCAGTTTCTACTCACAGTAGCACCCGAGCAGTCTCAGTGCATAATCCCCATAAAACCCAACCAAGAGCAATCCACTTGTGATAGGAAATCTCAGTGCATAATACCTACCCAATCACAAGTTGGGTTCTCAATTGGATGAACCACTACCTTTCTTTTAGGGGGAGGATCGCTCTGGTTAACAATGTCCTTTCAGCCATTCCTATCCATGTGTTGTCTTCTACCAATGTTCCTAAAGGTGTAATCAGCTCTATTGATAGGATTTTGGAATGTTTCATGTGGGATAAAATTTTTGAAGGGAAGAGACATTGGGTTTCGTGGGAGAGAATGTCAAAGACCATATAGGAGGGGGTTTAATGTGAGAATTCTTAACACTATGCTTCACTGTATACATGACAAGCTAGCATGGGAAGTGATTAAAGGTAAAAACCTTTTGGGGAAGGCTATGTCTTATAGTTTGGTGGGTGATGTGGTGGAGGATGATGGTCATGCGTCCCCTTTCTTGTCCAAAATTTATCCTCACATTAGCATCCTCAAACAGAATTCTCAATCGATCATTGGGGAAGGTGATATCCTATTCTGGCACCAAAACTGGTTAGGTTCTGTTATTGGATTTTTAGGATGCCTGATGCCTTTGATTTTGTTCAAGGAAGTGATCTGCCATACCACATTTATTAAAGCAGTTCTAGACGTTGAACATCAGGTGATTTGGGAGTCTATCATCATCAATTTGAACTTGGAAAAGTGCGTGTTCACATATTCCACCTTGGGGAAATTCTCTACAAAGGTTTACCGAAGGATCTTGGCTCTGCAATATCATCACTACAACTAGGATGTCATGGTATGGTGTAACAAAATCCCTTCAAAATTTAATTTCTTAACCCAGAGAACCATGAATCATGTAGTGTCCATAGATGAGTAGATCAAAAAGGAAGGTATCAGTAGGAATCCAAATGTCATTGCTGTAGTGGACAGTAGGAGGAGAACACTGCTCACTTGTTTTTTGCGAGAGAATGGGCCCATGATATATAGACCTTCTTCGGGGACCGAACGAAGTTCTCCTATTGATTTCATCATGATACACCATTTCTAGATAGATGGTTCTATGAGAAAAGTATATCAGACACGAAAAGGATGGCGAGGTCAGTAGTCCTCAGCGTAGGGTGTTGGGGTTCTTGGAAGGCCAAGAGTTAACCTTAGTTTGAAGGGGCTATAGCTACAGTGAGGTCCATCACTGTGCATACATGGAATATACTGGTGGATCTGGTCACACTCATCATTAATTGGAGAGAGGATCCCTTGCTAATGTTGTTGCAGGTTAGTGCCCCTCCTGTTATTCCTTGTAGTGGCAGAACTCAGTGGCAATGGATTTGCTGGCGCCCTTCGATCTCTGGATACAAGTTCAATTCATACGGATCCTATGTTCTAGGAGACATGAGAGGAGGGGGTGGTTCATGACTATTGTGGGAGCATGGTGCTGTCCTTTACTGCATTTTTTTGGATATGGAACCTTGCTTCAGGCAGAAGAAAGAGAAATTATCACCGGGTTATTACTTTTACATTAGAGGAATATTACTATATCTCAAGATGAGACTAATTCTTTGATCCTTCATGATTATCTTCATGGTAAAAGACATATTCCTTGGTCAATATATTACATGGTTAGTAAATTCAGTATCCTTCTTAATAATTTCATTTTGATTCACACTTGGTGTGAGGGGAATAATGTTGCAGATCACCTTGCTTCTATGGCGCAACTAGGGTCCAACATCACTTTCCTCCCATCTATCAATTTATTGAATCATGAGGGGGTTAATTTAATCAGAGGGGATGCTCTAGGTTTACATTAAATTAGGCCTCCCTAGGTCTAGTGTTCTCTTGTTGTTCTTATTGTGTTTGTGTGGTTCTTGTTTTTGTTTCTTGTTTCTTGTTTCCTGCTTCCTTGACATTTTCATGAATAAAAATTCAGATGTTGGATGGTAAAATCTACCCCGTCTAGTGAAATACATGGGTTTTAATCCATGTACTCTATAAAGGGTATGTAGGAAGCCACCCTCAGGTTCAATACCAACCAATGGTAAACCTTGGTTTCCCCTTTGTGTGGACCCAAAATCCTCTGACCCTCCCTTTTTGGTGCCCATATCAGCCTTCATGGTGTGAAATATTCTCTTTTCAAGGACACGCCATCGTGGGTCCATCCTCCTTGGGTGTTCTGATCAATCCACATGGTAAACCTTATAATTGATCCCACCTAGGGATGTACCTCTCTGATAAACTCTCTTCAATGTTCTGATCAGTCTGAACTGTCTCCTCAAGATGTTAAAATCACGAAATATCCCATGTTAAACATGGTAAGACAAGGAAAAACTCAGATACATGCCACTAGCATATGATTCCTTTCATTCAATGTGGGATTCCATGGTCTTCTGTTCCCCTAAGAATCCCTATCATAAGGGGAAAATACAGGTGTAACAGTGTTCCAACGTCAATACATGCCAAAAATGCCTTAGTGTGACTACTCCTCTAACCGAAGGTTGCTTCCCTAACTGGACCACTTGGAATGTCCTAAGAGAAGCAGTGTAATTAACAAGTACCCACGAAGAGATGGGACTAGGAAGGAGATTCAAAAACAACTTCTTAATATATGAGGGAGACCTGGACTAGGTGACGATTTACGAGGAGGAATCCACAGACGAATAAACTGACATCCCATCATCCAATTTCGATCAAGGAGAAAATATCCATGAAGAAGTGATGGATGTTACCCACCATTGGAAAAAGGGAATGTGGAGTAATGGCCAGTGTGATGCGCTCCCACCCCAGTAGAAAAGCGTTGGAAAAATAAATGGTGAACCTGATGTGAAACTCTACTCCTCAACATGGGTATTAGTAGCGTTCAAGGCATCAAATGATGAGCATGACACCAGATCTAGATATATTATTCTAGGCCCCTCCAAGAAAATAGTGGTCCTGGTGTGGAACTCAATAGAGTTTGGAGTAGTTAATCACTGGGAATTCCGATCTATGGAATTTTCATTATGGATATTTCTCTATGACTATAGAATATTGGATTACATTGGAGCACTGAGAATTACTTTCCTTATATTTGTGTTAATGGATGAATCTTATTGATTTTTAGGATCCAAGATACAGTAGGGGGTCATCCTATCTCGGGATATGTCCCTACATGACATAGAATATTATATACCTCATCGCCACCACCACACCCAAGGTCCATGAAGGGATCCACTACTTCACACTATAGTATTCAACCATTTCGGGAGCCTCTCCCCAGAATGCACCTATGAATCACTCCCTTACGCTGATGTGGTATGGGATGATCGAGTCGTCCCAGATTTGACTTCATCTAGGGATACTCCATGGAGGTCTCCCACTATGATGCGTCAATTCACCCATCCGGTACCATAGACTGAGTAGCAGGGGGTCTATACCCCTGTGCAACCGGCCATAATTTGGTTGACCTAGCGCCAATGACGGGCACATGGTCAAGAGGATTCCTAACTAGGGGAATCATCTTCTATGGCTTCTATGGACCATAACACCACTAATTTACACCATCTACTCCCTAATACTACAGAGCAGGGGAAATTTTTTGCCTGATTGGGATCAAGGCCCCAGCAGTCCTTTGGGCAATCATGGTTGACTCTTCTGGTTGCTAGAACGAGAAGCAGTTGTTACGGGCTGACCCGCGACGATGATGTTCAGTACTAAGGTCCTCCCCATAACACTACCAACCAGAGTGGAGTTTCTCCCCACTCCCAAAACTAGTATTGAGTTCTTCCCCTTGCCACCATCTCCATTTGAAGCAGAGGTCCAACTCACCTTGTCGACACCCAGCACTGAGGTCCTCCCCATTCCCATGACCCTAGGTATGGATGTTATTTCCATATTGTAGGTTTTCAATGTGAAGGCCCTCCTTGAATCCCTTTATTCCCAAGTGGAGGCCCTCCCCATGGTTGAAATAACCATAGAAAAGGTATTTCTCACTTAATCACTCATCCTCATGGAGGTATTCCCCATGTTCTCACTAGATCTAGGGGAGGTCCTCCCCACTCCAGCACACCCAACCGTGGGGCCCCTCCCCATTCATCAGGCAGTAGACATAGAGGACCTCCCTATGTCCCATTCAACATATTCTTGAGTCCCCCTCACACTGCAGATCAGAAAATAGGTGATCCTTCCCACTTCAACAGTGAAAAATATGTCGGTCCTCCTAATGTCTTACCTAGCTCAGGAGGAGGTCCTCCCCGTACTACCTCCAACCTGCGCATAGTCATCTCCAGGTAAGAGTACGAATCATCGTCACCCAAGGAAGAACCCTAAGAAGCATCCTGTTGTGGTCAACCCAGTATACTTCTCAGATTCTAAAGAGGAATACGACCTGATGATAGAGCCTTCACTCTAATACTCTATATCAGGGTCTGGGTTAGGAACTCATCATGTCACTTCTCCCTCCCGGATAGTGAGATGCACAAAATCCCTGAATCCCTCCACAGGTATATCCAAAAGGAGGATGATTTGGCTCCGTTCCAAGGTCTCACTGTGTAATATTCCCTACTATCATCAGATTCACTCTCTATCTTGACATGAGATCACAGAGAGCTGTTCTAGGGTTTGGTAGACAATGAGCACCAGCCTGATCCACCACCAGAGATTTCCCCCCTTGTAGAGGAATCAGTGGTTAGTAATACCTCTTATAGGGATGTGGTTGTATAATCAGTATAGTCCCCGACATGCAGCCTAGTATGCAGTGGTTTGTCAGCTCACCCACTGTATGCTCTACTGGCTAGCCCTTCACCACAACGATCTATATCAGTATCATTTCTATTTCCTAATCCACCCCCAGTTGAGGAATGGGGAAACAAAATGCTGGATCTCGAGTCTGAAAGAAGAATCATGCGGGACCTTATCTCTATAGATTATCTCCCCAAGATGTTCTTCCCAATTATTACTCCAGATTTTGATGCTCCACTACTACAAAATATGTCTATATCCACAGTTTGAAATAGTGGCTATTGGTTATAGCCATGGTTTCATAAAAGGTGGCTAGTATTGGCATAGTTATAGGACAAAACCTATAGCCGCAGTTTCCAACCATGGTAGAATTCTAAGTCATGAAATACCTATATCCACAAATTGTAACCATGGAAACAACCTCTGCATTCCAGAAAAAAATAGGTTGCCTACATCTTCAAATCCATCCCTACCATAAAAAAACAAAGTTTTAGCAGAAATGAGAGGATGTCTCAGGGTGGAAAACCCAACTCATCACCTGCCGAAGTTGGGTCCCAATGATTTGGGTCATGTTAAAATGGTATAAATGTAGTCTAAGTCTTAGGTATATAGTTTAGAGTTTAGGTTTATATTTGGATTGGTTTGGGAAACTGACGGAAATGGTGTTAAGGGGTTAATTGTTGGTTTATTAGACCATAGGACCCAATATTGGTTTTATGGACAATGTATCCATTCACACGCCCTTACCCCTTCCCACACCTACACACCTGTCCCCCTACCCCCATCACACCCCCTTCCCACCAACCTGCACACCCCTTCCCCCTTCCCCCAGCACACCCCTACCTCCACCCCCACCTCAACACCACTTCCTAATGTATCCATTCACACCCCCTCCCCCCTCCCCCCACCTGCACACCCCCTACCCTTCCCCCAGCACACCCCCTTCCCCACTACCCACACACCCCCTGCCCACCCCATGCACCCCTTCACACCGCATGCACCCCCTGCACACCCCATACACCCCTTCACCACCTGCACATCCTCTACACCCTCCCCTACCCCTTGAAAAAGAACCCAGCACACCAACCTTCCCCCTTCACTCTCCCCTACACATCCCCCCCACACCTCCCCCTGAACACCCCATTCACCTCTGCACCCCATGCACACCCCATTCCCCCCTATAGCCCCATTCACCCTCCCCATTACACTTAAAAAAGAACCCAACACACCACACTACCCCCTTCCCCCTACACACCCCCTTCCCCATACACACCCCATGGATGTTCTCTCCTAAAATGTAAATGTAAAGTCTGTATAGGTTTCTTTAGTTGAGTTGGTTTAGTTCCTTCACTATCCCCTTGAGGTGGAGTTTTTTAGTCAAACTCTGATTAGAACATGTTCTGTAGGTCCAAAAGAGGTTTTCATGTTTTTTTGGAACCTCATCTTTCAATAAAAATATAGTGAATGAATTAGAACCTAAGTGGAAGGTTATCTATAAGTTTTTTCAAACTAGGATAGACAAAAGAGTATAAAAGATGTAAAAATTACTATTTCAGGATATGTATGTGTTATATATTCTGATTAATAATAAGAAGTTTGACCTACCAAGGTAAATGATGTGTTTCATGCATCACTACTACAAAGGGAAAGGTAATCTGAATTACTATCCTTATAGTTGGTTGATCTCACTAGTGTTAATGAATATGAAATTTTATTTGAATGAGTTAAAGGCATTGAGATTCCATAAGAGTAATACTCTATCTGCAATTATTTTGAATACCATTGGGTACTTCTAGGATACCAACTCAAATTACACGAAGCTAGTTAGTTGGGAAGGAGTTCCTTATGAGGAGCCCCCTCAAACCTCACCACCTAGAGATACAGCACATACCGAGACAATGTTTTCTAGGGAGGTATACGAGTATCAAGCTACAAGAGTAGAGCCATAGTTTCCAGTTGTTAGTCCATAAGTGATAGAATCCATTCAGATCCAAGGATCAAGAGTGGTTGAAGCTACTGAAGGAGTTTAGCATGAAGAAAACATTATTCAGACAACTGTTCTTATTCCTGAAGAAAGGATTGTTGTGACTATGCCTAGTGTTTAAACGACATAAGAAAGAGCTAAACCAGAGGTGGAGTATTAGTCAATGGATCTAATTATCATTGGATCACCTACTGATGGAGATCAAACTAATGATGTGGTTGTAGAAACTGTTGAACATTCTTATACACCACCTATACCATCACCACCTCCTATTGTTCCTGAGTAATCAACCTCTATTAGTAAGATCTCACAATGTTATAAAATGTAATATTTTTTACCTCTGATATTCCAAATGAGTTTGACAATATTTTAGGATATTATAATAAGCTGAAATAGGAGTTAAAATATACTAATGATGATATTAGAGAACATAAGAAGTCCTCTATTCCCAAGGATGATTTTGAAAAGTTGGTTGGGTTAATGACTACCCAAATAAAGTTGATTAGGAATCTCCAATCATTCCCTCTATTCAAATAGTTTTTTATGAAGTAAGTTTCAAAGAGCTTAAGGATATGAAATGTTTAGTTAGATATTTTATAGATGTTTATACTACCAAGTCTATGTTCAATGAACAGGGTGTTATATTTGAATCTCAAAGGTACATGTTCCAAAATTTTCCAATGGTGAAATTAGAAATATCACAAGATGTTCTTGACAAGGTTAGGTATTTCATGACTGCAATGAAGGGAATACTACACACTTTATAATGTGTTGTATTATGCTAGTTTGGGTTCATCAAAAGGTTTAAAACCTATATAACTTACACCTCAGAACCTTTAGTTCTTTTAGTTTTTTAGATTGGATTTGATCAATTACTCTCAAAATTGAATTACATATCCTTACAAATTCAGTCCCTATAGTGTGATATGTTCACACCATTTCATATGCCAGATTCCAAGAACAATATTATTGGTGAGTTCCATGATACCAGAGAAGTTTTTAGGAAGCTTGGTATTGGAACTAATAGATCCTTAAATTAAGTAGTGGTCTTTTGTGTTGAATTTAATGGGAAGTTGAATGAGAACACGAATTTCTCTAAGGATGATCAATGTATGGTTTTTAGATCTCTTGTTCTATTATCTAGGAACTAATAGCATTTGTTAACCTTTTAAAATAGTCATGTAATTATGGAAAGAAGTTTTGAAAACAATCATGAAATTGTAGAATTCAAATTAAAGGTTTAGGTAGAGGGAACCTACCGTAACCTCAAGGTGCACTACTTTTGATGAAAAAACTCGAATCTTCCTTTTTTCCGCTTTCACGCAAATGAAACTTCACATATATATAAGGAAAGATAACCCCTATGTGCATATTTTCATGGCCAAACATGCATAAGGGGGTCCATAGATATATGTTTATACTTAGATATACCATTTTACACTCACACATGTATGCATTTTTCATATCTATATATAAACACACCTAGCCCTAATATATATATATCCATACTACCATGAGTGAATATATATAAAGGTGGAACATATATATTTATATTCCTAACTATTCATACACATGCAAGACTCCATCAACAATGACTTGAATCCACCTCAATGAGATCCAAAATGCACTACAAAAATATAAGGAACCCAAAAATCACAAAATCCCTAATTAAAATTGGGTCAAATAATAAAAAAGGAATAAACCTTACCTAAATCCGATGTTGAACTAACTATCTTAAATGGTGGTGTATATAACCAGCCTCATCATATGAAACCACCTGTAAAGAAATAGTGGGAAAATAAATGAGATATAACGACTTCTTATATATATGTGATCAGTGTGTCGACTATACATGATAAATGTTACATGAATCCATAACCAACAATTAAGAAATAATGTTCACATTGATATGTGCATCCCAATACTAAATAACATGATAATAATCAAGGTTTTTTGATCAAATTCCCTCATCATATGAGTTGAAAAATCCTTCATAAGTCTAGAATGTAATGAGAATTCATTTTTTTAGTTTCCCTCATCATATTGTTCATTTCCATCTGGGGCACCTAAACTGTTCTGAATTCCATTTTCAAATACTTAGACTTCCTCTTTTATGGTTAGTCCTTCATAAAAATACATTTTTTACATGAATTCATTGGTTATTCCCCATCAAGGACTAACATGCACATTCACACCTTAGTGTAATGATAGTGTGTTATCACTCAAACAGATTTCTGTCACTAAAGTACCTTTAAAATAAAATAAATCAAGATCAGATTCAAGAATTCTAGAATATTATGTGATGGTAAAATAGCATCTTCTACACTATTTAAAGCTCGAGCAGTGCCAAATTCTTAAAGGAAATCACTCAAGAAAAAACTGGATTCATCATAAGGTTCATCTGAAGAACGTTTCTAGGAAGCATACTCAAGAAACAAGAAACATGAATCCAAGCCACTCTTGTTTCCCAAACCAAATGAATGAGTCCCACTAAAAGAAGGGGAAAATTTTAAAAGAACCCATTCATCAAATAAAAACACATCACAAAACCTTGACTTTACAAAAGCACATTTCTTATTAAAAAACACTATATTACACAAGGAATAAAAACTCTTTTTTTTTTCTTCAGAAATACTCTTTTGAAAAACATGGCATGGTGAACCCAACTTCTCACCCTACACACCTTTCACACACCCAACACAATCCATGCACACCCCTCCCCCTTCACTTCACACTTCCTTCCCCCTTCAAACACTCCCTACACCCCCTGCACACTTCCTCCCCCCTACACACACTCCCTCCACCCCCTGCACACACACCCCTCCCCCTACCCCATGAACCCTACACACCCCCTACACACAATCCCTCCACACCTACACCTATCCCCTTCCCATGTAACCTACACACCCCCTAAACACACCCAGTGCACACCCCCTACACACACACACCCTGCACACCCTAACACAACCCCCGACACAGACCCTCCACACCCCCCTACACACACCCTCCACACCCACTGCACCCCCACCACCCCCTGCAGAAACTTAAACACCCATGAAAAAACCCCTACACACCCCCTCCACCGTCTAAAATAAACAATAGGCCAATGGTACCCCCCCCCAAAACCCCCTACACACACCCTTCACACCCCCTGCACCCCACCACCCCCTGCACACCCTTTCACACCCTTGCAACCCCCAACACACCCCCTTTACCATCTAAAATATACCGAAGACCAATTGTATTATACACCTCACCAAATGGTAACCTATAACTCTATTAAGGGTGAATGAATTGCATACATAATGTTGGGATGAAACCTCACATAAGGGTATTATACACCTCAAACAAGGGTCACCCTAAACTATAATCAAATAACTACAAGATAAAAGGGTCGATTAGGAGACCCCAGAAGCTCAGTGACCAACCATGAAACTCCACAAGACACTACACCCCCAAACTATCCAATCCTAAATGATGAGCATTATATAGGTATAATCCCTCTGACATTAACCCCAAATTATTAGGATTAAAAAAAATATATGGAAAAAGGTTTTTTCTTAGGAAAATTCTTGAAACTAGAGACACCAGAACCTACTAAGATACATCACTACTAACCAGCTCCCTATAACAAGTCAACCACACACAAAACCCCCTTTAACCCAAAAACCAAGAACACACAGGTAGTACCTACCAAAAGGAATCTATAAGGATTAGACAAGAAAAGAAACATAGTAAATGATAAAGAAATAACAATCAATAGATGATTATAAAATTACATCCATATAGAGAATAAACCATCTAGAATAAAGAATAGAATCATTCTGAAATAATAAGTCATTGAAAAAATAATTTAATTTAACAAAATATTGATTCTGAATTTTAAAAATACATAATTATGCCCAATTTAGAATTAATACCAACTGTTGTGGGTTGCGTTGTACTAAGTAGTCTCCATTAAATAGTTAGGATCCTATTGGGCTTAATTTTTATAAATAAAATCTGAAATATGAAAAATAAATGACGAAAAAAATAAAAAATTATTCCAATAAATATGAAGTATGTTCATATTATAGAATTATAAGCATCAGAAATTATAAATGATTAAAATTCAAGTGAATATATTATAATGGATTATGGATACATAAATGATCATATTATAGACGAATTACACATGAATTCAGGCTTATAGTATTATCATAGAAATAGAGATGAAATTCTATATGAAACCAATTCAAATACAAGGAATGAAATCTTGAGAATAATATAATAGATTCAAGAAATAAATTTCTATAACTAGGAATATGGGATCTTTTATAAAGAACCAAACCATTAAGGATGAATAGATAGAATAAAAATCAATGAATTAAAAGAGTATTAGAAAAAACTTAACATGATAAATGGATGAAAACTAAATTTAATATATCAAATAAACATGGAAAAAATGTAGCATAGTTCCAGAGACATCAAAAAGAGGAGACTCATTCAGAAAATTAATGGTTGAAAAAAATAAGAAAAGGAAAGAAGTAAATGGCATGTGGATTAAAAAATATTTATCCAATTACCACATGTTCATGGGGTAGGATCATCATGTGTTTCAACTATAAAAATAGAATAGAGAGTACAATGAAACAAATGAACATAAAAAACAAGATAGGGAAATAAATTCAAGATGATAGAAAAATATATATCTATAAATCATAAAAATCTAAAAAACCCTGAAAAACAAGATCGAGACACCCTTAACATCATTCGGTCTAAGCTTTATCAATGAATAAGGTTTATGAAATCCCTATTGTCATTTTTTTTGGGTTTCCAAGTTCTTAACTGCTATATAGGTTTTTCTCCATCCAAGATCACAAATTTTGAACCATTAATTGGTCATGATAACTATAGTATTCATTAACAAGCACCACAAACAAGCTCTTCTAGTCCATAACTTAGCTTCTCCTCTAAAGAGACATGAATCTAGGTTGCCAGACCACTACAATCCCACTACTCACTCACTCTATCAATCTATCTTGGATAAGCTGAGATCCCAAAACAAAAGTGGTGCCTCTAAAATATACTATCCAAAATCAAGGTTCTAAGGGACAATTAAGGCATTGGAGGAAGTCATAATTCTCTTAGAAACATAGACAACTGAGAATAACCCTATAGAAATATTTTAATAACAAACCAAGAACACAAGTCATCTTCCTGAGAAAGTTGAAGTTACAAAAATTGTCCTCTAGGGAGCCATTAATCAAGGCTGGTGGACCACTCCCTTCTCACCACTAAGTCAATCTATATATCTCATTCTATCTCAGTTAATCTAAGACCACAAAAAAGTTGTTCTGGTAAAATCTACTTTCCAAAATTGAGGTTCCAAGGGAAAATAAAGGCATCAGAGGCAGTTACAATGATCATAGACACACAGATAGCTGATAATCAACACACTGAAACATTGTAACAAAAAAAATAGGAAAACATGACATCTCCCTAAGAAAAGTTAGGCTTGTATAAGGGTCATACTCTCTACATAAGGGTATCACATCCACTCATGTAATGATCTAAGAAACTAGTGTAAGGGACATCAAAACTTCTGTGTTAACGTGAGATGAACCCCCTACAAAATTATTAGGAAGCCTCTACACGAGGGTAATCAACCTTGGAATAATGGTACACTAACATCCATGTTAGGTTAACAGAACTAGGTAAATTATGGTAAACCACCTAAACAAATGTGTGAGGGTCCTAAGATACCATTTTTTAGGGTAAAGATAGTGGCATGTAAAGGTTACCAACAACTCACATAAAGGTGAATGAATTTTATACTTTAGGGTAACATGAAAACTCACATGAGGGTAAGCTACACTATAAGTACAGGACAACCTAATCTAAAATAATTCCAACATAATGGTACCCAACACAACATGAATATGGGAAAACCAAAAAAGTTCAGATTAAATAATGAAATGGACACACAAAAAAGGAAATAAAAATTATTCATATTAATCCAAGAATTTAACTATGAAAAAAAAATGGGAAATATAAAATATAAAATTTATTCTCATGTGGGTGAACATGACATAATTAAATAGATTTTCATTTTTTGAAATAGGTTATATTTTACAAAGTCATTTGATTGAAACATAATGTACACATTATTCATCAAAATATACAATAAAATGATGAATTATGTGCCAAATTAAAGTAATGTATAAAATTGAGGAATGATACTTGATGTAATTTTGATTAAATTTAGAATCAATGATAATTAAATGATTGAATATTTAGGCATGGGAATAAATAAACTGGAATCACATGCACTAGAATGCGAGTCTTAAATCCGGAAAATCCATCCCAAATATCTCCCCACAATTATTATATTAGTTTATTTGAATATTTGTTATGTTTTTTAATTTTTATCTTTTAATCACATTAAAAAATTCATCCACATAAGCATCATTCAAAGAGGATAGTATAACTGTCTATACACATTCTGTATGTGGGATCATCCCTACCTAAACCACTATAATAGTAGTAGTTTTTAATTTTATAAATTTGGAATGTTGCAATAATTTATACTAATCCATGAAACTTGTAGGTTGCTTCATATATATTTCCTCATCTAGAACCCTATAAAAAAAGTAATATTTAAATCCATATATTCTAAATTTAAACCTTTATAAGAAACCTACCTAAACATATTTCAAACAATAATATTCTCTACAACTTTAGATAAAATTTCAAAAAAGTTAATTCCAAATTTATGTGGAAATTACTCGAAAATTATCATCACCTTATACATCATACATCCATAAAATTCATCTTTTAACTAAAATATCACTTATTATCAAGTTCCTTATTTCCATGTTGTAGATTTTGTTTCTCCCAAGTGTTATTTGCATGGATTGATTCAAGTCCTACTTCATGGAAAAATCCCATATAATAGAATCACTAAGTCGATCCACTTTTCTATCCTCTTAGGCTATCCACCATCATTTAAAAATAATAAGTTTTTGTTATCTCTAAACCTCTATACTAGTTTTTAGACTCTGATAGATATTAGGAAAACTACCTATGGTTCTATCCTTTCCCAAATAGAAACCTCTGGAATATCATCTTCTAGAACTTTGGAGTGATCCTTATCAATTATTCTACTTTCAAGTATATCTTACACAGGTATGATTTTTAAACTTCTATGCTTCCCCTAGTCTTTCCTCTTGAATTTTCATACATTTAGTGGAGTAATATTCATATTAACTCTCCATAATTTGCGATGTTTTGTTTTTTTGATTCAGATTAATTTTCACTAAGGTTGATTATTTACTGTAAACATTATTATCCTCCATATTTTGATCCTCCCATTAAACCTTCTTGTTAAAGATCACCTTTATACTTCTCATGACTTGTCTTTTCTCGTCGTCCCAAATTCAAAATCTGATATCTTGATCAACATAGACCATAAGGAAATAAAAAAATATTTTTATTCTAGATTATATCTTTCTTTATCATCCCCATTTGTGTACTCTAAACATTCAACGACCTTTAGGAGAGAAAACTTTGGTGACATTACTATCTAAAAAACATTAGGAAATTCCTATCCCATTGTAACCAAGGAGATCATATTTATTAATAACATTACAGTGACTACTAATTTCACCCAAAAGGACATGGGTATTCTAGAATAAAAATTTATACTATATATCCTTTCCATAAATATATGATTCATCCTTCCCTCCATGCCATTTTTATTAAGAATACTATATACAATTTTCAAAAACCTAATGTCTCTATTTCAACATAAGTTTAGGAATCTTATTTCACTATACTCACGTCCATTATTTGATGTCAGGAATTTCATCTGGAAACTTATTTCACTTCCAATCATAGATTTCCATTTCATTACTTTTTGGGTATGAAAATATCACAATATTTTAAGTATAAAAGATCCATTTTCAGTAGGCCTTTTTTCTTCTAACACCTTTATACCTTTTCCAGTAAGGTTACCAATATGACATTGCCACATATTTGAATTTCAAAAAGTTTAATTTCCTATATGTTTAGATCCCATTTCCCTTCTTTTCAGACATATAATACTATTATTTACACCTTTTTAATAGTTAAGGATCCCATAGAAAGTTTCCACCATCCATCAATAAACACAGTTCCAGGTCCGGATTAACATAACTGACCAACCGATATCATGTTCTTTCCAAGACCAACAATATATAAAAAATCATTCAACTTAATGAAATATCAATTCGTCAAATAAAATTATGACATCTTCCTTCCCTAAAATATAGAGAAATTCATCATATGATAATTTCAATCTTCAAAAGAATCCATACACATCATTTAAAATCCACACCTTTTCACCAGTGGAGTGTTAAGAAACCATTGACCCATTATCAAAGTGAGACCTAATTTGGACTCAATAAGGTCCATGGAAGACCTTAATATGAAAGAAAACCTATATTAAAAGAGAACCCACAAAAATTGGACCATATTAGTACCCTAGGGTTTAGCCAAAATCACACGGCAACGTCAGAACTACATTGGCAGGGTGCTGGGGAGGCTACATCGGAGCTACGTCGGCAGGGAGGTGGGATGGCTTCAGCATATCCATATCCAAAGAGGAAGAGGAATGTTGGATGGGAGGTGAGGTGACTACATCGTTGGAGGAGGATCATCCCAAGGTGGGTGTCCTCGTCGGAGGAGTAGAATGGTAAGAGTTTTGGTGGAAGCGCCGGATGGGGAGGGTCATGGGGAGTAGAGCAGAAAGGGAGAGAGGGGGATCTCAAACGGGTTGGGAATAAAGTGGGTGGGTATCGCAAGTGAATAGGGAGAAATATGGTGGGGATTGAGAGTGAACGAGGGGGAAATAAGGGTATTGGCATGGGTTTTTTATGACCCATGGAGTTATCTTAACCTATAGCAACATTTATTTAAACTGTGTCTATATAAGTGTGGCTATATCCTCAATTTTCAGTAGTTATTCATAGTCCCTCAACCAGGATGAAGTTATGTGTCTCTGTCAGACCTTAGGGATGATACATGTCTATCTCTGTCATTATCGGTTGGTTTATCCAAAGATCTAGTATCATTATGATGACTTCAAATAGTAATTCCACCTAGTCGAGATAGCATCGCTTCCTATAGAACTGCACCCTACAACATCCAGTTATCATTTAATTTTCCATCAATGATGAACTCAGTGCCTCACCATGGTTCATAGAGTTATTTTCGAGGCATCCTAGCATGTGATGATTCGCGGTTGGGGACAGTACGCATCTCTTCACTTCAGCCCAATTCTGCGGCTCCTCGACTCACTCAGTGACATTGAGGACATACCTATAGGAATAGTCACAGTCAATATGCTTGAACTCCCAGATATGGAAACTGATATGTGACTCCTTGAGGAAAACCTACCCCATGGGGAAGTACCAAGTATGTTGGACACCCCAAGTATTTTCATAAGCCAATAAACACACTTGATTAGCCTTACAGACCACACCGAGTCATTGCCTTACGGTAGATAACCCAACAAGGGTAAAGGACACCCCAGAACTGTCAATTACTTTGACCCATATGGCTCTATGGAGAAGACAAAAGATAAACCTGAGAAATATGCATTGCACTAACAACTCACAGAGTAGAGAAAGATCATCGAAAAGCACTTAGCCGAGCGTGCCACAGAATGATTCCTAAATTATGTTGATCCCCAATATGATCCCAATCAACTTCTACTAGGGTGGAAAGGGATGATATAGATCCTTATAGAATTTCCTCCTGGTTACTTCAAGAACCACTCCCATCTAGACAAGGATGATGTCAAATTTTACAGAATGTGAGTACGGTATGCATCTCCAAATCCACCTGAGCTATGCCGGAATCCTCCCCAAGACCTAGTTCCATAGGTTGTTCCTCTAATGGACCCTCATGAGGCTCGTGAGGTCATTCCTATGGCTTCTCCATAGATCAATCCTCCAATAGCCCCTCTAGCTCTTTGATGATCTACTCTATGAGCCAATGGGATCACCTATTGTGTTGAAGAGAATTTAATTGAACTAGTGTTTAGTAATCCTCGTCAGGACATGAACCCTTATCTGAATTATCCAATGGCCGATCTCATTTTCCATCTTGAGGCCCTAGAGACATGGAAGGTGGTGATTCTTCCCAATGGAAATATTTATCCAGCATTGGTTAATGATATGACATCATCCCTGGATTTCAAAAATCCTACATTCTCCCCCTTCAATGGGATGGGTGACCCACTATAGCACCTATCTCAATTCATCTCAAGGTGTGGACCCAAGCTGGGAACTCTAACACAACATGAAGCTACCACCTTCTACTGTTTTGAACAGACACTGGAAGGGCCAACATTTGTTTGGTATATCCAGCTTCCCATTGGGTCTATAGCTGGATGGGAGGATCTCTGTAGGCCGTTTTTGTATTAGTTCAACTCCAACACTCACAAGAAATGTATTTCCAACCTCTTCAAGTGTAAGAAGAGTCCAGATGAGCACATCACATAATTTGTTTCTCAATGGAAGGGCCTCACATATTCACTCGACAAGCCGCAAACTCAAGAGTAGTTTCTAATGATGTGTGTGGGGATTGTGAAATCTAAATTGGTTCACTCCCTCATCACTCAGAATATATTAGGTGTTTTCCATGATTTCTATAGCAAGGATGAATGCCTAGATAAATCCTTTAAGTAACTAAGCAGGTGCATCGATTGCCTCCCACAGCCCCTGTAAAAAGGGACACTAAAGATGATACATCCTCTGTCACACAAGTATTGGCCCCCAAGACACTAGATTTATTTTCGATAGAGCCACCTCCACAACCTCATAGAGTGACACCACCCTAGCCTCATCCTTAGGGTCAGCAGTGCCCTCCTCAGAATCGACTGGCACCGCCTCGTCAACTACTACCTCCACAATGTGATAATCAGGTTCTACCTCCTCACCAGAATCAATATCCTTGCTAGGGATAGAATCCTAGGATTCCTTTCCCAACTAGAAGAAACCATACCTACTCATTTGAAGAGGCTAAGGTCCCCAAATATTTCTAGAGTTCCTTGGATCAGGGAATCTTGTAGTTTCCAGAGTGCAGGAGGCCTGAAAAGTCAGATATCATTCAACACACTAACTATTGTCCCTATCACCAATTCTTGGGAGACACTCTCAAGAAGTGATATGTGTTCAAGCACTGGATCCAGGACCAGGTCAACAACAACATAGTCAAACTGGGTCTATCCCCGGCACAGGTGGCGTGTGTGTTTAAAAATACTGATATTGATAGCGAGGGTGAATAGAAGCAAGTTTCTAGCTGTGGGGCATAGAAGTATGATGATTGGATATCCCATAAGGTAGTCTCCCGCACTCATCGTATCATCTTCACCCAACTGAACCAGACTGAACCTATGAGGTCTCCCCATATCCTTTAGTTTTTAACGCTGCACTCAAATCTCAGCCTTTGTATTCCTAGAAGAATAGGCATTGATAGTGCATGGGGAAGAAAATTCCCCCACCGATGCAAAATTCATCCTAGAATCTTAGAGGTTTTATGACCCCAGATATGGGGATCACTACCTAAGTCCTCCCAGTGATATATAATTCTTCACGTAATGACTAGGAGTACGTATCGGTGAACACCATTTAGTTGGTGGACCCTTACATGATTCCTGATAATGAAGAGTATTAAGAAGACCCTATTAATGTCCCAGTCGACACCAACGTTAGTGAAACCATGGATATGTGAATTTCTCGAATGCATTTTCTTGTGTTTCTGACCAATCAATGCTCATTGACAAGAACAGAGAGCAGGCTCAGTGCAGATCTCAACACCTGTAGTCTTCTCACCCTATCTCATTGAATTCTCCCCCACTTTCATTGGTGATGCTCATCCAGGTAAAGCCTTCACAACCATGCTATGACTAGTCATGCTCAGTGTTGGATAGACCCCAGTCATCTGGACATTATCTAGTAGTTATTTTTCATGGTTTGACTAGTGAACAATGGGATATCCCATACATGAGTCATAATCCACTATTTTGACCAGAAGTTCCCACCATACCCCTTCTATAGGAAATCCTACCCTTGGTAGAGATTTGGGCCTAGAATAGAAGTATGATGTGCTTAAGAACCTTTCCAGCATTCCTGTAAAGATATCAATTATTGAAGATCTCCACCTTTATGAAGATATCTGTGAGGCCCTTAAATAAGCTATAATAAGCCCCCTAGAGTTTGAAATATATGTAGTAGTTATAAATTCCTTCCATGTTGAGGAAGTTAAGCATGCATAATGTCAGTACATAATATCATTCTTCAGAGAAGATGAAGGTTATCATCTATTGGGAAACATCCGCCTGTTGTACATCACCAGCTAGTTCAAAGGCATGGAAGTTCACCGTTTTCTAGTTGACACGGGTTCTAAAATCATTCTCATATTGACTCAAAAAATCCATAATCTAGGAATATCTGAGGAATATTTGAGACCTGACATGAAGATTCAAGGTTATGATAGAATGGAGTAGATGATGCATGGAAAAATATACCTGAAGACTCAGTTCGACAGTTTGGTTGTGAGCACTGAATTCATGGTAGTTGTACAATACACCACTTATAATGAATTAATGGGTAGACCTTGGCTCCATCTTCTTGTAGTGGTTCCCTCCTCATATCACCGGTTACTCAAGTACTCTCTTAATGGCTGAGTGGGCATGGTCCAAGGTGACACATCCCCCTTTTCCTCTAGTGAAGCTCGCTATCTGGATGCTAAATACTATTGGAGTAAGGAAAAGCAGGTTCAGGCCAATGAGGTTGAGTCCACTACTATTCTGACGAACCCATGGAAATAATTGGATGATTCCTTAATCGTCCTGATCCATTGGTTAGAGGAAACAACCACAAAATTAGGAAACTTCTTTTTCATCTCAAAGAAAATGGGAAAGCACACTCCCAAGTATGAAGAACAGAGTAAGATCACTTTGTATTCCTATAAGGATCAGGCTCAGGGGATCCCATAACCTCATACCCCTGTAAAATATCGTGATGTTCTCCCCATGGAAATAGAAATATAACATACTTTCTTATTTATCTGGGCTAGGTTGAATCGTCTTAAGACAACATGCCACTACTACTTTGAAATTATCAAGCATGATACCATAGGTCAATGGAATGATGGGATTGGATAGAAAACCTTCATCGTCATGGTCTCAACAATACAAGAGACCCCCAACAAGGATTCCAATACCACTCAGGCCGACACCAGTATTCCATCAGGGTCATCCAACTCAGAATAATTTCCCTTGTTGATGATTCTTTCACTGTGGATGATGAGGAGGATTTGGAAGATGCTCCTCCCAAGTTTGAAGGACGTGTCTCCACCACGATCGATGAGTAGGTACAGGTGATTCTTGGTAACAAGGTAGATCTAAGGTTGAATCAGATCTGTTCATCCATGACCATAGAGGAGCATCAACGATATATGGATTTCTCGAGGCAACATCTGGATGTATTCTCCTGGAGCTATGACGAGATGCTAGGGTTGGATCATCAAATTGTCGTCTTCTATCTTGGACACCTAATAATTCATCGTGGGTTCAAGAATCATCCCAGAAAAATGAATCCCTCTAATGTATCCATGATCGAGGATGAGGTTGATAAGAATATCAAATCCAATTTCATTAGGGAAGTATAGGACTCCAAGTGGTTAGCCAACATCATTCCCATCAAGAAGAAGAGTAGACATATTAGGGTATGCATCAAATTTATGGATATTATATATTAGTGTCTGAAGGTCGATTTTCTCATTCCTGTGATAGAGTTGTTGATTGACTCTATTAATAGGTTTGAAGCTATCTCTTTTATAGAAATTTACTCTAGATATAATCAAATTAAAATGGACCCTGAGTATGAAGAGTCTACCGCCTTAAGATCACTAGAAGGTATGTTTTTCTAATAGGTTATGTCTTTCATCCTAAAAAATTTCAAATCCACATATCAGTGTGTTATGCACCGAATTTTCATGCCGATCCTTGGGGACCTTAGGGGAATTATATGTGGACAACATGGTGGTCAAATCCTGACAGCATCATGACCATCTCAGAGAACTTGAGAAAGTGTTCAAATTCCTCCATGCCCATCACCTGAATATGAACCCCTTGAAGTGTTACTTTGGGGATACCTCTAGAAAGTTCCATAGCTTCTTCATCAAATATAGAGGAATTGAGATTGATCTAGAGAAGATTAAGTCCATCAGTCAAATGCCTCCTCTGATCAACCTCCGAGAGCTATGAGGATTCCAAGGACACTTAGACTACATATGCCAATTCATTGAAAATATGGCTGGAAAGTGTAAGACCTTTTCTTGGCTCATGAAGAATTGGTTTTTCTACCAATGGGATGAATAATTCTAGGACTCCTTTGAAGATATTAATCAATACCCACTACAACATCCGATTTTGATGCCACCCATCTCCAGCAATCTACTGGTCCTTTATGTTAAAATCCTTGAACAATCCCTTGGTACCCTTGTTTCCTAGAAGAGCAATGGAGGGATAAAGAAAAATTTATAATATCTCAGATGCATGCTCCTTGATACAGATACTTGATATTCCTCTATTGAGAAGAGTTTTCTTATATTGGTTTTCACAGTGCATAATTTGTGACATTATCTGCAACACCATGAGATACAACTAGTATCCCAAGTGGACCCGCTGAAATACATTATGAACCACTCCATGTTGATAGGTCTTCTAGTTCAGTGGGTATTGATACTTCACCAATTCGACATCAAGTTCATTCTATATAAATATGTCTAGGTTTAGGCACTAGTAGAATTTCTCACCACCCATCCATCCCCTGTAGAGTAGTCTATGGATCTTGAATTCCAAGATGAGGCCATCCTCTCAGTGGATCATGTCATTCCATGATGGAACATGCACATTGATGGAACATCCCAGAGACTAATGGGAAGGAGACTTAATGATCCCAGACTCAATAGGGTAGGCCAGGGTATCATCTTCACCATGCCTACACATGCTATCTTTCCTTATTCATTCTTTTTGTCAGAGGGTTGCACCATCAACGAGGTAGAGTATCAAGGCCTCATCACTGAGATCAAGATGGCTCTTGAAATTGTTGTTCCCCATCTTCATGTGAAATGGGAATCTGATCTGTTCATCAAGAATATCAATGATGACTACGTCATCAGAAAGCCCGATCTCTTGCCCCTGTTAGAGAGTACTCACCATCTGATGTCCCAGTTCCTTCTCCACCAAATATTGTTCATGTCCCTCAATCACTGAACGGTAGAACTGATGATTTTTCCAGCCTTACTACATCTCTTGTAGAGCCCGACGAGGACGATATGATATTCCATGTGGGGCATTGAATGTTCATACCTCTTTTCACCCTGGAAAATGATGATAGATGGCAGGTAATCTATCTTACCGCTCATGCGTCCATATCGGGACCTCTAGACCCCCTATCATAGAAGAAAAAACCTCTGATTAGACAACTCTACTTGTCAAGTACCTCCAACATGAAAATAACTTGATATACAAGGCTGAACGTGAGTGAATCTATCACCATTCAGTTCAGTTCACCCTCCAGTGTGGTCCCAACCTTGAGAAGATCCTTTACAAGCATGGGTTTGATGTATTTATTCTCCACTGCATCTAAAGAGATGAGATTCAACCAAGTTATGTAGGAAGTTCGTGATAGTTCCTGTAGATCTCATCAGGTACGACCGAAACTCTCTCATCAAATCTGAAGGTTGGGCTACTTCTGGACCACCCTGATCCATGACTGCATCATGTTCACCAAGAGGTTCCATGCATGCCAGATTCATGCCAAATTTGTAAATTGGAAGCCTAAGCCTCTCCATACTACCATGTACTCTTGGACCTCTATGGTTTGGGGACTCGAAGTTTTCAGAACGTATCCACCAGTAATAGCTTACCAATACATGTTCATATTGATCGCCACAAATTTATTTTCCAAGCAGGTAGAGGAAATTCCTCTCAAGGAAGCCAAGGCCCATTCTATCATTTATTTCATGAGATTAAATATCATTCATTGATTCATATTCCATCACTCTTTCCTCACCGGAAATGGCACCATCTTATGAGCAGATGAGCTGAAGAAATTTTATTCCAAGTATAGTATCTAGTCCAACCACACATCTCACTATCTAGTGAAAGTTAATTGTTAGATCGAGTCGTTAAACAATACCCTCTCAAATATTTTGTAATAGATGGTCGGTCAGAAGAAGAAAAGTTTTTCGGAAAAGATCCCCAACACTCTCTGGGATTACTGGATGACAAACCATAAATCCACCCAAGTGACCCCATATTCCCTAGTTTATGGAACAGAGGTGGTCTAGCCTATCGAGATCCAATCATCATCACTCCACATAGATGTCTACAACCTAACGACATCAAACGGAGTATCCAAAGTCCGTCTGGATGAACTAGAATCTCTTGATGAGAACAAGCTCCATTCCATGAACAACCTAGAGAGACACCATAATAATGTAGTCTGATCTTTTGACTAGAATGTTCATCTATGCTACTTCATTCATGGTGAAACAATGTTGTCCCTAATAATACCTATGATACATGTCAGGAAACTAGTAAAACCAGATCCCAAATGGGAGGAACCTTATATCATTCACAAGGTTTACCCCAATGAAATTTACTCCTAGGTTACCATGGATGGTGAGATTATTACTCCTCCCACCAATGAAAAATTCATCAAGTGATACTTCACATTAATGAGTATGTCGTCTTGCATGACGCTAAACTAAAAATAGTGCACACACCTGATGGTCCAATTTCTACAACCCTTATCTAATACCTTTTTTGTCTTCACCACATGACTTTAAACTATGATCCCCTTTTTTACCCATCCCTCATGACATTAAACTGTTAGTTTGTCATTACCTCATGATGTTATACTGAATGGAATATTAGGAAATTTGTATGTCTTGATTACCATACTTATGGGATATGTAGGAATGCCCGAACATTTTTTCTTCAGGTCCATCCCTAGGTTCCACATGCCTTCCCTTTCATCTGGCCACTTGGTCTAGATTTTTCTCGAACTACTTGGTGTGGTATGGGACTTGTTTTCCCTCATTCACATTGGGTTTATAATGGCCACACTGTGTACTCCCTCCTTAGGGATTTCCCCATACCACATCCTTACTTGATGATGACAAACTTCAAAAAATTCAAGAACTGCATATGGCATGATTCCCATCCTTATGGGATACTTAGGAATGCCTATACATCTTGTCTTCAGGTCCATCCCTAGGAACTAGAAATCCTGCCTTCTTTCAAGACCCTTTTCTTGGATTCTTTTGGGATCATGGGATA
The DNA here is from genome assembly GCA_963277665.1 of Viscum album. NCBI lineage: Eukaryota > Viridiplantae > Streptophyta > Magnoliopsida > Santalales > Viscaceae > Viscum > Viscum album. The sequence goes on from OY728140.1 coordinate 315,974,189, forward strand.
CAATTGTTCACATCGGGTTTATAATGGTCATGACATGTGCCCCCTTGAGAACGTCCAATTTCCATTTTTCTTTACCACATGACGTTGAACTGCATGGCATTCCATAACTATGTATGGATTGATTCTAGTACTTATTATATATGTAGAAATTCCGAATTTTTTTTATTCAAGTCCATACCTAGGTTCTCTTGCCTCATAGGCCCTTTTTCAGCCCTACACACTGAGTTCTACAACTTTAAACTAAGATCTCCCTCATCCCGCATGACACTAAACTGCATGGCGCTTTTCCATAGTCTCATTCCTCTATCCCTTCAGCCTGATTCTTCTTAAACTACATGTTGTGGTTTGGGAATTTTTTTTCCAAACATTCACATCAGGTTATTTTTCTACAACATATAAATTCCCTTTGTACCTAGCGTATGACATTAAACTGCATGGAATTCAAGAACTTTGTATGTCTTGATTAATACCCTCACAGGATACGTAGGAACACTTAGAAATTTTGTCTTCGGGTCCATCCCTAGGATATTTCTTCTCTTTGGACTCTCCTTTTTACTTATCCATTTCCTAGGAGTTAGTGGCATGGTATGGACTCCCTCTTCCCTCATTTACATTGGGTTTATTTAACCACACTGTTCCCATCCCCTTATGAACAATACTTTACCCACACTATCCTAGATGATTTACACTAAACTGCGTCGTAACCTTCCATCCATACTAAATGATGTTAAACTACATGGAATCTTAAGAAATATGTATGTCTTGATTCCCATCCTCATTGGATACGTAGGAATGTGTTGGAATTTCATATCGGGTCTAGCCCCAGGTCCCTTGACCTTTTTTCTAGCCCCTTGGCCTAATTCCTGTCCTAGGAGTGCATAGTGTGGTGTGGAATTCTACCCTCATTCACATCGGGTTTGTTTTACCATACCATGTTAATCCCTCTTGGGTGATTATTCCCTAATTTTCCAAGCTAAATGGCATTAAACTATGTTGAAAATTTAAATCCTTACAGAATAGCATGGAATTCTAGAAGTATGTATGGCATGATTCTCATCCACATGGGATATGTATGAATGCCCAATTATCAGGGTTCAGCCCCAGGTGCATCAACCCATTTTACCTCTTTCTTCCACTCATCTTATTGAGTTATCTCTCTCTATGTTGATCCCCTAGACCTCTAGCCCACCACATCAATGTGCATTAGATGCGTTGTGTTTTAGGATAGAGAGTGTTGAATCCTGCATGGACATTCTCTCATTCCATCTCAATGCTTCAGATTCTTTTAATTTGGGTCTCCATCATCATTCACAACCCAAAGGACCCCCATAAAGGCCTGGTATCATGCCACATTAGCTCACCTACCATCCTCAACCAACATATCGGAGGATCTCAAATGGAAATTTGATACAATTCCCTCATTGTGAGTATGGTCAGCGGTGGATCCTCAGTTGTATGTTCCATTTCAAGTCATATGATATGGATACTGTGTTGTGAACATGGTTAGTAGTTATCCTACATCGTCATCAACAACCCCATTGTGTCCTAAGTACTGGTCTTATGATTCACATTCTTATCAATGCCGTTATGTTCAGGAGGAATTTCAACATCCTTGGTGTTATCCCTCCATGCACCATTTCACAGTGAGAGAACAAACCGGCATTATCTGATCATTTATTGTCACCACACCTCTATTCCCCTATCGTGTGTTTCCAATTGTTGTAGGATATTCCCTACCCCCTTGTTTCCCACATCGATCATGGATCACATGGTCTTAGGGGTTTGAAAAGATTTATTCCCACATGGAAGAGTTGTGCATCGATGGGCCAAACTCTATTACCTGAAACTAGGAGCTTCAGTCCCAAAGTCCAAGCACCATGTCATTAAATCATGCATGTTCTCTTGAAAACATGTGGTGTGGTGTGGAATTCTGTCCTCATTCATGTCAGATTGCTTTAATGAAATGCATTACATACTTTCCCTTCAGTAATTTTACCTTGATGGCCTGAGCATTATGACCATAAAATAAGATCACTTTCAGCCTTGTCATATGATGTTAAAACTATTTCTTATACATCTGATCTGTACGATGATAAAATACTTAGCCATGTAATGTCTTCATTTGAGAAGGAATTTTCCCTTCAGCATGACCACCTTCCATTCCACCATCGAGAACTTCATGAGTCTTGATTATCACCTTTGTGAGATACGTAGTGATGCCCATACACCATGCTCTAGGGTCCAGCCCAAGGGCGACTAATCCTTTTTCTTCATTTAGGCCTAAGTTCTTTTGGAAGTATGTAGTGTGGTGCAAGATTATATCATAATTCATGTCATAATTTCAATAACCACACCACATACATCCCTTGAGATCTCTACATCCTTTTTCCTAACCATATGACGATAAACTACACGGGCATGTCCCACACACATGACACTGAACTGGGCACCTTATGGTATGATCTCTATGACAATAAACTATGATCTTTAGCAGCCAAGTTTGCATGATGTAAAACCATGTAATACATTCAATTTTTCTCATTCAAGAGGGTATCACCCCATTTGGGAATTGGCCACATTCCATGACAACATTCATGAACTACGTGTGGCTTGATTCCCATCCTTATGAGATAGGTAGTGACACCCAGACATTCCATCTGTGGTCTATCCGCAACCTCTTTTATCTCTCCGGCCGCTTTAGGCCTCGGTTCTCATTGGGTTACATGGTACAATGTGGATATCTTTGGTCCTCATTCTTGTCGGGTTATAATAGCAGCATGTACTTCATTTATGAGTACCCCTCCTTGTACTCGTCCTTACCTCATGATGTTAAACTTCATGGGATCATATATGATTCACACATTCCATTTATATGGGTCTCCATCATCTTTCACACCTGAAAGGACCCCCTAAAGGCCTGGTCTCATGCATCTTTGGATCACATAACGTCCTGGTCTAACTTCTAAGAGGATCCTGAATGAAAATTTGATATAAGTCCAACATTGGGAATATGGTAAGTGGTCAATCATTAGTTGTTTGTTTCCATTCCAGGTCACACAATATGGATATTATGGTGAGAAAATGGTTAGCATTCATCTTTTATCATTATCACCACCCCACTATGTCTCATGTATTGGGTGTAGTGATTTATATTTTTCTTACCCTTTTATCTCTCCATACGTCCGCGTACGTCAAGAAGGAATGTTGGTCTGGTTGGGATTTTCCTCACCCAACATTTCTCATATGTTGTTTTATACTCTCATATGATTGGGAAAACCTAATACCACCCCTTTCTTCCCACACAGAGCATTTATCATGTGGGATTTGGAGTTTTGGTAACGTAATACCCACATAAAGGATCACACAACTTGATGGTCCGAGCTCTATGACCTTAAACTAAGATCTCTCTTTATTTCAAGACATATGACTTTAAACAATGCTTATTTTTCCCACATGATAATAAACTATTAAATCTTCACCGCACGATGTTAAAATATGTGAAATGGTCTTGTCATATGACCTTAAACTACAACATTATCAGACTGGTTGCAAGATGAAAAATGGAATCGTATTGTAATGTTCTATCTTGAGAGGGAATCACGTTTGTAATTGGTCATCCATCATGATAAATATCAAGGAATACCTATGGATTTATTCCTATAGTGACACTCAGTCTCTTTATCCTACGTTTTTTGCTCCAAAAAAACATGCACACCAAAGGACAAACAAGATACATCAAATGCCTCCTTTTCTCTGTGTGTGGGTCAGACCTGCATAGTAAAACGACTCCAAAATTACATATGTATTGATTCTTTCTCTTGCAGGATACATAGTGACACACTAAAATCTCATATTAAAGCCCATCCATAGGGTTATAAACTCTCCATTTCAGCCATCTTGGCTTCGGATCCCCTCTTGAGATTGTGTGGTGTGGTATGGACTCCTGTCCTCATTCACGTTGGGTTATGTACCGCACCAGACATTTCTCCTCAGGGATTCTCACTATCCTAGTTGCATAAAAATAAACTATGTTTAAACCTTACGTCCTTATCACATTATGTTAAATTTCATGGTGTCTAATTACTACGTTCATCTTGATTCTAATCCTCATGGGATACACAGTGATGCTCGAACACTTTGTCTTCAGGTCCATCCTCTAGTTCATTAACCTTGTCGGCCCATTGTCATTGACAGTGGTCCAAAATCTATGAACTTAAACTAGGAACCCCTAGTCTACATAACATGACATTAAACTGTTGGCCAGGGTCCATGAAGTATGACCTTAAACTGTGTAGAAACGTCTTGGTCATATGACGTTAAACTATGTCATGCATCGTCCTTACCATATAATGTTAAAATATGTGTTTATTGTCCTCATTTGCATAAAGTAAAACTGAAATGAATTATAATTCCTCTCCAGAGTGGTCTATTCTAGATATAGGTTTGATCTCAATTCATACCAATATGATCACCCAATGTGCTTTTGTCATGGTGGCTTAATTTCATGATTTTTGGACTCCTTTCGAACAACCCATCACTTCAACTCCATGCTTTGTGTTCCCTTTATTTGGGTAATCATCCTCATTCACATCTGAAGGTACCCCCTAACGGACTGGTTGCATTCCTCTATGGCTCACCTACTGTCTCAGGCCAATGTCTAGGAAGGCATCAGACGACATTTCAAGTTTGGTCCTGTATTTTGAATACAGTCTATAATTGGAACTCATTTTACCCCCATTTTAGGCTAACATGATCTGAATGTTGTGTTGCAAACATGGTAAGTAGTTATCCTCCATAATCATTCCACTATCATTGTGTTTTGAATTTTGGATATTGTGACTGACACCTCTCATTCCCCTTTGTTTGGATTGATTCCAACACCCCTGGTATTATCCCACTTGTGGACTAGAGAACATTGGGAAAGGGAAATTTGGATGTTATGAGATCCCTACTCTCTAGTAAGAGCCCCTTCCTCATCTCAAAAACTTTGGGTGATCATTCATACCACTTTTTTTATGATTGAATGGTGTTCCCATATCTAAAGTGAGCAATTATGTGTCCATCCCTTGTTTCTCACGCCGGTCATGACCCACACGAGCTTAGGGATTGATCGTTAGTTATTTTGTATATATTATTGAGGCATAATTATTAAATCAAGAATCAAGATTTCCATGAACAAAAACTAAATAAGAAAGAAGAAAAATATATTTTTGAGTTCGATAGAATGCAGTCTTTTTGGATTGGACTCTCCAATGGAGCATCTCAGCTCTGTTTCCCTTTGGCTGGTGGAATCCAGGAATTTCTGTCATCTCTCAATATCCCTTCCTTCCTCATCAGTCATGGGGAAGAGTTCATCAGCTCTGATCCATGCTCTATTCTCCTTATCATGGGTGTCGACCATCTAATGAGATGCTTGATTTAACCACTCCTTGGATTCTTCTAGCTGAACCCGTAGAAGTGATATAAGTTTCGATTGGGTGCTGATGAAAAAAGAGTTCTTATTCATCCTCACCCCCAAGTGCTTGACCTCTTCTTCAACTTCATGAATCTTATGAGTATTGATATATTTTCATCACTTCGAGTCTAACCTAAGTCCATGGTTGTACTCCCAAATTTTATCTACCAAATAATCCTGAATAAGTATGTGAAACCCTCATGTATCCACTCCCCCATCTCATTGTACGCAAAACTGTGGGCGAAGTATTCCCATCCTTTTATTCAACTCAGATCTTGGAGTTTCATCAATGAAGTGCTTGATTATTTTTTATGACCGACAATGGATGTTCTTACTATCCTCCTCCTCAGAGAGGGTCTCATACAACTCTTCTAGGTTAGCAGGTTCATATTCTGGGAATACCTCCAGATGTTCGACAGTGGTATTCTCCTCTAGCATAATATCACCTGGATTAGGTCCCATATCATCTGTTTGATCTTATTCACTGTATTCCACTTAGATAAGTTCTAGTTCTATCCTGCCAGTGGTCATGCTCGTCTCCATGATAACCCTAGTCTAGTCAACTTGGATGTTCGATTCCACGAAAATAGGTGTTACCCTTGGGAAAAGAGTTCTAGGATCCCTATAAATCCTCACCAGAATGGAACACTATATTTAAAGAACTGTTTAGACAAAAAAATGTCAATTAGTCTGATTTGACAATGAAAAGTTGTTATTCTATTAGAGGGAGGGAAAACAAAAGAAAAATAGTTGATTTCACCCTTGGGTTTTCATTGTCGGCATCCTAGGATGTGCCCCCCATATATGGTCAGGAACTCTGAATATTAAAAAAGAACCAACATGGGGGTTGCAGCCCTACTGGACACTGGAATTTCTATTACCACAAATACATGACCCAAAGATACATTTTCTATTATGGCAGATGGATTCTTGTGTATAAGGCTCTCCTACAAAAGATAAGTGTCAGTTGGGAATCCTAGATGACCTAATTTGGTTCCATAGTAGAATGGTTTAAAGTTTACCTCAAGTGTTTTGGCAAACTCTCCTATCCATGAGGATACAAATTCACCTTCCTCCAAAGTGCTTCCCCTGCCAGCCTCATCCACCTAGAAGGACTCCTCTGATTCTTCAAGTAAAGGGAATCACTCCCTCATCTCAGTAGCAAAAGATTTTGGTGGGGATGTTTTATTGAAAAGTTCATTCACCCGATCTAAAATTGGATGCAGAGTACCTCGAGAATGCACAAAATCTTCCAGCTCAGAAACGTATTGTTCCCCTTATACTTGAGATAGAAAAAAGACTCCCTTGGTAAAGATGATCTATGAAAGTTCTATCCCAAGATGGTTTATGCGGTCCCACATCTATGAGGGGATGAGAAATTTATTTTTGACATACCAGGTGTCCCAATCCTTTGAAAAATAGCATTCTCAAGCATATCTATGTGTGGTATCCACTTCCCAGGAGCCTAGGTGGGTATCTTGTGGAACCCTCTAGGTGGACTCCCTCCCTTATGGATCTGTCCAACTAGATCTATTGAGTCATCCATCATTTCTCTTCCACTTCTTCCCGAAGGAGGCCTTGGAATCACGAGCCCTACTACTACTTCACCATGAAATGCATTAACTCTTCCACTACGATGTATTCTTTCCATTATATGAACCCTATCTTAGGGTTGAGGGGGACCCCATCATCAACATGAATGATATAATGCTTCAGCACCTCCTATAGGTAGGTTATCTCCCAACTCATTACATACTCTTTAACTACCCCATAAATAGAGCTAGGAAAAGGTAGCTCATTCCTCCTTTTTCCATCCCCCATGTGAACATGATCTACATCTACCCCAAAAAACACATGTGTTCCTCATGTATATACCCCATGTAAACTCATGGGTTAAACATTTTCATGCACCGGAACTGCCTTGTAAAATGGTGCAGGGTATACAACTCACAGATAGGCTCACGATATCCATGTGCTACTAGTAATACACCTTGGAAGGCTAGGAGGTATGATTTATGCTCCTTGGTTCCTTGGACATCACTAGTAAATACCCCCATTATTAGCTAAAATTAATGGAAGTTGAATTCATCCTTCTTCCAGACTCTGTTCAGCACAATCAGTGGAGTCATCTTGGTCAGTAAACTCCCCACTACATTCAGGATAGCTAGTCGAAAGTTTGACATTGGAGGAAAAATAGGATTATGATATTCATATATCCTCATGTGTGCCACTATCTAGCCATAAAAAAAGTGTAGCAGTCCGCATACCCACTGTGGATTCTTTCCCTTGCCGATGTGCCAGATCACCTTTTATTGCAATGCCAGCACTGGGATCCCAAGGTTAACGCACTTCCCCTTCGCTAGCATGGATACCATAATGTATGTGCTTGGTTGTATGACCGTGTTCATATCCCTGACTAGCAACATCTAGCTACAAATAAGTGCAGTGATAAACCAATCCAGCCTAACCACCATTTTCTACTCAATGTTAACATTATACCCGCATAGCTTCCATTGGTCTTCCTCTAGGAGTTTCTAGAAGGAATATTCCTTGCTGTGCTGAGCTCCTTTTGGACAAGTGGGAGCCCTGGTTGGTATTTTATTAGGTGTCTAATCTCCCTCAATATGATTATCTGGGGGGGGGGGGTGTTTAGAAAACATCTAAACCACAACTTGAAATGGACGTTCCCTACTGACTTTTTTTCATCACCCGACACCAGGTCCATCAGTGAATTTTCCAACTGTGGCATCTTCTCTAGATCCTCCCATGAACACTCCACGAGGAGGAATTCAACATATATATCCCCAAGAATGGGAACCCATATGATTTTGTGGAGGTCCTAGAGGCTTATGCCAACCTTCCCATGGTGGAGATGAACCATGTTGGTCCTCAACAACTAATTTCTCAGAAACTCTGGCACTATATGTTTGGGAAAGTTGATATGGAATTGAGAATCCCACAGATCCTCATATAGGCCTAACTACCTCATCTATTCCTTGAACTTTTCATGAGATGCACATAATGATTAATCCCTAACCCAATCATCTTTAATGTTTCCACCCTATCACATGTCCCAATCACCGGTCCACACCTTCTCCGGGTTCCCTAATCCTGCCATCAGAATAGTGTGGTATTGGTGGGGGAGATACCTCTAGCTTCAACACTTTCCAATAAAAATTATTGACGTGGTTATACAGGCAGTTAGCATCAAATGGTAGGAAATACTCTCATGTATGGTTGTTGGTAGCCCTGAACCACTAGTTATGGCATGGCGTGCTTCTGAACTAGTAAGATGTCTCGTCCCTACTTACTTAAGGGATGAAAAGATCATCCCTTAGACCAAAGCCATACAGTGACAGTCTTTTGCAGAGGGGGTAGTTCTTTTTTCCTTTCGATAGGAGCTCCACTAGGGACTCATGATCTGAATGGCTTCACACACATTCTATGATCCTCAAATTTTTCACCATATCTTCCCCCAAAGTAGCATATGCAAGGTCCTCTTTAGAAGTTTCCTGGTTGGCCATCCGATTGTGGGACTTTGTCAAAATTTCTTCTATTTTCGCAAAGCTTATTCATAAATCAATTTCAAAGATCTCGATCTTAAATCCCATTCGCTAAGAGTGGATCATGAAGTACACGGTCCTAGAGGCTTAATGTTATTTCTATTCTTTGTAGGGAAACAAAGTATTAGGATGCACTGGTTATCTAAAAAGATTTTATGGAGCACCGGTCTTTGGGACCTAGTTTTCAAAGAGAGTTCAAAGGGTTCTTGGGATTTGCGATTCAAGAGCTCAGGCATAGAATCATAGAGATGGATGTAGAAAAAATAAGAGTCCTCACCACTTATCTATAGTCAATGAAATCTAGACCTTCATGGAGCCCTTTTTCAAGATATGCTTTGTGGAAATCTCAACCCATGCTCCGCCTATGGCCATCATGAGTTAGCTTGGTGAGCTGCATGTTTTTGGAAAGTTACCCTCAGAATCTGAACTTTGTTATCTCATCAAATACCATTCTGAGGGGGGGGTGGTGGTGGAATTTTTTGGCACCTAAATCCGTGACTTGAAATGGATCAAAGGAATCATAGAAAATTCATCAATGGGTCGGCCTCGCAAATCCAATCGGTAAATACCACCAACACCATGAGTAGCACAGATTTGGTTGCCTGGCCTTCTATGAGACCGCCATTGATTAAATATGATGGTAACCTCTATAAGTCTAAAGAAATATATAACCACCATAGAGAAAAGATGATGGTATCCTCTGTGATTTCAAAAAACTATGCAACCACCATAGAGAGAAGATGAAGGTAGCCTCTGCGAGTACGAAAGAGCTGCCTCCAATCATAAAGCACCATCTCCTTCATGACTTCACTTTCTCTTTGCAATGACCATTTGTTCCCCATAGAGAGATATGCTGACCATAGTTGCCTATAAATAACTGTCTCACCCCACTCAAAGTATCAACACTTTAACCTATCACCTTTGGAGTTCTCTATTCATGAAGCACCCTTTGCTCTGCGAACCATCGAGAAAATGCCTCACCCACGGTACTTGATAATTGTGAACCAACTTTCCATTTGCTCTATTTTACCTCTATTTAAAGTGGGGGTTCCCTTCATGAAGCCCCAAAATACTCTCTAAGTTAGGAGTCCCTATTGGACAGTCGGGTCTTCGTGGAGAGTTCAGCCTTCACAAAGCACCCTCCAAGCACATGTAGACTCCATGTCTCGGTTGTTTCATCATACTTCGCGAAGCTCCTCCCTTTGAGGAGGTCCTTTTCACTATGTTTCACAATGACCTTTCCTTTGTGAAGGACCTATCTATGAGGCCTTCTACTTTGTGAACCCATCCCTCATGTGTCCCTTCAGGCTCATAAGAAGTGATTTCATGGTTCCATGAGTGGTGCCTCATTTTGTGTTGCCTTGCCTCATACTTCATTTCACAGGCACACCAACAACTATTTCTTCATCACATAGCCATTCCAACATGGCCCCCTCATTTTCCACTCCTCCATTCCAACTTTCTAGAGAATTTATTGTTCCTTTCCACCCCGAAGAGTGTGTTGGTACAAGTTATGTAAGTCCTAGGGGTGAGGAGAGATTCCTCATCATCCAAGATTCAAGATGTTAAGCTGCCAAGCAACCCCTTCCCTCAACACATGATGTTAAACTATGATTTCCGCATGTGTGGGAAGCTTGAGAAGATCAGATATGAGATGATATCGGGATCCTTATACTTCCTTCCTATCAATTCACCTTCTCTCCCTCTCTACGCTTTATCTCAATGTGCATATCATGTAGTCTTCACATAATCCCCCACCCACCTTGATAGGATTTCACATGTACATTGATCCATATCCTCCCCATACATACGGAAATCCTCCTCAGGATTCCCTCATGGATTAAGTCCCAATATCCATCTCCCTTGGTTGCTATCCATGCATAAGCCCCACACCATTCCTTGTGGCCTCACCTCTCACAACACGATCGTCAAGTCTATTGCTTCCTCTTGTTTTCCACACCAAGCATCACTCACATGGGTTTATAGTAAGCATCGACCATGAATTACTCAACGGGATGCTAAACACGTGTAATCCCCATGCCCCTCTTAGTTGAAAAACATAGAATTTGATCACTGTACTCTATACATGGTACGTATGAAGCCTCCCCAAGGTTCAATCCCATCATCCATCTATCCTTTGAATATTGTGTCGGTTCACCCCCATCCTATATGGCGTTAAAGTATATTCCCCATTTTTTCTGCAAGGAATTACACTATATCTCAAACTACATGGGGTTTGATCTCTTTCAGGGTATGTAGGAAGCCTCTTCAAGGTTCAACCCGACCAATGGTAAACTTTGGTGCTCCCTCCTATGGATATACCATAATGATGCGGCGTATTCCCTTTTTGGGACACATCTCCTGGATCTTCCTCCCTTAGGTGTTCGGATCCATATGGGAATCTAACCAAGGATAATCCCCGAACATGATCCATCTCCATCCAATTAAGAGTATCCCTCTTGGGATGGGCTATTATCCATGCATAATCCCCAGTAGGTCTCTGGGTCGATGTACTTTGTGTACACTCAGATTTTATGTCCCATTCCTGAACTATATGGATTTTTTATTTTCCCTTTCTGAGAAAGGTATATAGGAAGCCTACCCAATATTCAATCCCATCACTCATGTCCTATCTTGGTCACTCCCTCAAGACCTTGTATTTCATGAAGATCATGCCTCAACCCAAGGTTAAACTTCCTTCAGGTCCCATCCATGCATCCATTTCTCATGATCCACCTCCTCAGGTGACTCATCACCCCATTTTGGAACTACATAAACTTTGATTCCCTACCATGGGGAAATGAAAGAAACCTACCCATGGATCAAGACCAACATCGTCACCATATTTTCAGTCCTTGGTTTCAAATCCATTCAACTCTCTTTGACACCTCCTGCATATCCATCCTAATTTAACTCAAGCTACCACATCCCAGTGAACTCATGCCATCCATATGGATCATCTCAGTGTGTAAGTCCCATTCACCCATCCAGTTGTTTCTCTAATAAGTAATCAGTAAGCCTCAGTGCGTAATCCCCACACAACCTAACCAAGACCAATCTTCTTTTGATAGGTAGTCTCAATGCGTAAGACCTACCCCATCTAGAGAAATACATGGGTTTTTATCACTGAACTCTATACATGGAATATAGGAAGCCTCCCTAATGTTCAATCCCACCTAATGGTAAACCTTAGTGTCCCCTTTGTGTGGACCCAAAATCCTTTGACTCGAACTTTTTGGTGTCCAGATCAGCCTTCACGGTGTGAAATCATCCCTTTTCTGGGACACACCATCCTAGGTCCATCCTCTTTGGGCATTCTGATCCATCCATATGGTAAACCTTCTAGGTAACCCCTCTTAGGGATGGACCTATCTAATCCACTCTCTTCAATGTTCAGATCATCCTGATCTATATCCACAAAATGTTAAACATGTGGCATACCACGTGTTAAATATCAGAAGACAAAGAAAACCTTGGAGACATGCCTCTAGCATATGATTCCCCACATTCGATGTGGGACGCCTCAGGATTCTACACCCTCGAGAAGCCCTTTCATAAGGGGAAAATACAGGTGTTACAGTGTTCCAGTGTCAAGACATGCCACAGATTCCTCAAAGTGACTATTATCCTAACCAAAGGTTTCTACCCTGACTATCCCCGTTGGAATGTCCTGAATGAAGCAGTGTAATTACCCTACGTCCATGAAGAGATGGAACCAGGAATGAGTTTCATGAACAATTTTTTTATTCTATGAGGGAGACCCGAACTAGGAAAATAGTACCAATGGGTAATACATGGAAGGAGAAACTAACATCCAATCATCTTATTTCGATCAAGGAGAAAACATCCTTGATGAAGTGGTGGATGTCGCCCACCATTAGAAAGAGGTAATGCGGGGAAACAACCAGCACAATGCACCCAAATCCCGAAGAAAAAGCATCATAAACAATATTAATATAACAAAATCCTAATGTTTTGGTGAGTTAGATATTATATAATTTTTCCGTGAAATATATCCCTATCTAGATAGTACATGTAGATGTGGTTCTGAAACAAATTTACCAAGGGGTAATAACTCTGAAAATGGCATATTGGGAATAACCCAATCATCACTCGGTGCACAAAAATATGCCTTACTATTCACCTAGTTTGGAACTCCCAGGAGATATTTTTAGGAAAAATCTAATTTTCATTAAAAACCATTATAAATTATTATTAAAAGTGATATCACTAAGGAAACCATGTTTATGATTATGAGATTAGCTATGCATAAATTTTACATTTTATTTTGTATTTCACTAGTTTTGGAATTATAAATTATGCTTCATAATGATATCATCTAATATAGTGTATCCAATTATTTGTAAATAGAACTTAGAAGAAGTTATGGGAACTAAATTATTACATGTAATCTAAATAGTTTGAATGATACTTCCTTTTTTTGGTTTAATCCAAAAATTTCAGGTGAAATAGTCTCCTAAACATTCTCATCATACAAGGACATCGTATAATGTGATAACAATATAGAGAATGATTTCTATAAGTATTGCTGATTTGGAAGAAAGCATGAGAATAGTAGGATGGATAGGAAAAATACATATAAAGGATTGAATTGAAAGAAGTATTTTCCCACGTGTAAAAAAATGTGGAAATACACACCTTGTAATTTTCTTAAAAGTAATGGGATCTTCGAACAAGTGTGGGGAAAAAGGACACCATGATTTTTATTTCAAGGGTAAAAAATTTCCAATGTATAGTGCTTTAACTGAAAGGATATGGGGTACTACACAAATAAATGTATCAAGAATCAATGAAATATACCTCAGAAGAAGCTAATAGATCATAGCCAAGCTTATGCTACTACCACAAATGAAGTGGAATGATTTATTTTGTTGTGTTTGGATTCTATAATTATGACATTTGAGTATTTTATCAATGAAATCTTTGATATAAGAAATAAAAAATATATAAGGATTATCTGCATTAATTTTCCATTAAGGATTTGAAAGAATACATTGAATGATACCAATGACCAATAAAAATGATTCTTTGTTATGTTGAGCTCCTTGGAATACAAATTATTGAAGGAAATATAACCTTTAGTATGTCCCTTATGTTGAGATAATGATTTTGGTATGAATAGATGATTGATAAGGATAAAGTAAATTTGATAGTACATACAACCTTGTAACAAATTAATGATTCATAGACAAATTAGTTAATTCTATCATTGATGGAGTTGAAAATAATTTTTAATTTTAGTAATATATTAAATAATCTGGGTGTTTTATAAGGAATAAAGAATTATTCATGTTTTTAATAAGGTTTTATTGTAATTTAGGTTATTACCATGCTTCAAGATAATAAATGATGAAGGTATTCACATGTTTGGTATGTGAAGATTAAGAACTCCTTTATGTTATTGTGAGATTAATGATAAGTTCATTTTGGAAATTAAATTACCTTCTTTCTAATGCATTACATAACCATATAAATATTCACGCATATTGGATAACATGTGCCAATTGTTTGGTCATAATAATAACCAAATATCGAAGGAATGACTTATCATTCTATTATGGATTCTATGATTCATTAAAAGTGAATTTTAGTGCTCCAGGCATGAAAAAATAATTTTTGGAAATTCATTTTATATAGTAAGTGATGAATTTTGAATTGAACGAAACACAACCAAATGATGAAATTTTTCTTATGAAATAGAAATGTATCATGTAAGTATATTTCCTTATATTTTTATAAAATAAAATAATTTCTCAACCGTAGGAAAATGATCGTGGAACAAAAATTTTATCCTATTACATTAATATTGAATGAATCATATGGTCATTTAAATAATCATTGATTTATGGTCTGGATACCCTTAACATTCCATTAACAATTCACCTTATTTTGATCAATGAACACAATCACACTACATAAATATATATTCTTTTATACCATGTCCATATCTTTACATTCCACAAATTTTCTCCAACATAGAAACTAGGTTATGAATTAGCCCAAATGACCTTGGTAGTTACCATTGTCTCTTATTAAGTTGATGTTTTATTAACCTTTTTATGATTTGGGTTTTTAAAAAAAATAATTTACAAATATCAAACCTTTGATTATGGATATCATTTTTAAATTACGAGGAAGAAATTTAATTATGGTGGGTATAATGTAACATAAAGAGATATTAAAAGGAGAACATTATTTTTTATAACATATCAACAATAAAAAACCAATCTTAGAAGAATAAATTACACCAGAGGGATAATGATATGTTTTTTCAATATCCTCAATATATGTCATTAAAAATAATAACAAGTTTCTTTAATATCATTCATTACATGAAAGACCGAGTTTTAATGAAGGAAAACATATTATTATATTATTATAATTTAATATAATAGTTATAACCTAGAAATTAAATTGGAGGGTAATAATTGTATTAAATAACCACTTAAAATATATATTTTACAATTTTTTATTTATCTATTTATTATCAATAAAAAAAGAATCATTTAAATTAAAAAAATTATTTTATAAAATACTATACCTTTCTAAAAGAAGGTTTAATCCTACTTTGTGAAAATAATTTAAAAATATTTTTTCACACTTTTAGAAAATTTATTTTAAAAAATAATTTCATGAAAAAAATATGAATAAAAAAACATATCTTATGGTTAATTTATGGTATTTTTCTGAGAAGTTTTATTTTTTGATGAATAGTGAAAAATATAGAATTCTAATATAAAACTTCATTTTCATTTAAATAATTTTTAATAATAAATTATATTTAAAATTGGTTTTAAAGTAACATTGGTTATATTTTATATACATTGTTTTAATTTAGGTCTTTTGAATCATTATCATATTGAATTTAAATATTAATACCTTTTAATCTTTTGAACATTTTCTCTATAAAACCACTCATTACCATCAAGTCTGTAGGATTAATTTTAAATTACAATTTTACACTTCAATGAATTGAATTTGGGAAAATGGATTCCATATTTTTAATCATCATAATTTAAAATTTCTAGTAAGTTGAACTTAATTTTTGAACGAAATTAATAGTGAATGTAGAAAAAATTAATTACCACAGTTAAGAAAAAAATGTGTTTACTTGGGGTTAAACAAAAATATATGGGTAATAATGACCTTTACAATTTTCCAAAAAAACTATTTTCATGACATATTTCAACTATTAAACCTATAAGTTTTATAAATGGACCATTTTAGTCCCTTGTGACATATGAAAAATGTGTCATCACTCACTTTAATTCGAAAATACCAACTTTGTCTTCTCCCCCACATATAAAAGGCATTCACCTCTTCTATTTTCTTCACACCTTAAAACTTATTTAGTTTGGAAAATCCCTACTCAAATAAATTCAAAAATTACCTCCCCTAGTCCTAGAATACTAATCATGTGATGAAATACTTACTAGGAAGGATTTAGTGAAATCCTAAGGATTATATACAAAGAAGAGGAAATATTCATCAATGATTATCTTTATTTTATTAATTTTTCCACCTCCTTTAATTCTAATGAAAACATGATGATATAATAACTAAAATATCTCCCAAATACTAGGATTTATTTATAATCATTCAATTTCCTAAAAATATATCCACTTCCATCAAATAGGTTAAGAAATCATAATTCTTATGTACGGTAGACTATTGCCTCATGAATTGATGTTGTTCATTTTTCAATTTACACCTATCAAGGTTGGGTATGATTATGGATCTAAAGTATTTATTTTATATTTATAAAATTATTATACCTTTTGAGTAATTATATCATACATATATTTTTAACTTCCATTCCATAGGATATACGATAATATCACTCATGCATACAGTGGACTACCACCTTGCGAAGAGATGTGATTAGTCTTTCATTAACAATTCACATGGAGGGTGATAAAGATAAATATAATGATTATATGTGATATAAATGAAATAATTATGATATTTATGAGATATTTATTATTCTATAATGATAAAATATATCATATTATTTGATTCCTTTTCACTCACTTAAAGATGATAACACTGTTCGTGTACGTGTGGACTACTGCCTTTAAGAAGTGATGTGGCACTCTTTTCATCACCAAAAAACCTAGATGATATATATAAGTATATTGAAAGAAATAATAAGGTATATATTATATAATTATCATTATATAAAGATAATATATTACATACCATCTTTCCATAATGATCACGGGAAAATAGAAATGTTAATCATGCGTATGTACGACCTACTGTCTCTATGATCGTAACGTACTTCATTTTTCATAACCACCATTCATGATGGATTTGAAATGTATAATTGATTAATAAATATGATAATTATTTTTTAATTATTATTTTGAATATTATTAAACTCTATAATATAATAAATAATGGGATCCTTAAATAAAAAACACGCATTAGAAGACACAACAATTAACACATAAAAAATGAGAATACTAAAAGATTATTAATGAACAGGTGATAAGATGTTATAAAAAGATCATATATGATGTTATTAATAATATTATGGTTATGTAATAAGTTAATAACATGTTTAAGACCACTATATGGGATGTTAAATTACATCCAACTGAAAGGAAGTGTGGACTAAGGGATTTCAACGCAATTTTATTTCATTACGGCATATTGTAATGTTATGCAGTTGATTTATTTTTTATTTCATGTATAAATCCTTATTCACATTTAATTTAATGATTTCTTAATAGTTCATGGTATAGTGAGTTTCAATTTTAATTATTACACCCAATTGGATTTGACTTAAGAGTTTCATAGTGGTAAAAAATTTCATAACTCAATTTCTTTTTATTGGGTTATACTACTTCTTCTTTGTCAATAAAATTATACGATTGTGTGTATAATTAGATTTTATTATATTATGTTTTATTTTAAAAAATTTATTTCGATTTATATTTGATACACATAATTTATTCTTTGGTTTATTGTCACATCAACGTTATGATCTTTTCAAGGGTTTACATCATAATGATATTTTAATAAATCTTGTTTATTGTTAAATTTCAATTGATGGAAATTATTTGATAATTATCTAATAAACCCTTTAATTTTCATATTCTCTGGTTTTTAGGGATAATTTCATGTAATATTACTTTTTTCACTCTTTTTTACTTTATGTAATTAGTAAAATGTTTTTAATAAAATCTTACTTAATTTCTCTCCTCGATCAAAAATCTATTATCTTTCAAACCTATGTTTTCTAAAAATGTTTTAAAAATTGATTTTTAGCATTTTAAAAATAATTTATTAAAGATATTTTCCCCATTTTTTAATTTTACAAAAGTTTTTCAATGTAATCTCTATTTCATTATCAAAATAATTCATGTTCATCTTTTACTAAAAATTTGATTGGAATCTTTAGGTTATTTTTTGAACAAGGTACTTTCATAACATTTTTTCATTGAAAAAGGAATGTTCCTTTTATTTTTTAAACCATGTATTTAATTACCAAATTTCATGAACATCCTTTATTTGAAGCTTACTTTGCAATTTTATAACAATCTTTTTAAAGAAAATGATTTAAACATTTATTTAAAAAAAATAATATTTTAAATGTTTTTCAAAATGAAAATTATTTTTTCATGAATAATGTTATAAAGATATATTTATGGCATTTCTACTCATCAATGAAAACAGAAATGTATTCTTAATCCATTGGGTATAATTTTATACCATGAATATTCTTCCTCTGGATGGTTTATGATTATTTTGACCAAGGATAGTATTGAAATTCAATTCCTTAGTTTACTTTGTATTAACTAACATTCCCTTGAAATATTCACTTTACTCTGATCATTAGATATTAAATTTACCAAAAATATCTATATTATTTATCAGGAATATTCTTATTTCTTAATCCATATACCATTTTATCATATGGTGTTTACATTGAATAGTATTTGTTTATCTGGGGGAACTATTGGTAAAACTATATTCTTTAATCAATATGGATGTTCTATGATATGGAACATTATTTATGAATTAAATAAATTATTTTATATATAAGGAATGATTTTTTTACATATATTACATGGGTTGGGGATCATTTTTATAAATCCCCTTGATGAATTGTTAGTCTTATGAGATGAAAAAGTTTTCCAAATTAGTTGGATTTATACCCAATATATTTAAAATTTTATTGAAGATAGATCTTGATGATAAAGGCATCATGTTCTGGGGAAACATAAAGTTAAATAATGAATCATTTTCTTCATTAAAAATTAACTTATTATTATCAATGATAATTTCTAAATGATATTATCTCTAGGTGTTTTTTCCTTAATTTATTAATTAAATAGAATGTGTTTTCAGTTATATACCATACCATATTGGTTAAGACATGCCTAGTTTTGATAGTCAGTTTACTAATTAAATGGAATGTGTTTTAGTTATTTATATTTCCATTGATTATTAAAGTAAATTATCTAAATGGAATCTATGTTCATAAATTTTCCATTCCATAGTGTTCATTCCTAATTGATTACGCTTTATTTATTCATGATAGCTTCTACTGTACTTAAACCATACTGAGAATTTGAGCTTATCCTTATTATTTTCATGCTCTAAAATCCATGAATTTTACTATAATTAATATGAAAGGACATTCCAAATGGAATAATTTTACTATCGAAAAGATATGTATTGTAAATTGAATATTGAAATGTAATACAAGACATATGTATATATCTAATTTAACAATACTAAAAAAATATTCGGTCAATTTGTATATGTTTCCTTGTATCTTATTCCAATGTAATAATGTAAGACACATGATCATGGCTTCTAGGGTTTGGGTCCTTACATTAATATAATCAATTTTAGAATAAATGCGTAAAATTCTATGAAAAAAATTTCAATAAAATTGTGTTTTTAATCCCAAAAAATAAACTTATACCAATATCATTTATAAATATAACTCCTACGTAATTTATTAGATTATTTATAACTAAATTATTATGATTTTTAATTAAATATAAAATTCAAACCATCATGGTAATTTTCAATGAAAATAAATTATAGTTTTATGAAAAATAATTATTTTTTTATTCATTGAAAAATAAATCTATTAAAAAAAATACCAAAATTTCCCCACAATATAATTTTGATTTGATGATTTAAAAAATGACATCATTTTTTTTAAAATAAAATTTATAATTTTGTTATATAATAATTATAATATTTTCACACAAAAATAAAAAATACATTTTGGATGGAAATGTATTTTTGAAGAATAAAATGCCTTTACTGAAATTGAGTGATTATTTCATAAGAATTAATCAATAAATTCATATCGATTAGGACCACATTATATATATTTTATAATTTGGTTACTACTATTCATATCCATAAATTCAAATACTAGGAAATAAAAGTTATTTTTAAATAATAAAATATTATGGTTTGTTTTAGCTTGGTGTTGCATATTGTGTATTCTATGGAACATAGTGTTTGGTTAAAATTTCCTGGGGTTACATTTACAAGTAAAAATAATATGAAAAATCATTAGTACTTGTAACTCTTAATGGTGAGATGTTATCCCTATGGTCTTAGGTTCAAGATATGCGGGTGGTGATATTAAAACCCATATAATGGAGGGGATAATACCCGCCACATGATATCATGATGGGTCTTAAGGGCCTACCATCACCAAGGCATGCACAATCCATTATATAGTGGAGTATAGTGGGATTGTTAGAGTTATATAGAATTTTATTTCCATTGTTGAGTGAAACTATAGAGTGGTGTGTTGTTCCCAAAAACATTTAACCCTGCAAAATGTTATAACTATGCATTTAAGGAGCTAGGTTAAAGAATAAATAATATTACATCATCCTAAATTATTCTTAAAATCCATTGTGAACCTATGTCTAATATTATTATTATTTTTACTATAATTATTATTTCATTGATGTGTCTATACCTAATGGATATAAAAAATACCATTCATTTAAATTAATAAATTAATATTTATTTAAATGATATTTAATATATCATTCCCACTAGACCAGATAACTCACTCCATGTTTCATTTTGGATATTTTTAAAACATCAAACAATAAATATTATTTATAAAATAAATAAATAAATATATATAACATTCATTATATTGAAAATAAATATTTATTTTAATATTTTTCTCACACATAAATATGAGGACTAAATATTATCAATTTTTAGATCATGAATAAATATTATTCCTCAAATGGAAGAGTAATATTTATTCCAATAATTAAATTCAATTAAAATTTAATTGAGATCAAATAGGAAAATTAATTTTGTAACCCTATAGGCTTCTTACCCAGTGTCACTAGGATGGTATTTCTAAAGTCCATTATCAACATCTAGAAACACCTAAAGTCACCCAAGAGGAATAAATTAATATTATATTGTCGATAGCAACATGTGAACATTCATTTTGTATTATAATTCCACTATTTTTATATCTTAGAAATAAGGTTTCAAAGTTGTGTTATCAACCTATATGATTGATAAACCTTTCATTGTCTATCATAAATGAACACTTTAATACACCATGTCCATGGAATTTAATATGAGAGTTCTATTTTAATCATTAGGCTAGAATATCAACCTATATAATGATGGAAGGGACAAAGAATTTCTTGACTAATTAATTAAAAATATATAACTCATGAAACATAAAATGTATCCCACTTCATCATGATCATATGTTTTAATTTCTTTCATAGATACATCAATGTACATGAGTCATGATATTCATTAATAATAATTATGATCGTTACAAAAGTTTACTAATATGAATATCTTATGGAATATAAACATATGGATTTACTTCTAGTTGTTACATCCTCATAATATCCCATCATGGAGATTAATATATATTAAATTCATGATATGATGTCTAATCCTCTTATGAGTACTAAAACCAAACAGACTTCATCATTTGTTCCCCACTACATAACATCATATAACCAAATGATAAACATGTTAAGAATATCATCATAACATCACAAGGTTTCTATTTTAGTAGGAAACTATTTATGGCCCTTTAAATTTGAAAGATGATCTAGAATAATATGACATTTCAAGAAAAAGAAAAATCAATATATGAAATGGTGGTTATTAATATTCATGTGTTTAAATATATACATGAGATATAAAGTATAAAATTGTTGGTTTTAGATATCTAAATCCAATAGACTCCCACATAGACAAGACCAACATATGACTTTTAGTCTTCTAGTTATCAACTAATGTTCATGATTCTAATGATATATAGGTATATTCAATAATTCTATTATATTGTATTTCATGGAAACTCTTCTTACAACAATGTTACCTCTATGATAAAAATCCCCCAAGAAATAATACTTCAGGAGTATGTGCTTTGTCTGATGACGTGACCTCATCTCCATTACAAGAGAAATTATAGTATTATTATTACAATATAGTTTAATAGGTTATTTACTTCTGGGAACCATGGAAATATCTTTGATAATGTTACTAAAAAAACCTCTCTATTATCTATATCATAAGTTACAACATATGTTTACTTTGCTATGGAATTGGTGACCATGACTTTATTTGATCTCTTTCAGCACACAATATCTCCCTTGAGAGGTAATACATATCCCAACTAAGATTTAATATTCAATTGATATATTTGGAAACTATATTTTATATAGCCCTTGATGACAAGTTCCTTATTTCCTCCATTAACTAGGAACATACCCATAGTACGCCTTAGATAATTAAGAATAGTCTTGACTATAATACATTGGAATTCTCCAAGATCAACTTGATATTTACCTACCTCACTTAAGGTGTAGGTAAAATATATCCTAGTAAATATCATGTAATACGTGACTACCCCAATAAAAAATGTATATTAGATACTTTCCACTCTCTATATCTAACAATCACGACCCAAGTATCCTAGAGTCAATGGTTACATTATTGAACTAGTACTAGATAGAATAAATTTGATCATAACAGATCAAATAGTTTAGTAGTATTAAAAGAATATAAACATGTTTGAATATTAATTTACATTTGAAAACATAAAAAACAATATTGTATTTTCTTTGATAACATTATTATTATTTTTAGTATAACCTTTCATATCAATAATAGTACACTTTCTGGAATTTTGGTAAAAGTAAACAAAATAAAATGGATAGTTTTCATGCTCAATAATGGAATTCCTACAGTTGAAGGTATCATATAATAAATACGGCATGAATAATATGGTAAGAGTAAATAATGATAAAATAATTCCATATAAATAATCATGTTATCTTAAATCTTATCAATGAATAAGATTACTATTAAAATAATATCTTGGATGTTATTATCTAAATTTATAATGATGGAATGCAGAATGTTTGTCATCTTAAACATATTATTGAGGCCTCACATCAATACATCATACATTAATGGGTAAGGAATATTCCAAATACCCAACAAGTTCTATCTCATGATACCTACTAATGAATCGAGGGATTATGTAATTTTTAACCCCACCAATAAATTAATAATTTCAATGCATTCACCATGTGAGTAAACAATACAACTTAATCAACATGAAATAAAAATCAATAATTATCCATACTATAAGAACTAGCATATGAAATTTCAATACATTTCCTAGATAGAAATACCATAACCCATCCACTAAATTTTTTGGATGTTATTATTAGTTAATATCCCCATCAAATCCTAATATTAATTATAGGATGTTGACATAGATGAAAATAATTTAAAAATAATATGGGGACATTTCTTGCGGAAAATTCCCATTTCATTTTTAAATCACTTATTTAAAATATAAAAATATAAAAAGTATTAGGAAAAACATTTCATTTGAGAAAAACATGGAAACTTTCAATGAAATATTCAAATAAAAGAGTAGTCATGATGGTGGTAAAATATATTCTTGTGGTTTATGTTAAAAAAGTATTTTGTTCACACATTAAGTGAAAAAATTCCTTATTTGGATAATGATAAGAAGATTACTTTAAAAAAAAATTTATAAAGAAAAATAAGGTAAAAAATAAATTTAATCAATAATTAGAGAATATCAAAAATATTCATGAAAATATTTTACAGAAAATATTGATATGAAAGAAAAATATTCACCACCGAATAGAAAATAAATTCAGGTCTCATTAAAAGAATTCTGAATTTTGAGTGCATAGAAATTGGAAAATGAAAGAAAAAATTATAATTTATAGAAGTATATATTTTTAAATTAAATATATTTGGTTTAATATAGAAATATCATATAATTCCTATAATGGAAACTCAAACATAATCAGTAATGAATAAGGATTATATTGTGAAATAAACCCTTACCTCAGGTTTGAATTACTTCGTAATTTATTTTAACCCCCTATATAATAAATTTCAATTTATTATAATTATATACCAGAACCATATAAATACTTTTAATATCATAAAAATATACTTATAATAGTTCAACACAAATTTTTTAATAATTCATTATTAAAGTCATCCTTTTCCAGTGTTAACTGTTTAGATTTTCATGTATGTTTCGATTTGTTAGTTTTAGTACTTTCATTTTTTCATGGTTCCATCATATTAATAATTTTAATCATGATATAATATCATGCATATTTATTATATAAATATTTATAATCTTTATTGAAATAAGGACATGAATAATGAATTGGATTGCTTTGTTGATGTGTTAGTCTAAATGAATGCATGGGCGATATTACCAGTTTTCTAATGGGTGGAAGGGTATGAAAATAAATTATATATAATATTTAAATAATAATATTTCATAAATATTTTAAATAATAATTGTATTCTTCACTATAACCATCCATGAATGGTAGGGGTGAAAAACAAAATACATCACTTTGGGAGGCATTAGTGTGCACAGACACATGAATGATGCTTTTGTTTCCAATTTGTTAGAGAAGATGATGAATAAAGGTTGTCAAATTCACATAATAAAATCTTAATGTATGGGACATAATTATGTTATTATATCATCATGGTAATTCCATAATTCAAGGATGTATAATAATAACTTATATGAAAACACTCGGTTAACAGATATACCTCTTCTGTGGAAAACCTCCTTTAGTTTACACATTAAGCCTTATAATGTTAGAATTTTATCAAACCAGAACCTACATATCATGGAGAGTTATTTTATAAATTTATTTTCATATTTATTTTCAAATATATATGGATTTTTAACCTTTTATAATATAGGTGAGGTGGTGTCATTTTTTAAGTGAGGAAGAGGACACACTTGGAATAGATCAAAATATTAAAATATATTGATATATTAGTAAATAAATATGTATCCAAAATGACTCATCTTAAAATAAAAAATGATATATGGTCTATATATGAAAATTAAATATGATTAAGACTAGTTTTTATGTCATTTTAACCTATATTATTTTTGTTTTAACACTATTTACCTATTTTAACTCTTATTATGGAAACTAACATTTTTAACAATGTTATTATCCATAATGAAAAAAAAATAAAAGTGGGTTCATTGCCAATTTTGGAAATTATGATTCTTAATATGGATCCAATTTTATAAAATTAAATTTTTATATATGTTAGAAATTAATTTAAAAATCAACCCCTAAAATGTGACAAAAAACGCGATGAAAAATGATTTTCCAAAAAAATGTCATTTAAGTATAATTTTTTTACATTTATTCAATCATAATGTTTTTAATAATGAAAATAATTGAATTAATTATACTTAAAATTACCTTCTATAATTTTAAAAACAATCATAAGAAAATTACTCTTTTTAAATACATAAAAAGTTTAATTTCATAAAAATTGGTATGTTTCAATATTCACTTAAAAATAATAAAATTTGAGAAAAATCACAAAAATTCACCCTAAGGTATTATTACAATTATTAATTAAAAAAATTAAACTAATTTAATCCAATAAAATTTATAAATCTATTATAAATTGATTATAACATCCACTCACAAAATTAAAAAAATCCTTTTGAAGAAAATATATTTTTGAAGCATAAATTGAATTTACCTAAAATTGAGTACTTATTTATTTTGAATTAAATAATAAATTTTCATTATATAAAACCTTTATAAATATTTTTCATAATTGTTTTATTCTTATTCATACATAAAATTTAATAGTTGGGTTAAAAAGGTCACATTTATAATATACTATAATTCGCTTAAAGATCAGTGTTGCGTGTTAAGAAAGCTATCACTATTACTATTATTTTCAACTAAAATTTTGGGGCTTTACATTCTCCCATAAAATAAATTATGTCCTTATAAATTTTTTTATCATGGTAACCAATGGATCAATATTTTTAAATGACTTATTTGAAAACCCACATCTTACAAAATAATAATTAAAATTCCTTTGAAAATGGGAAGTCAAAAATGTTAATGCTACCCAAAAAGACACATAATCAGGTTTCCAAATAATTATAACATTAGCGGGAAGTGAAAATATGGATATGGAGGATAAATAATAGCATATAAGGAAATAATAGAGAGTGATATTGGATATTATCATGATAAATTTAATGACCACAAAACCATAAATTAGTAAGAGATAAAGAAGACCATCAATTCATTAGAAATGGAGGTAAAATGATAACATTTTTAATTCAAGATCCTTTTATTATAATTATGTTTTTATTTTACTATCAATATGGATAATGTGATAAAATATAATTTCTTGTTTTATTTAAAATTTCTAATAATTTTTTTATTTTGATATTTTAAGGAGTTCTCACATCTAATTCTAACTATTAATGTATAAGAGGATTTTTTTTCATTCTTGAAGGAAAGAAACCTTTAATGGGAAATAAGATTCATAAAATAAACGAAACATATTTCACTAATATAAAAAATGATTATAAAAACTTTATAGGATTCTTAATATGAATAAACCATCTTATGAATAGGTAATTCATTATTTATTAAAAATCAAAAATAGTGCCAATAAAAATGCTACAATATTTTAAAATTTAAATAATAATACCTCTAGTTAAGAATGTATTATCTTATGCTTCATTATACTCATTCTCAAATCCTAAAAACTAATTAAACCCCAAAAATAGGATTATTTCAAATTCAAACATCGGTATAAAAACCATTTTTACAATTAGAGAATATTTGTAAATCTTATTAGAACCACCCATTATATTCTCATTACAACCAAATTATAATAAGGTATTATAATTGGAAAATCCTTCCTTGTAGTACTAAGGGATGATTCAATATTAAAATAATAAATAAAAGATTCTGTAGATATGAAATCAAATGAAGCACTGTCTAACATTGACCTCAGGATCAATGTACATGTAATCATAACTTAAGTTATTCCATATTCAACTGTAGTAATTAAGTATGTTTTCCTTACTTACATATCTTTTTTTGAGTTAAATTCTCTCGATGCATGTGGAATTAATTTACACAGTGGATCATCTCCTTATAGTTAAAACACTAGAAATTGGTGGTTTCATTCTTTCCCTTAGACTCACATTATTGATGTAATTTCTATCCAAACTTGAACCAAACTTCCATTCCACTCATTAATGATATAGAGTGATTCTTTCCCCAGTTATTATATTTTAGAAATTTCACTCTTCCCTTTTTTCTTTTTTTTCCACACTTTCCTTTACATAGAAATCAATTTTTTAATTTATCTCTTACTTTAATTTTAAAATGAGAGACTTGGTTAATTCCTTCTCTACCATGAGTCCACTTGATACTATAGAATCATATATTAATTTTTTTGAGAGACTAACCCCCTTTAAAGGGATTGTCCTACTAAATAAATAATCAGTCTTACTATATGGATTCCGTATGTAGTTTGCAACTTGGATTACTAATATTGTAAAATTTGATTAATGATTATAATAACTTTCCTCTTCCATTTTCCCCAAATTTAAAAACTAAATTTCCAAATATACATGTTTCCAATGAGGAATGTATTTTATTTAAAAATATCTCCTTAAATGTCTCACATTCTATACCTTCTAATTCCTTATCCTCAATAATATCTTGAATCAAAATCCACTATTGATTAGAATATCTCTTTAAAAAGAAAACCCGAATAATATTTTCCCTTTAATTACTACTTGAATCATGAAAAATATTTTCAAGGGGATTAATCCATTATTCATTTACTAATAGATTAGTAGTTCGATTAAAGTATGGATGTATTTTTTGTATGAAGTAGTCCAACATTATAGTATATTAAAATAAATAAATAATATTCTCCATATATCCAAGATTACTAGTTATAAATTTCCCCTATATTATTATAATTATATTGTCTTCGCATTTATTCTTATATACTTTCTTAGGAGGGAAATCCTTATGTAGATTAATGGGTTTGATACGTTTTCCATTCCTTCAACTATGCCCTATTTATAAATAATTGCATATAATAGATTAGATCATGTCATTATAAATCATAGTGTATAATTCCAAATATGGTGATATACCTAACAAAATTGAAAAATTATGTATAGATGATATCAAAATCATAAACATAGTATTATTTATAATTTCTTCAAAACATAAAAATACTTTCAGATATTTCATGATGGTTTGTAGAGAGAATGCGAATCAACCATAGAATGTCCCCCCATGAGTGGCTATCCAGGTGTGTGGTTTTATGCCCACTCATCATGAACTTGTGATGATTGAGTTAATACCCAATCCAAACCTTTCATATTTGTTACCCCTAGGTGAATATATGGCATAGATGCATCCAAATTTTAGTATTAAACAAGGATATATTTTCTAGGAAAACAAAACAATCTCTACTTTACCAAAGATATATGATATTATCATATAAGTGGACTTATCCTTATATTTTGTCATAGGATTATTTTCTCTAATATATATATTCCTAAATATTGTTCCCAATGTTTATACTAAACTTCCTCTAATTCCAACTATAACAACCCTAAACCTAGTATCCTGGAGATGGTGGATACTTCATTACATTGGTACTAGATTCATGCGATCACATCATGAGAGATAAAATAGTTTAGTAGTCTTAGAATACAAGATACATGCTTTATCTCCCATTAAATTTGAAAACAAAAAATAATGAATTTTATTTTAATTGATAAAATTATTACTCCATATTTTATATCCTTAAATGTCAATAATAATACACTTATTTTAATCTCAATTAATGGAAGAAAATAATAATGTGATCTCAGATTCTCAGTGAGGGGATGCCTAAAGTGGAACTATAATAGAATAAATAAGGAATGGATAATATGGTAGTAATAATTGATGATCAAATAATTCCATATAAATAATCACATGTGACTGAAAATTATCCATGTATAACATAACTATTTGAATAATCACAAGGACATAAATAATTGACTTCATAATGATAGAATTCATAATTCCAAACATTTTAAACGTACCATCAAGGCTTGGATCTAGGAAATCAGACATAAATGGTTAAGGAATATGCCAAATGATGAAACTATTTTGTCTTATGAGACATATCAATGCATGTAGGGGATATATAATTTCGAGACCCACCCATTACTTAATAATTACAATGTATTCATCATATGAATAAATAATACAACATAAAAAACATGCCTCAATAATCAACAATATCCATGATGGAAGAACTAGAACATATTATCTCAATACCTTCCCCAGTTTTAATGATCATAATCTACTTATATAAATTTAGAGGATGGTATCATTAGAGTATATACATAGTAAGGTATAGGATTTATCAAACAATACTGACATAAATGAAAATACTTTTAATATATCATTTAAATTTTATTTTGATATCAATTATTTAAAATATTAACATTTCCAAAATATTAGAAAAATCACTTTATTTGGAATGTTCCCTAGAAAATTGTAATGTAAGGTTCAAATTATAGAGTATTAACGATAGTGGAAAATCATTTCGTGTGGTTTATAATAAAATATATATATTTTTAGTCATTTGATAAAAAGTTCCACATTCAAAAAATGATAAAAATATTCCTTTTAAAAAAATAGGAAATTTAAAACTGGATAAAAAATACATTAATAAATCATTATCTATTATTAAAAACATTACTAATTTTTTTTCCAATAAAATACAATCAAGGAATAAAATTATTACCGACTGAATAGAAAACAAAGTTGGTTTTACTTAAATACAATAATCCTGAATTTGAGTACATAGAGAGGGAAAACATATAATTTTAAAAAATAACCATAGGAAAATAGAATGTATTTATTAGGAAATATCATATAATTCCCTCAATGTAAACATAAACATAAATGACCACATATAAGGATGAAATTTGGAAATAAACCCATTTTTCATGTCTAAATTGGATCTTATGTGATTTTAAGCTCATGTGTACTAAATTTATATTAATTATAATACTATTATAGAACCATATAAATACCTATAATATCATATTTTATCAACTTATAACATTTAAATGCCCTATTATTAATAATTACTTACTAAAATCATTATTTTTTAGAGTTGATTATTCAATTTTTTGTGTAATCTGTACTTCAGTAGATTCAGTCCTTACATATTTCCCATGGTTTCATCATATATGTTATTTTAATAATGATATAAATATCAAATATATTAATTATATACATATTTATAATCATTATTTGATGGAAAATATGAAAAATTAATCACACCACTTCATGGAGGTGGTAGTCTACACGTACGCACAAGCGACGTTATCATTTTTTTCACAAGTGAAAGAGTAAGAAGGAAAATGAAAAAAAATTTAAATATTAATAATTATTTTATAAATATCAGATATAATCATTATATCCATCATTTTAACCATTCATTAAAGGTGGGGATAACAAATGAAATACATTGCTTCGTGAGTCGGTAGTCCACACATACGCACGAACGAAGCTTTCGTTTCACATTTGATGAATATGAAAATGAATAAAGGTTGTTACATCTACATAATTAAATTTAATTATATTATATATATTAATTTTATTGTATCATCATGTTTATCATATAATAGAAAGATAAATAAGAGGAAATAAAATTAGAACACTTAGTTAAGAGCTATACCTCTTCTTAAGACAGCTTCCTTTGGTTTAAACATTAATCCTTATAAGGTTCTTCTCTTCATAAACTAAGACCACTATATCTCAATTAGTAACATTAGGAAGGATTTTTTTTATATCTTGGATGATCTATTAGGCTCTTAATATTTTTATAAGAGATAATATGTTGCATGTTTTTAGAAGTGAGGGAGATGACACACTTAGAATTTTTCAAAATATTAAAAATATACTAAAGTCCTAATGATTATAAATGACTCCAAAATGAATTAATTTTCTAATGAGATATGACATGGGGTCTAAATATGACCATATAATAGTATTTAGACATGTTTTTAGGTGCTTTAAACCCTTATTATTTTACATTTAACACTTTTTACCTCTTTTAACTCTTACAGTGGTAACTACCTTTTTTCCAAAGTTACTATTATTAATAGTAAAAATGAACGTTTCTTTGTTAAAAAAATGGAAAATTTTAATCCAATATTTAGTTTATTTTATTAAATTAAATTTTATTAAGTGGAAGATATTAGTTTAAAAAAACCATAAAACATAATGAAAAATGGTTTTTTAGGAAAATATGTTTTAGATATAAAAATATTTGTGAACCAAAGTGAAGCATAATATTGATCCTAATGAAATTAATTAATTTTTTAAAAAATTAAAAATAACTAATTGAATTTTAAAACCAATCTATCACAAAATGAGACTTTGTAAATACTTTAAAAGAAAAGATACTTTTCTTAAAAATCCGTATTTTTCACTATTTGTTTAACATTAATTTCTTTCAGAAAAATCTCAAAAAATCACCTTAAAATATTATTAACACTATTAATTAGAAATTTAAATTAATTACATCTCATAAAAATTATAAAATTTTTGAAAATTAATTATAATAGCCACATAAAATGAAATAAATAACATTCTTGAAGAAAATATATTTTTGAAGCATAAAAAAAATTGGTTGAAAATTGAGTACTTATTTATTTTGAATTCATCAATAAATTTTAATTATATAAAACTATTATACATATTTTTTATAATTTTTTTATTTCTATTAATTCGGTTAATTTAAAATCTAGGTTATAATGGTCACATTTATAGTATATCACAATTCACTTAAAGCTCGGTGTTTCTTATTAAGATATATATCGAGCATATTATTCTTTTAAAATATATTTTTGGGGTGTTAATTTATCACTATTAATTTTAGGGCATAGTTTTTGGGAAATATGAGTTCTAGGTGACATTGGAAATAATCCCCTTTTGTATTATTCCATACTAAATCTCTTCATTATATCGTTAATGTATGTACCTTGAGCTAGTCCAATGAGGATTTTGGATCTATCATGATGTATTTTTATCAAAAATTATATATGCTACTTCACCTAATTATTTCATACAGAATCATGATTTTAACCAAGTCTTAACGGTCTATAAGAGTAGTAAATCATTTTGGATTAGTAATATTTTATCACTATAAACTAGAAAGACAATGATTACACACTAAATAAACCACTTATAGACTCAAGGATCACAATAATTATTTAGGAAAAAAATTCCTTTATAGATTCAACAAATTGTAGCTTCTATGAATTTTATGATTTATTTAATATATAAATGGACCTCTGCAACATTTATACATTTTTGTTATTACTTGGAGTCACAAACCATTCTGGTCGAGTCATATATACAAATTCATGAAGGTTCATGTTATTGAATGATTTTTTGATATCTATCTTTTGAATCTCAGAGACATGGTAGGTTTCTATATAAATTTAAATTATGTTTTCAAATAGAATATTACTTAATGTTATTTAAACCCTCTTTGTTCTAGTCTAGATTTATAGTTTCAGAATTTTCAATCCTTGTCAAGTTTCTTTTTGAATACACATTTTAAACCAATGGGATTTACATGTACTAGAGGATATATCAATGTCCAATCATGTTTTTATTATGTGGAATCTATTTCATAATTCATGGAATCTTACCACTTGGAATCTTTTGTTCCACTTAATACTTCTTTATAGGTTAGAGGATCATTATTATCAATTAATAATGAGCCACCATAATTTGTGACTATAAAACCATATATTTTAAGTAATATATCTTCCTCTGAACTCCTACGTAGTATTTCTATATTTGGAAAGTGATCATCTATGGGGATTTTGGGGTATGTTCATGGGCCAAATATTTTATAACATGATCCATGACTTCATAATATTCTCTCTCTATCACAATATCTATTTTGGAGATGTGGTAACTCTCAAGAAATATGGTTATTATTAGGAATATATCATTCTTTAATTATGTGCATTATTGGTAATATCCTTTAGTTTCCTTAGGATATCCTATAAAGATAAACTTTGTGTCCTGTTGTGTGAGTTTCTTACCTAAAGAGGCCTTAAAAATTATTTAAATACCTAAGCATGTAAATGTGTGAATAAAGGTTTCTTCACACTCTATAGTTTGAATGGAACATTAATTACTAATTTTTTTGCACTTTGTTTAGTTTCTATTCCATTGAATACAGTACATATTTCCAAAATGATAATGGATGACTTACATGACTCATCATTGATCTTATCATGTCATGAAAGGTATGATTACTCCTTTAAATCACACTATTCTATTATGGTGTATAGGGATGATTTAGTTGGGATAAAACTTCCTTTGGTAATCAATGAATTATCAGTTAAGATATTCCACACCATGATCTATGTGGAGTATCTTTATTTTTTTCCTAGTCAATTCTCAAATTCATTCTTATATACATTCATTTTCTCAAATGATTCTTATTTATACCTCATTAAGTAGATATATCTATATATACTAAATACATTAGTAAAAAATATGAAGTGTGATTATACACATAATTCATCAACTACAAATGGTTCGAACATATCAGTATGAATCAATTCATGATGGTAAGTGGCCCATTTACATATTCCACTAAATAAAGATTTAGTCTTTTTTACTTGAAAACAAGTATGAAAAATGTGAATTGGTTTTAGTTTGAATGAATCTTAATATCCATCTCATTATAATTATGTTGAGTGATTTTTATTTATATAACCTAATAATTAATTCGATATTATGGTATGATATAAATCATCCAAGCTATATTCATTATTGAGTATCATTAGTTGGTTTGTGTAATCCTACACATAAAGACCATTATTGAGGTGTGTCTTACCATAACATATTCTATGTTTTTAAAAATAGGAATCCGGTATTCATTTATTTAAAAAAAATCAATGTAAATAAATACTAAATATAGAAATAATTTTTTTGGTAACTAGATGCACATAATAAAAATCCATTAAAACTAAGAAAATTCTGGTTAGCAACATGAGATGGGGGTAGTCTCAAATAACTACTATAGTGAGTTTTTCCCTATTATTGTTTAATAAATCCACCTCAACTCATGAAAATTTTATGAATATTCATGGATTATGTAATTGGAAACAAATTTGAGTACCAAAATCTATATTAAATACTTAATTTTTAGAAAAAGAGATATTTCACCCAATAAAAAATACAGTTAAAGTTCCCCATTTCTTATTAGTTATAAAATAGTTATTCTTCTAGTTTCCCTTCTTTCCATAGGTGAAATGTATATCACTATGTTTCTTTTTCTTCCCAGTGATCTTCCTTTTATTGGAAGGGTGTTTTAAATAAGTCTTATACTTAGTATCAGTCTTAAGAACATACAATTTTACCTTCATCTTATCACCATAAGGATGTAAGTATTTTCACACTTCATGACCTTGTCAACTTCTTGAGGTAGAGTGAGGATATTTTGGAGAGACTTATCACTATTGTTTATATTGAAATTTATAACAACAATGAATAATATCTAAGTGAGTGATGAAAGAATGAGACCAGTGGGAAATGAATCATGTAATATAAGACCTAAAATCATTGGAAGCTCAATGTATCCAATCATCTTCACTATATTTGGCCTAACGGGTGTGACTTCTCAATGTTTTATCATAAAGATCACCTTAGATATCTAAAAACTACACCTAGATACCTCTATCATGATAATGATCATGGATATAGTTAATCATTCTATAAGAATCCATGATATCGTGAGATTTCATGAGTTTATTAGTCTTGGATTAATGTACCCAACATCATAAATCTAGAACATCATCACATGTTTTCCATATAAGGTGATCTCTACATCACTCACCACCTTAGAAAGTATTTTAAAAATTGGAGATTCTAGCATGTAAAGCTTCTATTAATAGTGTAATATAACATTCAAGACCATTTACCATTCAGGGAAATTGATTATATAGTGGAGATGTAATTATTGAAAATTGATCACATGGATAAAATGGTTTATAAACTTTTCATTTTACAATAATATTATTAAAGATGAAATAAGTACTTTATAATATTACCAAAATATGTAAGATGATATAAATTTAATTATTAGTGTTTCAATATATTATCATGTTTAACTATCCCTCACCATTGGAATCAGAATGTATAGTTGGGTGGACATTCTAGGGGAAAGGATCCATATTCACCTTCTTAAAACCATTACATTGTCCTAAAAAACTACTTAAAGGTATTTTGAAAGGCAATATTGTTAACTACTTACAATAAACTCCTTTATCTATTGAGTGGAATCCCTAATTCTAAAATCCCAATTTTTGGATTAAATCAACACTTTATAATATGTTATAACAAGTACTACATTGGAAATCAACCATTGATAAAAAAAGCAGTTAATTCAACCAAAACAATTAGTTAAAACAACCTTATAATAGAAAAGATACAAGAATTTACACATAAAATTTCTTTTAACTATGGTTTTATTCATAACATAAGTAATGGATTTATTTTATGAATTAATATTTAATTAGGGGGTTGTTACTATAAGTGAACATGTATTGTAAATATATTTTTTATTTAACATAGTTTATTATTAACATTTAGATAAAATAAAATTTAACCCATATTATAATTTATTTTAATTCCATATATAATTCATGTTATTTCATTAATTTATATGATCACAATACAACCGCCATAAAATTAACCATGTAATTTGATAGAAATAAAATAAATATAATGGCTTGATCATGATATTTTTTATAGTTGATTTGTTAAGTGAACAATAAATTAACCTATACCCCTAGGGGAATAAATTTTTTGATCAAGTCTTTTTGTGACTTGTAGCATTCCATATACCTTTATATTTTCTAGGTTGATTTCATCTTTTATCAAGATTTTAACCATTTCATGTCTTTTATATATTCATAATTACACACATTTGAGGGGAACTAGTGGATTGGTGGGGGATTTTATGAAAATAAACTATAGACATGAGGAGACTAAAAAATAAGGGTTAGAGTGATGAAACACATGCCATCATTTTAATTTTATAATAATAATAATAATAACCATAAAATTAAATTAAAATATATCTAACACATACATTGTTCATTAAATCTCATCATTATTCATATGCAAGAAACGAATACACATTTAAAATAATGTTCTAACATTTATTTAATTAATTCTTAATTAAGATAAATTAACTGAATTAATTAATTTTTATATTAATTAAATAAATAATTTATATTAAAATCAATCCAAATAGTTCAGGAGGTTTTCATACAATATAATGTTAAACAAATTTAATAAATTAATTTTATTTAAAATTAGTTATGAACACAACGTGTACATGGAGGCAATGCGACTCGTACCTATCATAACTACCTAATGTGGTCCTTGAAATGTATTGTGCACTCACATGACATGTAGAGCACACAACCTATCATGTAATTTCATAAAATTTACTATTAATAAAGGAAACATGGATAAGATTTATATTACATGGAATGTATTTTTTTAATATATGCAGAGAACACAGTTTATAAGTTCCATACATGGAATGTTGTTCATAATCATACATGAAAATTAATTAATAATTTAATAATATTATAAAACCTATCAGATGACATGTGCTATCAATATAAGACACATCTTTAAATATTGATTTGGTTTAATGAAATAATTATTCAGTTTTCATTTCTATATAAATAGGTAAGGTATGCATCACGTGTATAATCTAGCCACATGGCGTGTATGTTATTTTACAATATGTATATGATACATGCCTAGTAACTGGGTTTATATTTCACCACATACATTAATGAGGTACATGAAATGTATTAGATCCATAGGTCATGTAAATTCTAAGTTTGAAAAATTCAAGTCCTACTTTTCGTGTAATAAATATGTGACATGTATTTTTTCACATATTTACCCTTGTAAAAACAGGTGGACTGCATAGCATGTATACCAGCTACACACCATGTAGTCATAAAAGCTATGTGTCCGACTTTATAGTCATAAAGTGGAATGTAATTAGGTTATGTATTCATCCACATGATTAAACATGTTTTATACAACATGGACCTAGTGGGGTGAAATTGGGTATATGAAGTGTACATTTGGGTTACACACCATATAGTCATATATTACCTGTTCCAAAAGATCGACTCCTCCAGAATGGGTTCATCGAATGTTATTCATCTATTTTAACCTATAACAGGCCATATGAAGGTTAATGAAGATGAAATATTTAATTTTGGATTAGAGAACGAATTTTTGGCAATAAAAAAATAACATTAAAGAAATAAATAAATCAATATATAATAATTAATTATAAATTTGATTGTGACCACTCTGAATCCACTTTTAGCTTTTGGGTGCAACAAAAGTCAGTTGATCCCATGAAAAATATAATTTTTAATTAAATATAATGAATAAATCCTATGAAAAAGATGAATAACAACATATATCATGATTATATACATTTAATAACAATGAAAGAATTATATAACTAGAGAGAGGATCTTATACCTTAAATTTATAATACACTTTAATATAATAAATACTCAAGTGTTGATATCTTTTCTTCAAAGAAGATTTTTTTCAATCAAATATCTATTCAGTTGAATCATTGATAACTTAGAGGACTGAAATTAGAACCCCTGTAGAAGTGATCCACACATACTCCATTGATCTAAATGCATCACTAATGGTATTATATATTCTATAAATATAGTATAGATAATATTATCTTACTTACTTAGATCACAAGAGAACTCTTCAAAGATGGAAATATTGACTCTTGTTCTCTTAGTTTTGAGTGGAGTATGAGGGTATAAGATTTATCTCGGTTCTTGAGAGCATTCCAGGGAATTTTCCATCTAGGAACAAGAGAATCTCTAGAGGGGTGTCTTGGTCACAATAAAATCTATCCCTACAAAATGATATAATCAAGTATTTATAAAGCTATGTTAGAGAAAAAATCATTTCACATTGGCCCTAAATTATTCTCATAATCTATTGAGAACCAAATTTCTAATAACATTATTATTATTATTATTATTATTTACATGATGCATGCATGTCTCAAAGATAAAATTAATATAAATAATTTAATAATTAATTAATATTTATTTAAAATATATTTAATATTTCATTCCCATTAGATTTTTGAAATTGGTTTATGTTTTCTCTTGGGTATTTTCCAAACCTTGAATAATAAATACTAATAATTTTTTAAATAAATAACTATTTAACATGTTTATGGTTTTGGGAAAAAATATTTTTTTAATATTCAAATCATTTATAAATATGGTGATTGAATATTTGAAATCTGTATGTCTATAATAAATATTATTCCTTGGATGAGAGAATAATATTTATTCTAATAGTTAAATTAAATTATAATTTAATTTATATCAAATAGAAATACTACATGTGTGTCCTTCTAGGATTCTTTCTCATTGAAATTATGTGGGTTTGGATAAAGTCCAATATCTCCTTCTAGAAACATTATAGGAACCCAATAATAATAAGGTAATGACAAAATTCTGACAACCATACTTGAATTATCACTATGTAATATAATGGATTTGTAATGATATCTCATCAATTAGGTATCATACTCATTTAATCAACCTATATTCTTGACACATATTTCATTTATTATTTTAAATAACCCCCTCATTTTACCATTCCCATGTAATTTAATAGAAAAATTCCATTCTAATAATATGATTGAGATATCAACTTCTATAATGATCTTAGGGACAAATACATAGTCAACCTATTCATTAATAACATATCAATCAAGATGAACCCAATATATCCTACCCTAATACGAGTATATGTCATCACCGTTTTCATTAGTACAACAAAGTACGTGACTTGTGATATGCATTAATAATAGTATTAATGTTTAAGGATGATTAAACACATATGAAAATAAGAATATCTAAGGACTTATAAACATTTGAATTTCATATAGGCCGTTCTATCCTCATAATCATAGATCCTAAATATTAAAATTTTTAAGCATCATGAGATGAAGTCTCATCAACTTAAAAGTATCCACACCTAATATTATGTATAATATGTGTCTTATCAGATGATAAAATTTTACTATAATATATATATTATACGAATATCATCATAAGATCTCAATGTTCTCACCATAGTGGCGAACTAATTATTCCCTTTTTAATATGATAGATACTCTAACACATTATCACATTAAATTCACATAGAATAATAATAAATATGTGATAAGGTATTTGTAAATATTCACATATTTGAATATATAACGGTAATCTAAAGTAAAAAATAATTAGTTCTAACTCTAAAAAAATCTATTATTGGTTGATAGAGGTGAGGTCCTCCCATATTTTGAGATATGTATACTAAATACTAGCCACTAGCCTATTTCCTACTATAGGTGATCTTGGAGTGGAACTCTTAGATTATCAAGAACCTCATATGGTTCTCCATGGATTTGTTTTTTGGTGGAATTTTTTAATCTCGGTGGTTTATGTGAAGACTTTACGGGGAGGATTAATCTAGAAATAATTGGTTTTTCATAAACATAGCCATTGTAAAGTTCCTGTCAGGTGTGGATTGCTAACATTTGGAATTATTTTATGATTCATGAAATTTATGGCCACAGCCAGGAATCAGTAGGTGTAGTTTAGTTTATGATTCATTTTTGGTACTGGTGAATACTGATATGATCAAGTCATCCTACACTATATATTTAGAAATTAACGATTCTCTTGGAAACCCTACATACACTATATTGTTCGTAGAAAG
This sequence comes from Viscum album, assembly GCA_963277665.1. Taxonomy (NCBI): domain Eukaryota; kingdom Viridiplantae; phylum Streptophyta; class Magnoliopsida; order Santalales; family Viscaceae; genus Viscum; species Viscum album. The sequence goes on from OY728140.1 coordinate 316,014,505, forward strand.
TTTTATTTAATAGTGAAATTCATTCCATTACCCCTTCTAGTGAGGTGAATATACCCTTGTTAGATAAATATGTATTTTAAATGAATTATTCATGGTAGAGAAAAGTTGTGATGGTACCTAACATAGAAAATATTTGTTATATTTTTTTGGTTTCATGAGTTTATTATCAATTGGACTGATGGTTTGGGTTTATTATTCAGTAGTAAATATGACCCCTCTAGTATCGTGAGTAGGTCCAACCAATTGGTAGTTATGATCGACTACCAATCTAGTGGTTTGTGTGGATTGGTGTGTTATTATCTTGTATGAGAATTCAAATTATATGATTATATAGGAATGCGTGGATGGTTTCAAAGGGTATACCATGGTTTAACTGTATCGATAATCATATTTATGCATCATATTTCTTTCTAATAATGACGCTTGAATATTTTTTTAGTGGGATGATGAGCACACCTAGGGTGTTTGTGGTCATGTGGACAAAAACCTTCTTGGAATTGTTTTATGGGAGACCATGTTGGGAATTTGATGGATTTCCATTATATTTCCACGAGAGTTCCAACTATGTAATAACATCCCATAGTATGGAATCTGGTTTCATTGGGTAAATATGATCATCATGATGTTGAATCTCTGGTGGTTAGTTAGATCATATTAGCACAATGTAGGTGTTTTCGTTAATAATCCTAGCATAAAACTCTGAGTCTGGATGATAGAGGAGGTTCTTGGGAAGCTAATTAGGGTATGTTATGTCAAGTGTGGGGAGTGATACATGGCTCACCATCGATTAATGATATGTGCCACTACACTCTTTCATTGTGTGAGAGAAGCCTCATGTTACAATGTCAACCATGAGGTCCAATTTAACTGGACATTCTCAGGTGAAAGACTTGAAGATTTTTCTGAAGGTGAGGATACTATCCACCACTATCATAGGAAAATATTACTCTTAAATTAGTGTTCATATTGAATATCACGATGGACATCATGAGAAGGGGATAACCTAGTGAAATGAAACCCCCAGTGTAGTATGTTCTATAGATATTTATGGGTATACCCATTTCATAGAAAATTTTGTTATGTAGTGGAGGAAGAGGGTTTGTTCAAAGGTTATAGATTATGGTCACTCAAGAAAGATTTATCATGGGTCCTTGATCCATAATTGTAGGTTTATCTGAATGTTCAAGATTATTCATTTTATATTGTGGAAGATTAGGCAAACTAATGGATTGTTGTGTCATATTGAGCGGCTCAGAGAGGTCATCATGGTGCTTATAGAGCTTCTCAATAGATTTCACGAAATATTGATGACAACATGACCATGAGATATTTGGTAATAAATATAGAACTTGTAGGGGATTCAAATATGGATGAGGGAATCCCATCATTTTGGATTCTTAAAAGAGATATATAAATTTTTTGTCACAATCGAGTCACATAGGTTATAATTTCTTATAGTGAGGAGATAATGGATGAGTTGTTATTGAACCAGGGGAGAATTTAATTTAGTATACCTTTTAGTGATAGTGTGGAAATTTTTGAAAATCCTAATAATGTGTGAAATATGAATGGATTTTCTATAGACAATAAATATTTATAACTATCTTTAAATTATGGGAGGGTAGTACTCTAACAATTGATAACCTTGTCAATGAACAATTTTTTGGATGGGTGTTGACAGATTAAAGTTCATATTATTTGATTTGGTAGGATAACCTTAAAATGAGAAAGGTTTTTGGAGATTATCCATGATTAGGATCATATAGAGTGGATGTGTGTTTCCACATAGTTCTTTCTTCGAGATGGTTGGGACTAAAATCTCAGTGGATGGAAGAGGATGTTTAATTCCTGGGGAAATTGTGTTTTGAGTTTTTTTAGAGCTCAAACCTTAAGAGGTGAAGGAAAATCATGTTTTGGTGGGTTTCATTCCACATATTGATGTTTCATGTCCTACCCTATTCAATAGATATCATTTTTTTCATTTCAAGGATGAAAAGGAATTTAAGGTGAAGAGGATGAAAAGACCTGGGTTTTTCCCAAATGAGACTTCTGTTTTTAGTTTTAGGTTCCCGAATATCTATAGGTATAACATTAAAAATTTAACCTAGTATAAAACCATAGAAAAATTATCTAATAGTTCCCTTGATTTTAAAGCTTGGTGTTTACCCCTAAATTGAGAAAACGTTGTATTATGAGTATAGCGGGGCCTCAAAAATATATATTATAAGCATTGAAATATTTTTTCTACAATGTGTGAATGTAGTTGTGATGATATTATTATATATCTTAAATATAGTGTTGGATGTGAAAAAATATATCACACTTGAGTCAAAAATAAATGATTGACCCATGAGATGGTATAAATTTTCTTCTAATTGGGAACCTTGAGTGTTTTTCACCATATGTGGAGTAATTAAAAAATTTAATTTATTTAATTAATTAATTATGTGAAAATCCCAATATCCTCCATTTAATCCATTATAATCTCCCCCACTATGGTTGGATTCCATAACCCTATCTTGAGAAAAAGAGAGAGGGAGAGAGGATGGTGAGGAAGATTCAGAGGTACAAATAAAACTGGTAACCAATGAATATAATTACAATGATATCGATGATTACATGTGATGAAGAATGTAATTAAAATACAATTGATGGATTGAAGTATAGTTTATTCACTATTAGTCCAGGCTTTGTGGTTTAATATTTCTCAATTGTTCATAAGTTATAAAATGGATATTCGATCAATGTTCTCATTATTAATGATATTTTTTAAACATGAATTAAAAATATTCTCAATATTTAATATCAATTATTTTGATTATTGACCCTTCTTTATATCATGTGATTTATAGGTAAAAGAATATTGATTACAAAATATGTTCATGTTGTTTTTCTCTCATGCATGCATTATTTTCAATATTGTTCAGTCTAGTCAATCACATATATACCCTACTGGTATTTTGGATTGTCTTTTTTACTATAGATGTATTTATTAATGGTTTATATATACTAATTCTTTCTAGACTGTGTTATATTGTTACTCAATTCAACCACCTTTCCCTGGACAGATATGGGAAGACTTGGGGTGGAGGTCTCAACTTTTCGCTAGTTTGTGCGGGGCCTCAATGGGTCAGGATAGATCAATTATAATATATATTTCCTTTTCAATAAGTGAGTAATTGTAGTGAAGTTATTGTAATAGAACTATAGTAGGCATTCTATTTTTTTAATAAAAGGAACAAATATTGTATCAAGGAACATAAAAAACAAAATAATTACCCTATTTTTATGGGACATAGTTCTAAGGCCGACATGAACTGTATATAAGGCCTTTGAGGAAAGTTATAAGGAATTCATGATGGTTTTGGGAACAAAAAAAGTGATTATCTAGTTTATGATATAATCATTACCTGTCATATTCAAAAATTATTTTTTAAAGTACAAGATATGGAATCCATGACCAAGGAAACCTTTATAATGATACTTAACTATCATTCCAGAAATAAGAGGATATTCCATGTTATATTATAATTAATTTAATTGGATAGGAAGAAATAATACCATAGTCTTGAGATCATACTTCAATGAATATTTAGATAATCTTAAACCCTTTTAGTCTACTATCATTACGATTGAAGGAACCAAGTATGGAATCCCTCTAGCGATGATCCACACATGATCCTTTGTTCTACAATAATATTTGATGGATTACGAGTGTCTAGAATGATGGATCAATCATCCTTCGTTGTTCTACATGATTGCTATGATTATTCCTTCAGTAATGAAGAATTATCCTTACACTCTCATTATTTATAATATAGAGGAGGTAGGAGAATCTATCGATCTTGAGAAACGAAACTCTAGAGTATTATTTAATCCTTATATGGAGCTCTATATTTTTTTGTGCACAACACTTCTCCAATTATGTTAACCCTAGAAAAAGAGACACATAAATTTACTTATAGATAATTGGGTTAGGGATAAATGTTATTTAATTTCATAGTGTACCTTAATAATATATTAAACACTTAAATAGCCTAATTCCAAGTAATAATAATATTATTAGTATTTCATGGTGTGCACTAAATAGAATGATGATAAATATTATTTTTTCCATCTGATTTTTTACTTATCATCTAACCTCATCTTTGTCAGCTCGTCCACCTCGACATTTACTGAATTCTCAAATAAATTTTTAATTAAATATTTATTCAATAAATTAACAAATAAATAAATATTATATATTTTAAAAATTAAATAATTACCTTACAAAGAAATATTTACTTAATTTATGCAATCAATAGACTCTAAATAAAATTCTTCTTGGGACTTTGGAATAATATTTTTTCCAATAATTAAATTAAAAGACAATATAATTGAGATTTACAGAAATACATAGTGTGTGACCATCTAGGCTTTTTTTCTCATTGGAATTAAGTGGGATTTCCTAAATCCCATGATTACTATCTAGAAATGGTTCAAGGAACCCAAGATGAAGAATTTAATGATGTAATTTTGATGACCACATATGAGCGATAATAGTATGGTATCATCGCTTTGTTATGATATCTCATCAAGTAGATTGTATATAGGCTTCATCATCCTTAATGCTTGAAATATACTTCTTTAATTATCTAGAATGAATATATGAGGACCAAAATTTTTATCAATGGAAATTCCCTTCTTATAATTAAGTCATATATTATAACCACATAAAGTCATTTTTAAAACATAATACAGACTTTATAAATGAATAATGAATGAAATAAGAGGTATTTATAGAAACTCAAGAACTTTTACCAATGTAATAGTAACCTTACTATTGGAATAGTAATATGACCCTTATAAATAATTACCCATCCAATATAATAGTTACCTTACCTATGAATTTTTAAATAAAATTTAGGCATTTTATAAATGATAATATGATATAATTAGATATTAGTTTATATAAATAAATTCTTTAAAAATGGTAAATTAAGTGTTGGTATTTTTGTAAGTCATAAATATTTAATTAAATTTTATAATTTAAATAATAATTTAGAAGATAATTTATTATCATAAAATAGATTCAAAAATTAATTTTTTTATTATGATTATAATATAATTTTATGAGACCATGATTAATTCGTTAAAATGATATAACATCAGTTATAATTTTAAAATCGACATTTTACAAGTAAATGGTTAATTTAATTAAAATTTTCTTCCAAAATATTAGAATATTATTTTCATAAAATGGATTTAATTTTTTTAATTATAAAAATTGTAAATAGTTTAGGGTGAATTTTTGGATTTTTCTAAATAGTTGAATTTTTGGTGAATAGTGAAATATGGTAATTTACGGTATTAAAATTATAATTAAAATACATGAATTAAAACATAATGCCTAATGTAAGAACAAAAATCTCAAAACATACTTATTTATTTTAATATATTTATTTATAATGCACAAATAATTCATAGTATTGAGCCAAAATAATAAACTAATGAATAAAATAATTATAAAACACCCCACTTCTCCACTATAAATACCACCCCTCACCACCTCTTCTAACCATTCCATTAAATATTTGATACTTTTCCAAATTATTCCCAATAAAATTTACAAGACCCTAACACACATAAATTATCCCTTTTTATCATCAAAATATCAAACCCTTTTCCCTAAGGAGGTTCTCAAGGAGGACAAATTCAAGAGGTAAAATCCCCTTCCATTTTCATTTAATATCTTTTCAATTTCATTTCTTTTCTGATCATATATTCACCTACACCTATCCCAGAGGTATGATAAATCAATTATCATCTATATACTATATTTTTTTATGTTAATGGAATAATTCATCTTCTCATCTCTTCCCATTTTCCTTTATTTTTAAAATTTAAAATATCGTCTGTGTGTCGATTTACCGCCACTCTGGACGATTCATTTTCTTTTTTCACTACCATATTAAAGGCTGGTTATAAAATCATAAATATGATTAAATAATATTTTATTTAAAATATTATAAGTTATATTATGTTCTGGAACCAATATATAAACACGATGTTAAATAAAATGATATAAGATCTTAATGGTCGTAAAATCTGTCAAATAAATCAAATCATTTACTTTAATGATCTACATATTAATTAATTATCATAAAATATAACCAAATGAAATATAAGACCAATTATAACTTTGTACAATCATTAATAATATATAATTTTAATTCTAGAGAACCATTCTCATTATACATGAACATCCATACATATAAACAAGTGAACTGATCCTGAAAACTAAGAAAACGAACGCTCCCAAATAATGAAATCGAACTCTATAACTCCTAAAAAGGACATAAATTAACTTAATTAAAATATAATGTATCAAAAACATGTAAAAAATGTTCTAGTTTTATTAATTAATTAATTTAATTTGATTATCCATTATATTACAGTGAATAAAGTATTAAGACATAATCAAAGGGGATTGTTGAACCCATCTCTCTTTCTTTGGGCCTTCCCTCATTCACTCCATTTTAAGTATGGATGTTACATTAATGTTTCTTAAATTTAATTTATTTTCCACCCCTTTTTGTTTCTATGATATAACGATTCCCAATATGGTTTTATGACAAATGAAATGATTTCTCTTAAAGAACTCTTCTTTCAAAAATTACACCTTTTACTTCTTATGAGATTGTTTCTTCTTCAATCAAGATTGGTGTTGCTTTTATTAGGTATGTTATTACCTTTTTATTTTGGGAACCACAAATTTTATTAATGAATTTATATAATATGAAATGAAACCCATTCCTTTCCATGGGTAATTTTATATCCAAGATTGATATACATTCTCTCTGGCATGCATGATTATATAAATGTTATGGTGTGATGGGTGTTCCTAATATAGCACAAGTAAATGTTTGGATATGATAGGTGCAACCAAAATTATATGGTGCTCCAATGCATTTGGTAATGTAATGTATCTCATCATAAAAAGTGAAATATTCTTGAACAAGATGCTAGCTTTGTTCATAACTATGTGTGGTAGTTGACCCTGAAGACATGATGTTTCATTTTTATACATTGGAACATTCGAGGCCAGTATCTTACATTTACTATCATGATTATTATTATGATCCTTTTATTATGTAATTTATGATGATTATTCTCACCCATGTTTTATGTCTTTTATTCATCCTTTTACTTGGATTTTATCTCACACCTTATTTTGATGTATATCCTCAACTGAATACTTGTACTAAGGAGAATACTAGGGCCAATAAGAATCCACAGGATAAGGAATTAAATAATTTTTTTTGTTTTATAATGTAAAAGTTATGTATGGTCATAATTTCTCCATCACACTAACCCTTTGGACCCTTGTTGTGTAATTATTTTATGTTGTTTATCTTTAGGATGATGTAATAAATATGTATGAGAAAGTAGGGTCATTATAGAATTTTACTACATCACCATATCTATGTAATTTATTTTTATAGTACCATTCCAATAAAACAATTGAGATATTAACTTCTATAAATAAAAGGGATAAATCCTTCCTCAATTTACATGTTACTAAAAAATAGCTCGTGACATACCCAATGTATCCTACATAACATGAAAATAGTGTGTCACTGGTTTAATAAATACATCGAAGCATTTGAGTCATGATATGTATTAATAATAATCGTAAATATAAGGACAATTAATCATGATTGTAGATAAGAATATCTGATTACACACAAATATGTGGAATTCCCATTGGTGTGTTTGTAATCATAATCTCCCATATTGGAGATCACAAAGTAAAAACTTCATGAGATGAATCCTCAACCTCTTATCATCACTCACACTTGATAGTCATTAAACTATGTTCCCCACCTTATTTAGTCATCCTTTATATAGGGAAAAACATTTAAGATATATCATCATAACATCTCAAGGTTCTCATCATAGTGGGAAACTACTATTACATATTTTTATGTAAAGGATACCCTAGGACACTATCACATTAAATCCATGTATAATATTGGTCAATATGTGATAATATATATTTAATATTAAATTATTTGGATATAACTGGTAATATAAAGTAAAAACCTATTGGTTCTGGGAAACTAATTCTAACAGATTCCCACTTGGCCTAGTGCTAATTGCTAATGATTTTAGTCCACTTGCTATCACATGAAGATCATGTTTCTCTAGGGATAGAGGTTTTGTTAAGTGGTCTTACTCATTGTATTCCATTGAAATATTGATCACTTCCACCTCTATTATTTGATTATAAATCCATTACGAGATGATACTTTCAGAGTATATACTTCATCCACTGATGTAACCTTATTTCATTGGAATGATCCCCCACTATAGAATTATCATAGACAACTATGATAGGGAATTTACTACTAGGTAACATATCAATATCATGGGTAATATTTCATATCTATAATACTTATCTAGATGCATAAAATGACACAATATACATTGAATCCACTATATAATTGGTAAAAAAATCATTCTTTGATATCTTCCATATCACAACTCTCTAATTGATGGTAATTACTTATCCTGATTGTGACTTGGAATCATCCTAATCTGTCTAGAAACTAGAATCCTAATATACCATGATAACTAGCTCCAAAACTCTACCATATACTAGATATATATTCTTAGTTCACCTTAGATAATGAAGGATAGTCTGGATATACTTATAATGGTGGTCTCCTACATCATTTTGATATATGCCTCTTATACTTAAGGAATATGTGACATCCTTCCTAGAAAATAGAATGGAATACATGAATATATCAATTGTTGATTCATATGGAATAATTTCTATTCTATGTCTCTCATCATGTGTCTAGGGACACTTTTTCTTGGAAATTTGAATACCATGTGACATATGTGTCAATCCCCTCTTATATTGCTTGATGCTAAATCTACTCAATTTATTGTCCTTATTTGTATATAGTATTATACTAAGAAGTCTCTTGGATCAATCATATTGGATCCTGATCATAGTAATATATACTTATTCACCTAATTATTTCATAGAGAAGAATGTATTTAACCACAACTTAATGGTATGTAATAATGGTATTTCATTTTTAATAAGTAAAATGACATCGGTATATACTATTAGCAAAGTATCCGATCTCCCACTAAATTTTTTATAGACACAAGGATCAAATTTATTTCTTATGAATTGATATTCCATTATGGATTCATCAAAATGAATGTTCCCTGACCTGATACAATAATTAATACATATATGGTTTTTTGCAACATTTAAATTTCATTAGCATTACATGGAGTCACAAACCCTTCTCATTGAGTCATATATCCATCTTCATCATGGTTCATATTAAGGAAGGTTGTCTTGAAATCTATTAGCTAAATCTCATAGTCTTGATATTCTACTACAGAAAGTATAACTCTACCAGATTTAAACATGGTCAATGGTTAAATGGTTTTGTCATATTCTATTCATTGACACTATTTTTACCTTTTTTCAACTAGTAATTCCTTATAAGTACTGAATTGACCATCCATGTCCAATTTCTTCTTTAATAACCATTTGGATCCAATAGGGTTTACATAAACTAGAGGATAAAATAAAATCCAGACATGTTTTTGGAACATGGAATCCATTTTAGAATTCATTTCTTATTACCATTTGGAACCGTCTATGACACTTACTACTTCATTTTAGGTTATAGGATCATTTATATAAACTAATAATGAATAACCATTCTGGGTGACTATAAATTCATAGCTTTCATGTTCTTTATCATCTATTTTAATCATATATTGTACTTGTGTTTATGGAAAATTATCTTCTATTGGGATTTGTGGAAGTTTTTCCTATACCAAATATTTTCTATCCTGATCTTAGACTTCATTGAAGTTTATCACACTCCCACTATCTCTTCTAGAGATGTTCTCCATATCATAGAATATAGAATGTCTTTCTACTATTACCTCTTTATCTTAAGGGTTGTATAGGTAATATACCCTTGTTTCACTAGGGTATCCTCTGAAGACACTTTTTGTGCATAAGGGTGTAAGTTTATTTCCTAAATAGGCCTTAACAAATGCTTCACATCCCCACACTAATAAGTTTGACAATACGGGTTTCTTTTTAGTCCATAATTGGTATGGTAAACCATCTAACACTTTAGTTGGTACTTGGTTTAGTATGTGTGTTTATGTCTGTAATGCATACCCAAAAATTAAAATAGAATATTTCTATGACTCATCATAGACCTCACCATGTCCAACAATGTGTGCTTCCTCTTTTCAATTTCAAAATTCAATTGGGGTGTACAGGAATAAGTAAGCTAAGGTAAAATCCCTTGATTCCCTATAAATTCAATGAAATATTGATTAAGAAATTATCCACAATATTCTTATTAGAGTTTCTTAATCTTTTTACCTAACTGGTTCTCAACCTCATTCTTGATTTCTTTTAATTTCAAAAATGATTATAACTTTCAACTAATTAAGTAAATATATACATATCTACTAAATACATTAGTAAAATTTGTAATGTATGAGTATCCACCCCTTGATTCAACTAGTATGGTCTATACACATATTTACTAACCAATTATAGAAGCATCATTTCCATTTTACGTCTTTAACTGAACAAATATTTTGTAATTTTACCTTGTAAACAGGCTGAAAAAATACCAAGTGGGTTTAGAGAAAATGCATCTAAATAACCATAATGATGTAAAATAGTTAGAAATTTCTTGTTTACATGTCCTAAGTAGTGGTTCCATGTTTGGGTGTGGTATGATTTATGTGACCTAGATTTGTTTTATATTACCATCACTTGGTCCTTATAACTTAATACATAATGAAAATTATGTAAATGTTCCTTAACACAACATACGATTTATTTATAAATGAAGAAGATTTCATTTTTGAACATGAAAATAAATATTTCCGTATATAATTTTGATAAAAAAATAATGTTTTGGTAATTATTGTAACATGTTAACAATAACGAATAATCAAGATCATTCTCATCAGCAATGGGAAGTGGAAGTTTCCAATGGATAGTGCTAGCAACATAGATCCATTTTTATCATGAAAATCGACCGCTCCCTACAAAACCTTTTAAAATCTACTAATAACCTCTAATTTTATAAAATTTTTAGAACCACATGTGGTATCCAATAAAATTTTTTTAGAAATTGAATGGATATACTTGATAACTATCTTACCTAAAGCATCACCTTGCTTCCATCCTAATGTGTACGTTTTCTTCTAGTGGCCCTTATTACCACATAAGAAATAGACCGAATCCATCTCTCTCACTTTCCCTTTGATCTCCCCCTTCCTAGAAGTGTGGTGCATGAAAGCCTTAAACATAGACTCAGTCTTTGTGTTCCTTTAATTTTCTTTCATCTTATTCACTGTAGGGATAGAATAGATTTCAAGCTTTAGTTCCTTATCAGTCTAGAAAATAAATGTGAGGATATCTAGAAGTGTCTTCTCTATATTTTTCATGTTGAAATTCACAATAATTTTAGATAATCTCTAAGGGAGTGACATTAGAATGAAATCAGTGAAAAACTCACATGGTAGATTAAAGCCTAGAATTTACAAGTAATCAATATAACTAATAGTTTTTACTACATGAGGACGATTTGGTGTGCCTTATCCAAGATTGAACATGAAGAAGTCCATAGATATCTAAAAGAACTTTTTTATTTCTCACTCTAGATAAATATAATAGAGATGACTGAGCATTTAATATGAATCCATGGTCTCTTTTCATTTTTATATTAAGCTATATGAGAAAGATATCATTAAACACTAGACATAAATAGAATCATCCATTTTTTTCTTACATAAAATTAACTCTTTATCGCTCTCCCCCATATCAATAAGATCAAGAATAGGGGATTCCAGTACATAAATCTTTTTTATATAGTGTATTACAATTCAAAAGTGTATGTACAATATTAGATGTTTTTTTTCAGTAAGGATATTGTCCTTATCTAAGAGAGTAAAAAGGGATAGTGTTTTGGGTTTTGAACATTCTAATTGATTCTACTATAATATAGAGAATATTATTAGTATATAATCTAATTACTAAAAGTGGTACAAAATAAATTTTGTTATATATATCCCACTATTTTACCATGTCTAAACAATATACACCATTTTACATTGAATGTATATCTTATTAAAAATTATAGTGAAAATGATCCATATGCCTCTTCTCATTTCCACGTCAAGGGATTGATTAACTACATAAATGTATTTAGTTATGTGTGTCTTTTCCAACTGTTGGCTTGTAGATCCTTGATCCACTGAGTGGACTCACCAATCTAGAAACTATCTATTGGGTTTCCTCGACACTTACCTCCATGGTACATCATGTTTATAAAGGGATGCTCCTATTGATGTAAAATGGTAATTCTAGCCTAAATATATCATTAAAACTCCCCGATAAAAGTAAATGTTCCTACAAGGGTTGGAACAACACTTATTTCTATGGTTTCACTCCTAATTCAGTAATGAGATGATAATTTTGACATAATATATTGTTATAGGATATTATTTATTATATATAAAATTTTCTTATTTTATACATCACATGTCTTGATAATATTAAGTGCATTTTACATAAATAACTAAACATGTTTTGATAAAACATATAGCCATAATCTAATTAATTTAATTCCATATTATTATATTAGTCCATTCATTTATGTGATCATGGTCTTGAATTCATAAATTAGATCATGAAATAGAAAAGAATAATAATAAATAAATGACATTATCATTAGTTTTATCTAATAGATGATTTATTGAGTGAATAATTAATCATCATTTGACCCTAGGGGAACACTCCTACTGTCGATGTTGTTAGGAATTGAAGCATCCCACATATCCACCTATGTATCGGTCAGAATGGTTTCACCTTGGTTTAATCTTAAATTGCCTTCACCTTGGTTCTTCCTGGAACAGACTCCACGTGCCTCCATATACTCCTTGTATTACATATGTTTTATAAATCACACGTAGGTGAAGGAAACCAAAGTAATAGTTTAAGGGAATTAAATAAAACAATATTGGACACACATGACATAATATTTAATTTAATAATAAATTATTGGAAAGGAATGAAATAAACTAAATTAAACATAACCAAAACATGCATAGGTTTGGTCAAAGATCATGATTGGAAACACATAGAAAACAACTACAAATTTAAAATAACTACCTTGAATTAATTTAAATTAGTTCTTTGATATGATAAAATGTGAATGAATTAATCCAATTAATTATCTTATTAATGAATTAATTCATTTTATCCTATTTCATCCAATTTTCATAGATATTCCAATCAACTTTTCCTTTTGAATTAAATTAATTTTTTTAAATGTTATGAAAAATATTACACTACTTTTTTACTTGGAAGAAACTTAGAGATTACCTATCTGGACTACTTAGTATGATCTATAATATATACAATGAATTCATACGATATATTATGTACATAAAATATATTATAATTTCATTGTGTGTAATATCATTGTAACAATTGATCCTCTTCAATAGCACATGCACCACCACTTTTAATATGGTCATTACAACCTTGGATTTCAGGCACTGCAAGTTTCTTATAAGACATGTGACCACCTACTAGGTCCCACTCATATTCCCAAAGGGATTATTAGATGAATTATTTTCCCAAGAGGCCAAAAAATATTCATTAACTATTCCTTTTCATCACTCACACACACCCTAGGAAGCTTCCCAGGAGATCACCCATCCTAACACGGTTTCAATCCAAGGATCACTAAACTATAGTGTTATAATTAGTTAGGATCATGAAAATAATGGTTCTATTTATTCACATGGCTAATAATATTTATTATTTTTTCCTCAGAACTTTATAAGGTGTTATAGTTACTCCCCACCCCCAGGGCAGAAAGTCCTTATTGTGGACCTTATATTTCAACCTAAGCAGTTCTACTTCACTTTTGGCTAAGTACCCCTTTGATACCACTACAAAACATAGGCCCCTCTAACTAAATAGTCTCCCACCATTTAATATATCCATTGGGTCCTAGCTCAAAAGGAACCACCAATTTCCCCAAAAACATTTCGTCACCTATAAGGGACCACCCACATGCCCAATGGATCATCAGACCAATTACTGTCCCCATAGACCAACACATGTTATTTCAGTGTGATTATTCCTCACTTAGACACACCCTATGAAACATCCCAGGAATTCACCCATCCTGATAGTAATTTATTCCAAGGATTGATTAACTATGGAGTTATAATTACGTAAGATCCTAAAAAGAAAGGTCCACATTGTTTACATAGGTTGTAACATTTAGAATTTTAACCCATTAACATTTTTGTGTGTTACTATAAAATTAATGACACATGAAACACATGAAAAATATGATGCCTATATGATTTAATGATCATCTATACTGAGTAAAAAATGATCAAATATGACTTTTTAGTTTCAAATATTATGTAAAATTTAATTAGTATGTAATATAATATAAAAAATGACCAAATATGACTTTTTAGTTTCAAATATTATGTAAAATTAAATTAGTATTTAATATAATATAAAACCAAATAACTAACATGTACTGTTAATTTTATGACCCAAAAAACTCAATTTGATAACGTTTAGTGGAGTAATAAATTTAATTTATTATTTTTGTGTAAATAGGTAAAGTACACTGTGCGTCCATGTTGGCCACACAACTTGTACTCTGATTCAACCAATGTCTATATTACATGCTTGTGGACTTGATGTAAAATTATTATGGAAATTTATGAAGTAAACAACATATAGGAAGGATACAAGAAGTGTACATTATGTTTCATGGCTTCTAGAATGTATACAGAATGTATTAAATACACATGGTGTATTTATTACACGATACCTCTTGAAATCATTCATTTTGAAATGAAAACATGTAGAATATATGTTGTATAAGTAGTGTAGATGAGATTTAGTCTAGAAAAAATGTGTGACACCCTAGAAAGTATACATGTTGTGCATTTAACTCATACATCATGTACTCATTTAACGATGACCCAAAATCCACATGGGTATCCTAGTGCAATGAACAACGATACATGAAATTTGATAGAGTAGAACATGTTGTGTAACCCTGTGTTACCCAGTCAAACTTCTTGTAAAATCATGTATCCTTGTACGCATATATGTATGTATGTATGTATGTATGTATGTATGTATGTAAAACAATGGAACCTGTCTTGATTATCCTAAAAAATGAACCAATATATAAGGAAAGAAATTAAAAGACTGAATGAACTCCAACATCAAACTGAAAAAGGATAGAAACGGCCTTTCCTATCTCCAAACACAAACTTAAATAAGGAACACCCTAACCCCTAACATTTAAATAATAGAAGAAGTTCATAGGGTTTTAGTGGGAAGGTGATAAAGAGTTACCCCAACAAGAAGAATAAAGATCCAATTCACCATGAGACCCTTCTTATAGTGGTCTCCCAACCATTTTGGGACTTTGGTCAAACATCATTTTATAGTCCAAAACATCTCACAAATCCAAAAAAAAACCTCTACCACTAATCTAACCTCTTAACTTCCTAAATTAGACATAACTAGTTTAAGAGAATACATCCTAGAAACCCTTAGTGGGTCTCCCCACTATTTATAAAACAACTAGAATGGATGAACACCTAAACCAAAGGGTGTGAAAGTGACTAAAATTAAAAACAATACCAAACCAAGACTCATAATTTCCATAAGAAGCAAGCATCTCCAAATAGGAACTGCTAAAAAAATAAAACCACTAAAAATGAAAGCTACCAACACCTAAAAAATAAAAGAGGGTTCCAATATATAGAACTATAATAAGGTAAAAATAATATGGCTTCCCCTATTACATTAGAGACAACAAGTTGGATCCACATTCCCCCCCACCCACACACCTGACCGATCCTTCGCTGTGTGAAAAGCGTCACTATGAGACCTATGCCTAGAGATTTGATGTTCTGAATCATCTCATTCCCCATAGTTACGAGATGAAAAACAATGACCAAGGTTTCCACTTATAGAAGAACAACTTATAAAACAACTCCACATGTCCCAAGAAGCTACTCTAATAGAAATCCTTCATTGGATACAACAATATGTATTAGAATTCCCTAACAAACCACAATAGAAGAATACAACTGACTGGTCCATCAAACATGAAGAATGAAATAATGAAGGAGGTAACCTAAGAAAGGTTTCTTTCTATTCACACTACTCACTAGAAGAGGAACCATTACTAGAATCAATAGCAAATGCACTTCCAACCACTACTAGCTTCCCCTTGGAAGTGAACACAAATAATAATTCCTCATTCACTAAAATATTTAATGAGACTAGAATGAATGAATGAAAGTGATATTTAGTCTCTTGATGGATTCCCCACAGGAGGATATGTGCATTTAATGGATCACTCAATGCTAATTATAAGTAAAAGAAATTATCCTATTCTAGATGGTCAACAAAACCCATCACCATTTTTTGACCTAGTTGAACACCCATTAGCTCTTCTATCCTTAAACCTCTAATGATCCTCGACCACCAAGAAAAATGTAACAGAAAAAAATAACTTCCCACCACAAGTCCATTGGGAGTCGGTACAAAACAAACAACCGATAGAGACTCCCTAGAAACCTTTAAGACCATTCTAGCTGGCATGCTCTAAACAACATAAAATCACCCAAAAAAATCAATATCAAGCCAAAACACAACCAAAAATAAACCGAGATGGCATTTAAACCCCAAAAAACCAATTCAAAAACCAATCACCATACAATATCACAAAAATTTCCTTTTAAAAAACGTTTCCACAAATAAATCAAGCTTAAAATGTTGGTCACTTACTGATGGTATTCCGTGAAGCCACACATATATATACATCACAACAAACTAGAGAACACATCAATCTCATACCAGTAACCATATATTTACCACATACATACATCTATATATGTATATATAGAAAATAATATGAATACAATGGTTCAAAACATGACATTTTCATTCCCAAAAAAAGATCATTAAAACCAAATTCAAATTACAAACTAATTTAAAGCCACCCCTCATCATCAAAAAAAAAAAATCATTTCCAAATTACCAATTTCAAAGAAACTTACATTTAAAATTTCACAAAAAATTCCAAAAACCACCAAAAAATTTTCCAAAATTATTCAACTTCCAAAAAAATCGATTTTGAAAAAAACCCATTTTATCTTCAAACAACCCAAGGATTGAATTTAGGAAAAGAAATATCGATAAATAAGATTCAACTTTTATGTTACCTATAAAAAACCCCAAAATCAACTCAAACCAATAAAAAACTAACAAAATAAACCCAATACTCAATCATAAATAAGAAAATATCAAAGGAACAACTTCTACACACAACATTTGTACATGGATTGCCAGGTCATTCACCAACTGGGTGAGCACATCAGAGGTCATCAAAGGTAGTTGTGTGGTCTGCGCATGGTTTTCTAGACCCTACAAAAAAACCATATATAGTATAAATCCCTCCACTAAAAACTACAAAATTCCTTAAGCAAACATAAATACTCTGAAAAAAATCATGAACCACAAAAACATTAATGAACCAAGATTTTATTTTGAGTCACAACCATCCTGGACCACCTTGGAAATTCAATCATCCATCCGAGTAGGTATTGATCAAGAAACTTACCATTACTGACCATTGGAATTATAAAAATCCTATCCCCGAACAGCTTAACATCCCCAAATAACAAGTGATAATTATAGTGACCCTATACTTCTACAAATATTATGTCATTATTTTAAAAATAATTAATAATCAATTTACAATCCAAGGATCGTAAATTCTAGAATCATTGGATGATTAGGTACACAAACATAAAAACATGGAAATAGAATAAAATAAATTTATTTTAATCATCCATAAGAAGATCCTATCTTCCATTGAGATCCTATATCTTTATAAGATATCCATAGGAATACGTGAATAAAATGGATGAGCTAAAAATACTAGTGAGGGTATACACATAGTAATAATGAAAAGAACATGGGTTAGAATGCATAACAAGATGACATAAAAATAAATAGATCATGAATCAGAATAAGGAATCCAAACAGGTAGAAAACGGGGACATGTAAATATGGAATCATAGGAATTTCGTAATAACATAAAATATGACATAATCACGAGTCAAGGTTAACTACCCAGACCATTGCACATGGTGCACAACGTCCCATAAAGGAATAAGGTTCACTTCCTATCCCAACATGACTTCTCAAGAGACTAAAAATTACCCAATTAATTGTAGGGATATCTAGGTGAACCCAACATAACATGTTCATTTATATGTGTGCCACATGATGAATCAAGCACAATGGTTACCCATAGAAAGAACTGGTTTTCATAATCATGTCATAAGGAGTAAAAAGATGGATTATCATAATGGTGTCTATGAGATAATGGATTTAAATTATACATGTACATTCATAGGAATATATCCTGATAAGTGATGTCAATTTTAATTGAAAACTTGTAAATAGTGTGTTTAATATTCATTAGAAATAAAACATTTTAGAATGGTTTAAGGAAAATATTATAGAGCGTTTAAAGAGGAAATGGAATATTTATTTTAACAGAACTAGAAATAAAAAATATATTATTTCATGATGAAATGAGTTATTTTATAAAAAAAATTGTGGATTAAAATAGATTAGTGAGTTCACTTAAAAATGGGTAAGAAATCTGGAAATTCCATTTAATCAGGCTTACTTATCACAAAGATTTGATAAGGGAACATTATAAAACATGTATTACCCCATAAATGAAAGGATAATAGGGATAAGAACATATGTTTGTACCATGCAAAAAGAATTTAGGATTATTTAATAAGATTAATTAATAATTACATTGGGATAAAGTTAGATAAAGTGTAACCCGAAGGAAAAAATGGATGTTCAGAATGAATCTATTACCTTATATCTAAAATTGGTTTTCACCTGATCTTAATGTCTTGGAAAATTAAATTAAATCCATTAATTAATTAACTTATAAACTTTTCTACATGTCTTTGTTTTAGAATAATTTTATTATATTCATTTATGGCCTTTTTGATGAGTTATAAGATACAATTTCATCATTCGGGAGTGTTTGTTTCCTTGTTTTTAATGATTGGTTTGCTTTTTATAAATGTTTGAAAAATCATGTAAAATAGGAATAGATATCTAGAAATCAAGTTATATGTTATGAATTTAAATTTAAAATATTAATTGGTTATATAAGTCATTTTGTTATTTGAGGTTGGGATGATTCATTAGGCAAGATGTTACTGACAATCTTTTAGATTATTTGGGCGGTTTTTTTATCATCACAAACTAGTTTTGTTTCATTATAAATTATTATGTATAAAAGTTAGTATAATAACATAAAAATTATAATGAAATAAATTGTAAAATATTTAACAACCATTATAATGGTTTTATGTCTTTCCTTGAAGGTGTTTTTGGAAAATGAAAACTGATCATCCTTGAAGCTAATAAATCAAAATCTCACAGACGATGTTTTTTTAGAATAAAAGGAAGTATAGAAGAGAAATATGCTGGATTTTATATTAAAATAATATCATTATAGTATATATAAGATACAAGAGTTATCATTAATGTTTTTATAGACTAGGTGAGGAGATTATAAGAAAGTAAAATAAAGTGAAAAGAAAATAATGAAAGCTAAAGAGGATTTTAACGCTTGAATTATTATCCTTTAGAACCTCCACAGGATAATTGGTTATAGTATTTTATTGAGATTAGATCCTAATAGATGTGTGAAATATAAATGGGAAGGTTATTGGGTATAAATTTTAAAATCTTTAATGCTTAAGAGGTGTGAGGAAATAAGGTGGTAAGGGGTGGTATTTATATTGGAGGAGAGGGGTGTTTCTTGATTATTTTATTAATTTGTTTATTATATTGGCTCAAGACAATGAATATTTTTAAGCTTATCACTTAATATATTAAAATAATTAATGATAATTCCATATTATGGTACTTTAATCAGAAATGAATCAATAAATAGTTAATTTAATTTATACTGTTATATACTGTAAATTACCATATTTCACTATCAACAAAAAATTCAACTATTTTAGAAAAATCCAAAAATTTCACCATAAACATTTATTAATGTTTAGAATTGAAAAATGAACTCCATTTTATGAAAATAATTTTCTAATTATAATAAATTTATTTTTTAATTAAAATCACAATTTACATGGAAAATACTGATTTTTAAATTATAACCAATTTCACAACACTTTGAAAAACTAATTAATTTCTAATTAAATTATCTTATAATAATAATAAGAAAAAAAATTAATTTATGAATACATTTTATGAAAATAAAATTTATATAAATAAATTTTGGGAAAATAAATTTTCTCTTAAATCATTATATTAATAATAAAAATAAAAATAAACATTTATGTTTTATAAAAATATCAATACTTAATTAATAATTTTTAAAACATTTATTTATTTTACTATTATATAATTATATCATATTAAAATTTATAAGATGGCTAAATTTTAATTATACTTTCATGTGTGAGGTTACTATTATATAGGTCAGATTACTATTCCAAATGGTCATATTATTATTCCAAAGGTCCTGTTACTATTCCATTGGTATAGGTTTATTAACTTCTATAAATACCACTTATTCAATTTATTATTAATCTATAAAGTTTTTATTGTTTTCTCTATGTGATTTTATGTGGTTTATACTATATAGAATAATTATAAGAAGGTAATTTCCATTGATATAATTCTAAGTTGTTACATTTTTCCCCATTATGAAATTTCACCCTCAAAATTTCATTTTAAAAACTATGGGTAAAACAAGTTAGGTTACTTCTCTTTCATCGCTTCCTCTAGTCCCCATGTTGCCTCCTCATACATATGGTTTCTCCATAGTAATTTCACCTAAGGAGTATTATTTTTGTGTAGAACATTATCTCTATAGTCCAAGATCATCGTCGGATGCTCCTCATAAGAGAGATCATTATACAATTGTACCACCTATGAATTCAATACATGTTATGGGACTGGTATATACTTCCTCAAGAGGGATACGTGGAATATATCATGTAATTGAGACATGGTTAGAGAATTTTCTAGTCGATAAGCCACAACTCCAATATGATCAAGAATCGTGAAGGGGTCGATTTTCCTAGGACTTAGCTTTCCTTTCTTCTCGAATTTCATGACACTTTTCCCTCATAATATGAAGAGGAATACCATTTCACAAACCTTAAACTAATCACCTATTCAATGATTATCTCCATAGCTCTTCTATCTTCATTGGGATTCCTAAATACGATTCTAATTGGTTTTCACCCTTTCCACTATTTATTCACCCATTTCAGGTCTTAGCTACTTACATTCACCAATATCATCCCAACATGCCGATGTTTGGAATCATTTCACATAAAGGGATTCATATGAAGCCTTTTGGATGCTTAAGTGAGAACTATTGTTTTTGGAGAACATGACCATAGGAAGATGTTGGTTCCATCTTCCATTAAAGCCCATAGAACATGATCTCAACATGTCTTCCATTAAATGAATATTCCATTCAGATTGGCCATCAATTTGAGAATGAAAAGTTGTACTGAAGCTCATCTTTGTCTTTAGAGCTTGTTGGAGACTTTTCCAAAACATGGAGGTAAATCTCATATCTTGATCAAATATAATCGATAGTGGTACTCCAGGATGCCATACCACTTCTCTAATGTATAGCTGGTGCAAGTTGATCTAATGATAATTACTTTAAAATTTTGATAAAGTGATTTTTCTTTGTAAGATGATCCAAAAAAAACCCATATAGAATTATATCCTCTGGATGTCTTCAGAAGTCCAGTGAAAAACACTATGGTGATGTTTTCCCATTTCTATGTTGGTATGGGTCATTTTTACATCATCCCCCATAGAATTGTTCCTCTCAACATTCACATTATGACATAAAAGGACCATTGATGTATATTTAGTGATCTCATTTTTCATATTGTACCAAAAATAGTTCTCTTGGACATCTTGATACATCTTTATACTCCCTGGGTGAATAGAGAAGGCTGAGCTATGTGAATCATTCAAAATATCCTTCTTTATCTATGGATTGGATGGTACACATATTCATGACCCAAATATCATGAATCCTTCCTCATCAATTTTGATCTATATGGATTTTACATTTCTGATAGCTTCCACCTATTTATGAATTTCCTCATCATTTCTGTGAGCATCCTTTATTTTCCCTATAAGGGTTGGTTGAGTAAACATTTGAGAAATGATTGATGATGTTCTTTCCTTAGAGATTCCTATGTCCATCCATTGTAGGTCTAAGTAATTGGATCCTTCTCAATTATGACCATTGATATATATGAAGTATCCTTTATACTTAGAGTATCTGCCACCTTATTTTCATTACCAGGATGGTAGTCGATTGAGTAGGAATAACCCCTGATGATCTCTAACTATCTTTTCCAGTGTATATTATGATCCATTAGTGTGAATATAAATTTGAGGCTCTTATAATCATTATAAATCTAAAACTTCTCCCATAGTGATAATGTATCTATTTTTCAATGCAATGATCACAACTTCTAACTCTAGATCATGTATGTCATAGTTTTGATCATGAATTGTCAGGTGCCTGGATATGTAGGATATCACTTTATCATTTTTCATTAGTACACAGCCTAATCACTTCATTGAGGGATCACTATACACCACAAAGAGTTCCACACTTGTCTGGTGAGAGTTGGTGTAGTGATAAGCCTCTTTTTCAACTCTTTCAATCATTCTTAACATTTATTACTTTAGAAAAACTTCACTCCCATATGAGTCATCTTGGATACAGAATTTAAAAATCCTGAGAAGTTCTCCTTAAATTATTGGTAATACCCAGAGAGACCAAGGAAACTATGGATATTCATTATAGATGTTGTCTTGGGCCACTACTCAATTTACTTTATCTTGGAAGGGTCCAAATACATTCCTTTGCTGGTGATAACATGCCTCAAGAATGATACTTCCTCTATCTAGAACCCACATTTACTATAGATTGGATAATGTTTCTCCATACACAAATTATTCAACAAAGTATTCAAATGCCACTCATGTTCATCCATTCTCTTGGATTATATCATAATATCATCAATTAATACTACCAAAACAATTCTGAGGTAATATATAAATACATTATTCATTATGTGCATGGAAATTGATGGATAATTAGTGAGTTCTAAGGGAATCATTTCGAAATCATAATGTCTATACCTTGTTCGAAAATAAGTCTTGGTAATATCTCCCTTCCTCACTATTAATAAGTGATATACTGGCCAAAGGTCTAACTTTGTGAAATAATTTGCCCCACATAGTTGATCAAAGAATCCATCAATTCATGGGACAAGATACCTATTCTTTATTGTGATTTTTTGAACTCTTGAAAATCAATAATCAGGTGCATCGATCCATCCTTAATTTTGATGAAGAGAATCAGTGCACCCTAGGTGAAGCACTCAGGCATCTAAAAATATTTTCTAGATTCTTTTACCTTCTTCTATAGTTTTTCCAGCTCAACAGTGGCGATTTTATAAGCTATCATTGACATATGAAATGATCTAGGAATAAGTTCAACTGAGTACTCAACCACTATTTCAAGAGGAAGACCTGTTAATTCTTTAGGTAACACATCAGTATAGTCCATAGCAATGGGAATGTCTTTAAGCATGATTATCTCCTTTGTCTCAATCATTTGAGCTAGATATGCATTCACATAAGGAAATAATATCAAAAAATTGAGATAATAATTCTAATAGAGATTCATCCTCCTCCTTAGAATTGTATAGAATTTGTGGATACCTTAGGATTTGAAGAGTGGTATCCCTTACCGACAAATGATGTTGGACTTATATAAAGATTGACAATTCAAGACAAATATAGAATCAAACTCTACCAAAGTATGTCAGAAAAGATTTTTTGGGAGGTTCCGTCCATAAAAATTAACTATAGAGGAGTTATAGATTTTGGATACAATAATGGACCCATTTTATTTTTTTACAGTTAACTCAACCTCTATATTTTTAGGTGGTGTTTTAATAGTTATAATAAACTTGTAATAAATGAAATAATATGTAGAATCAGAATCAAATAGTATGTTCACTATTCTTGAATGAATAACAAGCATACTTTCACCACATCATTATGGGTTCTACCTCAGCAGCAGTGATAAAATATTCCTTGGTTTCCTAGTATGTTGTTTTAGTTTATTTCCTCCAAAAACACTTTGCTTATAGAAATGTCTTGAATAAGGACCATGTTCCTCATAGTTGTAACACTACAATATAGGCTGATTGTTGATCTGAACCTTCTTTTATTTTTCTGTATCAGTTGTATTCTTCGTATCCCATGAGAAATTGTTAGAAATACCCCCCTCTATTCTACATTTGAAGTATCTATTAGTTCCCTTTTAGTATTTTCAAAGATGTTACTTACCAAACTTTTGATATGTGGGATGTTGGGTTTTCTTTCCATCATGCGATTTATCTATTCATCCACCCATATTAAACTCCACTTTCATCTTTATATATCCTATCCCATGAGATGACTAGGAGTCTCCAGTCTCCATTTTAACATTAAGTTCATGATGGAAAATATCCTCATAGATATCAGAGTTTTGAATCTCCAATGCTTTTTAGATAGATATTTAGTCCACTAAATAAGAGATCCACCATGCTTTCGGTGTTCTTGAAAAAGTCGGAGGCATATTTTTTAAGCCTTGTGAATTTTTCCTCATATGCCTCTAGAGACTCGTCTTCCTTTAGATTTAGTCATAGGAATTAACATTCATTCATGAGATGAAGGGTTTGGGGAAAATATTTGTTCAAAAAATTTATTAAATTCATTCCAATCCATTGAATAAATTTACTCTTTGGACTTCATGTTCTTGATTAGTTTCCAACACTGATCATCTTCCCCATCAAAATGATAGACCGCTAGCACAACTTTCTATTTTTCTGAGCATTGAACGAGAGAGAATATTTTCGCAATAGAGTTAATTGATTTTTATGTGAATAGGGGATCAAAATTTACACTATACATGGTATTCCATATTCAAATAAAGGATTCAACTACAACATGATCTTTTATAGGGGAAAGAAAAGGGCTGTCTTGTTGTTTTGAGCACCTATTCCCATCATATTTGGTTTATCATTAGGGAAATCATCAAATTTACTATAACATTTATTGTTGGAATGGGTTATTCTATTTCCATACATTGACAACAACAAAAAAGTACAATTAGGGGGATGTAATACTTATCTAATGAGAATATAAGAAAAACATTAAACATAGAAGGATAAACTTTTAAATGAAAAGTATATCCTAACTTGTGATCCCCTAAGTTTTAATCTTTGTAATCCATCATGATAGAATTATCCCCAGAGTTATTAATAATGTTCTCTAGTAATAATCTAAAAAAATTACTATACCTTTCTATGATAACAACTATAGATACCCTAGCCTTTTACACACATCATTACATGATTTTAAGCATATTTAACCATCAAATTACAAGAAAAGGATCATAAAGTCTAGTGTATTTGGATGATTTTGTATATAAAAATTAAAAAAATGGAAATATAATAAAACATATGTAATTTAATTATTTATAAATAGTTCATACCTTCCATTAAGATCCTACAACTTCATAGGGTAACCTAGGGAATAAATGAACAAAAAGTATGAGAAAACAAATCCCAACAAGGGTATAAATATAGGAATAAATCAAAGAAAATGGGTTAGAAGTCATAAAATGATGACATAAAAAAGGCATGGATCATGAATAAACATGAGTATTCATAAAATTTATATTATTTATACATCATAACATGTTCATGCATATGTGTTACAAATTACGAATCAAGCATAGTGGTTACCCACAGAAAGAATTTGGTGTCATAATCATGTCATAAGGAATAAAAAAAGAGAATATCCTTATTGTGTCCATGAAATAATTAATATTAATTATACATAAACATTTATAGGTATGGAACATGATAAGTGATGCCAAAATGAAGTGAAAACATGTAAAAATAGGGTTTAAGATTCATTAGAAAAGAAACATTTTAGTACAAAATGGTTGCTTAAAAGAGCATTTAAAGAGGAAAAATGAAAATTTGTTTTAATAAAACTAGAAATGAACTGAATATAGTTTTTCATGATTAAATTAGTGATTTAAAGCAAAATGGTGGCTTAAAATATATTATGGAGTGCGCTAAAAAATGGGTAATAAATTGGGAAGTTTCCTTAATCGAGTTTGCTTATCAGGAGGATTTGAGAAGGGAACCTAATAAAACATGTGTTCCCTTATCAAATATAGAATAATAGGGATAATAACATATTTTTGGAACATACACATAAAATATTGGAGAATTAAATAATATTAGTTTAAAATTACATTGGGATAAAGGGAGTGAAAGTGTAACCTATAGGAAAAATCGAGGTTCGGAAAAAATCCATTACCTTATGTATGAAAGTGTTCTGCACTAGATATTAATGTCCTTGAAAATAAAATAAAATACACTAATTATTTAATTCATAAGATTTTATACATGTATTTGATTTTTTATAATTCTATTATGTTAATTTATTTCCTTTTTGATGAGTTATAAGATACAATTTCATCATTCAGGAGTGTTCGTTTCCTTGGTTTTTCATGATTTGTTCACATGTATAAATGTATGAAAGATCATGTGAAATGGGAATAGATATCCAGAATTGATATTATATTTTATTAATTAACATAATGAAGATTAAATGGTTATATAAGTTATTTGGTTAATTGGTGTGAGGATGAATCATTGGACAAGATGTTAGTGATATTCGTTTTTATTATTTTGGTGGTTTTTTATCATCACAAACCAGTTTGGTTTCATTATTCATTATTATGTATAATAGTTTTCTTCAGAACATAAAAATGGTTATAAAATAAATTTTACAATCTATACCAACTATTATTATGGTTTTATGTTCATCCTTGAAGGCGGTAATAGAAAATGAAAACTTGTCATCCTCGAAGGTGATAAATCAACAACTCACGGATAATATTTTCATTTTTAGAATAAAAGGAAGTGGATAAGAAAATATATGGTGGAATTTACATAAAAATAATAACATTATATTATATATAAGATACTATAGTTGTCATGCATGTTTTTATAGAAGAGGTGAGGGATTATAAGAAATGAAATAAAGTGAAAAGAAAATAATGAAAGCGAAAGAGGATTTTACCCCTTGAATTATTCTCCTTAAGAACATTTTTAGGGTTATTGGTTTTAATTTATTATTGAGACAATATCCTCATAGAAAAGGATAGGATACTTAAGATTAGTATTGGGTAGAAATTTATATTTATAGTGGTGGAGAGGGGTGTTTTTTCATTTTTTATTCATTGGTTTATTATTTTTAGTCAAGACTATGTATAGTTTAAACCACATAAATAAATATATTAAATTAAGGGAGGAGGATTATATATTATGGTGATTACCTCTAAAATAACTGAATAAATAGTTAATTTAATTTATACTATTATATATTGTAAATTACCATATTTTACTATCTACAAAAAATTCAACTATATTAGAAAAATACCAAAAATTCACTCTAACAATTTTTTGATGTGTATAATTCAAAAATAAACTAAATTTTATTAAAATAATTTTCTAAATATTAGAAATTCAGTTTTTAATCAAAATCATCATTTACATGGAAAATTCAACTTTTAAAATTATAACTAATTTCATAACACTTTGAAAAACTATTTGAGGTCTCATAAAATTATATTATAATCACAAGACATCAAAATATTAATTAATGAATACATTTTATGAAAATAAATTTTATTTAAATCATTATATTAATTATAAAATTGAAAATAAACATTTATGTTTTA
Source organism: Viscum album (assembly GCA_963277665.1). Lineage (NCBI taxonomy): Eukaryota > Viridiplantae > Streptophyta > Magnoliopsida > Santalales > Viscaceae > Viscum > Viscum album. The sequence goes on from OY728140.1 coordinate 316,042,560, forward strand.
TAAAAATATCAACACTTAATTAATAATTTCTTAAACATTTATTTACCTCTACTATGATATAATAATATAATGTTTCCATTTATAAGATGCATAAATTTTATTAATACATTCATGGGTGAGATTATTATTTTATAGTCCATGTTACTATTCCTAAAGGTCACGTTACTATTCAAAAGGTCAAGTTATTATTCCATTGGAATAGTTTTCTTAAATTATAGAAATACCTCTTATTCTAGTAATTTTTTATTTATAAAGTGTGTATTGTTTTCTATATATGATTTCATGTTATTCATAAATTTTTTCATAATTTAAAAAGGTAATTTACATTGATATGGGTTATTACACTAACCTCCCTCTAATACCATTTTTTCATGTACTAACCCAGGTAGACCATGAATTGGTCACCTGAGTTGGCCCACAACATGGACCAACATGCATTCCTGATCCCCTTGGGCTGGAAATTAGTGTTAGGTATCAACACAACTTATATTAGAATTTTTTATCCCATAAATTATAGTGAAATGAATAAATAAATTACATAATTATAGAACTAAACACTTGAAGTGGAAGGGAATAAAAATGTATATACCTTTATGTGATTTTATGTTCCACCACCAGTCACTAAACCAATGTCTCTCTATGGAAATTCAGACTGAACTAGAAGTATCACTAGAAGATAAAAATAAATCTACATATATATTCTTCAATATTAAAATTCATTAGGTGTTCCCCAAAACACTATTCTCTTTACCTTACAATTAAAATAGAAAACCATTTCAGGATAGTTTAGAAATATGAATAAATAAAATATGTTTTTTTATTTGTTCCAAAAAATTTAATAGGCTATAGCTTCTAAAACTTGTTGTTCTCATTTACCTTGAAAACCATTTTAAAAGGGTGATAAAGTTTTTTAAAAAAACCCATTTACATAAAGGATAATGTAGAAATGGAAGCATTTCATTTGGTACTATAAAATAGTGTAAAGAAAAACAATTTTTTCATTTTTTTGAAATAAAAAGAAAATGGATCATAAAGCATTTAATAAAGTAGTAATATAGTAAATCAGGGGTAAATGATATAAAGAAGCATCATAAAATCCCAAAGAAGCTAGGTTGTTAGGGCCTTAGGATCCTCATACCTCGGTGATCAATCTATATGGACTGTTTCTCATACATGATCCGCTAGAGTGGTCATAGAACAAGTTCTAGTGGTCCCCATGTCATCATCCTTCATTTAGTTACTGTTGTAGCATGGAATTTTGAGAGATCATGGTTAATGGAACACCAACATAAACAACATACTAGTCCATATAACCCCACCAAAATACCCATGATATCCATGTACACTATTTTATTTGTCAAAAAATAGAAATTTGAATTTTTCAAACCACATAAAAATTCACTATCATTCAAGGAAAACCACTATGTTGCTAGTACCATATTTATACAAAATCATATGAGAAAATCCCTTTCAAAACCATCTCATGCACACCAAATCATCTTTGAAAACACCCATGAAACATTTTAAATCATTTAGGAAACAACCTTAGAGATCTTTGGAAATAGTTTTTGTCATTAATCCTTTATAAAAAACTATTCGAGTGGAAAAATAATTTTTAGAATTTCCAATACAAGTGTTGAAAATCATTTGAAACACACTTGGGTACTTAAAATATTTAATTTATGGAGGAAATCTTGAATTCATAATTTAGTAAGGGGTGTACATGTGAAATCATAGAGGAAAACATGAAAAACTAGGTAAAATTTAATACCAAGAATCAAAACCATTTTTTAGAGCATAAAAATATTATATAATAATGAAAACACCCTTTAGAAACACATAATAAATCAAATAATTCAATTTAAAGATTCATACATAGGGAACATTCCTCAAAACACATTGATTATGAAGAAGGAAATCTGAATCCACTCATTTACACTTACACACAGATGAATTTATACTTACATATATATCCATAGCTATAATGTAGATAATCCCCTCATCATGAGAGAATATCTAAAAAGATGGCGTATATATATATATATTCTTTACCCATGTATATGTCTATAGGTAACCCTCATGAACTTCATTCCAAAATGAACTAGGAAAAAATACTAAAAACTCTAAAATAACAAAACCCCTAAACAAAAATAGTTATACAAAAGGAATACAACAAAACCCTACCGAGTTTTGATAGAGAATATGTCACCTCCAATAACCATGACTAGTTTCAACCTCAATAGAACCCAAGAACCCTAGAAATCAAGAATCAAAAAGAGGAACAAAAAAAAATCAGGTTGCAGTTCATCCATATCATGCACACCACACAAGGGAGAAATAAAACCAACAAAAATGGAAGAAGATAGAATAGGAGGAGGAAATAAGCTCACTAGGGATGATCAAAACAAGAAACGGTGAAGGAAATGGGCACCCGAAGGGAGGGGAAATGTGTATTCTGAATGGGGAGTCCCTCCAAGATAGTATCACATGAAAGGGAGATGGGGAGTGTAGTGGGTTGGACACACGATGGGTAAGGGGGGGGGGAATAAGAGAATGATATTATTATTATTAATATTATTATTAATATAATAATAATTATTATATAAATAATATATCATTAATAAAAAATAATAAGAAATTATTTCTATTGATTTATTTATTTACTTATTTTCAAAATCCAAGAAACCATGCACGGTTTGGCCGCACGGTTGGCCAAACCATGCACCAATGGTGAACCTCTACTAGAGTCCCTAGACACCCCACTTAGGTAGGTCGCATGGTAAGGAAAATCATGCACCATTAATGTGGTCAACTCTGATAATAACTATATAGACCTTCAGATGGTCTGTGTAGGGTTTCTACTAACCCGAGGCTAATCGTGCACCTATGCTGAAAAATCCAAAAGAAAGAAAATTTTAAAACATTGTTTGGACCAAAACTCAAAAATGAGGATAAACATAACTATACATTAGAATATAATTAATAAGAAAGGGGAGGGGATTGAAATGATCATGTAACTCTCAATTATCCATGAAGTTATTATTTTTTCATGCTTTGATTTGACATGAGGTGGACATGAAATGGACACCTAGACCAAAAGTTATGGTCATTTGATGTTTGAGTCATGTTTTCAACCTACTTTATATTATTTATTTATTTACTGAGTTTTTATATCATCACACAATTCTTAAATGACTATTACTCTATAATAATTATAAATTATTAAATTAATGTTATTTTTTAATTATTTTATATACCATTTTTTATTAAATGTCTTATATATTTAGTGGGGTTAGATATTTAGTATTATAAAAATAATGTTTTATAAAATATATTATATTTATATCTATATAAATATAATTATCTATAAATATATGATTCTTAATTATATATATATTTTTATGAATTATACCTTTTATCAATACTAAAAACAAGCTTTTTAGTAGTAATAAATGGAATCATGGGATAAACCCAAATCTGGAGTTGTGAAGAAATAATACCCCTATCCTAATTTCATTCATTGATGAATATTTTGATCATAGAAAATAATTTTGGGATATTTTCATTGCGCTTAAAGGATCCAAGTGTAGAATCCCTTTAGCAGCAATCCACATGTGCTCCATTGACTTTCAAAAAATACTGATGGATTTTAAGGTGCTATCATGGGGGACCAATCATCTTGCATTGTTCATCTTGATCACTATTACGATTCCTTCTAAATTTATGAATCATTTATGCACACCCATTCATGAGAATATAGAGGATGGAAGAGAATATATCAGGATTGAGAGAGTAAACTCTAAACCATTTTTCAATCTTCAGAGGGAGCTTTATATTTATTTATGCACAACACTTCCCCAATTCCATTAACCCTAGAATAATAGAAATATGAGCCTATTTATGGTGTAATGAGTGATGGTTAAATATTTTTTTTTTTAAATTTCACATTGGAACTTAATAATATTTAAAATACTTAAATGACCTTATTCCCTGAATTATTATTATTATTATTTTCTCATGTCTTGTGCTAACTGGTGCAATATTGTTTTAAAAATTAATATTTATAATCAGAAATCATCTTGGTTCACTCTCCCTCAAGGTTATTTAATGACTACTTGAATGAAATTGTAATTATATATTTATTTATTCAATAAATAATAAATAAATATTCTATATCTACGTATTAAATAGCTACCCTACAAATAAATATTTATTTAATTTATAATGTCTATAAAACCTAAATAAAATTACCCCTCATACTTTTGAATTATATTTATTCTAATAATTAAATAAAACTATAATTTAATTGAGGTTAATAGAAACACTTAGTGTGTGACCCTCTAGGCTTCTTCCATATTAGCATTAGGAGAGATTGTTTAAATTCCCAGATTACTATTTAGCAATGGGTTAAGGAACCCTAGAGGAAGTATTTAATTTCACATAGTTGATAACCACATAGGAGTATGAACATTGTAATATAATATCTTTGTAATGATATCTCATCAAGTAGGTTTCAAACTTGTGTTATCAACCTTAAAATTATATATATATATTTCTTTGATTTCTATAAATGAACATGTCAACATAACCATGACCACATAATTTATTTCAATGGTTCCATTAAAATTAGGGGGATGAGATATCAACTTTCATAAATAGAAGGGACAAATCCTTCCATGACTAATTCATTAATAATATACTGATCATGATGTTCCCAACATATTATACTTGTCATCAAAATAGTACATAATAGGTTTCATAAATATATCTGAGACATGAAGTCATGATATGTATTAATAAAAATATGAAAGTATAAGGATGGTTATATATGATTGTATATTGAAATATTTTATGACACACAAACATCCAGAATTCATATTGGTAGGTATGTCCTCATATAATCTTATCTTGGAGATCGCCAATGGAGAAATTCATGAGATGAAGCCTCATCATCTTATGAGATCTCAAACCTGATAGTTTACAAACTATGTTACTCATCATTGTTCATCATCCTAATTGTAGGAAAAATTATTTAATAAATATCATTATAACATCTAAAGGTTCTCATCATAGTAAGAAACTATTATGACCTATTTTGACATGATATATACCCTAAAAAATTACACATTAATGTAAAAAAAATTAAAATCAATATAAAATACTATATATTTGTATTCACCTATTTTAATATAATTAGTAATCTAATGTACAACCTAGTTGGTTCTAGAAAACCAATTCCAACTCCTAAGGCCTAGTTTCTACAATGAATGAACGTTAAAAATTTTATAATCTTGAATTTTAAGTCAAGAATTCACATAATTATATTTAAGGATACTTATGGATTATATTTTTATAGAATTATTCCTTTAATCTTACATAAAAACCCATATATAAAAAAATGGGCACTTCTACTCAGTATCCTTTATCCCCACAATATATTTTTTTAAAATAAACTATGTTTTCTTTTCCTGATGAATCATTATAATTTTCAACTTGACTTCTTATCTTGCCTTACCCACCCTTATAACTCCATGAAAAATCTTCAAAAAAATGGGATGATCACATAAATCATAGTAAGGGGCATAAAAGAAAAATAAATAAACTTTTTAGTCATTTTATTAAACATGAGATCATAAAAGAAATATTTCCTTTAACATAATAAACGTTGAGCTCATATAATTATTTACTTACTTATGAAGTCATTTTTATTTCCCCAGGTTTGTAATAAAACAATGTCTAAGAAAACATAAATCAAAAATCATAAACATTAGGGTTTTATAAAAAACATTAGAATCCTTAAAAAAATTTTCTTCCAATATGCCTTTTTACCCTGAAAAAGGAACAATCCGTTTATTAAAAATATAATTAAATTACTTTTTAAAATAAAACAATTTTCATGAAAAATCATTACCATGCAAAAACATTCATGTTGGTTCCTTGATACATCATCCTCATTGAAATATTAATAGAACATGTACAATTGGAATAACCTTATGGTCAAATTACAATATAATTCTCCATATCACAGAATCATTACCCAATGTATTGGATAATAACTTGAGTGCACTCATTTTATAAGCTATATCGGGCACAACCATCATAATAAGATATATTGGGCTCACCCATCATTATGAATAATGTTCATAGACAATATAATGTATAAAAAATTCTAATATTTTACCTCTATTTCAAAAAACCTTTAAAAAATTCCTTTGAACCCATTTTGAAAACATTATTAGATATTAAAATACAATTCCTTTTAAAAAACCATTTACAAAAATATAATCACCAAAACAAATGGAAAGATGTATTTTCTTTTAAGAAAACACAAAATATTGTAGAGGAGTCATAAAATCAAATAATATTTATGATAGAAAGAAAAATCCTTGTCAAAAAATACGTTAAAATAGAACATTCCTTTTTATTTTTATAATGAAAGAACATTGTTCTGTATAAATTATATAAAATGATTCCTTTTGAAAAAAGATATAAATAATTTAAAAAGATCTATAAAATTGAATTTCTAATTGTTTTATTTCCATATAAAAACATCTAATAAAAATTAAAAATATAGACATGAAAACTAAATATTTAAAAACATTTTCGTTAAAATATTTTAGATGAAGTTTTTCAACTAATGTATCTCATACCTAAAACCTTTAAAATGTTACTTTTTTCAAAAAAATATAAAGAAAGTTAAATATTGTAAAAACTACCTTTTTTTCCATTGAGGCATAAATATAAATTTTCTTGAAATATTTTGAGTAATATAGATATGCATAAAATATAGTAAGAAGGGAAACATGAAAAGATAATTTTTTAATGTATAGTCCCTTACCTTCAGTCTGAATCATCATGTACATTCATTATTTTTATAAATAATAAAATTATGTTAACTATTTACTTTTTAAGAATCTTTTTCATGTATAGTGTTCTATTTACCATGTTATAATCTTTTAGATAACCATTTAAGTTCACATTGGATGTTTTGTTGGTATTCAACTCATATGTCCAAAATGACATTGGTTAGCAGACTATAGTCAAAGAGGTCACTATTACATCATCTAAAGAATAATAATAATTAAATAGTTATTATTTTTATACATAAATTATTCTTTTTAAACCAACCATGAAATATATTTATGAAAAGTAATCTATGTTAAAATCCTGGAGATGGTAGACCATACATACACATGCGTAACATTTCCATTTTCAATGAAAATTTCGAAAAGAACATAAGTATTATTTTAATTCAATATATTTATAATTATAACATTAATACCTTTTTATTTCTTTAAATATATTTATATATATTAATAATGTGATGTGGTGATGAAAAATAAATTACATCAATTTTTGGAGGATGTAATGCACATGTACACATGAACGATGATATCATTTTTCAAGGAATGAATTGTTAAGAAAATATAAGATATGTTACCTATTTAGAATGAAAAATATTTCATGAATATCATATATATACATTAAATCTATAATTATAACCAAATTTTATAGATGGTGATGATAAATGAATTACATCTAATTAGGATGCAATAGTCCGCTGTACACACAAACTATTGGTAGCTTCTCTTTTGATGGAATATTAGATGTATATAAGTCATAAAATAAACATAAAAAAATATTCTTATATGTAAGATACTGGTTTTATAATTCCATCGACTTTTAATAATGTTTGAAGGGGGTGAAAGAAGAAATAATACTATAACCCTTGATTAAGAACAATGACTCTTCTTCAGACAACCTCTTATTTGTTACAAAAAAGAATTACTAGGATGGTTTTTTAATAAAAAAATGATTGGAATAAAATTTTAAGTATTTTAAGAAGGGATTTTGGTATGTATTTTATGAACCAAAATATTTTTAAAGTTTGAGGAAAAGAGGAGAGGAGGCCCCCATTTATAAAATAGGGGAGGGGTACTCCTGGAATTTATTAAAGTACTAAATTAATATAAATTAATTTTCAAATTAAAATGGATAAAAATTTATAAGATTAAAATATAATATAATTATGAGTATAAATACTATCATATAATAAAAATTTACAATTCTTGTTAAATTTTTCACCCTTATATTTTTGTTCTAGAACACGTCAACCCTTTTGACAATTACAGTGGTTTTAATGTTTTTACTATTTATTTGTAAAGAAAGTTACTATAAAAAAATTTCCCATAAATAGATCATGGTTCATATTAAAAACCACATCAAATTTACATGGATGAAGATATGATTTTCAAAAAATTTAAATCATTTAATAAAAAAATAATAATTATAAAATATCATTAATCTCAATTGTGACAGTATTCATTTTATTTTCCATTAAAAAAATCAATTAAAATTTGAAATTAGAATATAAACTTCTTAAATACCACAAATTGTTTATTATTATATAAAAAAATTTAGAACATAATGAATCTCTAAAATTATAATACTTCTAATTTTATTAAATTCAACTATTTTCTGTTTTAAAAATAAAATAAATATTTCTTCGGTGTTTCAAAAGAATTTAAGGTAATTATATAATGGTTAAAAATTATAAATGAATTAACATCATGAAAATAATTTAATTATTGAAAAAATAAACATTAATATTGAATCATAACTTTCTTTTATCCCTTTATGAACACATAAGTGATGTTTAAAAGTCAGAGGGTGACAATTTTTCTCTTTTATTACATAAAATATTATATAGGTCACTGTTATTGAAACGTACCCCATAAAAAATAAATATCAAGAATACGGTGATAAGTTTAAAAATAACATCTACCAATAAAGTATTTGAGAGAATATCAAAAGTTTAAGATTAACATCTACCTCTTATGTAGTTATTCATGGGAATACAAGTAAAGTATTTGAGAGAATATCAAGTATTATATAGTTTAGCATAGGAGGGGTCTTTTTATAGATTAACATTGAAATATAGAACACTACTAAAAAGTTTAAGAAAAAAAAATAGAAAGATATTGGGAATGAGACTATGTGAACCAGTTTAATCCAAATTATATCATTTCTCTAGATTCCTTGAATTTTCTTTCTGAAAGATCTTGGATAGGTTTCTAAAATATTATAAAAAATAGAGTTTTATAAAAAATTATATATGGAACAAGAAATTTCATAAATGATCCACTATTATTCATTGTGTATGATCAAATTTTTTCAGTTCTCCATACTATCTCCACACATTCAAATATTTCTCTTAAATAGATCTTTATCAGAAGTAGCCATTAGAGAATAATCATTCATTATTTAATGAACTGATACTCTATTTATTACTTAAAAACATGGAAATAAAGATTTTAAAATATCTGCTACTATGTTAGAAAAAACAATATGTCTTTACTCAAATCATACTTATTTGAGATTATGGTAACTTGACATGGTCAGTTGATGCAGCAAGGTGACATGTTCAGTTTAGCTCTTAATATGGCTAGCTCATTTTTACAAGCAATAAGTTCATGAATTCATTTGGTAAGTTGTTTAATCATGATTCCACACCATTATAAGACACAAACAATATATTAATTAATAATTATATAAGCCTTGGATTGGTAACCGAATATCCTAAGGAGTAGGAAATTTCTTTCATGCGGTATGATGATTCTGAACCCATGGTAAGTTGGATCTTCAATGTATATTAATTTCATGACATACTAAAAATTTGTTCATCTCACTCTTTGTAAGTAGTTTATTCATGTGGTAAGGTGAATTATAACATGGGTCCTGGTGACATGGTCACATAACCTTCACACGGTAAGGTGGCATGAGAAACTCCCGACATAGAATTTTTTAAAATTTTTTCCTATGAATTTTCTTCTTATAAAAACATGAAAATTATTATCAAGAAGATTAATATGATTTGGGATCATTAAATTAAGGAGGTTATTGTCTAACTAAATAATCTCCCTCTTTTTAATGATTAAAATTGTTGGAATTTAAATTGAAATGAATTTCTTATATCAAAATATATGTTTAAAGTATAGAAAGACCTGTATTAAATGTTTTTGAAAGAATGAATGGTTTTACACTATCTTTAATTTATATTAATTTATAAAACACATCAATTATTACTCCCCCTTTTAAGATTATAAAAAACAAACACAATAAGGAATAAGGTAAATAATATATGGGAATAAAAGAGAGTATGAAATTATTATATCAAAAGATGTTATAAAAGGGTTTAAAAAAGATTATAATAAATACATATTAGAAACCCTAATATAAATATGAATATGGGTTATCTCTGATTTCTATATGAAGAATATTATTTTTTTCCTTTGGATATAGAGGTAAAATTATATGTATTTTTAGGAGCATAGGGGGATCCAAGGTCTTGAATAACTACCCACCTAGAAATTGATCTAAGCTTCTAAAAAGATTTTTCATGAGTTAGGCCAAAAGTATTTATGGTAGAGGAGAGAGTAAGATGAGATAAAGGAATAATTGAGGGTTATAGAATAGTTTTTTGAGAGTTATAAATATTGGGTTCCATGAATATGTTGGAAACCTTAATATTCAGTGAAACTTGCTCCATTGATTGATTGAAATCATCCTCATTTTCTAGTTAAACTCCCAAAATAGTATTCATATATTTATGATTCTGAACATGTGACCTAAAATCTTGAGTCAACAGGGGAATATTCAAATCCAAATACAGAGTTATATATAGACCTTTTAGATTGGTCTTTTTGAATATCCTGGTCATATAATAATCAATCACCCTCTTGATTGTTTCTTAGAATTGAATAAATTGTTTGAAGTCACCATAATAAAAATATTGGGACTTATAAGTATGGGTTTTAATCCGATCATGAATAGCTTCACAACTCTTGATGAACTATTCAAACAAGAAATTCAACTCTTCTTGAAAGAACTGTTTGATCTTGTCTTCATCAAAAACATACTGAATAAGTGAAGTAGAAGACACAAGAGTAGGATGAAACAAAACATTCATGAAACTATGGTCAAACTAAATATTCATTTCATATATATCAGTTAGAAGAGAACCAACCTAATCTATAAAATCTTCAATATCATTCTACATCATCTCTATTTCGAAATTAAATCTAGGATGAAGATGATCTATTTCCAATGTAACATCTTCAGAAATATGATATTGTCTCACTTTCTATAAATGGTTATTAATGTTAAAAATTTTCTATTTGAATGTATCTAACATTGATGATTTAAAAAAATACATGTCATCTTTCGTGAAATATTAAGAAGATGGAATGAAGGGTGAATTAGCAGAGGGATATGGATCACTAGATGGATACCTACTGTATACCTCAGGAGAATCCTTCATAGATCTACCACGCACAATATGATGATTAGCAATGTTAATGGCTTAAAAATCATCTTTATAGTAATGGTCAAGAATTTACTCATGAATGAAAAGCTAGGAATCCCCAATTGTACCTTGAATTTAAACCTCAAAAATCAAATACCATTCCAAAGTTTTTCCAACACAGATAATATAAGGCCTTTCTTGTCCAGGTTCAATTCCTCCATGATCTTATTCATCAGAATATTGGTATTCTAATATCAATATAAGAGATCAAGGGGTCTTATCCCCCTTATAAGTTCCATTAGATATACGTTGTCTAGGGATACCCCTGATAATAGAATATCCTTCTCAGTTATCCCTATCTTTATTAGATCCAACTGATTGATCTCATTCTATATCATCCTACAAAGGTAATCTATATTTTTCATTAAGGTATACTACTTTGGTTTCTTCTTCTTCTTATTCTTCTTCCATAGTTACTACATATTTTTATTCCTTAGAATGAGAAACATTATCATTTGAATAATCAAAAACCTCATCTGGTTCTAGACCTGAATCTATTAGTTACCTAGGTCTAACATTATACTTTTCTAGGTAAAACTATTCATACAATTTCTATGGGTTAGCCACCAATTTCTATTTGCATAGATTCTAGTAAACTTTCAGTTTTTACAACACTTATTGTTAATAAAAAGTCTATTAGATACAATTATCTTTTCTTCTCCTTGAGGAACTAGTCATTTACACTCTAGAAAGGAAGAAAGTATCTTAGGATATGTTATGTAATTGAACCTTGAAATTGGATTTCACATATCAACCATTTCATTCATAACATATATGAAAAAGTTGATTTGAACACCATTATTCTACAAAAAATAAATCAACAGGTATCGGTGCCTCAAGATACTAATGTCTTCTTTTCATGGGAATAATATATGTAGAATTAATTTAACTAGGAGCCCAAATTTACCACTTAATTCTATAGAAGTGGCATTTCTTGGAGTCCCATTTTTTGTGAGATCATATTATACATTATGAAAATCAATGTGAAAATGATTAATTGGATAAAATTTTTGATAATCAACATATTCTACACATTGTGGAATGACCAAACACATTTCCCAATGCTTCTCAGAGAATTTAGAAGCTTTAAAATTTATCATTTATTTTATAGTATCCCACTCACATCTAGAGAATAACTTGAGGTTCTCATAATAATCCTTATCTAGATTCAGATAGAAAGGTATGTAATTTTCCTTAAACTAATTAGACCATCCTAATTATTGAATCATATTCCAAACCCATGATCTGCTGGACTTGAACCATCATGTGTCGAATTATTTTTACAATAATACTAGATGATTAATGAGATAAATATTATTTGGATTCAATGATACACTTGAGATAGATTTTATAATTATTTTACTTTTTCCAAGTATATGAATTGATACAAAATGACCATTTCAACAATTTCTTCATCCTTTGAATTCAAATTTGATTTTATATCTCTGAAGGGTAAGAAATAAGAGGTTAAACAGAGAGGTTTGAGTTAGAGAGAGTGAGAGGTTTGATATTAGAGAAATAAATATGATAAAAATATCTTAAAAGGGTAAATGAGATATAAAGGAAAATATAAGTAATAGTTCAGATTTTGATTTGAATTATAATTTAAATCATTTAGGGATTAAAATAATAATAAAAATAATATAAATCGTACTCAAATAATTTATGGAAAAAATTCAAAGTAAACAGACATGATAAGCCTATTGATCGTTGATCTATAAAAAACATAAGTATGGGCGATATTCTATCTATAACCTTATGGTAGGTATGCTAACTTAATGACTAATATGTTCATGATAATTAATTCCAAATTTTATGGATAAGTTTTCATAGTAAGCACACTTACCATGTCAGTAAATACTCATAGTGAGTATGGTGACCGCATGAGTAATTTTTTATGGCTGGCGTAATGACCATATAAAAAAAAACTCATGGTCATCCTACAAACCCTATGAAGCATATCATGGTTACTTATAGAAAATAATAGAGAATAAAATTTTAAATCATTTTAAAAAGGAAATAAAAAAAAACTAAAATAAAACAATTAGAAATAATTTGTCATCCCAAATCATATATCATATATTTGATTCTCTCAATAATCAATGGCTTTATAAATATATCAACAAGATGAAATTTAGTACCAATGAATTCTATAGATATATCACCTTTTTGGAAATGATACCTTTAAAAGTGAAGTCCTATATCAATATGAATTATTCTTTAATTTAATGTAGTATTATTAGAAATATTTATCACACTTGTATTATCACAATGTATAGGGACATGTCAGATTTGAGATCCATAGTCTAGTAATATAGGTTTCAACCATAGAATATATGCACATCAATTACCTTACAACCATGTATTCTACTTTAGTAGTGGGTAATGCCAAAGAGTTCTATTTCTTACTACACCATGACACTAAAGACTATCCAAAAAAGTTTCATATTCTAGAAGTTGTCTTCCTATCTAACTTACAACCACAAAAATACACATCTTAGTAATTAAACAAATCAAATGCTTGTCCTCTATAGTATAACAATCCTAATCTAGTTATATTGGTGTGGTATTTGAAAATTATTTTTATAGTTAGTAGATGTGACACTTTTGGGTTTTCTTGAAAACAAGAACACATACACACACAAAACATTATATTAGGCTGGTTAGCAGTTAAGTATCATAAACATCCAAACATACCTCTATTAGTAGATTGATCAACTAATTTCCAAGTTTCATCAATATACAAATTATAGCTTATACTCATGGGAGTATTTCTATATTCAGTACTGTAAATGAAAAAATATTTTAAAACATATATGGTATACATGATTTTATATAAAATAATAAATTATTTATTTTGAAAAATTTTATATCCAAGAAAAAATTTATCTTTACCCATCAAACTCATTTTAAATTCACTTTTCATCATTTTTGAAAATTTAGTAAAAAATGAATTTCTTGAAGACCCAAAAACAATATCACCATATTAAAATTTTACTACTAAAAAAATTTAAATTCTTTTAATAAATAAAATAGGGTTAACTATACCTTTAGTAAAACATTTGGAAAATAGAAAATAACTGAGCCTATCATACCAGGAACTATGAGATTAATTTTAACCATATAAATATTTTATTAATTTAAAAACATGATATGTAATGCGAGGGTTTTTAAATATAGGGTATTATTCCACAAAAACATCCTAAATAGTATAAAAATTTAATAATATGTTCTTGACATCCATTTGATATAGTTTCAAATCCAAATGTGATGCATAGGCAAGAAATATCCTCATGGAAACAATTCTAGCTACTGGCATAAATCTTTCCTTATATTCATATTCTTATTCTTATTCTGGATTTATTTCTTACTATTTGTCTAGACTCATCAAACTTGTTTCTAAACACCCATTTGTTGACAATATTTGAGGATTATTTGGGTCTTTCAACTAGTTCCTAGACTCTATTTCTTTCAAACTGATTTACTTCTTCATGAATATCAATTACCTAAATTTCATCATTAATTGCATCATTGATGTTTTTAGGTTCATGTTGTGATAATAAAGATTGATGTTAAACCTAATTTCTTAGAGAATATATAGTTTTAGTTCATTTTCCTAGTTCAACTACAACATAATCTATGGGATGGTATCTATGTGTCTAAATTTCTCATGGAACAAAAGTATTTTACACTCCATTCTTATCTACATGTTCAGGTTCAAGATATTCATCAGAACTGGGTGATTTCTTTACAGGATATCTCATAGAATTTTCACATGGTTTATCATTTAAATAAATACTAAAAAGGTCATACTAATGATTTTATAAAGAGTTCATAGGATCATGTGGATATATTTAATCAAATTTAACATGTAGAGATTCTTACAAAATATTTTCCCTTTTTTTAAACACCATGTATGATTTACTTGATGTACAATATCCATGGAAAACTCATCCATCACTCTTGGTAGACATTTTTTCTAACTTATCTTTTTCATTATGTATAAAGTCTTTATAACAAAAAACTATAAAGTTATTAAACTCTAGTTTTCTACCATTTCATAATTCATAAGGGTTCATTTTTAATATAGGTCTAATTAAAACTCTATTAATTATATAGCAAGTTGTATTTACAGCTTCTAACTAAAAATAAATAAAATAATACTCATTGATCATAGTTTGGGAAATTTCTTGAAGGGTTCTGTTTAATCTTTCTACCACACCATACTTCTTTGGGGTATTGAGAGAGATAAATTTAGGATTATAGCCATGTTGTTAGAATAATAATTCAAATTCTTTGTTTTCAAACTCACATAAATATTCCCTTATTAAGATATTAATTCTATTTCCACTATGATTTGATAAAAATATAGAATATTTATAAAAAAATGAAATAGATTCAATTTTATGAGCAACAAAGTATACCCATGTGTATCTTGAATAATCATCCACTCTAACATTGTTATAATTTTTTCTTGCTAAACTAGATACTATTGAGGGTCCAAAAAATTCTATATAAACCAAATCTAAAATTTGGGAAGTTGATACTTATTTATTTTATTTGAAAGATATTTTATAATTATTTCCCTTTTGATAGAGATTATAGACTTTTTTTGTTGTAAATTCTTTCTTAAGTAGATCCTTAAGTAAAACATTCATAATCAGCTTTCTAAGATAGTGAATATTTCAAGATCCTATTCTCATATTCCAAATACAATATTCTTTGTAAAGGGAACTTAAACAAGAAACATTTTAAGAAAAAAAAAAGAATTTAATATTACAACATAAACATTTTTATTTCTCAAAGATGTAAAAATTATTGATTTTTCAAAATCAAAAACCTTAAATGAATTGTTTTCAAATTTAACATCAATACCATAATCACAAAACATTTAAATTCCAAAAAAATTATATTTCAATCCATCTATAAATTAAAATTTTGATATTAAATCTTTATAAGAGTTACCAATTTGGACAAGTCCAATTATCTTCCCTTTCTTCGTTTTCTCCTAATGTGACATGCCCTCCATTGATGTTAATCTTGTTTTTAAAGCTTGATTAGTCTCCCAGATAGTTCCTAGAGAAACTATTTCCCATGTATCATAGTTCATTATTAGAACCCTTTAAGATAGTTTTCTATAAAATATATTTAAACCGAAAATAATTTTTGTGCCAATATTTTCTTGGGTCTAGAGATGTTAGTAATAAGTTATTTTATAATTGATAGTTTTTTTTCATTTTTTATATAATCAAAGCTTATACATTATTAAATAAATAACTCATTTTCCCTAGCAGAATTAAAACTATTAATAGAACTAGCTGAACAAGAACATGGAATAAATTTATTTTTAATAATTCCTCTCTTCCCAGGTTGATATCCTGTTCTAGTGTTATATTTATGAATTTTTTATTTACCAATCATTTTAGTTCGAGTTTTTATTTCAATTAAAAATCCCTCAGTATGATTATTTAATTGTTCATTAGATAATTTCAACTTAGTATTTTCTTTAATATGTTGAGTATTTTTATCCTTTTCTACTGTAATATCGGTTCTAAAGTGAGAAAACATATCTTGATGATTCATTAAAATTTTTTATTTATATTTTAATTCATTAAATTTTTCTTTCATCATGTTAAAACATCCAAATAATTCATGAGTATACATATTTTCTAAATTATATCATGTTTTACAATGATTTCAAATATAAACAAGAAATTTAGGAAAAACATTTAATTCTGATTTGTTTGTTATAAATCTAATATTATCATTATAACTTATTTCTCCTCTAATTTAGTTTGATTTACATGTACTATCCTATGAGTAAATAAAATTGGCTATCATATCCTTTTAATATCTATTTTCTTTTTTCTCATAATTTTTCTTATACTTCAATTTTGGATAGTTTACTTTGATGGGTACTTTCCTTTTTATATTCATAATAGACTATTTCCTTTATAGAATCACCATTTTTCCAATATTTTCCCCAATTTACTTTTTCATACTTACCTCTATAATTGGGTTTCTTGAATATTATTTTTTTTGTACAAATTTTTGAAAATTCTAGAAATATGTGCCAATTCATCATCATTATCATTAGGTTATTCTTCATCACTTTAGCTTTCAGCTTTGATCTTCTCTTTTTATTTTCATTCAGTAGTCTTAAATGCTACATAATATATTTTTGACTCATCCCTACCTCTTTCATAACATTAATTTATTCTTCATACATCATTATCTCTTCAATTAGTTCCTTTACTAGAAGTCTAATATTGTCAAATGATTCTATTATTAATACATATGTTCCTCCTTGTCTTTCTGGTAAGCACCTAAGAAGTCATAATTGTTGATGCTTATCAATAATTCAATTTCATTGTGCATTAAACATGTTAACTATCTCATTGAACCTGAGATACATGTCAGATGTAGATTCATCAAGATTAATATTAAAAGTTTCATATTTAATCGTGTGAGTTTTTAAATAAAATTATTTAACATTATGTGTTCTGTCATGAAAAATACTAAGGGTATCCCAATTTTCAAAAGTAGTAGAAAATTAATATATTCTATTAAATTCATATTTTCCTAAATCACATATCAAAGTATTCATTTCTTTATAATTAAACTCATATGAATCTTTAGTAGAAAAACATTATGTAGCTCTAGTAGTGTAGGGTTTTTTATATTTACCATCAATTACTATATAGATATCAAAGACCAAATTTTATAAGTGAATTTTAATTTTAATCTTACATTGAGAATAATTATTTCCGTTATAATAAGGAGGCTCATTAGTGGTATTTTCTTATTCTCTATTATTAACTATAAATAATTAAATACAGAAATGAAATACATTTATGATCATTAAATAAAACTAAATCCCGAATAAAAATATGTTTAAAATGCCTTTGGTACCAAATGTTGGTCAGCATGAGAAACTCAAGAGGGAGTAAATTGTATTCCCACTAAAATATCTATTTAAAAAAAAAATTAAAACTAAATTCCAAATTTAATAAGAAAAACCTAATTAGTCAAAATTGTATAAATATTAAATTATATCTTTCATATAATTTCTCATAAGCAGGATTAAGGATATATTAAAATATTTTTAAATACATTAACTATTGAAATTAAGTTACATAATCAAACACCATATATAAAAAAATTATGTATAAATATCAAAGTATTTTTTTCATAATTAGAAAAAAGAATTCAATTTCTTAATCAAAACAGGAAAAAACTATAAAATCACACATCAAAATTTAAATAAGGGGTTCAGTATCAAGATGATACTTTGTGCCCTCCACCTATAAATCACCTATTCATGATTATTTTATTGATGAATAACTAATACACAACCAAGATCAAGATTTTCAAACAACAACACACAAGACTATCTAGTCATATAGCCTCTTCCATAGTTTTACATGGGATGAAAAACATTACATGTCATATCAGACCTCTTCCAAAACTATTCATGAGAATACACGTAAAAGGATTTGAGAGAATATAAATTATTATCTAGTTTATCATTTGAAGCTATTTTTTTACATATAATTAAATAAACATAAATCAAAAAAATTATGTTTAAGTATAAATAAAAAAAATTTAATATTAGGAATGAGATAATCTGAAGTAGATTGATCTGAATGGCTTCGCTTTTCCGGATTATTTGACATTTTCTTTTGAAATATCTTGGAATTTGTTTCCCAAAAAATTTGAAAAATGGAGATTTGTAAATTCTTCTCTCTATCACGGGCGCTGACATAAAAAAATTATCTTTTATTCTCTATATAATAGATTTTTTTTAGTTCTCCACACTATATCCTAATGATCAAATATTTCTCTTAATGAGATCTTCATTAGATGTAGCCATTGGATAATAATAATTCTTCATTAAATGCACTGGAACTACACTTAATTATTCCAAAGTTGCTGCTAGATATTTGAAATGATCCTCATCTAAGATAGACATAGAAATGTGTCCACACTTAAATCATGGTTAGTTGAGCTCATGACAACTTAACATGATCATTTTATGTGGTAAGGTGAAATAGTAAGTTAATCTCCTCATGCCGTCTCTTCATTTGTACATGAGGTAAGTTCATGAATTCATGTGGAAATATGTTTCTTCATTTTTTCAATTCATTAAAAGAAATTTTGAATATATTACATTATGAAAAACATATATACATACCATGGAACAATAACTTGATCTCTTAATGTGGTAGGTAATTTCCATAATGTGGTAAGGTGATTCTCAATGTATATTAAGATAAATCTTAAATGTGTGGTCAATTTATGAATTAGGCAAATTTTGTTCATCTTACTCATGATAAGTAGCTTTTCATATGGTAAGTTCAATTACAATATGTGGTAAGGTGACATGTCCACTTGGCCGTCAAATGGTAAGTTGGCATGGTAAGCTTCAGACTAAGATTTTTTTTAAATCAAGTAAATAAATTTCTAGCACAAAACATAAAAATCAATAATAACAAGATAAAAATGATTTGGAATCATTAAAAGAAAGATTTATAGGTCAAATGGAATAGAAATAGTCATGTAATTGGTGGTATTTCCCTTTTAAAATGACATAGATGAGTTAATATTTGGAAATCAAATAAAATAAATACAATGATTTGTAGAAATTTTGGAATAATGAATAGGCATTGGATAGATAGTATAGTATCTTACAGGTGATTTGGATGCCCAAAAATCTTTCAAAATCATTGATTTTTTTCCATGATAGTGATGACTAAATCATTAGGAAGGGGTAAGAAGGTTGTGTGAGATCCTTTTCCTTTTATCTTGATAAATTGTAACACCTAAACCCTAGAAGCCTAGAGTTGATGAATTATTTTATTACATTGGAATGATTAGAAGAAATAAATCCCTAAAAGACCATTGGTTTAGTAGTTTTGTAAATCCATATTACATACATGATTCCCATATTACATTGGGAAATAGAAAATACAAATATGATACACAATAAAATGAAATAAATTTCCCCCTTGGGTGCTTATTCAAGGATTTCTTCTTCATAACCTGGAGAATGAAACATAATAAGGGTGAGCTCAAATGCTCAGTAAGGGTAAGTAAAGTTGAATAAAGAATGGATGATTAAGAATAAATTAACATGAAAAGGTAAATATCTCATAACACATTAAATTTAAATAACAAGGTAAGGAAATATCAATATGAAAAGGTAAGAAACAGAAACTCAGGCCATCTAAATCAATAAACTGGGAATGAAATATATCCATGGATATGTCAGTGAAAAATCTCATGTATGAATAATAACTAAATCTAAGTTAGGGAAATAATTTCTTAATGGACGTCATTTTTGAGGCACATAGAAACCTATTACCATAATGACCTTCACCAGAGGGTTTAAAACTAAAGATAGAAACCTGTTTAATTTGGCCAACATATTTATCTCATGAGAACATGTCGATGCACCGAGGAGCTATATAATGTCTTGGATCCACCCATAATTTAAATTACAATTAATTCCACATATTTATTAATAAAAATAAATAATATGCCTTATCAAATAAGCATATTTAATGAGAGATACAGATTTACCAATAATTCCACAATTAATCAAATAACTATCAAAGTAAACACTATATGAAAAATGGTATATGGTTTAGGCAGCACTAATATCCATTTTATAAAAATATGGATATTCGAGTAAATCTCATAAGAAAAATGATTAAAATTACGTGATTGATTCATGAGAAATTTATAAATCACAAAAGGATGTTATATTACAAAGATAATCATTGAGAACATTATTGAGGATAATAATCTTTAAATATTCCAAAGTGTCCCATACCACATTGAAACATTTGAATCAAAATCACAAGAAAGTTATGAAATTAAATTAAAAATATAATATCATTAAAATAAGTGGATTCATGATATAATAAGAAAAAGGATGTATATAAACCAAATAAAAGTAAATTTCCACATAATAACATTTATGTCTAAAGGAAATGCAAGTTGAGGTGAAATTCCCTTACTGTATCCTTAATTTTTTTTGGTATTTATCCTATTTTATAATGGATTAAAATATTTTAATAACAAACAATATAACCATACTCATGTTTATAATACCATATACCAACTTCTTATAATATTTTATTACACATTTGTCAACACTCTTTCATTATTTTAACTATTTCGGGTGTTAATTTCTTAGATTTCTCAAGTATGTTTTGACTTGGGATTTGTTTTTCCTATTAATTATATCATGATTAAATTATCTAAATAATATAAACCATGAATAAATTATCTTATATATTCATAAAATATGTATTACAAATAGTTTGTAATATTTTGAGATTTTAAATGAAGTGCATAGTTCATGGAGATCGTAGGTTGTACGTACGTATGAACGCTAATTTCATTTCATTATTGTATTAAAAGAATTTATACTAAATGATAAGTAAGTATATTATAATTACAATATCATTTATATGTTATATATTATATATATATTTATTAAAATCATATTTTATACATTCCATGTATGGAATGAATGAGTCATATCGCTTTGAGGGGAGGTAGTCCACACTTCCTCAAACGAAATTATCATATTTAACCAAATTGGAAAGCATAAAATTATGTTCTAAATAAAAATTTCATAAGCTTATATGTATAATAAATATAATATATATCATATATAAATACAATTTCCATCATAATGGCCACCATGTGAAGTTTTATGGAAAAATTGAACAATCATCATTTTCTGTGGAAGTAGTTCACGGTACACAGAAACAATACGCTCATTAACCATTAGATAAAGGTGTGTGTAAGTTTAAGGAAAAATCTTAACCTAAAAACATCCTAGTATATTTAAGGTACTAGTTTTGTTATGTAATAATATAATAGGAATATTATAGGGAGTGGATAATGGAAATGAAACTAAAAATATTGAGAGGAAATATTACCTCTTAATCTGATAAATTATTTTGCGTTGACCCAAAAGGATTCTTTAGGGGGATTCCTTAAAAAATTTAGGCTTCACGGTCTAGGGTAGGGATTTTGGGAGATTACTTAGATAGTGTTTTGATGATCCAATGTGGATTGATAGGTGTGAGGAAGGGGTAGAGTGCATTCCTTTTTATATTGGAGGAAGAGTGGTACTTCTATAAATACCAAAAGGTATTCCTCAATGGGTGGTACACCTTACATAAAGTGACTCAGAAATGATAAAATAATGGATTAAAAAGGAAGCATGGTTGATTCAAAACTCCAACACACATAAATATGTTTATTTTAATAATTTGGTTCCATAACTTCTAAGATCCCCTAATTTTATCATTTTGGTTTTTATTAAAGCATCTAGTTTTATAATATAATTAATATAACCATTAAGACTAAAATAATTTGAGATTTATTAGAAAATTTTGGGATACTGAATTATTTATATTATTTTTAATTTATAAAATAAAATTCTCTTGTGTTTTAGAAATTAATTTCAAAACAAGGGCAAGTGAAGGGCTAAAACGCTATTTGAACCCATATCGTGTTAACAAAGTTTTTACAGTATATAGGTCAATATGTTAATTTTAGAAGATTAATTTTTCCATAAATATACCATATTTAATATTTATTAATAGTTACAAATAACTTGGAATAATATTGGATTTTAATTAATTTTAAATCATTTAATAAGATTCATTTATTGTAAAATAACAATAATGCTGATTTTGACATTATTTATTTAATGGTAATATTAAAATATAAATATTATATTGGAATTATAATACATTATTTTTACAGGGGTGTAGCATTATCAAAAGTATATAGGATGGTTTTAGGACCATATATTTAAAGTTTCAGATGAAAATACGGATTCAATTTCAAAACGTCTTCGATGGAAAGCTAGAGGACCAAGTGTGCATGTATTATCTTACAATGGTTATGTAATTAATGGATATATGTTCTATAAAAATGAACATGAAGAAGACAGTACCATGAAAAATAGTGGATTTACACTTTTTTCTAAATCAATGCATGTTTTTGGTATTATGGAAACATATCCAATTTACACGAATATATCACACATTGGCATCCTGAAACAAATATGGGAGTTGGATTATACAACATTCAAAGGTCTAATTTCTCAATGCAAGTGGGTTGATAACATGAGTGATGTTAAAATAAAATAACTTGGATTCTTGAATGTTGATTTCAATAAGGAAGGGTACAAAGATAGATTTTTTATAATATCATCACAAGAAGTAAAAGTATTTTATGTTCCATATCTATCAAACCAAAAGTGGTCAACTATTCGGTTATTGACAAAACCACTGAAGGCAAGATGAAAATTCAATTGAGGATGAACCTTTATTTAGGACATCATAATCATTTCACAGTGGTCTCAATGTAAACATCATTTTTTATGTTAGAGGAGACCACAATGAAGGGATTTGGATAGTGGATAGAGAAGTTAAATCCCTTTAACCATAAAAAGTGTTAAATAATTGGGTTATATTTTTTGTAATATACATTGTGTTACGTCGTGTTATTATCTATTTGTTTCTACATTTATGTAATCAAATTTAAATGTCATAACACTTATATATATAATGACTTCTACATGTGTTATTGCTCCCAATAATGGTGAAAAAGAGTTCTCTCAACCCGCTGCTACTTAAAGTACAGAGGAAAAATGATCTTATGCATGTGCTGGTGCTCTCAATCCTGGGGAAGAATAGGTTTCTCAACCTTTTTAAACTCCTAGTTCAGATGTTAAATTACCATATGCACATTCCAATTCTATCTATCTAGAAGAACAACATATTTACAATGTTGAATTTAAGGAAATGATAGGCAATGAAAGACCAACGATGAAGAAAAAACAAGAGCGTCGTAGTTTTACAATGTTAGCAAAAATTATTAAGGCAAAAATAAAAGGCATCAAATATGAGGTTGGATACAATGCATGGGGCCATCGTGTTAACCCCAACATGGCCATGTTTAGTAGTTACATTGGAATCTTCACTCGGAAACATGTGTCGATTGATGTAGATTCACAACACCATGTTGTTCCCATGCTTATGACATTGATGTTAGAAGAGATTATGGAAACATTATGATGTCATTTTATTATTTTATAAAAAAAATAAAATAATGAATCATTGAATTACTCTTCATCACCCCTTATAGAGTGCACTTATATTAGATTAATCACATAATAAATATGTGTTAATTCTTGTAGGAAAGATTCATAGAGTCCTTCTCACAATTCTAAGGAGATTTCATCTTAAAGACATTGAATGGAAAATAAACCCACACCCACTGCTTATCTATACACTCCTGATAAACCAATAAGTAAGGGATGTGTTTAATGGTCGTTGTGTAGATGTGTCTTTTAAGATATATGGTGCCTTGTAATATGTTGTTTAAAATTATATATATTCATCACATTGATCATCTATTTTTATTTATGGAATAAAAACTAATTGGGGGAAAATAAGGAATGGGATGAAAAACCAACATACCCCTACCATAAAGCAAGGATGGGGTAAGCTTCACTTGAAAAAAAATTAATACATATTTAAAATCTATCGTTATAATTTTACGTGACATGAAACAAACACATAATTATGTTCCTATATTTATATTCAAATTGATGAATCCAAATCCAAAACAACTTCCATCCCACACCATACGTTATGGAAGGAGGAACGTGTAAATAATAATGGGATACTAATAGATGAAAACAAACAAATGTGTGGGAAACCTGTGTAAGTACGACATAATAAAAATTTGTTTTCCTTTAAATTTCTATTACATAAAAATGATTACCTATTTTCCTATATTTTATATCTAACTTAGTCACATGGATAATCAACACCTATTCTCGATGAACACCTACAATAGGAGGCCTTGATGTAACAAGAATAGTATGGCCGCGTCAGAGGTGTGGGTTTTGGGGTGACATCTCGAACATATTTTTAGAAGAAAACTAGAGGAGGATAAAGATAATGAAATAAAATAGATTAATGGAAGAATAGAAACACTTTAAGAACAATTCCAATGGTAGAGGTAGTTTCTAGAAAATATTATGGGGGGGGGGGAGAAAATAGAAGAAGCAACTTAAAAACAACCATTGCGTGAAGATCCCCACCCCCTCCCCAACCATCTTTGAGGTGATCCATTCCCCTCAAAGGGTTGTATTAGTGAAGGTAATAAACATTCTAATAATTTTTTCTGTGAAATTTGAATCATATAGGCATATATACCTTTGCTTTACTAATATTATATAGGGTGAAAATGTCATTTATTTATTTCTATCAATGCCCACTCATCGCCTTGTAGTGAGGGCTATATTGTTCAATATCCATGATACCGTCTACACAACATACCACAAAAAAAGGTCATGTGAGAGTGTATATTTTCATAGCTCATGATCTAATCACCTAGCTACCTATTCTACTTGATTAATATGATATTCATATTTCCAACTGAGCTATTAGAACATTCATTGCATGGACATGTGATCTTTAAAAAGAACCTTTCGACAATGAGGTATTCATTTCCAATTTATTTTTCAACATAAAACATTATCAATTAATGAAAAAAGGTCTAAACTGATAAATGTTATTAGATATGGATAAAAGGAAGGGGTGAAACGAAATAATGACTCAAAACCATCTAAAGGATCTACCAATCGATCAAAAAGATATTTTGAAAGTGAATTTACCTCGATCGTTCCATATATGAATTTACTAACATTAATGGTTTATGTGGATAATAAGATACCAAATAGTAGTAGTCACTTAGTTGATTTTGGAGAAAATATGTATGAAGAGGAGGGTGAAGACAACATTGGTGTTGAGAATTTAAATGAAATCCTCATCTATGATTGGTTAGGAGCCTTAGTCGTAAATGTATACATGGGGTATGTTTTCATGATTTGATTTTCCAAAAACTAGTATAATCAATTAATTATGACTGAATATATTTCATATTTTTGGTAGGTGTATATATTAGTACCAATTTAAGGGATTTAACCATGAAAACAATTAGACTCGTTAGTATTGACACAACCTCTACCGAGCATCAAAAAATAGAATCCAAAAAATGGATGAAATAATGGAAAACCTATTAAAATCGTTTGAAAGAAAAATTTTAGATGATAAAATCTTCTTAATACCAATGATGGAGCGGTAAAACTCTAGAATTCAATCATATCTCATATATTTTCATTTCATTAATTACTTATTCCTTTTTATGAGAGAGATCATATTCCATGAACAATCTACCATCCCCAAAGAGGTATTTTCAATGATAATTAATATTTAATTTAAAATATTTATTAATCCTTTGTGTATTTATATTTTCTCATTACTACAATGAGTTAAAAAAAGACACATATTTACAAGAAGATATATATTTTCATAGAAATGAATGGGCAGAAAACCTGAGGTGAGAATGTACACAAATAACATGAAGATGTGACTTCTATAGAAGTAATGAATTGTTTCATATTTATGTTTGATTTATTTATTTTTGGTATCACTGTCATAAAAATTTATTTCTTATATAGGTGGAATCCTTTGTTCGATTTGGTGTGGTTTGTTCTAATATTCTCATTCTTGTGAGAGATTGAGATTCGTGGTTGCAATTGAGAAAATAACAACAACGAAATGGGTCAAGAATGAATACAACCATCCTGAAAAGGTAAATTTCTACTACTTATTTAATTAATTATGTCATAATTTTATCTAATATTGTTAATTTAATTTTATTATAATTTTTATATAACACTTATTTAGTTATTTTCATAGATATTTATGCTTTCCATTACTTCACTTTTTCGAGATGCTAACACTACATAGAGTAAATGTTATTTAGAAGAGAAACCTTTCTGATTGAAAATTGGAAGAGTAGAGGAACCACATGTTCTCATTATGGTGACTTCTCATGATATAATGTGCACATGATCTTCCTACAATATCCTATATTTCAATATTGAGAATGTTTTTTCAGCTAAGAACATCGAGTCAATATGCAGTGTTGACAGTCTGACAAAGAAAGGAAACAGAAATTATGAAAACATTGGTAGTTAATTTTTTTTTCAAGACTTTGGGATGTGTAGGAATCATCCATAACTTAATCCGAAAAATAGTGTAACTTGTATGACTCTTGGTGCTTAATTATATTTAAAATTGACATAAAATTTAGTAAGAAAGAAAATCTACATACACAAAACCAAGAAAAACAATTCAGATTCTTTTGATATTTAAAGACAACGGTTCATAAGTCATTTGTGAAATCTAGGATTCATCTGCTCCTCATATGATACATGATGTGCCTAGTATGATTCATATTTTCTCTTTTTATTTAAAATGGACAATAATTTTAGTAACAAGAAAAATTTATGTATTAAAAACTGAAAAAATAAATCATGATTGTTTTGATGCTTTAGAAAAAAAATTCATAAGTCGTTTTCTCATGTAGGAGTCTACCACAACACAATATTATTCATGGTGTGAATAGTAAGACTAAAAGGGTGTCTATTTATTTAGAATTGACATTAATTTTAGTAAAAAGAACAAGTGACATACTGAAAACTTTCCACAAACATTTGAATTTTTTTGATACATTAGGATAACAAACCATATGTCATTTGTGACATCGATTAATCCACCAAAACTCAATCGGACATACAGTGGGACTACTTTAATTCCACATGTGTCTATTTATTTAAATTTGACATTAATTTTAGTAAAAATATAATGTAACATACTGAAAACTTAGTAGACACATTCATATTTTTTATACATTAGGACAATGACCCACAAGTAATTTTTCAATTGTACAAATCAAATGCACCTCAATTTGATAGATGATGTTACTAATATAATTCCAAGTGTGTCTATTTATTTAAAATTGACATTAATTTTAGTAAAAAGAACAACTGGCATAATGAAAACTAAGAAAACACAATTATATTGTTTTGATTCTTTAAGACATTGATCCATAAGTCATTTTTTGATATGTAGGAATCAACATC
This sequence comes from Viscum album, assembly GCA_963277665.1. NCBI lineage: Eukaryota > Viridiplantae > Streptophyta > Magnoliopsida > Santalales > Viscaceae > Viscum > Viscum album. The sequence continues at coordinate 316,070,960 of OY728140.1, forward strand.
ACCTCAATAAGATGCACGAATTGACCTTTATAACTCTAAGTGTGTATTTTTATTTAAAATTAATAGTAATTTTAGTAAAAATAAAAATTCACATACTAAAAACCAAGAAAAAACATTCAGATTGTTTTGATACTTTTAGAAAACAATTTATAAGTTATTTGTTATATGTAGGTTTCAACCACACCTTAATATGATGCACGGTGAGACTGGTATCACTCAAAGTGTCTCTTTTTATTTTAAATTGACATTAATTTTAGCAAAAAGAACAAGATACATACTTAAAACATACCAAACACATTCAAATTGTTTTGATAATTTAGGAACATGATCCATAAGTCATTTGTGACGTGGAAGAATCAACCAAAACTTAATCTAACATACATTTTGACCTCTATAACTCCAAGTGTTTCTATTTATTTAAAATTGACATTAATTTTAGTAAAAAGACAAAGTGACATAATGAAAACTAAAGGAAAACATTTAGATTTTATACAATAGGAAAATGATCTATTTGTTATTTTTCATATGTAGGAATCAACCGTACCTCGATATGATTCATAGTGTTACCGATATAAATCCAGGAATCTCTATTTATTTTAAATCGACATTAATTTTAGTAAAAATAATAAGTGAAATACTAAAAACTAAGAAAACACATTTTGATTTTTTTGATACTTTAGGAAACCGATCCATAATTCATTTTTCACTTGTTGGAATCAACGTCACCTCAATAAGATGCATGATTTGACCTCTATAACTCTAAGTGTGATTTTTATTTAGAATTGATAGTAATTTTAGTGAAAATAACAAGTAACATACTGAAAACCCAGATAACCCATTCATATTTTTTAATACTTTATGAAAACAATCTATAAGTCATTTTTGATGTGTAGGAACAAATCACACCTCAGTATAATGCACGGTGAGACCGGTATCATTCAAAGTTTCTCTTTTTATTTAAAATTGACAATACTTTTAGTAAAAAGAACAAGTGACATACTAAACACTGAGAAAATGTATTTATATTGTTTTGATAATTTTGGAAAATGATTTTTGAGTCATTTTTGACATTTAGGAGTCAACCATTCCTCAATCTGAAGCATGGTGAGAACACTATAAATACCAGTGTATCTTTTTATTTAAAATTAACATTATTTTATGAAGAAAGAACAAGTGACATACTACAAATTAAGAAAATACATTCGGATTGTTTAGGTACATTAGGAAAATGATACAGAAGTAATTTTTAATTTTTAAGTATCAACCACATCTTAATCTAATGTACGGTGTGACTGGTATGACTAAAACAAGTATGTTATCAGTTTAAAATTGACATTTTAGTTCAAAACGTGTCACTCACTGAAAATAAAAAAAGTGCTATGATTGTCTTTATAATTCAGGATAGTTATCCATAAGTCATTTTTTATTTTTATGATGTATTCTAACATCAAATCGACGCACAATGCGACCGATATCACTCAAAATATGTGTTTTTAGTATGAAATAACATTTTATTAAAAAAACAACTAACATACTGAAAATTGAGAAAATGCATTCTGATTGCTTTGATACTATAGTAAAATAATCTATATCTCATTTATGACATGTATAAATCAATAGTGCCTCAATATGATGTATTTTTTGGGCGATATAACTCAAACTGTCTCTTTTTATTTAAAATTGACATTAATTTTAGTAAAAAGAACAAGTGACATACTGAAATATAAGGAAATTCATTAATATTACTTTTATAAAGTTGGACAATGATCAATTAGTCATTTTCTGATGTGTATAAGTCAACTGTGCCTCAATCCGACACAAATTTTGACTATTATGAATCCAAGTGTGTCTTTTTATTTATAATTGTCCATTAGACATTATAAAAATCAGTAAAATGCATTCATATTGTTTTGATACTTTAGTAAAATGATACATGAGTCATTTTTTATGTTTAAAAATCAACCTCACCTCAATCTGATGCATGGTGTGACTGGTATGACTAAAAGTCCATCTTACCAGTTTAAAATTGACATTTTAGTACAAAACATTCCAATCACTAAAAACCAATAAAATGAGTTCTAATTGTCTTGATAATTTAGGACAATGATTTATATATCATTTTTAACATATATGAAGCAGTCTCATGTAAAGCTAATGCACGATTCGACTGGTATGACACAAAATGTGTGTTTCCAATTTGTAATGAAATTTTATTACAAAAGAAATAATGGAATATAGAAAAATAATAAAATATATATGTATTGTTTTGATACATTAAGAAAATGATCTATTAGAAATTTGTGATAGGTAGGAATTATCTGAACCTCAATCTGACACATGGTGTGACTTATATAACTCCAAATGTTTCATTATTTAAAATTGATATTAATTTTAGTAAAAGAAAAAGTGGCATACTGAAAACTGATAAAACACATTCAAATTGTTTTGATATTTTGGAAAAATGATCCAAAACTCATTTGTGATGTGTGGGAATCAACCCCACCTCAATATGATGGATGATGTGACCAGTATAACTCAAAATTTGCCTTTCTTATTACAAGTTGACATTTTATTAATGTATTCTTTCTTATCAATGTTAAATTTATATATTTATAGTATTACTAAGATAATATTTATTTTATTATATAAGAAGGTTATTTTTCTTAGGTTGAGATGATTTGTTCAGCAACAGCTTCCAAGGGCAGGAATTTTTGAGAGGGGATTACGAACATCAAAAGACGAAACATTAATGTTTCTAATGTTTGTTGGATAATTGAAAATTTAATTATATAATACATTATTTGAAAAGAATGTAGTAGTATTTTTTATTTTTGATGTCAAATTTATTTCAATTAAATTATATATTTTCCATTGAAAACATTTAGGTTTTTACTGGGTGTGTTGTTTTATTAATAACACACTGTAGCAAGCTAGGCCTTTATCGGCACTGATATAGGGGACCCCCTTTATCTTTGCTGTGATCAAAATCATTTTTTAGTGCTGTTAAAATCCTTTTTTCATGCTGTAAAAGGGAATATTTATAGTAATGTCAGTTTGCACTACTGTAGGGAGAGTGCCGTTTAGGGTTCGGGGGTCACAACCGACCAGTGGAGATGATAGGGGGGACAAGGGGGTTGGGGTTACCATATATGAGGGAAGAAGGTGAGGGAGGATGGAGGGGGTTAGGGATCACTTCTGAGGAGGGGAGAGTGAGGTTGGGGTCACCACCTAGGTGGGGGGTTTGGGGTCACCTCTGAGGAGGGGGGGGGAGGTCAAAGTGGGGGTTCAGTGTTAGGGATGCAGAGTATAGTGGGGTGAATGGGGAAGGAGGAATAAATTTATGGGTTTAATTAAATATTTAGTGGCATTGGAGGTTAATTAAAACTGCAGATATATTATAGTTTTTTGTATGGAATTTATTTCGGGGAGGTTATTATAACCACCACTAATAAACTGCCTCTAAGAACATTTTATTTTTTACATTGGAATCTGTACTAAGGATAATCGAAACCCGATATGTAAAAAATCTCTTGCAACAAAGTGCGTTGGAGTAGCGAGGAGTGGGGAGGCAGGCTGCAGTGCATGTCATTTCAGTTCTAAAGAGGGATAAAGAGAGAAGAGGAAGAAGAAAGGGGGGGGGGTGTTGTTAAATTAATAGATTTATTATGACAGAATTAATGTCATCACAAATAGTTATTCCACAAAATGTATTTGTGATGGGAATTTTCAATGGAAGTTGAGTCTGTCGCAAATGCCCTTCGTGAATATGTTTCACACTGGGAGGTGGGAAATCCCAACAAAAATATTTTTTATAAATGAAATATTCCATCGCAAATAATTACTTTTTGAGATGGAGTAATACATATGTGAAAAAAGTTTCATGTATGATGACTAATTGTGATGGGGGAATTTATACATTTTAAATGCATCATCACATATAATTGGATTTCTAGTATTGTTTTCAGTGCTTCTTTTAGAACTGATAATGGACACCTTTGTCAGCATTTTTTGTTAGCACTAACGAAGACTATAATTGTTAAAAGCATGTTTTGTAGTAGTTATTATCAAAGAAAAAACTATTTAGAATAAATAAAAAATGTGGAAAACCAAATACATGACTATAAATTCAATAAACCAAATTTTGATGAAAAATAATTAAAAATATAAAATAAATGAAACCCAATGATATACAAACCTAGAAAATAGAGATCTCAAAATTTATAATTTTAGAGGAATATAGATCAATAAAAAATATGGAAGAGTAATCTGTAATATATATATATATATATATCGACTTTAATAAAATCCTTACAGGAATGACATAATAAAAATAAAAAAATTTAAAATCACAGTACCATACACATGGGTACAATTGAAAACAACTTATAGAAGGGGCTCTATCATGGGTGCATCATCAAAGAAGAGGTTGCAGGGATGGATGGATTAGACTTCTCAAATGAATAAGAGATGGGGATTTGGGGATCTGTGGTTTCTATAAGTGAATGTGTAGGTGTTTCTTGGATGAGGAAGTAGAAAAGATTTTATTGTTCTAGAATGTATGTTTTAAATTTCTTAATGCACTTTTAACGTCGCTTATTGATTTACTAATGTTAGAAATAGGATTTTGTAAATTTATATTTCACAAGTGGTTGAAAAAAATTTGTTAGTATAAAACTATTAAAAATAAATGCATTGTAAAAAATATATAGATTAACATTCCCTCAATATGATACTTTTAAATCTCATTTGACAACATAGAATGGAATAATAGATATATCCAAAAACCCCACCCGATGTCGTAGTGCTTTAAATTATTGTATAAACATTTTAGTTGAGGTTGATTTTTTTCCGAATGGGTAGCAGTTTTTGGGATATGAAAACAAATTTTGTACCCACCAACCAATTTCCAAATAAAATTATAAATAGAAGGGAAAATTAGAATTAAGTTATTTTATAGAAATAAAAATATTCATTTATCTAATTCATTTCCATTAGAAAATAAAAAATAAAATGTAATTAAAATAATTGTATAAATGTTAATATAAAAAATAATTATAAAAATAATTATATTTCATTATTATATTTTTTTAAAAAATTATATTTTAATAATACGTTAAATTTTACAACTTTTTATATTTTATTTATGTAATTAAATTATTAATTACAGTTTTTCATTTCTTTTAATTTTTGCAAATAATACTTTTCAAACATAAACAGATGCCCCCTATTATATGTCTTGAACTTCATTTACTACTCACCCTATCATCGAAGTGGCATAGAACTTGAGTATCATCATTCACCTTGTAGTTGAACTAAATAAATCAAAGCCTACCCACTGTTCCCTAGATTATTGATGCTATTAAATTATCTGACCATGAAATTACCGTGCCAAATAGAAGTTAATCCGCAAACTCTTTACTGTAATACCATTAATGTGTTGTTTTATATAATTTTAATTAAATAAATTTAAACTTAAATGAAATTTTAAATTATTATTTTTTAAATATTTTAGTTAATAAATTAATATATGTGTAAAAATATTTTTAAAATTAGAATAATTATTTTTAAAAATATTATTCATGATAAAATATTTGTTTTTATACTATAAATTTAATTTTTTCCAATGATACGTCATAAAATGTCTACATAAAGAGGGGTTAAAAATCAGGCCTTTATATGTTTCTTTTTTCTGTCACACATGGTTTGGTCACCTCACTCCATCCATCGTTGTTCTTTTTATCAGTCCAACAACCCATCCCTGATTTCCCTAGGGCAGGCAGACCCTATTAATTGATTTATAGAGTTCTAACATTGTGGAAAAAATAATTATGTCAACAAACTACTACATATTACTATTTTAAAGTCACATAGATTTTTATTTATCAGTTCTTTTAAAATCATTTTAATGTGTGTTCTTAAAACAGATACATGCTAATATCATCACTAACCCTCAATATTGTATATACAAGCATTATTAGCACTATAAATTACATTCATCATCACAAAAAGGTTAATGTTGTAAGAATATTCTAGCATTTCTAGAAATAGTGTTAATGAAATATATCTTCATCAGTGGTAAAAAAATATTGATTCAGTGGAACTTTTATTAGTTTTTTTAGCGTTGAAGAAAAGAACATTTATTACAGATATTTTTAGTGCTGATAAAATAAATGAATCAAAAAATATTAAATTTAATTTTAATTAAATTTAAATCTCATTACAACAAAAAAGAACTAAACTATTCTAAAATATATTTCAAACAATAGTATGTACATATACATTGGTACGTATAATTTATCACAAACATCAACAAATTCAAAAACATTGTTCCATTGCATTTGGCCTCCATCTCAAAAGTGTCTGATCAAGTTATTAGTTTCTAAACAAATCATTTCACTTAAAAAAAAGTGTACCGATATAAAACAAATTCTTTTGTTATTAATTATAAAAATAAATAAATTAAACATAAAAATGAAATAATGCATTAATTAAATGTATCTTTTTAACCAAATACATACACCCCAAGTCATATTCTGCACATCATGTGTCATATTAACATGTGATTGATTCCTAAAAATTTAAAATTATTTATGGAAAATATTAATAATATATCAAGACAATCCAAGTAAATCTATTCAATTTTGAGTATATGAAACATGTTTTGAACATAAGTGTAAATTTAAAATAAAATCACACACTTTGAGTCATACCATCCACAAAGTGTGTCAAATTGACATGAATATGATTATTAGACATCAAAAATGATTTATGGTTCACTGTAATAAAATATCATGACAATTAGGGTGTGTTTTCAAGGATTCCTGTTAGTGACACATTTTTAAATAAAATGAGATTTTTAAAATAAAAACATGCACTTTATGTCATGCCGATCACACTATTCATTATATTGACGCGTGGATAATTCCTATAGATAAAAAATGACTTATGGATTGTTTTTATAACCTATTGAGATCATATGAGTGTGTTTTTTTAGTTTTCAGTGAGTGGTACTCATTTTTAACTAAAATTCAACTTTTAAACTAAAAACACACATTTCGAGTCATACTGGTCACACCATTTATCAGATTGATGTGTGGACAATTGATACACATCAAAAAATAATTATAGGCCATATTATAAATTATCATGACAATATGAATTTGATCATTAGGTTTTGAGTATTTCATGAACCTTTTAAACTAAAATGTAATTTTTTAATAAAAACAAAAAATTTGAGTCATACCGTCCACTCTATCTGTCAAATTGATGTGTTGTTGATTTCTACATGTAAAAAATGACTTATGGATAATTTTTACTAATGCATTAAGAAAAACCATGTTTTTTATTGGTTTTTAGTGAGTGACATATTTTTTTATCAAAAATTCCATTTTGAAAATGAAAACACACATTATAATTCATTACAGTCACATAATGTATTAGAATGATGTACAATTGATTCCTACATATCAAAAAATATTTATGGAAACTTTCAATAAAATTTCAATAAAATATATATTTCCCTTTTTGTCATTGAGTGACATGTTTTTAACTACAATTTAATTTTAAACTGAAAACATACACTTTGAGTCATAATGGTTTCACTGGGTATTGGATTGATGTGTGACTATTTTATAAACACCAGAAATGGCTTAAGGATCATTTTCATAAAGTATCAAAACAATCATAATGCACATTTTTGGTTTTCACTGAGTGAAACATGTTTTTAACTAAAATGTAAATTTTAAATGTAAAACATGAACATCAAGTCATACCAGACACACCATACACTGAATTGAGGTGAGGATGACTCCTACACATAAAAAATGTCTCACAAAAAATTTTCTTGAAGTATCAAAATAATCAATATGTATTTTATCAGTTTTGAGTATGTCATACATCTTTTGAACTAAAATACCAATTTAAAATGAAAACACGTACTTTGAGTCAAACTGGCCGTTTTTTTGTGGATTTTTACACACTTTATTCATACACATAAAAAAGACATATGGATAATTTTCTTATTGAATTAATACAATATAAGTATGTTTTCTTTATTTCAAATGAGTGACACATGTTTTACCTAAAATGTTACTTTTAAACTGAAAACTCGCACATTGAGTACTACTGATCACACTTTGTATTATATTAATATGTATATGATTTCTACTCATTATAAATTAATTATGAATATTTTCCAAAAATATGAGAATCTAAGTGTTTTGGATTGGTTTTCAATAAATGACATGTATTTAACAAAAATTTTATTTAAAACTGAAAAAACTCACTTTAACCCATACAGGTCACACCATGTATCAAATTGACACAAACATTATTGGTAAACATTAAAAATAGAATATGGATCATTTTAATGATGTATCAATACAATATAATTACATTTTCTTGTTTTTTAGTGAGTGACAAATGTTTTTAACTAAAATGTCACTTTTAAAAAGAAAACATGCACTTTGTGTCATACCCATCACAACGTGTATCAAATAGAGATACAGCTGATTCATACATATAAAAAATGGAATATAGATCATTTTCTTAAATTATTATGAAAATATGATATAGTTTTATCAGTTTTCAGTGTGTTATGCATGTTTTGAACTAAAATATCAATTTTAAACTAAAAATAAACACTTTGAGTCATACCGGGCACATAGTGTGTTAGATTTACGTGAGCTCAATTCCTACATGTGAATAATGACATATGAATCCTTTTATTAAAGTAAAAGATGATCCAATTAAATTTTATCATTTTTGAGTATGTGTAGTGTAGTTGGTACTAAAATGTCGATTTTAAATAAAACACACACTTTCAGCCATAACGAAAAAACTGTGTGTTAGATTGATGTGCTTTTAATTGCTATACATAAAAAAATTACTACCATATAGTTTTTTTAAATTATCAATATAATACTAGTGTGTCTAGAATAATCATATGAATTATTTAGTAAATAAATATTGGAGGTGATAAGAACCTATCTGGTCAACTACCACCTAACATCACTATGGACCACTTATCAAATATCGAATCCAAGTGTAATAAAATAATATAAAATAACATTGGAAAACTGGTACCCCAAAACAATTTGACACTTGATTTTCACTATCATGCCCCAATAAAAAACATCTTGTGTTATCATCCCTTCTATAAATATCAATCACATAAAAAGTGTGTGTGTGATTGTCAAGTCACTGCTGATGAGGGTCAGGATGCATCCCTAACAATCATAACCCCTCATATGGTCCAACATATCATATTGGAATCACCCTAAATACTCATATCATAGTCAATGTGGGCCAGAATTCAACCCTTACCATCCAAAGTTTTTGCAGGGTACAACATCTTATGTTGGCATTGATTCAAAGAAAAAATCCATATGTAGCTGTATATCCGTATCTATCATAATAGGGTATCATAAACATGGAGGAAATAAAATATGTACCCTCATCCTCCCATGCATAATCCCCACAATATACCAATACCATAATGCACTATACCTTAAAGGGAGAGTGGGCAAGAGGGAGTAGTTGACCATCTATTCCCTTACCAACCTAGTGCTTGGGGAAATCATCTCGAACCCAAAAAATTTTGGAATTAGTAGGAATATCTGACTTGGGTGGGTTGTCTATAAAGATCACAAGAAAATACATCATATGGGGTAAGTACACACAATCCCATAATAAAGTTTTCTCCCCAAAACTGTACTACTACATCCATCATAACCATTACAAAACCACTTCCATACACCAAATATTATTGCCAATTACTAACAACCAAATTTGACCCAATTCCCAAGTAAAGAAGACATAATTAAAATTAAAAATTTCCATTAACTCATATCATTACACAACTTTAAGATTTACCATATTAATAACCACATTTGATTCATTATGTCAATAAGTTCCACATTTAATGAACAACCATTTCCATTCCTTACTCATGTTTAATCCAGTCAATACCCACAAATTTCATGCATTTACAATTCATTAAAAACCATTTAATTATTGAATTAAAACCAACATTCATTTATCATTTCATTATCAACATCATATTCCATTACTATTGAGAAAATACAATACAAATCCACAACCATCCCCTAACCACTAGAATACCAACTCGAAAAACATCTCATACCAACCATTTCAATCAGTTCCACAAACCACAACAAAAAATGTGTTAACAAACACTAGAACAACTTTACCACCACACATCAACAACCATCCCAACTCATTTAACTAAATTGATATCTTGTTTCCCAACTCATGAAAATGTCCATAACCAATTTAATTCTTCCACTATGAACTCACAATTCATAACATCAACAAAAATCATGCAAACAATATACAAAACTCAGATTATTACATAAACAACAACCACCCTTCAAAATTGTTCCACAAAAAATATCACTTCAATATTAGGTTCTACTCAACTAGTTTATTTACCATCTTTTTACTATTAAACTTTTATGGAAGGTGATTCCAACAGTGAATTCATAGAAAAAACACACTGTCATGACAAAAACAACAATAATTTTTAGAAACAATAGAAATTAGGAATAAAAAATTTCAGTAATATAATAGAAAAACGTAAACACATAAAAAAACATCTTATCATCAATTCCTTTTATTTTTGAATCCATTTACACAATCAATAAAATTAATTACATCCACCTAAATAAAAAACACGAAACATACATAATTCACCCTTAAACAAGGATAGTTCTCAAATACAATACCTCAATCAAAGATTCAAAAATATTTTAGAGGAAAAGGTGTGCGAAAGAGGATCACTAAATTGAAATGACATAAGGAAACCCAGAATACAATAAAAACCATTATAATTTATTCCCACAAAGAAACCTGAATCAACCCCTAATTCTGCCACAACTTTCTTTGAGCATAGGACAAAGGTGAAACCAATAGGTGAAGTGGAGGGAGTCATCATGGATCCCCAAAAATTGATCTCATAGGTATAATGATCAATGTTGAGAAGCAGGCTCTGAAAAATAATTTAAAATAAATTAGAATCTACCAAGGGTCTAGGGGACCAAATGTGGAGAATTATATTATGAGGGGCATTCAAATTTATACCTATAATGGAAAAATATAAATCCATGGTGCAACGACATAAGACACATTGAAAAAGAGTCAAACTGAATTCCCTAAAAAACATGTCACAACCCCCCCCAAATTTAATTCTTGGTCAACTACATGATCTGATAAAATTGTGAAAGAACCTCAACAAAATTCAAATCATCACATCATAACATACTAAATTCTAAAATTAGAGAAAGTACCTCGAACCAGATCATGATGAATCATGATCACCATGATATAGTGATTCCCAAAATTTAAGAACCACCCAAATAACTCATCTTGGAATCCACACTATAGTAGTGAGAACCACACTATATGTAACAACTAATCCCCACTGATAGCAAGGACACCCCACCTTAACATGGTCGTCAGATCCTATCCCACCAGGTACCACTAGTTGCCCTGTAGACACATGGTCCCAAACCTAGGGCCCACCCACATGCCCAAACAAGTCATCAAACTAATGACTGTCACAACAGGACAACACATGTTCTTTATTGTGTGCTTTTTCCTCACTCACACACACCCTGTGAAAAATCCTAGAAGGTCACCCCTCATAATCACTACACCAAGACAAGAACGCTTAATGGTAGAGATCTAATTAGGTAGTATTCTGAAAATAAAGGTGAACCTTGTTGACACGAGTCATATCATTTTTTTCATCTAACCCCTTATCATTTTTGGGATTTTGGGGTGTTACATTCACCCACTTTAGAGAACAATGTCCTCATTGTGAACCCTTTATCTCAACCCAGGAAGTGCTACCACACTTAAGGCTAGGTCACTTCTCTAATAACAATGTAACAACTTAGCCCTACTAACAAAACAGATACCCCACCTTAACATGGGAATCAGGACCTATCCCATTAGGTAACACTAGTTTCCCCACAGACATGTGGTCCCCTACCTGGGGCCCACCCACATGCCCAAATATGTCATCAAAATAATGAATTTCCCCACATGGAGACAAATTTTGTTTCTATGGTTCTTTTTCCTCACTCACACACATGTTGGGAAACATCCCAGAAGTCAATCCATCCCAATCACTACCCCAGGACATTATGATTAACTATGGACTTCTTATCAGGTAGGCTCTCAAAATGAAAGGTGCACCTTGTTGACAAGAGTCAAGTCATTTAGTTATTTGACCCTTTATGATTTTTGGGTGTTACACTAAAAAATATGATCTTTACTTATATCATGATTAGAATTAGACTAAGGCCATGAAAAAACCAAATGACCATAGTGTAAGGACCCGATAAAAAGAAAACCCCTAATATCGACCCCCTAGTTTCACGTCATGCCACCTATAACCACACCATAAAAACCTTCCATGGAAAATGAAACAAAATCCCCAACCTATATCCCCATAATTACTAAAAACACTACACCCCAACACCTCTCATCCTTTTAGAAGATTTATTTTAACTCCACCCTTCCTCCCTCAAGCCTCCTCCCAGCATCTTCAATACCCAAAACACACAAAATAATGAGTGGGAAAGGTCTTATCCATCATAGGGAGGGAAATTATCCCCATAGAAAATTTTAAGAATAATATTTTTGAGATTTATCATTTTATATAATTTTTTTATATTGTATGGTGTAGCACTTATTAAAAAGGCATGTTGTATACCTTTTTATGGAGGATTTAAATCATGAACACACACACACATATATCATTCAAATTCAAATTTCAATAGAAATATATGATTGAGCGATGTCATATGGATTTTTTAGAGTAAATTAATATTGTATGATTCATACTGACACTTTATGATTGGAAATGGTGGTTGAGTGTTAAGTTGATAACATTCAAGAATCTTCCACCAAGTACTATCATTTATTATAATGTTTTATATGATGAAAAATGGGGGAGAATGGCTGTTCAAATATTAAAACTATTGTAACCACATGTCATTTAGCTTATGAGTAAATATTATAGATGATTGGAGAGTGTCATAGAGGGTGGTGTAATGAGGTTGATTAAATTATGATAGAGTTTTGATTTTAACTTTTTAACACTTATTTATTCTCTTTATTATAGTTATTTCCTTATTTTATACTTTTACTCCCAAATTACTGGCATGTAATTGTTTTTAGGCTGGTCATTCTCGAGTATCCAGTGATTCAGATTAGCCTACGAATATTCTAGGTCAAGTGGAATCTATTGTTTGGTCCTTAGGGAACTTTATTAAACCACTTTGTTTAACAATTGGTGATGTAGCCAAAAATTGTGAAGGAAACCATTTTTTCATTTTATTATTACTTGGTTTCATTTTTTCATAAGATTGTAATATTGGAAATTAGGTTTATAATATCTTTCATCATGTTGAATATGTGTTATTCGAACATTAAAAACCCTTTACAGAAAGTGAAGGAAATATATATTATATTAACAAAGGAAAATAGAAAAATGTTGATTGTAAGGGATTCAAGTATGTTAAGGAGAAGAAATATTCTCCATAAAGGGATGAAATTAATAATCATAGAAATATTACTATGAGATCCACTATTAATTTTAATGATTTGATAGTGTCTATCCATTAGAATAATAAAATGAGGCCCTCTTTGGTAGTTTCATTAGTAATGATGCCTGTCATAATGTTTGAAAATAATCTCTTTTAAATTGAAAAGAAATCTCAAAAACAAATTTTCATTCAGGAAACACTAAGGAAAGAGTGATGACAAATCAATAAACAATATGAAGACTTAAATATAAGATTAGTTTACTGTATGAAGAAAAAATTTAAATTATTCCTTTGGGAGAGACCTAATTTTGATGATGGTAACCGTGAAGGTGATGTACTTTTTATTTTATTTTCATCTTTTTACCAATATTGGACCATTGAAATGGGGTTTCCCTCCACCATATGTGAGGTGTTGTAGAAGAGTTATTGTAGCAACACTATAGAAGAAATTTTAGTGGCTACTGTAGTAGCTGCAGATATTGTAGTAAAGCACCTAAAAACTGATGGAAATACCTCATTTTTGTGCGTCTTGGTTCTAAGGACTACAAGTCTAGTATGTATGAACTTTAAGGCTTGTTTTAAGTCTTTCATACCTGATTTCGGTGTGTTAGGGGCTCAATTGGGGTGGATCCACTTATTGTGGGGGGATGTTTCCTAGACTAGTTGTGTCTTGGGTGTGTATGTAGTTTTGTATGCTGGAAGTCCCAAATAAAATAACATGTGGATATATATATATATATATAACATGTGTACTAAAATCTATCTGATTTCTAAAAAATATAGTATATTTTTTACAAAATTTAACAACGACATTAATATTAATATTAATAATACAAAATTATTATTCTTATATATCTAATAAAACATAAATAAACTAAAAAATTATATTACCCCTTGGAAGATAGAGAAGTCCATCTTGTGGGATCATGTTATAATATATTACTTCACTAAATATCATTTTTAATAATAATTAAATATATATGGATCAAACATTATAGATCGATCCTGCCTTAGGAAATGACACTTAATAAAGGGTTCCACTTGCATTTCATTTAATTTTTTTTTCTTTTTTTGTCTAATAAATTTTAGCTTATTCTCAATAAATGTATTCAAGCTGAATTTATTATCATTGATAATCCATGTTATAACCGGATCCGAGTCCCAAAACTAGATACCCAAACAATATTATCACATGGTCTTATATATAATTTCATATGAATTTTTATATGTTTCTATATAATGCATGTACATATATAATTAATTAATGGATTTTTAATACATATATATTCATATAAAACATTTTAATTTATTTAAATACATTAAAAAATAATTTTGTTTCACAGTATAGATTATTATAATTTTTTCATAAATTTGAAAAATAAAATTGATAATAATTTTTCATTCAAAATTTATTTATATTTTTAAATAATTTTTTTATATTTTTTAAAACATATAATATTTTTATTTTTATATACAATATATTTATATATTTTATAATATAGATATATAAGAAAAACAGATAATTAAAAATATATATGTATATTTTGAATTATATAATATTAAAATAAATATATATTCATTTAAATATGAGTTATATTTAATGAATTTATAAATAAATTTATAAATTTAATATAGTTGTATTTTCTATTATATACATGTAATTATAATTATATTTGTAATTGTAAACTGCTATAAATGAATAAATGAATAAATAAAAATGATATATATATAAACATGTGTTATTATAAAAGTCATAGTTATGGATATATATATATATATATATATATATATATATATATAATATTATATAATGTAGGTTATCTGTAATAAATTCTAAAAAAAGTGTTCTTAAATGTCAACTTTTATCAGTGCTATAAAAAGTAATAACTAAGCATACCCATTATAATTTAAAAAAAAACTATTATAGTATATTATTCTACTTATCTATTTTTTGGTAGTGAAACATGACACTACCATTAATTTTTAATGAGTAGAGACATTTCTCATTGCTTACAAAATCATTAAAATTGATCACTCTTTATCAGTGACAAAAATCTGAAGGAGATATGGTAAAAACATTTGTGATTTTGTTACAACCAAATTACAATAAAACAAAACAAAATCAAACATTAAAATTCATTAAGAAGTTAAATTACAAAGTCTCCAACAAATTTCGGAATCCAATTCTTCATAGATCTATCTTTCAGAGCCCACACACATGACCTTATAATGTTTTAACCCAAACCAATTAATGATAATAAGACTATCCCATCCAAACATATATGTCACATGCTTCTCATTGTGGAAATAGACGTGGGATTAGGTTTACACCCAATAAATATCCCCTAAAACCAAAAACAAACAACTAGGACTCCACTTCAATGATAATCCACCAGGTCTAAACATCTTGAATTTGAACCGTTGTTTATCGATTCCCCAAGACATTCCACCTTCCATTATTATCAGACATACTTTTTATATAAAGTACCATCATGGATCCAATTGATCCAACCCAATCCATCATTATCATTCCCAAAATTCTTTGGGGATCTTCCACTCACATCACACTTGGACTATTATAACCTAGTTCTTATACCACTTAGTAGGATCCAAATCATCCTAGCCCATTACTTCTAGGAACATCATATAATCCCTTATGGGGTTCCATCCTAAAAAAATTAGTTATAGTTGGAGTAGCTCATCTAATCCTATATGTTGACCTCACTCCTTATGGAAACCAATTTGGGATTGGATTTTTACCTAGAATAAACTTTGTTAGAAAATCAGATGTCCAATATCCCAAGGCACCTAATGATGCATCCCACCATGCTGATGCACAAAATGCCAAATTTTCTACATGAGAAACATATTTAAAATTATAAACTTCCAAATGATGAACTAGCCAACTATCCTTCTATAAGAGAGACCATAATGATGGAAAACTCTCCATAAGATGATTTAATTGTTGAATAAATACCGTCCATCCCAACTCTAAAATCACCTATGGTCTCACCAAAAATAGATGATCCAAAATATTTATGAGATCCACCCCATCCTTGAATAGAACCATCATTTATATTTACCTCAAATCATAAAACTCTGGTGAATCATCCCATCTGTAAAAAAAGGTAAACAATTATGATCATCCTAAATTTTCTATACCACCATGTCTTGTTGTTCCACGATATCTTCAGCCCCCACATAGGTTTATTTCTCACATCTCTTGAAATTTGAAATGTTCCTGAACATTACTCCATACTTTATAATATGCCACACCATCTTCAATTTTGAAACATCTAAAATAAAGGACCGTGTTCCTCCCTTCGAAAACACCATTTATAGAACATGTCCACACAAAGTTCTTTTCTTAAAAATAAAAGACATTATCAATGTAACCATAAAGAAAACACTATAAAAAAATCTTCACATTATATGGATCAAAAAGACTATAAATCATTTGTAAATGATAACTAACACATTAATTACTCAAAAAACTAGCATTGTAATTAATAGCTCCTTTAAACATTTTTCATGCCACTGAATAAACAAAATAGATTGATAAACAAATATTAGATTAATATGACCATAATAATGATTCCATAGAACTCATAATATATATGGTATAATAATAATTAAATAAGTTTAGAATTGAAGGAATAACTATCAAAAATTTTGTATGTTCCATTTATGACCTCCCATAGAAGGACGATATGTAATCTTCATTCCCTAACCAACCATCCCTTAGGGTGAGATTACCTTTTATGTAGTTCGTGAAGGGGGAAAACTATCATACGAGACATGATTATTCCTAACATCCCTCCAATCAAAACTGAAGAACTTTATAAAACACATCTCACACCTCAATTAAGCCCCTCTAGATAAAGGAATACCTCTTCCCCATACTTAATAAAAAAATCCATCCAATAGAAAATATTTCCCTTTCAATACTCTATACTAATAGGAATTTTGATATTACACTAACACCCACACATGTTTATATAGAATAGAAATATAAAAAGCATTGATGTCACTCAATATGTGATCTCCATGTCCTTTATCTTGAAATAGAATCTCCCATTTGGATCTTAATCACCACATTCATTCCTACTTTAAATAACAGGATTCCATTCCACTCTTTCAGAATCCCCACAACCCTTTCTTCTAACCATCTGATGTCCTCAGTGTGAGAGCTTATGAAGATATATAGTAGAACCATATACTTTTCATGAATCCTTTAAAGGCTATATGAGTTGAATCCATAGAAACAAATCATATGTTTAGGCTATATCAGATGGTACACTATATGTATTTTTTAGAGTATGGAATTCATGTTTTAAGTGGTATATTTTAAGACTTTTGGGTATATAATTTCCTATGATATAGATATATCTTATCATTATTGCATTCTATAATAATATTACATGTAAAGGTCATACTTTAATTCATTAAATCATATTATATGATTCATGTTTCATCTTATGATATGTTTGGTAGTAGAAAATTAATTATTAAACATTCGGATATTCTTCCATGTACGATATCATTAATTTAAAATTTCATAATAAGAAACGTTTGCAGAATTAGATGGTTGAGGGTTACAAGGTGTCGTAACCACGTGCCATTTACAAATATGTTTCATAAAATATATGTAAATTAATCAATAATCAATAGTGTATTGAGTAATATGTTATGGGTACAATCCATTTAGACGGTGTTCATTTTAGGTTTCTCAAGTTTCTTGTCAATTCTCCCTGATGCAGCTATCTCCTCCTTTGTTATTTTATACAAGAGGTACAAGAATACCGTAGTAGCAAGGAGGGTCCTACTAAATCATTGATTGAGTTGGAATAAACATTGGGTGAACCAAAGAGGTTGGAACTCCTTGGTTTCTCCTCACAGATCATCATCTAACCATTATGATTAAATACATGAGTAATAGTAAATAATGATGAAAGTTACTCGATTATCATTTTATATTTACATTTTTTTTGTTTTTCAAAGCATGATGATCATAGGATGAGGAATATAATGCCTGATACATCATTGAATAAGTATTATTAAATTGATATAAACCCTTAATTGGTATCAATGCTTTACCATGCTTCTTGATCCTCAAAATATTGTTGAAAATGAAAAAACATTGATATTTTATTTCTTATCATAAAAAGTGATAGGTTTTTTGTTGTGAAGTTTGGTATACAAAGTAGGATATCATAATTTGTGATATAGTCAATATTATTATATGTGATATCATAAAATATGATCCTATCTAATCCTTTGGTTTTTGGGGTATCACATCATATGACATGATAAGTCATGTTTTATGATAGTGTCTCTACTCGTGTGTCAAATAAAGAATCATATTGGTTCAATGATATTAATACTTATTGTAAAATATTATTTTCAAATATTAAAAGGAATATTGCATGCCTTTTTGTAAGACATAATAGGCGATCCACAAAAAAATATATTGGGATATCATAAAATATGATAGATAATATGATATTATCTATCACTGGACACGAAATTCTAGTCATAATTCTTAATATAGCTTTGAACTAAATCATAAATTACGATATAGAACATATAATAAAGCACGGGATCAAGAATTTTTTTCCAAGATTAAAATTATTAGTTGAATGTATTAGTTAATAAATTGTTCATAAAATACAAGAAAAAGTATTTTGGGATATTTATTTAATTTATAAATTGTTCATAAATTATATAATTTGAAAATATTTAAAATTAATTATTAAAATTTTACTATTTATAATTAATTATTAAATCCCCCTAAAACATTTGTTAAATAATTATCCATAATATTAAATTTTAAAAATAAAATCCTTTTGTATTTATATGACATGACTTATAATTTTGATATAAATTATTTATATATAAATTTAAAGTTTTATTTATTAAGTGTTTATAAATTACAAAATAACAAAAAATTTAAAAGAAATTATATTTAATATTATGAATGGATCATAATATTTAATTTAAACTATTCAAATTAAAGTTTCTTATTTGATAAAATTATTTATTTCCTCCATTGGGGTTTTTTTATTTCAAAAAAGAGGCCTTTGCACCTCAATATTATCAATAAAAATAATATTTATATTTTAGATATAAAATATTTAAATTAATTATTATATAAATGTAAATATGAATGAGTTCATATTAGAATTAAATGTAAAATGTTTATATTTATTTAATTATTAAACTTATATAATGCATGACTAAATTATAATGTGTTGAATTTTTATTTATTTATGAATTGTTCAAAAATTATATATATCATCATTAAATATATGAGTTATTAATTTTTTTAGTTTAATTATTGATTTATTCATAAATATAATTGTTATATTATGAATGGATGCTTGCTTTGGTTTAAAGAGTTAAATGGTTTATATATATTATCATAAATTCATATGAGGAGTTACATACTAGGTATGAAAATTGATTTAGTTTTCTTCTACCTTAACTCTGGGATTGTTGATGAGTTGTGTAAAAAGAGTTACACATCAAAATGGTTTGATTATACAGATTCGATGGGAGGAATACATTTCCAAACTAAATCATTACAATCATTCATACATGTAAATGGAATACATAAGATAATATGGTTATATTATCCCCCCATTACAATTACTTATGGTTGGATTCATTCCAAATATTTTTTTTCAAGTCCTCAATCATGAAACAAGGCAGGTCATGCTAATGATTGGTTCACCTAGATTATCTTATGATGTAAAAGTAAGTAATGGGTGATGCTAATAGGATTATTTACTCATTTATTTTCATATATTTTCATTACAATTATCTAGGAGACACTAATAAGATTAGGTTACTAGATTAATTATGATGAGTAAATCCAAATGATGAGTTAGGATAAAGAGTTATCCACTCAACTATATAAGAGTAAAAAATGATATGATTGATTGATCATCTTGAAAACTAGATAAGTGATGGGATAACAGCTAATACTTCCTAATTCATAGTGAAATATTAACCTTGGACCACCATTTGGCATGATGGAATTAAAGAAGTGTCATCATTTTAGTTGTATCATATTTAATAAAAATATTTATTAAATGATTATGATTCATGGTAATCATCTAATAAAAGATTTACTTGTAGATTAATGGAACCATCATCATAAAACTTAACCTTGAAATCAATACCCATGAACGAGAAATCATAATGGAATAAATTTATTAAGACTAGTTTAAAAACATAAGAAAGTTTCTTAGGTATGAAAATTCTATGTGTTATAATAACTCCTTCCCAAGTAAACATATGTTTACATTGATCAACAACTGGATATAAAATCTTATAAAAAAACATAATGGAACTCAATTATGGTTTATAACATATTAAATTCAAGGTGATAGAAAGAAATTTAATCTTCACTCCTGTATTCAAGATAATTGAGTATGTTAGTGAATTAGAGATACTTAGGTTTATTTTAAGTATTGTTCTAAATATATAATCCATCTGTAACAAATTCTTAAAAATGAGTTTAAAAAATGTTTACTCAAATTTTTCAAAGTTTTGACAATAAATGATAATGATATATGATATCTAAAGAGTAAAACTATTTTAATAAAATAGGTGAAAAAAGGTCTTGGAATGATAAAAAAATATTAGACATGTCTAATGGTTAGTCTTGATTAATGAAAACTAAATGTATTTTTATAATGGAAAGACAATATAGTATTTGGTTGAATTGTATATGATACTTGAAGTGTTTTTAGAAACTCCATGCAGAGTATATTTTATGTATCAAGGTTACAAAAATAAATTCTTTGATTTTGAAGGGTACATGATAGCAAATTTATATTTTACAAATCTAGTTATTATACAAGATTTTAAAATCAAGGAAATAATTGATTGATCATGTAGTGTTCATTAAGATAATAATTCAAAGGTTTTCCAAATCATGGACATGAATAAAAATAATTATATTAATCACAAATGGATCTATATAAAAGATGTGTATAGTTACATCAATTATTATATATGATAAATAATTTTTTTGTTAAGAAAATATTGTCATGAATAATATAGGATGAAGGTTATAAACATGGTTATGATTAGATGCAATTCTATAACATATTTTCAAATAAGATTAGTATACATATGATCTAATCTAGAATAAAAGAGTTTATCCAAAATATTTTTTTTGAAAATATGGGGGAGAGAATTCCTACCACCAAACAATGTCATATTTTAATGAATAAAATTTTGTTTTTAAAATAATCTTCCAATACCATGGAATACCATATATGATATGGATGTTAATATTTTATTTGTTCAATATTCCCACTAAAGGAAACATTTAATATTTCATAACTCAAAAGAGTTTTTGGATCTCAGTATAATATTATAAATTTAACAGTGTTTATAAGAGAGAAATGGGAGTATATTTACACTAATAAAAGTTAATAGATGAAAAATAAATGAACGTGACAATCAAATTTTAAAGTTAATATCACTTAATATCCTAAAATTTATCAAGGTATGTTGGAAAACATATGTTTTAATAGTTACATTTAGTTAACTTAATGAAGTGAAATTCACATTATATCCTAAAAGAGTTAAGGATGTATTAGTAAAAAAATGTAAATAATTACATTTTATAACCAAAATGATATCAAGGAAATGTTTTATGGAAAATTTATAGGGATAATGATGATGATAAACTTATAAGGAAACATACATTGGAAACATATGTTATTAATATTTCAAAATTTACTATTTTGAAGTAATGAATTTTGAATACCATGTTCAAAGATATAAACATCATAAATATGATTCTTAAGACTTACCATTATCCAAATTGGATTAATTAATAGATATTACTCACTAAAATTGTTTAGTTGGAGTTTTTTATCCAATGGTCATGTAGATATGTGGTAGGAATTAAATAGAGAGGTATTAAGATTGATAAAACTATAAAATTGAATCAAACATAATGCCTCACTAGTGGTGTATCATATGAGATACAATGGGTGGGGTTATTTTGTGCGGATTTTCTAGTATCTGTAAAATATTTGAACAATATATAATATATCTTTTTATATAAAATTAAACCTACAATTTATTATTATTTTAGGTTGGTTTCATATACTGCATGAAGTTAAATGATTGTTGAACTCTTAATGTATGAATTTAAGGTATACCTATCCAATGTTCAACATGGATTATTATAAGTTATGATGAAATATTATGGTTATCGTGGACCTAATTTCATACATCGATACAAAATACAGTTATGAGGTACCAAATGCGTTTTGGGAGCTGTATGAGCCCCAAGCATGCCAAATAAAGTGCCAATCCCTATATATTTGGTATATTAGGGATGCATGTTTCATATTAGTATTTACCTATAATTGAGCTTAGAAAGGTACTTAACATGAGATCATTATTCTTTGATAACTTTATTACACATGAAGGGTCTAGGTTGCGGTGAAAGCAGTCAGAACCATGCCCAAAAATGGGTTTTCATCAACTCCTTCAGATTTATCATTCAAAGTAGATGAAATAGTATCCCCAAAATCCATGATATAGGATCATGACATATAATTTATAATTAATTTATATAGATTAATAATTACCTATCATTAGAATTATTTCTCCATTTATGACTCAGTTGACACCTTCTTGGCATTATATCATTTAAAAAGGAGGATTCATGGATAAAATCCCTCTAGTGATGATCCATACATGCTCTATAAACCTTTGAATGTCACTATATAAATCCTCAGGCACTAGTGTGGATGATTTGAATTCTTTCACCATTCATTGTTGATTTCCACAATAATCTCTTCATGGTGGAAGGGTTTTTTATCATATCTTGTCTTGAGAGGGTGTAGGAGGAGTATCAGTCTCCATTTGTGAGAACCTTATAGAGGAATGTCTCTCTAGGGATTGAGAGAATTATGTTTGAAATTAATTGTGCACAATGATTAGAATGGACACCTAGGCTTGGAATCATGTTAGAAAATGAAAAAAATAACGTATCTATAGGCCTATGGTTAGAGAATAAACAATTATACATGGTCCCTTATTATTATACTAATCCCTAGATAATCCCTTATATGAATAATAATAATATAAGTATTTACTTGATAGGCACTAACCTTGCAGATAAATAAATATTAGTACCATAAATTAATATTAATTTGAATAATATTCAATATGAAATCTCCAATCAGTCCATTAAACCCATTTATCTAATCCTCCTCAATATTTATAGGACTATGAATAATGTATCTTTATTTAAGTAAATTAATATTATTTTATTATTCACTAACAAATAAATAACTAGTATATTCCATAAAATTTTGAATAAGTATTTATTAAATATTCAACTGACATATATATTCTCTTGAATTACTCTTGATAGGATATTTACGATCAATGAAATATTAATAATTAACAACTGATGCAAGAGAATAATATTTATTTAACATGTTAAAAACAAATAGAATATAATTGAGGTTCTGAATACACATAGGGTGTGACCCTCCGGGCTGCTTTCTCAATGGAACAATATTGTTACACCTAAATTACATGGATAGAGTTTAACAACATTCGAGGAAACCAATAGAGTAAGAAGTTAAATGCTACAATGAAAATAACCACATATAAACAAACACTATCTAATATAATCCCTTATTTTTGAAATCTCTAATCAATCATGTTTCATACTAGTTTCATCAACCCAAGTGATTGATGTCTCTTTATTTGACTATATGGATATGAACATACTCATAGAAAACATTTACATGGATTTAATCCAGAAGTTCCATTTCTATAAAACGAACTAAAATATAAACTTCTTTTAAAGAACATAATGGATAAATCCTTTATCACATTTTTCATTAATACTATATCACTTGTGATGCACCCAATGTATCCTTATTTTTTTGTGAGAATATGTCATCAGAGTTTTCATCAATAAGTCAAAGTATACCACTCATGATATGCATTAATAATAATATTAAATTATAAGGACTATTACACACATAGGTAGATAGGAATATCTAATTACATGTATAAAGGTGTATTTAAAAATGGTGGGTAATGATCACATAACCACTATATCCTAGAGATTATGAAGTATGGACTTCATATAAGTAGCCTCAAAGTATTATAAGACCACTACCCCTGATAAATTGTATCACATGTGTCCTATTAGATAATATCTTCCATCCATATAACATGTATTTAGGAATACTATCATATCACTCCATGGTTTTTATCATAATAGTTAGATATTATAAAATTTTAGTGCGACATGCACTCCAGGGTCATTATCACATTCATTATAAAATAGAAAAATAACTGTGAAGTGATAAGATATTAATTAATATTAAACATAATGAATATTATGGTAATCCAATGTACACAGTAGTTAGTTCTAGGGAACTAATTATAATAGACTCTCACTTTCACCAGACCTAATTTCTAACAACTCAATTTGTTACACTGACATGATAAGCATGATTATTTTGAGAAATGGATATCACAACTAAGCCAACCATGTTCTTATGGTTAATCTGATTACTGTGATCTCATATCTCTAAGAAAAAACTTCAAGATATTATATCATAAAGTATATAATTTTTTCTATATAATCACAATAACTTGTATATACCATTGTTAAAAGTTCATCATAATATTAATAAACAATAATATTTATATAAAACCCAAAAATATGAAATAAAATTTCAATAAAATCACATCTAAATATTTTCCAAAAACTATAACATAATTTATCTAATTTATATATGGGAATCGCTAGATACAATATGATTTTACCTTTCATATTACCTAATAATTAATGTGATACTAGATCAACTAACCTGTAGAAGACTAGTTTTATATCCCCTAAAATACTCTTATTCCCATTTCCCTAACATCAAATAACTCATAAAAGTTTTCTCCATCATGCATAGTAAGATAGTTATGACTTTTATACAATGCAACTCTCTTGGTCGTATCTTATATTTTCAATATATACTTTACACATAAGAATGATCAAACATGTGTAAATATCATGTAATATGGGATATATTTCCAAATTAAGCTTAAGAATATGTATTCTATACATAATATCAATAACATATAACACTGTAACAATTTGGGTGTATTTTTCCATATTGTATTACTCAATTCAATGGAAGCTATGTATAATTACTTAGATTAAGATACCCCTTGATCCATGCTAGAGTATCTTTCTCCATAAAAATTGGGTTTCTATTTAAGACATGTCGGATAAATTAACTTTATAATTAATTAACCATAGTTATATTAAGTTATTTTTTATATTTTTTCCAAGATATTTTCTTTCAAAACAATAGTGCTCCGAATAAACTCTTATAGACACCTGGGCACACATTTATTTCAAATTAATATCCCATGATCATAAATCTTATTTCAATCCACAAATGGATTATCTAAATATATATATCATATTGGAATTTTATGATATCACAAACCTTTCTAGTCATATAATATAGAAATATCCTAGAAGGTTTCCTTTATAGAGCATGGTATTGAGATAAAATACCCAATAAAATGATCATATATAAGTTATTTACAAGTAAAATTTGATTGAAATTTCAAATGATGATTAGTTAGAAGGTGTTATCAAAGAATATATCTACATATCATGATCCTTTCATTAATAATATATGATTTATTTATCTAAACATGACCATCCATGTATTATTTTTCTTGAATACCTATAAATGATTTTATATGAACCGGGGAAACTACCAAAACATAGAACTATATTTTGGAATGTGGAATCCATCATTTATTTCAAATGAAATTGCCAATAATAGCTAGTTTTCTGCTTACTAATTCAGGTAGATATCATTAGTCATATCGAATAATATATATCACCCTCCATGGTGAACATAAAACCTCCATTATGATTTTAAATTTTCCATATTGTATGTGTATTTGGAATAATTAGTCCCACCAAAACAAGTTGTCTAATTTTTTTAATGCTAACTTGTGAATTTGGATCCATGATTCAATGAAATCCTTTATTTCTAAAACTATCACAAAAGATATGTACTTTCCATATAGAAATATAGTTGGTATGATTAATACCTTCATATCTTGGGTATATTAATATATTCAGTAGCTATAGGATAATTAACTAACAAACACTTTCAGTTCCCTTTGATGTATACTTGAAACCAATGCGATCTTAAAAAATTATTTTCATTAAGACACCTTAGGCTATATCATAATGGACTCCCCTTATATTATAACTTATTACATCCATTAGTAAATTAGTTGGTGTATGGTTAGTTCTTATTCTTCTATCTTGTTAGATATGTCTAGAAAGGTATAAATGAAGAGTTATAACATATAAAATAATCCCCATCAGACTACATTATGATAGAACCATCTTAAAGATGAGAATAAAGTAATGTAATTTTTGAAAAAACCTTAAATCAACATTTAATGATCAATGAATTTATTTTTAATATATTTTATTACATAAAAAATCAAAGTATCCAATATCTTTTAACAAGTCAATTCATTTCTTTCATCTATCATTCTAAAAATTTATTACATTTATTTTAATAAAATATATGAATTTACCTCTAGATTCACCATATAACAGTTCACTCTTATGTAATTAAACTAAATTTGGAAGCTTTGTGGAATAATTTTATTTATAAAGGTTTCTTTATCCAAATCTCAATAATTATGTATATCGATAACACCTAGAATTTTTTAGTTGCATAAAGATTAAATAATATTTTGGGTATATCTTTCAGATCAATATTTACCTTTACATGATAAATAATTATCTTACAATAAATGGGTATGAGTCTTATAATTTATATTAATAACTTATTCCCACTGTTGGATATCAATTATTTTATTATTATTGAAATATTAATTAAGTTTTTAATACCTTAAAAACATTAATTTCAAAAGAAAAAATGTCTCATTTTTTCTGACAGAACACTGATATAAATATATAGGTAAAAATCATAATATTAATAGTAATTTAACTAGAATATATCTATTAGATAATTAGAAGTTTTTAAAGTCTCACGGATAATACAGGAATGACTATTTTTAACTTCTGGGAGAATTCATATTTACTTTTAGAAGTCATGTGTTTATCATGACTGATGTATGAATCAACTTTCCTCAGAACTTGGGAGAATAAACCATACTTATTATATGTTTTTATTATTGTTTTTTGTACTTGAATATAATTTAGTATCTAAAATACTAGAAGTGAAATATGAACATTATGTTCTATGACGAATATATCTAAATAAAATTCAACTACTAACAACTTCATTAATTTATCACAAAACTTTTCAAAATACCTTTTGTCCATATTAGAAGAGAATACCCTCCTATTTAGAAAAATACCTCTAAATCTATTTTTATATTGAATGTCATTTTAAAGGAACCATTTATTGTAAAATAGTAATGAGATTTTCAACTATTCCATTCATGTTTTTCAATATAGGGGTTCTCGAACCAAGTTCCCCATAACCCTTATCTCCTAGTAAAGCTCATATAAAATATTCTCGATCCATTTATCTACAGTATTCATCTCATTATACTATATTTATAATTATATCTTGGAAGGTAAGGATGATAAAATGATATTAATGGATAATATCTTAACCACAAAGAAGTACAACTTTTCCTATTAATCAATGTACTTCTGTATATTGATGAAGAGATCATTAGGTAATTTCCTTCATCTAGTTTATACTGAAAAAATATAGTATCCTTAATTTAATTAATTTATTTCTATTTATAAAGAGATATGAGATGAGACATCTTGTATAAGAATATGTGTGATAATATTTTATTATCAGTCCTTCAGATATAATTATTAATTTATGGAATATACATTAGGTGATTACCCATGTGCCTCTTGTAAGCATCCATAAGAAGAAATAGTGTCTTTGATGTTGAGGTTTTAAGGTCAGCTTCATAGATTCCAATATTAAAAGTAATGTGGTGAACTTTTAACATCATTTTTTATAAAGTTGATATGAAAAGTAGAAAAACAAATTAATGTTATTTTTTTAAAAAAACATTAAAATTAATAAAAAATAACATTTTAATATCTGTTTTAAACAACCAGTGTTAAATGAATTGTTAAAAAATACTGACACCCTAAATCCGTTTTTGATTTTCCTTTTAATCCCTCGTCCTCTCGAACTATGATGACACTGATGGCACCCAATAACCTTTGATGATGATATATCTCCTCTTTCAATCAATATTAATCATATTTTCATGATTAATTATCCTCTATCTTCCATCCTTTATCCTTATTTCATGATCTCTGAAATTATTCATTGCTCGAAAACCCTATTTTGGCCAACTAAAAACTATTTTTCAATGTTTTTGTTGGTTCTTTTTTATAATACATTTTTATAAACATTTACCTTTAATCTTATAGTGTTTTCCATATCTCCAACAACATCAAAGGTGTTTGGGAAATTTAATATCTATTTTTCAGTATCAACCTCCAAATTTTGAAAGATATGTTTTTAAATATAAAAAAATTATTTTTTAGTTATATACTCAATTCATCAATTCATTTGTTTATATTAATTTTATTATGAATTATAAAATGTTTCCTTAAAATTAGTTTACTTTTATGATTTTTTATGATTATAAATTATTTTTCTCTATAAATATTTTTTTGGATCTATTTATATTCATAATTTTTTTATCATTATAATTTGTTTTTATTTGAAATAATTTTTTCTTCATATTTTTTAAATTATAATTTTTTTGTCAATATATTGACTTTTGATTAGTTTTTTATAACTTGTTTTTAAATTTTTTTTCTAATTTTTTTTAACAATTATACCTATTTAAATTACCTATTTATATATATTATTAATCACATATATTTAAATTTATCACTCATATGTTTTGATCATCATGGATAATTTTCTGTTATGATCAAATAGTAATAAATGATTTATTGTTTTGATTATATGTTTTTATGTTTAAAATTTATCTGTTTATATATATTTTTTAATTTTTATTTATTTTAATATATTCACCTTTTATATTATGTTCTTAAGAAATTAATTGATAGTAATTTGATAGATTTACGAAGGACCACTGATGAATATAGGAATGGAGCTGATGATTTCGGATAATTTTCTAAACAAAATCTTCAAAACAAATATTCATGTAGTGTTTAAATATGAGAAAGTTAAATTATATAGAAATAAAGGATCTTGTCATTTTATTTGGTTTTGACCTTAATTATAAATGTTAGATATGGAATGATGAAATAATATAAATTCAACATCTAATATTGATGAAAATAGTCTGCATGAGATAAAGGAATATATTTAATAACTAATTCATGATGTATCCATTGAAAAAAAACAATTTTTGAACGATTTTTTGGAGATTATTAGAAACCTCTATTAGTAGATTACTCTAAATATATAGTGCTATTAATAGTTTTGAAATTATTTAACCTGAAATTAAGAAATAATTAGTGTTATAGAAGTTTTTCTAAATTGTGTGAACTTTTAAAAGAGCTACATTAGAGGGAAATGGGATTCAAAATTCTTGTTATGACAAAAAGAAATTATTTTTCCCAATTAGGCTAGGGTATAAAAACATACATTATTTTCCTAATTATTGTGTATTTTATAGGAAGGAATATTAATCTCTATTAGAACATATTAAATTGCGGACATCATGCTATAAGATGGATTAATAATTCTTCTATTCTTTATTATCATGTACTATATTCAAACCTCCTGCTAAATCAGTTTTCCAACTTCCAATAATTCATTATTTTAAGCAAATATTTACACCTTTAAATGATGAAACAAGTTTAAAATGATGTATAGGTTATCACATCTCTAATGGAAACATACTTCTCCCCACTAATTCAACATAGTAGTATATTTCTTATAAAAACATTCCTAATTATGGAAGTGAAGCTAAATATATAAAAATGGGAGTTTTCAAAGATGTAATGAATCCATATCAAATCATCAATAGATAACATAGTTCATGACCTATTTTTTTGGTAGTTTAAAACTTGTCCCAGTAAATATATATTAAGAAAAAATATGGAATGATAATTTTGATGTTTTATGTACCAAAAACATTATGAAACAACATCGATGTGTTTCTATCTCTATTGATTTATGATTTGAAAAATCTAGGAGTGTCATGTAATACCCCGAGATTTTAAAATAAGAAAATTGTATTTGATAGCATATGTGACACGCAAAACCATCCATAGAAGAAAATATAACACCCTGAGACTTTATGATATATTTATTTTCGAATAAATTAAATATCTTCAATATATAGAAATATTTATAATATTGAGCGTAGCTTAAATTACGAACAACACTATATTAATCTTTCATTACATGCAACACTGAGTTTAAACGAAATGTGATTTTTTTTAAATTATTATTATTTAATATTGTAGTTATATCCTATCCATTGGAACTAAGGGTATGAATTTTAATAACTAAATTATGAAAATTATGGTTATCCATCGAATAGAAATAAAATAAAAATCATTTAAGATATAATGAAATGTTTTTTGAAAAAACTATATTTTTCTAAAAGATGGATAAATCATGCTTTCTGAAAAAAATTAATTTCTACCACTTTTATAAATTTTATTTGGGAAAATAAAATTAATTTTTTAAATTATCATATAAAAATTAACTTGAACGAATTTTTGATATTTTTTGAAAGGTTTCATTTTTTTAATGAATAGAGAAAAATACTGAATTTTAATTGAAAACTGTCATTTTGTTTAAATTATTTATAATGTTTTAAATTTGTTAAAAAATAAAATGAGATCAATTATATATATATATATATATATTAATTCACTTTTGTTCATTGGAATAAATTTTATATATAATATTGATTTAAAAACTTTTATCCTTTTGAACATTTTATTTTTAAAATCCAGCTTTTACTTCCTATTTGTAGGATTAATTTTAAATTAAAATTTTCCACTTATGTGAATTGAATTTAGAAAAATGGATTACATATTTTGAATCCGAATAATTTATAATGTCTAATATGTTCAACATAATTTTTTACCATAAAATGAATAGTGAAAATAGTAAAAATTTATTATCGTAGTGGAGGTAAAAATTGATTTAGTAGTGTTCAACAAGCTATCACCTCATAAAGCAATGAGATCTGTCTTTCACATAAAATTTACATGGAAGGTGATAAGAATAAAATTAATGATTATATGTGATATAAATTACATTATTATGATATTAATGAAAGGTTTATTATTTTAAAAATATAATATATTTTTTTCTTTCTTAACTTTTCAATCACTTAGAGAAGATAACATCATTTTTGTACCTATTGACTACCGCCTCTACGAACCGATGTGACACTCTTTTCATTACCACACCACATGGATGATATATATATATATGTATATATAAATAAATAATTTGGTATTTATTATATTATGATCATTATGTAAATATAAAATATTACTTACCTCCATTCTATAATAATCATTGAAAAATGGAAATGTTACTAATGCGTACATACGACTTATCGTATCCATGACTGCAAAATTGTCTATCTTTCATAACCAAATTTCTTGATTGGTTTTAAAAGTATATTTGATCTATAAATATGATAATTATAAAATGATTAATATTTTTTATATGATGAAACCATATAATATGCACAAGAATCTTTTCTTTCATGCTAAAATAATCATGAGAAGAAAAGTTAATTAACAATTGAAATAATGAAAATAATGAAATATTATTAACAAACGAGTGATACAATGATATAAAAGGATCATGTATGATATTATAAATATTAATATTATATTTTATAAGTTAATAAAATCTTTAAAAACATTATAAAAGAGATTAAATCATGTTTAACCAAAAGGAAGCATGAGGTAAGGGATTCTGTCACAATTTACATTCCTTGAGGCACATTTGTATGTTATGCACCAATTTATTTTATATGGTGTATATAATGAACATTTTACATGTAATTTCATTAATAAATAATAATTTATGGTATTTTAAGTTTTAATTTGAATTATTTCAACCATGAGGACTTTATTTAAAAGTTACAAAGTAGTATACAATTCCATAACTCAATTTCATTTCACTGGGTTATTTTTCTTCTTCGTTATTGATGATATTCTAAGATTGTTGGTATAATGAATTTTTATTATATTATGTTTTATTTAAACATTTTTTATGTGTATTGATAGTTCATATACATAATCTATTCATTTATCAATTCTCACTTTAATACTATGATCATTGTAAGGGTTTGTTTCACCATCTCATTTTAATCAAGATTGTTTATTAGTGAACTACAGATTAAGGAAATGATTTGATCATTGTATAATAAAATCATTTAATTTTCTTATGATCTGGTTATTCATGATATTTTCATTTAATCATGAAAATTTATCCACTCTTTGGAGTTTAAAATGTTTTAGAATTTGTTTAATAAAATATGACTTCACTTCTCTTTCGGTCGGAAATCTATTTTCTTCCAAAATCATGTTTTATAAAAATGTTTTCAAACATTTTTTAAACCTTTTAAAAATTATTTATTAAATAAATTATTACCCATTTTTAATTTTTCAGAAGAACGTTTAATGGAATATTAATTTTTTATTTCAAAAACAATTCATGTTTAGATTTTACTGAAAATGTGAAAGGAATATGTGTTTTAACATACTCGGCATGTATAGAAGTTATAGCCTTCATGAACACTCAGATGTTTGAAAACATATTTTATATGTTTCAATGGTTATTTTAAATGAAAATTATTTTTAAAGTGTTTACTAAAATTATAGTTTTGAAAACTTCTTTTCAAAATAAAATAGATATTTTCCTCAATAATATTTCTAAAGAGATTTTTATGATATTTCTATTTATCATTGACAAACACCCCATATTATTACCACTAAATGGTATATTTTTAGTAAATACTATACCTATTAATCCGATTATGATTTAAGGACATTTTTACTAATATAATTATTTTCATTCACATCCTTGATTCTTTTTTGTATTCAATATCTTTCCCTTAAAATGTTCAATTTCTTGTGATCATTTAACATTAAATTTCCCCTAAATATTTGTATTATTTATCATGGATATGTTTATTTCTTGAACCACCCATCATTTCTACATATGGTGTACTATATTGAATTTAATTTTTTTATCAAGGGAAATATTTAGAAATCTTTATTCTTTACTCAATAGAGATATTATATGATAATAAGAATTGTTTATGAATTAAATTGATTATTAAATATTTGAGTAATTCTTTGAACATGAAAGACAATACTGGGTCCCATTTACAGATATCCCATCAATGCATTGGTAGTATCATGTGGAGAATCGGTAATTTAGCAATAAATTAGTTGGAAAAAACATTTGAGTTTGTACCCAGTAGTTTTAAACTATCTCGTGATAGATATCGATGGTTGAGGCATCATGAACCTGAGACATGAAATCCAATAATTAAGCATTTCCTTTATCCATAACGCATTTATTATTATCCATGAGATTTTCCCAATGATATTATATCTATATTTATTTCATTCTTAGTTTATTTATTAAATGACATGTTTTTTCAGTTATTTACCTTTACATATTGACTATTCCATATCTAGTTATGATAGTAATTTTATTGATTAAATGAAATGTGTTTTTTTTGTTATTTACTTTTCAATTGATATACTATTTAATTATTTAAATGGAATATGTTTTTAGATGTTTACCTTTCTATATTGTTCACTCCTTGTTGAAGTTGTTTCATTTATTCGTGGTAACTTCTACTATAATTAAACCTTACTAAGAATTTTATCTAACGCATATTTTTTTACCATTCCTAGGAATCCATGTATTGTACTATGAAACATATGTAAGAATATCACGGAGGGAATGATGATAATTCTTGGAAAAATTATGTCTAAATTTTTGTATTCAAATGTAAAATGGAAATCTTGTATTCATATAGTTTTCCAAGACTACTAGACTATTTTGTCATTTGGGATGTGTTTCCTTATATCTAATTCCAATTTAATAAAGAAGAAAATAGATTCAGTTTATTGGGGATAAGGTCACTATAGTTCATATCAGAGGGAGTTTTAGTAGAAAATTTGGGACCTAGGTTTAGGAAAACATTTATTAGGGATCATAACCTTATGATATTATTTTTCAAATAAGTATAAAAGAACATCCAAAAGTTTCAGTAAGGGGGTGATTTTGTGGTTTTACTTACCAATACATCCCTTTACATATAATACAAGTGGATGTGGTTATGAAGAAGATATACATAGGGGTAAAAACTACAAAAAGGCATAATGGGATTGACCTGATTTTCCCCTAGTGCATGAAAATGGGTCGTATTGTGCACCTAGTTTGACACTCCCATTAGATATTTTAAGGATAATTCACATTTTCATTATAATAAATTAAAAAGGATTTGAATAGATTATAAAAATGAATAACCTGGGTTAAAACTAATGCATCATAGATTGTAAATAATGTGTCTCAATGGAATGGGAATGTAACATCTTGTTACTATTTTCATCTATTCATAAACCTCCCTTTTATTCTTTTCCATGAAAAGTGAATCCAAAGGTGTGGAATTTTCAAAACCTTCAGACAAAGGAACCCCCTCCCCATGAAGGGATCACTCTAGAGAGAGCGCCGTCCAGGAAGGAGCAATTGATGTTCGAGATGGTAGAGCATCCAAGAGAGTACACTGTTTAGTCTAATTATGTGGCTCTGCCCATATTACTATGCATATGGGTTATTTTATACAAACATAACTTCTACAATCTGAAAACAACCATTTTAGGTCCTAAATAGACTAGTACAAACCCAAAACAATTCCTCATTCCAAGAGAGCTCCATAGAACAGTTTTTGGGCCCCTCAACACCCTCCTGAAAGTAGATCAAATCTTGAAGAACATCGTTCGATCTCCACCCAGTTGTTTTCCTCCTCCCATTCTTTATCTTCCACTATCTCTCTTCTCTTCCATAGGATTTTTTGGATCACCATGTTGATTGTAAGACCTAATATCTTTTATTTTGGATTTTGGATCTAGGTCTGATTTTTAGAATCTATTTTCACCGTTCTCCATTCACAATTCGATATTAGGATTTGGCATGTTGAGATCTAGCAATACCAAAGTAGGTGGTTCTGTCTTGA
Source organism: Viscum album (assembly GCA_963277665.1). Classification (NCBI taxonomy): domain Eukaryota; kingdom Viridiplantae; phylum Streptophyta; class Magnoliopsida; order Santalales; family Viscaceae; genus Viscum; species Viscum album. The sequence continues at coordinate 316,106,794 of OY728140.1, forward strand.
TTACCAATTTTTATTAATCCTGAATTACTTTATTTAATTTTAATTGTTTGATATAAATGAAATATCTTTATTTGAATTAAATTTATTTCAATTTGTTTTTTGGAAAAAACAAATTCCATTTAATTGGGGAATTGATTTTCCAAATAGGATTTTATGCATGAAATTGGGGGAAACCCACAATTCCATTGAATTCGGGTGAATTATTGAAATTGATGGAATTTTGTGGAATTTAAAATTTTGGATTTAAAATTTTGAAATTGAATTATAAAATTGAACTGTGAACTGATTTCAAATTCAAATTTTTGAAAAATGGATTAAAATTTTTTTGATAGGAAACACTGGGTTTTATCTTGTAAACAACATGTTTTTTATTAAAATATTATGAGTTAGTTTTTAAATGAAAAATTTGTACATTTGAAATAGAGTATGGGATGAATTTTATTTTAATAAGTCTTAATGTAAATTACCCAACCTTGTTTTTGTAATAGTGCACATGCAAACCATAGAAAGTTAGTGAGTTATTTGGACACCATTATATTATTTTAAACATTCCAAAACATAATTATAGCACATCACATCCCTGATAGGATGGTGATTAGGTCCTTTTATAAAGTGTCAAAGGGGTGTGTTTATAAACATATTGTTGGGTCACCATTAGTGTGTGGAGTCCTTTAGAATGGAACTATCTCACCTTTTAGGAATATGACCTTGTGTTTTTTTTGAATTTTAAAGGAATATATTCAATTTTTTAAAACTATTTTACCTTACTTGTGAATTTATATAAACTATTTTATATAAAAAATTATTAATCCATTTGTTTATATATATTTCAAAAATTAAGGTATGAATCATTTTCTAAAGTATTTCAACCATTTTAAAAGTAATCATGATTTGATTAAATATTCTTTTTGAATGGACAAATGTCTTTATTTAAATTTTAAATCTCTTTATTTGGTTAATTAACTATTCACATCTAGAATGGAATCATTGGTGACACCCTAATGGGATTTAATCTCAAAACCTACTTGTGTCTTCAGATGTTTGTATAGTTTCTCCTTCTATTTTCGAAATGGGGTAATGAACCCCTTGGAGGTGGTTCTAGTTATTGATCCATGGACTTAGAGACTTTCATCCATTTTGAATTTGGTTATATATCATATTTTTCTGGTACATTTCTATAGTAGTTTGGGTGTTTATACTTGTTTGACTTCTATTACACTTATCCTTGTGGAGTTTATTTTGTATAAATACTAATTTTTAATATATCATTAGCGCTATCTATTTCAAAAAAACATTCCCAATTTCATTTTGTATGATATGTAGAACTACTCACAAACCCATGGGGATTGGGAATTCCCTTTGGGTCATGTTAGGTCTTCCTCAGTTATCAGGGTACTAGGGTACCCAGACTGGTTCATGAGAAAGTGGCATCAGTGCTCCAAGTTGATCTTCTTATCTGGAAGTCAATATGCATCTATGTATTCTTATTGGGACTTATGAGGTAGTTTTTATATAGTATTGGGAAATATCTGACTGTAATTATCCTTTAGTCACTAGGGGTGGTTAGGTAAAGGCGTTTTTAGGATTAGTTCTACTATTTTCTGTAATTATGATTTAGATAGATTGAAATATAAATCTTGTTAGCTATCTATTAGGATTAATTTACCATTACTTCTCTTTTTGAGTGTTAACTTGTTGTATTATTTATTGTATGATGATGTTTTATAGAATAATTCCTCCAAGAATATGTGATAATTAGATCTAAGAGAATGCTACTGATGAACCTCAGTGAGAAAATTCTCTCATGGACCCGCACCTGGTTGAGGAGATTGGGCACAATTTCCAAGCTCTGGGACATGAAACACCACTAGAACTCGTTTAGGATCTAGTTGTGGAACCTCAGAGGTATGTTCTCTAAGACCATTATCAAGAGTTTCTTCACCAAAATACAACAGTATTCCAAGGATCTATTAAACCAATACTCGATGAGTAATGGTCGAGTAGGATCGTGTTCTTGTTAGAATTCTTGGAAACACCTGATAAAATCAAGGTTAAGTGTTCCAACTTCATTCTAGAGGGCCGGAGAAGGAGACAGTGGGACACGATAGTGATGTAAAATAATCATAGGGTATTAGAGTGGAAATAATTCAAGGGTTTTTCATTAAATAGTTCTATCCAGAGTCAATGGTGTTATCCCTGACTATTGAGTTCTTCAAACTTGATCAGGCTGATAGAACCATGACTGAGTATGGAAATCATTATACCGATCTAGTGAAATTTTTACCCAAGATAGTATAAAATTAGTAGATTAATACTTGATGGTTTGATTTGGGTAATTTATAGGATAATTTTTCTTATCTTTTTTATTGAATAGTCCCTCCTATGTTGATGTTTTGGATAGAACACTAATGGTCAAAATGGACCTAGCTACTAAGTCACGGTTTATTGGGGTTACTTATCCCCCAGTGGTATTGTGTTTTAAAATAAGGGAAAGAGGAAGAATGATTATTATCATAGTGGTTCCAAAAAGTAGAATTTTTCTTGACCTCCTACAGTGCCTACAAGAGGCCCTTTAATATGCTACTAGTGTGGAAATCCCAGACATTCAAAAAAACTTCCCTAAGGAACCCTAGGTATGTAGTTCTTATGGATAATTGCATCACATAAATAAGTGTTTCCATGTTTATTACACTCTACGTAGTGGCATGGGATCATCAGAACCTTCTAAAACTATGGTGAAACCTGATGATTCATGTTCAAAAGGGTTCCAGCCATAGACATCTAGAACAAAGGTTCTTCACACAGTGAGAGAATATCCAGAGGAAAAAGATGTGGGTATAACGACTCTGATAGGTACCATCACTATAGATTCATCATTAGTGACTAATTTATTTGATAATCATACATCTCAATCATTTATTTCAACTCAAGTTTTTAATATGATAAATCATTATATGGATATTTTATCTTATGTGATGGATATTGCTACACCCCTTGGTACGTTGAGAGAGTATGGTCTTCGTAGCCATGATTATTTTCCCCCTCTATTAGATTCTAATATTTCATGTAATTTTCTGGTTCTCGACATGAAATCACTTGACATAATATTAAGGTTGGATTAACTCATAGTAAATAAATCTCAGATTGAACAACATCTTTGATGGGTCTCCCTCACTAAACCCAATGGTGTGTGTCGTTTCGTTCATGGATAATGGGACTCAAGGTGAAGTACAGCTAAACCTTCTTATCCAGAGATGGGAAAGTGATATCCATGTTTTGTTTTGATCTAGAGTGAGAGTATTTAATCATTTATCTCCCTCTAGTTGTCATTGAATTTCCCAACGTTTTCCCTTTTGACTTCTATTGTTTTTTACTGATAAGAGAGGTGGATTATTTTATAAATTTTGTTCCTGGTGCTCAAACAAGGGCTATTTGATCTTACCACATGGCACTAGATGAAATAAAGGAGTTGAGGAATCAGTTGTAGGATCTTCTAGAGAAAGACTTTATACGCCCGAGTGTGTCACCTTGGGCAGCGACTATGCTCTTTTCTAAGAAGGCTAACAATTATTTTTAACCGTTGTGTTGATTATCCAAAACTCAATCAATTTTTTGATAAAGAAAAATTATTTATTTACATGGATTGATGATCTATTCTATTAGTTGATAGGGGAGAAGTGGTTCTCGAAGATTGATATTTGATTTGGTTTTCATATGTTGATGATAAAAAGCCTGACATTTAAAAAATTGTCTTTCAAAGAAGCTACGACCATTATGAGTACCTTTTCATGCCATTTGGTCTAACCAATGCTCCTATAATATTTATGGATTTGGTGAATATGATTTTCAATGAGTATTTTGATACATTTGTGATCGTCTTTGGGGATGGAATCTTGGTTTACTCTATGTTCGAGGAGGTTCAAGTGTGTCATCTAAGAGCAGTTCAAGAATTTTTGAGAAATCACCATCTTTAGGCCATGCTTGGAAATGTGATTCATGGATTGGGAAGTAAAATTATTGATACATGTGGTGTCATAACATGGTATTTTAGTTGATCCTAAAATAGTTATTTTATTTATGACTACAAACAACCACAAATTATTTTTGAGATTCAGAGCTTCTTGGGTATAAGAGGGCATTATCATCTATTTGTTTAGGACTTATAAAAGTTATCTTCTTCAATGAATGCTCTATATAATAAGTGAGTAATGTTTTCCTGGAATGAAAAATTTCAACATTATTTTGCTGAGTTGAAGTGAATTTTGACTACTATGTTGGTTTTTACTCTCCCAAAGTCCTAGTAGGGTTATGTGGTCATCTGTGATGCATCAGGTTCAGGTTTGTGTTGCATTCTTATGAAAGGTGATATTGTCATTCCTTGTGGATCTCATCATCTTAGGACACATAATAGGAACTATATGACCCATGAACTTGAACTTGCAGCTATGATGCACATTCTTAAGAGTTTATATCACAACCTTTATGGAGAAAGGTTTACCCTATTTTTAGACAAAACAATCATGAGTAATATATTCTCTCAAAAATATTTGAATCTCCACCAGAGGTGTTGGGTGGAATAACTATAATATTTTTACATTGAAAACACCTATACCCTAGGTAAATGGAATGTCATTATATATTCTTTTAGCATGAAGCTTTCTATTTAGTCCATGAGAAAATATTTAGAAGTGTTGAACATGATGGATCTATTTGTACAGTTGCATATTAGAGTCCAGGAATCAAGGGATGAGGTTTCTTTGTCAAGTGTTCATTTGAAATCATCTCTTCTAGATATTATTTTAATGAAAATATCTTTATTAAGTGTTTTGTATCACTAGATTCTCTATTTATAGTGGAGAGATAGTTTCTTATTGGTCATTCTCCAACAAGGGCATTCCATGCTATTGAAATCGATTTTTTGTGACATTAGTGATAAGGAAAGATGTTACGGGGGATTTCCATAATTCTTAGTGGGAAGTTCTCCCATGAACTAAGAATATTTTCTATGACAAGTGGCATTAATTCTGGTGGCCTGGTATGATATAAGAAGTTGTATAATTTTTCTCTTATTTTTACACTTGATAACAGGTTAAGGATGAGCACTAGAAACCTTCAGGTATGCTTCAGCCACTTATGGTCCCTATTTGGAAGTGGTATGAGATATATATGAACATTTTGGTTGAGTTTTAATGTACCCAAATAAATAAGAATGTGATATGGGTTGTGATCGATATGCTGACAGTGTCGGCTCACTTTATACCCATTTGTGATACAACCAAACTTTAGGATTTTGGAAATCTTTATGTGAAAGTGATTTTTCTTTTGTGCAGAGTAAAATCTATTATACTCTATGATAGGGGTCCCTAATTCACTTATCATTTTTTAGAGTCATTCATGAGGCAATGGGATCTCATGTTCATTTGAGTATGACATATTATCTACAATAATATAGATAGACAGAAAGAGCTATACAGATTCTTGAGGATATGATGTGCTCTTGTGTCATTGACTTTGGTGGGTCTTAGGATGATCTCAGAGGGCTGGTTGAGTTTTCTTATAAAAATAGTCACCAATCCATGATCATAATGGATCCTTTTGAGGCAATGTATGTATATCCTTGCAAATATCCATTATGTTGGTCAGAGATTGGTGAAAGTTACATGGTTGAACCAAGATTGGTTCAAGAGACAACAAAAAATATTTAGATGATTCATCAAAGAACATTGAAGGAACAGAGCAGGTATAAGACATATGTTGATCATTATCATTGACTGTTGGAGTTATCATCTAGTGAATGGGTTTTCTTAAATGTTTCACCTCGGTTGGGTCATTGATGGTTTGTGGGGAAATGGAATATTTCTCTTTTTTTGGTCCCTTGGAGGTTTTTGAGTAGACAAGGAATACTTATTTCCATTTATAACATCCACAACACCTAATATCAATACATAACATGTTCCATGTTCCTCAACTATAAATGTACATGTCTAATCCATCTCATGGTCTGAGTTGGAGTGATCATGATGTTGAAACTCATTTATCTATGACAGAATACTCAGTTATGATAGATGATTATGAAACCAAGGTACTTCAGGGGAGGATGATACATTTGGTTCATATGATATAACAGCATGGTTCTGATTCTATTAATACATGGGAGAGGGAGGCACTGAGGATCGAGTAGTGGACTCGTATTTTTGGAATGGATGCTTCTGAATAGGCTTTCTGGGGATAGATATTTTCTATAGTGGGGAGGTTTTAACATCTTGTTTCTATTTTCAGGTATTCATAAACCCCTATTTGAAACATGAATTGGTTTGTTTTTCATTGTCATTGTTTTGGGTGAAAACATTGTAAATTTTTAAACATTCTAGGTTGTGAATAGTTGGTGCACGATCTTCCCAAACCGTGATCCTACTAGAGAAAACCTTGAAAATCTAGGAAGTGGGGTTTTTAATGGTTGGAAAATGGTTTATAAACCGTGAACCCTCTTAGGAGGAACCATGTAACCCATTAAAAATGGTAACACATCTAGGAAACACAGTTTTTTCTAAATGTGCAGCCCTGCCCTGCTAAATGTGTTTACAGATTTTTTTAATCTGAACTTCTTTTTTAATGTCCCAAAACCTCCATTTTAGGTCCCTAAAAGATAGGAAAAACCAGAAAATTATTTTCCCTTCTATGAGATCTCTCAAGTTTAGTTTTTGGCCTATTGGAACCCTCCTAAAATCATATCAAATCTTGATCAATGTTGTTTGATCTCCACCTGATAGGTTTCCACTTCCCATTACCTATATTATATTATCTCTCTTCTCCTCCCTAGGGTTTTGTGGATTTTCGTGTTGATTGTATGATCTCATATCATTCATTTTAGATATTGGATATAGGTTTTATTCTTGAATTATATTTTTTTCATTCTTCATTGGTAATTCCCAATTAGGATCTGGGGTCTGAGATCTAGAAATCCGGAGGTAGGTGGTTCCATCATGATGCCCAATTTTTATTAACCTTAAACTTCTTTATTTAATTTCAATTATTCTATTTAAATTCCATTTCTTGATTTGAATTAAATTAAATTAAGTTTGTTTTTTTTGGAATGACCTAACTCCATTGAATTGGGGATTTGGTTTTGGAAATTGGATTTTTAGCATGAAATTGGGAAAACCCCCCAATTCCATTGAATTGGGGTGAAATTGCAAAATTGATTGAATTTAGCGGAATTCAAATTGTTGGATTTAAATTTATTAAACTGATAGATTTTTTTTGGAATTTCAATTTTTTAATTTATATTTTGAAAGTGAATTGTGAAATTTAATTGGGAATTGATTTCAATTTTCTATTTGTGAAAAATGGACTAAAAGGGTTTTGATAGAAACCGTCGTGTTTTATCATGTAAAAAGGAATTTTTTACTAAAAAATGGTGTGATGGTTTTTAAATGAAAAATTGGAATATTTGAAATGGAGTATGGGATTAATTTTATTTTAATCAGTCATAAAATAAATTTCCCAATGTTGTTTTTTGTAAAAGTGAACATGAAAAACTTATATAGTTAGTGAGTTATTTGGTTAACACTCTACGATTTATAACATTCCAAAACATAAATGTTTCTATCACATACCTAATAGGATGGTGGTGAAGTCCTTTTTTCCAATGACAAAGGGGAGTGTGTATACACATATTTCCCTATCACCTTGAGTGTGTAGAGTCCTTTCTCCTAGAACTATCATACCTTTTAGGCATATAACCATGTGTCTTGCTTGTTTTTATTTCAAATAAAAAAATTCCAATTTTGTATACTATTTTACATGACTTGAGAATTTATATAAACTATTTTATATAAAATATTTTATTATAATATTTTTTTAGAAATAATCCATCAATTGAAATGTGAACTATTAATCTAATGTATTACTATAATTTTAAAAGTAAGCATGATTTCTTTTAAAATTCTATGTGAAATGACAAATCTATTTATTTAAAATTGAAATCTCTTTATTTGGTTAATTAAATTATGGTATCTATTTTGGAATCCTTAGTGTGAAGCTACTAATCTTTTAGTTTACACCCTATCTTTGCTTTATGGTGTTTGTATATTTTCACCTTCTAGGTTCGAGAAGGGTAAAACACTACTTGGAGGTGGTTTTAGTTATTTATCCATGGACTGGGAGAGTTTCATCTGTTAGGACTTGGGTAAGGTATCCTATTTTTTTGTAACCTTTTTGTAGTACTTCGTGTTTTTTATTCCTGTTTGAATTCTGGTACACTTCTCAATGTGGAGTTTCTTCTATATGCATACTGATTTCTAATCTCACTTCCTCAATGTGTGTTTAAAAAATCATTCCCACATTCCTTTTTTATGATGTTAGGTGCTAGTAACCAACTCTTTGGGTTCAGGAATTACCTTCAGGCCATGTTAGGGTCAAATCAATTATTGGGTTACCAGGGTACTCGAGCTAGTTCGTGACAATGTGGTATCAGTTCTCCAGGTTGACCTTCTTGTCTTGTAATCAGTATGCATCTTTGTATTCTTGTCAAGACATGTGAGGTAGTTGTGATTGAATGTTTAGGAATATATCACCCTAATGAACAATAATTAACCATGGGTGGTTTGGGAAAGATGGATTGAGGATTATTTCTAGTCTTTTCCCTCTTTATGATTTGGATAGATGGAAATCATAATATTATTGTCTATATGTTGGGATTAATTTCCCCTTGTTACTCTATTTGAGTGTTAATATCAAGTCTTCTATGTTTTCTCTTAATTTTGTGTATTATCATGCCTCCAAGAAGACATATGAATCAGATCCAAGATGAAGCCACTATTGAACCTTAGTGAAAAAATACTCTCATGTACCTAAAACTGGCTGAGGTGATTCTGCGTACTGTCCAAGCTCCGAGACATGCTCTGCCACTAGTTTCCATTCATGCTACAGTTCTGGAACCTCAAATTGATGTTCGTTGGGACCATTCTTAGGGGTTTCCTCACAATAATCCACCAGCTTTCCAAGGCTCTAATGATCTGAAACATGTTGAGGAATGGTTGATTACAATTGGGAAATTGTGTGAATTATTGGAGACACCTTATGAAATCAAGGTGAAGTGTCCAAACATTATGATGAAGGGACCGAGTAAGAGATGGTGGGACATGATATTGATGGTGAAGAAGCATAAATTTTTAGAGTGGAAATACTTCAATGATTTTTCATCTACTAATTCTATACAGAGTCGCTAGTGTTATCCAAGTATATAGAGTTCTTCAAACATGAGCAGGCTGAAAAAACTGTGATAGAGTATGAATTTTTTTACTGAGTTAGTCTAGATTTCACCTTATATAGTATCAAATGAAAAGATAAATACTTGAATATTATATTTGGGAATTTGATAGGATATTCCTTCCCAGGTTTTCTTGCAGAAACTACCCTCCTATGCTGATGTTTTTGATGGAGCACTGATGTTCAAAATAGACACAACTTCCAATTAAAGTTTGATGTGAGATTCTTTTCTAAATAATGGTACTTTTTTTCCTCTAAGGGAAATAGGAATCTTGATGATCCTCACTGTCATCCTCAACCGTAATTTTTTTCTAGACCTCTTGTAATTCTTGAGAGAGGCCCCTAGATTTGAATCTAGTTTTAGAAGCCATGGAATTCAATGAGGATTTTCACTAAGGCATTCAAAGTATGTGTTTCCTTGGATTCTATAGTAAACTATATATGTTATACCATGTTTATTAAACTCCTTGTAGTGTAATGGGATTATGAAAACCTTCTATATATATCGTGAAATCAGATGCTTCATGTGAAAAATGGTTCTAGCCACAAGCATCCATAACGAAGTTTCTTCACATAGTGGGATACTCTCTAGAAGAAGAAGATATGGTCCAAAAACTGTGAGAGGTTACATCACTATAGAATCATCATTAGTGACTTATTTCTTTAATACTTTTGAATCTAATTCATTTTTAAACCCACAATTTTAATCATCTAAATCTTTCTATGGATATTTTATCTTATGTGATAAATATTGCTACACTCCTGAGTACGGAGAGAGAGAAGGGTCTCCATAGACCCATTGGTTTTTTCTATCTGTGAGATTCTGAGCTTTCTTGGAGTTTTCTTATTCTCAATATAAAACCACTTAAATCATACTCAATATAGATAGATTCATGGTCAATAAATCCCAGATTGATTATTATCTTTGAAGGGTCTCTTTCACAAACCTGATTGTATGTGTCGTGTCATTCCAGGAGAATGGTAACCAAGGTCAAGTAGAACCAGACCATCTTATCATGATTTGGAGAATTTGGTATCTGTGTTTGATTTATATATGGAGAGAGAATATATGAGTGGTGATCTCTCTCTAGTTGTAATCGAGTTTCCTTATGTGTTCGCTTATGAATTATCTGTTTTTTTTCACTGGTAAGGGTGGTGGATTCTGATGGAGTAGTGGGTCTAGGAGTTGATGGAGTCGGGGGTGGATACCCTCAGCATGGTCTATGAAGGTGGCAGAGTTGGTGAGGAGAGGATGGAGTCGGGGGAGGATTCCCCCAGCATGAACTATGAAGGTAGAGGTGTCAGCTAGGAGTCGATGGAGTCGGGGAGGATACCCCCTGCGCAACCTATGAAGGCAGAAGAGTCGGTGAGGAGATGATAGAGATGGGGGGTGGATTCCCATGGAACAACCTATGTTGGTGGCGGGGTTGGTGACGAGCCAAAGGAGTTGGGGGAGGATGCGCTCGACACATCCTATCAAGGGGGAAAAGTCGGCGAGGAGATGATGGAGTCGGGGGGGGGATACCCCCCCAGTGCGGCCTATGAAGGTGGTGGAGTCCGGGAGGAGCCGATGGAGCTGGGGGGGGGGGCAGATGCCCCAGTGATTCCTATGAAGGTGGTGGTGTCGGCTAGGAGCTGATGGAGTCACGAGAAAATTCCCGCAACGCGGACTATGAAGGCAAAAAAGTTGGAGAGGAGCCAATGGAGTCGGGGGAAGATACCCCCTAGTGCGACATATGAAGGTGGCAGAGTCAGTGAGGAGATGATGGATTCAGGGGGGGAGGATGCCCCTGACATGGCCTATGAAGGAAACAATGTCCGGTGGGAGGTGATGGAGTCAGGGTAGAATGACCCTGATGCGTCCTATGAAGGCGGTGGAGTCTGAGAGGAGCTGATGGACCATAGTCTCCACACACTCGATGGTACTAATGCTTCACACATGAAGGATAAAGGATTCACATGGGTGATGCCTCAATTTGGTCATGCCTAACATTTTTCGTATGTTCACAGTCGATGGAGAAGAGATTCACATCGGGTTCACCATTTTTGTCTGTGACGCTTTCACCGAGGCACACACTTCCTTCTATCGAGGGTGTTCCGTCTCATTTCCCCACATTCCCTCTTTCCAAAGGCAGGTGATATCCATCTCTTATCCAGGAAAGTTTCCTCCTTGATCGAAATGGGATGATGGGATGTTGGACTCTCCTTCTAGGAATTTCTCCTTGAAATTTGGTTCCTAGTCTAGGTCTCCCATATAGATTTGAGTTGTTGTTCACGAATCTCATTCCCGATGCCATATTTTGTGGACACAGGTTAATTACTCTGCTTTTGTCTATAAATTCCACAGGATCTTCAAAAGGAAGAAACCTTCAATCAGAGTAGATGGTAACATCAGGCATGTTAGGGCATCTATGGACACATGGACATTGGTTAACTGTATTCTTCCTCATAAGAGGGCATCTGAAGGGTGTAGAACCTAAGGCATCCCACATAGGTCACGAGGTATCTTATACCAAAGGCATGTCTCTAAGGATTTCCTTAGCTTCCCACATTTATCATGGGATATTCCACGAGTTTAAAATATTGCAGAGACAAAATGGGAGTGATTTCAATGCCCCATAGAGGCAGATTAGATTGGTACATCCCTATGAGGGATCACTAAGATTGTTTACTGGGTGGATGGATCAGAACGCTCAATAAGAGCTGAGCCAGGATGGTGTGCCCCATAAAGGGAAGGATTTCACACTATGATTTCACATCTAGACACCACTGAGGGAAGATCGGGGAAAGTGCACCCCATAAAGGGGGAAACCAAATGGATGGATCAAAATTTTCAATGAGAGTGGACCTAGGGTGTTGTGTCCCACAATGGGAAGATATCACACCATGATGTCTTATCCATGCACCATTGAGGGAAGATCAGGGAAAGTACACCCTAGAGAGGGGGACACTAGATGGATGGTTTAGAATTCTCAACGAGTGAGGACCTAGGGTGGTGTGGCCCATAAAGGGTCGATGTCACACTATGAAGGATGATCTAGACACCACAGAGGGTGGGTTAGGGGAAGTGCACCCCATAGAGGGTGACACTGGATGGATGGGTCAGAATACCTAATGAGAGTAGACCTAGGATGGTGTGTCCCATAAAGGGAAGATGTCACACTGTGAAGGCTGATCTAGACACCACTAAGGGTGGATCAGGGAGAGTGTACCCCAGAAAGGGGGACACCGCGGTTTACCCTTGGCTGGGATTAAACCTTAGGGATGCTTCCTACATACCTTGTGTAGAATACAGGGATCCAAACCCTTGTAGTTCGAATGGGGTGATGAATCATGGTGTACACAAAGTAAAACAACCCGAATAAATGTTTAGGATTACACATGGTTAGTAGCCTATCATAAAAGGTACACTATTGGTTAGATGGTTATGGATTGTGTTGGGCTTAGACATGGTTAGCTTCCCAAAAAATTGTATGATCCCATCAGGTTTATCAGCCTGGGTAGGAATCAGGATATATGTTGGATGGTTGAATGAAGTGGATGGGAGGAATGGGATGGAATTGATGTGAAGATGTTGGTGATGTTGGGATTGAACCTCGAAGAGGATTCTTACATATCCACGTGGCATTAAATCAAAGTATACTTAGTTATGTGGGGCGATGAGTCACCTAAGGAGGTGACTTGTGAAAATGGATGCATGAATGGGACCCAAAGGTAGTAGAATCTCTAGGCTGGGGCATGACCTTCCTGAAATACAAAGGCTCGAGGGAGAGACCTGTAAGGGACATGAGTGATGGGATTGAATATCATACATGCTTCCTATATATCCCTGTGGTAGGGAATCAAAGTCCACATCATTCAAGAATGGGGCATTGAATCGGGGTGTCCACAATGGACTATGACTCTTTGATATGATGGGGGTTCCATGTGGTTAAAATCCGATCACAATAGGAACACTCTTGATTGAAGGAGTGTTAATTGAGTGTGGGGCTTACGCATGGTCAGCTTCTTGGGAGCTGGTCTGACATCACTAAGGGACGGACCAAGGATGTGGGTCCCAATAAAAGGGACACCACATTTTACCAATGTTTGGGGTTGAACCTCAAGGAGGATACCTAAGTTCCCCGACTAATAGACAGGGATCAAAACCCATGTATTTTGAAAGTATATGTTTATCGTTATGCAGGACAAAAGAGGTATACATTTTATCGTCATGCGGGATGAGCGTGGGCCGACTTGAAGTGGTCGAGGCCGATGGGTGATGGGATTGAACCTCAGGAAGGCCTCATATGTACCTTTCTTAGGGAGATAAAGGATTAAATTCCATGTATTTCGGGAAGGGGGGATAGGGGTTACACACTAAGGTGGTCCATATAGGGTGTCATGGTCACTGTTTTACTCTAAGCACCTGTGATCCATGCTCGGTGTGAGAAACAAGAGGAAACATTAGACCTAATGATCATAGTGAAAGGGGTGGTCACGAAGGGTGGTAAATGGGGATTATATATGGAAGCTACCTGGGTTTTGTTAAATAGGGGAAATGATGAATGTGGATTATGCACAGATGCTTCTTGGGTGCTACTAAAGAGCACAAATGGTGAATGGGGCTTATGCATGGACGTTGCCTTGGAGATCCTAAAGAGAAGAAACAGTGGATGGAGCTTGCACATGGATGCTACCCGAGTTCATCTATGGATAGGAAATGGTGAGTGGGGTTTATGCATGGAAGCTTCCCAGGTGATACTATGGAGCGGAAATGGTGAATGGTGCGTACGTATGGAAGTTTCCTGGGTGCTGCTATAGAGGAAGTGGCCCGGGTGACGCTATGGAGCGGTAATGGTGGGTGGGGCTTACGCATGGAAGTTTCCTATAATTTCTTACACATGTATGTATATGAGGTAATTCCAACAAACTAGTGGGTTGAGGCATATATTTTAATACTACATGTATTCTCTAGTGCCCAAGCGGTATAATTCCAAGGGCATTGGAATCAGTCTGAACAAAGGGAGATGAACAATGTTAATTATATGACAAACATTCAGAACATAATGAGGGAAACATGATGAAAAGATATAACTACTAACTATATTTGAAATACATCATCCACATCGCGTTATCCTAATATGGAAACAGACAAATGAGGTCCAACCACTGACCGTATTTGAAACACGGGGCCCAATAAGAAGTGTTGTCCACAGTCTTCTGGGGAATTAGCTCAGAATGGTAGGTGACCCGAAGTGGCATGGGACCAGGCCATTAGGGGGTTCGTTAAGACATGAAAGAGGATGAATATCTGAATTAAGGACACATGAAGCATGAAGTGTTGTGATAGAATGCTCAAATGGTTTGAAACCCTCCTTAAATTATGCCACTGTAATCATGGCATGAGGTTTCTTATGTTTTTCACATAATACATCCCTTATTTGAAACAAGAGGCAACCTATTGTTGAATTATAGGGCATGAAACAGTATAAAGTCCTCTATTGAGGAATATTGACATCTTATTATTGACGCATAAGGCATCTCTTATTCAGAATAAGAGGCATCCAATATTTTTCACATAGGGAGTAATATAGTTTATAGTCATGTAGAGAGGATTGTTGGCATCTTATTCTTGAAACATAATGCATCGCTTATTCAGAACCATAGGCATCCTATATGTATCACACAGGGAGTACTAAAATTTATAGTCTTTTAGAGGGGTCTATTGGCATCTTATTCTTGGAACATAAGGCATATTTTATTTGGAACAAGAGGAATCAAATGTTTGTTGTATAGGGTCTACTATAGTTTATAGTTATGTAGAGAGGACTATTGGAATCTTATGATTGGTGCGTAAGGAATATATTTTTTGGATCAAGAGGCATCCTATGATTGTCGTATATGGAGTACTATAGTATATAGTCATGTAGAGAGGACTATTGGCATCTTATGCCTAGCGCATAAGGAATATATTATTTAAAACAAGAGGCATCCTATATGTTTCACATAGGGAGTACTACAGTTTATAGTCAAGTAGAGAGGACTATTGGAATCTTATGTTTGGCACATAAGTCACCTCTTATTCAGAATAAGAGGCATCTTATATTTATCACATAAGGATTATTATATTTTATAGTCATGTAGAGAGGACTATTGGAATCTTATGTTTTGCACACAAGACATATCTTATTCAGAATAAGAGGCATACTATATTTTTCACATATGGAGTACTATAGTTTATAGCTATTTAGAGAAGATTATTAGGCATATGGTTCCTTGAAAAGGTTGGTGTTGGACTTATGCAAGAGAAACCCTTTCTGGTTGAACCTCGAATATGAGTCACGTGATTGGGTTTGGAGGAGTTTCTTGAAGAATGGTTCAACTCAAGGTACTCAAGGAATTGAAGATGAGAATCCTATCTCACAACATGCGAAAGGGACCAAGAGAAATATATCAACTAAAGGTATTTCAGGAGGTGCGAAGTAGTATCTCTAATAATGGTATTCCAAAGGTCGATTGTGGGTGCACATAAACGCACAAGGAAAAATATCGATGACCGGGCCTGAAAAGTTCACGATGTGACTCTCCTTTTTTCATGGGGATCAGTGATGATAGAGAAGGTACTAGCCCAGACGGCTGGGACTGCTGGTCATCACTGATCCTGAGTGGGGGTGTTGGCCCCATGGTATGGACCAGAAGACGTAGGCCTGGGCACTGTTGAGCACAAGATTGGGTTCTATGGCACAGGTGCACGCAACATGGGAACATTGGCACTATTTAATATAGGATTCATGTATTTCATGAAATATTGGATGTTTTGAGCCCAAGAATGGCATCTTGTGCACACATGACTTAGGCAGAAAAGATGTCATGGGAGGGTCAAACCACGGTGGGGACAAGATAAGGCATACCCATATGGGACTTGTCACGAATGATCTTATGTGGAGGGTTTTATTCTTCCACACAAGCGTGGAAGAGGATATATTATGTGCATTTGAGTGGAAGACGACCTCTGAAGACCTCCTCGAGGGGAGGAAATTGCTCTTGTATTTATTGGGGAAACCTTGATCGGTGGTGCATAAGATTCCGAGTGTAGAAGAAATATTTCATGTTCTCTACGGTGGTTTCACGTTCAAAGAGTAATTTTACATTGCATTGGGAGTGTAAGAATCTTGCGTGAGAATATCAATCATGTGCGTGCATCTCGAAAATTGATCACACCTTACTTGGAGATTTTTGGGTGGTTGGGTTGGATGATGACATCACATTGGGTGTGTAAATGGTTTGTGTGATAGGTTGCACAAAAGATTTTGTTTTTGTGTGAAATATTCCATTCTCGCACGCAAAACATCCATTCTTGCATTCCAAATTCCCATTCTTGCACGCAAAACCATACTTTTCCTCAAGATCGTCCTAGATTTCCATTTTTAGAAGTCTAACATCAAACAAACATAAATTCTGATATGTTACTCAATTCAGGCTCCTTGACCCATCAAATTGATGTTTTTGAAATGATCTATGCTCTGAGATCATGTTTGGAAACATTCAGTGAATTACATGGATTCATTTTCCAGTTCCATCATGACATCTCTAGTTTTCCACTAGTAAGATTAGTGGATTTTTATATCTATTTAGTGTCTAGTACTCAACCAGTGTCTATTCCCTCTTACCACACCTCACTAGCTGAAATAATGTAGTTGAAGACTCAGTTGAATGATCTTCTAGAGGAAGGCTTTATATAACCAAGTGTGTCACCTTGGGTGGTGTCTGAGCTCTTTGATATGAAGGTTGATGGTTCACTGCACCTTTGTGTTTATTATCAATAAATAAATAATGTTATGATAAATAAAAAGTATCCATTTACACATATTGATGATATTTTTAATCAGTTGAAATGGGAAAAGTGGTTCTCGAATATCGATCTTCAATCTTCTTACCATCAATTGATGATAAAATAATATGACATTTTAAAAACTTCCTTTCAAATAAGTTATAGAAATTATGAGTACCTTTTCATGCCATTTGGTCTAACCAATGCTCTTTCAAACCTTATGTATTTGATGAACATGATCTTCCATGAGTATCTTGATTCATTTTTATCCTTTTTGGATGACATCCTGGTTTACTCTAAGTCTAACGAGGATCATGTGCTTCATATGTGAGCAGTTCTGTAATTGTTGATAAATCATTGTATTTATTCCAAGATTTTGAAATGTAATTTATGGATTTAGGAATTGAAATTTTTGGGGAACGTAGTGTCATAACATGGTATTTCTGTTAGTTCGGAATAATACAAATACACACAAGAGGGGGGTGAATTGTGTTTTTTCAAAAATCATCCACAATTCTGGATTTTGGAACCCATAGTGATTTATGTTGAAATACAATGCTTCCTTCCTTATGAAATATGTAGTGGATAAATAGAAATAATGAACAAATTTTTTTAGTGGTTTGGGGCACAATGATCCCCTAGTCCACTCCACCAATCACCCTCTCTACGAGCTTGGTGAATTTCACTAGAATGATGCTCTTATCACAAGAACAAGATTCCTCAACTGATTGTAGGCAGTTAACACCTTTAAAATAAGATTAATAAAAAATAATTTTGATTCATTATCATGGAATCTGATATCCACAACTTATATTCAGAATATGATACTCCACCATAACTAATTATGAGTAGTTGAGACTCTAATAAATAAAAAGAGATTGATTTGAAAGATTCATGTTGATCTTTACAGTTGCAATAGAAAGCAATTGACAATTGATGGGTCTTCTTCTTTAGAAAAGAATATCTTCAAGAATGAAACAATATGATGTGATCCTTGCTGCATAATGATTTTCAACAAGGTAGAAACTAAATTGTATTAGTAACTAGAGGTTGAAATATATAAAACATTTAAAGCGTATCCTCTTTTCAAATAATAGTGATTTGATCGTACGTTGTATCATCAACACTGTAAAACATAATCTCAATAAATCAGTCATATATTTGAATCAATTATCACACACATAGACATATATATACATAGTTTTCCGAGAAACTCTGAATGAATATAAGGAACATAAATCTTTCTTTGGTATTCCAAATCCAAAAGAATAGCCTAATTGATAATGAAAATTAAAATTCCAAGTGACTAGAAAATTTGTAACTTCCCTTAAGAACAAAATATATTTTTTCTAATGAATATGGTTATTTGAAACAATCGTGAAGATACTTGAATAATTATTCAATTATTACTTAATCATTGTAGCAATCTAGGATTGAAAACGCGGCTCGAAAAACATCACCATTGAGAACATAACGTAGGGTTGAACTGCATAGTGTAGGGTTCCTTTGTGTAGTGTTGGGTTATTTTTCATATCAATACTTAACCATACTTTAAAATTTACATAGCATAGGGGAAAAAACTAGCGTAGGGATGATTATCCATACATTATCATTTTTAGCATAAAATACCAAATGTAACATTGATTAACCTTACATTAAATTTTTTGAATGTAGGTTTGATGAACAGTAAAACTAGTCCCAAAATGTAGGGTTACTGATCCATATGCTTATCGATTCTCCAAACGTAGGGATGTTGATCCAAATGAAAACTTTTTAGCATAGCATAGGGTTGATACCATACGCAAACATTATCTTTTCATCATAATGCAGGGATAATGAACTCTACGCTCAATTGTCAAATATAGGGTTTGAAATTGTGTTTCCAAATCAATTCGCATTATGTTAAATTCCTTTAAATGGAATATAAATTCTTGAAAACACACTTAAGAAAACTTCATAAAAAATGGGTATTTTGAGCATCAAATTCATCATAAATTATAGAGTATTATTGAGAAAATACATGCCCAAAAATATCCTCATTTTGATGATCACAAAACCCATAACATAGTCCATAATAAAAGAAATGTATAATTTTTAAACATAAAAATATGATAAAGAATGTATTTATATTTCACTATATTATTTATATAAAAGAAAATAAATACTTGTTAATTAAAAAAATATCTTCTCTAATAAAATTTTATTGTGTCAAAATATTATCTGAATCTCTCCAAGAGATAGTCTCCATAAATATCCTTCACTTAAATATTCTCCCAATTTTTGTGATACCAAAAAGATGGTTGTGAAAGAATAAATGATATAAACCATAGTTTATATAGTACTAAACTATAAATGAATATTTATAAAAACTAATAAGAAAAATAAATTTTGGATTGGTAGTTGAGTATTGAGCTTAAATAAAATAAAATAAACTTAAATCTCAAATTAAAATTAAGTTAAAACTAATTCAAATGTTTCCAAATTAGAGTAAAATCCTCAGTCAACAAAGGTTATTCAAAAGGATGGACTAAAGATCAGTACCGGTAGGGACAGTGGGTGCATCCGGATGTTGAATGGCTTGTGCAACACCATTAATATCAATGAGCATCAAAATAAATCTCTAGAAATGATTGTTGAAGACTTATGACCAATGCTGAAGTAGATTATTTGATTCATTTCCAAAAATTATATTTTCTACCAGATTCACTTTTATAAACTCATTCATAGCTTCCTCTGACTGGCTGAATGAAGTCAACATGTCCATAGATTGAGTAAGCACTAATCCAACCCATGATTCATTTGAAGAGATTTGACTAACTAGATGCATTTTATTATCCAATAGAACATTTAATCAAATACTATCACACTAAAGAGTGTGAATCCTATCATCAAAATCAACCAGCAATGAAGTAATAGCTTCAAACCTTATAGTCTGGTCTGCTGGGTTCTGTTGTGAGGAGGATGATGCCCTATTTATTTCTCTGAGAGAGTGAAATTATCTCCCTATCATCAAATTTAACTCATCAAACTCTAACTTTATAACATATTCTTATTTCAAAAAATCAAACTCTCTAGTAATTTTTCGAATAAACTTTTAAAGGCCTCCAATAGAAATAATATTTCTCTGAATTGTCTTAGATGGACCTTCTAAGCCCCAACCTTGGATCTTGGAATTAAAAAAATTTTAAACACTTAAAACTAATTTTTTTAGCTTCTAACTGTTCTTTAAGAAACATGTTCTTGGCCTCCGACATATTTATCTTTATAAAAATGGATTTAGCATGAGAATCAAAAGATTCTAGAAAATGTTCTCTTGCTTGTTCAATTTCAATAATAGACAAACTTGTCTCACCATGTCCTTTGGATTTGGATCTTAAGGCAGAAAGTACCATTTCATCATAATAAGGAACAATTTTTGAACTAGGGACATGGACATCCTCCCTGTGATGTTATTGACTGTGAGCCTCTTACTCAATATGATTAGCCTCTAGAGTATCTCTCTAAGATACACCAACAACTTCATCCATAGTCTCTATAAGTTCAATAGAAATGATTCTTCTCTGTTTAATATTTTATTCTGTCCAATATTCTGCCACTTCATCAGGTCCTTATCTGATAGAACCAAATGATGGAATCATTATTTATCCCCCTTAAGTAGCTGTCATAATCTTTTTTTGTACTTCACTAACTAGTAGAAGACTTGCAAGAATTTATCCAAAAAAATCCTAATTTCTTAACAATTCCAGCATTCAAAATGTTGTTGTGGTGGCAACTATTTCCAAAAAACATATTGAAAATATTTTTTTTCTTTACAGTAAAAAAGGAAATAATCCTACCATAGGGTTAAAATCCCATATTGGCATCCTTGTGGTGGTAGTGGTTTAGATACCTTATCATAAACTGACAAAAAATGATATTAACATGGTTTAGAAACAATGTCATTACATAAATATCTAGATTTAGTACATTTTCAAGTTTAGAAGTCCTAGGAAAATTTCCATATTGAATGAATTTCATCATCACATGACGGTTGGGAGGAATTTATTTCATCATTACTTTCTTGATGGTTCTTATTTCAAACAATGAAAATATAATTTCCTATGAAAAGTGTTTTCCATTATAGATTTTTTGTAAATCATTATGAAACTCCCCCTCATGGGTACAACACCACATATTCACCAGTTCCACATAAGAAATAGAAAATAATGTATGTTTAACTTTAGAGACAATATCACCTTCATCAGAACTGAGACTAAATTAAGAATTTCTGCAAAACTCATTTACTTCAGTTTCAAAAACCATAGGAGTATTATCTTCTCCCAAAACATAATCTAGACTATGAAATATTATTTCTTCCTTGGGAGAAGATTTATAGAATCTGAATAACTGAAATCCATTATATTTCTTTGGATTACTTTTTGAGATTTCACTAAGGTGTAAACAATGGTGTACAACTCAACATCTTCATATCTTCGAGAGGTTTCTATATATTATGGTTTTAAGATTGAAGGGATTGTAGGTTTTAGGGTTTTAGAAAATAGGAATCGAAGGAAATAGAGATACCCTATAAACCGAAGGGATGTAAAGAAGAGGAGAAGGAGAGGGGGAGAAGGTAGACAATTTTCTTGCGCCAATTATGTTTGTACACTTTATGTTTTTAATTTAGAAAAGGAAAATTAAATATAATTATTTTATAAATGAACTAATAGGTAACTGAATAAAATAATTTAAATAATGATATAGGATTATATATATCAAAAACAATACTTAAATATAAATAGAGATATTAAAAATAGATAAAACATTTAATATAAAATAAAATATTCCTAGCTTCCCCTTAAAAAAATTAAAACATGAACTAGGAAGTGGTTTAGTGAAAATATTAGATAATTGATATTAATTATTAAAAAATTCTAATGATATATCCTTTTAAGGACATAATATCTTAGAAAATGATGCCTTATATCAATGTTCTTAGTTCTATAATGACATATAGGATTTTTTTGAACTATATATAGCACTAGTATTATCACATAAAATATGTATACTAATAAAATGTAGTCCAAATTCTAGAAGGATGTTTTTCATCCATAATAATTGTACACAGAAATAGTCAACAAACACATATTCTACATCAGTGTTTAACAGGGAAACTAAGTGTTGTTCCTTACTAGACCATGATACTAAAGTTATTCCAAAAAAAGTGAAAGGTTATTTAGATTTTGTTTCAACCTAATCTATAACCTCCAAAGCATTCATTTGAATATTAGTTTAAATTAAAACCATAAGTTTTTGGGTAAAGAAGAGATTGAAAAGAAGTTCCTTTTAAATATCTAAAAATTATTTTAACAGTAGTAAGTTGGGACTATTTTGGATTTTATTGAAATCTATCATAAAGCCATACAAAAAAAAACATTTCTTGTCTGCTTACTGTAATATATAACAATCTACCAATCATACATCTGTATAACTTGTTGTCAAATAGTCTTCTAGCTTCATCAAAATGATGTTTCATATTAGTAGACATGAGATTTGTATATGTTTTATTATTTTCAAGTCCAAACGTTTTAAATAAATCAGTAATATACTTACTTTGATTTAAAAAAATTCTAAAATCCTTTTGATAAATCTGAAATCTTAAATAGAAATTCAGTTCTCCCATCATAATCATTTCAAATTATTTTTTCATTAATTTTAAAAAATCCTATGAAAATTTTTTATTAATTGAACCAAAAATAACATCATTAACATAATTTTTAACTAATAAAATATTATAAGAAACAATTTTCATAAAAATTGTTGGATATTCCAATCCAACAGTAAATCTATTTTTTAAAATAAAATAACACAATCATTCATGCCAGCCTCTATGTTCATGTTTAGCGCCATAGAGATCTTTAGTAAGTTTAAAAATAGAGTTTGGGTTTTGAGGATTTTCAAAACTATGAAGTTGTTCAATATATACCTTCTTCATTAAAAAAACTATATAAAAAGGAAGATTTAACATCTATCTAATATATTTTAAAATTTATATTAGACGCATAATATAAAAGGATTCTTATGGCTCTTAATATGGCTATTAGGGAAAAAATATCATCATAATATATACCTTCATCCTGATTGTATCATTTAGCAACTAATCTTTATTTATTTTGGGTTATGATCCTTTGATCTTCCAGTTTATTTCTAAAGACCCACTTAGTTCCTATAACTGGATAATTAGTCAATCTTTCTTCTCGATCCTAAACTTTATTCCTCTTGAACGGGTTTAGTTCTTCGTATATTTCTAATATCTAGCTCTCGTCTTCTAAGTCTTCTTCAATAGCATTAGGTTCTAACTGTGATAGAAATATAGAAAATTCATCTAGGTTTCCTACATTTCTTATAGTTCTAATTCCCGTGTCTAGGTATCTTATAAAAGTTTCTATAGGATGGTTCTTCATTTTTATAGAATTTCCAGGAGAGAAACTTTCAGGTTCTCTATTATCATGTTCTTCTGATCAAGAATGAATTTTATTAATATTATTTTCAAAATCATTTTTTGGGTTTCAAGACACATGTTGTCAAAAGAGTCAGTAACTTCATCAGCATGATCATTATCTTTAATAAAATGGTTAATTTCATCAAACTTCACATGAAATAATTCTTCAACAAATCATTGAATTTTTATTAAAAACTCTATAATCTTTGGAGGTAGCAGAATATATTAAAAATATTCCTTCATCATATTTTGGATTTAACTTACCATGGTTTTCCTTTGTATTCAAGATATAAACCGTACATCCAAAAACATTAAAGTACTTTAATTTTGGTTTTCTATTATTCCAAAGTACATAGGGTGTATTTTTAAAATAGGTCTTATTAAAACTATATTCATGATATAGTAGACTTTTCCTATGGATTTTTCCCAAAGATAGGTAAGAAGACTATATTCATTCAACATAGTCCTTGCCATTTCTTGAATATTTATATTTATCCTTTCAACAATTCCATTTTTTTGAGATGTTATTTGTGAAGATAAGGTGTGTTTAATACCTAGATTTGAGAAAAAAAGAATTAAATTCCTGATTCCCAAATTGTACTCCATGATCACTTGTTAATGTAATTATTTTAAAACCCTTTTCATATTTTAGAAAAACATTTAAAAACAGTGAACACTTCACTTTTTAGTTTTATACAATAAACCCAAGTAAATCAAGAATAATCATCAAATAAAAAATAAATATATAATTTAACATCCAAACTTTATACTCTTTATGGAAAAAAAATCCATATGGATAAGTTTTAAAGGTTTAGAAGTAGCAATTTTGTTCACCGATTTGAAAGAAATTTTGTGTTATTTTCCAATTTGGAATGCATCCTAGAATCTATCATTGCCAAACTTAACACTAGGAAAATCAGAAACTAATTGTTTCTTAGATAATTTATGTAAATCATATACATTTCAGTGTCCAAGTTTTCTATGTCAAATCCATCATTCACTTTTCATTGTAGTTAAACAATTCACTTTTGGTTCACACAAATAATTTAAATCCAAATTATAAAAATTATCATCTCTAGGTGCTCTAAATTTAAATAACTTATGTTTAAACAAATAGAATGAATTATTCGAGAAATGAATATAAAATCAGTCATCACAAAGTTGAGAAATACTTATCAGAATGTGGTTTAACCCTTGCACATACATTACTTTGTTGATTGAGATGATCTTTAGATCTCCAACTATTCCAAATCCATCTATTTTTCCTTTAGCATTATCACCATAAGTGACTAGTCCTCCATCCATTTGAGTAAGTGTATGAATGTTTGTGGAGTCTCCACTCATATGCCTAGAATAGACATTGTACATATACCATATGACCTTTCTTTTTATATGACCTGTTTCCTGCAACAGTATTTAACCAAATGTTTATTTTGGTACCCATGTCTTCTAAGGTATATTAGTGTTAGCAAGAAATGATCTTAGAACATAAATCCATTTTATTTTTCTATAACTCATATCACTAGATTCAGAGAGAATTTTGGAAATAAAATCTTTTTAATAAACCATATTTAAGGATTTTTCAAATAAAAATTATTAGTGACATGGCCTTTTGTTCCAAAATGATAACAAGTGGAATTTTTATAATTGCCCACAAAATAGTTTTTATACAATTTTCATTTCTCAACCTTACTTCATATAATTTTTTTTCCTTTTAATGACATTCTTTACAAGAATTTCATTTAAGATAATTTCTCATTTTCTAATGAAAAGAGATGCATTCACATAATTCTCTACTTCATCCTATCATTTCATATTTTTCTATTCATGATTGATACTATTTAATGTGGAGGAATTTAATTTTTCTAGTAACTCATGATGTTGTTTTAGCATGGTATCTCTTTCACCTAAAATAGGATTATGAATATTTTTAAGGGATTTATGATTTCTCTATTAAAGAATCATTTTTTCTTCCAGCATTGAAGAGTATGCAGATAATTTTTTATTTAATAAACTACAAGACTAATAATTAGAAGATTAATTAGTTTGTATCATTTCCTCTTCATCTATAAATCACATGATGGATTTTATATTTGATTTTTCCATCTATGAATCAGACTTTAAGGGGCTGATAGAGTCATCAGATACACTGCATGTAGCTTTAATTTCTCTTTTTCTTTTGTGCTCGTAATTAGTTTTTTTATATCTCTTTTATATCCTCTTTACTTCATCTTTCAATTGAGGAAAATTAAGTCTGATATGACCCAATTTCTTACACTCATAGCATCTAACTTCTCTTAGTTCTTTCTCATGCCTTTTAAATGGTCTTTTGAATCTTATTTTATTTTTATAATTTTTTTAATCTTTCTTTCTAGATGATCCAGTTCCATTTTAGAATAAGTAGATTCTGAATTCATCTATTCTTTGAATTATTACTTTTTTTCTTCTATTCTCTAAGAAGACATATTCAGAGAAGTATTTTCCTTTTCCTCTATAATCTTATGATCTACAGCTTCATCATGCATCTCAGCATCATATATCTTCAGTGTAACAATTATTTCTTTCATATTCAGATCTTTAATAGGTGATGATTAGAAAACAATAGTTGATATGGAATTCCATTTAGAAGGTAGTAATCTAAGTACTTTAAAATATTGAGAAGATTATTTGATGGGTTATCCCAAGGCTGTAATATTATTGACAATTTATGTAATCCTTTTATTCAACTGTGTTATGATTTCATCATCAAGAATTATAAATGTGTAAAACTTTAGCATACATGTAGCATACCTCACCTGTCTAACATTTTCTGTTCCTTTATATAAACTATGATAGTTTTCCATATCTCATAGGTAGTTGGAAAATGTGATACATGGATAAACTCATCTGTTCTAAGACCACATATAATAGAATTCATTTCTATAGAATTAATATCATACTCTTCTTTTGGTATAGCATCTCTTGTTTTTGGTTTCTTAGGAATTGTATATGGAGTAAGGATCTTTGAGTAGACTCTAAATCCACGATTCTTTAGATAAATAATCCTTCAAGATTTCTAGCATCAATAATTTTTAGAAATATAGTAGGAATAACATACCATTGAAATTAATTATTTATGATTGTACATTTCCATCTTTTTATAGAACTTATACCTTTAGATTTCTATAGATTTATCCAAAATCACTTACTTGATACCAATTTTTAGGTTCAAATAATAAAAATATGCGCAAGAGGGGGTGAATTGTGACTTTTAAAAAATCTTCCACAATTCTTGGTTTTGATACCCACTATGATTTTTGTGGATATGCAGTGTTTTATTCTGAATAAAATATACAAAAAATAAACATAAATAAATATCATATATTTTTATAATTGTTAGGGGAACAAATGTCCCCTAGTGAACTCCACTAATCACTCTCTCTATGGTCATGGTGTATTTCACTAGAATAATCCTCTTATCATAAGTCCAAGAATCCACAATTGAGTACAGAATGTTGACAACTTTACAATAAGACTAATAACAATACCTTTTGGTTCTTTAACACGTAACCAGATATCAATATATTAGATCAAGAATCTGATACTCCACCATAACTGAGTACGAGAATTTTAGAATCCAATAAATCAAAATAGATTTTTTTTAAAGGTTCTGATTGATCTTTAAAATTGAAGTAGTAAGAAACTGACAACTGATGGATCTTCTTATTTAGAAAAGAATATATTCAAGAATGAAACAGTCAGAATTTATTCTTGTTGCACAATGATCTTTAATAAGGTAGCAACTAAAAATTAGTAGTAATTCGAGGATGAAATATGTAGAACTTTCAAAGTGTAGCCTATTTTCAAATAATAGAGATTTGATTGTCTGTTACAAAAGAAACACTATAAAAGATAATCTCAATATAGATGTCATATATATGAATCACTTATCACACACACACCCACATATATACATTTTATTGAGAGAAATTATGAATAAATATATAGAATAGATAGTTGGATTTGGTATTCCAGATCCAAAAGAATAACCAGATTGATCATGAAAATTAAAATTCTAATTGACTAGAAGAGTCCTAACTTCCCTTAAGAATAGGATAGATTTTCTCCAATGAATACAGTTCTTGGAAAAAATCATAATGATCCTTGAATTACTCTTCAATTCTAACTCAACTTTTGCATAAATCTTAAATTGAAAATGTGGCTCAAAATAATTGTTTTTTTAGAATAAAATTTAAGGTTGAACTGCGTAGTGTAGGGTTTCTTTTCATAGCATAGGGTTCCTTTATGTAGAGTTCCTTAACCATACATTCATCATTATGTATCATAGGGATAAAAATATTCCAATGGATGATTATCCATACATTCACCATTTAAGTATAATATCCCAAACATATCATTGATTAACTATACATTAAAATTCCTAAAAATAGGGTTGATGAATAGTAAAACCACACTCAAAGATAGGGTTTCTGATCCATACGATTGTTGATTCTCTAAATGTAAGGATGTCAATCTCAACATAAATTGTTTAGCACATCATGGTGTTTATACCATACACAAAAAATATATCTCTAGTGTAATGTAGGTATAATGAACTATACGCTCATTTTTTGAATGTAGGGTTTGAAATAGTGTTTCCAGATAAATTCCTATAACATTAAATTCCATTAAATTGAATATAAATTCCTAAAAACTCACATAGGTAAACATCATCAGAAAACAAACAAGGGTATTTGTGAGCATCCAAATCAATATATATTATAGTGTATTTTTGAGAAAATACGTGCGCAATAATTTTAGTTAATCCTGAAATGGTAGAGGTCATTATTACATGGGAACAACCATGAATATTTTTCAAGATTCTATCTGCTTGGGTGTAGATGATTATTATGGTCAGTTCATTAAGGACTTATCAAATTTATCTTCTCCCATGAATGCTCTGGATCAGTAGGGAGTAATGTTTTCTTGGTATAAAAAATGTCATAATTATTATTTTGAGCTGAAAAATCTTTTGTCTACTTCACTGGTATTGAGTCTCCCTGAGATCAGGTAGGGCTATGTGGGCCTTTTTGATGCATCAGGTTCAGGTTTGAGTTGTGTTCTTAGGAAATATGATAATTTCAATTCCTATAGATCTCATTATCTTAGGACACATGAGATGAACTATATGAACCATGACCATGAACTTGCAGCTATGATGCACAAACTTAAGATTTAGTGGCACAATCTTTATGAAGAAAGGATTATGAGGTTTTCAGACCACAAGGTATTGAGTTATAACTTCTCTAAAAAATATTTTAATATCTTCTAGATGTGGTGGGTGGAATACCTATAATATTTTCTCTATGAAATCACATATACCCTGCAGAAAGGTAATTTAATTGAATATGTTTTTATAAGTAAACTTGTATCTCAGTCCATGAATGAATCTTCAGAAGAGTGGATCTTGATGGATCTCTTTTCATAGTTACATCATGGAGTCTCGAAATCTAGGGATCAGGTTTCATTGGATAGTGTTCATTTTAAATATTCTCTTCCTGAATTTATTCATAAGGAAAAACATCTTGATGAAGAGTTTTGTATCATTAGACTCTTTTTATGGTTGAGGGATAGTTTTGGAGTGGTTCTTCTCCAAGTAGTGTAGTATATGCCCTCAAAATATATTTTTGGGACATTGGAAGTAATGAAAGATGTTGTGGGGGATTTCCATAGCTAATAGTGGGTAGTGATCCTAGGAACCATGAACATGTTCTATGACATGAGGCATCAATTCTGGTCTCTAGGTATGAGATGGGGCATTGTTGAATTTATCTCTAGTTGTTACACATTCTAATAACTTAATGTCGTGCACCAGAAACCTTCGGTATTGTTTTAGCCACTTTTGGTCCCTACTTTGAAGTGGGATGATACCTCAAACAATTTTTTTTGGGATTATACATACCCATGGAAAGAATAATTCAATATTGGGTTTTATCGATAGGTTGACCATGTCAGCTCACTTTATACCCATTTGTGGTACAACCAATGTTTAGAAGTTAAGAAATACTTAGGTGGAAGATATTTTTCATTTACATAGAGTTCCATATGCTATGATCCATGATAGGGATAATCAGTTCACATATTTCTTTTGGAGAGGCCTTCAGGAATAATTTGGATATACAGTCCGTTTGGGTATGGAATACCATCCACATTCAATGTATAAGGAGAAAGAGTTATACATATTCTTGAGGATATGTACCGTGCTTATGTTCATGACATTGGTGGTAGTTGGGATGATCACATAGGACTGGTTGATTTTTATTTTAACAATAGTTACATGTCTGTGATCAGAATGGATCCTTCTGCGGCCTTGATTGGCTATCCTTACTGATGATTATTGTGTTGGTCAGAGATTGCTGAAAGTTTCTTGGTTGGACCAAGCTTGGTTCAAGTGACAACAACAAAGATTCAGTTGATTCATCAGAGAATGATGATAATAAAAATCCAGTATAAGTATTATGATTATTTTCATATGAAATCATTGGAGTTCCAAGTTGGTGACTAGGTATTCTTAAAACATTCACCTCAATTGGGTCATCGAAGACTGTAGAGGTAGGGGAAAATTTCTCCACATTTTTTGGTCCCTTTTGAGGTTGTTCAGCAGGTGGGGAAAGTTGTTTACCATTTACCACTTCCACCACTAATAACACTGATACAAAACATGTTCCATGTATCTCATCTACAAAAGTATCTATCTATTATATCTCATGGTCTGTGTTGGAGTGATCTTGAGGTTGAACCTGATTTATCCGTAACTAAATGGCCCATCAACGTTGTATATTCTGAAACCAAGGTACTTCATATGAGGAAGATAACATTGGTTCATATTATATGGAAACATGGTTCTTTTTCTCATGATAAACTAGAGGTGGAGGCACTTATTAGAGAGAAGTGGCATAATATTTTTGGAATATAAGCTTCTCTATAATCATTATGGGGATAGAATGTTTCTATAGTGGGGAGGTTGTATCATCCTATTTCTATTTTCAAGTATTACTAAACCCATATTTTAAACATTCTTTGGTTGTGTTTAATTTGGGGTAGTTTAGGGGTGAACAAATTTGAATTTTTGAAACTTTCTAGGCTGTTCATGGGTGGTTCACGGTTTTCCCAAACCGTGTGCCTAGTTAGAGAAAACCGTGAAAACCCAGGTAGTGATATTTTTCTTGGATGGGGTATGGTTCATAAACTGCGTTCCCTATTAGGAGGAACCATGAAACACATTTAATATGGGTTTATAGATAGGGCACACAGTTTGGTCTAACCATGCTTCCTTTCCCATCTAACTGTTCATAAGAGTTTCTTTTAATCTAATCATAACTTTTAAAATCTTGAAACCTCCATTTTAGGTCCCTTACTAATCGGTACAATCCCAAAACTATTTATCCTTATAAGATATCTCCAATGAAAAGTTTTTGGCCCCTCATAAACCCTCTTTAATGTGGTTCGAATCATGATGAACATCGTTCAATCTACACAATATAGGTTTCCTCTTCATTTTCTCTATCATATGTTATCTCTCTTCACCTCCCAGGGTTTTTTAGAACACCTTTTTGATTTGGAGATCTGATATCCTTCATTTTGAACCTTAGATCTAGGTTTGATTCTTGGATTCCATTTTCTTCATTCTCTATTGGAAAATCCAAATTGGGATTTTTCTAGTTGAGATTTAGCTATCCTCAGGTAGGGAGTCCCGTCATGATGCCCAATTTTTATGAACACTAAATTTCATAATTTAATTTCAATTATTTGATTTAAATTCAATTTCTTGATTTAAATTTAATTTCATTCAATTGATTTTCCATAAAAACTAAATTCCATTGAAGTTGAGATTAGATTTTTGAAATTGTATTTTTGTCATTAAATTGGGAACCCCCCCAATTCCATTGAATTGGGGGTGAAATTGTGATATTGGTGGAATTTAAATTGTTATATTTAAAATTTTCAAATTAATTGAAATTATCTGAAATTTAAAATTTTGAATTTATATTGTGAAAGTGAATTGTGAAATTGAATTTTGAATTGATTTCAAATTCCTATTTGTGAAAAAATTGATTAAAATGGTTTTGATAGAGACCTTTGTGTTTTATCTTGGAAAACATCATATTTTTTTTATTAAAACCCAGTGTGTTCATTTTTAAATGGAAAATTGGCATATTCGAAATGGAGTATTGGATGAATTTTATTTTAAGAACACTTAAAGTAAATTTTCCATTATTGTTTTTATAATATAGCACAAGTAAGACATAGGTAGTTAGTGAGTTATATGGACAACACTCTACAATTTACAACATTCCAAAACATATATACAGGATGTCACATCTATGATAGGATGGTGATGAATTCCCTTTGTTTAGTGTCAAAGTGGAGCGTGTATACACATATTTCCCTATCACCCTGATTTTGTGAAGTCCTTTATCCTAGAAACATCATAATTTTTAGGAAGATGACCATGTGAATTCCTTGTTTGAATTTAAAATGAATATTTTCCATTATAGTAAACTATTTTAAATGAATCGTGAAAATATATAAACTATTTTATATAAAATGATTTATTAAGTCAATTTTTAGATATATTTTATCCATTAAAATGTGAATCATTTATCTAAAGTATTTCCATATTTTGAAAAGAAAACACGCCTTATTAAGATATTCTTTGCAAAATGAAAAATTTGTTTATTTAAAATTTTAATCTCTTTATTTGGTTAATTAGATGTTTTCATATATTATAGAATCCATGGTGATACCCTACTGAGATTTTAGTTCACACTCTACCAGTTCCTTTAGGTGTTTTTAGATTTTATCCTTCTAGGTTTGATTAGGGGTAAAGCACCACTTGGAGGCTGTTCTAACTATTGATACATAGGTTTTGGGAGTTGTGTCTGTTGGGACATGGGATTTCAATATTGTTTTTATGGTACTTTGTTGTAGTACATTGGGTTTTTTATACTAATATGACTTCTACTAAACTTATCCCTGTGGAGTTTCTTTTACATAGATACTAATTTGTTATATCACTTTCACAATGTTTGTAAAAAAGATTATTCCCACTTTCATTTTTTATGATTACAAGTTATAGTTTCCATCCTGTGGAGATCGAGGACACCTTTCAGGCATTGTCAGGACTGAATTGGTTATCGGGTTACCAGGGTACCCAGGTTGGTTCATGATACGAAAAAGGTTTTATGTGTGGAAAATAAGAGTACAAAGTAATGAATTTATAAGAAAAATTAAGAGTATTAATGAAGGAAATAAGTTTATCCTATGGATAAATTTTTAAAACCTATAAATTATCTAAGTCAATTACCACTTCTAGAGGTTAAAAACTAGACCAAGGAGGGACCTATCTAGAAATAAAATGGATGATGTACTTATATATTGGGATTCAAGAATTAAATTGTAGAAGTATTTTACTAATGGAACTCATGAAACATCTAAATAATGTGTACAATTTTAAAATCATATATGTATTTACTAATTTAAGAGTTATAGATACCAATATGGGTTTATGAGTTTAAGAATGGTCGTAAGTTCAAATTCATAAGCACCCATTTTATTTTTTATGTGATGGGAGTCTACAACAATTAAGGATATTTTTGGAGAAATTTATGGTAATTCAACCCATTTTCAAGTATATATATTCATGAAAAAGTTATTTGAGGAATAATAACTTTACATTTTATATAAATTAATTTAGAGGTATTGGTATCCTATAGTATTGAAAATATCATTAATGAAATTGAAATATTAGTCAAATAAGACTATCATAACTTCTGTAAGAAATAATTTGTATTGAAAACCTTAGTACAAAAGGTTATATAATGATTACACTTTTTTAATGGATATCGATCATATTTTTTGGGAATGTTACATGAATTATATTAATACAGTTTAGAAAAAAGAAAACCAACATATTCTGTGATAACAAATTTATTTTAGAAAGGTTTTAAGGATTGAACCCATGAGAGAAGTATGATAAGGGTTTATCACCTAACACTGCCTAAGTGATATCCCTGTTAATATTTAACTAGTTTAATAAATTGAAAATGAAATATTTTTGATGAAACTGTGGTGTTACTTTTGAGGTTCAGATATTAATTTATTATATTGGATAACCTGTGGTAAAAATATTTTTTTTGGAAAATAGGTAGAGAAAAATCAAATGAAATTTTACTATTTTATGGATCCTACGATCCATTAAAAGTTAATTTTAGTGCTTCAAGAAAAAAATTAATTTTTTAGAGTAAGGGATGAATTAGAATTGAAAAAACAACAACCAAATAATGAAATTGTGATTATGAAATAAAAATGTAATAATTAAGTATATTTACTTATATTCAAAGGTAGTAAAGGAACTCCCCAACTTTTTAAAAATTACCTTGAAATAATAATGTTATCTTATTATATTCATATACGATGAATTAGATGGTATTTTATGCCAACATAGATTTATGTTTTTAGGCCACTAACATTACATTTATCATTCAATTTCTTCGAATCAATGAATTTTTTCACTCTCTAAATTTATTTTAGTTTTTCTTCAATGATCATATATTCCCTTGCCACCAATTTTAACCTACATAAAAACATAGTTATGTGTTATTCCATATTTCTTCTGTACTTCCCTATATCATCTATTAAGGGGTTATTTCATTAACCCTTTTTAGGATTTTGGTTTTTCAAGAATGGTATTTATAAATATCAATCCATTTTTTTACTATGATCGATTTTAAATTATGGGGATGCAATTTATTTATGGTTTGGAGAATGTAACACCTCGAGATTTTAAAAAAATATTATATTTGATAATATATGTGACATGAAACACCATGATTAAAAGAATTTATAACACCACAAGAAATTATGATATATACATTTTAAAATAAATTCAATCTCTTCAACAGCATGCATTTCATGCAACATGGAGTTTTTCTTGCATTACACACAATACTGAGTTTACCATGCATTACAGGCAACATCGTGTTTAAAAAAATGTGAAATATTACTAAAATATTATTATTTAATATAATAGTTATCACCTATCCATTAAAATGTGGGTATGAATAATAATAACTAAATTATGAAAATTATGGTTATCTATTATTTTGAAAAAAATAGAAATTATTTAAAATAAATTGAAATTTTTTCGGAAAAACTATATTTTACTAAAAGATGGTTTAATCATAGTTTGAAACATAACTTAAAATTAATATTATCAAATTTTATAAAATTTATTTGAAAAAATGAACTACATTTTTCAATTCATAAAATTAAAATTATCGTAGAGTGAATTTCATGGATTTATTCAAAGAAGTTTCATTTTTTTGTGAATTATGAAAAATACTGAATTTTAGTTGAAAATTTCTTTGTCATTTAAATTGTTTATAATGTTTAAAAAAAAAATTAAAGTAAAATTAGTTAAATTTTATATCAATTAATCAAATTTAGTTCATTGGATTAGTTTTTATATTTAATTTTTATATAAACACATTTTTAAACATTTTAACATTTTTTCTTGAAATATCAACCTTTTCATCCTCTATTGGATTACTTTTAAATTAAAATTTTCCACTTCTGGGAAATGAATTTTGAAAAATGGGTTCCATATTTTAAATCAGAATAATTTATAATATATACTAATTTAAACATAATTTTTTAACAAAATGAATCGTGAAAATTGTAAAAATAAATTACCACGGTTGAGGTAAAAATTTATATATTAGGGGTGTTAAACTATGAAAATAAGGTTTAATAATAACCCAAAAACTTATAAAAACCCATTTTATAACCATATGTCAACCATTTCTATTATAGTATAAATAATTTCCCTTTTTGGAAGCTTCTTTTATGACAAAAACGTGGTTATTATTGAATCTTTTCAAAACATTACAAGTATGCAACTCACCTCACCTATAAAAGGGAACCAACTCTCCTCTTTTCCTCACACATTCATACCATTTGGGATTAGCCAAGAACTTCCAGATCACTTATCAACTTACTTATTCTCATCCTATAATCCTTATTTTGGGTATAAATCCATCATAGGAAGGATTTCCTTCAAGCCTAAACAGGATCTCGAAAAAAGAGGTAACATTCTTCAATGAGAATTTTTATTTAATTTCTTTCTAAAACTCATTAAATTATTATTAAAACATGATTGTATCATAAAATTAGTATCTTAAAAAAACCTATAAATTTTTATAATAATTTCATGACCTAAAACATCCTCCAATTCCATAAAATGGGTTGCGAAATCATCTTTTGTTTGTACAACGAACAACCGCCTTGCGAACCGATGTCATTCATTCTTACATTACCATACTTCACAATTAGGTATAATGATGGATATAAAGTATATATATATATATATATTATATTTATAACATTATTATACATATGTATTAATTATATCAATTATACCATTTTATATTCCCGTTGTAGGATATACGATAAAATCGTTCGTTTGTATGATAGGCTACCACCTCACGAAACAATGTGATTCATATTTCACTAATTCTTTACATGGAAGATGTTAAGGATAATAATAATGATAATGATTATATGTGATATAAATGGAATAATTATGATATAGTCACATATTTTTCACTCTTAAAACATATCATATCATTATATTTCATACATTTTCACTCACTTAATGATGATAACATCGTTCATGTAAGTGTGGACTACCACCTTAACAATGTGACGTGACTCTAGTTTCATGAAAACACCACATGGATGATATATAAAAGTATATATAAATAAATAATTTGGTATTTATGATACTATGATAATTATTAATAGGGAAACTATTACGCACCTCCATTCCACAATGATCATTGAAAAATGGAAACGTTACTCGTGAGTACCTACGGTCTACCGTCTCTATGATTACAAAATAATACATTTTTCAAAACCATCATTAATGATTTAATTTAATTGTATAATTGATTTATAAATATTATCATAATTTCATTATTTTTATTCTTGAGTTAAAGAAACTATATAATATGTTCATGAAATATAACTTTCATGGAAAAACACAAATGATAAAATAAGTCAATTAACACCTGAAACAACGAAAATAATGAAAGATTATTAATGAATATGTGATAAGAAGTTATAAAATGAAAATATATGATATTATAGAGATTAATATTTTTCAATTAAAATTTAAAAATATGATTGAAACCACTACATAGGATATAAAATCATGTTCAACTAAAAGTAAGCATAAAGTAAGATATTCTTTATCAATTTCCTTTCATTGAGGAACAATTGAATATTATACACCATTTTAGTTTATACGATGAATATAATTCCCATTTTAAATATAATATCATTATTCTATAATAAATAATGGTATTTTATGTTTCAATTTTATTATTTCATCCAATGGTATTTTATTTGAAATTTACCAAGTTTTAAAGAATTTTCTAACTCAATTTCTTTTGATTGGGTAATATTGCTTCTTTATTGTCATTGATATTTAATTATTATGTCTATAATGAATTTTTATTATATAATTATGTAGTTAATTTTTTTGATGCGTATTTAATGTTTATACACATAATTTATTCACTGATCAATTACCACTTCAACATTATGATCCTATTAGGGGTTTATTTCACATTCTCATTCTTATCGAGATTGTTTATTCTTGAGTTTCAATTGAATGAAAATGTTTGACCATTATCTAATAAAACCATTTAATTTTATTTTCCACTGGTTATTTTTTCTAATTTGATATAATAATATGTTATTCAACTCTTTGGTACATAGAATGTTTTAGAAAACGTTTTTAGGAAAATAAAACTTCATTTCTCTCTTCAGTCAGAAATATATTTTCATATAGAATCATGTTTTCTAAAAATGTTTTCAATTTTTTAACCCTTTTAAGAATGATTTATTAATTAAATTTTTACCCAATTTCACTTTTTTCAAAATTATTTGAATGAAATATTCAATTTATTTTCAGAACAATGTCCATTTTTCTTTTACTGAAAATGTGAAAGGAAACATTGTTTTAGTATACCCGACATGTATGGAATTTCCAGCCATCATGACCACTCATATGTTTTAATTATTATTTTATAAGTTTGAAGGGTTATTTTCAAAATAAAAATATTTTCAATATGTTTTATGAAACTTTAGTTTTAAAAATTGATATTCAAAACTGAAGGGATATTTTTCTCATAAATGTTTTTAAAGATATTTTTATGATATTTTTATTTATTAATGTCAACAACCCCTAATTCTTACCCAAATGGGTATATGTTTGATAGATATTATCCTATTTATTTCTAGGATTATTTATGATCATTTTTACTAAGGATATTATTAACATTATGTTACTTGATTCATTTTTGTTGTCGATAACTATCCCTAGAAATGTTCACTTTACTCTGATCAATATACATTAAATTTCCCATAAATTTCCATATTATTTATTATAGATATGTATATTAATTAAAGAACTTATAATTTTAACATATTA
The DNA here is from genome assembly GCA_963277665.1 of Viscum album. Taxonomy (NCBI): domain Eukaryota; kingdom Viridiplantae; phylum Streptophyta; class Magnoliopsida; order Santalales; family Viscaceae; genus Viscum; species Viscum album. The sequence goes on from OY728140.1 coordinate 316,144,894, forward strand.
TTTTCGAAATTGAAAGCCATTTTTTATATGGGTAAATATTGATAAATATGTATTCTTTACTCAATACAGATAATTGATTATAAGGCACATATTTTAATAAATTAAATCAATTCTTAGATATATGAGGAATTATTTAGATATGAAAGATAGTAGTGGGTCTTTTTTATTGATATAACTTCATTGTATTGGTATTCTCATGAGGTTAATTAGAAATCTGACATGAAATTAGCTGGAAAAAATATTTAAGTTTGTACCCAGATGTTTTAAACTATCTTGTAAATGGTATTAATAGTAGAGATATAATATGAATGAGATATGATGTCTAATAATTAATCATTTCCATCATTTAGATTTCTTTTTATTATCCAAGGTATTTTCACAATGAAATTATCTAAAGATTTATTTCATTCTCAGTTTATTTATTAAATGGAATGTGTTTTTAGTTATTTCCCGTCCCATATTAATTATGGTTTATCCTATTATGATAGTCTGTTTATTGATTAAATGACCTATTTTTTTAGTCATTTACCATAAAATTTATTATGCTAGTCAATTATTTAAATTGCATGTGTGTTTTTATATTTACCTTTCTATATTTCTCATTCTCTATTGACGATCCTTCATTTATTCTTGATAGATTTTGTTGTAATTAACCTCTTCCCAGAATTTTATTTCACCCTTATTTTGTTTCCTTTACTAGGAATATATTAAGTGTACTATGAATGATATTCAAGAATATTGAAGAGGGAATAATGATAATTCTCAAAAAAATAATTATGTTGTATTTTTCGTTTTCAAATGTAATATGGGAATAATGTATGTATATAGTTAACCAAGAATACTAAACTATTAATTCCTTTAGGATGTGATTCCCTATATCTCATGCCATTATAATAATGCTAACACTGAATCTGGGTTTCTGGGGTCATTGTCGCTACAAGGCATGTGTTAAAATTTATTATGCCTATAAGATAGGGTATTTTCTTTTTTATGCTATAATAATGTTCGCTAAAAATGAATTTTCACCATATGAATGTTTATATAGATATAGTGTTAAGGGACTTAATGAATGTCTAATTGGTGACGGAGAGACTTCATATTATCAATTACATAATAGAAGAAAGATAGTGTACGTAGGACATTGAATGTTTTTTCGAATAGATCATCAATATCATTGATTGAAAAATGAACTTAATAGTTTATAAGAATATAACCTCACCCATAACCATTTTTAGCTAAATAATATTACCACAAGGTGAAAAATACTTGTTGGGAAAAAATCCCTCCATGTAACTTTGATGTAATTTGGGTTGATTGTGTTTCATGAAAAAATGGGTTTCCAAGGACAGTTGTCGAGTTCCAGGGATATTGTTGTCAATCTATGTTGACAAAGAGACATGAAAAAGGAATGGATGTTTTGGAGGTGGTACAAAAAGATTGTATAAAAGGTGACAATGGTTTATAGAATTTTCTAGATTATTGGGTTCCAAAATTGGATAATGGAGAAAAGAGTTTTTGGAAAAATAGGTTTCATGCTAGTGTTAAAGAAGATTTGAAATATGGATGCCAGGAATGTTTCAAGATCAGAACATCAAAATATGGAAAATAAAATAAGGGTGGTAAAGTTATGGTTCTACGCGAATGATGATTTTTCATGAATGTGAGACCTGCAGGTTCAGGGAGAAGATGTGTGCCTTGCATGCAGGGTTGCCAAAATGCCTATAAATAGGCAGCTACCCCATCATTCTGTAGAATCTCAAAACTTAGAGAAAATAAGAGCTCTATTCCTTCAAGTGGTGAGGGTGAACAAGTAGATAGTTACAAACAAGTTTCACACTAGAAGGGAGTTTCACACCAATAGTGAATTGGGCATAAAAAGGGTGTGTCGTTTAAGTTTGGAGTAGTGCACAAATAGTTTTTCATGATAAAGGAAAAACATTCACTCTAGCACAAAAGTATCAGGCAATTCATCCTAAATCTATGAAAAATATTGATATTTCCTGTTACATATTTGGTAAAGTGGTATTCATCAGTAGATAAAAATGGGAAATCAACATATCATCTATTTACAGTGGTAGATTCATTCATTAGAGATAATGAAGGGAACTACACATCTATAAACTATGAGTGGATATTCTAAAGAAGCAGTAAAAACACTTTAGTTGTAAAATTTTATATTCAATAGTTATGGTTAAACATTATTTGATTGTAAATCCCAACATACATCATAATGTTTTGGTCAAATTTATACATATTAAGACACTTTTTTGAAACTGTGATATTTAAATTTGTAATGCTTGATCATTTTTTAAATTTTATAATAATTTTTTATATTTAATAGTTTATATTGTATATTTTTTATTTAAGAATCATAACATAATTCTTTTTTTAAACCTACACATGTGTGGAATTATTTTTTTACTTTCATATTTTTCAATTCAATTTTTTAAAATTTACTTTTCTAATAATATAAAATATTATATAATATCATTAAAAATCTCTATTTTAATGAACTACATAGAGGAAGATGAAAATTTATCAAGGTATAAATCTATTTTTTCATATTATTAAATATACAATGATAAAAGTATTTAATGAAAGTAAACTTTTAATTTAAAAAAATTATTTTCAGGACTACTGGTGCACCTCCTATAGTAGAGTATTCTACTTCTTCTATAGGGAAAATGAGTTATATAGTTGGTAAACATGGGATTATAGGATTACCAAAACATTCACTTGATCATGGAGAGAGGAGGATACATATTAGTTTTGATGATAATAATAACCCATCTTGTTCAAATGAAACAGAGTTATGAGATATATCACAATGTAAAGACATTATAGGATTAATATTTTTTATTCTGATTATATGAACTTTGAAAAGAAATTGAAAGATCATCCATGAGAGTTTGTAACGATAAAATATTTCAATTTATTTTTTATATAATTTTTCAAATTTATATAATTTTTATTATAAATATTGATGTATTCATTTATAGATGAAATTCACATTCATGAGTTGAAAGTAATTAAGAAAACATGACTCTATTTAGTGGTGGCCCATTTCAGATATTTAAAAAAATGAAAAAAATTGATTTTGGAAATTTAGAGAATGAAAACCCATGCTTCCATTATGGGTTTTCTAGATGCAGAGACATGGACAAAATTTGTCACTAGATAACATGATGAAGCATTTATGGTATGATAATTATTATATCCTATAAAATTTCTTATATATTAACTGATTACATTTTAGTTTATTTTTATATAATAGGATCTAGGAGATCTCCCTATGATATATAGTTGTAGAATGTATATTCTAATAGTTTATCATGTACAGGGTATCATTTATTGGATGAGCAAATTATTTATTAAAACATTGATGCATTATGAGATAAAATAAGTAGTAGTTTAGAAGTGGTCCATTTCATTCCTCTATATCCCCCGGTCACAATGAAGAATAAAAATGTGTGAGAAAGAAAAAAATTTGAAAAATTATCTTACCGAAAAATATAAGGAAGTAGCAGATATAATTATAAGAAATTAATTTCTAATTTTGCCGGATATTTTTTACTTTTAAGATAATAGTACCAATATACTATTTTAATTTATTATTTTTGGATGAAATTTAGGAGAAAGGAAAATATGGGGCTTTTACTACTAAGGTTAGGATGAATAATCTATCTACTTCTTTAGGAAAACTAGAACACCCTGACTACATATGAGGATATATGCTGGGTGTTAGTATTAGGAAACCTTTTAGTCATCAATGTAAGAAATTGAGGGACAGAGAAATATATTCCATAAAATATGAGATGAAATAAAAAAATAATTCTATGGTAGATCAAATTATATAAGCTATGAAAGATATGTTTGGACCAATAATCAGACAATCACAGCCTGTGTGACATGGTTACTCATATCCCTTACCTCCTCATTCAAACATGACCTTATACAATGATTTGTATGCTCGAGATCCCCATGTACATATTATAACACACAGAGTCTTTCATATTTTGACAGATTCTATAAACCACCATCCTATATAGTTAGGTCATGTAAGAGTAGCAATACATGATTTTTTGACCTAAATGTTTTTACTTCTATTGGATATAAAGGAGGTTACCAGAGTTGGACATCATGTGGGACAATTTCTACTTTGGATTCCTAGACTTCTTCATCATCTAACTTATGAGGCATGTATTATTTTTGAAATATTATTTATATTTTATTGAAATTTAATTATAATAATTTCTTATCTTTAATTTATATAGGATTATCTTAAATCAAACGAACTAGTAAAAAAGAAACAAAACATTCAGAAACCATTATCTTTGGATAATTCTAAGATTTACGATTGGCTAAAAAGATTATCCTAGATTTATTCTTCCTTAGAAAATATTTTTGACTTTTAGATGACATCTGAAATATATGGAATATACTATCCATTAGTAATATTTAGAAAATATATCATGGATCTTGTTATTTTTTATGAACATAGAATACCCGTGTTAAAATTGTTTTCCAATTAATTAAATTTATGTTTTAGTTCTTTTATTTCATTAAATAATGATGACATAATGTGAATTACTATATTACTAATTCAATTAGGTATCTATACATTATTTTCATTCAAAATGGGTCCACTAATGTTTATTCTCTTATATATCCAAAATATATTTCACTTCCTATGTGATATCTAGATAATAATTCTTGATTTACATATATATGAATATATATATATATGTGAATTAATAGAAAATGAAGGGACTGGGTGTTTATTTCATTCCTTAATGGGTAATAAAACAAATATAATTATGAAATAATACTCATTATAATGTCATTATTTATGAGTTCTTTATATTTTTTTGGTCATTGGATGTTAGGCATATTCTTTTCAAATAGATGCACATTATATTGCTTTTATACTTATTGGGTTAAGTTAATAAATATTTTAGTGAATTGTGAAACAAGAAAGTTTTATTCCTTTTTATAAATTATTTATTATTAATTATTATTATTCATACAAGTTTGTGTAGTTTATATATGAATGTAAAGGTCCCGAAAAAAGTTTAACAATGATTATTTTTCAATATAGGTGACAAGTAACATCAAATACACCCAATTAATGGTAAATATATTTTATATTATATAATATTTTATTCTCTTCATATATATATATGTTCGTGGCTATGTGTGTATTGTTTTTATTTTGAATTTATTGTTTCATAAGTGCAGTTTTACCATAAAAAATGAATGGTAGAATGTGATAATTATGTTTTAAGATTCCTATTTGAGATAATCAAAATGAGGAAAATGATTGAATTCAGTAACATTAGTTATATTAACTATTTATGGTTTTACATAAAAATATTCTATTTTTTAATCTTATAACATTCATTTTTATTATATATTTTCAATGATGTAGAGACATATACAAATGAAGAGTATATAAATATGTGAATTTTATTTTCAAAATATTTCTTAATTATGGTGAAAAATTTAAACATCAGGTATGACTCTTTGAATTGATGTTTGGAAAATTAGTATTTAGTGAATTATTTTCTACTTTATGTTGTAAAATTTTGTTTGTATTTACCAGGTTTTACATATTTCGGTTTTCCTCTTTTAATAAATGTTTAAAAAATGAGTTTTAGAAAATATTTTTCTTCTTTATGTTAGTATATTATGTTTGTTTTTAAATGGGTTTTCATTGTTTTATATTGTAATATTATGTTTATTTTTATAGGGTTTCAGCTGTTTTTGGGGCCTTTATTTGATCCATTTTTTAAATATATTTTCCATGTTGATATTTTATAAACTAACATAGAATAGAAATGATAGGATATTCATTGCCAATTTTTTGTAATAACCGAATTTGAAAGAAACTTTCCACATCGGTTTAAAAAAATAAAATATTGAAAATCATATGGAAATTTTTATAGAATCAATATTATAAGAGTTTTGATGTCATTTTTTACTAAAAACCAATGTTAAAATGGAATTTGCACACTGTTTCTTTTAGAAAAATAAATATAGAATGTTCTCTGGTAATCTTTCTACATTAGTTTTATTGTAAAATAGATATAAAAATTATGATATGTTTTTTTCTTTCCACTCCATTTTAAATAATAAAATAATATATAAAGACTCTTTCAATGTCAGTTTTCTACAAAACCAATGTTGAATAATTACTTAAAATCACTTTTAGTTGAAATTTTGACATCTATTTTCAAAAAATGGATGTTGAAATTGTTATTTCTAAAGTATTGTGGATCGATTTCAATTAAAACCCATTATTAAAAATTAAAATATAATCATATTTTAAAATATGCTTTTCCACTAGTGATCCTTATCACTTTTTCTTTCTTGATGAGGTGGCAAAATAAGTACATGGGATTCCAGTGCATATTACAAATTTTCCAATTGTAGTTCTATGTATTAAAAATTTTACTACTCTTGTAAACATGTGTCAGTGAGGAAAAACATTTATTCAAATGATAATTTTGAAATAAATACTTATTTTTCCATATTCTATATTAATTAAAAGCATATTTTTTTATTCTTGATTACAGAAAGATATAAAGTAATAAATTTTATTTCTAAATTTATTAGTCTCTCACCATTTTTTCAAAACCCTACAACCCTCACCATTTATTTTGTAATATCATATCACATAGATATTTTAGTGTAAATGATCTATATGTATCTTCCCATATCATATATTGGATCCTGAAAAACTATTTTAAGGTATTTTTATAGGTGGGTCTTTCCACCTTCATTAACTTGTAGACCCTTTCTATTCTGAGTAGAATCCCTAATCCTAAAGTCATAGAATTTTATTTCCTCATTACATTCCTATTAGATGCTCTATGCTTCATGGAGGTAATCAACCCTTAATAAGAACTAGTTTATGTTGACCCAAAACTCATGTTAAAACTATCTGATAATTGAAAGAACCCCAACAAAAGTTGTTCAAGCACATTTTACTATGGTTGTGTCTTAACATGATAAATGTAATTCATTAATGACTGAATATTTTTATTTGAAGGATTTTTATCCTTATTCATAGTTTTCCCATTTTTTATTTTTTACATGTTTGTTAAAGTTAAGTGTATCTTACCTAAGTGATTGAACATGTATTGATAAAATTTAAAAAACACCAATTTAATTTAATTCCATATTGCATTCTCATTAATTCATTGATTAGGTTATCATAACAAATCTTCAATATGTAATTAACCATAAAACTATTAGAAAAAAAAATAATAAAGTGGTATGATCATGAGATTTATAAAATGGTTGGTTTATTAAGTTTATAATAAACAAAACCTTACCCATGGTGAAAAACTCATTGAACCTTCCATGGTTCGAGCAGTAGTATTCCACCTTTCCACCTATACACTCACTAGATTGGTTTCACATCAAATCTATCTTGAACCACCTCCACTCTCATGGGAACATCATCCATTACATAATATATTAATCATAAATATGTGATGTGTACTAATAGTGTGGTTAGGGGGTTTACATAAATAAAACATAGGAATACATTCACTAATATAATAGATGAGGTGACAACACACATAATATCATTTTAAATTAATAATAATTAATTACAAACCAATGAAATTAAATTAAATTAATTAATAATAATTAATTACAAACCAATTTAATTTAATTAAATTAATTTAATCTAAATCCATTGATAGGTTGTCTAATCTAATTATCATCCACATACATGAAATGAACATATCATGGTACACTAGCTAACATTCACTTATATTCATTCCTTTATGAAGATAAAGAGCCATAAAATTAATTCAATTTATCAAATTAATTAATTAATTAATTAATTTAAATTCATATCCAAACAATCTTAGTAAATTTATTTAAAAATAATATTAATAATTTCACATAAAATTACCTATGTACATGGTTGGTACATGATGTTAACACAATGTGCTCTAACCAATATCATGTCTAGTAAGATCTATATCATGTACTATATCACATGAAATTTATAGTGTAAACATTGTTTAGAAAAGCTACAAAACATATAAACTACATGAATAACCTACAGAGTGTGTATAACATTTAATTCCCATGTTACATACATGGTGTGTACAAATCATACACAATATACAGTTAATTAATTCCATGAAATTAATTTTGAATTTATTAATTTAGAATACCTTATCCCACTCTGTGTAAATACACATAGTTTGGCTCAAATTACATAATTCATTTTGTTCTATGTAATTAATATCAAAAGGTTATATCTATGCTGATGTTTAATCCACATAAATAGTACTGAGGTACATGACATGTACAACAACGCTACATGATGTGCGGTCCCCTTGGAGTGTCTTCAAGATTTCTGCATAGGGACTCATTATGTATCTCAAATGTATGAATTTATGAGGTACACACTGTGAACATCGATTAAAAATCATTTATTATTATTGAAATTCCTAGTATCACTAATTTTGTATTAACTAATTGTGTATTGACCACACTTTTTTCCTGATTTACACTGAAAAATCATGTTGAAAACATGGAATATACCATCTCATACAAAACATGTATTATTGAATTTTTATGCCAATATAGATCAGTATAAAAATGATATGTAGTAAATACACCATGTTCCATAAATACATGATTATCTAAAATCAATTGGTCTTCCAGGTTCATTGTATAAAGGTATATATCTCGTACTTCGAGCTATCGACAGTAGTACATGTCGTGTAGTCTTGTGTTACCAATAAAAAATCCTTTCTACCTTCCAATGGAATATGTGCACTCATTATTCTTCTATATTTAACTTTTTCTTGGTTATATGAAGGTTAATGAACATAATAAAATGATATTCATATTATATGAATTAATAATATATAAAAAAACTAGTAAAAAATTCATAATAAACCATTGATCGATAAATAAATATAAATTAATGTGTGACCACTCTAATACCACTTGATGGTTATGGGGTGTAATAGAAGTATTCGATCCCATTCCAAATAATGGGTTTTCATCAACTCATTTAAATTTTCCCCAAAAAATAGATGAAATAGAAACCCAACAATCCTTGAGATAGGATCATCACATATAATTTGTAATTAATTTATATAGAATAATAATTATATCTCATTCGAATATTTTTTCATTATTGATTTAATTAACTCCTTCTCGGAGTACAGAAATTGCTGTGAGGGGATTCAAGGGTATAATTCCTTTTTCATTGATCCACACTGGCTCTATGACCCTCCAAAATTCATCACAAAAATCCCCAGGTTATAGAAAGAAAGATTATAATGTTTGCACTGTTCATTGTTGATCACTAGAAAATCCCTTCATGGTGAAAGGATTCTTTACTTTTCTCTAGAAATTAGAGTGCGGTGGAGGTGGATCATGCTCCATTTTTAGGAGTGTTCCAAAGGAATATATCTTTAGGTCTTGAGAGAAAAATCTTAAGAAATCAAGGTTCACAACAATTAGAATGGAATGTCTAGGCTTGGGAAATGATTAGACAATGACATAACAAGGTATTTATATACCTAGGGTTAGAGAATAAATAATTTCACATAAGCCATTATTATTATCCTAATCCATTACAAACCCCAGGTCTAGAAAATAATATTATTTTTATTTACCTGATATGTGTAATATAATGGATAAATAAATATTATTTCCTTCCAATAGATAAATTAATATTTATTTCAATAACAGTAAATAAGTTATCTCTCATCAAAGCATTAAACTCTATATGTTAATCATCTTCCACATTCATCGGATCTTGAATAATGATTATTTATTTAAATAAATAAATATCACTACATTATTAAAATATAAATCTATAAATATTATATTCACAAAAATAGGAAATAAATATTTATTAAATATTGAACTCATATATATATATTCTCTCAAATAAATGGTAACTCAATATTTATCCTAAACCAAACATGATAAATTATTGACCCATGTTTGGGAATAATATTTATTCAACATGTAAAGTTTAATTCAAATTAAATTATGTTTACAAATACCCTTATAAGGTAACCCTCTATTCTTCTTTTCCTAATATAATTAAGTTGTTGCACCTCAAGTCCAAGGAAAACAGCTAGCGGCCTTCCTAGGAACCCATAGAGAAAGAATTTAAATTCAAAATTGAAAATAACCACATATGGACTTACACTACGTAATACAATCCCTTTATCTCAATTAATCAAGAAGGTTTCATAATGGTCTCATTAAACTATGTGTTTAATGTATTTGTCTTTGAATTTTAGAAAATAAACTTGGAAAAAAAAATTCTATGGCCATGGACTTTATCCCGATGTTGCATTTCCTTGAAAGGAACTAAGATATCAAATTGAGTCAATGAACATAAGTAGAAAATTCTTTCTCTCATTATTCAACAATGCAATATCACTCTTGAAGAATTCAATGCATCCAACCTTAACATGAGACTATGTCATCATAGTTTTCATCAATACATCTAAGTAAGAAACGAATTATACTAATTAACAATAATTTTAATGTCTAAAGGTCATTATAAATGATTTTAAATGTATAAATGTAGACTTCCTTCTAGTAGGTCAAGTTCTCATAACCTCCTTATCTTATAGATTACCAAGTATGAACTCCATGAGAAGATGTTTCAATGACTTATGATCTGATTACCCTTGATAGACTATATCATCATTATCTAATTAGAAAATATCATCAATATATTGAAATTCAATTTAAGAATATTTTCATATAACTTCAAGGTTCTCATCATATTGAAGAACTATTATGACCTTTTAGTGTGACGCTCACTCAAAAGAAATTATCACATTCATTTTAAAATCAATGAAAAATCAAGGTGTAATAAGTAATTAATTAATATTTAAAACCAATAATATTCTAGTAATCAATGTTTTATAATAGTTGAGTCCATGAAACCAACTGTTATAATTCAATCCTTAAGGGTTACCTAATAAATGTGTGGCTGTGTATGTTGCTGATCATGTTGCCAGTTGAGGAATAACCAAGACTATATTTTTCCTCTAATATGACGAGTATAAACTATGGACCCTCAATTAAGATAGACTGAAAGAGCCTATGGTCAAAATAATATAAGACTTGAGATGTGATTATCTATGAGATGAGGGGAATGTGATTTGGTCATCCATATGGTTAAATGACATGTGATGTATTCATCGACTTAGTTAGTCTATAATCACCAAATTGATAATTTATTAGTAGTTATTGGTTATTGACATAGTTTATGTCGAATATAAAAATATACATCCTTACGGGTTGTGAAATTAATAAGAAGTTTTATTTTTTGGTTTGGATTTGGTGATGTTTGGGAAATTTTAACATAGAATAAGATTTCATACAATGGAATATTTCATAGAGATTTTTTTAGACATGGTTGGAGGCTTAGGTGGTGTATCGAGTGTTTGGATAAAGGTTAACGTAGGATTAGGGTGGTCCTTAGAATATATTTTAGATATAGAAGGGGGGAACACCACGAAAAATAAGTTGTTACAAAACAATAGGTGTTAGCCAAGTGATGGAACCTATGTCTGAGAGGAAGTCACACCATGGCCTAGGATATTGTAACACGAAAGGTACATTAAGAGGGGAGTCTATTACAGGGTATCAGCTATTAAACCACAATAGAGGATGAGGCTACTCCATATAGGTATAGTCTTGGGGTAGAGGTTCCATTTTGGCTACATCATTCCATGAACTAGAGGGTCACACTGTGATTAGGTCGGTCGTTAGACCTCTGTCTAGAGCGATGTCAAACGGTGACCCTTATAGTTATTTCGTGACCGAATTACTATCCCATTGTTTAGAGGTTAATAATTTTATTTCATTTTAATTTAAACTGAAACCCCATCCATGGTTTCCCAATTTTGGGTTTCATAATCATAGGGGGGTCTTAACTCCACTTTCCCTTCTTTCCCTCACCTCTCATTGATCTTGGTGCTAATGAAGAGGTTTATTACACTAATTCTTATCAGGATCCATCACCTTATCTATCTTTTTTATCCTATTACATCTACCCCTTTTTCTTGGTTTTATGATTTCTATTTTAGATATATAATTCCATTAGACCATGGTGGAATCATCCCACTTGATGGGGATTTCATTTTTGGATCCCAGATTAGGTCTCAATAAGAGGTATTCAAGGATCGATTCACTATTTGACATAATGTATTCATCCTCAAATATTTAATTATCTTTTTTATTATTTTGGGGGAAAATGTATTTTTTATTTAAGTGTTTTATTTTGTGATTTTCATGTCTTGGGTCTCGGTGTGTGTCAGGAGTGGAATGGACCCCATCGCATGTGGTTTCAGCATCGTTGAGAAACCTAGTGTGTTTGGTTTCAGTTCTATCAAGTTGGTAATTTGTATTTAAATGCATGGTTTATTAATATGATAATGTCAATGGAGAATATTGGTTCTGATGGATTTTAAAGAGGTCAGTCTGATCATGGTATCAAATTACGGATCACTAGTTGTGGTATGTGTACTTTACATTACTAAATCTCTTATTATTTTTGTAGATTTTATTATTGTGTTTCATCATCATTATTATTTTCATTATGTTTCAAGCCTTGATTGATCTTTATCTATAGATTGTGATGGGCTTAGGTAAGACTAATAGTCAATATGTACTATGAATCTTACTAAGTGGTTCAATGGTGGAGCCTTGGTTGGACATGACATGACCTAAACCACTAAGGACCAACTTAGGTAGGCATAATGGTGAGAGTACCACCACAAGCCTACCTCCAATAAGAGAGGGACATGTGACTAGAACCGAATAGGCATATCTCAAAATATGGAAGGCCATATAATATATCAACATATAACATATACGTATCTATAATGAATAAAATAAATATCAACACCTATAATATATATATATATATAATTAATTAAACTATATATAAAACAAGAATGAAACATCGGGTCTAAATAAGTCGCCACAAAGGTAAATAAAAATACTAGAAACATAAAAAAGTATTTTAATCAAAAAGATACATGATATAGGGTAGATTCTACTTATTACATGTACTCTTGGAATGATCTACATCTGCAATAGTCACCACCACCATCAAGTACCACCAAGATTTATCATGCATCAGTAAGTGTTTCAAAAAATTAGCTCCAAATAGGCCAAACTATCTCCATGTTTTCCAAGACCATATTTCAACATGTGCATTGACTACACAGACATTTCACATGTGAGCATAAAGTGTATGAATGGGTGATTATAAACATACTTTGTAAGACACCCTAAAAACCAAAAAGGAAATACAATCCAATGCATCATCTCAAAACTCTTGGTATCCAAGGGAGTCTGAGATGCATATAAGAAATAATCTAGTAATTCTAAATCATTTGAAGGAATCGGGACACCATGAATTACCATTTATCTCATATGCAATCCAAAAATTTTAGAGAATATGAGAGAATAGTGGATCTCATAACACTAAAGAGTTCATAAATCTAAAAGTTAATATCTATCTATACCACACCATAATCGCCCCATATGGTGTCCAGGAGTCACAATCCTTGTGTAAGTCTAAAGGGGAGCCCACTCATCTTTAATTCTTTCCCATTACTCAAGTAATATGGTCCACTCTAGTAAATTAATATAGTACCATTGATCAAGTTACCAAATTACCAATTCCATGAAACTTACATGACTTCCAAAGAATCAGAAGAGGAAATTCACTCATTAATAGAAGACACTTCATTTGGGGGAGTACAATATATTGATAAATGATTTTGTATCCTGAGTAAATAGGGGGTGGGATACTTGACCCTACATATAGAATGAGATAAAAGAACACACATTAAAATATACATGGGGATAACTAATCCAATATATAAACCAAATCATAGATAGAGGATCCCATGCCTAAGTAAAATAGGGGGATAACTAACCCTACATGTATGATAAGATAAATGATCTTGTTCTCGAGTATATAATGGGATACCTAACCCTATCTGTAAATTGACTCATATATAGAAGATCTTACACCTCAAATAAAATGGGGGATACATGAATCTATATATTGGATGAGAACTCTCTAATCGGTACAGCCAAACCAAATTTTCATCCCTACAGAGTAAAATATAAAATATAAATATATCTCCTTTAAAATAACCTCTTATGGTAAGGTGGATTATACCACTATAATTTATGTGGAAAAATACTTGGGATAGTCTATAAATTTATTGAAATTACATACCAGGTGACAAGTAAGCATTTAATTGTTATATAGATGATGGGTGTTATATGACAGGACAGAGGTCCCATTCAATGAGTTGTAATTATGTAATTTATATTGGTCTTGAAACACTATTCTCAATGTCTAGGTCCAGATTCTATGATTGGATCATAAATCCAATCCTTGATAAAATGGTATAAATAAAATTAGAGTTTATAATAAAAAACAACAATAAAAAAAATAATAATTAAAAAACTGACCATAATTCTCTCTACACCATGGACTATCCATTGAAAAATTATACGATAAGTTCTACTAGAATATTTTTCCAGTGGAACTTGGATGATTAGTTTCCCTAGAGCCAGTGATCAAATGGAACTTGTCTTAGAAAATGTGGACTAGTCCCTTTATGGCATTGATATGACATATTTTCAACAACACCCATATATTCACATGAAATGCTAGTAAAATATATTATTATTATTATTTATTCCCTATCTATTTGAAAATTTCTTTATTACTTTAATTATAGGTCTTATTCTTCTATGGAATTTCATGCACAAATCTACCCTTTCCCAGATGGTAAGCAACCGTCGAAGACCTGTGACACCACCACTATATGTACACCACTGTTGTTCATGAAACCTTTTCAACACAAACACCACCGCTAAAAACCACATGGTTTCACTATTCCAACATCACACCACCCTAAAATCACCTAGGTCCCATAGCCAACTGTACCACCTCATGCCACTATTGAATCCATGTACTATTCCCCCATTCATATCTATACTGCCTCCCCTCATGACCATACATCACCAATCTTGATCTTACCCCCTAATGTGTCTAGAATCCTCCCAACATAACTTTATCCACTATCATCCAACCCTAGTATAGGATTGGAAAAATGAGAGAAAGAGAGTGTGTGTATGAATTGTTGGCCTTCCGGCTGACATAGAGGTTTCATTGGCCATCACGAGTTGCTCTAAATCATTCCATAAGAAATATGTGATACATGCATCAAATAAGTTGGTAAACCATTAATTTACTAACAATCATCAATCCACCATGAAAGAACCCAAATCATAGGAATTATATTCTACCGAATATAAACCACAACAATAAAAAAAATATTAAAAATAATCAACAATACATTTTTGACTATAAATTCATAAGGAATGGGACATTAATAAAATTATAAGCCCTATAGTTCTATAAGAAATAGATTACCTTATATAAAGAATCAATCCAATGGATTCAATATCTAAATATCATGAATAATGATGGAAAAACCGAAACTTATAGTCATAACTCATTGTGGATCAATTACTGATGAAGAACGTGTATGCATCAATTGACATCCACAATTATGAAGATAAATTGCATTTAAGGGTATTGTTCTTTGATATATGTCACACTCTATCAAAATTTACCACATAATGGATTCTGTTTTTCTCTAAAACACCTTCATTGGAATTCTCAAACCCTAGTACTCAGGAAACTCCGAAGTATTTATTTTTATGGATTCTTATATAGTTGTCATCCACTGGGTCTATGTTTCTATTAACCTATAAATGTTTATAATTTATAAATTAAAAATTTCATTATAAAAAAATTTATTCATCAAAGATGGTTCTACCCTATGAAATCTAATGAAAATGTATGATATACTAATATTAGGTTATATCTAGTTTTTTGGACATGATTGTGGTGTTGATATAAAATCCGATGCTACGTTAAGATGGAAAATCATAATTCTTGAAAAAATTCATGTATAGGATAAAAATATATATTTTTAAATAATATATTTTTATCGAGGCCCATCCACTCTCACAATTCCACACTTGATCAACCCTCTGGTATACACCATAACCTGGAATCAATGGAAGCATCAAATATTTTTTTTGAGGTTTTATATTTTGTTAAATTTAACATTTAACTGCTCAAAATATCCATGGACTCTTATAAAAATAGAGACAATCCTCAATAAGAAATAAAAATGGATCTCTGCATCCTCCCAACCTTAAAATTATTTAATCTCTAAAATGTATATAACTGGAGGTGATGGACAAGAAGACTCAAAAAACCTTTTGTGAAAAACAACATAGCCTCAAATGCACTTTATTAATCTTTGAGGGACTAACACCAAGCAAGCTCAGCACACCACCAATCAAGAATGAAACAACCTTTCTCAATACTGATTTCAATTAATCTCTCTCTTTTTATAAAACACCATAACAAAAACATGCATATAGTTTATATGAATTTCTCCATGACTCAAAACCCAAACCCTTTTCCCATACAGTGGTCCTCCAACCACATGGAATCAAACAACGCCATGAACCATTGACACTTATAATGACTCTGAAAGTTTTTTGTAACACTTTGGAATATGTATATGAATAATTATGACTTTGGGTATGGAGTCGGAATTGAATTTCATGGAATGGAGATACTCACTGTGGATAAATTAAATATATTAAATATATTATATCAGGCACACATAGTTTTATGGAAATAATGGAAAATATCCTGAATGGTTTTTTGAATGGAAAATATGAGACCACCATTATATTCTAAATGCTTGTTTTAATTTAGGCGTGACATAATCTAGTGAAATCATGGGAGTATTAACAAATAAACGTATATATATTTTTTTATTTAATCATCATGAACTAATGATCTTCTATTTAAAAACAGTTATGGGAAAATCCTAGGATTATCTATATAACCATAGGAACTTGGAGAGAGATCTTGGAGGATAACTTTAGTGAATGATGACTAGATAATGGATCGATGATCTGTACTATGGTGTTT
The DNA here is from genome assembly GCA_963277665.1 of Viscum album. Classification (NCBI taxonomy): domain Eukaryota; kingdom Viridiplantae; phylum Streptophyta; class Magnoliopsida; order Santalales; family Viscaceae; genus Viscum; species Viscum album. The sequence goes on from OY728140.1 coordinate 316,161,962, forward strand.
ATCTTCATTAATAGAGTCCATGAATCTCACTAACAACATATATGTGGAATAATTATTCATCACTGATTAATATAATAACAATTTAGAGAATTTGTTTTTTTTGTTTGATCGTGTATTTGTTTTTATCATTTTGATCATGAATCAATCATCTTAAAAATTGATTCGCAAATTGATTGTTGAATTAAAATTGATGGATTTTATCACTGGATTATGATTTTGTTTATATTGTTTAAATCTATTCATTATTCATTTTCATGAAAACCAATTTATTCCAAAAAAACAATGGATGAGGTTCATTCCTCATGATCATGTTTTATGCATTTATGCCATTGTTCTCAACATGTTAATCATCAGTATTTCTTTTGTCCAGAAGTTTGATAAATATCCTCTAATCGACCATTGCACAACCATTAATCAATGGAACAAATAAATATTGTGGGTTTGGGTTTTGAATCATCATAATGAAAAAGGTATCTAAAAATTATCGATATTTGGTATTGGAATGGGAGATTCAAATTCACATGTTTTTGGGCATTCTAGTGATGCAGTGAAATGACTGATGTTTCTCAAGTGAAAGGGGTGGTCAGAATCTGGCCTCGGGTGATGATCGATGTCCCATCAACATAGATCAACATTTCATAAGAGAGATGTGTGGTTGGATTAAATGAGGATTCTACTTGACTAGAACCATATGGAAAACTAGTGGCTTCTTGAAAATTTGGAACTACACACCATGGAGTTCAGTGGAACACATGACTTTTAGTTCCCTCTATGTGGAAGCTTGGATTTTAGTTTGAAGTTAAATATCAAATTTTGTTTGATGAGTTAACATGTCATGTGATGCTAAATCATCCATCATGGCATGTAAAATGAGTACACTCCCATGAATCCATGTTGAACTATATGTTATGTTTATCAGATCACACATCGTGTACATTATGGATGATAGATTAGTTTGTACATGGAGTACACGTCAAGGTGACCATGTGTCCCCACACATTATGTGTGTGTCAGGCACTTTCCATGGACTTTTTAACGTACCTGATATTGGGAAGATGACACACAATGACTATTGGCCCAACCCTTATATTTCATTTGAAGTAAAGTATACTCTATGTAAATCAGAGAGTTCTCATACATATCTAGTTTACACAGGAATTCCCCAAGTAAATGGGAATATTCCATAATACATGGGTTAGACCAGACAACACACTGAGTTCCAGAATGACCACTAAACATTTTTTACTCATTGGAGACATGTTGTGTATTTAGATAAAAAATTCCATGAAGAACATTAGACACATGAATCATGTCAGGCTCACTTAGAAAAACATTTTACCTTATGGGACACATCATGTACTCCTTAAAGGGTAGTTTGGAGCCCTTGTTCTTCTTATTTAGGCTCTATTTTGATATTTGTTGATTTCCCTCAAACTGTTTTAGTATGGACCTATTTCAGTAGGGTAAATTTCCTTAATCCATCCTCAGGATGGTACAATGAGGAATCACTTCATAGGAAGAGTATTTTTTTTCCACTCTATGGGGTTAGTCATCGATAGAGTTACAAAATCTCTCAGTGATCCCCAAAGTGAGATCCACTATCATTCTATTCTTCCCTATGTTGGGTTTTAGGAATTTTTGTGACCAATATACAAGAGCGTATGATCCTGTACTTAGAGAGTTATTCTTGTTAGGGCCATCTATACACCATTTTTCTTTTGTGTGACCCCCTATCTCTATATTGTAATCTAATTTATTTTGATAAGGTGTACTCCAATAGAGTGTGTATCTCACATTAGTCCTCTTAGTTTCATTGGAACTTCTTCATAAAAGTCCTAACAAGTATATTTTATTGTACGATTTCAATTAGTATATTACAACCCGATGAGTGGGACCACTCAAATGAGGGCCATCAGGGATAGAAATGCTTGTAGAGTGAGTAATCCTAGATGAGTGTTACCTTTTAAAAAATAGTATAATCTGAGTATAGTTGTGAGATTATGAACTCACCTTGAGATATAATGTCTATCTTCAAAATACTTGGGTTTTATTTGTCATTATTATGTTTGATATCTTGATTGACATACCTTCATGGTGATGATATTAGTAATCTATTGAATCTTTATGTTTTTTTTGATTTGGTGGTGTCACACTAGGTGTCTTAATAATCACAATTACAAGGGATATTCCCATACACATCTTTTATAATGTAGAAAAAAGATCTTTTATTGGAGTCCTCTATGGTCCAGGTGAAGTTGGAGCTTAGTTGGAGCTTAGTTGTGCTAGATAGACCATAGATAGATTCAGGAGTAACTTTTGGGTAGCTTCCCCTATGTTTTTAAAAGATTGGAATCTATTATAATTTTGGTGGGCTTGTATTTGTCTCTTTCCACATTTTGATATACTACGTATAGTAAAATAATGTTGGATAGATGTTGTTCATTCAGTTATAGTATGATATGTTTTTCTTTATTAATTAAACTATTGTATGGTGATGTGTTTGTATGTACATGTACTTTTGGCTAATTCTTTCTTTGTGTTTGATATTCCCAATCAATGATAATCGTCATACCCTATACTATTGGAGGTGGGATACATGTGTTATTCTTGACATATTTCTCCCAGTTGGGCCATAAAGGGTCGATTCATGACATGGTAGAATCATATGAGTTCATATAAGGACTACAATTTAGTGAGTATCTATCTATGAGATTTGGTTTCGGAACTAAGGAAACAACATTAAAGTGTCTCAAGTTTGATTTCAATCAAGGTAAACCAGTGTTGTTACAGTAGAAAATATATCTACTCGCCAAGACTCTTATAACCTATTTGTTTACATGAAAAATGTAATAATTGGTTATAGGGTAACAATTAGTGAATTCATCATATTTTAATAGGTTGTGGTTTCAATTTACTTCTTGAGTCTGCTCCCCATATATTCTCTTTTGACAACTGTGTGTTTTGGTTATTGCTTGATGCCTCCATAATTATAGCCAGCTATAATTCTATGCCAGGATCGTGTTTATGATCCTCGTAGTGATGGGGCTTCCGTTTTTGGACCTTTATAGGAGGTGTCTCCTCTGGGTGGATAGAAAATGATGTCCCCACCCATTCATCAACATTCTAACCCACCCCTGGTGGTTTTTGAGGATTCTCCCCATCAGGTTAAGCATAAATTAGTCCCAATAGTTCCAGAATATAATGAAATTATGTTATGTGTGTTCCAGAAGTTAAAAAAATAGATATCAATTGAGAATTATGGTTACCTTGATTCCCCTTCTTGGGTGGTAGAGGAATAGTACAAACCTTTGGTGTGAATTTCAGTCTTTGATATGACCCCTCTCTATGGTGGCCTTAGTAGTGATACTTTTCTTGAGATATATAAGGAATTAATAAATCTCTATATTGGTGATCTTTTATGTGACTTTGTTCATGAAAATAAGAGTGAATAATCCCCCACTAAGACTTGTTCTTGATATATGATTCAAGTCCATGCATGTAAGTCAGTTCCTCCCAAAGTAGATAGTATCATGGTGTGGAAAATGTTTTCTTTTGACTTGAATATTTATGTTCTTATTGATGTGCTATGGTTCCAGAGTGAGACATGGTTTTTCGGAATATGTGGGAAAGGGTAATGATAGCTTTTGGTCGTAAGAGTTTTTACTGGATTCTTCAAGTATGGTTCAAGGTATGACATGTGTCTCCTCTCCTATAACAATAGTTTTAGCACACTATTTCAGGCCACTTTTACCTTAAAATATCCCTTGATTGAGACCTAGTGATACTAGTGGAGCCTTTTTACTCAACTCTTATGTTTGCAGGCTCCTGTAAATATGGTTTTTTGATCACACACTTTTATTGATATTGTAACCTGAATCTATGAGGATAGAGATCATCGTGTGGTATCTTTATATAGTGTAAGTGAGGATCTATGATATTTCCCTCATTATGGACTAGTTTCCTACTATCCATGAAAATTTAGACTGTTTTCGGTGAGGGATAAAGTGTATTTGAGTTAGTGGGGAAAAGTCTTCCTTCTTTGGTTAGATGGAATCCAAAACAGGGTAGGATGAGCTTGTGTTTAGAAGGATACAACTGCTTTGTTATCAGAAGGCTAGTATGACACTTGGAGTAGTATATTCTATGATATTTTAGTTTTTTCAGTGTCAGAGTGGTATAAGGATGTATTACCTAAGGAGGTTCTAGACATACCTCACTACAAAATGTTTATTTTCTATATAGACCCGCACCAAGGGATGTCCAGATATTTAGGACTTCCTATTGGATGAACTTATCTAGCTATTAGAGCTAAAAGTATGGTTAGAGAGATCTATAGAGAAAGGGATTTGTTAGACGTAATGTGTTCCCCCAGTCATCCCAATTTTGTTCACCAAGAAGAAGAGTGTGAACATGGGGTTCTTTTGGATTAACATTTCCTAAACCATGTGACTCAAATAAGATCATGCACCCTAAGAATTGATGAATTATTCATCCAGTAGTTATAGGTGAGGTGGTTTTTGGATTTTGACCTTAGGATGGGTTATCAAAAGCTTTGGGTTTGTGAGGATGATATACCGAAGGTATATTTCCAAAGCCTCTATAGATTTTTTGAGCTCTTGGTGATACCCTTCAGTGTGTCGAACACCCAAACAATTTTTATGAGACTTATAGACAACATCCGTAAACCCTTATTGGGTCAATTTTTGTTAGTCATCATTCATAACATCCTAGTGTACTCAGAATTAGAAGTGAAGCATGAAATACATTTGAGTATGGTTTTGGAAGTTATTTAAGAGTACAACATTTATAAGAAGATCTGAAAGTTTTGGTTCCAAATTCAGGAGGTCCACCTCTTGAGATATGTTTTCTTATACATGGGAGTGATAGTGGACCCTATAAAGGTTGACGTAGTACTAGATTTGGAGCCACCATAGAGTGTTTAAATGGTAGAAGTTGGTTAAAATAAGGTTTTTTATTCTTTAGTTTTTGTGAGTTGATGGGGAGGTTAGCCTCATTAATGTTAACCCTTAAAGAGGAGGATGGTTTAATGTACCTCCAACAGATAGTTATTACCCCTCCACTTCTTCAATGAGTCCGGGAGGCACAACTTGGTGATATTTATTAGGAGATCTTTCTTGACTAGATATCCATGGTACATATTCTTGTTGGATATTTTGAATTTTTGGACCACACCAACATTGTTTGAGGATAGAAGATTACAACATTCTAGCTGTGAGAGGAGGTGCTAAGGAGGTCTCATTCATTCCATTGGCAGTATATCTAAGAGAGGTGAGGATGTACCAAGATCCTATGGAACTAGTTTGGGAAGCCAAATAGAAATTATCATATTGATAACTTTAACTCTAGATGTCTCACATACCTATAGGTGTTTTCCAAGGTGCCTAGATGGAAGTAAAAATTAGATTGTATCTTTTTAGTTTCCTGTTGGATCTTCTATGAACAGTGATGGGTCACAAAACTATCTAAGTGATCATTTAATGACTCTCCATTTTGGTCCACTTACTAACCATCTGATAGTGAATCTTAGTGGAGAGTTTAATATGCCTATGCATGTAGAAGGTAGTTTGTCTTCATGGTGTTCCCTCAATGATCATTTTAGATAGTGACTCTCGCTTTATGTCATGATTGTAGAGATAATGAAGGAGGCTTTGGGACTATGTTTTAGTATAACTAATCATTTATTCCTAGAAATATAGCCATGTAGAATAAGGCATTTCATTTTATTGATAAAATGCTTCAGTTTTTCATGTTAGTTTTGGGATATAATTGGGTGGATCATATACTATTGGTTGAGTTTGCATCACACAGTAAATACCACTACACTATCAGTGTAGTAACATTTGTGGAAATTTTAAAGAGACCATATAGTCCACCATTTTACTAGTCAATGATAGTGGGAAATATAACTTGTGGGAATAGGTATGGTGGAAGAGATGGTAGTGAAGGTGCAATTTATCTAGGGGTGGATGAGGACTAACTGAAAATTTTAGGAGTTCTTTATAAACCTATGATGGAGGACTTTAGAGTTTGACAGGGCGAACACGTGTTATTTAGTATCTCACATAAGTGAGAGGGTTGTAATGATTTATCTAGGACAAGAGACTATATAAGAGGTTCATTGGCCATTTTTCTAGTTTCTAGGTAAGGTTAGTGAGCTGGCGTAATGCTTAAAGATAGATCCATAGTCAGTCTGGGCACAAGAATCATTCTATATGCCTTATATTTGGAGATATTTTCATGACTAATTGCATGATGTTGACCAAAATGGGATGGACATAGAAGGTGGAATTACCTTTTTTATGTTCTTAGAGGCATTGAGAACCAATTTAAGAAGACTATTAATGGGAAAGTGTTTCCCTTGGGTGCATTTTTTTGGAAACATGAGAACCTCTAAAAGAGATCATTCGAGTTGGAGATCAAAATGTGAAATCAGTACCCTCCTATCAGAGTTGTTTTTCACTTTTCTGGATGAAAATTCATTATGTATCAGAGAATATAATGAATTTAAAATTTAAGTGTAACACATTGGAATATTTTGAATTGTGGGTGTGTTGCCAGTGTGGAATTCCAGGGATCAAAGAGCCTCATTGAGTATATATTAAAAATATTAAAAATATTATATCCTGAGTTCACAACTTTTATGAAATAATATAATATCTCTTGAACCCTTTTCTGGATGGGAAATATAAGACCACCATTAAATCTGGAATGCATGTTTTACACTAAGCATTAAATAACCTTTTTGTACATCAGGTGCCTGTTTTAAGTGAAATTATGGGTGTATTAATTAATAAATGAAAAAATTTATTTATTTAATAACTATGACCTAATCAACTCCTATTTAAACTCAGTTATGGTAAAATCCTATAGTTTAATTATAACCCTAAGAACATGGAGTGAGATATTGGAGGAGATCATTGGTGAATGATGACCGGATCATGGATCGATGATCAATATCGAGGATTTCATCTTCACCAAAAGGGTTCATTTATATCCCCAATGGTAGATATGTGGAATCATTCTCCATTACTGATTGATCCAACCCTGAGGTAGGGTGTTTGTTTATATTTCTTTAATCCCAAATTTTTTTATCTCATGTGAAAAACGAACCTGTCATCCTAACAATCAGTTTTCAAGTCGAATGGTGAAATATATTTAATGGATTTTATCTCTGTATTACAATTTTGATGATCTTTGTTTATTTCTACTCATTTTTCATTCTCAGAACAACATATTCAGGCCAACCCGAATAGTTTATATAGTTCATTCCTAGAACTACTACATATTTTGGATTATCTAGCACTAGATAAAATTTCTAAAAAGGTATCTTCTAAAAGAACTAAAAAAGTTAATGATAAAATATCACCTTTATTAGCACTATAAAAAAAGAACTGCTAAAGGGACCCATTATCAACACTTTTTCTAGAAATGTTAAAGGATTTATTTATTAGTTCTAGTTATAGTGCTGATAAAACTAAAGTGATCAATGGATTGAGTCCCACATCAAAATTTTATATGTTTAGTTGCTTTATTATCTATGATCATATTACATGATCACCTTAGAAGCATGTTGTGCGGATGAGCTCCCACATACACTCTATTGACACCTAAATGGGCTTCTGTCGACATGCATGGACCCCCTTATGAGATGGACCAGCCTATGCTCATTTTTTAGTGTGTGGACCACTCTTCTTCTACTTCTTAGTAGGTATTCCCTATTGGGGTAGCCCTTTAGGTTGAGGGCTAGCTGAGTTGGCTATTTTATGCCTAAAGTGTCAATAAATTTAGGTACTATTCCAATGGAATTTCCTAATTAAATTATTATTTCATATATACAAATATATATTGATATATATATATATGAACACACTATTTATTTCTTTTAAAATGGTAGATTGATATATATTAATTTAATTAATTTTTAACTTTTATTTCTCTAATATTTCTTAAAATTGTATTCATTTTTTATATTTATTCATAAATTAATTATTACTTCATATAAAGAAATAAATATATTGATATATATATACACACACACACAAACTAGTGTTGCTTTTAAATTTAATATATATATATATATATAATTTTTATCTCTTTATAATTTTTTAAAATTTCATTTATTTTTAATATTTAATTATTATTAAATTATTATTTCATATATAGAAATATATATTGATACAAACACACAGACACTATTTATTGCTTCTGAATTATATAAATATATTAATTTTTATTTATTTAGAATTTTTAAAAAAATTATGCATTTTTAATATTCATTCATAATTAAATTCTTTTATCATATATAGAAATATATATTGATATATTTATATATTCCCACAATTTATTAAATTTTAATTGATAAATATATATATCAAATTTGTTTTTAATTTTTAATTTTTTTAATATTTTTTAAAATTTATCAATTATGTAAATTTATTTATATTTATTTATTATCATTTTATATGTTTCTAATAGGCTAATTTTATTAATTTTTTATTATTTTTAATCAATATATAGTAATTATTACTTTTTAATAATTTTTTTAAAATTTATTCATTTTTAATATTATTTATTCATTTTAATATTATTTATTCATTAATAATCCTTCAATTTTTAAATATTTTTATAATTAATTAATTTTCAATTTCGCAGTGCTCAATAATTTGGAATTTTATCCATTTTTAATATTTTTTCTAGATGTTTATTCCTTAACATTTAATGTTTTTAATATGGTTATAATATATATGTGTATATCTATGTATGTATGTATATTTGTATGTATATATGTATGTATGTATCTATTCATTCATTCATTTTCATTTTAACATATATTCATTTTTACTTTTCTAATAATCTCTATAATTAATAACGCTTGTTCATTTTTTGAAATATTTTTGTACGGTACTGATTTTTTAATTATAAAATTTCACCCTTTTTAATATTCATTCATTTAATATTATATAATACTCTTCATTCACTAATAAGGTCACTTATGTTTTAATTTTCTTTATAATTTAGCATGTTTTAACATTTATTCTCTTTATTTTTTTTAAATTTTTCCATTTTTAATATGTATTTCTACATATTCATTCATTAACACTTGTTGTTTTTAATATAGTTATAATATACATATTTAATATTTATTCATTTCTTTTAATAATACAAAATCATTTTTTTATTATTAATTTATATAATTAATAAAAGTCATTATTTTTTAATCATATTTTAATTCTATTCATTTTTAGTTATCAAATTTCACTCATTTATAATATTCATGCATTTAATATTATCTATTTAATAACAACGTCAATTAATTTTTATGTCTTTAATTATATATTCATTTTTAGTATATATTTGTTTAATATTTTTTAATTTATTTTATTTAGAATCTACGAATGGTTTCCAAAGATAGATCATAAATACCATTTTTAGCGCTAATATATATGCATAATTACTTTTTTTATTAATTTTTATAATTAATAAATCCTATCTATTTTTTAAATATTTTTAATGTTTATTAATTTTTAATTATTCAATTTCAATCATTTTTTAAAAATTATTTATTTAATTATAAATAAATAATAATAAAATAATAATATATTTCAATAATAAAAAAATTTATAATATTTATATATTGATAAATATATATAATTATATAAATGTATAAAACTATATATAACTATATTTATATTTATATAAAAATATTTATAAAGAAATTAATATTTATTTATTAATCATTATAAATATATATCTATAATTATATTTATAAATACATATTTACAATTCATTTAATATATTTAGAATTATACATATAATTATTTATTTATATTTATATTTATTTATAAATTCATATTTTGAATTCATTAAATAATTTTATAAGTATATAAATACTTATTTATAATTCTACGCATTTATTGTTTTTTATAATTATATAAATTTAAAAGTTTAATTATACTAATTAAACTATTAAAAATTAATTATATAGATCTTTATCTGTGCTATAATTTTAGTGTGGATAAAGATAGGTTTTGTTAGTGATTTTTATTTTAGTACTAATAAGAACTCTATTTATTAGTGCTTTTTTAAAAAGAGTTGTTAAAACCCTTACTATATCTGAAAATGAACCCTAACAGAGTTCTTTATCTCTCACATCATTCAGGATATCACGAAACTGAAGATTTTTCCATTGCTCCCCAAAAAACATCTTAGACAAATCATCACCACCAAAACTCATGGCATGCAACTTGTGACCTTCCATCCAAGCTCATGAACTATTTCATTATTTTTAATTGTTATGTGTCTATATTTATTTTTTCTCAAGGGGTTGAATGGAACACATGGATGATATTATTTTGTGTCAATCTACCTTAGTGATTCTCCACCCAATATCCGTCACCTTATTCCATCACTACTTCACCCTCTCCCTCACACTCAGATTTATTTTTGATCGATCTACCTTCTAATTCTACGATCCTTCATCAACTCTGTTCCATGAACGACTTCTAGTTGATAAGCCAACACACACTATTCCACTACCATGGTTTCAACTGGTCATGTTGCATGCTTGGCCATCTATTTCTTTTTTTTCCGACCCCTGCTTAAGAATTGCTCCTTTATTGACTCCTCTAGTGCTGTCCTCTCTTTTATGGTTACCTTATCCAACTTTAAGCCACTTCTTTCCCCCACATAAAATATACTTTTTCATTTTATATTTTATACTTTTTATAAAATAAAATAAAATATGAATGTTTATATTTCCATCTAATTAAACAACAAACACTCCACTTATCACATTTTCATATAAGCTACCTCCTTCTTCAATAATCTCTTAAACCTTCCACCACGATCCATTTCTCAATATGACTCCAACTAATCCTTACAATTGGGAAGTTATTTTAAAATCCGAAAAAGGTTGACTAGAGAGAGATTTTTTCGATGATTTGTTTCATTTTAATTTCTTTAATATAATTATATGTACTTTAACAATTGATATATTTAAAAAAATATTTACAAGATCCTATGAGAACATATATAATATTAATCATGTTTATAAATATTTCAAACTATTAAATTTATCTTATTAAATTAATTTTTACTATAGAATATATTTGTTGATTACCCCAACAAACATTATAATAAAATTGTTTTGAATTTTTATTTTTCTAATTTATATAGGGTGAAAATTATTTTTTGAAATCATGTTGATTAAATTCACAATAAAGTTTTAGATTGTTATTAATATGGTTAATTAAATTTCTTTTTCATTAATAGTTCCCCATTTTTATAGATTTTCACTTTTAGTAGTTTTTTGTCCTTAATAACCCCATTGAGGATTCCTTCCACTTTAATATCAACATTCATTCTAATTTATAAGAGGGTCTTTGTTTTTATTGTGTTCTTTGTTTTTCCCCACATTCATTCATTCCAACCACCATTTTATGTTTTTCACATAGATTGCATGGATCTCCAAGCTAAATGGGGTTGTGGTTGAGATATAGAAAACATCATTGATGAAAGAACTGAATTTTCATATAAAAAACACTACCCACATATAATGTTTAAGGTGGTGATTGAAATTATATGTAGACAAAGTTTTTGCAGTGCACCGATGGTTATCCGCTCCAGGTTCCATTTATTATTAACATTCCCATGGATTAAAATCAAACAATTCTTCCCATTTTTTTCCATTACTAGGTATTATAACCTCAATCATTTTAATATTTTTATTTCCATGACATCTATGTTATTCATTCTACAAAAAAACAGCTGACCTCATGTTTAGTTAAAAATGTCTTCTTGTAAGAATTTTATAAGAAGTGAGCATCAACAATTGAATGTTTTGAATAATTTTTCAGTAGACATTATGTTTTCACTCTAAGTATCCTTGGAAGATATTTATATTCAAATAATTCATGGAAATTTCTTTTTATAATAACCCATACACACACACACACATATCAATCATGTTGTATAAGTGTAGAGGAATAAACGTAAATATACAACAACTAAAGATTAAACCATGATTGCAATAAATTCTAGGGAATACAAGCCTATGAAATTGTAAACTAAAAGAAAAAAGGGGAGAAATATACACCCATCCAAAAAGATTTCCCAACCCAAAAAAAATAGAAGGTAAAATTGATGAGAGACCTCATCTCTGAATCTTCAAGCTCTAACCATCGTAGAAGTCAAATGCACTAGGTATCACTAATCTCCTTTATATCACCACCGACTTAACCGTCGTCTGTATAAGACATGAAAAATGTGGGAAAATTCCATCTTGGGATGATTATATACATACCTATTATGATTCCCTGAATGATGAACGGTTTTTAGTAAGAGACACATTAGGAATGGATAGTATATAGGAAACAGTTCCACCAAAAGAAATAGAGTAACCTCATCCAACCATAAGGAGATCAACATGTCATGTAAGTGGGATACAAATTTTGTCTTCGCCACCCATTTAAAGAGAGTAATAAGATCCATCAACATATATATATATATATATATATATATATATATATTCTCAAATCAAATAATCTCAAATGAGAGGGAAAGGGGATCTTCATATCACAACCCATCCCAGGAAAAGATTCGCCATCAATTTCTGGAATTCTATCAATGATGCACAATATGTCATGTGTATGCACAAAGAAGTAGTTGTGTTGACCCACACTTCACTACTATGTCAAACTGTCGAGGGAACATAATGTCTACGTGGAGGATGCATGCACAGGTACAACAAGAGGGTTCCACATAGTAGATAGAGGACCAATTCCATATCCCAGTATGTGGGATCCACTCTAAATTTGTACAACAAGTATAGAGGACTTTCACCCTCGTATAACGGAGGTGTATTGTAGAGATTGTGTTTTCTGGATTTTGATAATTGAGTATAAATTTGAATTTTTGTTCTCAAGGGATCACGAGGGGTAAAATGGCTATTTTACAATAACAGATAGTCTCGAATTATTTTTTTACCACTTCGTTGGTGCCATAATAGAGTCTTTACCCTAGGATAGAAGTTTCGTGTAACACCCCAATATTTTTTTATAGTTTTATATAAATTCAGTTATGAAAAAGAATAATTTAGAATTAAGTGTATTAATTAATAATAATACTTATAAATAATTATATTTCAATTTTAAATCTTTCTAATTAATTAATGTCCTAAAAACAAATATTATTTCATTGTATTATTTTGTGTAAAATAATATTTTAATATAAATATATAAATTTTATTATTTTAATACAAAATTCATTTTTTTCAAAATATTACTCAATAGGATATTTTAAATGAATAAGATCAATATATATATTGGCTATTATAATTATTTTGATAAATACTAAATCATGCAATGAATATATTCACTATTAATATGACACCCCAATGATTTAGAAAAAAAATTAATATAGAATTCATGAAAAATTGAGTCCCTATGAATTTTTTTTTATTATAACCATGATAATAAACATAATTTTTACACTTCTGTGTTTTGAATTTTGAAAAATAGAGATATAGAGTTGTGTTACGGGTGATTTTTGTAGACTAATAGAAGCAACATTATTTTTGGCGAATAGTAATGTACCCTTATGATTAGTAACCTACCTTATGAATAGTAATATAACCTTATGAATAATAACCTCACCCATCAAATTATAAATAATTTTTAGGAACCTTATAAATGAAATAGAATATTTCAAAAATTAATAATTAAGTGTTGGTATTTTTCTATGCAATACATATTTTATGAAAATTTTAAATTAATAAATTGATGTAAAAGAAAATTAATTTTTATAAAAATTTTTCCTAAATAAATAATTTTTTTTACTATTATTGTAATATAATTTTATAAGACCTTAGTTAAATTCTCAAGGTGTTGTAAAAAACTTTTAATTTTAAAAACTGCATTTTTCAAGTAAAAAATGATTTTTTTTTGAAATTAAAATTTTCATATTTAGGAATTTATTTTTATAAAATGGAGTTAATTTTTAAATTATACACATCTAAAAATTATTATGGTGAATTTCTGGGATTTTTTTGAAATACGTGATTTTTTTTTTGTGAATAGTAACATACGACAATTACAGTATAAATATATTATAAGACAAATACACTATTACTTGCATCAATGATGATGTAAGAAACCATTAGTTCAAACTCACATGCACTAATTACTATTATTGGTCATAAAAATCAATACTATTTATTGTCTTGGAAAAAATAATAAAATAAAGAATAAAATATTGAGAAATCTATCCTCTCCTCCACTATAAAAACCACCCTCAATCCCTCTTATCGTAACCTCTCTAAGCCATGAAGCATCTCAATGTTCTTTGAAAATACTCATCCCTATTCCCTACCAATTTTCCGGAGATATTGGTCTTTCCAAAAGACCAAAACCCCTTCCCATAAGGAGATTCTCAAGGTGGTGTATTCAAGAGGTTAATCCACATCTTCTTTCTTTTAATTTCATATCAAGTTCCTTTATTTTTTTTATCCTTTACTCACCTACTCTATCAAATTGATCTTGATAACTCCAATATAATCTATATAATTTAATTATATAATGTTAATGTAATAACCATTATCAATTTTGTTACTCTCTCTCTCTTATTTTATAAACGAAATCATCATCTGTGAGGTGCCAATTTACAACCTACATGGATGATGATATTTTGTTCTTCAATTTATCCTTCAATACAGGCCATGAAACCATTTTTATGGTTGTTACAGACTATAATACATATATATATATATATATTATAACCTATTTAATATTCATTAACCTGTATATTTACATAATATTAATTCATATTACAAAATTGGTTCGTAATAATCGAAATACCGCAAAAATAATCTAAATGATTGTCATTAATGATTCATCTAACAAATCATCCTAATACCATATAAATAAATTAATTATATGACCATTTAATATTATGTATGTTAATTAGTATCATATAAAATCAATTTTGGTGAGTTATATTAATTCCACATGAATTCTATTACTTATAAATAAGCGAACCGATTATGAAAATAATGAAAAACGAACAGTCCGAAATAACGAAATTCAATCTTATAAATTATCAATAAGCACATAAATTA
This sequence comes from Viscum album, assembly GCA_963277665.1. Classification (NCBI taxonomy): domain Eukaryota; kingdom Viridiplantae; phylum Streptophyta; class Magnoliopsida; order Santalales; family Viscaceae; genus Viscum; species Viscum album. The sequence goes on from OY728140.1 coordinate 316,177,095, forward strand.
ACATAAAAAACTATAATGAATAAAATATATGTAGATATATTTCTTATTTAATTATTTAATGTATTTAATTTGATTATCTAGGAAATTATGTTCAAGACCAGAATACATTCAGACATAGGGTAAGGGTTTCCTCATCTCACTTCCTTTTTTGTGAGATATTCCATATTCACTACTATTACTTGTGTATGGTGTATGTATACTACCCATTGGTGTATCATATCATGAATATATTTATTTTAATGTTATTCAATGTATCATTTTATGTTTATTAATTTTTAGACATAGGATTTGATTGATTACAGTGTGGTAAGGGATTTCTACCCGAACTTCCATTTTCTTTCAGGTTACTCTTATTATCTACACACCCAAATAAAATTATGAATTATTATTATATACTTTTCATAAATTATGTATAAATTTCCGCTATATTTGTACCAATCATAATCCTTCTTTCTTTAACGGGGAGTTACATGTTTTAAAAGAATCTTTCAGAATTCTTCACAATAAACAAGCTCGATTGAAAGGAACTTCTCGAATTCTTACCTATTTTGAAGTGCACTGCATAATTTTTTGAGCCATAATTTTATTTCTCAAATAAATTTTTTTAACATGAATAAACTATATTGGTTCATTTCAGGTATTATTTAGGAAAACATTCCTTTCCTCTTTAAAATCATTTCAATATTTTCCTCAAATCGCACTGAAATGTTTCATTTCTAATGTTTATTAAATATCATTTTACACAATTTCACTTTAGTGGGAGAAAATTTAAGCCAAAAATATAATTTAAATATAATTATATTTTATTTTTTTTATATGAATTTTTAAAATATGATTTCATGAAACATATAAATAAATTTCCAAAAGAACTCTTATTTCTAAAGAAAAAAAATGATTTTTCTCATCTCACTTTAACTTTTATGTGTATATGAATTTTTCACCACTTATTCCTTTCATGTGGTGTACATAATTCCCTTTTTTATATCATATAAAGAGTCTCTGTAATGACCCGAAATTTTAAATAAATATTGTTTCCTAATTTTATGTGTTATTTTTATACTCAACAAAAATGTTTCATTTGGTAACATGAGTATAATTAAAATGAGACTATTGGGTTTTGACTGTTATTTGACCATTGGTCTATATGACCGCTGGAAACTAAACGTTTTGACTATTGTCTCTAAATACAAGCAATCTTGGTTAATTAATATAGAAAGAAGATTCGATGGCCTCATCCAGTAGTCTTGGACCGATCGAAGCCCATCTAACAGAACTTGGGAAGGAGGTAGCACCACTGGGCTTTGCTCTGGACTAAACCCAAGATGAACTTCATCGTATAAAGCTAGAACGAGATCTCCTTTGCGAGAAGTTCAAACTGATAGAAATTACTACTCGTGCGATGTTGGCCGAGCCTCCCTCAGATTCTCTCACCTTAGCACACCTTACACTTAGGTCCTATGCTGGTGTGATAAGGGGATATGTAAGGAGACCGTAACTGTCTTGTGTAATCCTTTGTTTTAAATAAAAATTTCGATTTCTTTTATGAATTTTCAAATGACCGGATAAATATAGTATGCATATTTTTGATGAATTTTAGAAAAAGGATATTTTAAATATGTTTATGTAAACCCTAAATAATTAAAAATGTGTAATGATTTTCAAAAAATGGTCTTCTGCAATTATGTTCAGTACGAAATTTAGAGTCTAATAAGATCAACTTGATTTTTGATGAATAGTAAATTATGAATAGTGATTTTATGATTAGGATTAATAATGTGTCCAAATGGATTAGTAATCTCACTTAAAGAAAGTATTAAAATAAGCTGGGCACTTTGATTAAGTAATGTGATTCAATAAAATGGTTAAATAACGGTTTCATAAATTATTATTCAAGTATTAGTTTTTTCGGATGAATAGTGTTTTTTAATTAAAATTTTAATTAAAAATATTTAGAAAATTATTTTTATAAAATGGACTTCATTTTTGAACTCAGAGCATCGATATTATGTTAAGGTAATTTTTGGGGATTTTTCTGAAAAAAATAAATTTTCGATGAATAGTGTTTTTATTTAAAAATTAAATTAAAAATATTTATAAAATTATTTTTATAAAATGGATTTCATTTTTGAAATCAGAGAATTGATATTTGGTTAAGGTGAAATTTTGGGATTATTCTAAGAAAGTTGAATTTTTGATGAATAGTGAAAATATAGTTTTTAAGTTACGGGTGTTTAATGACATCATTAAATGATGTATTAAGTATATATTCAATATGGTCGAATTATGAATAGTAATATATGGTATGAGGTGTCCCAAGTGGCCAATACCATGGGAAAATACCATGGGCAAGCCCATGGTTTTGCCAAAACCACTAATGAGGTGTCCCTTGGCCATTAATGCCTTGTCCCCTCACTTTCCCTATAAATACCCACCCTTTCCTCCTTTAGTTTTCACTCCCAACTCTTCCCCAACGAAGTTCTGGTCTCCTTACCTCCCAAGGAGTCCTCCCAAGGTGCCCCCAAGCCCTCAAGGTCCAAACCATTGAGTTTTAAGAGTTACGTTCTAAGGTAAGGGATCCGACCTCTCTCTTTAATTTCAAGTAATCTCTTTTATGTCATTCCTTTTATGCTCCATGTCCTTATGTTGGAGGATGTTCTTTTATACTCCTCTTAATGCCCTTTTCATGTTCATATAATGAGAGATCCCCTCTTACTCTCATTATTTCGTTTTATGAAGTTTTAAGTGGCGCCGTTAGGCTGCCGAAATTTTTGTAACAGATTCTTTCTCCCTTCTCATTTTTCAAGATCTATTTTCATGTAAAGTATTTCAAGTTCCTTTTTATTATTTTCGGATATGATCTCTAAATTTATCATACTGATATTTTATGATCATATGATGAGAGACCCCATTTGATCGCTTCAATTCAGTATTTTGAAGTTTTAAGTGGCGCCGTTAGGCTGCCGAATTTTTAAGTGGTTCTTCACCCTTCTCGTTTTGAAGTTCTACTTCCATGTCAATTATTTCAAGTTCCTTTTTTTTATGTTGGGTTATGATATCTATATCTATCATACTGGACTCTTATGTTCATATGATTAGAGACCCCATTTGATCTCTTCAATTCAGTATTTTGAAGTTTTAAGTGGCGCCGTTAGGCTGCCGAATTTTTAAGTGGTTCTTCACCCTTCTCGTTTTGAAGTTCTACTTTCATGTCAATCCTTTCAAGTTCCTTTTTGTTATGTTGGGGTATGATATCTATATCTATCATACTGGAATCTTATGTTCATATGTTGAGAGACCCAATTTTATCTCTTCAATTCACTATTTTGAAGTTTTAAGTGGCGCCGTTAGGCTGCCGAATTTTTAAGTGGTTCTTCACCCTTCTCGTTTTGAAGATCTACTTTCATGTCAATTATTTCAAGTTCCTTTTTGTTATGTTGGGGAATTATCTCTATATCTATCATACTTAACTCTTATGTTCACATGAAGAGAGACCCTATTTGATCTTTTCAAATCATTTTTGTTGAAGTTTAAGTAACGCCGTTAGGCTGCCGAACTTTCATAAGAGAAATCTAATTTTTGTCTTCCTTCCATGTTTTTCATTTCAAATGGTATGTCCTTGAAATTTCATTACCATGATCATGTATCCTTATTATTCTGTCCATATACTGTTTTATGGGTCATTTATGAATGTTTGACCCATTTTACCTCTCTTTTTAATGTCTTCTAATACCTCGTAACATAGCCGTTATGCTGCAGAATTTCCGTCTCAAAATGTCTCTCTCTTTTTATAAAGTTCTTTTATATTATTAAGTGAATACTCAAAGATCTTTCTTATAAGGGGGTATTCACATATATACCAAAAATGTTCTATTTTAAATTCTGGGATTTACATACATGAAACCCGCTCTCCCCTTCCGTGGGTTTAAAGTGACGTAAAGATCATGTCTTTAAAGCCGTTTTTAAAACGTTATGATTATGAAATTAAACCCATTTATTTTATGCTATATGGGTTATTTATGAAATGTTTGATGATGATATATGTGGCTCAAATGATAATAAAGGCAAATTTAAGGGTGCGCCCTGATAGCTCTCCAATGCATTGGGTAATGATGTAACCACTAGAGATTACAATTTTCACGATACCTTGGTGAATAACCTTGGTAATTTTAAAATGACACCTTGGGGATGGACCTTGGTGATATGTTCATGATTGTCTATGTTAAATGATGTAGCCACATCTTCAAGTTATGAAAAAGTTTTATTTTTATTATGATATGCCTCATGATTTCATTTTCATGCCTTAAAGTTCTTTTCATTACTTTATTGATGTATCTCAAGTTCATATGTAAAATGTTTCACTTGTTTCCCTTGCTGGGCCTTCTGCTCACCCTTCCTTTTGATGTATGTCCCCAGGTTATGAGATGCAGTAATGAGCCTAGGGTGAACATGAGGAGAAGCCTTTCAAGTGTTTAAGAAGAATGTTTTTTTTGTTTCATGTTTTATGTTCCTTGTTTCCAAGACACTAAACCTTAAAGATACTCAGTTCCGTGTAATGGAATGAAAGTTATGTTATAAAAAGGAAGGATGCTATAGTTGGTATCAAAGATGGTTTAGTTATTTGTGGAAATTAGGATATGAAAACTCTAGGAAGAACCCTATAGAAAAGTTTAAATATAGGAAATCTTCTTGGTATTTTGGTGAGTATTGAGTAAGGGGTGGCAAAGCAAATACATCCCTATCTGGATACGAGCAGGTAGAGGTGGCTCTGGCACAGATGTACATAGGGGTAAAACCCGAAAACACCGATTTGAGCTAGACTCGAACGGGAACTGGTACACGACAACGGGCCTTGCTGCACTCTTGGTTACGACATTCTCGGGGGATATGATTTGGTAAATTCATAAGCTTGGTATGAACCATTGTTAAAGGAACAAAGATAAAATAAAATAAATATTCACATAAGAATATATGATCATGGATAACCTAGATGGGAACCTAGGGGATCACAATTTAGGGTATACTTTTATTCTACAAGTTATCCTTATATGCTTTAAGTTCCTTTTCATGATTATTAGTTAAGTATTTAAGCCTCTAATTATACTTTATCTTCTTAGTTAATGGTGGGAAATGGAATAACGTGTCCCAACAAACAATGTGATAGGAAATGCGACAATTTCCGTATTAATATGACAGAGATGATTAGGGGATTAAAAGGTGATTATTATTTTGGAAGACGTTCACTATTTTGGGGACCCTATATGATCGAGGTAAATAGATTACTATAGTATTTTCATTGAGGAGTAAGGTTGACTTATATTTTTAAGAATTGATGAATTTAAGGTAGACTTATAGTAATTTAGGTTACTTATGGGAATGATTAACCTATCTTGGGTAAAATAAGTTTAGGTTAGCTACTTTTGTTATAAGATGTTAGGAGTGGTTGATGTTGTCTGGAGATGAACAATGAAGTTGTTTTGGAAGACTATGTTATCAAATCCTTCTTGTATTTGGGTTTCAATCTTAGTTTCGTTTATTTTGAGGAATTTTAAGGACCGTTATTTATGGAATGGTCTATGATGAACTTTGGGTAGTACCATGGAACTTTGAATATTTAAAAGTAGTTTCCATTCCTATGGGATTCTTTCTTTTTGAAGAGTTGTTTTACCTTAACCTTTCTGTTTTTGGGATAATGTTTAAAGATAGAAGAAATAGATAGTTAATCTTTTGTAGATTATGTGATTCTATAGAAGATTATTCTTGTACTTTTATGAGACCAAGTGTTTTTTAATTCTCATTATTTGGAGAAAAGATTAGTGTTGGTAGGGACTTATTAAAGGATGAAACTCTACTTGAAGGTAGGTATATTTTCTTATGTTTTTGTTCTATGTAGTAAATGAATTCCACAAAATTATGAAAATAAACGTAAAACAAAAATGTTGTTGGTTTACGTTTCTTACTAGGTAATCAAAGACCGTTTACACACATCATAAGTTTGGGATTTTCTCATGGTTATCTTTCTCCTAATCATGTTCTCTATCACTCTCCCTTAGAACTTGACCCTTTGTTTTCTCCTCCATGTCCATGTTTTCCTACATGGAATCCTAGTGTGGGTTAACTCGAGTGACCTTTGTACTTCCCTTTCTTTCTTTTAAAGTAATAGTTTTACTGACTTCTTTTCCGATGTGGGACTTTCAGTGAAATTTCAAAACCCATTTTTAAAATTGCGAGGACGCAATTTCTTAAGGGGGGAAGATTGTAACGACCTGAAATTTTAAATAAATATTGTTTCCTAATTTTATGTGTTATTTTTATACTCAACAAAAATGTTTCATTTGGTAACATGAGTATAATTAAAATGAGACTGTTGGATTTTGACTGTTATTTGACCATTGGTCTATATGACCGCTGGAAACTAAACGTTTTGACTATTGTCTTTAAATACAAGAAATATTGGTTAATTAATATAGAAAGAAGATTCGATGGCCTCACCCAGTAGTCTTGGACCGATCGAAGCCCATCTAACAGAACTTGGGAAGGAGGTAGCACCACTGGGCTTTGCTCTGGACCAAACCCAAGATGAACTTCATCGTATAAAGCTAGAATGGGATCGCCTTCGCGAGAAGTTCAAACTGATAGAAATTACTACTCGTGCGATGTTGGCCGAGCCTCCCTCAGATTCTCTCACCTTAGCACACCTTAAACTTAGGTCCTATGCTGGTGTGATAAGGGGCTATGTAAGGAGACCGTAACTGTCTTGTGTAATCCTTTGTTTTAAATAAAAATTTTGATTTCTTTTATGAATTTTCAAATGACCGGATAAATATAGTATGCATATTTTTGATGAATTTTAGAAAAAGGGTATTTTAAATATGTTTATATAAACCCTAAATAATTAAAAATGTGTAATGATTTTCAAAAAATGGTCTTCTGGAATTATGTTCAGTACGAAATTTAGAGTCTAATAAGATCAACTTGATTTTTGATGAATAGTAAATTATGAATAGTTATTTTATGATTAGGATTAATAATGTGTCCGAATGGATTAGTAATCTCACTTAAAGAAAGTATTAAAATAAGCTGGGCACTTTGATTAAGTAATGTGATTCAATAAAATGGTTAAATAACGGTTTCAAAAATTATTATTCAAGCATTAGTTTTTTCGGATGAATAGTGTTTTTTAATTAAAATTTTAATTAAAAATATTTAGAAAATTATTTTTATAAAATGGACTTCATTTTTGAACTCAGAGCATTGATATTATGTTAAGGTAATTTTTGGGGATTTTTCTGAAAAAAATAAATTTTCGATGAATAGTGTTTTTATTTAAAAATTAAATTAAAAATATTTAGAAAATTATTTTTATAAAATGGATTTCATTTTTGAAATCAGAGCATTGATATTTGGTTAAGGTGAAATTTTGGGATTATTCTGAGAAAGTTGAATTTTCGATTAATAGTGAAAATATAGTTTTTAAGTTACGGGTGTTTAATGACATCATTAAATGATGTATTAAGTATATATTCAATATGGTCGAATTATGAATAGTAAAATAAGGTATGAGGTGTCACAAGTGGCCAATAATATGGGCAAATACCATGGGCAAGACCATGGTTTTGCCAAAACCACTAATGAGGTGTCCCTTGGCCATTAATGCTTTGTCCCCTCACTTTCCCTATAAATACCCACCCTTTCCTCCTTTAGTTTTCACTCCCAGCTCTTCCCCAACGAAGTTCGGGTCTCCTTAATTCCCAAGGAGTCCTCCCAAGGTGCCCCCAAGCCCTCAAGGTCCAAACCATTGAGTTTTAAGAGTTACGTTTTAAGGTAAGGGATCCGACCTCTCTCTTTAATTTCAAGTAATCTCTTTTATGTCATTCCTTTTATGCTCCGTGTCCTTATGTTGGAGGTTGTTGTTTTATACTCCTCTTACTGCCCTTTTCATGTTCATATAATGAGATATCCCCTCTTACTCTCATTATTTCGTTTTATGAAGTTTTAAGTGGAGCCGTTAGGCTGCCGAAATTTTTGTAACAGATTCTTTCTCCCTTCTCATTTTTCAAGATCTATTTTCATGTAAAGTATTTCAAGTTCCTTTTTATTATGTTGGGGTATGATCTCTAAATTTATCATACTGATCTTTTATGATCATATGATGAGAGACCCCATTTGATCGCTTCAATTCAGTATTTTGAAGTTTTAAGTGGCGCCGTTAGGCTGCCGAATTTTTAAGTGGTTCTTCACCCTTCTCGTTTTGAAGTTCTACTTTCATGTCAATTATTTCAACTTCCTTTTTTTTATGTTGGGGTATGATATCTATATCTATCATACTGGAATCTTATGTTCATATGATGAGAGACCCCATTTGATCTCTTCAATTCAGTATTTTGAAGTTTTAAGTGGTGCCGTTAGGCTGCTGAATTTTTAAGTGGTTCTTCACCCTTCTCGTTTTGAAGTTCTACTTTCATGTCAATCCTTTCAAGTTCCTTTTTGTTATGTTGGGGTATGATCTCTATATCTATCATACTGGACTCTTATGTTCATATGATGAGAGACCCCATTTTATCTCTTCAATTCATTATTTTGAAGTTTTAAGTGGCGCCGTTAGGCTGCCGAATTTTTAAGTGGTTCTTCACCCTTCTCGTTTTGAAGATCTACTTTCATGTCAATTCTTTCAAGTTCCTTTTTGTTATGTGGGGGAATTATCTCTATATCTATCAAACTGAACTCTTATGTTCACACTATGAGAGACCCTATTTGATCTTTTCAAATCGTTTTTGTTGAAGTTTAAGTAACGCCGTTAGGCTGCCGAACTTTCATAAGAGAAATCTAATTTTTGTCTTCCTTCCATGTTTTTCATTTCAAATGGAATGTCCTTGAAATTGCATTACCATGATCATGTATCCTTATTATTCTGTCAATATACTGTTTTATGGGTCATTTATGAATGTTTGACCCATTTTCCCTCTCTTTTTAATGTCTTCTAATACCTCGTAACATAGCCGTTATGCTGCAGAATTTCCGTCTCAAAATGTATCTCTCTTTTTCGAAAGTTCTTTTATATTATTAAGTGAATACTCAAAGCTCTTTCTTCTAAGGTGGTATTCACATATATAACAAAAATGTTCTATTTTAAATTCTGGGATTTACATACATGAAACCCGCTCTCCCCTTCCGTGGGTTTAAAGTGACGTAAAGATCATGTCTTTAAAGCCGTTTTTAAAATGATATGATTATGAAATGAAACCCATTTATTTTAGGCTATATGGGTTATTTATTAAATGTTTGATGATTATATATGTGGCTCACATGATAATAAAGGCAAATTTAAGGGTGCGCCCTGATAGCGCTCCAATGCATTGGGTAATGATGTAACCACTAGAGATTACAATTTTCACGATACCTTGGTGAATAACCTTGGTAATTTTAAAATGACACCTTGGGGATGGACCTTGGTGATATGTTCATTATTGTCTATGTTAAATGATGTAGCCACATCTTCAAGTTATGAAAAAGTTTTATTTTTATTATGATATGCCTCATGATTTCATTTTCATGCCTTAAAGTTCTTTTCATTACTTTATTGATGTATCTCAAGTTCATATGTAAAATGTTTCACTTGTTTCCCTTGCTGGGCCTTCTGCTCACCCTTCCTTTTGATTTATGTCCCCAGGTTATGAGATGCAGTAATGAGCCTAGGGTGAACATGAGGAGAATCCTTTCAAGTGTTTAAGAAGAATGTTTTTTTGTTTCATGTTTTATGTTCCTTGTTTCCAAGACACTAAACCTTAAAGATCCTCAGTTCCGTGTAATGGAATGAAAGTTATGTTATAAAAAGGCGGGATTCTATAGTCTCCTTATTCTCATGATATTCTATAGTATTATGATTTTAATGTTTCAAGGAGTTATGGGATATTTTTTAATGATTAAGAATTATTTCTTCATAAATTTTTCAATTGTCTAATTTAATAGTATTTTCATCTATGTCAAAATAATTTGCTGAATATTTTACCTCATAGAGGTTTATCTCTTATGATATCATATAAAATATTTTGATAAAGTGTTTCTTATTAGTTTTACTATAGATTTACTATTTTGATACCATTCACCCTATTACTCAGAATGGTCAGTGCTTATATTTAATGATTGGGGAATGTTATTTATGTTTCATCTATTGGTTTCAATATGAATGTATATGTTGATTTTGTTCACCCCTTTCATAAGAATAATTAATTTCAATTAGTAAATGATGTGTGGGGCCCTATATAATCCCTTGATTCTTTGTTATCTCTCCTGATACAAAACATATATGGACTTGGCCGAGGCCTTGCCCATTTTCAGATATGGTTTTTTTTCGAGCCCTTAATCATTTTCAGATGTCTTATCCAGGGCCTTGATGGTATTTATCATAATGTCAAGCATATTAATTCCCTCATTTTGGATCTAGTAATTGCTACTTCATGTGGTAATTTGACTAGTATAATACCCATGATTATGTTCCATTATGGAATTATTTATTCGTCTCTTATTCCTGCCATATTGTGCTCAAGTATATTTTTAAAGTCGCGTACTTTTAGTTTTTCACCAAGACTAGAGTTTATGGTTATGATTACTTATGATGTATTATGTACTCTTACTGATCATCTGAGCTCACCCCTTTCTTATGTTTCCATTTCCAAGGTTATGAAAAAGAATTCATTGAATAAGCTTTCAAGGATGTAGTTTATTTCATTTTTTATGAATCATGTTTTATTTTCTTTTCCCAATATATTATAGGAATGATGAACGTAATCTAGTATTATAGGACTGATAAAATGATTGGTTCTTCTGTATTTGATTCCTTGTAATCATTCCAATGTAATGGGTTAAGTCACCGGCTCTAGGAAACTAGGGTCTGGGTGTTAGAATTTGTATCAAAGTAATTTTAGCAGCAACCTTGGAAACTAGATTTATAAAACATAGACCAGAGAACTTAACCATAAGATATACTTTGAGGAAAATCATACATGAATATCCTATAATTTTTTAAGGAAAATATTATGGGGATCTATCTAGAAAATACATCCCTGTATGGATACTACAGGTGGATGTGGTTCTGGAACAGATGTATCTACAAGTATCAACTTCAATAAGGTGTTTTGGACTTGACCTAGGGTAACCTGGTACACGAAAATGGGCCTTACTATGCATCTGGTTTAAAACTCCAAAGGTATATTCTTAGGAAAATTCACATTTAATTTACCCACCATTATGAAGGATTTATTCTCCCAAAAAAACCAATGTATGTGGTATTTACGATAAAAGAATTTATGTTATGTGTTGTACCATGTTTAGAGTTATAGAGAGTTCTTAATTTTATGAGCTAATATATTATATGGAATTTATTAGAAATTGGGCCTAGAAGAAGTAATGATAACTTCTACAATGAAAATTATTCAAAGATTAAGAAGGATAATATATCTAATGGGATTAAGCCATAATTTTTAAGGAAGATAGTCACCCATGTATCCTCATCATATGAGGAAATAATATCACATGTTAACAATGTATGTAAAGAATTATTTTTGTCCTATGGATTTGAAGGGAAGAAAAAGAAGAAGGGTTTGGCAGAAAAAAACATGGATAAAGGGAAGAAGGGAAATATGGGTTTTCCAATATGTGATAACTGTCGAAAAAATCACCCTTGTAAATGCTTGAAGGTAATTAGTGTTTGTTATAAGTGTGGTGAAAACGGACATCAAGTTTGTGATTGAAAGGGTAAGAAAAAAGGATTCCAATGTACGATTCTTTAACTGCAAGGAGATGAGACACTATTCGAATCAATGCCCCAAGCATCAAAGGAATATACCCCAAATGATGTTACTAGATAATGATCATGTTATGATATTACCATAGATGAAGTGTAATGACTAATATGGCTAGTCAAGAATCATGTCATTTGAATATTTTACTAGCAATGTACTGGTTATAAGAATTGTGGAATATATGAGGATTGTGTTGTAGTACTGTTCATTAAGGATTTGAGGTTGTATAATGAATGATACCAAGGAAGAGATACTCAGTAGAAAGTTAAATTTTGGAATAATATATGGTTCAGGAAAATACAACCCTTAATATGTTCGTAGTACTAAGATATCGATTTAAGAATAAATAGATTATTTATTTTCATAAAGTAAATTGGAAAGCACTTAATATCTTGGGTCTATATAATGGACTGTTGATAAAGTGATAGAGTTTACAACATTTTGGACTTATGTAATATATCCAAATTCCTATTATAATAAGACATGAACATATTCGATAAGGTTTTATGGTAATTTATCTTATTACCATTCTTTAAGAGAATACAAAGAGAATGTACTCACATGTTTGTATGTGATGATTAAGAGACACTTCATGTTGTTTAATAAGTTCATTATGGAAATTCAGTGATCATATTCAGAAAGTGTTGGATCATGATATTTAGGAAAAGTTAACCATTAATGAAATGGTTGAATTTCATATTTGGACAAGGTTTTAGAGATTATTTTACCCTATGATACAACTTGAAATGAGTAGCAATAGTAAAAGGCATAACTAGAGGAAAAGATTGTGTTTATAAAAACGTTTCAAGTACTCATATTTCCTTACATTGTTATAGAGTGATAGATTTTCTCAACATTAGGGAAAGGATCCGGAAACCCCAAAAAATGATAACCTAGAACCTTGTTTTTCGAAGAATCAAATGGTTCTTTATATCATCGCAGATTTATGGCCTTTTGAAAGTTAACATCCCAATGATCACATTCTCTATCTCTCTCCATAAAAACATGATCATAAGATTATTCTTCCATGTACAAATTTTTTACTATTTGAATGTGAAGTTTTATAGTAACCTATGTGTCTCACTTTCCCTCTTATTAAGCGGATATTTTATTAACCTTATTTCTGATGTGGGTTTCCGAGAAGAGAATTTTCAAGTATAAACCTTTTGTTTTTGAAGTGTAATTTCAAAATGTGAGGACCCAATTTATTGAAGGAGTGGATAATATAACTCCCCAATTATTTGTTTTATAGTTTTATATAAATTCAGTTATAAAATATAATAATTTAAATTTATGTTTTCTAATTAATAAAAATAATTCTTAAAAATAATTATATTTCAATTTTATAGATTTCAAATTTATTAATGTTCTAAAAACAAATACTATTTTGTATTATTATTTTGTGAAAAATAATATTTTAATATAAATATATATATTTAATTATTTTACTAAAATTTTATTTCTATCAAAATATTACTTAATTAATTGTTTTAAATGAATATAACAATATATATTGGCTATTATAATTGTTTTGATAAATAATAAAACATGCTACGAATATGTTCACTTTTAATACGACACCCCAAGGACATACAAATAAATTTAATATAGAATGCATGAAACACTGAGTCCTTGTGAAACAACACTTTCATACAACGTATCCAATAAACATAATTTTTCCAATTCACAATTTTGAATTTTGAAAAACAAAGATACATGGTTGTGTTCAGGGTGATATTTGGAGTCTGATAGAATCAACATAATTTTTGGTGAAAATGGTAACATACCCTTATGAATAGTAACAAACCCTTGTGAATAGTAATACACCCTTATGAATAGTAACCCCACCCATGAAATTATAAATAAAATGTAGGCACCTTTTAAATGAAATAGAATATTCTATAAATTAATATTTAAGTGATGATATTTTTATGCGTAATAAATATTTAATTACAATTTTAAATTAATAAATCGATTTAGAAATAATTTGTTTTTATAAAATGTGTTCCTAAATAAATATTTTGTTTTACTATGATATTACGACATTTTAGTAAGACCTTAGTTAATTTATCAAGGTGTTGTAAAATCACTTTTAATTTTAAAATCTACATTTTTTGAGTAAATATTGATTTTATTTAAAAATTAAATTACTCATATTTTGGATTTTTTTAAAATGGAGATCATTTTTAAATTCTTGACATAAAAAAATTGTTAGGGTTAATTTTTTGGATTTTTCTGAAATACTTCAATATTTTGTGAATAGTAAAATATACTAATTAGAGTATAAATACATTATAAGATAAATATACTATTCCATACCTCATGGATTATGTAAGAAACTATTAGTTCGAAATCACATGAACTCATTACTTTTTTTGGTCACAAGAATTAATACTATTGTTTGTCTTGGCCAAAATAATAAAATAATAAATAAAATGTTGAGAAATCACTCTTCTCCTCCACTATAAAAACCACCCATCACTCCCTCTTATATTCACTCATATAAGGATTAAATATCCTACAAGGCCTTCTAAAATACTATTCCATAGTCCTTCCCCACATCCAGGAGCTCTTGGAATTTCCAAAAGACCAAAACCCCTTCCCTTAAGAAGATTTTCAAGGAGGTTAATTTAAGACGTAAATCCACAACTTCTTTCTTTTAATTTCATTTCAAGTTCCTTTATTTTTTTATCCTCTACTCTCTTCCTCTATCCAATTGATCTTTATAAATATATTATCATCTATATAATTTAATTATATCATGTTAATGTAATAATTATTATCAATCTTCTTACTCTCTCTTTTATTTTATAAAAGAAATCATCATCTGTGAGGTACCAATTTTCAACCTTCATGGATGATGAAGTTTCATTCTTGACTTTATCCTTCTGTACTGGTCATGAAAACATTTTGATGGTTTAACCAGACTATAATATATTTATTATTACCTATTTAATATTCAATAACACATATATGTACAAAATATTAATTCATATGACAAAACTAGTTTGTAATAATTGAAATACATCCAATATAATCTAAATGATTGTCATTAATATTTCATATAACAACTCATCCAAATATCATATAAACAAATTAATTATATGAACATTTAATATTCTGTATTTTAATTAGTATCATATGAAATAAATTCTGTATAATTATATGCATTCTAAATGAACTCCATTACTTATAAACAAGTGATCCGATTATGAAAACCAAGGAAAGCAACCACTCTGGAATGATGGAATTCAATGTTATATCTTATCAATAAGGATATAAATGGACTTGATAAGACTATAATGAATCAAATATATGTATATGAGTTTATGAATTAATTAATTAATGTATTTAATTTTATTATACAGGACATTAAAGTCAAGAGAAGAATACATTCTGACATAAGGTTAGGGTTTCCTCATCTCACTTCCATTTTGGCGAGACATTCCTAATTAACAACTATTACTTGTGTATGGTGTGTGTATACTGTCTGTTGATTTATCATATCATTAATCTATTTATTTTCATGTTATTAAATGTACCATTTGATAATTATTAATTTTGGGGCATATGATTTGATCGATTACAAAGTGGTAAGGGATTTTACCCGAACTTCCTTTTTCTTTCGGGTTGCTCTTATTCTCTATTTAACCCACTGAAATTATTAATTATTATTATTTAATCCTTATATATTCTATTTAAATTACATATATATGTGTAAAAATCATAATCATTCTTTCTTTAATGGGGAGTTACTTGTTTTAAAATAATCTTGTAAAATTCTTCATGATAAACAAGCTCGATTGAAGGGAACTTCTCGAATTCTTACCTATTTTGATGTTCACTCCATAATCTATTTTAATCCATAATTTTTTTTATCTAATATAAAAAAATTAAACATGAAAAAAAAATCTTGGTTCATTTCTATTTTTGTTAGAGCAACCATGTATTTCCTCTTTAAAATCTCTTTAATAGTTTCCTTAAATCGCACTAAAATGTTTTATTTCTAATGATTCTTAGAAACTTGTTTTAAACGATTTTACTTTAGAAGAACAAAATTTATTCCACAAATATAATTTCAATTTAATTCACATTTCTTTTTGGGATATACATTTTTATAATCTTATTTCATAAAAAATAAAAATGAATTTCCAAAAGAACTCTTCTTTCCAAAGTAAAAAGATTTTTCTCATCCCACTTTATCTTTTATGAGATATATGCCTTGTTGAGAACTTATTCTTTGATTATGGTGTATGAACTACCCTTTGGTATAAAATATAAAGAGTCTCCTTTCTCATGGTATTCTTAGGGATTATGATTTGAATATTTCAAGGTGTTATGAGACACTTTGGAATGTTTAAGGATTATTTCCTCATGAATATTTCAATGGTCTCATTTAAAAGTATCTTCACATATATCAAAATCTTTTATTGAATGTTGTACCCCATTGAGGTTTATCTATAATGATATAATCTATAACATGTTTTTTGAAGGTTTTTGATTAGTTTTAATGTGGGTGTAATATCTTGATACCATTCACCCTATTAATCTTAATGGTAAGTGTTTATGTTTACTAATTAGGGAAAGTTATATTTGTTTCATATCTTAGTTTCAATATGAATGTATATGTTGATTATGTTCACCCATTTCATATTAGAAATGCATTTCATTTAGTAAGTGATGAGTGGGCTATATCCCCTCGATGCAATAGTAGGTCTCATGAGACAAACAAATATGGACTTGCCCGAGGCCTTTCCCATTTTTATATATGGTTTCTTCTAAGGCCTTAATCATTTTCAGATGTCTTGGGAGAGGCCTTGACGGTATTTTTCATAATTTTTGGCATATGAATTTCCCTAATTATGGATCTTTCAATTAATAGTTCATGGGTGATTCAAATAGTATAATACCTATGATTATGTTCCATTATGGAATTATTTATTCTGCTCTTATTCCCGCCATATTGTTATCAAGTATATTTTTAAAGGAATGTTCCTTTAGTTTTTAACCATGTATAGAGTTTATCTTTATGTTTACTTATAATGTATTATTTAACCTTACAAAGAATATGAGATAACCCCTTTCTTATGTTTCCTCTCCCATGGTTATGAAGAGTATAACAGTGAATAATCTTTCAAGGATGTAGTTTATTTCACTTTTTCATCATGTTTTATTTTTATTTCCCAATTTATTATGGGTATAATGAATGTAATATGTTCTTACATGACATATAAAGTGATCATTCCATCAGTATTTTATTCCTTGTAATCATTCCAATGTAATTAAATAAGGCACCATCTTTGGACTACTATGGTCAGGGAGTTACAGTGGGTGGGATTCTGAGCAGTTGGATTTTTTTCTGAATATTTAATATTTAATTAATTAAATGTTAAATTAGTCAGGTGATTTTTCATGGACATGTCTATTTAAAGGAGTTCTGGATTGAGAATCTGACTCTGTGGTTGAGTCCAAAAGGGGGGATTTTGCCTGGGTGAGGTTCTAACTCACATCAGGTTTCAGGACATGGGATGCGTGTTAAATTGGGGGTTATTTAATTGATTGGTTGATTAATTAATTAAATTAAAAGAGTGACTCCCCCAATTTTGGGATCACATGCATAGTAGAATATGGGAGGGGATTCTCCCTCACACGTGATAGTAATATTTAAGGGGAAGACAAAGGAGATGTTTTCAGACATCATCCTTTGTGTAGATCAGGACAAGATTGAGGTGCAACAGCTTTCAAGAGTGGAAATGGACTTGAAGCTACGACGTTTACACCATGAGGTAGGATGATTTTAACATTTATGACCTAAATTATTATAGATTAGTTGTTTTCGAATTTTTAATTCCTTATTATGACTACTAAGGACCCCATGGGGGTCAATCTATGAATTTTTGGGGAAACCGAGGGTTTGGGGAGAGTTTCAGGGATTTCAAGTTTGGAAATGCTAATAACACGACATGTGGTTCTATGAACATACATTGTGTGTTATTCCTATTTGTGGAAGGAAAACTATTCATAAGAACACGCCATGTACTCTTAGTACATTTCATGTGGTGGTACATGGTCGTGTGTCCAGCTATGTGAAAAAGAACATGGAAAGATAATTTTTGAAAGTACACACCATTTATATTAAATTATAAGTCATGCACTAGTACACAGACAGACCTCATGTTGTTCTGTCCATTTAAAATCACACCTAAAGGGGGATGTATTAGAGTACATATCTTGTACTCTAAAGTACATGCCTTGTACTTTTTCTTGTTTAGAGGTTTTGGGAATTTTGTGCCCTAGATGTCAAAATTGGGGATGTGAGTAGTTCATTCTGAGCATTGTTCCACATATATATTAATGGTGGGATCCTTTTGACATATAGATGTATTAAAGATGGGTTTTTTGATAAATTTAACTTATATTAAGGATTTACTTGACGTTTGGATCCAGAATCCTTCAGTGGGTTGGGTTTTGAGCTATTAGACTCATGTAAGGGTTGTGTGCTTAGTATTTCATCCTCTCTGAGCATACCATGGTGTTTCATGAGTTTTCTTAGATGAATCCCAGATAATGGAATTTTACTTTTATCTATGTGATGATTTTGGTTGTCTTTTCAATTTAGGACTAGTGACTCGAGGATAGATCCTGTGAGGATTAGACCCTATATTTGTAGATCAGGGTGGGTGGCTCCATGGGATCTTGGATGACACCATAGGATTGCGGTCATGGTAGAGTGTCGTTGTGGTGCAGTGTTGAGTCTGAGATACTCTTGATGATTCTCATGGAGGGAAGGTTTTTGGTTAAGTGATAACTATATGTCATGGTTGATGATTGGGAAATGATGTGTGGAATGTGACTGATTTAAATTCTTTGTTGGCTTGTCATTGATCAGGTATTAGTTAGAGGCCATTAAGGGCCAATTGAGGATGTTTCCCATATTAGGGATTTCCTCAAGAATTTGGTTGTTACAAGTGTTTAGGGATTATGCCTTACTTGAATGCTAGTTCCTAGGATCCAAGGTGGTATGCCTCTCTCTATGTGTGGATCGAGAGGGCCATGTGTGGGGCCAATTGATAGGATGAACTTGAGGGGGTGTTTCTAAATTTCTGGTAAGACTATGGGGGTTCCTTGGTATCTAGGATGATGTGTGATCCATTGGGGATGAGATGTTACTTTTTGAGATGGTTGCATGGCCATCTGTTGTTGTGTTTTAGTTTGTTGGGGTTGAGACCAAGATTATGCCCCTGGGGAATTTGATATGTCTGTGTTTTCATGATCTAGAACCCAATTTATTATTAAGGGTTCTAGAGGCTATGAGATATAGAAAGATAATCCTCATGCACGATTCAGTATATATTTGTGTGAGATTTTTTCTTTGAGGTTAAGTTTCAGTTTTTATAGTTGTTTATGTTTTAAGTGATGGAAATAGGTTATAGGAAAGGTATGTTATTATATTTAGAAGAGTGATGTGATATAAAAAAATGTGGTTTGGTGATGGATGAGGTTATGGGAACATAGAGTGTACTACTAAGAGGGTGTCAGATTGAGGATCTAGACACTAATAGTTTACTTCATGGATAGTGCACTTGATTGAGGATCTAGACGTTAATGGAATGTCATGTGATAAAGGATGTTGGACTGAGGCTCCTTCTCCTTTGGCTGGGATGGACTAATGTTCTAGGTCCCACCAATGTTATAGTAATTGGACTGAGGTTCCGGGTATAGGAAGTATAATGCTGAGAGGGTATCAGATTGAGGCTTTAGTCACTGATAGTGTTCATCGAGGATAGTGCTCTAGAATAAGGATTTGGACAATGATGGTTTACTAGAAGGGATGGATGGTGGAATGACACTCTGCATCCATGGTTAAGATGTTGGACTATTTCTTCATGTACTATAGTTATGATACATGAGATAGATGTCAGACTAATGTTCTGGGCTTAGCAATACTTATGTGTGGTTATGAGACAGATGTGTCGAGGTTCCAAGTATGAGAAAATGTATAGTTATGAGTAAATAGTAATGTTTGGCTTAGATTAGTGTATTGTGTGAAAATTATACCTTAGGCTGGGTTCCTGGTTTAGTCAGGTCGGTTGTGGAAGCTATGGGTATGCAGCCCACAGGTTGTTTGGGTGCCTAATTCATGAGAAGAACTCTAGATATTCCGGCATTGGCTGAAGTAGGTATAGGGAATCAAGGTCCCGGACTAATAGATCAACAATTGATTATTTATGTTTGACACTCCTTTCCATAACAGAGTCTAATGACTGAAAAAGGGGAATACCCTAGCACAAAGAGATTCATCCTTTGAAGAAACATCAAAAAATTGACAAAGGCATGAACAAGGATTTGTTTAAGAATGGCCCGCACAAGTTTCCTCATGGTCGTGCAAGTATACATGCGCAACACATATTGGTCGCGCATGTGACTTGCACGCCCTATTTGATTTTCACCCAAGGTCTTTAGTACCCTATAAATACCCCTTGTGGGCCCCCCATTTATAGGACGAAAAAAAATCCAAAAGTCATATTTTTAGCTCTCAGCACCCTAGTCTTCGCTTGAAGTCTTCCAAACATTTCTATGGTAATTTCTTACCTAGAATGGAAGTTCTAAAGAGGGGGAACAAGGCCTAATTGTTGAAATTCATCAACACTTTCGTGCCTAAGTGTCCAACCCATAAGGGAAATGAAGACACTTGTGCGCCATCTTATCCCTTCAACCGAACTTGCGCACCACCCCTTTGGAAGCCTCTAGAGATAATACAAAGGGCTTGAGCCATGTCTTTCCCAAGCATTACCCTATAGGTTAACCATCCCCCAAGTACACCCATGTCACACAAGTAGACTTGCACGACCAGAACTTGTGCGCCCAAAGAAGACTTGCACGCCTGCATCTTTTTGGGTTCCCTTCCAGCTTATTCGACTCTTTTATTCAAATTCACCTCTCCTCTTCAAGATTTAGCCTTCAAAACCCTCTTCAAAGCCATTTATGGAATGGTTCCTTTGTTGGCTTCCTTATTTGAAATGAATTCTATGGAACATCTCTCAAAACCTCGTGATTTACATAAGCTTGATGTCCCTAAGGTTAGAGATTTACTTCATCCAACCTCATACTTTAAAATGAGAGTTCCCGAATCTGGGCATCCTCCTTAGGAGTAATCCCTAAGTTCCCTAATCTGAGCATCCTCCTTAGGATTAATACCCAAGTTCCCTAATCTGGGCATCCTCCTTAGGAGTAAGCCCCATGTTCCTTAATCCGAGCATCCTCCTTAGAAGTAAGACCCAAGTTCCCTAATCTGGGAATCCTCCTTAGGAGTAAGCCTCAAGTTCCCTAATCTGGGCATCCTCCTTAGGAGTAAGCCCCATGTTCCCTAACCTAGGCCTTCTTTTTTCAAGAGTAAGCCCCAGTCATAATTCCCCTTAACCTGGGCTTCCTCTTTAGGAGAAATCCCCAGTCTTAATTTCTATTGATCTTGGCTTCCTTCTCAAAAATAAAACCCAATCATAAGTCCCCTCAAATTTGGGCATCCTACTTAGGAGTAAGCCCCAAGTTAAGTATCCAAATCTCCATAAAGCACACATACATTTATAGACCTTATTCCCGGGCTTCTTCTCCGAAGTAAGTCCCGATCTTCATCTATCTGGGCAGTCATACATGCATAAGCCCCACATCATTTCTTATAATTTCATCTTTCGTGGCAAAATCACCAGGTTTTATTGATACCTCTTGTTTCTCACACCGAGAATGACTCACGTGAGCTTAGAGCGTAAAATTAATTATGACATATTTCTTTGAGCCATCAATCATGTATAAACCCTCATAATTATTCACTCGAACTACGTGGGTTATGATTCCTTTTCTAATAAGGATACGTAGGTAGCCCACCTGCGGGTACGATCCCAACTCTAAAATAATCCCTGTCCTTCTGAATGAAAAAAAACTTCAAGTGCTCCATTGAGTGTCTTTAAAACCAGTATGGTTATCATAATGAACAAGAGATTCATATATAATGTGTTGAAGGATACCATTTACTAAGAATCTCTAACAAATACAGATGATTCTCTATCGATGAAGAACCTCAAATACATATAAAAGATTATCTAAATTTCATACATATTAATCATTGATTGTCAGATCTAAAGGAAAGCTCATTTTCATACTTGGTAATTTAATAAGGATTCACAAAAATAACTCAAATCTATAAAGAGACTCCCGGAGTAGAAAATAATTTCCCCCAAAAGGTGTGATGAGTCCGACCTCCCATCCTCTCGACCAATACAAATTCTTAAGCCTTATTATTCCACGACTGATGAGCACCTACCTTTGGAATGTAGGTCCAAATGGATATAGAATCATTGGATGTTTCTGATTCTACGAATAAACCCATTAGAAAACGATTGGAATATTTGAATCTTAAACAAACGAGGTCATCCCCATTTTTAGAAGAAACAAAAATGGTGAACCCGACATGAATCCTTAACCAAGTTAAATGATTCATTACTTATTTGTTAGGACCCTATTTAACTTAATGTGAGGGCCAACAAAAAAAACAATAACATATGTGCTCATCCAAAAGATGTAGCTCTGACCAGGATTATCTTGATTGTGTCTACTATATCAAACATGCACTCTTTTCCAAGATCTCCCTGTGTTATAGAAATGTCTTCTCTAAAGTTCACACCTGTGAATGCATCTGATGCTACTCCTGCTAGATCCTTGTCCGCTCTGAGGATGAAATCACCTACTCAGTGTCTTCAACATTGGGTTTAAAATGCACTGGTGAAGGAGTACCATCATCATGGTACCATTTGGACTCTAGAGGCCACTTGACAGGCCATCCAAGTGAACGACTCGCACTGGTCGTCTGGACAACGATGACCAGTGATCAAGAGGTAGGTGGTTCCAACCACTGTTTCCAACCATTTCGAGTCATTATCCCTAGAATGCAATCACCAGTCCCTCCCATACTACAGAGATGTTGATCAAGATGGTCACTCAGGGCCTCCATTCAAGGATGCAAGGGTCCTTCCCAAGGACTCCCACCAACAATCGCCGCCATACTCATGTGGTAGTACACCCTCAACATGATGAGGGTGTTGTTTCCAGGAGTTTGACTTAGGTTCCTTGAACCCGAGCAGGAAAGACAAACCACCGGAAGTGATGACCGGTCAAGAGGGAGCAGGTTCTTACCTCTTCCCCCTATGGAAAAGTCCACCAACCGAACTTGGTGGAAAGCGACGAGCGGGCTAACACACCCGTCCTTTTTAATCCCGCTATCAAGTAGACTTATCTGGCAGCAACCCACCATTCCCTCCAGGCAATTCTGGTGGAGTATTATAGGCAGGAACATACACCTGCTTACACTCATCAATCCTGCCAGCAGTCTCGTCTTCCAGTATTGAAAAATGTTCTTCAACCACATTCATCGGAGTACAATAAGTAGGAACATACACCTTCTAGTATTATTCAAGCTTACCAACAGTCTCATTTGGTAGCTCCAAGAGACGTCAATTGGAAAGACCTAATGACGAGCAGGAGGCAGACAAAAAATTCTGCCCCTACACAAGAGTACTGTCAGAATCCAATGACAGGAAAAGGAGGAGAGGATCAGGCACATACACCTACTCTAGACATAGAATGTACGTATACACCCATTTCAGCAGCTGAAGTCACCAAGAACATTCTGTCAATGGTTAAAGAGCAGAAGCAAATCCCTGCTCATATTCGAGATGCCTGCCAGGATATTATAATAACTTCAGCAGCATCTCATGGAAAGACACATAAATCCATACCTATTAGCGGAGTAACTCATCAACATGTCACCATGGAGCGGACACATACCTCTATTCCAGTCCAGGAGGGTCATGGGGCATACTCCCCCATGTCATACAGACAATCAAGTCAGGCACATACACCTGATTTGAATGGAGATAATCAGCCTAACCTGACTATTTCTCCTGAGTAGGCACATACACCTGTCCACAATAATCACTTTTGTCAACAAGTGGTTTCCAAAATGAGTAAAAAGGCGTCTAAGAAGAAGACCTGTTCAGTACAGTCAAGAAATCAAGAGCCTATTTTTAAAAAGACCTTACTCGATGCTAGAGTTCTTGAAGCCCTTAGATAATTATCTGTTGGAACTCAAGATTCTACTCTCTCATTTCCCAATAATGGGAACATTAATTCTGAAGGTCTTCATCAGGCACTTCCTCATGAAGGATTGCTTCATGATAGTTCGGTCGATCTCGAAGTATCATCTTCAGATGAGAGCCACAAGAACCCTCTAGGTGACCAGAAGATCAAACAGAAAAAGGTGTCATCTTTTTCTATAACCCACCATGGTGTTCCTCCCCATGTTGATGAATTTATCTGTGAAATTCCTCTCCGTAGTAGTAATTCGCATTGCCTAGAAAAATTTTCAAAGGAAAATTCAGTAACGAGAAATACCCCTTATCTTGAGGCACTTGCATATGTGAAGCTAGTCATGTCTAATGCTTTACCGCTAGCAGGTGAAATAGTTTCTCAATCAGAAGATAGCCCGGGGTGTAGGTCATTCTCCGAACCACCCCTGGGTCATTCATCTTCTAGTTTGACAAATGAATTCTCTGCCAATCTTGTTGAATCTGATGAAGCAACAAGGAAGAACAATCTTTGGTCTAATTAGGTAGAAGAATCTTCATCAAATGATAAAGAGTAAATTCTAAATATGAGAAAAAAACTGGCAAAAGGTGAAGTACCAGTCATGTTTTGTCCTTTGGCTGACTCTCAGTATGATATCCCAGAAATGTTGACGGAAGACTGTATTCACGATATTCATCTCAACATGTGGAAAACTCTTTGTCAATTGAAAAAGAAAATATTATCTTATGATGAATATTAAAATCATGTCAAGATAATAGAAGGGTTACAACACCAAATTGATTTGGCATCTCTCTCAGTTTCTCGATATCCGAAGGCTGAAAAGTAGTAGAGATCCCTTTAACGTTCATGGATTGGCGCACTAAAAAGATTGTGCCAGTTAATTGCCAATGCCCCATCTGGTATTCATATCAGGGGATGGGGTGTTCATGGAGCACTACATTTCACTGTACTCTCCAGTCATCAAAGCCCGCCATAAATGGTCTCATGGAATGTTATTGCCCATGGCTGGCCACAACCAATTGGTTTTGTATGTAATCAAAGGATTTCTCAGGAACATGCCTCAACTAGTTCTTCCAAAAGTTAGGCATACAGAGAACAAGTTGTCAAATTACTCTTGCATCAAGAAAATGAGAATATCAAACAGGCTTCTCATTTAGAGCATTCACATCACAAAGTGACAGAAGTGTCAGAAATAATACAACGGTCATCTGAGCTAGGTGATTTGAGTGGATGCAGGTTGATGCATCCAGCCAATTTCCGGACTAAAGTCCGCAAAATCAGGAGAGATTTTAAGAAATCTTGAGATGTAGCATCTCAAGAGCCACCTCATCTTTCCTGGATGGGGACTCTATTAACCCAACCCTCAGAATCAACAAGTAGGATTCGAGGAGTTGAGCAAGAATAGTAGGAACAGCCCCAGTCCAACGGACTGGGGACCTTTTCAAATACTCAATCTCTTCCTCAGCGAAAGTTAGTTTTCTCTTGATTAGGTAAGAAGTCACAAGGGTAACGCAGAGACAAATTATCCAGATATTCCCTCCAAATTACAGTTCATCATAAAGTTCCTGAGGGATCAACCAAACCAAGGGAAATGTCTCATCAAGGACATGGGAGAAGACAATATCGCAGAAATTCTGATAGAAAGGGTGCAATGCGTTATGCATCAATAAATTTCATTGATGTCATTTTCACTAATCCCCCAGAACATGAGGCTCACTCAGGGGAATCAGATGAAGAAGTTCCTATTCAAGAGACTATATGCACTGAAACAAATGAAGAAGGTGTGCGTACCAGAAATCAAAGGCTTACCCAAAATCTAGGTATTCCTTCAGATAACCAACTTTCCTTTCTCCGAAAGGTGTCCAACAAGGGGAAAGGAAAAAGTCAGGTTACCCACCCTACCACTATAGAAGGCCAATCACTCTCATTAGAGGAATGGTTCACACGACAAGAAGAAGAAATGAAGGAATTAAGGAGGTTAAATGCAGAACTACTTCAAGGTAGTCTTCCTCCTAATTATACTTGAGTTAATCAATCAAGGGAATTTGTTGCAACTACTAGGATTGATCAAGAATATCCGCTTTACAAGTACACCCTCACATGTCTAATCTTAAGGGTCATATGCAACAACAACCTACAATACTACCATCAGTGGTGGTCCCGGTCGCTACACCCGTCCAAACTCCAGTTATTGCACCTGCTCAGGTCCAAGATCAACCATATGTTTATCAAATATTAATGACTACCCTTGAGTCATTAACAGCTCAGTTGGAAGCTATGGAAGGAAAGCGTGCACAAGTTCAACCAAAAAAGAGAGCTTACCCAGAATGGGTGGATGATATCCCCCCCATCAAATTTTCCAAGTACCACATTCCCAATTTTTAATGGTTCGTGAGATCCAGAACAACACTTAACACATTTTGTTTCTCATTGTGATCCTATGATGGGAAATCCTCAACAACAAGAAGTAGTTAAGCTCAGGTGTTTTGTACTATCATCACAAGGACCTACTTTTTTCTGGTATACAAGTTTGCAATCCTGGTTAATTACTGGGTGGGAAGATCTCCATGAAAGGTTCCTCCTTCAATTTAGCTCAACGTTTCCAAAGAAGACATTTTTTGATCTTACCAATTGTAAGAAAAGGGAAAATGAAAGTGTTTCAGATTTCATTTCTCGCTGGAAGGGATTAACATATTCCTTAAGTTTAGCACTCCCTCAAGAAGAATTGTTGCCAATCTGTGTGGAAAATTTGCGTGCTGAATTACGCACACCCTTGATCCCTGTGAAATACACAGGAGGGTTTCGAGACCTTATTTAAATTGCTCACTAGATTGAAGATTCTCTTATATAGACTAAGGCTAAAACTCGTGTTGTTCCATCAGTTTCGGGAAGGAAAGTAGGGAAAGAGGAAACTACTATAGTTACATTTAAACAAGCACCTGTATCTACTTCCACTTCAAAACCTTCATCATATCGAAGGGCTCCACCTCCTGAGCATCAACAACAATGGTCACCTTGTCAAGATGATCAAAGAGATCAAAGGCGGAAATAGTCTGAAGAATTGAAGAACAAAGTTTATTCTTTCCGGAATGAATAAGTTCTGGGTTATTTCATCTCTACTTTGAAAAACAACTTGGTTTAGTTTCCAAGGCCCAAAAGGCCGAATAACGAAGGAGATGAAGACCTCCCTAACTATTTTCCATTTCATCAGATGTTAGGGAATCCCATTAAGGAGTTTTTTGTCTTCAAAGATCTTTTGAAAAAAAATGGTGGATGCTGGACAAGTAAAAATGAATGTTTCTTCAGCCCAAGTAGCATGTGTTACTGCTACTGATCCAGAGAGAGAAGGTGAGTGGCACAAAGTCAAAAGTAAAAATGTGCAGAAATATGATGATTGGATGGTCATGAAAACAATCAAACAAACTCATGCCATTTTATGAACATAATTGAATCAACAAATTGTGTCTTCTGCTATGAATGCCACAGCCAAACCCCCTTCATAAGAAGGAAAATATTAAAAGAAAATGCATAATTAGAAGAAATAAGAGAAGTCAGAAGAAGCTGAGATCGTGTCAAATCCCAAGTTGTCTTTGACTTTGACAGATTTTATGCCATATACTTCAAAAGCACGGGCACCGCCCCACCAAACGGCATATCCTGAAATGGATAATCTGGATGAATCTTCATTAGATGAAGAATTAATATTTGGTTCTGTTAACATGATTCATTTAACATATCCTTATGCCGATGATAGTTTTGATTATGATGAACCCAATTTCCCTGTATCAAATAGAGGAATTAGAGGAAGAGACAATGGTCTAGGATACATGGGAATACGTGGATATTTTATAAGCCACTATTTCAATCCTTCCCCCTCTAGAACTGTATATGCAGCAGAAACTTGTGGAAAAGCCCTTCAATAGGCTTAATAGGAACAAGAAAGTTCTTCCACACATGGCAGATTCGGTCCTGAAAAAGTTATTTTGGAAGACCGGTTAGAGTTCCCACCTTCTTACTCTCAGCAAATAGATAGACCTAATTAGTATAATCTACCGAATCCAGGTGTATTTCCAACTCCTACCCCGATACAAGATGCATCTACTTCCAAAGCATCAACTTCTAAAGCACCTGAGAAACCACATGTTCCTATTGGGAAACACATGCCTTTAGACCAATAGTTTGTTGTCTTGAAACATTTGACTCAAGTACCGGCCAAGTTATTAATTCTGGATGCCTTGAATCTATCAAAAGATCTTTGTGAGGCGCTTATTGAGGCTTTGTCAAGTCCTCAAGAATTTGAAACTGAAATTGTTGCAGCTGAAGTCTATCATATAGAGAATGATCCTACATAATTCCATGCAGTGATATATTTTACAGATGAAAATGAAGATGATGTTGTACATGGCCATATCAGACCTTTGTATCTATCTGGAAAAGTCAATGATATAGACATTCGACAAACTTTCATTAATAATGGTTCAGGAGTCAATCTCATTCCTATTCGTACACTTCGTCGATTGGGATTCAATGAGTCTTATTTATCTCCTTCTACTATGATGTTGCAAGGATATGATAATAATGAACAGGAACCTCTGGGTGAAGTTACACTCAGAATTCAGTTTGGAGACCTTGTTCCAAATTTAGATTTCATGGTTGTCTATCCAGACATAGCTTTCAATACTTTTCTTGGAAGACCTTGGCTACATCTACATGCAGCCATACCTTCATCGTACCACCAATGTCTCAAATATTGTTTCAATGGTCAAATCGGGACACTGTATGGTGACAAAGCCCCATTCAAAACATGTGAATCTCAATACATTGAGGCAGAGTTTTATCACATGGAAGAAAAGGAAAAATACACAGCAAAGAAGGTCACCAAAATTAATGCTCCATATGGTTTGGAAAAGATTCCAGTAAACCCATTCATACATGTGAGTATAGATTATGTGTTGTCTATCAGTCAAATTGACGGGATAGACCCAAATCCAAAAACTCTTATGGAAACTTCCATAATGTCAATTACGACAATCGAGTCAGACATCATGGGAGAAATTGTTGATTGGCCAAGCAATGATGAAGGGTTACATGGAGATTTCTTCATTTAGTCCACTGAAATACAGCAATTCTATACTTCATCAACTAGGCCAGAAGAAGTGATAGCAATGCCAGAGGAAAATAATGATGTCGATTCTCAATCCATCATCTCCTCTTGATTACCTCAGGAAGACCCTTAATCATCAATAGGGTCAGAAATGGCATCCTTTTCTTCAAGATGTTCAAAATTTAACTTTTCTCCTGACTATGGAAATTGTTCTTCGTCATCTCTTATGCAAGTAGAAATAGAGGAAGTAACACCTATTGAAGAAGAAGAGGAAGATCTCAGAGTTTCTCATCCAACATTTGAAGAGGGTATCTCTACTACTGTGGATGAACTCAGAGAAATAAATCTGGGTACAAAAGAAGATCTACGCCCCACTTTAATTAGTGCGACCATGACTCTTGAAGAGCAAGAAATGTATATTTCATTTCTAAAGAAAAATCGAGAAGTATTTTCTTGGAATTATACAGACATGCCAGGTCTTGATCTCGATGTTTCCACTCATCATTTGGGGTTTCCAGAAGAACATCGAGGATTCAAGCAAGACGTAAGAAGAACACACCCAACTTATGCCTCCAAAATTGAAGCTAAAGTTGATAAGCTTATCAAGGCTAACTTCTTCAGAGAAGTTCAATATCCCAAATGGATGGCTAATATTGTCCATGTGAAAAAGAATAATGGACAAATTAGAGTTTTCATTGACTTCATAGATCTTAATCGGAATTGTCCTAAGGTTCATTTTCCAGTTCCGATCACAGAACTCTTAATTGATGCAATAAATAGTTATGAAGCACTTTCTTTCATGGATGGATATTCTGGGTAAAATCAAATACAAATGGACCCATAAGATGAAGAGTCTACAGCCTTTAGAGCTCCTCAAGGTGCGTTTTTCTATCGAGTAATGCCCTTTGGCTTGAAGAATGCAGGTGCAACGTATCAACGTGCCATGCACCATATCTTCATACCCTTTTTAGGGAGATTTGTCGAATGTTATGATTTGGTTGTAAAATCTAGACAACATTCTGATCACTTGGCTGATCTGGAAATCATATTCAACAAACTTCGACAACATAATTTGAAGATGAACCCCTTGAAATGTGCTTTCAGGGTAACCTTAGGAAAATTTCCTGGCTTTGTTGTACACCATTGTGGTATCAAAGTCGATCCTGAGAAGAAAAAATCAATCCTTGGTATGTCACCTCCTAGAAATTTGAAATAATTAAGTGGAATTCATGGACACTTGGCCTATATTCGGCATTTTATCACCAATTTGGCAGTCAAATGTTTACCCTTCACCAGAATAATGAAGAAGGGAGTCACCTACCAATGAACCGAAGATTTCCAAGAGGCATTTGATATTCTCAAGAAATATCTCTTGTGTCCACCGATATTAATGCCACTTGTTGAAGGAAGACCACTTATCCTCTATGTGACATCTTTAGATCGACCATTGGGTGCCTTCCTTGCCCAAAAGAATGATGTTAGGAATGAAAACATCCTTTACTCTCTCAGTCAGACTATGCTTGAGGCAGAAACTCGATATTTGAATATTGAAAAGTGTTTCTTAGCATTAATATTTGTAGTTCAGAAATTGATACATTACCTGCAACATCATGAGGTCCAATTGGTATCTTGCAATAACCCGCTCAAATTTATCCTTAGTCGTCGAATGCTTACAGGATGTCTGGCAAGGTGGGAAAATTGTATCAAGAATACAAGAATACAACATCAAATCCAACCATTCATCTCGGTATCATGAAGTAGCCAATGACCAAATAGAAGCTTTCAATTAGACTCTTTTAAACATACTGGAAAAGATGGTGGACAAAGATAATAAGTCATGGCCTGATAAACTTTTTCATGCTTTATGGGATTATCGGACCACCACCCACACTACTACGCGGTCAACCCCATACTCATTGGTATATGAAACAGAAGCAATCTTTCCCATTGAGGTTCAATTACCTTCACTCATAGTAGCCATTTGTGATCAGTCATCCACAGATGAATAATCTCAGAAGTGATTTGATGAATTGGAATGATTAGATGAAAAATGATTGTGCACCCTGCACCACTTGGAAGTCTATCAGAATCGAATAGCCCGAGCTTTCAATAAAAAAGTTTGTCTTCGTTCATTCATTCAAGGAGAATTGGTATTGGTCCTCAAAACTCCAATGATACCAGGAAAGAAACCTCCCAATATTGAGCCTAAGTGGGAAGGACCTTATTAAATACGTAAGGTCTACTCCAATGGAGCTTATTCTTTAATCTCCATGGATGGAGAACTCATCACAAATCTAACCAATTCAAGATTCTTGAATAAGTATTTTGTGTAACAAAAATACAATAAATCCTAGCTACATGATGCTAAACTATGCAGCACTAGTCCTCACTGCAAGAATTTAAACTGTACAGTCCTCTTTAGTCCTCATTGCAAGACTTTAAACTACACAGTCCCTTTTGTCCTTGCTGCAGGACATTAAATTGCATAGCTCCTCTATCGTCCAACATGACGTTAAACTGTGTCCCCTTTCTTCCAATATGACTTTAAATTGTTCGTCTGAGTTGCAAGATGTTAAACTGCCAAACACCCCATGACTGTGACACATGACATTTAAACTGTGAAAAAGTACCTTATACGTCCTACATGACGTTAAACTATATACATGTCCTGCAAGATGTTAAACTATAATACGTCCTAGATACATGGCGTTAAACTGTACAACACCCTTTCATCCAACATGACGTTAAACTGTACATTGTTAGGTTTGTTGTTACCTCTTGTTTCTCACACCGAGTATGACTCACGTGAGCTTAGAGTAAGCCTCAACCATAACACCCTCTCTGGGCTATTAACCACATGTAAGTCCCAACATCATCTTTGGGTTGTCCATAAGTACAAATCGATCATCATTTCATTCCCAATCGAACTACACAGACTTTGATCCTTGCCTTCTAGTCTGGGTATGTAGGAAACCTCCCGAGGTTCAATCCCCAAACCAATATCTTCACATTGGTTAACCTCCATCTCATACGATGTTAATCCGTGAGACCCCCCAAAACCAATATATTCACATTAGTTCATCATCGTCCTCACTATATGACGTTAACCATACAGTCCCCCATTTTCCTTCACCTGAGAGGGAATCATTATTAACATTGATCTCCAATCATGTTATTTTTCAAAGACAACGTGCATACATGGTAATTCCCAAACCTTTAATCTTGGGTCAAACCATAATTGCACTAATGTCCCCTTTCACCCTTTACTTGTACGAACCAAATCTGTACTGAGGGTATTTGAAGAACTACGTATGGATTGATTCCCATCCTTATGGGATATGTTGGAACGTTCGAGTATCCCTCGAATCTAGCCCCAAGTCTTTGGGCCTAACCCCAAATCCCACTTTCAGTCCCTTGGCTGAGAAGTTCCCCTGTGAGCACATGAATGTGGTATGAAAACCCTGGTCTTCATTCACATCAGGTTTATAAAACACACAAGGTCTCTTCCTCATTATGCTCCAAAATATACGACCTTAAAATAAGATCTCATACACTCTCATCCCACATGACCTTAATGTAACACCCCAAGCTTCCACGGTATGTTTCCCTTTGAATAATACAATAGCTTGCATTGTACACAACTTCGAGATTCTTACACACCGTGACCAATCAAACTTGTCGTTATGAATAGTAAAACCCAATTTTTAAAATTTTATAAATTTTATTTTTCAAAATGGACTTCATTTTTGGATTCATAATATTGAAATTATCCTAGGGTGATTTTTTGGTATTTTTCTGAGAACTTCCAATTTTTGATGAATAGTGAAAAATACTAAACTTTAATTGAAAACAAATTTTTTAATCAAAATAATTTATAGTGCTAAATTATAATATTGTGTGGTTGTAAAGTATAATTAGAATATATTTTTACAATTTAATCCAATTTTTTTCATTGTACGTAAGTTCAAATTTAAACTGGACATAAACAAGTGTCAATCTAATGATAGTTATTATTTCTTAAAAACACGGTTTTTGTTTTGACAGGTGGAATTAATTTTAAATTAATTTCTACCACTTATGTGTTTTGAATTTAGAAAAATGGATTCCATATTTGGAATCAGTATGTACAAATTGTGTAAATAGGTAACTTTTATTTTTAGGCATTTTGAATAATTAATTCGGTAAATATTTTATTTACCATGGTTAAAGGGTAAATCTGGTAAATAAGGGTAACAAAATAATATTATAATAATAATAAATTACCCCAACACGTGTCCTAACCCTATTTTCTGGTACATGTCCGACCATGGTAATCCTTGGGTCGATTTTGGGACCCCATGGAGCCACTTGTAAGTGAAATTGACACTTTAGATTAATTAATTTAAAGTAAAGGCCAAAATAACATAAACAAACATCTTTTAGTAAATTAATTTTTACATAGGGTTATATAAGTTATTTGTTAGACTATAAATATTTATTAGAAAGATAAATAATTTCCTACATAATAGTATTATATATATAATTTTTATACATTAAATAAGTTAACTTATTTATGACACAATGATGATGCAGTAATTATCGTATTAATAAAAGATCAAGATAATTGATATTATAAATACCCAAATAAATATAATTTGAGACTTTTTATGAATTAAAATAATTTTATAGGTTAATATGACATTTTATTATTGATTTAATTAACTTTTTTAGAAGTAATCATGCTGTTATAATTCTCACAAAAATCAAATTCCAAATAGTGTCAAAACTGACATAAATGAGTTTTTAAAACAAATATTATATTAGTAATTGATATAATGGTCCTAAAAATCTAAGGTTTGGCCAAGAGACTTATATAATGATAGTTTTATCATTAATTAACCAATTTGGGTTTTCATGGAAGTTTATAGTAAGTTTCTTAACCATATAATTTAAAAATACAAAGAGACATGGTAAACGTGAAACTAATTAACTAAGAGTTAAATATAAAAAATAAGGTTAATTTAGTGACCCAAACCTGTGTAAAACATATTGGTTGAGAGGATTTAGACCCATCCACACCTTATCCTCTAATTAAATCAATTTGGAGCCATTATAAACCTAATATGAATTTATTATAAATTAATATTTCTAGATTTTCCTAAGGTGCCCCTCACCCCTTTTATAAAAGGGAACTCCCCCTTCTCTTTAATTGACACCTTCAAAGCCATTTGGATCGGTCAACCCCCACCCATATACTCTCTAAACTATCCTCCTTTAATCCTAGAGGCCTTAGATTGATCTGAAAGCCAACCCAAGGATCCCTTTTGATCAAATCAAAGGGAAGAACCCGAAGAAGAGGTAATGTTTTCACCACCCTCTTTTAAGTTCCTTTTTTCTTCCACTTATTATTTCTTTGTTATTTCCATTATAAAATAATAACTCCAGTATCTTCTATATACTGTGATGTTATTATAAATATGGTACAACCATATTTAGTATTCTACCCATCTTTTGAATGACATGCCACCATACGTGCGTACGTACGACTTACCGTCTCCACATCATGGTGTAGTTTTTATTCAATACATTATTATTTGTATGGGTATAATAATGAGTATAAATAATGTAAATAATAAATAAAACATTATAATGATTATTTATATATGATATAACATCAAATTATATACAATTTTAATATAAAAAAGAATGATATTGTTGCTCGTGCGTACGTACGAAATACCGTCTCCACGAACGTGATGAGATTCATTCCCCATCGTATCCATTCAAGAATAATTTTCATTAGATGATTAAAAATAATGTTTAAAGACTTAATATCATTCTGTATATGAATAAGATATGACCTATCCATAACAAACATGGCTTACATAACCAAACATATAAGGAGAATGAATCAGTTATCACCCGAAACGACGATAATACTAAGATATTATTAACAAAGCAATGTTAAAAGATAATATATGATATCATATTAATGTATATGATTATATTATAATTTAATAAAATTGATTCAACCATTATACATGAGGTTCACCTACCCTCTACCAAGTAAAATTACAAGTTAAGGGTTTATTTCACAATCTCTTTATTATGGGAGGTTGTTTATACGTAATTATCTACTGGGACCTCTTTATCATCCACATCCATGTTTCTTAAAAATTTCTTTCAAATTTTTTTTACTATTTAATAGAAAATGGGTTAAAGTCATTTATACCTTTATTTTACCTTATAAGTTTTTGAAAGGAATCTTTCCGTCGCTTTCCAAACAAGGTTGTTTTTAACCTTTTCGACAAAATTAAGGTAAGAATGTTTTTTTAACTTATACGGTAGGTGTGGCTATTTTCAGTGGTTATAAAATCGTCGAAGCTTCCCTTACAAGCTTATAAGGGTATTTTCAAAATAAAGGTTTTACTTTATAATTATGAGAGTTTTAAATTATTTCAAAAAGGATATATTTCTCTCAAATAGTTTTTATTTCATCTATGTCAACATCCTTTGATGTATTTTAAGCTTATTTGAAGTTGATTTATTATGATACAAAAATTCCATATTTTATTGAAAGTTTGGTGATATGTTTGCCTGTGGATGTGTTATTTTTAGATCATTCATTGTTTATGGATAAAGTATTGGGATAAAGTTTTGAAATTTCATAAGATAGTTTTAATATGAATGTTTATGTTATGTTTAAACTTTTTCATATGAGGAATGTATTGGATTTAGTAAGTGATGGGTAGAGCCCGCTATAGCTCCTCAATGCATCAGTAGGTCTCATGAGACAACTAGACGTGGATTTGGCCGAGGCCTTTCCCAATTTTGATATATAGTTTTGGATAAGGCCTTAATCATTTTTAGACATCTTCGATGAGGCCTTGACAAAATGTTTCAGAATGTACGCCATTATGCATTCCATCTTTATGAAAGTGGATATTGATATTGCATATGATTATTTGACTTGTAGAATATCCATGTAAGTAAATGGAATTATTTTATTTTATCTTTGGCATATTATGATGATGTTCATGTTTAAAAGGCTTTTGTTTTAGTTATACATTGCCTTAAATTTTTGTGATTATTTATGAAAGTTTCCGCTATATTGTTATCCTTACTGAGCATCTGAGATCACCCCATTCTTTGTTTTATTTTTCTGAGGATGTGAAGAAGTTTATTATGATTGACCTTCCAGGAGAGTCTATGGGATATGAATTTGGTTAATGAAGATGATATTGTTGTTTTATTTCATTTTATGATGTAATTTAAGACTTATGAATATATCTAGTGTTTCCAAGGCTACTACACTAATTGATCTTTTGAGACTTGATATTTTGTGATCATGCCAATGATATGTAATAATGCACCGACTCTAGGTAACTGGGGTCGGGGAGTTATAGTTAAACTGTATTTCGAGAACTACATTTGTCTTGATTCTCATCCTATGAGATATGTAGTGAAGTCCAGCATTTCAATTTATAACCCAGCCGCAACATGATTATGGTCAGCATTGGTCTATGTATCTCTTTCATGAATTGGAAAATACTATTATTCATGTGTCATACTCCTAACCATAAATACTTACAGATCTCCATACCCTTTTTCTTGACTTTTGGTCACAAAATGTCTGATACCCAGGAATTCTTTTGCCTGACAATGCAGCACGTGCCCTTAGGCGGCCTTGCATAAAGTAGTCTATATAACAGATGTGTCAGCCAAAAGATTCTATTATTTGACTATGTAGCCAATGCCCTTAAGTGGCCCTGTATAATTTAAACCCCTTAACAGGTTTGTCAAATGGTGGTAACTTCATTTTTGGGAGTAAAACCTCTTTTTTCCTTATTTTTCTTAAAGACAATATGTGGGGATCTGCAAAAATAACCATCCTTAAAATAATTTTCCCATACTCTTTTTCATGATCTAAAAGTATTTAAGTCTATGGTTTTTATTCCCCTTCCCTACGTTTCGGTCAGACCTTCACAGGAGTGACATTCATCCAATTATTTGACAAACTTGATTGGGAATATCCTCTTCATATTCAAGTACCTCTCTCCATACAGCAGACTCTATGCTTTGAAAAATTTGAATCTCCATAATCATCCACTGGCTTTTAGAAATAGAAAAGTAAATTTCTGAGAGTTCTTTTGCCTGACTATGCAGCACGTGCCCCTAGGTGGCCTTGCATAAACAAGTCTACATAACGGACCTATCAGCCAAAAGATGATATTATTTGACTATGTAGCCAATGCCCTTAAATGTCCCTGCATAATTCAACCCCCTAACGGGTTTGTCAAATATTGGTTACTTAAGTCTTAGGAATTACTTCTTCTAATTCCTTTTAGCTGTTTTTTCATATCATCTCTCAGATTCAAAATTTTTTAAGTCATAGTTTACATGTTTCCCCCCATACTTGAATATGGTAATATGTTTTCAGATAAATTATCAGGTAATTGAGTTAATTTTAATCCATTCGGTCAAAGATATTCGACCTTAAACATTAGCCTTTTTATGTCTGACGTGCATGACTTTAAACTGCCCACAAAAGACATGGGAACTATGAACAAAAGTCAATTCCCTACTCACTAAACATACATTTTGTATGATTTAGGTAATATTGAGCAATTAAAAGATGAAATTTTTGTAGGGTTATTTTTTATAATCCTAGTAAAAATAAAACTATGCTTACTAGGCCCATTGTCTTAAGTAAAAATTTAAAGCAATTATAAAAAGAATACATGCATAAATGATTGAAGATGAAATTGTTTTTTTTCGTTGATGCATAAGAGTTAAAAGGACATCCACAGATTGGAGTCTCTTCTCTTTTTCAAGAATTAAAAAAGGCTTTCAACTTAACTCTTCATCCACTTCACATCATCCCGAGATTCATTAGAAGCCACCTAGAATTCATTCGTTCAACTGGATACAATAAGTGATGCAGTGATACCAGCTCTTCTTGGAACAATTGTAAAAGAATGTTCTTGAGTGCGGTCTGAGAAATTTTTTTTCTGATCAAACAATGACTCTGTTTATATCCAAGAGACTTGGAAGATGGATACATGGATTTGAAAATGGAGCATTGGAAGTGAAGATCCATTTGGAGAGAGTACTCTTTTCAGATACTGTTCTAATGTCATGATAGTCTTCTCTCCACCAAATTGCAGTGGAAAACATATCAAACCATGGGTTTTCCATTTTCATATCTGCAAGGAAATGGCATGGATGAAAAACATGAAATTTCACACCATTGTTGCTGCTCTTAATGCATAGCATAACAGAAATATAGGGGTAGCAGTACGACTGCATCTCAGGCATGTAATTCTTTTCCTCTAGAACGTTGACTCCTTGGAGATGACCATGGCCATATAAAGGCAAGTAGATTCTCTGTGAGAAATTGACATGATATTTTTTCAAGTACTTATCCAAATCTGGGAGAGGCCTATCACAAATATCCTAGTAATCATGGCCAACGATGTTCATCATATCATTCATCCGCTTACTGGGCAACTCATCAGCCGTTCCAATTCTTATGGGAGCCATTGAATCTACACAAATATTGAATAATTAACTTTTAATTAAGTTGGTTTTTTCCATTAAATTTGCGAAGAAAATGAAAAAATTGCTAAGACATTAAGGCACGCAAGTCCAATGTTGGCACACAAGTATAATTGTGTCGTGCATGTTTGGGCACGCAGGTATCACCACGCAAGTCAAACTACCTCTACAGAAGCGTGACATGAACAGAAGCAATGAACTAACGAAAATCAAGACACTTCTGCGGCGAGAGCAACCTACATGGAGAGAGTGGGAAGGTTTGAAAGCTGGTTGATTTATGCGAGAATTGCCGCATATTTATAGGCTAAGGCTGTACCCAGCATGTCGTACCTTGCGTGGCTCTGACATGCACACCTCCACTTTTGCCCTCAAAACTTGCACGCCACAGTTCCTTGGTTTTCTCCTTTAGCTCAGAGTCAAAACCTCCTTCCTTTCGGATCCAACTCTGTGGGGGGACTTTTTTTGATGCTCGTTTCCTTCATAGAGTCTAATGACTGAAAAAGGGGAATACCTTAGCATAACGAGATTCATCCTTTGAAGAAACATAAAAAAATTGATAAGGGCATGAAAAAGGATTTGTTTAAGAATGGGACGCGCAAGTTTCATCATGGTCGCACAAGTATACTTGCGCACCACATATTGGCCGCGCATGTGACTTGCGTGCCCTATTTGATTTTCACACAAGGTCTTCAGTAGACTATAAATACCCCTTGTGGGCCCCCATTTAGAGGACAAAAAAAATCAAAAAGTCAGATTTAAGATCTCGGTGCCCTAGTATTTTCTTGAAGTCTTATGAACACTTCTAAGGTAATTTATTACCTAGAATGGAAGATCTAAAGAGGGGGAACAAGGCCTAAGTGTTGAAATTCATCAACAATTGAGCGCATAAGTGTCTAACCCTTAAGGGAAATGAAGACACTTGTGTTCCACCTTATCCCTTCAACAGGACTTGCGCGCCACCCTTTTGGAAGCCCCTAGAGATAATACAAAGGAATTGAGCCAAGTCTCGCCCAAGTATTACACTATTGGTTAACTGTTGCCCAATTACACCCATGTTGTGCAAGTAGACTTGCGCGCCTGCCTATTTTTGGGTGCCCTTCCTGCCTATTCAACTCTTTTCTTAAAATTCACCTCTCCTCTTCAATATTTATCCTTCAAAACCCTCTTCAAATCTATTTATGGCATGGTTACTTTATTGGCTTCCTTATCTGAAAGGAATTCTTTGGAACATCTCTCAAAAACCTCATGATTTATATAAGCTTTATGTCACTAAGGTTAGGGATTTCCTTCGTTCAACCTCATCCTTTAAAATGAGAGTTCCCAAATCATGACATCCTCTTTAGGAGTAAGCCCCAAGTTCCCTAATCTGGGAATCCTTCTTAAGAGTAAGCCCTATGTTCCCTAAACTGGGCATCCTCCTTAAGAGTAAGCCCCAAGTTCCCTAATATGGAAATCCTCCTTAAGATTAAGCCCCAAGTTCCCTAATTTGGGCATCCTCTTTAGGAGTAAGCCCCAAGTTCCCTAATCTGGGCATCCTCCTTAGGAGTAAGCCCCAAGTTCCCTAAATTGGGCCTCCTTTTTAAATAGTAATCCCCAGTCATAATTCCCCTTAACCTAGGATTCCTCTTTAGGAGAAATCCCCAGTCTTAATTTCTCTTGAGCTGGGATTCCTTCTCAGAAATAAAACCCAATAATAAGTCCCCTCTAATTTGGGCATCCTACTTAGGAGTAAGCCCCAAGTTAAGTATCCAAATCTTCATAAAGAACATTTACCTTTATGGACCTTTTTCCCGGGCTTCTTCTCCAATGTAAGTCCTGATCTTCATCTATCTGGGAAGTCATACATACATAATCCCCACATCATTTCTTAAAATTGCATCTTTCGTGGAACAATCGTCATGTTTTACTGATACCTCTTATTTCTCACACCGAGCATGACTCACGTGAGCTTGGAGCGTAAAAGTAATTATGATATCTTTCTTTGAGACATCAATCATGTATAAAAACTCATACTTCTTCACTCGATCTACGTGGGTTTTGATTCATTTTCTAACAAGGATACGTAGGTAGCCCACCTGTGGGTATGATTCCAAATCTTTAATAATCCCTATCCTTCTGAATGACAATAAACTTCAAGTACCCCACTGAGTGGCTTTAAAACCAGTATGGTTATCATAATGACCAAGAGATTCCTATATAATGTGTTTAAGAATACCATTGACTAAGAATATCTAACAAATACAGATTATTCTCTATCAATGAAGAACCTCAAATACATATAAAAGATTCTCTAAATTTCCTACATATTAGTCATTGATTGTCAGATCTAAAGGAAATCTCATTTTCATACTTGGTAATTTAATAAGGATTCACGAACATAACTCAAATCTATAAAGAGAGTCCCAGAGTAGACAATAATTCCCCCCAAAATGGTGTGATGAATCCGACCTCCCATCCTCTCGACCAATGAAAATTCTTAAGCCTTATGAGTCTACGACTGATGAGCACCTACCTTTGGAAAGTAGGTCCAAATGGATATAGAATCATTGGATGTTTCCAGTTCTATGAATAAACCCGTTAAAAACTGATTGGAATGTTTGAACCTTAAAAAAACGAGGTCATCCCCATTTCCAGAAGAAACTTTTATATTTTTTTCCGATTGTATATCAGCTGGGCTATTCATATTTCTTGATCATGCACTTATAGAATCAGTTTATAGGTTCACTATTGGGGGAAACCTACTGAGATTTGTTTCTCACCCATATACGTTCACCTTAGTGTGTGTATAGAACTTATGTCTTTTTTCAGGCTGATCACAGATGCATGATGGATAGGGTAGATGCCTCATATTTCTTGGTTGAGGGGGATACTCGTGTGGAGTCGACTGCTTGGGTTGGAGAAGCTTGATAGGGTTTTGGAGATTGGTTATGTGTTGCAGCCTAAAGAAGGTAGTAGGTCCTATTTTATTTACCTTTCAGTTGTTTAATTTTATATATATCATCATATTAGTGGGATATCAGGGTTACATGTATTACATGGTTGTTCATATCTTTACTACATTCTAATTTTAGTAAATCGCCTTTCATTTTCATTTTATTTATTCTTACACATTACTATGATTTCTATGATATTTGGTTATTTAATTATTTTTGTGAAATTTGATATGGGGGTATAGTCTCCTCACGGATGCACCTTAGACCCCCACTTCTAGTCGGTAGGCTTTACAGTATAAGGAGTCTATCTTGAGGTCTTATAGCGAAACAGTTCGAAGCACCGATATAGTGGCTACCTGGACGGGACATTACAAATTGGTATTAGAGTTGTTACTTTACTATTATTTCACTATTTCAGGTTTGGTATATAGGAGATATAGGAATGTGTTAGAACATTTAATGGATACCAGGCTGGTGCATTGCAAACACCCATTTTGGTAGGAAGTCCAGGTTACAAGGGACTAGGACTGATGTTCTAGATTTGTGATGTTATGGTTGTATACAATTTTCACTTCGAGTGACACACATGTGGGTTGGATTAGAATATTTGTGATCTATTTTAGGATCTTGGCACATTAGAAAGAGGAAATTGAGTTGGTTTTGACTCTTGGACTTTAGAGACAAGAGGCATCCCATGCATCATAATAGGAACATAGGATCCCCATGTTAGATTCTTTCTAGTGTGTGATTTTACATATTTCCTTCTGATGTAAGGTTTGTAGATCTACGATGAGATAGTTTATGGGGTGGAAACAATTGTCGTTTTCTTTGAGGTCAGTGTTGTGTCTTTTGTGGGTCAATATGATATAACTTTAGGGTTGTGGAACCTTTTTTTTATGTTTTTGTTTGAGGTTGGTAGTAGGTTTGGGTCCTCCCAGGAGCGGTCTGATGTGTAGATTCTTGGAGAAAATGGGAACCCTAGTTGCAGGATGTTGGTTAGTATATGACACCATTATGGTGAGGGAAACTATAGATGGGTGTTTTGTGTATTTATTGTTGTTCAATGAGGATATGA
Source organism: Viscum album (assembly GCA_963277665.1). Classification (NCBI taxonomy): domain Eukaryota; kingdom Viridiplantae; phylum Streptophyta; class Magnoliopsida; order Santalales; family Viscaceae; genus Viscum; species Viscum album. The sequence continues at coordinate 316,219,680 of OY728140.1, forward strand.
GTTCATGTTGATTCCATGTGTGTTGTTTCCTTCTACGAGTTGGCTTAGACATGGGTGGTTGGACATAGTTTCTTGTTATGAGAATTGATCTATAGGGCTAGGTGGGAGATCACAGTGTCCTTTATAACATGACTCCATTGTAGGGAGTCAGGGAAGTTTTACTTTTGAGGGTGACCCTTGAGAAGGGTCAAATGAGATATGAGACCCTTCAGGTGTGTGAGGCACAAATGCGTGTTTTGGACTCTTAGAACTGGTGCATAAAGGGTGAATCTAGGTTTGATGTTTAGGCTTTATGGATTACTTTTCTTTTCATATGGTGTTCTTTTGGGATAGTTTCTATGAATTGTGGTTGGTTTCAAGACCAAGAAATGGATATGTAGATGATTTGATCATAGTGGCTTTGGGACGGATCGAGAGCACATAATGTGCTTGAGTTTTCCCAGTTATGCCTTGTGAGATGAGTTTTATTTATTGTGAGAAGTTTCACATTGGAGTCTGAACAAGTTTTTTGGATGGGTTACATAAGGGAACGTAATAGTTATGTTATAGTGTAACCTTGGGGATGTGAGCACTTATAATGCACTTTATCATTTGGTTTGTGGATTAGATGTTATGGGAGTGTACATATGAGGTGTTATAGTTGGGCTAGCAGCCGTGAGTGGGATGCAAATTTTTTGTGGGAGTGATAGGAGGCTTGAGGGAATGGGGACATGAGGCCCTGGGATAGAATTGTGATGTTTTGAATGGATGAGTTTGTGATGGTATTCTTCAATGACCTCTTATTATGCTCGTAGCTTAGAGATGATCATTCCCAATATCTTGACATTGTCCTGAGTATGCTAAGAGGTCACCGGCTTCATGGCATGCTATATAATCATTTCTTTGGGTTGATAAGAGGCCTACTATGAGGCAAACCTTGTGGAGTAGTTTGTTTAAAACCATATGGTGGGGAGAACACCATCAACCTTTCGTGAGTGAGGTCCCTGTGATGGGTCATATATAGATGAATACCATGGGTGTTGTTCTCGGATGTTGAGAACATAAAATATTAGTTGTTTGGTTTTGTTTCATTGGTGGAAGAAGGTGGCCTTGTCTAGCTCCAATGTTAGTCTTGATTCTAGCATGGGACGATTGAAAAGGTGTTTTGATTGATTCAATGATAAGGATACTCTTGTGATGGGAATCATCGTATGGTGGTGTGACCATGGTGATGGTAGTGCTAAGGTTGTAGTGAGGACCACAATGAGTGGGTTGGTGGATTGCTGAGAATGTGTTTTGAAAGGAAACTTCTACAATTGGAGGCTTCATATTACAGAATCGGTAAATCTGGGATGATTTCAATAGTGGTGAGCCCCGTGAGTATGATGATTATTTTTAAATTGTAATGCAGAATATCATACGGGCATTTATAGTTAAAAACCATCCTAGTGGTTTGTTATTGGTGTAAAGTGGTGGCTTTCACTTTTTTGGGTGGTATTCCCTTTCATCGGAGTTTTTTAGAGACGTTCAGTTAGAAACATAGGGTAGAATGTAACAATTTGAGCTTATCTTGACAAGAAACATAGGTTAGAATGTGGCTTGGGAGACCACTAAGTCTTCTTGGTGATGAGAAGGATTATTGTGTGGAGGTTTTAGAGACCCGAGTTTTCTGGATTATGATTTTTGAGAAGAAATTAGAATTTTTGTTCTTAGGTGATCATGTGGGGTAAAATGGTCATTTTACCATAACATATGGACTTAGATAATTTTTATGACCACTTATTTGGACCTGTAATAGGGTGTTTACCCTAATATAGAAGTTTGGTGGAATTCTGAGTAGTTGGAGTTTTGGCCGAATATTTAATATTTAATTAATTAAATGTTAAATTAGACAGGCAGTTTTGGGTGGCTGTATATCTTTAATGGAGTGTTATATTTTGATTTAGGCTCCATGTTTGAGTTCGAAATGGGGGATTTTGTCTAGGTGAGGTATTAACTCACATTGGGTTCTGGTACTCGAGACGAGTGTTAAATGGGGGATTAATTAATTGATTGATTGAGTAATTAATTAAATTAAATGAGTTAATCCCCCCCCCCATTTTGGGTTCTCTTTCATAGTAGGAGACAGTAGAGTCTTCTCCTTCACACATGATGACCGGATTGAAGGGGACGGTGTAGGAGATTCCACTAGACTTCATCCTTGGTGTAGATCAGGACCAAATTGAGGTCCAATAGCTTCTAGGAGTGGATTTGGACCTGAAGCTTCAACATTTGTGCCACGAGGTAGGTCAGTTTTGATATTTATTCCACAAATACCCTTATATTAGTTGTTTTTCAAGTTTTAATTCCTTATTATGACTGCTAAGGACACCATGGGGGCAGATCTATGCATGTTTGGGGAAAACATGGGGTTTTGGGGAAGTTACAGGGATTTCCCATTCGAAAATCCGAAAAACATGACGTGTGGTTCTATGAACATATTCCATCTGTTCTTCCTATATAGGGAAATAATTCTTTTCATAAGTACATAATGTGTACTTTGAGTACATGTCGTGTGGTGTTGCATGGTCACATGTCCTTGGTGTGAAAAAGAACACAGAAAGATAGTTTTTGGAGAGTACACGCCATGTACATGAATGTACATGTCGTGTAGTAGTGCACAGGAAAAACTCTTTTTGTTCTAGCCATCTAAATGTACACATCAAAAAGCAGAGATTAGAGTATATTCCATGTAATCTAAAGTACATGCCATGTACTTTTTCCTCCTTAGAGGTTTTGAGGAATTTTTACCTGAGATATCAGAATTAGGCGTTTGAGTAGTCCATTTTGAGTATTTTTATTCATATATTGAAATGGTGGGATCCTTCTGACAAATAGAGGTAATATATATTGTATTTTGGACAAATTTAATTTCTAATGAGGTTTTTCTTGAGGTTTGAATCCTGAATCCTCCAGTGGGTTGGGTTTTGAACAATGAGACCCGAGTGAGGTTTGTGTGCATAGCGTTTGATCTAGCCTGAGTGTACCATGGAATTTTCATGAGGTTTGTTGGAATAATCCTATATGATGGGATTTGAGTTGTATCTACGTGATGATCATGATTTTACATGCGATTTAGGACTAGTGACTCGAGGATAGAGCAGGTGATGTTTATATCCACCATTTGCAGATCAGGTTGGGTGGATCCTTTAGGGCTTAGGTGACACCATAGGATTGTGTTTATGGTAGTGTGTCATTATGGTGATGAGTTTAGTCTAATATACTCTTGATGATTCTCATTGAGGGTAGGTTTCTGGTTAAGTGATCACAATATTCCATGGTTGATGGTTGGTAACTCATGTGTGGAATGCGACTGATTTTAGATGCTTGATTTCATGTCTTTGATCAAGGATCTGTTAGAGTCCGTTGAAATCAACTTGATGATGTTTTCTATGTTAGGTCTTTACCTGAGAATTTGGTGGTTATCAGGGCATAGGGATGATTCCTTACTTGAATTATTGTTCTGAGGAACCAAGGGGGATGCCTCTCTATATTTTTAGACCTAGAGGGCCATCTATGGGACCAATTGATAAGACGACCCTGATGGGGTGTTTCAGAATTTTCAGTAAGACTATAGGGGTTTTTTGGGACCCATAATAATGTGTGGTCCAATGGAGTTGAGATTTTACTTTCTCAGATGTACATATATCCAACCATTATAATGTTTTAGTTCGTTGAGGTTGAGACCTAGATTACGCCCTTAGGGAATTTAATATCATTGGGTTTCCATGGTCTAAAACCAAATTTATTATTTAGGGTTGTTTTAGAGACCTGAATCTTGACGTATATGGACTTTACATAACTTTAGCGGAATAATTAGTACATAACAAAAATAGACACACAAGGACCGTAATAGTTTAGTGTCTTTGGAAACATGGAATATAAACTTCTAATCGTGTTGAAATATCTTCAACATCTCCCATAACGATCTTCCCCTTTTTGTTCTCTTACCTAAAACCTTTCTTTTAATCCTGGGGGAAAAGAAAACATAAAAAGGATGAGCTCAAATGATCAGTAAGGGTAAGAATGGAGAAAATAAAACAAACCACATACATTTGAACTTCAAAACCTGAACATAATGTTTAAACATTGAAATCTTGAGAAATGACATAAAACATGGCAGTACGAAAGGAATAGATCATAATAGAACATCAATCATAATAAAATAGCTTGGGAATAAAACTTGTAATTGTGTAAAAACATTAAGCACGTGATATTATTTCCATGGTAGCCAATGCATTACTGCCAAGACCATCTTAGTGGAAAAAGTCCCTTTCTGAATCGAGTTTACTCCTCGTTTCAATCCTGTATTACTGAACCGGATTAACTTACCATTATAGTCATGTCTATCTCATGAGATATAAATCTTTACCCAATTCATTGGAGATGGATATAGGTCCCACCCATCTCATAATGAAATCATTCTTACTTGTGCCACAAAACAATCATAAATCATTCATCATAACCCAAAGAATAAATTGGGTTTCATAAACATCATTCCATCATAACAAAATATATATAAAAAAAACGGATATCATTTCATCATAAGAAAAGTGAAACCATATAAATCATAGAGACATTATACTTGAAACATACACATAAGAAATAATGTCATCTTAGATGGAAAATGGTTTTGATAAAGCAATTGAAATGAATTATTGGGGAAAATATCCTTTCTTCTTGAAAATCATTTTCTTTTCAAAAAATTCCATTCAATTTTAAAAGAAAATGATTTTTGTTGAAAACCGTCATGAAATCTTGTAGAGTAAGCTTTATGAAAATAAGGCGTTATGAAACCGTAAAAATCCGTTAATGCCGTATGAATTAAAAAACATTCTTCTCGTAATTTTTTCCAGAAAAGTCAAAAAGTTCCTTGTAAAACAAAGATTCTTTACATACCATGTAGTAAAAGTTAAAATGAGTAAAAAGGACTTTAAACATACATGAAATCATTTTTATAAAATAGGGACATGGATGATAAATATAACCCCAGTAAATACTAACGTATAAGCAATATCAGATAAAAATGAGATTGAAAAATTATCCCTTACATTATGTCCCATTTCTTCCATATGTGTTCGAGACTATTGTATAGTGGTTTTAAACATATTATTAACTTGTAACAGAACCATAATAATATTTATGATATCATATATGATTTACTTCTGACTTTATATTACCTGTTCTTTTGTAAATTCCTTGTCAAAGCAGTGTTTTGGGTAAAATCGTTTCATTTATCATCCGTGTTTTGACTTGTAATTATTAATATGATTACTTAGATCATGATTACTTAATCCAGAATATAAAACATGATTTTTATATAATATATATTCAGAATATACATATATATAATAGATCAATAAATGGAAAGAAATACACCGTTCATGGAGACGGTAGGCCGTACGTACGCATGAACGTTGTTTTCGTTTCCTTATTGAATTGAATGGAATTAAATAGATGACATACATATATATATACATAAATACAGTAGCATTATTATGTCATATATTTCATTATTACTTATTATATATACTTTATAATCATTCTTGAATTGTTAACATGGAAAATGAATCTCATCGCGTCGTGGAGACGGTAATCCGTACGTACGCACGAGCGATGATATCATTCCCTTATTTATTGAATGGAATTAGAGTGGAGGATATAATATATTATAATCCATATGATGTTATAATAACCATATATATTTATTCTTTACACCATTATACCCATCCAAGTAAGGTGGTGGTGGAAAAACAGATTACACCACGGCGTGGAGACAGTATTCTGTACGTACGCACACGCAGTGATTTTGTTTTCCATAGGATGGATAGAAGGTGAAATAGGTTTGTCTCATATTTATAATATCATATAAGTATATATGTAATACTGATGTTATTACTTTACCATGAAACAACTAAAGAAGAAGAAGTTGAAGAAGAAAGAAACCTGAATGAATCGGTAGAAGAGATTACCTCTTCTTCGAAGTGCCTCCTTTGAACTTCCTCTTAGGGAACAAGAGTTGGTATTTTGAGAAGACCAGTACATATATAAGGTTTATAGGGAAGTGGTTAAGTGAAATGGGTAGGTTTTGGAAGAGTTTAAAGGCTCAAAATGGTGTGAAGAGATGTGGGAAGGGGTTCTCTTTTTATAAGGGAGGAGAGGGGCACCTTTGGAAATCCGAAAAACATTAATTTATAATAAATCTACCCCCCTTTAAAACCTCAAAAAATGACTCATATTCTAATATTAGATGATATAGGTTTGTAATATCATCAAACAATAAAATTTAGACATGTAGGAAATTTATTTTAAACAATGTCAACTTGATTTATCCTTATTTAATCTATTAAAAATATTTGTGGTAATAAGATTCTAAATTTTAAATTGTTATAAATAATTACTTATGTGCTGTAAATTATCCATAATTAGATAATTTATAACATTTTAGACAATATAAATTTCAATATATAATTTTTAATTTTTTTTTTGTGATTTTTAAAATTTTTAATAATATGTTATTTTTATAAAATAACAATAGTGTCAATTTTGACACTATTCATTTATTTGAATTTAAATAAAATCCACACAGGGGATATATTCAAACTAAAATATTTAATAGGTTTCTAACATGTCATAGTAATCTAGAAAATTAGTTTAGCACATTAAATTGTTCATATAATATTTATTTTACTATTTGTAAAACCATTTATTTGATATTTCTCTTAAAAAAATAATTACTACAACATTTTTGTATAATTATTAAATATACATATTTGTTGAATAAAAATTAAAAATAAAATTCTAGGATGAGGAAAAATCTTATATATTTCATAATAATACATTTAGTCGGATTTATCTTCTAAAACACCCAACTTTCAAAATGTTATATTTATTAAATTATGAAAGTGACAACTTTGATGTCATTTGAAATAAACTAATATAAGTGTCATAATCATTTTTATGAGACTCCAAACAGTTATATAATCGGTCCGAGGATGCTTATGGTGTAGATATACACTACCAATAAGTTTCGGTCAGGTTTTTACGCCTTTTAATGAGTATTATTATATCAATAAAAACTATATTACTGATTTTTCACTTAATAAATAATTTCTGCATCATTAATGTATCACCATTAATGACAATAATTTAACCCATATAAATTATAAGTAAATTTTAATGATGTATATAATTTTATTATATTTTTGGAGACTATTCATTTTTGAAGTTTTATGAAGTTTATCACTAAATTAAAATAATTATACTTATAAGATTTAAGAGAGTGACATGTTGTCACTTTCTTTGCTTATAATAATAATTAAATTATTTTCATGGTCAAAATCCATAAAATGAATATAATCTGAATCTTAGGTGATATGAGTCGACTTCTATCCATCCAATAGAATTTTGGATTGTGTTAGGGTAATTTTATTATATTATATTTACCCTTAATTACCCGATTTGCATTTAATTATGGTAAATAAAATTTACCGTAGTTACTATTCATAATTCCCAAAAATAAAAAGTAGCCTATTAACATAATTTGGACCCACTGATTCCAAATATGGAATCCATTTTTTCAAATTTAATACACAGAAGATGCAGAAATTAAATTAAAATTAATCCCGTTGTCGAATGAAAACGAGTTTTTGTTTAAAACATTGCAAAAAGATTGAATTGATTTAACCTCTGAATTCAATGTAAAATCAATGATAATGACATAAATTATATTAAATGGTAAAAATATATTCAATTTATACTTTAAAACCATTCAATATTATAATTTATCCATATAAATTATTATGATGAAAAAGTTATTTTTAATTAAAACATAGCGTGTTTTTACTATTCATTAAAATATGAAAGTTATCAGAATAATATGAAAAATTTATCCAACGTAAATTTTTATATCCTGATTGCAAAGAAGAATTTTATTTTGTCAAATTTAACTTATAAACATGTCAAAAACTAGATTTGAAGTGAGTACGCCATCAAAAGGCTGCAAAACTGTATTTTTTTTAAAATAATTATTTTACTCAAAAAAATTATTTTATTCTCATACCATGTTCTAGAAAATGTGTAAGATGAATTATAATGTCATAAAATTAAAAATTTAGATACTAATATTCATAACGGCTATTTCATAATAATATTATAACAATATACCATCGTTTGGTGAAACCCGGTATTGCGTACAATACACGCTATCGAGGAAGGTCGTGATTGTGTGTAATGCAAGCCAAGTCAGGATTGCGTGTTGTGAAAGACTCCTTTGTTAATTCATATAACATAATCCAACCATATTTCATTTATACATTTAATATAAATATATATATATATACACTCAAGGTTTCGTAGAGTAACTACTATTAAATGAACTTGAAATTGTATGTAACACGATCCAAGAATAGTGTTGCGTATACTGCAAGCTAATACGGTGTTGCGTATAGCGGAAGATAATCTTGGTGTAGCGTACAACAGAATATTTTAAATAATTTAAAAAGAATATATCTTATAAAATCTCGTGGTGTTACATTCTACCCCCCTTAAAATGATTTTTTCCCTCGAAATTCGTCGGGGTTATAAATGATTTTCTACTTGAATGTTTCTTTCATAGAAACCCACATTATAAAACGGAATACTAAAACATAATTTTTTTAAAACTATAGTATGAAATGTAATGGTTAACAAAAGGAACTCATCCATGGGTTTCCACATAAGAGAATATAGGTGAAAATATGGATATGGAGGAGAAATCTAACCATCAACTTCTGATGAAGAGTGGTAGAGGACATTGCTATAAAAAATCCAACAATCACAAAGCCATAAATTTGTGATGATCTAAGGTACAATTTGATTCATCAGATATGAGGGCACTAGGACAACATTTTTGGTTTTCAAGAATATTTCCCTAAAGTTGAAGAATTTTTAATTAAAATAAATACTTACTTGATTTTGGTACAATCTCACCATTGTTTGTGCCTTGAACAATTTCCACTTCATCTATTAAAGAAATGAAGTTGAATTTTCATGTGTGAGGTGTTAGCAGATCATGCGATAGAATGATAGGTCATTCCATCTATCTTAAACATAAGGTTAGCAAAAGTTATATACATAAGTCCATCTATTAATCGTATATGGTTCCAAAAATGGACTTATACTTCATCTATCATACCGCTTAATAAAACTAGTTTCTACTAACCAGGGACTTTATGTAGGCCAGTGGTAGGCGATAAAGGCATGTCGTACTTCAGTTGTGGGTTCGATTCCCGTAGCATTTTTCGACGCGACGGGTTGTCGCCCGTCCTGCAGGTTGTCCTTTTTCTAAAATTACATCATTATGACATTCCATAAATAATATCAAAAAAAGTTCTAGCCTTAAACAATACTAACTTGTTTCCAACATAATCCATTCCAATCTTTAGGCTTATCCAAAATACATATGTCCAATCTCATAGTATAAAGAAAAAAATTACTAGAAATGTCATCTACCGAGCATGTGAATACAATCATTTATCCTTGATATATCTTGTTGATCACATTCCAATCATGTGAATACCTTTATCATGAATTCTCTTGAAAAATTAATACCCATTGAACCTTAGTGAAAACATGAATTCTGTCAAAAGTTAACACTTTCCACATACTAAAATCCCAAAAATTCTATATACTCAAACCATGATATCACTTTGTCCTTATATAATTCATGAGCTCATTAATACTATGAAACATTTCATTATCTCTTTAGCACTTCATAACCTTTCATGGTTACTAGTACCATTCATCATACACTTTCAAAACTTAAGGAAAGAAAACAATGTAACAATCCTGAGATGTCTCTTTATTCCATAGTACCATGAGATTACTTATACAACATTACTCTTGATAAACATGTAATTATTCCACTACCTTATTCAACCATTGACCGAGCTTCAACAATTCTTTCATCTCACATATCATTTGTAGTCTCTTCATCATCATCAACCTAAATACTACCCATACGACCATGCTGATTATTTTCATGAGATTTTCCCTTAGGGAATTTGTTTGCATAATGCCCGTGCACACCACATTTAAAACATATAACCGTTGTTGATGTCTTAGCAATACCATTATCCTTGTTCATTGTGTTAACTGATCCTTTTCCTTTGCAATTACTGGCTTTCTGTCCTTCTTTTCTACACCCAAAGCATCTTCCAGTTCCTTTGAAACATTCTCCTTGATTCCTCTACCCATATGATTTACATGAGGGGAATTGAACTTTCTTTCCTCTATGATCATCATGAAACTCTATCTTTCTTTTATTAGCTGAGTCAGGAAACTTACCAAAGATGAGATTATTGATCATATTATGAGATTGCTGATTAGGCATAATAACTATGTTTCTCCTTCCAAATCCCATTTCATTTTGTTGATCATGAAGAATATCATTCCATTGTCCATCATATTCTCCATTATCGTGAATCTTCCTGTTTCCAGCCATTTTCTAAAACCCAAAAAGAATAGTGTGAGAGGAAAAAATAATAATCAAGGGGGAGTACATTCAATATCTAACATCTTAGATTTAATTCTAAGATCCTTACCATAATTCTAGCACTATAAACTATACTTATACTTAACCTTAGGGACATCCCTAGACATACCTTAGAAATATCTCTAGGGATCTCACTAACGCTTTCGAATCCTAGTTTCCAAAGGATAACTAAACCTTTCCTCTGATACCAACTGTAGAGACCCGAAGCTTGACGTACATGGACTTTACATAACTTTTTCGGAATACTTAGTACATAACAAAAACATACACACAAGGACCGTAATAGTTTAGTGTCTTTGTAAACTTGGAATATAAACTTATAATCATGTTGAAATATCTTCAACATCTCCCATAACGATCTTCCCTTTTTTGTTCCTTTACATAAAACCTTTCTTTTAATCCTGGGGAAAAATAAGACATAAAAAGGGTGAGCTCAAATGCTCAGTAAGGGTAAGCATGGAGAAAATAAAACAAACCATATACATTTGAACTTCAAAACATGAACATAATGTTTAAACATCGAAATCTTGAGCAATGACATAAAACATGGAAGTACATAAGGAATAGATCATAATAGAACATCAATCATAATAAAATAGCTTGGTAATAGAACTTGTAATCTTGGAAAAACATTAATCACATGATATGATTTCTATGGTATCCAAGGCATTGCTGCCAAGACCATATTAGTGGACAAAGTCCCTTTCTGAATCGAGTTCACTCCTCGTTTCAGTCCTGTATTACTGAACCAGATTAACTTACCATTATATCCATGTCTATCTCATGAGATATAAATCTTTACCCAATGCATTGGAGAGGGATATAGTTCCCACCCATCTCATAATTAAATCATTCTTACTTGTGCCACAAAACAATAATAAATCATTCATCATAACCCAAAGAATAAATTGGGTTTCATAAACATCATTCCATAATAACATAATCCATATAAAACAAATGGATATCATTTCATCATAAGAAAAGTGAAACCATATAAATCATAGATACATTATACTTGAAACATACACATTTGAGATAATGTAATCTTAGATGGAAAATGGTTTTGATAAAGCACTTGAAATGAATTCTTGAGGAAAATATCCTTTCTTCTAGAAAATCATTTTCTTTTCAAAAAATGACATTCAATTTTAAAAGAAAATGATTTTTGTTGAAAATAGTCATGAAATCTTGTAGAGTAAGCTTTATGAAAATAAGGCGTTATGAAACCGTAAAAATCCGTTAATGCTGTAGGAGTTAAAAAAACATTCTTCTCGTACTTATGCCAGAAAGGTCAAAAAGTGCCACGTAAAAGAAATATTCTTTACATACCATGTAGTAAAAGTAAAAATGGGTAAAAAGGACTTTAAACATACATGAAACCATTTTTAGAAAACATGGACATGGATGATAAATATAACCCCATTAAATACTTACGTATAAGCAATCTCGGAAAAAATGAGATTGCAAAATTATCCCTTACCTTATGTCCAATTTGTTCCATATGTGTCCGAGACTCCTATATAGTGGGTTTAAACATATTATTAACTTGTAACAGAACCATAATAATATTTATGATATCATATATGATTCACTTATGACTTTATATTACCCGTTCTTTTGTAAATTCCTTGTCAAAGCAGTGTTTTGGGTAAAATTGTTTCATTTATCGTCCGTGTTTTGACTTGTAATTATTAATATGATTACTTAGATAATGATTACTTAATTCCAGAATATATAACATTATTTTAATAAAATATATATTCATAATATACATATATATAATAGATCGACAAATGGAAAGAAATACACCGTTCATGGAGACGGTAGGCTGTACGTACGCATGAACGTTGTTTTCGTTTCCTTATTGAATTGAATGGAATTAAGTAGATGAAATACATATATATATATATACATAAATCCAGTAGCATTATTATGTCATATATTTCATGATTACTTATTATATATACTTTATAACCATTCTTGAATTGTTAACATGGAAAATGAATCTCATCGCGCCGTGGAGACGGTAATCCGTATGTACGCACGAGAGATGATATCGTTCCCATATTTATTGAATGGAATTGGAGTGGAGGATATAATATCTTAGAATCAGTATGATGTTATAATAACCGTATATATTTATTCTTTACACCATTATACCCATCCAAGTAAGGTGGTGGTGGAAAAACATATTACACCACGGCGTGGAGACGGTATTCCGTACGTACACACACGCGCTGATTTCATTTTCCGTAGGATGGATAGAAGGTGAAATAGGTTTGTGTCATATTTATAATAACATATCATTATATAAGTAATACTGGTGTTATTAATTTATCATGAAACAACTAAAGAAGAATAAGTTGAAGAAGAATGAAACATGAACGAATCGGTAGAAGAGATTACCTCCTCTTCGAAGTGCCTCCTTTGAACTTCCTCTTAGGGAACTAGGGTTCGTATTTTGAGAAGACCAATACATCTATAAGGTTTCTAGGAAAGTGGGGAAGTGAAATTGGTAGGGTTTGGCTGAGATTCAAGGCTCAAAAGGGTGTGAAGAGAAGTGGGAAGGGGTTCCCTTTTTATAATGGAAGAGAGGGGCACCTTTGAAAATCTTAAAAATATTAATTTATAATAAATATAACCCCACTTAAAAATCTCAAAAAATGACTCCTATTCAAAGATTATATGAGATAGGGTTGTAATATCATCAGAAAATACAATTTAGACATGTATGAAATTTATTTTAAACATTTTCAACTTGATTTATCCTTATTTAATCTATTAAATTTTATTTGTGGTAATAAGATTCTAAATTTCAAATTGTTATAAATAATTATTTATGTGATGTGAATTATCCATAATTAGATACCTTATGAAATTTTAGACTATATAAATTTCAATATATAATTTTTAAATTTTTTTGTGATTTTTAAACAATTTAATAATATGTTATTTTTATAAAATAACAATAGTGTCAATTTTGATACTATTCATTTATTTGAATTTAAATAAATTCCACACAGAATATATATTCAAAATAAAATATTTAATAGGTTCCGAAAATGTCATATAAATCTATAAAATGAGTTTAAAATATTAAATAGTTCATATAATATTTATTTTACTATTTGTAAAACCATTTATTTGATATTTCTCTTAATAAAATAATTACTACTACATTTTTGTATAATTATTTAATATACTTATTTGTTGCTTAAAAATTAAAAATAAAATTCTAGGATGAATATAAATCTTATATATTTCATAAGAATACATTTATTTGGATTTAAATTCTAATAAACCCAAATTTTAAAATGTTATATTTATTAAATTATGAAGGTGACAACTTTGACATCATTTAAAATAAAATAATGTAAGTGTCATAATCATTTTTATAAGACTCCAAACGGTTATACACTCAGTAATTGGATTCTTATGGTGTAGATATACACTACCAATAAGTTTTGGTCAGGTTTTTGGGCCTTTTAAGGGGTATTATTATTTAAATAAAAACTATATTACTGATTTTTCACTTAATAAATAATTTCTACATCATTAATGTATCACCATTAATGACAATTATTTAATCCCTAAAAATTATAAATAAATTCTCATGATGTAGATAATTTTATTATCTTTCTTGATACTATTCATGTTTGAAGTTTGATTAAGTTTATCACTAAATTAAAATTATTATACTTATAAGATTTAAGAGAGTGACATGTTGTCACTTTCTTTTGTTTTAATAATAATTAAATTATTTTCATGGTCCAAAGTCCATAAAATGAATCTAATCCGACCCTTAGGTGATATGAGTCTACCTTTATCCATACAATAGAATTTTGGCATGTGTTAGGGTAATTTTATAATATTATATTTACCCTTAATTACCCGATTTACCTTTAATTATAGTAAATAAATTTACCGTAGTTACTATTCATAATTACCAAAAATAAAAAGTTGCCTATTAACATAATTTGGACCCATTGATTCTAAATATGGAATCCATTTTTTCAAATTCAATACACAGAATTTGCAGAAATTAAATTAAAATTAATCCCGTTGTCGAATGAAAACAGGTTTTTATTTAAAACATTGCAAAAGATTGAATTGATTTAACCAACGAATTCAATGTAAAATCAATGATAATGACATAAATTATATTAAATGGTAAAAATATATTCTATTTACGCTTTAAAACCATTCAATAATATAATCTAGCAATATAAATTATTATGATGAAAAAAGTTGTTTTTAATTAAAACATAGCGTGTTTTTACTATTCATTAAAATATGAAAGTTATCAGAATAATATGAAACATTTATCCAAAGTCAGTTTTTATATCCTGATTCCAAATAAAAATTTTAGTTTTTCAAATTGAACTTATAAACATGTCAAAAACTAGATTTAAAGTGAGTGCGCCATCAAAAGGTGGCAAAACTGCATTTTAAAAAAAATACTTATTTTACCCGAAAAATTTATTTTATTCTCATACCATTTTATAGAAAATGTGTAAGATGAATTATAATGTCATAAAATTAAAAATTTAGATACTAATATTCATAACGGATAGTTCGTAATTATCTTATAACAATATATCGTCGTTTAGTGAAACCCGGTATTGCGTACAACACACACTATCGAGGAAGGTCGCGATTGCGTGTGATGCAAGGCAAGTCAGGGTTGTGTGTAGTGAAAGACTCCTTTTTTGATGCGTATAACAGAATCCAACCATATTTCATTTATACATTGAATATATATATATATATATATATTTATATATACACTGATGGTTTCGTAGAGTAACTACTATTAAACGAACTTGAAATTGTGTGTAACACGATCCAAGAATAGTGTTGCGTATTCTGCAAGCTAATACGGTGTTGGGTATATAGGAAGATATTCTTGGTGTAGCGTACTAAATAATATTTGAATGAAATTAAAAATAATATATCTTATAAAATCTCAGGGTGTTATAGTTGTGGTGGCTATGAGAGCTGGATAGATGATCCACATTCATGGTTCAGGATATTTGTGACAGTTATTGTTGGTTTGAGGTTATGTTTTGGTATTGATAGTTTTATATGTTTTTAGTGTTGGATATATGATTCGGGAATGCTATGTTATACTATTGAAAATAGTGATGTGACAACACATATATGGGTTTTGGTACTGGGATGAGGTTCCGAGCATAGGGAGTGTACTACTGAGAGGTTTTCATACTCAGGCTCTAATCACTATTAGTATAATTCATGGATAGTGTGATCAACTGAGGCTCTGGGGGTTAATGGCATGCCATGTGATAAATGATTCTGTATTTAGGCTCTTTCTCCTTGGGTTGAGATAGGATGATGGTCTGGGTCCTGACGATGTTAGGGTTGCTTGACTGATCTTTGGGTGTAAGAATTATTCTAATGGGAGGGTATCAGAATGAGGCTCTAGAAGCTGATAGTACACTTCAGGGATAGTGGATAAGGTTTATGCTCTAGGAATTGATGGATTACCATCTATAATAGATCATAGATTGACACTCTGAATCCATGGTGAAGATATAATACTGATTCTTCATGCACTATAGGTTTGATACATGATTTAGATGTCAGAATAAATGTCTAGGATTATAATTACTCTTGTGTAGCTATGGGACTTATGCGGCGAGGTTCCAAGTATGATAAAAATTGTGGTTATGAGTACTTAGTATTGTATGACCTAGATTAGTGTTCTGGGTGAAAGGAATACCGTATGTTGGGTTCCTGGTTTAGTCAGGTCGGTTGTGGAAGCCCTAGGTATAGAGCCCACAAGTTTTGGGATGTAAAGTCCTTGAGACGAGGTCAGAGATATTTTTTCATTGTTAAAAGAAGGTATTGTAGATCGAGGTCTTGGACCAACATATCTACAATTTTTTATTTACATTTTCTTTTTCCTATTTTATATCGGCCATGATGTGCATATTGCATTACCATGCACTTATAGAAGTAGTTTATAAGTTCAACGTTATGGGTGGCCTACTGAGATTTGTTTCTCACCCCTGTACGTGCGCCTCAGTGTGCATACATACCTTCTTTCTATTTTAAGGTTGATCACAGACACGTGATGGATAGGGAGGAGGCGCTCTATTTCATGGATGAGGGGCATACTCGTGTGGAGTCGACTGGTTGTTCTAGAGCATCTTGATAGGATTCTGGAGACCAGGTATGTGTTACGACCTAGATTTGGTAGTGGGGCCTATTGAATTTATGGTTTAGTTGTTTATTTGGGTATATATGATTGGCCCAATGTGTGATCATGGTTGTTTGTATTACATGGATGTTCGGGCCTTTACTGCATTCTCATTTTAGTAAAGAACCTTTTAGTTTTAGTTTATCTATTCTTCCACATTACATTGAGGTGTATGATATTAGGTTATTTACTTCTTATTGTTCACTCTAGTATAAGGGTATATTTTCCTCACAGATCCACCATAGACCCGCACTGCTAGTTGACAGCCTCTGGAATATGAGAAGGCACGCTTGAGGTCATGTGGTGAACCGTCTTGGAGAAATGGTTTAATGGCTACTGGGCTAGGACGATACAATGTACTTTCAAAGCAATTACTTTCCTATTCTTTCACTATTTAGGGTTTGGTAGATATACGATATTGGATTGTGTCCGAACTTGTCATGGATACTAGGATGGTATGTTGTGAACACCTATTTCATTAGGAAGTCCAAGTTTCCAGGGATATAGATTAATGTTCTAGATTTGTGATGTACAATTGTATATGATTTTCGCTTCTAAAAACTTAGATATTGCTTGTATTTGATGGTTTTTGATCAATTTTAGGCTCTTGGCCCATTGGAAAGAGGCATGTGATTTGGTTTTTACTCTTTTCGTTTAGATTCAAGAGGTTTCTCATGAATCATGATAAGCACATGGGTTCCCCATGTTATATTCATGCTATTGTGTGATTTTACGTATTTTCTTCTGATGGAAGGTTTTTGGATCTATGATAAGATTCTTGATAGTGGGTACATTGTAGTGGTTTTGTTTGAGGTTGGTGTTGTGACCTTGGTGGGTTAATATGATATAAGTGTAGGGATGTGGAGCCCTTGTAGATGGTTTTTTTGAGGTTGGCAGTATGTTCAGGTCCTGCCAATATTGGTCTGATGTGTAGATGCTCAGAGAGGATAGATTCCCTAGTTGGGGGCAGTTGGTTAGTATATTACTCCATTATGTTGAGGGAAACTAGAGACGAGTGTTTTGTGCATTTCATGTCGTGTGATGATGAGTTGAGTTCTTTTCGATGACTTGTGAGTAGTGTCATTTTGTGATTTGGCATAGACATGTGTGGTTGGACCTAGTGGCTTGATATGAGACATTATTGATAGGGATAGGTGGGCGAGCCTAGTGTCCTTTATGACATGGCTCTAGAGCAGGGATTTAGGGATGTTTGACGTTTAAGGGTGACCTGTGATAAGGTTCGACCAAGATATGAGAGCCTTCAGGTGTGCAAGGCACAAATATGTGTTTTGGACTCATAGAATTGGTGCACGAAGGGTGCTTCTCGGTTTTCAATTTAGGCTTGATGGATGCCTTTTGTTTTCATATGGTGTTCTTTTGTGCTAGTTTCTATGCCTATTGGTTGGTTTTGAGACCATGAAATGGTTATATAGGTGTGTTAATCCTAGTGTCTTCGGGTTAGATCAAGATCACAGAAAGTGATCGCGTATTCCTAGTTATGGATTTTGGTGTGAGTTTTTTTTGTGTGGATTGGAACGTTGGAGTTAGAATAGGTTTTGTGGATGGGTTACATAAGGAAATGTAACACTTAAGTGATAGTGGAACCTATTGAATGTGAGTGCTTATGATGCACTGTATCATTTGGTTTTTGGATCAGATGTTATGAGAGTGTACGTTTGAGGTTCCATAGTTGGGCTAGCGGCCGTGAGTGGGATGAGAAATTGTTGAGGGTGTGATGAGAGGCTTGTGGGAAAGGTGACATGAGGCCTTGGGATAGAATTGTTATGTTTTTAATGGATGAGGCCGTGATGGTATTCTTAAATGACCTCTTAGTATGCTCATAGATTAGAGAAGATCACAAAAAATATATTGACATCATCTTAAGTATACTAAGAGAGAACCTAATTCATGTCATTCAATATAAGTGTTTCCATGGGTCAATTAGGGGCATTATATGAGGAAATCCTCCTGGAGTAGTTTGAAACTACATAGTGGGGAGTAGACCATTATACTCTTGTGAGTGAGGTACCTATGATGGGTTAGATATGAATGAATACCATTAGTTTTGTTCTTAGATACTGGGAACGAGCAACAGTAGCTATTTTTTTTGTTTCTCTGGTGGGAGAGAGGTGGCCATGTCTTACTCCAAGGTTGGTCATGATCGTGGCATGGGGAAAGGTAAATGGTGTTTTGATTGAGGAAATGATAAGGATACTCTAGTGATGGGAGGAATCATATAATGGTGTGAACCTAGTGACGTTAGGGTCATAGATGTAGTTAGGACCATGTTGAGAGTGTTGGTGGACCTTTGAGAAGGTGTTTTCAATGGATACTTCCACAATAGGAAGCATCGTTGTTCAGAATCAGTAAATCATGGTTGAGATCTATGGTGGGTAGGACCAAGAGTATAGTTATGAGTTTTAAATGGTTATGTAGAATATCGTTTGTAATTGTACAGTTAAGAAGCTTCCTAGTGGTTTGATAATGGTGGAAAGTGGTGTTTTTCCCTTTATTGTGTTGTATGCCCTTTCATCGGAGTTCTATAGAGAAGTTTAGTTAGTTCCTTTGGGTATAATTCAATTAGTTGATCTTTTCTTTATGTCCAATGTTTGTTATAATTTCTATTTGGAAGACTATTGAGGATTCTAGGGTATGAGAAGGTTTATGGTGGGGAGGTTGTAGAGACCCATGTATTTTGGATTTTGAAATTTGAGAAGAAATTTGATTTTTTGTTATAGGGTGATCAGGAGGGATAAAAGTTTCACTTTACCATAATATATGGTCTCAAATAATTTCTCTAACCACTCTATTGGTCCCATAATTGGGTGTTTACCCTAGGATAGAGTTTTCATGGAATTCTGAGCAGTTGGAGTTTTGGCCGAATATTTAATATTTAATTAATTAAATTTTAAATTAGTTAGGTGGTTTAGAGTGGTTCCATATCTTGAGATGAGTGTTGGATTGAGATTATAACTCCACGATTGAGTCTGAAATGGGGTATTTTCTCTAGGTGAGTTATTAAGTCTCTTCGGGTTCTGGGACTCAAGATGAGTGATAAATAGAGGATTAATTAATTGATTGATTAATTAATTATTTAAATTAAAAGTGTCATAATCCCCCCCCCCACACATTTGAGGTTTTCAAGAAAAACATAAGAGTATATGGGTTTCTCCATCACACTCGATAAAAAAATTTAAGAGGAATGTGGAGGAGATGCCGCCGAACTTCATCCTTGGCGTAGATCGAGATTGGATCAAGGTACGACAACTTCCAGGAGTGGATTTTGACCCGAAGCATTAGTGTTTATGCTAAGAGGTAAGAAATTTTTGAGGTTTAGGCAAAAAATCCCCCTATTTTAGTTTTATTTCAACTTTTAATTCCTTATTATGACTGGTAAGGACCCCATGGGGGTCGATCTATGCACATTTGAAAAAAAACGGGGTTTTTGGTGGAGTTGTAGGGATTTCCAACTCGGAAATCTCGATATCCTAGTGTGTGGTTCTATGAACACATGTCATGTGTTCTTCTTGTTAGGGGAAGGAATACCTTTCACAAGTATACACTGTGTACTATGAGTACACATCTTCTGGTGGTACATGGCTATGTGTTTGGCTGTGTGAAAAAGAACACGGAAAGATGGTTTTTGGAAAGTACACATCATGTACTTTAAAGTACACATCTTGTAGTAGTACATAAAAAAATCTCATGTTGTTATAGCCAAGTAAAATTACATAGACATGTTGAGGTATTAGATTACACACCATGTACTCTTAATTACTTTCCATGTACTTTTTCCAACATAGAGATTTTGGGAACATTGTGCTCTGGATGATAGAATTAGGAGTGTGAGTAGTCCGTTCTGATCTTTTTTACACATATATCACAATGGTGGGATGATTATAACATATAGAGGTGATATATATAGTAATTTGGAAAAATTTAGTTTAAAATAAGGATTTCCTTGAGGTTTGGATCTAGAATCCTTTAGTGGGTTGGGTTTTGAGCTATGAGACATGGGTAAGGGTTGTGTGCTTAGTGATTGATCTAGCGGGAGAATACCATGGTGTTTTCATGAGGTTTCTTGGATTAATTTCAGATTTTTGGATTTGAGTTGTATCTATTTTATGATATTGGTTATCCCTTCAATTCGAGACTAGTGTCTCGAGGATTTTTCAAGTGAGGTTTTGATCCTATGTTTTTTGATCAAAGTGGGTCCCTCTTTTGGAGCATGGGTGACACCATAGGATTGTGTTTATATTAGAGTGTCATTTCGGTGATAAATTGAGTCTGAGGTACTCTTTATGATTTCCATGGAGGATAAGTTTCTGGTTAAGTTATCACTATATGACATGGTTGAGGTTTGGGACCTCATGTGTGGCATATGACAGATTTTAGATGCCTTGGTGGAATGCCTTTGAACAAGGATCTATTGGAGGACATTGAGTACCGCTTGAGGATGTTTCCAATGTTAGGACTTGCCCAAAGAATTTGGTGGTTACCATGGTTTATGGATGATTCCTTACTTCTATGCTATATCCGATGATCCAAGGGGGGATACCTCTGTCTATGTGTAGACTCAGAGGGCCATGTGTGGGTCTGATTGATGGGACGACCTTAATAGGGTGTTTCTAAATGTGTAGTAATACTATGGGGGTTCGTTGGGAGCTAGGATGATGTTTTATCTAATGGGGATGAGATGTTACTTTCTCAAATGGACGTATGGCCGACCGTTGTTATGTTTTAGTTAGTTAAGGTTGAGACATAAATTACACACATGGGGAATTTGATATGGATGGGTGGCTATGGCCTGGAACCCAATTTATTTTTATGGGTTTTGGTGGATATGAGAGCTAGATATATGACCCACATGCACAGTTCAGGATATTTGTGATTGATATTTTTAGTTTGTGGTTATGTTTTGGTATCGATTGTTCTTTATATTTTGAATAGTGGATGTAGGTTATAGGAACGATATGTTATACTACTGAGAATAGTGATGTGAAATCACATATATGTCATTTGGTGTTGGAATGAGACTCTAGGGACATAAAGTGTACTAACGAGAGGGTGTAAGAATGAGGCTCTAGAAATTGATAGTATATTTCATGGATAGTTTCCTAGGATGGGGCTGTGGGCATTAAAGTAATATCATGTGATAATGGATGTTCGTTTGAGGATCCTTCTCCTTGGTTTGGGATAGAACAATTCTATGGGGGACCATTTATGTTATGGTTACTAGACTGAGGTTATGAGAAAAATAAGTATACTACTAAGAGGTTATCAGGTTGAGGATCTAAAAACTGATAGTGTACATCGAGGATAGTTATCCAGGCTCAGGATCTAGGCATTAATGGTTTTCTAGCTGGGATGGATGGTGGACTGACACTCTGCATCCATGGTTAAGATGTTGGACTGGTTCTTCATGCACTATAGTGATGATACATGAGATAGATGCCAGAATGAAGGTCTGGGCTTAGTAGTACTCTTTCGTGGCTATGAGACAGATGTGTCAAGGTTCCAAGTGTGATAAAATGTATTGTTAAGAGGAATTATTATGGGAGAAATTATATTAGTTTCCAGGGTGAAAGGACTTCCGTAGGTTGGGTTTCTGGTTTAGCCCGGTCAGTTGTGGTTGTCATGGGTATGGAGCCCACTTGTTGATTGGGACACACGGTCCTGGAGATGATCCGAAAGATATTACAGTATTGTTCGAAGAAGTTATAGTTGATCGAGTTATTGTACCTACAGATCTATAGTTTCTTATTTACATTTTTTCCCTATTGTATATTGGTTAGACTGTGCATATTTCATGAACATGCACTTATGGAAGCAGTTTATAGGTCCACTGTTGGGGTGGCCTAATGATATTTGTTTCTCACCCCTGTACATGCACCTCAGTGTGTGTCAGACCATCTATCTATTTTCAGGTTGAGAACAGATACATCATAGATAGGGAGGAGGCCCTGGATTTCATGGTTGAGGGGGATACTCATGTGGAGTCGACTGTTCGGGCTGGAGTAGCATGATATGATTTTCGAGACTCAGTATGTGGTATGGACTGAAGTTGGTAGTAGGGCTTATTGTATTTAACTTTTCATTGTTTATTTCTATATATATGATAGGCTCGGTGGGAGATCGTGGTTGTGTACATTAAATGTCTGTTCGACCCTATATTTCATTTTCATTTTAGTATAGCACATTTCATTTTCAGTTTATTTATTCTTCTGCATTACTCTAATGTGTAAGATATTGGTTATTTAATTCTTATTGTGCACTCTGATTTGGGGTTATAGTCTCCTCACAGATCCAACTTAGACCACTGCTACTAGTTGGAAGCCTCTTGCGTACGCGGAGGCACACTTGAGGTCTTGTGGCGAACCAGATCTGAGCACCAGTTTAGTGGCTACCATACTGGGACAATACAAGTACCATCTCCATATATTGAGGACCTCTCAGACTCGTATTATAGGTGAGTGTTGTCACTATCTACAAAACAAGTATGGAGGACTCCCACCCTGATGCAATAGAGGAGTACCATCTCCATGGATAGCGGACTCATGACCTAATGCCACATAAGAGTATTATCTCTATCTTCATGCCAATTATAGAGGATCTACATGATGATATGATTGCAGAGTACCATCTCAGTGGGTAAAGGATCTGCACCCTGGTGCTATAGAGGAGTACCATATCTATCTACACAATTAGTATGGAGGACCTATTCCTTGATATGATAGGGGAGTACTGTCTCCATTAATATAGGACCCACACGTTGATAAATAAATTGTGGCACTATCTCTACCTTGATAAGAAATGTGGAGGACCCACACACTAATATGATAGGAGAGTACCATCTCCACAGATAGAGGACCCACATGTTGATATGAATGAGTAGTATCATCTCTATGTGAACTCTATGATGATCCTCCCCAATCACTGTCATCATTAACCATTGACTAAATAAGTGTCACTATTTGAAAATATCACATAATATCTCACAAGCCACTTTGAAATCTTCAATTCTGTTTTTAGTGAAACAACACTCAGAATAAGCTACTCGTAGGCCAAAATCCAAGTTAATATTAACAAGATATTAGAGATAAAAGTTTATCAAGAAGTACATGATGTGTAAGGACCCCACAAGATATGTTGACCCACTAATGTTCATGGATTCCTCCTTTCCAACACATGGTTTTCGGGCTATATAGTACCACACAATACGTAAGGGTACTATAACACATGTCTTGGCGAAAAGCATGAAGAGCGAACAAGGCTCAATGTCAGTACGAAGGGAAGGAACATAATTCCACTAATATACCTATGAAGATAAAATTGGATGGCCAGATGGATCACATAATTGTGATCCTCATGGTAAAATTCTCGAGATAGACTACTCACTTTCCAAAATTGGGCACCCAGTAAAAACATTGTATTTTGCGACATTGCGCTCAAACAGTGTTTCATGGACCACAAACATTAGTCTGAATTAAATACAGAATATTGGTCTTGAAATATCTGCATCAATATCATGCATTCAATGCCACTAATGGTTCATTTTCTGACACCCTATGAAGAAGATTTGAAAAATACAATATTCCACAACAAAAACAATAATAATAATATTATGTGTTTCATTAACTCGAACCATGAGTTGGAAAAGGTATCAGTCACTGGTCTTGAAATGACAATCTCAATTTCGGGGTCACACTACCACAAGAGGTTCTTCAATCTGACACCAAATGAAGAATTTGTGGGCATAGTAATGTTTGAAAACCAAGATAATTTTTTTATTATTTTATTTTTATTATTTATTTTTCTTAAACCATATATTAAATGAGGGGAACACTCAACTACCTCCTTCTACATGTTGTACATTCATACATCTTCCATTATCTCTTTGTTTTTTTACATTTTAAACATTATTATTATTATTATTAATGGGAGAAAACAAATCTCCTCCTCCTTCACAATAACATCCAGTGCAGTGTTTTTTAGTATGCATCTTTTTTAAAAAATTATTTAAATAATTATAGGTTAAATAATTTTTTAAAACTAATGTGGAAAGGTGGAAGAGGCCCTAACTTCTATGTATTTAATTGAAAGGTGGGATAGTCAATGTCACCTTTGCCTCACAATGATGTGGATCGATGACCTAGAAATGGTGGCATGGGAGATGTCATCTTTCACATAAGGTGACCCGAAAAGTGGTTTCCACGATGCACCCTTTCATCAAAATAAAGGAGAAAGGAAATAATTACCTTGCTGCCTTTCCCTGAAGTGCCTAAAAATGGGACCCCAATCTAAATTTCCTTCATCTATCTATTTATCACTTCTTTTCTATATATAATGATCCAGGTGGTTCTTCCTTTGTGCGTGGTTGTTTTGATAACCTAAAATGTGTGTGGAATTTTGGGAATCATCATTTAGATATATTTTTCTTAATTATTTTAATGTTATTTCGTTATTTATTTTGTTTGTTTTTAGTTAGTTGTAAATATGTTATTTATTTATTAGTTATGTTAGTTTGATATAGTTTAGAAATATTTTTTATTATTAATAATTATTAAGTATAGATTGAAAAATGAATAACTTAGGATTAAATTATGTTTAGAAAATGATTAGCTAATAGTAATTCATTAAGGAATACCAAATGATTAACTAATAAGTAATTCATAATTAATTAATGCCAATGGGGTGAAGGTCAGTTACTAAATTTCACCAATCTAAAATATCTACTTGGTGTGGAGTCATATTTATACTCCCACTAGCATCTAGATATTTACCTCACATTGTAAGACCGGAAGATACTTCCATGGTGTTTAGGGTTGTACTGTTACGATGGATGATAGGAAATAATGTATGATGAATTGGATTCACGGCTTTGTCAAAGTGACTATTAGAAGTGGGGCCACTGCAGATTGGTGGAGTAAAGGCAGTGGTACAGAGACCTATGTTGGACTATTTGATGATGGGAGGTAGTGACCGATCATCACACGATGATGGTGGTCATCGCTATAGGCAGGGAAAGAGGATGGGGTGGCTACGACTTGAAAAAATAGGATGCTATGGTCTAATGAAAACCTAGGAAGTAGAGGTTGGAACTATGGCATGGTGGTAGTTGTTTTCCGATGGGTGATGGTGGGTAGATCATCAAGCGATGATAGTTCAGATCAGGGGATTGTGCGGGCAGTGAAATTGGGGGAAAGAAATCTGCACAGCTGATGGGTGCACAGGAGACCATATCGGTCTGGGGTTCATCCCAATTGTTATAATATTTATTAACCATTAGAACTAAGGGTCATGTAATTGGTTTCTCAAACCAATGGGACTTCGGTCCATGTAATGAATAAAAAGTCTTACTGGGTGGATTATCCCTTTGTGTGTATGGCCCACCTTTCTAGCTTCTGTGCAGTTCGTGTTTGTGTGTTTAATGTAATTGTACCTCTAAAACACCAAATATATACATAATTAATTAAGGACAAAGTAATGGATAAATAATTAGTAGCTAATGAATAAATAATGATTAACTAATGATTAAATAATGAATAACTTATGGTTAAATAATGATTAACTAATGATTAAAGATTCTTTGATTAATGATTAATGAATGATTAACTAATGATTAAGGATTAATTAAATATTGTTTAAATATTTATTAAATATTGAGTAAATTATGATTAAATAATGATTAACTAATAATGAGGTAATGATTAACTAATGAATAAAAAACTATTCACTAATGATTGATGGATGATTGAATAATGATTAAAGAATGATTGACTAAATATTAAAGAATGATTATGTAATGATTAACTAATGATTAAAAAATTATTAAAGAATGATTAAATAATAATTAAATAATGGTTAAATAATGATTAATAATGATTTATTAATGACTGAACAATGATTTACAAATGATTAAAGAATTATTAACTAATACTTAACAAATGATTAAATATTAATCAATTAATAACTAATGAATGATAAATTAATGATTAATAAGTAATTAACTAGTGATTAAAGTATGTTTAATTACTGATTAAAGAATGATTGACTACTGATTAATGAATGATTAACATAAGATTAAATACTATTTATGTAATGATTAAATAATTTTTAAGGAATGTTGAATTAATGATTAAATAATGATTACCTAATGAGTAAAGTGTGATTAACTAATGCTTAAGGAATGATTAAATATTTATTAACTAATGATTAAAGATTTATTAACTAATGATTAAATAATGATTAACTAATTATTAAAAATTGTCTACTAATGATCAATGAATGATTAAATAATGATTACCTAATGATTAAAGAATGATTAACTAATAATTAACTAATGATTAAAGAATTCTTAACTAATGAATAAAGAATGATTAAATAATGAATATTTAATGATTAACTATAGAATAAAGATTTATTCAATAGTTATTAAATAATGATTAATGAATTATCAGCTGGTGATTAAATAATGATTAACTAATGATTAAACAATGATTTACTAATGATTAAATAATTATTATCAAATGATTAATGAATGATTAAGGAATAATTAATATTGGATTATATAATTCTTAACTAATGATTAGATATTAATTAATTAATGAATAACCTATGATTCACTAATAATTACATAATGATTAAATATTAATTAAATAATAATGAGATATAAAGTAACTACATGATATCTATTAATGTAGTAATTATTAAATAGTGATTAATGAATGATTAAGGAATAATGAATATAGGATTAATTAATTTTTAAATAATGATTAATTTTTAATTCATTAATGATTAGATATTGATTAACTTCAGACTATGATTGAATTAACATAGGATGAATGATGTATAACTGGATGGTAAAGAGGCTTAACTACTCACATGATTTGTTACTCTCATGATTTAAACGATTCAAACCATATTGCATGCCTATTTTTTCTACTCTCAATGGATATGCGTTAGATGAATCATATTTTCTTTATAATGTACTAAACATACCTTAAAGGAAATTAAATATTGTACTACAAAACAATAGTATCATATTTTTTGATATAATATGATATTTTAAAATTTTAGCATCATAATGATTATGTGGTTATCTATGTAATCAAATCCTTGATTGGATACTACAATTGGATGTGGCTATGGCATAGATATACCTAGAGGTAAAACCTAAATACACTGCATTGATATATAATTGATCAATAACTGGTGCAAAATAATGGGCCTTGCCGCACACTTGGTTTGACACTCCATGGGTATATTATTTAAGAAGGAGAAAATAGGAAACAATTCCCTAACATTGTTGGACTGAGTTCACACCCTAAGACACAATGATGTATTATATCCAATGTGTTATTTTTATATTATTAATTAATGGGTGTTAATATAAAATCCTTCATTTTGTAGAATTTTTTGAAAGTTATGAATACTTTTACTATCAAATAATAATAACCCTTTCTTATTCACATTATAAGGAATATAAAAAGTACATGTGAGGTGATATAAAAGAAAAATCAAACTATCCATGGCTAAACCATAAATCAGGTATGTGGGAAAATTATCATGAAACCTACCATCATGTGATAAACCATACATAAATTACAAAGAACCCAATTTTATATATAACATATTAGTTAAAGTCAAACTACTATTGTGTTGGGTTATAAAAAACATTTTTTCTTCATTTTATAAAACATTATTAGAATTTATGTAATTAAGTTTTTTGGAAAGTGTGGTAAAAATAAAATAAAAATTCAAATAAATTTATTTATCGAGGATAAAATGACCGTTACGATGATATGAAGTGAAATGAACAAGAAAAAAACCATTAAATAACACATGAATTCTTTACAACAAACAATAAATAATTTTAAATTTTTAAATATAATAGATTTCAGATGAGATGGTCCTAAAATAATATGTGATGTAAAATCCATCTATTGTCATGTAGTATATTAATAAATTATTCTGAAGGGATATACTTAACTTTTGAATTTTAAAAACCATTCACCCTTCTATTAATACCTTCACCAATGGGGAGAAATTTTATTAGAAGGCTGAAAGATTTTGAAAATTGAAAAAGTAGGTACATCCATTTGGAAGATGTTATTAAGATACCATATGAAAATAAGTTGGATTTTATTTCATGTTTGATGTCGGTATCATCTCATCACAACACTATTTTGTTGAAAAATGTCAAGGTTTTTCTTGTATTTTTTAAATCATTCATGTGTTATTTAATTGGTTTGTTCTTGTCAATTTCAGTTTATATGATCATAACTGTCATTTTACCATGGACAAATAAATTGGTTTACTATATTTTATTCTTTTTACATAACCTTCCAAAACATTCTATATCGTATTTTCATATAAATATTTAAAAGAAGAAGAAAAATGATTATATATATAAATATATAAAACCATATCTTACAAAACACCATTTTCATGGAAAAAATTTTTCTAATTTTTTTTTAGAAATATACTTTGAGAGCCTTGAAGAAATTATAATTTATTTTGGTAAGAAAGAATTCATAAAACAATTGGAATAGATATGTTTTTTCTTACATTATACTTGCAGTAAAAAGTTTCATATCAGAATGATATAATAACATTTTACACATAAGACTTATTTCATTATTTTACATAGAGATGGAGGATACTATGCTACTCACTGAGCAGTATTGTTAAGACCTAAATCTTGATGTACATGGACTTTACATTACTTTTTCGGAATACTTAATACATAAAAAAACCAACACTCAAGAATCGTAATAGTTTAGTGTCTTTGGAAACTCGGAACCAAATATTCTAATCGTGGTGAAGGATCTTCAACATCTCCCATAAAGATATTCCCCTTTTTGTTTTCTTACCTAAAAACATTCCTTATATCCTGGGGAAAAGAAAACAAAAATAGGGTGAGATCAATTTCTCTGTAAGGGTAAACATATGGAACATAAAACAATCCATAAACATTTGAATGAAAAAACATGAACATAAAATCTAATCATCAAAATCATGAGAAATTCCATAAAACTTCGAAGTACGTAAGGAATATATCATAGAAGAACTTAAATCATGATAAAATAGCATGGTAATAAAACATGTAATTATGGAAACCATTAATCACATGTTATGATTTCCATAGTAGCCAAGGCATTGCTGCCAAGACCATCACAGTGGACAAAGTCCATTATTGAACCGAGTTCACTCCTCATTCCAGTCCTGTATCACTGAATCGGATTAACTTTCCATTCCAGCCATGTCAATCTCATTAGATATAAATCTTTACCCAATGCATTGGAGGGAGATATAGGCCCCACCCATCTCATAATGAAATCATTCTTTCGTGTGCCACAAAATAAACATAAATCATTCATCACAACCCAAAGAACAAAATGAGGTTCATAAACATCATTCCATCATAACATAATCCATGTAAAACAAATGGATATAATTTCATCATAAGAAAAATCAAACCATAGAGACATTATAATTGAAACATAAACATACTGAATAATGTCATCTTATATGGAAAATAGTTTTGATAAAACACTTGAAATGAATTCTTGAGGAAAATACCCTTTCTACTTCAAAATCATTTTTTTTCACAAAATTCCATGAAATCTTAAAATAAAATTATTTTATTGAAAAGAATCATGAAATATTATAGAGGAATATTCATGGAAATAAGGCTTTTTGAAACCGTAAAAATCTGTTCATGTCGTATAAGTTAAAAAAAACATTCTTCTCATACTTTTGTTAGAAAAGTAAAAAAGTTACTCGTATGGTTAAAAAAAGAAAGATTAATTCCACACCATGTGGTAAAAGTCAAAAATGGTTAAAAAGGACTTTAAAAATACATGAAAACATTTTTAGAAAACATGGACTTGGATGATAAATCTAACCCCAGTAAATACTTATAAATAAACAACCTCGAACAAAAATGAGATTGGAAAAGTTATCCCTTACCTTATGTCCGATATGCTTCATATGTATCCAAAAATCCTGTATAATGATTCAAATAATGTCATTTACTTATTAAAGAATCATATTAATTGTTATTATATCATATATGGTTCACTAATGACTTTATATTACCCATTCTTTTGTAAATTCCATGTTAAAGAAGCGTTTTGGGTAAAATCGTTTCATTTATCGTATGTGTTTCGACTTTTTGTTCTTGATATTATTACATATATCTTGATTTACTTAATTCCAGAATGTAAAACATGATTTATATATAATATATATTCATCATATACATATATATGATATATCGATAAATGGAATGAAATACACCGTTCATGGAGACGGTAGGTCGTAAGTACGCATAAATGCTGTTTTCCTTTCCTTATTGAATTCAATGGAACTAAGTAGATGAAATATATATATATATATATATATATATATATACATAAATCCAGTAGCATTATAATGTAATATATTTCATTATTATTCATTATATAAACTTTATAATCATTCATGTATGGTTAACATGGAGAATGAATGTCATCGCGTCGTGGAGACGGTAATCCGTACGTACGCATGAGCGATGATATCGTTCCCATAATTATTGAATAGAATTGGAGTAGTTGGTATAATATATCAAAATATGTATGATTTTATAATAACCATATATAGTTCTTCTTTACACCATTATACCCATCCATGTAAGGTGGTGGTGGAAAAACAGATTACACCATGGCGTGGAGACGATATACCGTACGTAGGCACACATGGTGATTTCGTTTTCCGTAGGATGAATAGAATATAAAATAGAGTTGTTTCATATTTATAATAACATATCAGTATATGAGTGATACTTATGTTATTAATTTATTATGAAACAACAAAATAAGAAGATGTTGAAGACAAAATAAACTTGAAAGAATCGGTAGAAGAGATTACCTCTTCTTCGACGCACCTCCTTTAAGCTTCCTCTTAAGGGACTAGAGTTGGTCTTTTGAGAAGACCAGAACCTCTAGAATGTTTCTAGAGAAGTGGAGAAGAGAAATTTTCAGGGGTTGGACGAGATTTAAGGCTAAAAGATGTGTAAATAGGAGATGGAGGAGGTTCCCTTTTATAAGGGAGGAGAGGGGCACCTTAGGAAAAACATAAAATATTATTTAATAATAAAGTCACATTTAGTTTATAATAGCTATAAATTGAATTATTTCAAAGATAATGTGGGTATGGGTCGAAATACTCTCAACCAATAGGTTGTAGACAAGTCTAGGTTACTATTTTAACCTTATCATTTAGATTTAACTCTAAGTTAAATAATTTAACTGTTTTCGTGTCTTCTTGTTTTCTTACACAATATGGTTAAACAAGTTACTATAAACTTCCAATAGAACACCAAGTGGTTCATTATTAATATATATACCCTTATCTAAGTCATTTGTACTAGACATATATTTTTAGGAATATAATATCAATTAATAATATAATATTTGTTTTAAAAACTATTTTATGTCAATTTTGACACTATTTGTTAATTGAATTTTTTGAAACTCATAACAGAATGATTAGTTCTAAAAATGTTAATTAAATAAATACTAACATGTCATATTAACCTATAAAATTATTTTAATTCATTAAAAGTCTAATATTACATTTATTTGGTTATTTATAACAACATTTATGTTAATATTTCATTAATAAGGTAATTACTATATCATCATTGTGTCATTAATAAATTAAATTATTTAATGTCTAAAAATTATAAATAAACTACCATTATTTAGGAAATATTTTTATCTTTATAATGAATATTTATAGTCCAATTTATCTTATGTATAACTCTATATTATAAATGTTTTAGTTATTAAACATTGATTTTAACTCTTTTAACTCTTCTTTGAATTAAATAATAATAAATGTCCTAATATAATCCAAGTGGACCTAAATGATAATATTTTATTCCTAAGGTTGTTTTTGGTCTAATTACACTTATCCAATAGAATTTGGACATGTGTTAGGGTAATAATAATATCATTTTTACCCTTAATTACCCCATTTACCTTTAACTGTAGTAAATAAAAAGTATCATAGTTGCTATTCATAATATCAAAAAAATAAAAGTAACATATTAACATAATTTGGACCCAATTAATCCAAATATTTAATCCATTTTTAAAAATTCAAAACATATATGTTTCAATAATTAATCTAAAATTAATCCCGTTGTTAAGCAAATGAGTTTTAAAAGTTAAAACATTGCCAAAGAATGAAATGTTTTTACCTATGAATTCAATGAAAAATTAATGGTAATGGAATAAATTATATTAAATGGTAAAAATATATTCTATTTACACTTTAAAAGAATTCAATATTATAATTTAACCATATAAATTATGGCGATGAAAAAAGTTGTTTTTAATTAAATTATAGCAGGTTTTTACTATTCATTAAAAAATGAAAGTTATCAGAATAATATGAAAAATTTATATAAAGTATATTTTTATATCCTAATTCCAAAGAAGGAATTTATTTTGTCAAATTTAACTTATAAACATGTCAAACAATAGATTTAAATTGGGTGCACCATCAAAAGGTGACAAAACTTCATTTTTTGAAAAATAATTATTTTACCCAAAAAAATTTATTTTATTCTCAAACCATGTTCACGAGAATGTGTAAGATGAATAATAAAGTTATAAAATTAAAAATGCAGTCAATACTATTAATAACAGCTAGTTAATAATAATATTATAACAATATATCGTTGTTTAGTGAAACCCGATATTGTGTTACAACACACGCTATCGAGGAAGGTCGCGATTGCGTGTAATGAAAGACAAGTCAGGGTTGCGTGTAGTGCAAGACTCCTTTGTTGTTGTGTATAATAGAATCCAAACATATTTCATTTATACATAGAATATATATATATATATATATACACCTAATGTTGCGAACTTGAAATTGTGTGTAACACGATCCAAGAATAGTGTTCCGTATATTGCAAGCTAATACGGTGTTGCGTATAGCACAATATAATTTTGGTGTAGCGTACAGTAGAAGATATGAAAGAAATTAAAAAGAATGTATATCATAAAATCTCAGGGTGTTACATTCTGCCCCCCTTAAAATGAATTTCACCCTCAAAATTCATCATTGTTATAAATGGTTTACTACTTGAAAGCTTATTTAATAGAAACCCACATCGTAAAAAGGAATACCAAAACATAATTTTAAAAACTAAAGTACAAAAAACATAACGGTTACCCAAATTAACTCATCACTGGGTTTCCACATTGGAAAACATAGGTGAAAATATGGATATAGAAGAGAAATCAAACCATCATGTTCTGATGGAGGGTGGTAGAGAACATGGCTATGAAAAATCCATCAATCACAAAGCCATAAATTTGTGAGGATCTAAGGTACCATATTGTTCATCGGGTATGAGGGTACTAGGAAAACATTTTTGGTTTTCAAGATCACTTCCCTAAAGTTGATGAATTAAAAGAAATACTTACAAGATTTTGGTACAATCTCACTATTGTTCATGCCTTGAACAATTTCCACTTCATCTCTTAAATAAATGAAGTTGAATTTTTTATTCGTGAAGTGTTAGGAGATCATGTTATAGAATGATGGGTCATTCCATCTATTTCAAACAAAAGCTTAGCTAAAGTTATCAAATATACATAAGTCCATCTATAGTGAGGTTAATCATATATGATTCCAAAAATGAACTTATACTTCATCTATCATACTGCTTAATAAAATAAAACTAGTTTATACTAACCAGTGACTTCCTGTAGGCCAATGGTAGGCGATAAAGGCCTATCACACTTCGTTTGTGGGTTCGATTCCCACAGCCTTGTCCGATGCGACGGGTTGTCGCCCTTCCTGCAGGTTGTCCTTTTTCTATATTATAACATCCCATCAATAATATAAAAAAGTGTTAGCCTTAAACAATACTAACTTATGTCCAACATAATCTATTCCAACCTTAAGACTTATCCAAAATACTTCTTTCCAAACTCATAGTATAAAGAGAACGATTACTAGAATGGTCATATAATAAGCACGCGAATACTATCATTTATCCCCATATATCATAAGATTTATCTTGTTGGACACATTACAAACATGTGAATACCTTAATCATGTATTCTCTTGAAACATGAACTACCATAGAACCTTAGTGAAAACATAAATTCTTTTAAAAGTTAACTCTTTCTGCATCCCAAAATTTCGATATACTCAAACCATGATATCACTTTGTCCTTATATAAGTCATGAGCTCATGAATACTATCATACATATTATTCTATCCTTATCCCTTCATTATGCGCATTTCATTTTATTTTCAAAAATA
This sequence comes from Viscum album, assembly GCA_963277665.1. Taxonomy (NCBI): domain Eukaryota; kingdom Viridiplantae; phylum Streptophyta; class Magnoliopsida; order Santalales; family Viscaceae; genus Viscum; species Viscum album. The sequence goes on from OY728140.1 coordinate 316,254,786, forward strand.
TTTCAATCACTTTTCATGGTTACCGGTACCATAAAATTATTAAAACCACAATGATCCAATACATTGATATTCCAATATTCCACGATACTATAAATGAGCTTCCACAACATTATCTCGGAATCCCGTTACATAAACAATTATTCATTCCACCACATCATTTTCATAGTCAACATCAAAAATAGTGATCACATGTGACATCCCTTTATCCTTTGCCTTAAGAGGTTGCTCACATCAATCATCATTAACCCTTGGATTACGACATTGATTATCATAATGCCCCATTTATTTGCACTTGAAGCATTGATGTGTTGGTGGAGCGTTCTTAGTAGTCTTTTCTCTATTCATGTCATTAGAAACCTTTTTCCCATTACTTCGGCACTCAGCTGCTCGATGACCTTCTTTTCTATACTTGAAACATTTTTTCGTACCTTTTAGACAATCTCCACCATGCTTCATTCCACACTTTGAGCATAAAGAAACACTCATCTTCTTTTCACCATTGTTCTGAGATTTCTCCATGAACTCCACCTTTCATTTCTTGTCAAAACCATGAGATGGATATGTAACACCAAATTCCATTTCTACCTTGATAAAAAAACACACAATTTCTTCATAGTTACTGAAGTCTCTTATAGCTAATGCCCTTCGAAGACTGGGTTTTAAGCCACTAAAAAATTGATCAAATTTACTTTCAGGTTGGATGATAAAGCTAGATGCATACCTTGAAAGCCTTGTAAAATTCGTTTCGTATATACCAATAGATTCATCATCCTTTTTCTTAAGCTCAAGGAACTCCTTTTCCATCTTTGTTCGAAGAACACTATGGAAGTACTTATTGAAAAACAAGTTCTTGAAATCTCCCCATTCCATGGATGCAATTTCATCTTAGGGCCTTGTGTTCTTAATTAGAGTCCACCACTGGCCTGCTTCACCTTCTAAATGGTAAATAACAAAAATTACTTTTTCATGTTCTAAACAATGAATTATGGAATATATCATTTCAATGGTAAAAATCCATTGTTCAACAATAAGTGGATCCGAAGACCCATTTAAAGAAGGTGGACGTTGCCTCATGAAGGAATCAATAGAATATTGTTCCCTTCTATTCTCATTTGGAAGTCTAGAATGATTCATAGCATGTGTAAGTATAGAAATAAGATATTTCACTCTATCTCCCATAACATTGGTTTGTTTAGGAGGACAATCATTGCATCGTCCATTACATTGATCAACACGGTTCCTTCAGGTTCCAACCACCATCTAAAACCCAAAAAGAATAGTGTGATAGGAAAAAATCATGCTAGGAAAACAACATAATAAATGGGGAGTACCTTCAATATCTAACATCTTAGGTTTAATTCTAAGATTGTTACCGTAATTCTAGGACTATAACCTGTACTTATACTTAACCTGAGGGAGATCCCTAGACATACCTTATAAATATCACTAGGGATCTCACTAAAGTTTCCGCATCCTAGTTTCCAATGGTTAACTAAACCTTTCCTATGATACCAACTGTAAGGCCCCAAAGCTTGATGTACATGGACGTTACATTACTTTTGCGGAATACTTAATACATAAAAAAAACCAACACTCAAGGATTGTAATAGTTTAGTGTCTTTGGAAACTCTGAACAAAATCTTCTAATCATGGTGAAAGATCTTCAACATCTCCCATAAAGATCTTCCCCTTTTTGTTTTCTTACCAAAAACATTTCCTTATATACTGGGGAAAAGAAAACATAAAAATGGTGAGCTCAAATGCTCAGTAAGGGTAAACATATATAACATAAAACAATCCATAAACATTTGAATGCAAAAAAGTGAACATAAAATCTAATCATCAAAATCATGAGCAATGCCATAAAACATGGAAGTACGTAGGGAATATATTATAGAAGAACATAAATCAGGATAAAATAGCATGTTAATAAAACATGTAATTGTGGAAACCATTAAGCACATGTTATGATTTCTATAGTAGCCAAGGTATTGCTGCCAAGACCATCATAGTGGACAAAGTCCTTTACTGAACCGAGTTCACTCCTCATTCCTGTCCTGTATCACTGAACTGGATTAACTTTCCATTCCATCCATGTCTATCTCATGAGATATAAATATTTACCTAATGAATTGGAGGGAGATATAGGTCCCACCCATCTCATAATGAAATCATTCTTTCGTGTGCCACAAAATAAACATAAATCATTCATCATAACCCAAAGAAAAAAATGGGTTTCATAAACATCCTTCCATCATAACATAATCCATTTAAAAAAATGGATATAATTTAATCATCGGAAAAATCAATCCATAGAGACATTATACTTGAAACATAAACATACTGAATAATGTCATCTTAGATGGAAAATAGTTTTGATAAAACACTTGAAATGAATTCTTGAGGAAAATAGCCTTTCTGCTTCAAAATATTTTTTTTCAAAAAATGCCACGAAATTTTAAAAGAAAAGGATTTTATAAAAAATAATCATGAAATATTTAAGAGTAATATTCATGAAAATAAGGCATTATGAAACCGTAAAAATCCGTTCATGCCCTATAAGTTAAAAAAACATTCTTCTCGTACTTTTTTCAGAAAATTCAAGAAGTTCCTTGTATGGTAAACAAAAGAAAGATTCATTCCATACCATGTGGTAAAATTCAAAAATGGTTAAAAAGGACTTTAAACATACATGAAAACATTTTTAGAAAACATGGACTTGGATTATAAATCTAACCCCAGTAAATACTTATAAATAAACAATCTCAGACACAAATGAGATTGTCAAAGTTATCCCTTACCTTATGTCTGATATGCTTCATATGCATCCGAACCTCCTATATAATGATTTAAATAATGTCATTGACTTATTAAATAATCATATTAATTTTTATTATATCATATATGGTTCACTTATGACTTTATATTACCAGTTATTTTGTAAATTCCATGTTAAAGCAGCGTTTTGGGTAAAATCGTTTCATTTATCGTATGTGTTTCGACTTGTTGTTCTTGATATTATTACTTATATCCTGTTTTACTTAATTCCAGAATGTAAAACATGATTTATATATAATATATATTCATCATATACTTATATATGATATATTGATAAATGGAATGAAATACACCGTTCATGGAGACGGTAAGCCGTACGTACGCATGAATGTTGTTTTTGTTTCCTTATTGAATTGAATGGAACTAAGTAGATGACAAAAACATATATATATATACAAACATAAATCCAGTAGCATTATTATGTCATATATTTCATTATTATTCATTATATAAACTTTATAATCATTCATGTATGGTTAACATGGAGAATGAATCTCATCATGTCATGGAGATGGTAATCCGTACGTACGCACACGCGATGATATCGTTCCCATAATTATTGAATAGAATTGGAGTAGATGGTATAATATATCAGAATAATTATGAAGTTATTGTAGGTTCTGGGCGTAGCGAAAGTGCATTGGTGGGTTTTCCCAACTTTAATTTTATCATTAAACAATGTTCAAACCGAGATCCGTCACGATATAAAACGCCATATCATTGGAATAGAACGAAGAACGAAAAAACAAAAAGGGAATCCCGGAACCATTGAAATAAGATCATCATATATTGGTTATAATTAATTTAATTAATTCACAAGAATTACCTGAGAGGAATTCTTTCTTCGTTGATGCGTCCGGTCATGATCTGATGTGATCCGTCGTTGTGTCGTAGAATCCAAGTGTAGGATTCCTCTAGCGGTGATCCACACGTGCTCCACCTATCTCTGGACGTCGCTGAAGGGATCTCCAGGTGCTAGTGTGGAAGAACCTTCACTTTTGATGTCCTAATTCGATCACCTTGATCCGGTGGAGGATCTTACTTTCGTAACTTGAAAGCGTTCCTGGTGGAAATGGAATTATCTCTTGGATTGAGAGTGTTTCCAAAATCTGTTGTGCAAAACAATGGCTATATTTCATGAGAATAATGTAACTAGGATTTATAATACTTAGAATAATAAAATGAATTAATCACCCAAAAGTATTTAATCATTTAATTTATTTCTTAGTAATACCCATGTCTTAATAATGACATTTGACTATCATTATTACTTGACATGTGACCAACATATTACATTTAATATCATTTAATTAAATAAACAATATTTTTCTCACGAATCCTGAAAAACCAAACTACATGGCGTGTATATATAAATATACACGACATGTACTTTTATTTTTCAGTTTTATTTATTTACTCCACCTCATTTGTTAGACCTTGAGTAATGGCTATTTATTTCTTAAATAAATGTAACTGCATTACTCTCTAATAAATATATATTATTTTTTCCAAAATATATTCTCTCGAATAACCAGTGACGAAATAAATGTGATCAGACATCCTTGAATAATTATTAAACCAAAATCAAAAATAATATTTATTCAACTTGTTAAATTAATATTTAACTTAGATACATGGACACACTTAGTGTGTGACCCTCTAGGACTCTTTCTCAATGGCATTAGGCGGAGCCTGCCTAAAGTCCAAGGTTAGCGTCTAGCAACACGCCAAGGCACCCATAGATAAAGAAGTTAACTCCTCAATGATGTGTCACCTCCTACGAACACTTACCGTGTAATATAATCCCTTTGTCTCGATATCTCTAATCAAGCGGGTTGCATGCCAGTGCCATCAACCCACATGCTCGATTATTCTTTCTTTGACTTCCTAGAATTGAACTTTCCCAAACCTTACCATGGACATGGATTTATTTAGGCTATATCAATTCCATCAAAGGGCCTGAGATATCTACTTCTGTTATGGAATAGAAGGGACAAATCATTTCTCGCATTATCTATTAATGCGGTATTACTCGTGACGCACCCAACGTATCCTACCTCACTGTGAACAGTGTGTCGTCACAGTTTTTGTCAATACATCTAAGTGAACGAGTTGCAATACCCATTAATAATAATATTGAAGTCTAAGGACCAATACACACATCCATAGATAGGAACATCCAATGAAACTATGAAATGTGGATTTCTTACTGGTGGGTCTCGTTCTCATAATATCCTCCTGGACATTACCAAGGGCGCACACCATGAGAAGGTGACTCAAAGTTTTATGAGTCCTAACCCCTAATGACCATTATTATTTGTGTCCCTCAAATAATATCATCCGACCATAGAACATATATTCAAGAACAATGTTTTGGAACTTCCGGGTTCTCATGATAGTAGGGATCCACTATGAACCTTTAACGCAACAGTTGTCCTTAGGAAATTATCACATGCATTGTTATGCAGAAGAAAAATCAGGATGTGATAAGGCTTTTATTAACGAATAAAGTACAAAGTAGTTGGTTCTAGACCACCAACTCCAACAGACTCCCACTTGGACTAGATCCAACTGCTAAAAATCTTTAACACGCTAGCTCTCACATGATATTCATGCTTCTGCTGAGATAGACCTTTAGTCATGGGGTCTGCCACGTTCTCTTCCATGGACACTCTTCCACTTCAAATTCAACCCTATGGTAGAAATCCATCAATAGGTGATACTTCCGGAGTATTTGCTTTGTCCGTTGATGTGACCTTGGTTCTTTTCCAAGAGCCACCACTGCAGTATTATCACAATACAATGTAATGGGATATTTACTACTAGGCACCACATCAAGCTTCTAGACAAATTTCTGAATCCCGATGGCTTCCTTGGCTACATCAGAAGCCGCTATATATTCGTACTCCGCTGTAGAATCGGCGACAACTGGCTGCTTTGGACTCTTCCAGCTCACAACTCCTCCATTGAGACATAAAACATATCCAAATTGTGACTTCAGATCATTCTGATCTGTCTGAAAACCAGCATCATCATACCCTCTGATGACAAGATCCTCGTCTCCTTTATACACCAGGAACATATCCTTAGTTCTTCTCAGATACTTTAGGATAGTCTTAATAGCAGTCTAATGCAGTTCTAGATTTTCATGATATCTGCCTACCATGATCAGTGCAGAGGCAACATCAAGCCTGGTACATAACATGGCATACATGATGGATCATATAGCCGAATCTTATGGGATCATACTCATACTATCTTTCTCTTTTTGTGTCTGAGGACACATTTTCTTAGAAAGATGCAAGCCATGTGACACTGGAACCAATCACCTCTTGGATTTTTCCATTCTAAATTTCTTTAGTATCTAGTCAATGTATGTACCCTGACTTAGTCTAAGCAGCATCTTGGATCTATCACAAATGATCTTGATCCCTAGAATGTAGGATGTTTCACCTAAGTCTTTCATGGAGAAGCACTTGTTCAACTAGTCCTTAACTGACTGTAAGGATGGTATGTCGTTTCCAATAAACAATATGTTGTCAACATATAATACTAGGATAATGACCGCATTCCCATTAAACCGTTTATAAACACATGGATCACATTCATTTTTAATGAAACCAAATTCATTTATGGCTTCATCAAATCGAATGTTCCCTAACATGGATGCTTTCTTTAATCCATAAATAGATTTATGCTACTTGAAAACCCGTTTGGCTTCACCTGGTGTCACAAACCCTTCTGGTTGTGTCATATAGACATCTTCTTGAAGGTTCCTGTTAAGGAATTCTGTTTTGACATCCATCTGCCAAATCTCATAGTCATGGTAATCTGCTATGGAAAGTATGATTCTTATGGATTTAAACATGGAAACTAGCGAGAAGGTTTCATCATAGTCAATTCCTCGACACTGTCTGAATCCTTTAGCCACTAGCCTTGCTTTATAGGTGCTAACTTGACCTTCCATGTCCAGTTTTCTGCAGAATACCCATTTGCATCTGTCATGATTTACATCAACTGGCTCATCGACCAGAACCCAAACTTGGTTCTGATACATGGAATCCATCTCAGAATTCATAGCTTCTAGAAATCATGCTGTTTCTGAGCTTTCTACTTCTTCCTTGTAGGATAGAGGATCATCATTGTCCAACAATAATGATTCACCATCCTCAGTGACTAGGAAACAAATCTCTCTGGTTCCCTTACCTCTCTTGAGCTCCTACGCAGTGCTTGTGTTTCTGGAACCTCTTCCATGGGAACCTGTGGAACTTATTCCTGTACCAACTCCAGTGTATCTTGAGCATCAACTTCGTCGAAGTCAATCTTTCACCCACTATCCTTTTTGAGGATGTGCTCCCTCTCAATAAAGACGGATTGTCTGGTGACAGTCACTTTCTTGTCTTGAGGGTTATATAGGTAATATCCTTTTGTTTCCTTGGGATATCCTATAGAGATACACTTTATGCCCCGGGGTGCTAGTTTGTTTCCTGATAAGGCCTTAACAAATGCCTCGCATCCCCATACACGTGTATGGAACAAAATGGGTTTCTTTCCATTCCATAACTTGGAGGGACTTCCATTTTCCACCTTAGTTGGTACTCGGTTTAATGTGTATGTTGCAGTTTGTAATGCATATCCCCAAAAGGATAATGGAAGATCCGCATGACTCATCATCGACCTCACCATGTACAACAAGGTGCGGTTCCTCCTTTCACTAACACCATTCCACTGTGGTGTATAAGGAGGAGTGAGCTGAGATAGAATCCCAGACTCCCGTAAAAGATCGATGAACTCTTGGTTCAGATATTCTCCACCTCAATCCGATCGAAGCTTCTTTATCTTCTTACCAATCTGATTCTCTACTTCATTATTGAATTCCTTAAATTTCTCTAAGGACTCTGACTTATACCTCATTATGTAGACATAGCCATATCTACTAAAATCATCAGTAAAAGTATTGAAGTAGGAATATCCACCTATAGCTTCTACTGAAAATTGTCCACAAACATATGTGTGCACCAATCCTAGAAGCTCTATGGCCCTTTAACCATGTCCACTGAAAGGTGGCTTGGTAATTTTACCTTGTAAACAAGCGTGACATCTATCAAGTGGTTTTAACTCAGAAGAGTCTAAATAGCCATCTTGGTAGAGCATTATCAAACACTTGTCGTTTACATGACCGAGATGGTGATGCCACAACTGGTTGATGTTTGAGTAATGTGAGTTTGTTTTGTTATCGATTTCCAACACTTGGTTTTCAAAAATTATTACATACAAACCATTATTTAAATGTGCCATACCATAACATACGTTGTTCTTATAAAATAGACAACCCTTATTTCCAAACATGAAAATAAATCCATCCATATCCAAACAAGATACAGAAATTATGTTCTTGGTGACACTAGGAACATAATAAAAGTTACGTAAAACCAAAATCATCCCGGTCGGAAATGAGAGGTGGTAGTCACCAATAGCCAATGCAGCCACCCTTGCACCATTAGCAGCTCAAAGATCCACCTCTCTTCTGGCGATCTTTCTAAATATACTTGGTTCCTGCATTTGAATACAGAAGTGAGCCCCACAAGCAGTATCTAATACCCAATGTGTATAAATTTAAATATTTCACTCGATAACGAATGCACCTTTAGAATCCCCATGCTTCTGGGTGCAGTTCCTCTTCCAGTGGCCTTGCTTGCCTCATGCAAAACACACCGCCTCCCATTCCTTGCCCTGCCTCTGGATCTTCCCCTTCTTGGAGGGACAATGATCAGGGGATTCAGACCGTTTATAAGTCTTTGGCCCCTTTTCCTTGTCCTTCATTTTCTTATTAACTATAAGGACCATGGGTTTGTCATGCCCCATGTCCTTATATACCTGGAAAATCAAGTTCAGAAGCTCCGATAGACTCTTCTCATTGCCACTCATGTTATAGTTGACAATGAAGCTAGATAAGGTCTTGGGAAGTGATGATAGGATGAGATCTGTACACCACTCATCCGGGAATTTAATCTCTAAGATGTCCAGGCATTCAATGTAGCCAATAATCTTGACTACACGAGGTCCAGCTGATGCAGACTCTCTAAGATTATTGGTGAACAAAGCATTGGAGATCTCATACCTCTCCTGTCTCGCCTTCTCTTGGTAGAGATCCTTAAGGTAAGACATCATGCTATACGCGTCCATGTTTTCATGTTGCTTCAAGAGCTCATTAGACATGGCCGATAGCATGAAACACTGGATATCTGTGGCATCATCCATGTGTTTTGCGTAGAGAGATATTTACTCATCACTGGCCTCTTTCCCAGGTGCAACTAGAATAGGCTCTTCCAGAACATTCAATTTCCTTTCATGGTGAAGGATGACGCGTAAAAGCCTCTACCACTCTTGGAAATTGGTGCCGGTGAGATGTTTTTCCTTCTCGAGTATGGTGTGCAATGATATGTTTGAAGTCATTTTCTTCCCGTTTCTACAAATTAAGATGAGAAAAGGTTTATTACTTTATTAAAAAATTGAGACAAATAAATAAATTAATACATATTAGTCTCCCACTATTTTATTGAAATCCAATAGCCCTCACCATTGACTTCGGAATATTCTGTTGCTTAAATATTCTAGTGGAAAGGATCCATATTTCCCTTCGCATTACCCCAACTAGGGTTGGTCAAGAAAATTGAACGTTTTTAGGTAGGCATTCCTAATGACAACTGCATTAACTCGCATTTCCTTGATCCGTTGAGTGGACTCCCCAATCCTGAAATCCTTTTATTTTGGATTTCTTCAACCTTTGCCTCTTGGTCACAACAAGTCCTGCTGTGGCAGTCAACCCTTGATGTGAACCAAGTTAAGTCAACCCAAAACCTTGAATTATAATTCCCCGATAATTTAAAGCGCCCCAACTAGGGTTTGTCAAGCACTTTGAACTATGGTTTGATTCTAACAAAGATTATGGAAGGCTATACCATCTTAATATTTCTTTGAGGGATTTTATCCTTATACTTAAATTTACGTCTTATTATCTTCGATTACATGCTTGTTAATATTATGTGGGATATAATTAAGTGATTAACCATGTCTAAGATAATATTTACATATAAGCCGGTTTTATTTTAGTTCCATCTTGCATACTTGTTTAATTCATTAATTGTGCGATCATGACAACACACCCAAAATAAAGAAACCATGCAACTGACAGAAATAAAATAAATTCTATGATCATGAGTTTGTTCTATTGGTTAGTTTATCTAGAGGTTGATAAACTAACCCAATACCTAGGGGCGAAACACCTTGAACCTCGCGGGTTCGTGTTTTACAGCTTTCCACCTATCCACCTTTATATCTCCTTGGATTGGTTTCACCTCGACTCCTGACTTGAGCCGCCTCCACTAGCTTGGGAGCTCCATCCATTACATATTCATTTATCTAACACGTAGGTGAGGGTTAAAAAGTGGTTTTTACATAAAATAATCCTTGGGCACGCAAGCCCTACATATTAATGAGGAGATGGCTCGTAGGCCAACAAATTTAATTTAAATAAATAAATTAAAAGAAAACATTCTAATAAAAAGGTCTCGGTATATCTCATGATCATCCATACATGCAATGATATTTACGCATAAATAAAACTAGCATTCAATTCATTAATCTTTCTTGTTTTAATATAAATCACGCTCGAATCAATTAATTATCTTTAATTAAAAAATCCCTTTATCTTAAACCCTTTTCTAAATTTCCTTGAGATTCTCATCCACCCTAATTTTAAAAAAATAAATTCATTAAAAATTATCCTTGTACGTATCTTGTACCTTAGAGGAAACCCGGTGAATTCTCATTCATTACGCAGATGTTAAATTAAACACATATATATAAAATAGCTATCACGTGTTGTTCCTCAGCTTTACGCCTGTACTATGGTACACGTCTCAAGGGTTTTTATAATATAAATAATAAATGTTAATAAATATTTTTAAATTGGATGAGTACATGGCATGTAGTTCCGACTACACGACGTGTAGTTTTATTCACCGTCCATCCGAAGTACACGCCCGAGGACATGGCATGTAAATGTACTTCAAATTTTTTTGGAGTACACGGCGTGTTCAGTGGACACATGCTGTGTAGTTTCTGCATTACACAATTTCCATCCGGGCATTCCGTGTACGGGGTACACGGTCTAATCCTAACCCGAAGGGACTACACGCCGTGTTCAGTTGGACCACATGGCGTGTAATCCGGAAACCATGTGCCACCTGTTTCTAGTCAACACACGGTGTCATAAATGACCTCAATACACGACCTGATTTGGCGGATCAATCAATGCATTGAACCTAGACTACATGACATGTACTTTCGAATACACACTGTGTATTCTGGTGTTGTATGACCATAAACGTTTGTCTCCTCCGGATGAGATCCTATATTTTATTTTAATCAAAATTAAAAGAAAAATTCGTTTATGTGAGGTTAATGAGAAAAGAGAGAGGAGTACCAGATCTTGATATTCAGATTTCAAGAACGATTAAACTTGAATTGAAACAACTAAATTATTAAATGCATAAAAAATCAACGAAAAACTAAATAATTTTAATCAACGATATGAGCGCTCTGATACCACTTGTAGGTTCCAGGCACAACGGAAGCGCGTTGGTGGGTTTTCCCAACTTTAATTTTAGCTTTAAACAACGTTCAAACCGAGATCCGTCACGATATAAAACACCGGATCTTCGGAATAGAATGAAGAACAAAAAAGAAAAAGGGAATCCTGGAACCATTGAAATATGATCATCATATGTTGGTTATAAATAATCTAATTAATTCACAAGAATTACCTGAGAGGAATTCTTTCTTCATTGATGTGTCCGGACATGATCCGATGTGATCCGTCGTTGCGTCGTAGAATCCAAGTGTAGGATTCCTCTAGCGGTGATCCACACATGCTCCACGTATCTCTGGACATCGCCGAAGGGATCTTTGAGTGCTAGCGCGGAAGAACCTTTTCTTGCGATGTACGTCTTCGATCGCCTTGATCCAGTGGAGGATCTTACTTTCGTAACTTGAAAGCGTTCTTAGTGTAAAGGGAAATCTCTCTTGTCTTGAGAGTGTTTCCAAAATCCATTATGTACAACAATGGCTATATTTCATGAGAATAATGTAATTGATATTTATAATAATTAGAATAATAAAATGAATTAATTACCCAAAAGTATTTAATCATTTCATTGAATTCTTAGTAATACCCCATGTCTTAATAATGACAGTTGACTATCATTATTACTTGACATGTGCACAACATATTTAATTTAATATCATTTAATTAAATACACAATATTTTTCTCACGAATCCCAAAAATCCAAACTACACAGCGTGTATATATAAATATACACAACGTGCACTTTTATTTTTCAGTTTTATTTATTTCCTCCACCTCATTTAGTAGACCTTGAGTAATGGGTATTTATTTCTTAAATAAATGTAACTGGATTACTCGCTAATAAATATATATTATTTTTCCCACAATATAATCTCTCGAATAACCAGTGTCAAAATAAATGCGATCAGACATCCTTGAATAATTATTAAACCACAATTGGGAATAATCTTTATTCAACTTGTTATATTAATATTTAACTTAGATACATGGACACACTTAGCGTGTGACCCTCTAGGCCTCTTTCTCAGTGGAATTAGGTGGATCCTGCCTAAAGTCCAAGGTTAGCATCTAGAAACACGCAACGGCACCCATAGAGAAAGAATTTAATGCCGCAATGACGTGTCACCTCCTAAGAACTCTTACCGTGTAATATAATCCCATTGTCTCGATATCTCTAATCAATCGGCTTGCATGCTAGTGCCATCAACCCACGTGTTCGATTATTCTTTCTTTGACTTCCCGGAATTGAACTCGCCCATACCTTACCATGGCCATGGGTTTATTTAGGATATATCAATTCCATCAAAGGTCCTGAGATATCTACTTCAATTATGGAATAGAAGGGACAAATCCTTTCTCGCATTATCTATTAATGCGGTATTACTCGTGACGCCCCCCAACATATCCTACCACGCTGTGAATAGTGTGTCGTCATAGTTTTCATCAATACATCTAAGTGCGCGAGTTGTAATACCGATTAAAAAATATCTTAAAGTCTAAGGAACAATACACATGTCCACAGATAGGAACATCCAATGACACTATAAAATGTGGATTTATTACTGGCGGGTCTCGTTCTCATAATATTCTCCTAGATATTACCAAGGGCGCACACCATGAGAAGGTGCCTTAATGTTTTATGAGTCCTCACCCCTAATGACCTGTATTATTTGTGTCCCTAAAATAATATCATCCAGCCATAGAAAATATATTCAAGAATAGTGTTATGGAATATTCAGGATCTCATCATAGCAGGGATCCGCTATGACCCTTTAATGCAACAGTTGTCCTTAGGACATTATCACATGCATTGTCATGCAGAATAACAATAAAGATGTGATAAGGATTTTATTAATGAATAAAGTAAAATGTAGTTGGTTCTAGACCACCAACTCAAATAGTTATAATAACCATATATAGTTATTCTTTACACCATTATACCCATCCATGTAAGGTGGTGTTGGAAAAATAGATTACACCACGGCATGGAGACGGTATTCCGTACGTACGCACGCGCGGTGATTTCGTTTTCCATAGGATGGATAGAAAATGAAATAGGGTTGTTTCATATTTATAATAACATATTTGTATATGAGTGATACTGATGTAATTACTTTATTATGAAACAACAAAAGAAGAAGAAGTTGAAGAAGAAAGAAACTTGAAAGAATCAGTAGAAGATATTACCTCTTCTTCGACACACCTCCATTAAGCTTTCTCTTAAGGGACTAGAGTTGGTCTTTTGAGAAGACCAGAACCTCCAGAATGTTTCTAGAGAAGTGGAGAAGAGAAATGGGAAGGGATTGAATGAGCTTGAAGGCTCAAAGTTGTGTAAAGAGGAGAGGGAGGAGGTGCCCTTTTATAAGGGAGGAGAGGGGCACCTTAGGAAAAACATAAAATATTATTTTATAATAAAGTCACATTCGGATTATAATAGCTCCAAATTGATATATTTAAAAGATAATGTGGGTATCGGTCGAAATACACTCAACCAATAGGTTTTGGACAAGTTTAGGTTACTATTTTAACCTTATCATGTAGATTTAACTCTAAGTTAAATAATTTAACTTTTACCGTGTCTTCTTGTTTTCTTACACTATATGGTTAAAAAACATACTATAAACTACCAATAGAACCCCAATTGGTTCATTATTAATATATATAACCTTATCTAAGTCATTTGGTCAATCCTTAGATTTTTAGGAATAGAATATCAATTAATAATATAATATTTTTTTTAAAAACTATTTTATGTCAATTTCACACTATTTGGTAATTGATTTTTATGAAAATAATAACAGAATGATTAGTTCTAAAAAAGTTAATTAAATCAATACTAACATGTCATATTAACCTAGATAATTAGTGGAATTCGTTAAAAGTCTCAGATTACATTTATTTGGGTATATATAACATCATTTATGTTAATATTTAATTAATAAGGTAATTACTGCATCATCAATGTGTCATTAATAAATTAACTTATTTAATGTCTAAAAATTATAAATAAACTTAATTATATAGGAAATAATTTTATCTTTCTAATGAATATTTATATTTTAATTTATCTTATGTATAACCCTATATTAAAAATGTTTTACTCATGAAACTTTGATTTTAACTCTTTTAACTCTTCTTTGAATTAAATAATAATAAATGTCCTAATCTAATCAAAGTGGACCTAAATGATAATATTTTATTTATAACGTTGTTTTTGGTCAAATAAAACTTATCCAATAGAATTTTGACATGTGTTAGGGTAATAATAATATCATTTTACCCTTAATTACCCTATTTACCTTTAACTGTAGTAAATAAAAATTACCGTAGTTACTATTCATAATATCAAAAAAATAAAAGTTGTAACGCCCCAACCCCAGTTACCCAGAGTCAGTGCATTATTGCGTAACATTGGCATGATCACAAAAGATCAAGTCTCGAAAGACCGATTAGTTTAGTAGCCTTGGAAACACTAGATACATTCATAAATGTTACATTAAATCATAAAGTGAAAAACTACAATAACATAGTCTCCATTTTCCACACTCATATCCCCTTCAGACTATCCCTGCAGGTCATTCCTAAAATACTTCTTCACATCCTGGAAAAATTAAAACATTTAAATAGGTGGGCTCAGATTCTCAGTAAGGATAACAATATAGTGGAAGCTTTTATAAATAAACATTAACATTTAAGGCAATTTATAACTAAAACAAAAGCCTTTTAAACTTGAAATTCAACATAATATGGAAAAAATAAATTGAAATAATGCCATTTACTTATTCAAATGGATATTCTACTAGTCGAATAATCACCTGAAATATCAATAACTACTTTCATAATGATGGAATGCATAATTCCAGACAATCATAACCACGTAGCCAAGGCCTCGTGCCAAGACTACAAATAAGATTTTGTCAAGGCCTCGTGCCAAGACACTAGTTTGTCTCATGAGACCTACTGATGGAAATTTTTAGAAGATACGTACGTTTAAAATTTCTCAAATATACTCCAGTGTTTTTCTGAAAAAATTATGCAATCTTCTGAAAACAAAATAACTAATTCTGAGACTGCTCGACTAATTATAGGCCATGATCGGTCCACACCCAATCCCTTCCTGTCTACTATACACGAGAGTTGATTTTTATGAAAACATTTTTAAGCTTACGTTAAATACGTATAAATTTGCACTGGATTTTCATATATTTGATAGAAATATCTATTTTTTGAAATCATTTAAAAATAAAATAATTATAAAAGAAAACCTTTTGAATAAATGTAAATGTCAAAGCGTTTTATACACCGTATAAAAGAAAGTTGTGTATAAAACAAAATATGCCTCAATGAAAGGAGATTGAGACGAAGTCCCTTAAAAAGATTATTTTTAAATAAAATAGATCTATTATGCGATTTCACTATATTTACACATAAAGAAAGTACAAATACAATATATGACATAATAATATCATGACATAATTTGAAAGTAGGAGATTAACCCAAAGAATCAAATTTGGGTTAAGAAGTTCCCTTACCTCGTGTTCGACTTGACTCGAACGCTCTTTAACCTCATGAATAATAAACTAGAGTTAATATCTACTTGCTTAATAACCTTTTTAAAGTTCATTATCCCTTTTATATAACTTATTACAATGTTACGAAAATTATTTAATCATTTATGTTAATAACGGTCGTTTTGTCGATCTTTGGTACTTGAGTCAACAATAAACTTCTTATAATTACAAGTTGTTTTTGTGGTAGAATATCCATTATCTCTAGAATTATATTCATGAAGTAGATATCATATATATACTATATATCTAGTATATACCTGAATTTATAATATTACATAACATTTAGAGGTAAGAAATGAAATGCACCGTTCATGGAGACGGTAAACCGTACGTACGCATGAACACTAATTTCATTCCTATTTCGTATTTCATGGAATAAAGTTATAATTATATAAAGTTATAATATAATTATAGTATAATATAATGTATAATACCATTTACTCCATCCTTTATACATCCCACATATGGCATTAACGATTCAAATCACTTTGAAGGGGCGGTAGTCCACACTTCTTAAAATGAAATTATCGCGTTTACCCATAATGGAAATCGTAAAGGTATGACATAAATGAAAAATACAGAATCATAAGGAAAACAAAAACATAATATATATCATATATAAAAATAGTTTCATCATAATGGCCACCATGATAGGTGTTAAAAGAATATTGAATGATCATCGTTTCATGAGGCAGAAATTTTCCAACCACAGAAACAGTACGTTCTTTAACCATTAGACGAAGGTGTGTGTAAGTGTAAATAAAATCCTTCTCATAAAAACATACTAGTATATTTAATATACTGGTTTTGTTACAAAAGAAAGGAATAAAAAGAGTTTAAGGGGTTGGAGAAGCAAAATAAAACAAAATAACATAAGAGAAGACATTACCTTAAAATCAGGTAACTCTTCTTTTGATTTGAGCCAAAGGCTTCCTTGGGAAGAATTATGCCCAAAGTGAGGCTTCTAGGAGTAAGAGAGGGATGTTTAGAGATTATTTGGGTAGTGTTTGTCCGGGACAAAATGCTTTGAAGGTGTGAATAAGGTGGTAGTGGTTGAGGCCTTTTATAAGAGGAGAGGAGGGGCACTCTTGGAAAGTCATAAAATGTTACTTTATTATATAATGAGTTTCGGATTTTAAAGGTCCCACACTTATATATTTCGCGGATAAGGTGATAAGGGTTTTAAATATACTCATCCAATAGGTTTTTGACAAGTGTAAGTCTTATATTTTACATTATCTTTTCATTTTATTTAAATCGTTAATTAATGAGGTAATCGCTGCATCATCATGGTGTAATAAAATATTTAATTTACTTAATGTCTAAAAATTATAAAAAAAATTTCATGACTTAGGAAATCTTTTTGGATTTCTAATTAATATTTATAGTCAAGAAGGTACCTTATATAACCCCATGCAATAATTGTTTTAGTATAACAACTCATGTTTGTGACAATTTTATTTTTACTTTAAATAAAAAGTTATTATTGTCATTTTCTTACCCATGTGGCTCTATGGGGTCCCCAAGCTGACCCATGGATTTTCTTGGTCATACAGGACTCATCCAATAGGGGTAGGACAAGTGTAAGGGTATTTTAATATTTTTATAATACCATTTTTACCTTAAATTTCACTAATTACCTTTAATCACGATTAATTAAACCTAAAAGTTACTATTCACCAAAAAATATTTTAATCCCATTGAACCACATTTTACTTCCTAATGACAACCATGTATGTCAGATTTTTGAAAATCAAATCACAGAAGTGGTAATGTTTCATTTAAACGAAAAATCAGTTTTTTAACTACCACTTAGTGGTTTCACTATTCATCAAAAATTGAAGTTTTTTCAGAACAATGCCAAAATTTCACCCTAAGATATAATTGATATTCCGAATTTAAAAATGATGTATATTTTAAAAAATTCTAAACATATAAGTTGCATTAATTAATTCTATAACTAATTTCCGCTGTCACAACAAATAGCGTGTTTTTAAGAAACAATATATATCAAAAGATTGACAATTGTTCATGTCCAATTTCAATGTTAAATTAATTCTAATGAACACCATTGGATAAAATGGTAAAAATATATTATAATTATACTTTAAAACCACTCATTAGTATAATTTATGAATATAAATTATTCTGATTAAAAAATTTGTTTTTAAGTATTTCTCACTATTCATAAAAAATTGGAAGTTCTCAGAAAAATACCAAAAATTCAACATAGGCTAATTTCGATATTACGAATCCAAAAATGAAGT
Organism: Viscum album; assembly: GCA_963277665.1. Lineage (NCBI taxonomy): Eukaryota > Viridiplantae > Streptophyta > Magnoliopsida > Santalales > Viscaceae > Viscum > Viscum album. The sequence continues at coordinate 316,273,113 of OY728140.1, forward strand.
AAATTTTGAAATATAATATATATATAATTTCAAAAAGTGTTTATTACTATTCATAATGTCTATTTTGATTGGTCGTGGTGTGTTAGAATCTCGAACTTGCATACAATGCAAGCTATTGCATTATTGAAAGAGAAGCGTATCGTAGAAGATCGAGGTGTTACATTCTACCCTCCTTCAATAAATTGCGTCCTTGCAATTTGAATTTTTTTCTTTGAAAATAAAAGGTTGAAAATAGAAGATACCTTTGTGGAAAACCCACATCGGAAATAGGGTTAATTAAAATATAACATTAAAAGAAAGAAAGAGAAGTAAAAAGGTCACCCGAGATAGCCCATACTTGGATTCTATGAAAATATGGATATGGAGGAAAAAAAACCATCAAGGTCTAATGGAGAGTTGTAGGAAACATGATTATGAGAAAGTTAACAACAAGAAAATCACAAACTTGTGATTGGTTAAACGGTCATTGAATCCCCAATTGGAAAAGTTAACTGACAACGTTTTTGTTTTAAGTTACCTTTCATAATGTTGACGAATTTATTTAAGAGATTTACTAAGAATGTAAGGAAATATACTTACTTGTAATGGAGACTTTTATTCTTTAATAAAAGTTTACCACAAACCCATCTTTCACTCCAAATGGTAACATAACTCAAAACTATTCTATCTATCATAAATGTATAAGGTTCCAAATATTAACTCATACCATTTAGATTAGGAAAACTGTTTTGTAATAACCAGGGAATTCCTGTAGGCTAGTGGTAGGTAATAAAGGCCTGTCACACTATGGTTGTGGGTTCGATTCCTATAGCTTTGTCCGACACGAGGGGTTATCCCCCAACCTTCAGGTTTTCGTTTTCCTAAAACTATAGTATTATAATATTCCAAAAATAATCTTCATAAATGTTTTAACCTTAAACAATACTATCCAAGGTTCAACTTAATCCATTCCAACCTTTATAGTTATCCAAAATACCTTTTTCCAGACTTTCTCTAAAAGGTCTCTAAATTCAAAAATCAATTGTATCATCAGATTCCTCAAACAAAGTAAAGTTTCTCTTATTGTGACATATAAAAATATGATTACCTTCATCATATTAAAACCTTACTGAAAACAACAAGTACAGTAGTACAATCCTAATATATATTACATTATTCCTATAACAAGAATATAATCGTTGAGTCCAAAAGCACCAATACATTAATTATTCCACTTCAACTGTAGTAATAACATAAGATTATCCTTGATCCCTTGGCCTTTTCTGAGGTATGTTTCCCTGACTCATAGGACATTCATTTGCATAATTCCCCATTTCTCTACAATTTTAGCATTCAACATTTATATCCTCTTTCTTTCCCTTGCAATTACGAGCCTAGTGACCTTTTTCTCCACATTTATAACAAACTCCCATTCCTTTTAGGCAAGTACCGAGGTGAATCTTCCCACTATTATCGCATAATGGAAAATCCTTCTTTCCCTTTTTCCCTTTATCTGTCTCTTGTTCCACCGTTCTCTTCTTCTCTTACTTTACTTTAATGTCATAAGACTTAGAGAATTCCTTTTCTATCTTGATAGAACATGAGACTACATCTTCGTATGTTGGGAAGGATTGTAATACTAATACTCGGCGGAGAAATGGTTTTAACCCATCAAAGAAATGATAAATCTTACTTCTTGGGTTACATATATAATCTATAGCATACCTCGCCAACCTTGTAAAGTTGTCCTCATACTTTGCGACATTCTCATCCTCCTTTTGTCTGAGACTCAGAAATTGTCTTTCCATATCTGCTCTACGATCACAAGGGAAGTATTTTTCTAAGAAAATCTCTCTTAACTCCCTCCATTCCATATTAGATACTTCTTCATCTTCTTTCTTATTTTGAATCAGTGACCACCATTGATCGACATCTCCAGTGAGCCGGTAAAGTGTCATGACAACCTTCTCCCTTTCGCTACTCCCTAAGGCATGGAATATTTTCTCTAAGGAGTTTATCCATTGCTCAGATACTAATGGATTTTTACCCCCATTAAATGTTGGCGGTTGTTGCCTCATGAAGCGATCTAACATTGATCCTTCACGCTGCGGATCAGGGTGCTCCATACGAGTAAGGTTATTATTCATAACCTGAGTGAGTTATCCCAGTATGGTGATAAGTTTATCAGCACCAGTTGTATCACCAGCTCCACTATAATTATCTTTAGCAGGAGGGAAATCCCTACATGGAATGCGTGCATTGATACGGTTTCCATTCCACCCACTAGGCACCATTTCTAAACAATGGCATAAACTAGATTAGTTTAAGAATTAAAATACATAATTCCATACTTGTAAAACATTTAACATAGATTGAACTATTTATGGATATAATCCATAATCATAAAAATCTTTTCTTTGAGGAAGTATATACTCTTAAACCATTCATAATGGTTTATAATGAAAATGAGAATTATCCTAAGCATATCCCCCAGGAGTGTCGTAACCAAGAGTGTAGCAAGGCCCGTTGTCGTGCCCCAGTTCCCGTTCGAGTCTAGCTCAATGCTGTGTTTTTGGGTTTTACCCCTAGGTATATCTATGCCAGAGCCGCCTCTACCTTCTCGTATCCAGACAGGGATGTATTGCTCGAAAAACTCATAAAATCTCTATAATACCAAAATTCTAGGAAGTTCTTCTATACTAATCCTCAAAGACTATCTTAGGGCTATGTGGTCTAATCAGAGTTTATCTAGATCTAGCTTCCAAGGTTAGTACTAAACAGCCTCTGATACCAACTGTAACGCCCCGACCCCAGTTACCCAGAGTCGTTGCATTATTGCGTAACATTGGCATGATCACAAAAGATCAAGTCTAGAAAGACCGATTAGTTTAGTAGCCTTGGAAACACAAGATACATTCATAAATGTTACATTACATCATAAAGTAAAAAACTACAATAACATAGTCTCCATTTTCCACACTCATATCCCCTTCAGACTATCCCTTCATGTCATTCCTAAAATACTTCTTCACATCCGGGAAAAATTAAAACATTGAAAGAGGTGAGCTCAAATGATCAGTAAGGATAAAAATATAGAAGAAGCTTTCATAAATAAACATTAATATTTAAGGCAATGTATAACTAAAACAAAAGCCTTTTAAACTTAAAATTCAGCATAATATAGAAAAAATAAAATGAAATAATTCTATTTAATTATTCACATGGATATTCTACTAGTAGAATAATCACATGCAATATCAATAACCACTTTCATAACGATGGAATGCATAATTATAGACTATCATAACCATGTAGCCAAGGCCTCGTGCCAAGAGTAAAAATAAGACTTTGTCAAGGCCTCGTCCAAGACACTAGTTACTCTCCTGAGACATACCGATGCAAATTTTTAGAAGATACTTACGTTTAAAATTACTCAAATATACTCCTGTGTTTTTCTGAAAAAAATTATGCAAGCTTCTGAAAACAAAATAACTAATTCCGAGAATGCTCGACTAATTACAGGCCATGATGGGTCCACGCCCAATCCCTTCCTGTCTACCATACTCGACAGTCGGGTTTTCTGAAAACATTATTATGCTTACGTTAAATACGTATACATTTGCACTGGATTTTCATATATTTGATAGAAATATATATTTTTTGAAATAATTTAAAAATAACATAATTATAAAATAAAACCTTTTGAATAAATGTAAATGTCGACGCATTTTATACAACGTATAAATGAAAGTTGTGTATAAAACAAAATATGCCACAATGAAAGGAGATTGAGATGAAGTCCCTTACAAAGATCATTTTTTAAATAAAATAGATCTATTATGTGTATTCACTATAAGTATACATAAAGAAAGTACAAAAAAAATATAGGACATAATAATATAATGACATAATTTGAAAGTAGGAGATTAACCCAAAGAATGGAAATTGGGTTAAGAAGTTCCCTTACCTCGTGTCCGACTTGACTTGACCGCTATTTAACCTCATGAATAATAAACTAGAGTTAATATATACCTTTTTAAGAACCTTTTTCATGTTCATTATCCCTTTTATATCACTTATTACAATGTTACGAAAATTATGTAGTCATTTTAGTTAATAACGGTCGTTTTGTCGATCTTTGGTACTTGAGTCAACAATAAACTTCTTATAATTACAAGTTGTTTATTTGGTAGAATATCCATTATATCTAGAATTATATTCACGATTTATATATCATATATATCCTATATATCCAATATATACCTGAATTTATAATATTACATATCATTTATAGGTAAGAAATGAAATGCACCGTTCATGGAGACGGTAAGCCGTACGTACGCATGAACGCTACATTCATTCATATTTCATATTTAATGGAATGAAGTTATAATTATATAAATGTATAATATCATTCCATTATAATATAATGTATAATACCATTTAAGCCATCCTTTATACATCCCACATATGGCATTAACGATTCAAATCACTTTGAGGGGGCGGTAGTCCGTACTTCCTAAAATGAAATTATCGCGTTTACCTATAATGGAAATCATAAAGGTATGCCATAAATGAAAAATAAAGAATCATAAGAAAAAAAAAACATAATATATATCATATATAAAAATATTGTCATCATAATGGCCACCATGAGAGGTGTTAAAAGAAGATTGAACAATCATCATTTCGTGAGGCAGAAATTTGGCAACCACAGAAACAGTATGTTCTTTAACCATTAAATGAAGGTGTGTGTAAGTTTAAATCAAATAATTCTCATAAAAACATCCTATTATATTTAATATACTGGTTTTGTTACAAAATAAAGGAATAAAAAGAGTTTAAGGGGTTGGAGAAGCAAAATAAATCAAAATAACATAAGAGAATACATTACCATAAAATCGGGTAACTCTTTTTTTGATTTGAGCCAAAGGATTCCTTGGGAAGAATTCTGCCCAAAGTGAGGCTTCTAGGAGTAATAGAGGGAAGTTGAGAGAGTATTTAGGCAGAGTTTGGCCAAGCCAAAAGGCTTTGATGGTGTGAATAAGGTGGTAGTGGTGTGAGCCTTTTATAAGAGGAGAGGAGGGGCACTCTTGGAAAGTCATGAAATGTTACTTTATTATATAATGATTTTCAGATTTTAAAGGTCCCGCACTTATATATTTCTAATATAAGGTGATAATGGTTCTAAATATACTCATCCAATAGGGTTTTGAAAAGTGCAAGTCCTAGATTTTATATTATCTTTTCATTTTATTTAAATCGTTAATTAATGAGGTAATTGTTGCATCATCATGGTGTCATAAAATATTTAATTTATTTAATGTCTAAAAATTATAAAAAAAAATATCATAACATAGGAAATATTTTTTTCTTTCCAATGAATATTTATAGTCGAAAAGGTACCTTATATAACCCCATCTAATAATTGTTTTAGTAAAACAACTCATGTTTGTGACAATTTTATTTTTACTTTAAATAAAAAGTTATCATTGTCATTTTCTTACCCAAGTGGCTACATGGGGTTCCCAAGTTGACCCATGGATTTTCTTGGTCGGAAATGACTCATCCAATAGGGTTAAGATAAGTTTAAGGGTATTTTCATATTTTTATAATAACATTTTACCTTAAATTTCACTAATTGCATTTAATCGCGATTAATTAAACTTAAAAGTTACTATTCACAAAAAATTATTTTAATATCATTGAACCAAATTTTACTTCCTAATGACAACCATGTATGTTGTATTTTTTAAAATCAAATCACAAAAGTGGTAATGTTTCATTTAAACGAAAAATCAGTTTTTTAACTACCACTTAGTGGTTTCACTATTCATCAAAAATTGAAGTTTTTCAGAACAATGCCAAACTTTCACCCTAAGATATAATTGATATTCCAAATTTAAAAATGATGTATATTTTAAAAAATTCCAAACATATAAGTTGAATTAATTAATTTTATAACTAATTCTTACTGTCACAACAAATAGCGTGTTTTTAAGAAACAATATATATCAAAAGATTGACAATTGTTCATGTCCAATTTCAATGTTAAATTAATTCTAATGAACACCATTGGATAAAATGGTAAAAATATATTATAATTATACTTCAAAACCACTCAATAGTATAATTTATCACTATAAATTATTTTGATTAAAAAAGTTGTTTTTAAGTATTTTACACTTTTCATAAAAAATTGGAAGTTCTCAGAAAAATACCAAAAATTCAACATAGGATAATTTTGATATTCCGAATCCAAAAATGAAGTCCATTTTGAAATATAAAATATATATAATTTCAAAAAGCGAGTATTACTATTCATAATGGCTATTTTGATTGGTCGCGGTGTGTTAGAATCTCGAACTTGCGTACAATGCAAGCTATTGCATTATTGAACGAGAAGCGTATCGTGGAAGCTCAGGGTGCAAAAAAAGTAACATATTAACATAATTTGGACCCACTTAATCAAAATATGGAATCTATTTTTCAAAATTAAAAACACATAAGTTGTAGTAATTAATCGAAAATTAATCCCATTGTTGAGCAAATGGGTTTTAAAAGTTAAAACATTACCAAAGATTGAAATGTTTTTACCTATGAATTCAATGTAAAATTAAAGGTAATGGAATACATTATATTAAATGGTAAAAATATATTCTATTTATACTTTAAAACCATTCAATATTATAATTTATCTATATAAATTATTACGATGAAAAAAGTTGTTTTTAATTAAAATATAGCGTGTTTTTACTATTCATTAAAATATGAAAGTTATCAGAATAAAATGAAAAATTTATCCAAAGTAAATTTTTATATCCTGATACCAAAGAAGAATTTTCTTTTTTCAAATTGAACTTACAAACATGTCAAAACTATATTTAATGTGGGCGCGCCATCAAAAGTTGGCAAAACTGCATTTTTTGAAAAATACTTATTTTTCCCAAAAAATAGTATTTTATTCTCATACCATGTTCTAGAGAATGTGTAAGATGAATAATAAAGTTATAAAATTCAAAATGTAGTTAATATTATTCATAATGGCTAGTTCATAATATTATTATAACCATATATCGTTGTTTAGTGAAACCCGGTATTGCGTTACAACACACGCTATCGAGGAAGGTCACGATTGCGTGTAATGCAAGCCAAGTCAGGGTTGCGTGTAGTGAAAGAATTTTTTGTTGTTGTGTATAACATAATACAACCATATTTAATTTATACGTTGAATATATATATATATATACACTCAATGTTGCGAACTTGAAATTGTGTGTAACACGATCCAAGAATAGTGTTGCGTATACTGCAGGCTAATACGGTGTTGCGTATAGCACAAGATAATCTTGGTGTAGCGTACAACACAAGATATGAAAGAAATTAAAAAGAATATATCCCATAAAATCTTGGGGTGTTACAAGTATATGCATGTTTTTTGTGCAGTGCTAGTAGGCACTAAGGTTCAACGAACCAGGGTGCATAGACCACACCATTATCAACACATTATAACTACATCTACTATTATACCATACTTATGTCATGTTGGATTATATGGTATTTCTATATCTAATATTACATACATTTATCATCACCTTATTATTGTGCTCACTGAGAAAAGGAGACCTGAGACCCACATATTCCACTTGCTTGAGGAATAGATGACCATCACCCTTGAGGATGTGGTAGTATTTCTTGATCATCATATCCAAGGAGATGTTGTTATTGGACCCACCCATGGATACTAGCCTGATCTTGTATAGTGATTACTAGGTGTCGACATTGTGGTTGATGATGATGTTACAAATGGAGTATCGATATCTATGTTTTTTCTTGAGATGCACTTTTCATAGTTACCTGCTAAAACTAATGAGAAGACTATCATGCATCGTGTCCATTCATATATATTATTTCTCATCAGAGGGATTGATATGCATGTTTACATGATGTATCTATGGATACTAAATGATTTTTATTAGGCCATGAGATACAACTGAGGATTTATGTTCTTAGCTTACACTTACAGAGCATTTTTCATGACATGCCTATCAGATCACATAAATACCAGGGGATGTGTCATCCTTATTCAGATATGGGAATGAGAGTGCATCACTCACATCTCCCTTATTTGTATTGGTAAAGAGATTCATATAGATGTGCTACATGGTGCTCTTCATATACACTAGTATGATCACTCATGTGTATTATTTTCTGATGCTAATATGAGTTATGAAATTTAATTTCTTATTATTTATCACCTTCTATGTTGTAGGTTATAAGTGGAGTCTGGAACACCACTTTTTCAGGATGTTCAGGAACAGCTTCGGTGCATATTACCTCATTTTTGAAACTCTAGTACCCGCTGATGTAACTATATATTTTCTTTCCATGACTAATCTATTTCATACTATTATTTTTTTAGTAGAAATTTTTTAACAAATGTCACATGTATTTTAAAATTTCCTATCTATTATATTAGGCACTATTAGACAATCTACCTGCATATTTCATTGATGGGATTCATGATTCCATGTTCATATTGACACTCATTCACATTCATATTGTTGAGTTGAACCAGATTTATAGAGACGTGTGCCAGTTTGAATTTGTTCAATGTATTCCCTTTCCACTGAGGTAGTTAGCAACACTTCATTCTGTGAAGCTGACAGGGATGCAGGATGTCTACTGGCGTGATGACAGGAAGATTATTAGAACCTCTGGCACAAATGATCATCATTTCCCATTGAGGGTATACGTACTATGAGATTCCCTCTTGTATAAAAACTTGATTATGAGCCATGGTATAGAATGAATTATATATTTTATCTTACTCCCCACAGAAAAAGGCTCTAGGATCTGTTATGTTGATAAATTTACTTTAGTTTTTTTGTTTTTGATTTTTTCAATTCATTTTGAATCTATTTATAGACTACTCAACTTCAAAATATTACTTTCATCTCGGATCCAGAGGATGATGAGGTATTTATCTAGGTAGCATACTATGCTGCAGGTTAAAGGATAATGCCTAGAATATAATGTTTTACATTATAGTATCTTTGATCATCCACCCCAAAGTGATGAAATTCCTACCCAGTGAGTGGAGGTTCCTTCTAAAGATCCTCCACCTATAGTTACTGATGTCGAGGAGAAATGGAGACGATGATGTAGACTATGTTATCCTACACATAAAGCCTCACCAGTTTTATAGGAAGAGTTTATCCTTTTATAAATATAGCCCCACCTGAATGGGGATGCACATCAGGAGGCATGAGACCCATTTGTGTTGGAAAATATCATGGGTAAAACTTATTTTAGATCCTATCAGGGTTTGTTTACCATGCCCACACTATTCATGCCTCTGCCTTCACTGGCTGTATGGTTCCCCAAGGTAATGATGGAAGGTCCTTATACTCACTTGGTGGAAGAAGGATCTGGTGCACATAATGGAATCTATCTAACACATCCTCTTAATGAACCACAACTAGAGCATTTGATAGTCGAGGTTCCAACACTCGAGGAAGATGCCTCTCAAATTCATCATACTCCACCCCAACATATAGGTTGATGTTCTCGATACGAGTCTCCCATTTTCACACCAGATTGTGGGACGATACCTCATCATAGACAATGATTGTACTAATTTATTAAAATATATTTTGTTGACTTATATGATTTGAAACACCAATGTATTATATCCTCTATATGATTGTATCTATATTAAAATTATGAAATTCATTTTACAATCTACCATTTTATGTGTTTATCCACAATTTCAATTTTCATTTACATTTTTGGTATCATTTATTTTTTAAAATATTTCAAATTCGAATACTTAAAACATAGAAAAAATTATTAAATTTCATGTAGGTAATTTAAAAAGGTTATAAAATATAAACTATAAAAAAATATAAATAAAACATAAAATATATCCTAAAAATATAAAACATTGTTAAAAATAAAATATATTTGGTAAATATAATAAATAATTGAAAATAAAAGGAATGTAAAAAAATTAAAAATATAAATATAATTGTGTAAAAAAATAATTTAATGTTCTACTAAAATTAATTATCATTAACTATTTTTATGATATTTTTATTATTTTAAATTATTTTTTATATGTTCATTAAGTTTGTAAAATTTCATTTAGATTTTATTTCTACTTTATTATTTATAGACATTCAAATCCACCAACTTCAAAAATTATTATGATTCATATAGGTGAATTTGATAGTATATAAATTATAAAATATGAATACAATCTAAATGATATTTGAGAAATTGACTCACCATATAAAACATAATTAAAAATAAATCAAAAAAATAAATATAATAAGTAAAAGAAAATTTAAAAGTCACAAAATTTATTTCTTAAAAACACGCATTTTCACTTTCAAATATTAATGGAAATAATTATAAAAAAATTAAAATGAACATAATATATATATATATATATAACATAAATATATTTAAATATATAAACATGTAAATTTAAAATACCTTTTTTTGCTAAAAGGCGACATCGACGTTGTAACCTTTTGACTCAAACAAAAGGATGCATGACCTCTTCCTCCATTTCACATTTGTTAAAAGACTAACATAGAATGTGTTTAAAAAATATTTTTTGTTCGAACAACATATTAAAAAAACAATCCAGCACACTCACACCTCAGACAAATTAAAAATTCTTTTTAATATTTAAACCCAGTTAATTTTATCAATGTTTATGTTAATAAATAACATAAATCCCATTTTACTCAAAAAAACATCCTATGGAGACTCAACCATCACACCTACGACAATTTATGCTATTGTAAATAAAACCATTTAATTAAAATGATTGTTCATTATTAAATTAAAATAATTTAATTGAATTAAACACAGATTATATCCCACAATTATTATTATTATTTAAAATAATGATAAAAAACCTCCTTTATTTTAATTATCGCATCACCATTGATAATAATAATAATAATAATAACAGTAAGAATAATAATAACAACAACAACAACAACAACAACAACAACAACAACAACAACAATAATAATAATAATAATAATAATAATAATAATAATAATAATAATAATAATATTATTATTATTAATGCTCACCGTGTTGATAAGGTCTGACCACCTCATTGGAGATTTGAGTCTGGCCACTGTCATGCCCATGTCAATTTGCCTGCTCCATGATATTTTTTGCATGACCTTCACCCAAAATCCATCTCATCAGATTGTATGTCATCATCATGTGTCAACTGGGAAAACGAGGACCCTCAATCTTATCTTGAACCACCTCTCATCAACCAACTTTCTCATCACACATTGATTTCATCCTCAATCACAAATCCAACCATGTGGTTTTGATATGATCCATTCACAAAACAACATCCTGCTCGTTTATCAATCCGCAATATATCTTCTATCTAAGTGTAGTTCACCCCGCCAAAACAAATATGGAGGCTCAATTGCATTCAAGCCTTCCTCACTAAGGTCAAATAATGACCCCATGGTCTAACAATGAATAAAGAAACGAACAGTGGGGAAAATTAACTAATAAAAAATAAAATAAACATTGTTGGCCATGCATTCTTGGACATATCGATTTCATAGAAGAGAAATCCTGGTGAAAAACATGACATATAAAATAAATAAATTGAAACAATAATTTATTTCGATATAAGGGATAATGAGAAAGTTCATTTAAATGGAGATAAATGAAATCGGATTTGATAATATTCAATATTTTATGCATATGGGAAAAAAATAATGATGAGTCCTACCTTAATTATGGATCTATCATTTGTGAACTACACATCCCCTAGAAATGAAGATGATCTGCGGACACTTCCACGAGTTGATCCACCTGGATTCGATCACCGATCATCATCTTATCTCAATACTCTAACAAAGGATGTGTGGAGAATCCTCTCAAATATCAGGTTTATGTGGTAAAGAAAGACAATTTTCAATAACCACATATTATAGAAAACACTTAGGTTAGGAAATTTAATTAAACAATTTAGAACTTATTTCAATTTGTTTAATTATTTCTCCCACAACGGCACTCTAGACAAATTCCTGATGTCGAAAAATCTTATATCATGCCTAGGGTAAAAATCATGTTCCGAACTCAACATTGCCCTCATATTTTTCATATGTGTCCCCATTCATGAGTAATTTGGTTTTAGTTTATTAATTAAATTAATTAATTTAATTAATTTATCAAATTCACCTTCCAACGACTTCTTTGACCGGATGTCGTATGCCGGCCATCCTTAGGACTTGTCTTTGGTAAACCCCATGATCCAAATACAAAAATGTTAAGGGAATTCTTGATCATAGGATTTATCCGTATTTATTCAACTTTTTATGGAAAATGGTGCGTGTATGATAAAAATATATTTACTATTTTTATCAAATTAATTATGGGCTCATCGGGCCTCAAAATCCCGCAACATCTTAGCGCCTGTCTCAAAAAATATTCCTTGGAACATTCCAAAGTGTTCCATGGAAGAACAAGAGTCTATAAATTTTTATCTTCATCAGACATTTTCATATTTGAAAATCAACAACTAAGCAGAAATGTGGGGATATTAATCCCACATCCTACTCTCCTCCTCTCTACACAGGGATGTACTATCAAAGAAGATGTTTGAAACACCCACATCACCTACTCTCATAACATGACTGGAATCACCGTCCATTACTAGAAAAGAATGGAATAATTCCATTCTTTAGAGAAACCATTGGGTGAATCCCCTAATAATATATTGGCACATAGGACCTCATAGCTTATTTCTCCCAATTGAGCCTCCCTCACACACTAGAGAAGTGAAAGTGGTAACAACCATAGAATGGCTGTACATTTCCCAATACTATTATGTCTCGCATTATCTAACTCTGACATCGAGGACATGAGGGTAACATCCCAAAAGAATGGCTAAACCAACCCATAAATGGTTAAATATCCAGTTCATAAATCTTATGAACTCTGTTGGCACATGTTGACGCTCCTTTCCATCATAGATTCTAACGACTAGAAAGGGGGAATACCATAGCATAGATAAATTCATCCTTTGATGAAACATCAAAAAATTGAAAAAGTCATGAACAAGGATTTGTTTAAGAATCGGCCGCACAAATTTCATCATGGTCGCGCAGGTATACTTGCAGGCCACATATTAGCCACACAGGTGACTTGCGTGCCCTATTTGATTTTCACCCAAGGTCTTCAGTAGCCTATAAATACCCCTTGTGGGCCCCCCATTTCAAGGATGAAAAAAAATCCAAAAGTCAGATTTAAGCTCTCAGTGCCCTCGACTTTTCTTGAAGTCTTCGAAACACTTCTAAGGCAATTTATTACCTAGAATGGAAGATCTAAAGAGGGGGAACAAGGCCTAAGTGTTGAAATTAATCAACACTTGCGCGCCTAAGTGTCTAACCCTTAAGGGAAATGAAGACACTTGCACACCACCTTATCCCTTCAACAGGACTTGCGTGCCACCCTTTTGGAAGCCTCTAGAGATAATACTAAGGGCTTAAGCCAAGTCTCGCCCAAGTATTACCCAATTGGTTAACTGTTGCCCAAGTACACCCATGTCGCACAAGTAGACTTGCATGACCATATCTTGGCTGTCCAAACAAGACTTGCACGCCTGCCTTTTTTTGGGTGCCCTTCCTACCTATTCAACTATTTTCTTCAAATTCACCTCTCCTCTTCAAGATTTAGCCTTCAAAACCCTATTCAAAGCCATTTATGGCATGGTTTCTTTGTTGGCTTCCTTATGTGAAAGGAATTCTGTGGAACATCTCTCAAAACCTCGTGATTTACATAAGCTTTATGTCACTAAGGGTAGATATTTCCTTCATTCAACCTCATCCTTTGAAATGAGATTTCCCAAATCTGGGCATCCTCCTTAGGAGTAAGCCCCAAGTTCTCTAATATGTGCATCCTCTTTAGGTGTAAGCCCCAAGTTCCCTAACCTGGGCCTCCTTTTTCAGGAGTAAGCCCCAGTCATAATTCCTCATAACCTGGGATTCCTTTTTAGGAGAAAGCCCCATTCTTAATTTCTCTTGATCTGGGCTTCCTTCTCAATAATAAAACCCAATCATAAGTCCCCTCTAATTTGGGAATCCTCCTTAGGAGTAATCCCCAAGTTAAGTATCCAAATCTCCATAAATCACACATACCTTTATGGACCTAGTTCATGGGATTCTTTTACAAATTAAGTCCCGATATTCATCTATCTAGGCAGTCATAGATACATAAGCCCCACATCATTTCTTATAATTGCATCTTTCGTGGCACAATTGTCAGGTTTTTCTGATACCTCTTGTTTCTCACACCGAGCATGACTCACGTGAGCTTAGAGCATAAAAGTAATTATGACATATTTCATTGAGCCATCAATCATGTATAAACCCTCATACTTCTTCACTTGAACTACATGGGTTCTGATTCCTTTTCTAACAAGGATACGTAGGTAGCCCACCTGCAGGTACGATTCCAACTCTTAAATAATCCATGTCCTTCTGAATGACAATAAACATCAAGTGCCCCACTGAGTGGAATTAAAACCAGTATGGTTATCATAATGACCAAGAGATTCCTATATAATGTGTTGAAGGATACCATTGACTAAGAATCTCTAACAAATACAGATGATTCTCTATCGATGAACAACCTAAAATACATATAAAAGATTCTCTAAATTTCATACATATTAATCATTGATTGTAAGATCTAAAGGAAAGTTCATTTTCATACTTGGTAATTTAATAAGGATTCACGAACATAACTCAAATCTATAAAGAGAGTCCCAGAGTAGACAATAATTCCCCCCAAAAGGTGTGATGAGTCCAACCTCCCATCCTTTCGACCAATGAAAAATCTTAAGCCTTATCATTCCATGACTGATGAGAACCTACCTTTGGAAAATAGGTCCAAATGGATATAGAATCCTTAGATGTTTCTGGTTCTATGAATAAACCCGTTCGAAAATGATTGGAATGTTTGAACCTTAAAAAAATGAGGTCTTCCCCATTTCTAGAGGAAACAAAAATGGTGAATCTAACATGGATCCTTAACCAAGTTAAATGATGTTTTACTTATTTGTTAGGCCCCTATTTAACTTAATGTGAGGGCCAGCAAAACAATCAATAACATATGTGCTCATCTAAAAGATGTAGCTCTGACCAGGATTATCTTGATTGTGTATACTATATCAAACATGCACTCTTTTCCAAGATCTCTCTACATTACAGAAATGGATTCTCTAAAGTTCACACATGTGAATGCATCTGCTGCTACTCCTGATGGATCCTCATCCGCTCTGAGGACGACATCACCTACTCAACGTCTTCAAAGATGGGTTTCAAATGCATGAGTGAAGGAGTACCATCATCATGGTACCATTCCAAATCTGGAGGCTGCTCGACAGGACCTCCAAGTGAATGACTCACACCAGTCATCCAGACAATGAAGACCGGTGATCAAGAAGCAGGTGGTTCCAACCACCGTTTCCAATCATTTCAGGTCATTATCCCCGGAACTCAATCACCAGTCCCTCCCATACTATTGGGAGGTTGATCAGGAGGTCACTCAAGGCCTCCATTCAAGGATGCATGGGTTCTTCCCAATGACTCCCACCAACAATCTCCACTAGACTCATATGGTAGTACGCCCTCAACATGATGAGGGTGTTATTTCTAGGAGTTCATATTAGGTTCCTCGAACCCGAGTAGGCAAGACGAACCACCAGAAGCGGTGACCGCTCAATAGGGAGAAGGTTCTTACCTTTGACCCCTCCGGAAAAGTCCACCAACCTAACTTGGTGGAAAGTGACGATCGGGCACACACACCCATCCATTTTAATCCCACTGTCCAACAAACTTATCTGGAAGCAACCTTCCATTCTTACCAAGCAATTCTGGAGGAGTATTATAGGAAGGAACATACACCTGCTTAAACTCATCAATCCTGCCTGCAGTCTCATCTACCAGTATTGAAGGATGTTTGTCAACCACGTTTGGTGGATTAAAATCACCAAACACATACACCTTCTAGTATTATTCAATCTAACCAAAGGTCTTGTTTGGTAGCTCCAGGAGATGTCAATTAGAAAGCCCCAATGATGAGTAGGAGGCAGACACAAAATTCTGCCCCCACACATGAGTACTGTCAGAATCCACTAATAGGAAAAAGAGTACAAGAGCAGGAACATACACCTATTCCAGACATGGAATGGATGTATATTCCCATTCCAGCAGCTGAAGTCACCATGCACATTCTGTCGATGGTGAAAGTGCAGAAGAAAATCCATGCTAATATTCTAGATGCCTTCCAGGATATTATAATAACTTCAGTATCATCTCAGGGAAAGACACATAAATTTATCCCTATTAGCAGAGTGACTCATCAGTATGTCACCCCAGAGCAAACACATACCTCTGTTCTAGTCCAGGAGGGTCGGGGGGCATACCCCCCCATGTAATATAGACAATCAAGTTAGGCACATACGCCTGATTTGAATGGAGATAATCAGACTAACCTGACTATTTCTCTTGAGCAGGCATATACAACTTTCAACAATAATCACTTTTGTCAATAAGAGGTTTCCAAAATGTGTAAGAAGGCATCTAAGAAGAATACCCGTTCAGTACAATCAAGAAATGAAGAGCCTATTTTTAATATGGCCTTTCTCGATACTGGAGTTCTTGAAGACCTCAGACAATTATCTGTTGGAACTCAAGATTATACTCTCTCATTTCCCAATAATGGGAACATTAATTCTGAAGTTCTTCATCAGACACTTCCTCATGAAGTCTTTCTTCATGATAGTTCGGGCGATCTCGAAGTATCATCTTTAGATGAGATCCATGAGAACCCTCTACATGGCCAGAAGATCAAGGAGAAAAAGGTGTCATATTTTTCTGTAACCCACCATGGTGGTCCTCCCCATGATGATGAATTTAGCTACGAAATTCCTCTCCATAGTAGTAATTCTCATTTCCTGTAAAAATTTTCAAAGGAAAATGCAGTAACGAGAAAGCCCTCTTATCTTGAGGCACTTGCAAATGCGAAGCCAGTCATGTCTAATGTTTTACCGCTAACCGGTGAAATAATTTCTCAATCAGAAGACATCCCTGGGTGTAGGTCATTCTCCAAACCACCCTTGTGTCATTCATATTCTAGTTTGATAAATGAATTCTCTACCAATCTTGTTAGATCTAATGAAGCAATAAGGAAGCACCAGCTTTGGTCTAATCAGTTTGAATAATCTTTATCAAATGATAAAGGGGAAATGCTAAATATGAGAAAACAACTGGAGAAAGGTGAAGTACCATTCATGTTTTGTCCTTTGGATGACTCTCAGTATGGTATCCTAGAAATGATGATGGAAGATTGTATTCACGATATTCGTCTCAACATGTGGAAAACTCTTTGTCAATTGAAAAAGAAAATATTATCTTCTGATGAATATGAAAATCATGTCAAGATAATAGAAGGGTTACAACACCAAATTTATTTGGCATCTTTCTCAGTTTCCCGAGATCCGAAGGCTGAAAAGCTGCAGAGAGCCCTTCAGCGTTCATGCCTTGGTGCACTAAAAATATTGCGCTAGTTAATTTCCAATTCCCCATCTGGTACTCATATCAGGGGATGGGGTGTTCATGGAAAACTACATTTCACTAAACTCTCCAATCAACAAAGCCCACCAAAAATGGTCGCATGCAATGTTATTGCCCATGGCCGACCACAACCAATTGGTTTTGTATGTATTCAATGTCTTGCTCAGGAACATGCCTCAACTAGTTCTTCCCAAAGTCAGGTATATAGAGAAAAAGTTGTCAAATTTTTCTTGCATCAATAAAATGAAAATATTGAACAGGCTTCTCGTTTAGATCTTGCACATCACCAAGTGACAGAAGTGTCAGAAATAATCCAACGGTCATCTGAGCCAGGTGATTTGAGTGGATGTAGGTTGATGCATCCATCCAATTTCTGGACTAAAGTCCACAAAATCAGAAGAGCTTTTAAGAAAGTCTCAGATGTAGTAGCTAAATATCCACCACAACTTTCCAGACTGGGGACTCGATTAACCCAACCCTTGGAATCAACAAATAGGATTCAAGGAGTTGAGCAAGAATAAAATGAACAACCCCAGTCCACCGGACTGGGGAGTTTTTCAAATCATCAATCTCTTCCTCAGAGAAAGTCAATCTTCTCTCGATTAGGGAAGAAGCCACAAGAGGAACGCATAGCCAAATTATCAGGATATTCCCTCCAAATTACGGTTCATCAGTAAGTTCTTGAGGGATCAACGAAAACAAGGGCAATGTCTCATCAAGGACATGGGAGAATACAGTATCACAGAAATTCCAATAGAAAGGGTGCAATGCGTTATGCATCAATAAAAATCTTTGATGTCGTTGTCACTGATCCCCCAAAACTTGAGGCTCAATCAGGGGAATCAGATGAAGAAGTTCCTATTCATGAGAATATATGCACTGAAACAAATGAAGAAGGTGTGCGTACCAGAAATCAAAGGCTTACCCAAAATCTAGGTATTCCTTCAAATAACCAACTTCCCTCTCTCCAAATGGTGTCTAACAAGGGGAAAGAAAAAAGTCAGGTTACCCACCCTACCTCTGGAGAAGGCCAATCACTCTCACTAGAGAAAAGGTTCGCACAACAAGAAGAAGAAATGAAGGAGTTAAGGAGGTTGAATTCAGAACCACTTCAAGGTAGTATTCCTCCTAATCATACTAGAGTTAATCAATCAAGGGAATTTGTTGTAGCTACTGGGATGGATCAAGAATATCCCCCTTTACAAGTACACCCTCGTAGGTCCAATCCTAAGGGTTATACGCAACAAAAATCGGCAATACTACCATCAGTGGAAGTCCCGATCACTACACCCGTCCAAACTCCAGTTATTTCACCTGCTCAGGTCTAAGATCAACCAGATGTTTCTCAAAAATTAATGACTACCCTTGAGTAATTAACAGATCATTTGGAATCTATGGAAGGAAAGCATGCACAGGTTCAACCATAAAATATATCTTACCTTGAATGGGTGGATGATATCCCTCCCCCATCAAATTTTGCAAGTACCACATTCCCAATTTTTAATGGTTCAAGAGATCCATAACAACACTTAACACTTTTTTGTTTCTCATTGTGATCCTATGTTGGGAAATACTCAATAACAAGAAGTAGTTAAGCTCAGGTGTTTTGTAAAATCATTACATGGATCTTCTTTTGTCTGGTATACAAGTTTTCAATCCCGGTAAATTAATGGGTGGGAAGATCTCTGTGAAAGGTTCCTCCTTCAATTTTGCTCAACGTTTCCAAAGATGATAGTTTTTGATCTTACCAATTGTAAGCAAAGGGAAAATGAAAGATTTTCAGATTTCATTACTCACTAGAAGGGATTAACATATTCCTTAAGTTTAGCTCTCCCTCAAGAAGAATTGTTGCCAATCTGTGTGGAAAATTTGCGTGATGAATTACGCACACCCTTGAACCCTGTAAAATAAACAAGAGGGTTTCGAGACATTACTTGAATCGCTCAGCAGATGTAAGATTCTCTTATACAAACTAAGGCTAAAACTTGTGTAATTCTATCAGTTCTAGGAAGGAGAATAGGGAAAGCAGAGACTGCTACAGTTACACTTAAACAAGCACCTGTACCTGCTTCCACTTCAAAAACTTCATCATATCAATGGGATCCACCTCCTGAGTGTCAAAAACAACAGTCTCCAGGTCAAGATGATCAAAGAGATCAAAGGCGGAAACAGTTTGAATAATTGAAGAATGAAGTTTATTCTTTCTAAAATGAACAAGTTCCGGGTTATTTCATCTCAAATCTGGAAAACAACCTTGTTTAGTTGCCAAGGCCCAAAATGCCGAATAAGGAAGGAGATGAAGACCTCCCCAACTATTTTCCATTCCATTAGATGTTAGGGCATCCCATTCGGGAGTGTTTTGTCTTCAAATACATTCTGAAAAAAATGGTGGACTCTGGACAAGTAAAACTGAAAGGTTCTTTAGCCCAAGTAGCACGTGTTATTGCTACTGATCTAGAGAGAGAAGGTGAGTGGCATGAAGTCAAAAGTAAAAATACGGAGAAATATGTTGATTCTATGGTCAGGAAAATGATCAACTGAACTCATTCAATTTTAATAACACAATTGAATCAACCAATTATGTCTTATGCTATGAATGCCACAACAAAACCCCCTTCATCAGAAGGAAAATTTTCATAGAAAAGGCATAATTCGAAGAAAGAAAAGCAGTTAGAGGAAGATGAGATCATGTTAAAGCCCAAGTTGTCTTTGACTCTGGAAGATTTTATGCCATCTACTTCAAAAGCACGGGCACTACCCCACCAAACGGCATAACCTAAACTGGTTAATCAGGCAGAATCTTCGTCAGATGAAGAATAAATCTTTGGTTATATTAATATGATCAAATTAAAATACCCTTATATCGATGACAGTTTCTATTATGATGAACCTAATTTCCCTTTTTCAAACAGATGAATTAGAGGAAGAGACAAAGGTCTAGGAGATAGGAAAAGACATGGATATTCCAGAAGCCACTATTTCAATCCTACCCATGCTAGAACAGTAGAGACCCGAAGCTTGACATACATAGATATTACATTACTTTTGTGGAATACTTAATACATAACAAAAACAGACACACAAGGACTGTAATAGTTTAGTGTCTTTGGAAACGTGGAAAGTAATCTTCTAATCGTGGTGAAAGATCTTCAACATCTCCCATAAAGATCTTCCACTTTTTGTTTCCTTACCTAAAACCTTTATTTTAATCCTGGGGTAAAATAAAACATAAAAAGGGTGAGCTCAAATGCTCAGTAAGGGTAAGCATGGGTAAAATAAAACATACCATATACATTTAACTTAAAAACATGAACAAAATGTTTAAACATCAAAATATTGAGCAACGACATAAAACATGGAAGTACATAAGGCATAGATCATAATGGAACATAAATCATTATAAAATAGCATGGGAATAAAACATGTAATTGTGACATCCATTAAGCACATGTAATGATTTCCATAGTTGCCAAGACATTGCTGCCAAGACCATCTTAGTGGACAAAGTCCCTTTCTGAATCGAGTTCACTCCGCGTTCCAGTCCTGTAATACTAAACCAGATTAAATTACCATTCTAGCCATGTCTATATCATGATATATAAATCTTTACCCAATGAATTGGAGGGAGATATAGGTCCCACCCATATCATAATGAAATCATTCTTACTTGTGCCACAAAATAAACATATATCATTAATAAAAACCCAATGAATAAAATGGGTTTCATAAACATTATCCCATCATCACATAATCCATATAAAAGAAATGGATATCATTTCATAATAAGAAAAGTGAAACAATTTAAATAATTGAGACATTACACTTGAAACATACTCATATGAAATAATGCCATCTTAGATGAAAAATGTTTTTGATGAAACACTTGAAATGAATTCTTGAGGAAAATATCCTTTTTTCTTCAAAATCATTTTCTTTTCACAAAATGTCGTGCAATTGTAAAAGAAATGTATTTTTTTTGAAAATAGTCATGAAATATTTTGGAGGAAGCTTCATGAAAATAAGGCTTTATAAAACCGTAAAAATCCTTTCATGCCATATTCATTAAAAAAACATTCTTCTCGTACTTTTGTCGGAAAAGTCAAAAAGTACCTCGTAAAAGAAAGATTCCATACATACCGTGTAGTAGAAGTAAAAAATGGATAAAAGGACATTAAAAATACATGAAACCATTTTTAGGAAACATGGACATGGATGTGAACAATAACCCCATCAAATACTTACAAATAAACAATCTCAGATAAGAACGAGATTGGAAAAGTTATCCCTTACCTTAGGTTCGATATACTTCGTATGGATACGAAACTCTTATATAATGATTTAAATAATGTCATTGACTTATTAAATAATCATATTCATTATTATGATATCATATATGTTTCACTTATGACTTTATATTACATGTTCTTTTGTAAATTCCATGTTAAAGTAGCGTTTTGGGTAAAATCATTTCATTTATCGTATGTGTTTCGACTTGTCGTTCTTGATATTATTAATTATATACTGATTTACATAATTCAAGAGTGTAAAACATGATTTATATATATAATATATATTCATCATATCTATATTATAGATCTATAAAAAGAAATGAAATACACCGTTCATGGAGGTGGTAGGCCGTACGTACGCATGGACGCTTTTTTCATTTCCTTATTGAATTGAATGAAATTAAATAGATGACACACACACACACATATATATATATATATACATAAATCCAGTAGTATTATTATGTCATATATTTCATTATTATTCATTATATATACTTTATAATCATTCTTGAATGGTTAATAATGGAAAATGAATATCATCGCGTTCGTGGAGACGGTAGTCCGTACGTACGCACGAGCGATGATATCATTCCCATGATCGTGGAATTGTATTAAAGTGTATGTATAATATTAAATAATTGATATCACTTTACAATAATAATATATATTCATTACTTTCACCATTATACCCATCCAAGTAAGGTGGTGGTGGAAAATAGATTACACCACGGTGTGGAGATGGTATTCCATACATATGCACGCGCGGTGATTTCATTTTCCGTAGGATGGATAGATGGTGAAATATGGTTGTTTCATACTTATAATAACATATAAGTATATGTGTGATACTTATGTTATTACTTAATAGTGAAACAACTAAAGAAGAATAAGTGGAAGAAGAAATAATGTTGAAAGAATTGGTAATGAACATTACCTCTTCTTTGAAACGCCTCTTTGAGACCTCCTCTTAGGGCACTAAAATTGGTCTTTGAAGAAGACCAGGACCTCTTGGATGTTTCTGGGGAAGTGGATAAGAGAATTTGGTAGGGGTTGGCCGATCTTGAAGGCTCAAAGTGGTGTGAGGAAGAGAGGGAGGAGGTGCCCTTTTATAAGGGAGGAGAGGGGCACCTTTGGAATAACTAAAAATATTATTTTATTATAAAGTCATATTCAGGTTTTAATAGCTCCAAATTGAGTTATTTCAAAGATAAGGTGGGTATGGGTCTCAATACTATAATCCAATATAATTTAGACAAGTTTAGGTTTCTATTTTAACCATATCATTTACATTTAACATTAAGTTAGATAATTTAACTTTTACCATGTCTTCTTGTTTTCTTACGCTATAAGGTTAATAAACTTAATATAACAAGCCAAACTAACCCCAAGATGTTTATTATTGATATATATAACCTTATATAAGTCATTTGGCTGAACATTATATTTTTAGGAATAAAATAACAATTAATAATATAATATTTGTAAAAAACTATTTTATGTCAATTTTGACACTATTTGGTAATTGATGTTTGTGAAAATCATAACAGAATGATTAGTTCGAAAAAAGTTAACGAAATCAATACTAACATGTAATTTTAACCTAGAAAATTAGTGGAATTCATAAAAAGTCTCAAATTACATTTATTTTGGTATTTATAACATCAATTATGTCAATATTTCATTAATATGATAATTACGGCATCGTCTTTGTGTCATAAATAAATTAAATTATTTAATATCTAAAAATTATAAATAAAATACAATTTTGTAGGAAATATTTTTAACTTTCTAGTGAATATTTATAGTCGAATTTATCTTATGTATAACCCTATATTAAAAATGATTTACTTATTAAACTTTGATTTTAACTATTTTAACCCTTCTTTAAATAAATTAATATTAAATGTCCTAATCTAATCCAAGTGGGCCTAAATGGTCATATTTTATTCCTAAGGTTGTTTTTGGTCGAATTACACTTATAAAATAGAGTTAGGACATGTTTTAGGGTAATAATAATATCATTTTTACCCTTAATTATCCTATTTACTTTTAACCGTGGTAAATAAAAGTAAAAAGTTACTATTCACCGACAAATATTTTCATCTCATTGAACCAAATTTTAGTCCTTGATATCAACCGTGTCTCTCAGATTTTCAAAATTCCACTCACAGAAGCGGTAAAATTAAGTTTTATGAAAAATTCAGTTTTTTAACTACCACTTAGTGGTTTCACTATTCATCAAAAAATGAACGTTTCCAGAAAAATACCAAAAATTAGGCCTAAGCTATGTTTGATATTATGAATTCAAAAATGATGTCTATTTTACAAATTTCAAAACATATCAGTTTCATTAATTAATTTAAAAATTAATTCCCCTCGTCAAAACAAATGGCGTGTTTTTAAGAGATAATAACTATCAATAGATTGACACTTATTTATGTCTGGTTTAAATGTGAAATTACATCCAATGACCAACATTGTATTAAATTGTAAAAATATATTCTAGATATACTTTAAAACCACTCAAATTAACAATTTATCATTATTAATTATTTAAATTATAAAAGTTGTTTTTAAATAAAATTTAGTAATTTTCACTATTAATTAGAATATGAAAGTTATCAGAAAAATAACCAAATTTTACCCTAAGATAATTTCGATATTCCGAATCCAAAAATGAAGTCCATTTTGAAAGATAAAATTTATAAAATTTCAAAAAGTGGGTATTACAATTCATAACGGCTAGTTCATAATAATATTATAATAATATCTCGTTTAGTGAAACTCGGTATTGCGTACTACACACGCTATCGAGGAAGGTCTTTATTGCGTGTAATGCAAGCCAAGTCATGGATGAGTGTAGTGAAAGCTCTGTTTGGTGTTGCATATAAGATAATCAAAACTTATTTTATTTATACATTAAACAAAATCTATACATAATGTTGCGTAGAATATTTTCTACAAAACGAACTTGAAATTGTGTGTAACGTGAGACAAGAATAGTGTTGTGTATTCTGCAAGAAAATACGGTGTTGCATATATCACAAGCTAATTTTGGTGTAGCGTACAACACAAGACATTAAAAAGAATGTTTTTCATAAAATCTTGGGGTGTTACAAGAACTGTATATGCAGCAGAAACTCGTGGCAAAGCCCTCCAATGGGCTCAAAAGGAATAAGAAAGTTCTTCCACACATGGTATATTTGGTCCTGACATAGTTATTTTGGAAGACCGGTTAGATGTCACACCTTATTCATCCCATAAAATAGATAGACGTAGTCAGTCTAATCTACCAAAGCCAGAAATATTTCCAACTCTTACCCCGATACAAGATGCATCTACTTCCAAAGCATCAACTTCTAAAGCACCTGTGAAACCACATGTTCCTGTTGGGAAACACAGACCTTTAGACCAAAAGTATGATGTCTTGAAACATTTGGCCCAATTACCGGCCAAGTTATCAATTCTAGATTCCTTGAATCTATCAAAAGATCTTAGGGAGGCTCTTATTGAGGCTTTTTCAAGTCCTTAAGAGTTTGAAACTAAAATTGTTGCGACTGAAGTCTACCATATAGAGAATGATCCTAAATAATTCCATGCAGTGATATCCTTTACAGATAAAGATAAAGATGAAGATAATGTTGTACATGTACATATAAGACCTTTGTATCTATTAGGAAAAGTCAATGATATAGACATCTGATGAGTTTTCATTGATAATGGCTCAGGAGTCAATCACATTCCTATTTGTACACTTCATCGATTGGGATTTACCGAATCTGATTTATCTCATTCTACTATGATGTTGCAAGGATATGATAAGAATGAGCAGGAATCTCTGGGAAAAATTACACTCAGAATTCGGTTTGGAGACCTTGTATCTAATTAAAATTTCATGTTAGTTCATCAGGACATGGCCTTCAAAATTTTTCTTGAAAGACCCTGGCTACATCAACATACAACCATACCTTCATCATACCACCAATGTCTCAAATATTGTTTCAATGGTCAAATTGGGACATTGTATGGTGACAAAGCCCCATTCAAAACATGTGAATCTCAATACATTGAGGCAGAGTTTTATCACATGGAAGAAAAGGAAAAATCCACAACGAAGAAGGTCACCAAAATTAATGCTCCATATGGTTTGGAAAAGATTCCAGTAAACCCATTCATAAATATGAGTACATATTATGTGTTGTCTATCAGTCAAATTGATGGGATAGACCCAAATCCAAACACTCTTAATGAAACTTCCATAATGTCAATTACGACAATCGAGTCAGACAACATGGAAGAAATTTTTGATTGCCCAAGAAATGATGAAGACTTACATGGATATGTCTTCGTTTTGTCCACTGAAATCCAGAAATTCTATACTTCATCAACTAGGCCATAAGAAGTGATAACAATTCCAGAGAAAAATAATGATGTTGATTATGAATCCATCATCTCCTCTCTATTACCTCAGGAGGACCCTTCATAATCAATAGGTTCAGAAGTGGCATCCTCTTCTTCAAGATGTTCAAACATTAACTTCTCTCATGACTATGGAAATTATGATTCTTCATCTACTATGCAATTAGAAACAGAGAAATTAACACATATTGAAGAAGAAGAGGAAGATCTCAGAGATGCTCCTCCAGTATTTGAAGAGGGTATCTATACTACTATGGATGAACACAGAGAAATAAATCTGGGTACAAAAGAAGATCCCTGCCCCACTTTAATTAGTGCGGCCATGACTCTTGAAGAGAAAGAAATTTATATTTAATTTCCAAAGAAATATTGAGATGTATTTGCATGGAATTATACAGAAATTCGAGGTCTTGATCCTGATGTTTCAACTTATCATTTGGGTTTTCCAGAAGAACATAGAGGATTCAAGCAAGCCACCTGAAGAACACACCCAACTTATGCCTCCAAAATTGAAGCTGAAGTTGATAAGCTTATCAATGATAACGTTGTTAGAGAATTTCAATATCCCAAATGGATGGATAATATTTTCTCTATGAAAAAGAAGAATGCACAAATTAATGTTTTCATTGACTTCATAGATCTTAATCGGCATTGTCCCAAGGATGATTTTACAGTTTCGATCACAGAACTCTTAATTGATGCAATAGCTGGTTATGAAGCACTTTACATCATGGATGGATATTCTAGGTACAATCAAATATGAATAGCCTTAGAAAATGAAGAGTCTATAGCCTTTAGAGCTTCTCAAGGTGTGTTTTTCTATTGGGTAATGCCCTTTGTCTTAAAGAATGTAGGTACAATGTATCAAAGATCCATGCACCATATCTTCAAACCCTTTTTAGGGAGATTTTTCAAATGTTATTGGATGATTTGGTGGTTAAATTCAGACAACGTTCTGATCACATGGTTGATCTATAAATCATATTCAACAAACTTCGACAACACAATTTGAAGATGAACCCCTTAAAATGTGATTTTGGGGTATCCTCAGGAAAAATTTTCAGCTTTGTTGTACGACATCGTGGTATCGAAGTCGATCCTAAGAAGACAAAAGCAATCCTTGGTATGTCACATCCTAGAAATTTGAATGAATTAAAGGGACTTCAAGGACACTTGGCCTATATTCGGCGTTTTGTCGCCAATTTGGAAAGCAAATGCTTACCCTTCACAAGATTAATGAAGAAGGGAGTCACCTACCAATTGACCAAAGATTTCCAAGAGGCATTTGATATTCTCAAGAAATATCTCTTGATTCCACCAATATTAACACCACCTATTGAAGGAAGACCACTTATCCTCTATGTGACAGCTTTAGAGCAACCATTGGGTGCCTTTCTTGCCCAAAAGAATGATTCTAGGAATGAAAACAACCTTTACTATCTCAGTCGGACTATGCATGAGGCCGAAACTCAATATACGAATACTGAAAAGTGCGGCTTAGCATTAATCTTTGCAGTTCAAAAATTGAGACATTACCTACAACATCATGAGGTCCAATTGGTATCTCTCAATAACCCGCTCAAATTTATCCTTAGTCGTCCAATTCTTATAGGAAGTTTGGAAAGGTGGGAAGTTATTTTTCAGCAATTTGATATCTAGTATGTGTCCCAAAAGGCAATAAAGAGCCATGCTCTTGCTGATTTCCTTGCTGAACACCCTTCTGTAGAAGATACATCTTTAAGTATTGAACTCCCCAATGAGGAAATTTTCTCTATTCAAGATAATCCTCGAACATGTGAAATGTACTTTGATGGGGCCTCCAGAAGTCCAACATGGAAGAAAATGGAAGATTCTAAATTCAAAAAAGTTGGGTTAGGAATCATTCTTATTTCCCTAGAAAAGGAAGTGCTACCCAATTCCTTTTAATTGTTGGGAGTCGGTACAAATAATGAAGCAGAATATCAAGCTCTCATCGCAGGCTTGGAATTGGCGCTTCAGGCACAGGTGAATCCCTTAAAGGTAAAAGGTGAATCATATTTGGTAATCAAACAAGTCAATGGGGGTTATTCCATCAGAAAATAAGATTTCATCCATTTGTATGATTACGTCAGAGAGTTAATGGCAGAATTTCTCTCAAAACTGACATTTTCTTATGTCCTGCGATCACAAAATGCTCAAGCTAATGCACTGGAAAATGTAGCCACAGCCTTGGCAGATCCAAACTGGGACGAATCAATCATCAAGATTTCCCACCGTCATATATTTTCACCTTATGTTCAAATTAGAATAGATGAAATCAATGAAATCAGTCCCATTTCTGATCCATATGGTCATACTACAGGATGGATGACACCTATCAGGGAATACCTTCAAAATGGAACACTCTCACCTGATAGAGCTGGGAAAGAACAAGTCCGGCGACGTGTGGTCAATTTTACTCTTTATGATAGCCCAGATCACCAAAAAATTCTCAACAAGAGAGGTTTTGATGGAATTCTCTTCAGATGTATTGATGGTGAAGAGACAATGACTGTCATGAAAGAAGTACATGCAAGAGTCTATGGTGCCCACTAGTCTGGACATAGACTGTCTGATCAAATTCGAAGGCTTGGTTACTTCTAGCCTTCAATGATGCAAGATTGTGTTGATTTCACTAAGAAGTGTCATTCTTGCCAAGTATGTGCCAATTTCATTCATCAACCCCCATAGTTTCCTCATACTGCTAAATACTCATGGCCATTCTCCACATGGGGAATGGATGTAGTAGGACCTTACCCTTCGACTACATTTAAGCAGTTTAAGTATATTCTTACTACTACTAACTTCTTTTCCAAATTGGAAGAGGCAATACATCTCAAAGAAGTTAGTTTTAAAAGCATTGTTAGATTTATTAAGTCTAACATCATTACCAGATTTGGTGTCCCTCATAATATATTGATGGACAATGGCGCCAACTTCTATTCATCTGAGGTGAGAAAGTTGTATCAAGAATACAACATCAAATCCAATCATTCATCTCAGTATCATGCAGCAGAAAATGTCTAAATAGAATCATTTAATAAGACTCTTTCAAACATACTGCAAAAGATGGTGGACAAAGATAAGAAGTCATGTCCTGATAAACTTTTTCATCCTTTATGGGCTTATCGGACCACCACCCGCACTACTATGCGGTCAACTCAATACTCATTGGTATATAGAACATAGGAAGTATTGCCCATTGAGGTTCAATTACCATCAATCAGAGTATCCATTTCTGATCATTCATCCATAGATGAACAATCTCAGAAGTTATTTGATGAATTGGAAAGATTAGATGAAAAACTATTGTGCACCCTGCACCACTTGGAAGTCTATTAGAATCGAATAACATGAGCTTTCAATAGAAAAGTTTGTCTTCGTTCATTCATTCAAGGAGAATTGGTATTGGTCCTCAGAACTCTAATGATACTAGGAAAGAAACCTCCCAAGCTTGAGCCAAAGTGGGAAGGACCTTATTCAATACATAAGGTGTACTCCAATGGAACTTATTATTTAATCTCATTGGATGGAGAACTCATCACAACTCCAACCAATGCAAGATTCTTGAAAAAGTATTTTGTGTAACACAAATACAATACGTCCTAGCTACACGACGCTAAACCGTGCAGCACTAGTCCTCACTACAAGACTTTAAAATACACATTCCTCTTTAGTCCTCACTACAAGACTTTACACTACACACTCCCTTTTTTCCTTGTTGTAGGACATTAAACTGCATAGCTCTTCTCTCGTCCAACATGACGTTAAACTATGTCCCCTTTGTCATCCAACATGGCGTTAAATTGTTCGTCCGAGCTGCAAGACTTTAAACTTCCAAACACCCCATGTCTGTGACACATGACATTTAAAATGTGAAAAAGTCCCTTATACATCCTATATGAAGTTAAACTACAATATGTACTAGCTACATGACGTTAAACTGTACAACACCCTTTCGTCCAACATGATGTTAAACTGTACATTTTTAGGGTTGTTGTTACCTCTTGTTTCTCACACCGAGTATGAATCATGTGAGATTACAGTAAGCCTCAACCATAACACCCTCTCTGGGCTACTAACCACTCGTAACTCCCAACACCATATTTGGGTTGTCCTCAAGTAAAACTCGATCACCATTTCATTCCCAATCTAACTACTCGGACTTTGATCCTTTCCTTCTAGGCTGGTTACATAGGCAACCTCCCGAGGTTCAAGACCAAAACAAATATCTTCACATCGGTTCACCTC
Source organism: Viscum album (assembly GCA_963277665.1). Classification (NCBI taxonomy): domain Eukaryota; kingdom Viridiplantae; phylum Streptophyta; class Magnoliopsida; order Santalales; family Viscaceae; genus Viscum; species Viscum album. Next base: position 316,303,708 of record OY728140.1, read on the forward strand.
CATCTCATACGATGTTAATCCATGAGACCCCCCCCCCCCAAACCAATATATTCACATTGGTTCATCATCGTCCTCACTATATGAAGTTAAACCACACAGTCCCCCATTGTCCTTTTCCGAAGAGTGAATCATTATTAACATTTATCTCCAATCATGTTATATTCCAAAGACAACATGCATACATGGTAATGCCCAAACCTTTAATCTTGGGTCAAACACTCATTGCACAAAAGTCCCCTTTCACCCTCCACTTGTACGAACCAAATCTGTACAGAGGGTATTTCAAGAACTACGTATGGCTTGATTCCCATCCTCATGGGATACATAGGAACGCTCGAGTATCCCTAAAATCCAGCCCCAAGTCTTTGGGCCTAACCCCAAATTCCACTTTCAGTCCCTTGGTTGAGAATTTCCCTTGTGGGCACATGAATGTGGTATGAAAACCATGGTCTTAATTCACATCAGGTTTATAAAACACACAATGTGTCTTCCTCATTATGGTCCGAAATCTATGACCTTAAACTAAGATCTCATACACTCTCATCCCACATGACGTTAAACTATATTTCAAGTACTACATTTGTCTTGATTCTCATCGTAATGAGATATGTAGTGAAGTCCAACATCTCAATTCAGGACCCAACCACAACATTATTATGGTCAGCATTGGTCTATGTATCTCTTTCACGCATTGGACAATACCCATTTTTCATGTGTCATACTCCTAACCTTGAATACTTCCAGATCTCCATAACCCTTTTCTTGACTTCTGGTCACAAAATGTCTGATACCTGTGAATTCTTTTTCCTGACTATGCAGCACATGCCCTTATGTGGCCTTGCATAAACAGTCTACATAATGGACCTGTAATCCAAAAGATACTATTATTTGACTATGCAGCCAATGCCCTTAAGTGTCCATACATAATTCAACCCCCCTAACAGGTTTGTCAAATAGTGGTAACTTCATTCTTGGGAGGAAAACCTCTTTTGTCCTTATTTATCTTAACAACAATATGTAGGGATCCGCAAAAATATCCATCCTTAACATATTTGTCCCCATACTCTTTTTCAAGATCTAAAAGTATTTAATTATATGGTTTATATTTCCCTTACTTACGTTTGGGTCAAACCTTCATAGAAGTGACATTCATCCAATTTTGTGACAATCTTGATTGGGAATATCCTCTCTATATTCAAGTACCTCTCTCCATATAACAGACTCTATTATTTAGAAAATTTGAATCTCCATAAAGTTCCACTGGCTTTTAGCAATAGAAAGGTAAATTTCTGAGAGTTCTTTTGCCTGACTATACAGCACATGCCCCTAGGTGGCCTTGCATAAACAAGTCTACATAACAGACCTGTCAGCCAAAAGATGCTATTATTTGACTATGCAGCCAATGTCTTAAATGGCCCTGCATAATTCAACCCACTAACAGATTTTTCAAATAATGGTAACTTCACTCTTAGGAAATACTTCTTCTAATGCCTTTTATCCCTTTTTTCATATCATCCCTCAGATTCAAAATTTCTTAAGTCATAGTTTTTAATGTTTCTCGCAAATTTGAATATTGTAATATGTTTTCAGATAAATTATGAGGGAATTGAGTTAATTTTAATCCATTCAGTCAAAGTTATTCGAGCTTAAACATTATCCTTTTTATGTCTGACGTGTATGAAATTAAACTGTCCACAAAAGATAAGGGAACTCTGAACAAAAGTCAAGTCCTAGCTCACTAAACATACATTTTGTATGATTTAGGTAATATCGAGCAATTAAAAGATGCAAAGTTTGTAGGTTTATTTTCTATAATCCTAGTAAAAATAAAACTATGCTTACTAGGCCCATTGGCTTAAGTAAAAATTTAAAACAAGTACCAAAAGAATATAGGCATAAATGATTGAAGATGAAAGTGTTTTTTCATTGATGCACAAGAGTTGGAAGGACATCCACAGACTTGAGTCTCTTCTCTTTTTCAAGAATTACAAAAGGATTTCAACATAACTCTTCATTCACTTCACAACATCTTGAGATTCATCAGCAGCCACCTGAAATTCATTCATTCAACTGGATACAATAAGAGATGCAGTGATACCAGATCTTCTTGGAACAATTGTAAAAGATTGTTCTTGAGTGCAGTTTGAGAAATTTTTTTTCTGATCAAACAGTGACTTTGTTTCTATCCAAGAGACTTGGAATATGGATACATGGATTTGAGAATGGAGCATTAGAAGTAAAGAGCCGTTTGGAGAGAGTACACTTTTTCAGATATTGTTCTAATATCATGATAAGCTTTTCTCCACCAACCGGCAACAGAAAACATATTATCCCATGGGTTTTCCATTTTCATATCTACAAGGAAACAACATGGAGGAAAAATTTGAAAGTTCACACCATTTTTGCTGCTCTTAATGCACATCATAACCTAAATGGAGGTGTATCAGTACGGATGCATCTCAGTACTTAGCCAACTCTGGGAGATTTCTGTCGCAGATATCATAGTAATCATGGCCAATGATGTTCATCTTGTCATCAATTCTTATACTATCCAGCTCATTTGTCATTCCAATTCTTCTGGGATCCATTCAATCTGTACAAAGGTTGAATAATCAACTCTTATGTAAGTTGATTTTTCATTAAATTTGTGAATAAATTCAAAAAATGGATAAGTCTTTAAGGTGCTCAAGTCCCCTGTCGGTGCGCAAGTCTATTTGTGTCACGCATGTTTGGGCACACAGGTATCACCGCACAAGTCTAAATACCTCTGTAGAAGCACAACACAAAGAAGCAATGAACCACAGATAGTAGCACCTGCGCGAACGAGAGCCCACTTGCGCGACGAGAGCAAAGTGATTTGAAATCCAGGTGCTTTGTGCGAGAATGGCCGTATATTTATAGGCTAAGATTGTACCCAGCGCGTCGTACCTTGCGTGAATCTCACCTGTGTGCCCCCACTTGTGCGCTCAAAACTTGCGCACCGCAGTTCCTTGGTTTTCTCCTTTACCTCAAAGTCAAATCCTCCTTCCTTTCAGATCCAACTCTAAGGGGGGGATTTTATAGACACTCCTTTCCGTAACAAATTCTAACAACTGAAAAAGGGGAATACTGTAGAATAAAGATATTCATCCTTTGAAGAAACATCAAAAAATTGACAATGGAATGAACAAGGATTTGTTTAAGAATGGGACGTGCAAGTTTCATCATGGTCGCGCAAGTATACTTGCACGCCAAATATTGGCCACGAAGGTGACTTGTGTGCCCTATTTCATTTTCTCCCAAGGTCTTCAGTAGACTATAAATACACCTTTTGGGCCCCCTGTTTGGAGGACGAAAAAAAATCCAAAAGTCAGATTTAAGATATCGGTGCCCTAGTCTTTTCCTGAAGTCTTCCTAACACTTCTAAGGTAATTTCTGACCTAGAATGGAAGATCTAAAGAGGGGGAACAAGGCCTAAGTGTTGAAATTCATCAACACTTGTACGCCTAAGTGTCTAACACTTAAGGGAAATGAAGACACTTGCGTGCCACCATATCCCTTTAACAGGACTTTCACGCCACCCTTTTGGAAGCCTCTAGAGATAATACTAAGGGCTTGAGCAAAGTCTCTCCCAAGTATTACCCTATTGGTTAACCATCTCCCAAGTACACCCATGTCATGCAAGTAGACTTGCATGACCAGAACTTGCCAGCCCAAACAAGACTTGCGCGCCTGCCTCTTTTTGGGTGCCCTTCGTGCCTATTCAACTCTTTTCTTAAAATTCACCTCTCCTCTTCAAGATTTAGCCATCAAAACCCTCTTCAAAGCCATTTATGGCATGGTTTATTTGTTGGCTTCATTATCTGAAAGGAATTATGTGGAACATCTCTCAACAGCTTGTGATTTACATAAGCTTTATGTCACTAAGGTTAGATATTTCCTTCATTCAACCTCATCCTTTGAAATGGGAGTTCCCAAATCTGGGCATCCTCCTTAAGAGTAAGCCCCAAGTTCCCTAATCTGGGCATCCTCCTTTGGAGTAAGCCCCAACTTCCCTAAATTGGGCCTCCTTTTTCAGGAGTAATCCCCAGTCATAATTACCCTTAACCTGGGATTCCTCTTTAGGAGAAATCCCCAGTCTTAATTTCTATTGATCTGGGATTCCTTCTCAGAAATAAAACCCAATCATAAGTCCCCTCTAATTTAGGAATCCTACTTAGGAGTAAGCCCCAAGTTAAGTATCCAAATATCTATAAAGCACACATACCTTTATGGACCTTGTTCCCGGGCTTCTTCTCCTAAGTAAGTCCTGATCTTCATCTATCTGGGAAGTCATACATACATAATCCCCACACCATTTCTTTTAATTACATATTTCGTGGAAAAATCATCAGGTTTTACTGATACCACTTTTTCTCAAACTGAGCATGACTCAGGTGAGCTTAGAGCGTAAAAGTAATTATGACATCTTTCATTGATCCATCAATCATGAATAAACCCTCATAATTCTTCACTCAAACTACATGGGTTCTGATTCCTTATCTAATAAGGATACATAGGTAGCCCACCTGCGGGTACGATCCCAACTATAAAATAATCCATGTCCTTCTGAATGACAATAAAATACATATGCCCCACTGAGTGGATTTAAAACTAGGATGGTTATCATAATGACCAAGAGATTACTATATAATGTGTTGAAGGATAGCATTTACTAAGAATCTCTAACAAATACAAATGATTATCTATCAATGAAGAACCTCAAATACATATAAAAGGTTCTCTAAATTTCATACATATTAAACATTGATTGTCAGATCTAAAGGAAAGATCATTTTCATACTTGGTAATTTAATAAGGATTCACGAACATAACTCAAATCTATAAGGAGAGTCCCGGAGTAGACAATAATTCACCCCAAAAAGTTGTGATGAGTCCGACCTCCCATCCTCTCAACCAATAAAAATTCTTAAGCCTTATCAGTCCACGACTGATGAGCACCTACCTTTGAAAAGTAGGTCCAAATGGATATAGAATCATTAAATGTTTTTGGTTCTAAGAATAAACCCGTTAGAAATTCGATTGTAATGTTTGAACCTTAAACAAACGAGGTCATCCCCATTTACAGAAGAAACAACGCATTCTACATACCAAAGGGTATCACCAAGAAATAATGTAACCATAGTGGCACTAGGAAGCCATGATCGGTATGTCCACTTCTCATACCTTAAGCTGGTGATAACCCATCTTGTGGTCAAACATTGAGATCCTCTTCACCTCCATCCACTCGGTGAATAGGTCCTTGATTATCAAGGATGGATACTACTTTTAAATAGTCACCCGGTTTAGGTGAATTCAATAAACACCTAACCTCAAGCTCTCATATCTATATGGGGTCATTCGATATGATAACACATATATCAGATCATCCCTAGTGTAAGTCTATTGAGAAATAAAACTTTTGCAGGTAAGGTAAACTCGAAACGCCTTCAAGAGGAATGTGATAAGTGTATTTCATGAATACATTTCTGGGTATTTTAATCTATTAACTTGTGTATTTAAATGATTATTCTTGCCAAATTTTGGACAATTTAACTTGTTTTGTGTTTTGGGGAAGGAAATAATGAAATTTTGGAAAATGAAATAAAAGAGGGAAATTTTGGAGCAAAAAGACACTTCACACCATGAAAGAAGTGAATTGGTGTGACACCAGATTTTTTTGGATAATCATGGAGCACTTATAAGTGAAAAATTGAAGAACCAAGGAAAAATGTGATCTGAGAGAAAAAAATAAATTACACGACATGAACAATTATTACATGTTGTGTAGTTTAATTTCAAAACATGTCATAGACCATGAAGAAAAGTCATGAAATTTCAAGTTGTAAAGCTATTACAGGTTGTGAAAGACTATTACAATCGTGAGTCTGAGTTACATGTCATGAAAGGATCCAAAGTTCAAAATCTTCGAGCGAGATTTTCACAGATTCAAAAATAATATAGACAACCTCGGATCGAGATTACACAACATGTAGACACACTAAAAATTTGGAATGTAGTCAGAAAATTCCCTTTTAAATCGTTTAAATAGAGGAGCTGTCTGCTACTATGGAGGTATTCTGATTCAGAGACAATCTTTGAGTGAGAAGCTATATTACGCAAGGCCCTCCCCGAGTCATCTCTATTTTGATTATGCATTTCAATTCTTTTTTCCTTCCCTATAAACTAATCATATCAATGATGATGGGTTAATCCCACCATGTGAGAGGGTGATGTAAATTAAAAGGGGAAGGTGCATTGGATTTATTTTATTATTCATGTATTTGTTTTTCACAATTAAATTTTTAAACTTCCAATCCATTTTCTTTTTCTTATATCATGACCATTAATAATCAAATAAAAAAAAAGATTTAAAATTTTACAACTGATAACCCTAATGAACGCATGAACATTTTCTACTTTAGGGAAAATTAGGTTTAAATATGGTATTCGGACAAACTTAAGTCGAAGAAATCCTAATCTACTGGTCCAATGGAACTAGGTTATTGTCACTTTAAGGAGGAGATACAATTACAATTGGATCTTCCTCATATCTACTCTAAAACAAATCATGAATCAACCTATTTTTTTCCACTTTCACTTAATCCTTGAATTTAACATCCCACATTTTTTTAACATAAATTTTCATTACATTACACAAAACTGAGGATCTTTAAGGTTTAGTGTCTTCGAAACCAGGAACATAATACATGAAAAAAACATAAAACATTCTTCTTAAATACTGAAAATACTTCTCCCTAAGTTCATCCTAGGTTAATTACTGCATCACATAACCTGGAGACATACATCAAAAGTAAGGGTGAGTAGAAGGCCCAGTAAGGGAAAGAAGAGAAACATTTTACATGTGAACTTGAGATACTTCAATAAGGTCATGAAAATAACTTTGAGGCATGAGAAAGAAATCATGAGGCATATCATAATAAAAATAACATTTTTCATAACTTGAATATGTGGATACAAAATTTATCATTGGAAATCATTTCTGTTTCACCAAGGTCCATCCCCAAGGTGTCATTAAAAATTACCAAGGTTAATCACCAAGGCGTCGTTAAAAATGGTCATCTCTTGAGATTAAGTCTTTACCCAATGCATTGGAGCGCTACCAGGGAGCACCCTTTACATGCCTTTATTATCATGTGAGCCACATATATCATCATAAATCATTTCACAAACAAACCATATAGAAAAAAAGGAATGGGTTTCATTTCATAATCATAACGTTTTAAAAACTACTTTAAAGACATAATCTTTACGTCACTTTAAACCCACGGAAAGGGAGAGCAGGTCTCATGTACGTAAATCCCAGAATTAAAAATATAAAAACTTGGTATATATGTGAATAACCATATTGAAGAGAGAGATTTTAGTATTTAATTAATAAAATAAAATAAATTTAGAAAAAGAGAGAGACATTTTGAGACGGAAATTCTGCAGCATAACGGCTATGTTTTGGAGTTTTAGAAAACATTGAAAAGAGAGGGGACATGGGTCAAACAATCATAAATGACCCATAAAATAGTATAGGTACCAAATATGAAGAATATATGAACATGTTAATGAAATTTAAAGGACATACCATTTGAAATGAAAAACATGGAAGGAAGACAAAAATTAGATTTCTCTTATGAAAATTCGGCAGCCTAACATCGTCACTTAAAACTTCAATAAACTGAATTGATGAGGTAAAATAGGGTCTCTCATCATATTAACATAAAATATAAGTATGATAGATATAGATATCATACCCCAAAACAATAAAAAGGAACATGAAATACTTGACATGAAAAATAGATCTTGAAAATGAGAAGGGTGAAAGAATCCCTTAAAAATTCGGCAGGCTAACGGCGTCATTCAAAACTTCAAAATACTGAATTGAAGAGATCAAATAGGGTCTCTCATCACATGAAAATAAAATATAAGTATGATAGATATAGTGATCATACCACAACATAATAAAAAGGAACATGAAATACTTGACATAAAAGTAGAACTTTGAAAATGAAGAAGGTGAACGAATCCCTTAAAAATTCAGAAGCCTAACGACGTCATTTAAACATTCTTAAAATGAATTGATGAGAGGAAGAGGGGGTATCTCATCATATTAAAATGAAAAGGGATGTAATAGGAATATAAAATAACATCCTTCAACTTAAGAGAATGGAGCATAAAATAAATGACATAAAAGAGATTACTTGAAAAGAAAGAGAGAGGTAGGATTCCTTACCTTAAACGTAACTCTTAAAAATCAAAGGTTTGGACCTTGAGGGCTTGGGGGCACCTTGGGAGGACTCCTTGGAAGGTAAGGAGACCAGAACTTCAATGAGGATGATTTTTGAATTGAAATGATGAGAGAATGTCTTGGTATTTATAGGGAATGTGAGAGGACAAAACATTAATGGCCAAGGGACACCTCATTGGTAGTATTGGCAAAACAAGTGGTATTTCGACATGGTTTTGGCCACTTGGGACACCTCATAACATATCTTACTAATCAAAAGTAGACCATTCTTTGAAATATTTCATGGAATCATCATGATGCAGTCATGATGTCAGGAAACATACCGAAACCCTAAAACTGCATTTTTACTATTCACTGAAAATTCATCTTTCTCAGAAGAATCCCAAAATTTCACCTTAACCAAATATCAAAGCTCTGATTACAAATATGAACACCATTTTATAAAAATAATTTTCTAAATAATTTTTATTTAATTTCTAAATAAATACACTATTCACCGAAAATTCATTTTTTTCAGAAAAATCCCCCAAAATTACCATAACATAATATCAATGCTCTGAGTTCAAAAATAAAGTTCATTTTATAAAAATAATTTTTAATTAAAAAACACTATTCACCTGAAATAACTAATACTTGACTAATAATTTATGAAACTGTTATTTAACCATTTTATTGAATCACATTACATAATCAAGCTGCCTAGATTATATTAATAATTTTTTTAAGTGAGATTACTAATCCATTTGGTCACTTTACTAATCCTAAGCATAAAATCACTATTCATAATTTACTATTCATCAAAAATTAAGTTGATCTTATTAGGCTCTAAATTTCATACTGAACATAATTGTAGAAGACCATTTTATGAAAATCATTACACATTTTTAATTATTTAAGGTTTACATAAACATTTTTAAAATATCCTTTCTCTAAAATTCATCAAAAATATGCATACTATATTTATCCGGACTTTGAAAATTCATAAACTTCAATATAAGAAGAAATCAAAATTTTTATTTAAAACAAAGGATTACAAAAGGCAGTTACGGTCTCCTTACATAGCCCCTTATAACCCCAGCATAGGACCTAAGTGTAAGGTGTTCTAAGGTGAGAGAATTTGAGGGTGGCTCGGCCAACATTGCCCAAGTGGTGATTTCTATCAGCTTGAACTTCTCGCAAAGGCGATTCCGTTCTAGGTTCACACGATGAAGTTCAGCTTGGGTTTGGTCCAGAGCAAAGCATAGTGGTGCTACCTCCTTCCCAAGTTCAGTTAGATGGGCTTCGATTGGCCCGAGACTACTGGATGAGCCATCTAATCTTCTTTCTATATTAATTAACCATGATCACTTGTATTTGGAGAAAATAATCAAAACGTTTAGTTTCTAGAGGTCATATTGACCAATGGTCATATAACAGTAAAAACACAACGGTCTCATTTTAATTATACTCATGTTAGCAAATGAAATAGTTTTGTTGAGTATAAAAATAATATAACACACAAAATTAGGGAAAAATATTTATTCAAAATTTCAGGTCGTTACAATCTTCCCCCCTTAAGAAATTGCGTCCTCGCAATTTTTAAAATTTGGTTTTGAAATTTCATTGAAAGTCCCACATCGGAGAAGGAGTCAGTAAAACTATTACTTTAAAAGAAAGAAAGGGAAGTACAAAGGTCACCCGAGTTAACCCACACTAGAATTCCATGTAGGAAAATATGGATATGGGAGAGAAAAAAAGGGCCAAGTTCTGATGGAGAGTGATAGAAAACATTATTAGGATAAATTTAACTACTAGAAAATCACAAAATTATGATGGGTTAAACGGTATTCGATTTCTTAGTAGGAAACATTAACCGACAATGTTTTTGTTTTACGTTCCTTTTCATAATTTTGAGTAATTTATTTACTACATAGAATAAAAACACAAGGAAATATACTTACCTTCAAGTAGAGTTTCATCTTTTAATAAGTTTCTACAAAGACTAATATTTTCTCCAAATAAATATCATTCAAAAAAAACTTGGTCTCATCAAAATAACAAGAATCATCTTCTAGAGAATCACATAATCCAAAAAAAATATTATCTCTCTATTTCTTCTATTTTAAACATTATCCCAAAGACAGAAAGGGTAAGATAAAACAACTCTTCAAAAGAAAGAATCCCATAGGAAGGGATACTACTTTTAATCTTCAAAATTCCACGGTACTACCAAAAGTTCATCATAGACCATTCCATAAATAGCTGTCCTTAAAATTCCTCAAAATAAACCAAACTAATATTGAAACCCAAATATAAGAAGGATTTGATAACATAGTCTTCCAAGATAAACTTTATCGTTCATCTCCAAACAACATCAACCACTCTTGATGTATTATAACAAAAGTAACTAACCTAATAACATTTTCCCCAAGATAGGTTAATCATTTCCATAAGTAACCTAAATTACCATAAGTTCACCTTAAATTAATCGATTCTTCAAAATATAAGTCAACCTTTACTCCTCAAAGAAAATAATGTAGTAATATATTTACCTCGATCAAATAGGGTTCCCAAAATAGTGAACGCCTTCCAAAATAATAGTCACCTTTTAATCCCCTAATCACCCTTTTTTTAAAAAGAACAGCTTCACTACATCAACATGTTGTACATAACAATAAATGTTTTCCTTAATGATATAAAATCATCTTAGGAAGTGACTAGATGATCTTAGAAAACATAAAAGATATGCTCATAGAGCACGAACTAAAATACAACATGACATAGACAATTATTGTGAAGAAGTTACATGTACTTCAGTTATCATGATCCATCTCAGCATAGTAATTGCATTTTTCCCTTGTCCTTGAAGATTATTGATGCTTATCATGCTTCTCATCCCTTCAAAGAGAGCATTGCCTTGGATAATGTCCAACTTCTCCACATTTGCGACATTGAAAAGTATAAGGTACATTAGATTGAACCTTATCTCCCTTCATCACATTATCCTTTTTTTAAAAGTAATTGGCTACTTTATGCCCTATCACCCCACACTTAAAACATCTCCTGGTTCCATTGTGACATTCTCCTTCATGCATCTTTCTACACTTTTTTCACAATGGAAATTGGGTCTTCTTTCTGTTATTAACTTTATCAGATGAACATCCTTGAGACTTCGTATTCTTCTTCCTTGATGAATTTGGGCATTCAACTAGGTACCAATTATTAATTGTGATTTTTGATAGCTGGTTTGGAATAATCACAATATGTTCAACTTGATCTCTCGTTGTATCTGTCATATTAATAGGGAAATTATCACATTTCCTATCACATTGGTTGTTGGGACATGTTCTACTATTTCCCGCCATTAACTAAGAAAAGAAAGTATAAATATGGTGTTTAAATACTTACCCAATAATCATCAAAAGGAACTTTAAGCATAGAAGGATAAACATGTAGGAGAAAATTATATCCTAACTTGTGATCCCCTAGGTTCGAATCTAGGTTATCCATGATCATATATTCTTATGTGAATCTTTATTTTATTTTATCTTTATTCCTTTAATACTGGTTCATACTAAGCTTATGAATTTACCAAAGCATATCCCCCGGGAGTGTCGTAACCAAGAGTACAGTAAGGCCCACTGTCATGTACCAGTCCCCGTTCGAGTCTAGCTCAAAGCGGTGTTTTCTGGTTTTACCCCTATGTACATCTGTGCCAGAGCCACCTCTACCTGCTCATATCCAGACAAGGATGTAGTATCTTGGCAACCCCTTACTCAATAATCACCAAAATACCAGGAAGATTTCTTATATTTAAACTTTTCTATAGGGTTATTCCTAAATTTTTTTATATCCTAATTTCCACAAATAACTAAACCATCCTTTGATACCAACTATAACATCCCACATTTTTTTACATAAACGTTCATTACAATACGCAAAACTGAGGATCTTTAAGGTTTAGTGTCTTGGAAACCAGGAACATAATACATGAAAACAACATAAAACATTCTTCTTAAATACTAGAAATGCTTCTCCTTAAGTTCATCCTAGGTTCATTACTGCATCTCATAACCTGGGGACATACATCAAAAGTAAGGGTGAGCAGAAGGCCCAGTAAGGGAAACAAGAGAAACATTTTACATGTGAACTTGAGATACTTCAATAAGGTAATGAAAAGAACTTTAAGGCATGAGAAAGAAATCATGATGTATATCATAATAAAAATAACATTTTTCATAAAATGAATATGTGGCTTCAACACTTAACATTGAAAATCATTTCCGTTTCACCAAGGTCCACCCCCAAGGTGTCATTAAAAATTACCAAGGTTATTCATAAAGGTGTCGTTAAAAATGGTCATCTCTAGAGATTAAGTCTTTACCCAATGCATTGGAGCGCTATCAGAGCACACCCTTGAAATGGATTTATTATCATGTGAGTCAAATATATCATCACCAATCATTTCATAAACAACCGATATATCAAAAAAGGAATGGGGTTCATTTCATAATCATAATGTTTTAAAAACTGCTTTAAAGACATGATCTTTATGTCACTTTAAACCCACAGAAAGGGAGAGAGGGTCTCATGTATTTAAATCCCAGAATTTAAAACAGAAAAACATGGTATATATGTGAATACCCCTATAGAATATAGATCTTTGAGTATTCACTTAATAAAATAAAAGAACTTTAGAAAAAGAGAGATACATTTTGAGATGGAAATTCTGCAGCATAACGGCTATGTTTCGGGGTTTTAGAAAACATTGAAAAGATAGTGGACATGGGTCAAACAATCATAAATGACCCATAAAATAGTAGAGGGACCGAATATGAATAATATATGAACATGGTAATGAAATTTGAAGGAAATACTATTTGAAATGAAAAAAATTAAAGGAAGATGAAAATTAGATTTCTGTTACGAAAATTCGGCAGCCTAACGTCGTCACTTAAAACATCAAAATACTAAATTGATGAGGTAAAATAGGGTATCTCATCATATAAAAAATATAAGATCAGTATGATAGATATGGAGTTCATACCCCATTATAATAAAAAGGAACATGAAATACTGGACATGAAAAATAGATCTTGAAAACGAGAAGGGTGAAAGAATCCCTTAAACATTCGGCAGTCTAACAGCGTCATTCAAAACGTCAAAATACTGAATTGAAAAGATCAAATATGGTATCTCATCATATGAACATAAAATATCAATATGATAGATATATATATAATACCACAACATAATAAAAAGTAACATTAAATACTTGACATAAAAGTAGAACTTTGAAAATGAGGAAGGTGAACGAATCCCTTAAAAATTCGGCAGCCTAACGACGTCATTTAAACTTTATTAAAATGAATTAATGAGAGAAAGAGGGGGTATCTCATCATATGAACATGAAAAGGAAAGTAAGAGGAATATAAATGAAAATACTCCAACTTAAGATCATTGAGCATAAAAGAAATGACATAAAATAGATTACTTGAAAAGAAAGAGAGAGGTAGAATCCCTTACATTAAACGTAACTCTTAAAACTCAATGGTTTGGAACTTGAGGGCTTTGGGGAACCTTGGGAGGACTCCTTGGGAGGTAAGGAGACCATAAATTCATTAAGGATGATTTTGTATTCGAAAGGATGAGATAATGGCTTGGTATTTATAGGTAAAGTGAGGGGACAAGGCATTAATGGCCAAGGGACACCTCATTGGTGGTATTGGAAAAACAAGTGGTATTTCCTCATGGTTTTGGCCATTTGGGAAACCTCATACCTAATAGTACTATTAAAAAGTATAACCATCCATTAAAATATCTCATGCCATCATCATGATGCAGTCATGATGTCATTAAACATACCGAAACCCTAAAACTGCATTTTTACTATTCACTGAAAATTCATCTTTCTCAGAAAAATCCCAAAATTTCACCTTAACCAAATATCGATGCACTGATTACAAATATGAACTCCATTTTATAAAAATAATTTTCTAAATATTTTTAATTTAATTTTTAAATAAATACTCTATTCACCGAAAATTCATTTTTTCAGAAAAATCCCCAAAAATTACCAGAACATAATATTGATGCTCTAAGTTCAAAAATAAATTCCATTATATAAAAATAATTTTCTAAATATTTTTAATTTAATTTTTAATTAAAAACACTATTCACCTGAAAAAACTAATACTTGACTAATAATTTATGAAACCGTTATTTAACCATTTTATTGAATCACATTACTTAATCAAGGTGCTAGATTATATTAATAATTTCTTTAAGGGAGATTAATAATCCATTTGGTCAAATTACTAATCCTAAGCATAACATCACTATTCATAATTTACTATTCATCAAAAATTATTTTGATCTTATTAGACTCTAAATTTCGTACTGAACATAATTGTAGAAGACCATTTTTTGAAAATCATTACACATTTTTAATTATTTAAGGTTTACATAAACATTTTTAAAATATACTTTCTCTAAAATTCATAAAAAATATGCATACTATATTTATCCGGACTTTGAAAATTCATAAACTTCAACATAAGAAGAAATCAAAATTTTTATTTTAAAAAAAGGATTACACAAGGCAGTTGCAGTCTCCTTAGATATCCTCTTCTAACCCCAGCATAGGACCTAAGTGTAGGGTGTGCTAAGGTGAGAGAATCTGAGGGTGGTTCGGCCAACATTGCCTGAGTGGTGATTTATATCAGCTTGAACTTCTCGTGAAGGCGATTCCGTTCTAGTTTCACACGATGAAGTTCGGCTAGCGTTTGGTCTAGAGAAAAGCCCAGTGGTGCTACCTCTTTCCCAAGTTCCGTTGGATGTGCTTCTATTGTCCCGAGACTGCTGGATGAGGCCATCAAATTCTCTTTTCTATATTAATTAACCAAGATCACTTGTATTTAGAGACAATAATCGAAACGTTTAGTTTCCAGCGGTCATATTGACCAATGGTCATATAACAGTCAAAACCCAACGGTCTCATTTTAATTATACTCATGTTATCAAATGAAACAGTTTTGTTGAGTATAAAAATAAAATAACACACAAAATTAGGAAACAATATTTATTCAAAATTTCGGGTTGTTACACTAAAATTACAAAACCCCAACATGTTTTCAAATCTATTTTCAAACAATCCAATCAATCCGATTTCATCTTTTTCTTTCACAAACCAATCAATTCAATCATTTCTTCATATTTTTCCTTAAAACCAATAAATTTAAATCTTTTGAAAACCTAAATAAACAAATTCACCATCATAGTGGACTCAACCTCAAACTCCCACATTACTGTATTTTAATTAATTGAGTATGATAGTGTGGAAATAATACTCATCTAAATACACAAATCAATACATTAAAATACCTTAAAATGTATTCCTAAAATATACTTAGTGGAATGTATCATACTCCTCCACCATTTCTATAAAATAAAATCTCATTCCATCTATCGCTCCAAGGGTAATACTAGAAAACTAATAAGGAAGTGATTGTAACCTCCTATGAATGAGATAATCCTACCCAGTCAAGGGATCACTCATTAAGAAATTAAAAAAAATCTTCCCAATAAACTGGAAGAACCACTACAATAAATGTGAGAAATCATCTTATAAGGGATGTAAAATGACTGGCCCAAAATGAGGAAAACATTGCAGGGTCTCAATGCTACTATGAGAAATAATTCATATGAGTTTTTCTCCCTCTCCTTGAAGAATCAAGTCATAATGTCTACCATACGTGTGATCATGAATCCTTTCTACATGATCCTCCAACATAGGGGTTAATAAAAAATGTCCACCACTGGTATCTCTAGTTCTCAAATAGGGGAAACATCCACATAAATGTGGCATATGAGTCTGTACTGTAATTGTAGATGGAGTAGTGGAGAAACATGTCATACCTTGAACTACACTCGAATCCACTGAGCCACAAACACCTACTTCCAGATGATATCGATTCCCTTTCACACTTTCTCACGAAAACTATGGATCTCTCCACATACTTCCCATTATAATGACCTCAAACATGCAAGTCAAAAAAACTCACCAACCACACCTCGATACTATCCTTTCTAGGATGAAATTGACCCACCCTTATAGTTTTAGATCACATCACAAGAACACATCTGGGTGGGTGATGTGTCCCTCTTTTTGTCATGTCCAAATCCACATTGAACATCACCAACACATGGATCTACTAATGTCCCACATCACCCTAGAAAAGTCTCAACATGAGGACCACCATTGAAAGGGGTCCCATTCAAGTGGGATATCCAATCCAAAAGATCAGGCCTGACCTCAACCACCATAGAAGGGAGTCAAGATCAACATGAAACTAGGAAGCTATTTATTTAGAACATACAATGTGTATTCAGTATAGGTGAATCATATTCTATTACCAAAAAAACCAACTACTTCTCTTTGAGGAGCACTGTTTATGATAAAAACCATTTGATCGGTTGAGATTTTCACAAGTATGGGAACTTAGATAACTAAATCAATCAAATCCTATACTTCCTAGGGATTTGTACCATCATGGAACATTAGTGGGCATTTCCGTTGGAACTCATGGATTTCACTAAGCCTATGTGCATCCTCAGTATGTAATGCTAGAACTATCTGCTTCTCGACATGTGGGGGTGTTTCTACTACCACACCTGGAGGAAAGGCCTTGTGTGATAACCCTAAACATAGGCTTCCTTAGTCATCATATCTCCACCAAGATCCTAAATTATGAACCTGGATAGCTGTCTCCATAGATACATCTTGAAAGTGATCAAGATGTACCACATTCATATGAGAATATATAAATCTAATGAGGATATGACCCAAGAAGGAAAGTCAAATACTCGACTCTATTATATTAATGTATCATTGATCCCTTTAACCAATGTCTTGGAATTCTGATTCAATAAGAATGTGCTCAGAAACATGATTTATAGATATATTAGACACAACACCAACACAATGTTCTTTATTTGAATGTTGTACTCATAAAACTATATATTGTTTCTCTATATCCCAAGTGAATCCTCATTAGGGGGATACTCCTAAAATTTACCAAAGGATCAATCCAGATCTAATGCCAATCTATCACGACCTGACCTAGTAGGGATGGAGATGCAACTACCCCAAGACCACCTCCATAGTCCAAGGGCTGGTGAACAACACTGAGAGGTATAACTAACATGGGGAGTCCTTTGCCTAAGTACCTATATGAACACATATAGAAATATTGATACGGAAGTGCAGAGGAAGAAAATGAAAAGATGCAGAAATAAGAGTATAAACAATTCATTCAATAAACTATATGGAATACAATCTTACTCCATTCTAAACTGAAAGGAAAATAGTGGAAAATACATGCCAAAAATGGAAGATATCTCAACCTGAAAAATTTGGAATGTAAAACTTCTAACATATCCCATTACTGAATCTCCAAGTTCCAACCACTATACATGGTCAGATGAACCTAGTACTCCTATCCTACTCTGTAATCACCGTTGACATGTTTTTCATCTGCATAAGACATGACATGTGTGGGAAAAGCCCATATAGGGATGATTATATATATACCCATTAGGATTCCCTGAAATTTGAAGGGTGAGTAGTAAGAGAAATGATATGAATAGAAAGTAAACATAAAATACTCAATCCAAACCAAGAGAGTAACATCATCCATCCACATGGAGCTCAACATGGAGTGTAGGAGACTACACAGTGTGTCTCCTCCACCCATATAAATAGATTAATAGGAACAAAAAACAAGGATATATTTATATATATACTCAAATAAATGAATCCCAAATGAGAGAGAAATGATATCTCTATCTCACAGCCCATCCCAGGAAAAGAGTCACCATCATCTCCAATCATTCCATCAACAATGCCCAGTATCTCACATATCAATCTAAATAAGTAACCATGTGAAGACACGCCTTTCCACTATGCCACACAGTTGACGGGGAAAAATCTCTAGGTAGAGGAACCATGACCTGGTACAACAGGAGGGTTCCACTCATTAGATAGAGGACCTGTGCTATATCCATGAAGGAGGGCTCCACTCTACATCTATACAACAAGTATAAAGGAACCTCACCCTAGTATGATAGGGGAGTACCTTCTCCAATGATAGGGGACTTGTGCCTTGGTTCCAAAGGGGAGTACTATCTCTATCTGCACAATGAGTATGGGGAACCACGCTCTGATGTGATAGGGGAGTACCATCTCTTTGGATAGAGGATTTGTTCCCTGATTCCACAAGGGATACCGTATATATCAACACAATGAGTATAGAGAACCCTCATGCTGATACTACCATAAAGTACCATCTCCATGGATAGAGGACTTGTACCCTGGTGTTAGAAGAGAGTGTCGTCTCTATTTACACAATGAGTATATAGGACGCATGCCCTAATGTGACAGGGGAGTAATGTATCCCTTGATAGATAAACTTCATACTGATACAGAACAAGATTACCGTCTTTACCTTGATAAGGAATATAGAGGAAGTGCAAGCTAATTCAATAGTAGAGTACCATCTCAATGGATAGTGGACCACAACATTGATATGAAAATAGATTACCATATCTATATGAACTATTTGAGAGACCTTCTCGACCACTTTCATCATCAATAATTTATAAATTAAGTTTCATTCTTGTAACATATCACATTGTATCTCAAAATCCACTACAACTGCTACCATCATGTTCTACGTGAAAAACACACTCAGGATAGGCTACCCATGGTCCAAAATATGAGTCAATACGAATAAGATATGAGATATAGAAGATTATAAAGAAGTACATGATATTTAAGGGGCCCCCTCTATGTGTGGAGCCGGTCCTCTTCCTAGTCATTTACATACCATTACACATATTTCTAGAACTATATTACAACAAAAAATTTAAGTGTACTACATAACATGTCTCAACCAGAATTACAATGAGCACACATAGCTAATCATCAATCTGAAGATAAAAAACATAATTCCGCTTATAATCCTATGAAAACAGCCTCATATGGCCAAATTAATCACCCTTTTGGGATCCTCATGAAAAAATTCTCAAGATAGATTATTTTCTTACCCAAATAAAACTCATTGTGAAAAAGTTTCATTTTACCACATCACACTCAAATGGAATTTTATGGGCCCTACCCAAAGTATAAATTTTATACCAAATATTGGTATTGAAAGATCGACCTCAATATCATTGTCACAATTCTGCTGATGGTTTTTAATTCTGACATCGTATAAAGTATTTATTCTAAATACACGATCCTTCCACAAAAACAACAACAACAATAATAATAATAATAATGTAGGTCTTGTGGACCTGAACAATGAGTCTAAAAAAGGTATCCATCACTGGTTTGGAAGTGAACGGCTCAATTCCAGAGTTATGCTGCCACTGGAAGTTCATCAATCTTACACCATATAAATAAGTTATAACCGGATTAATGATTTACCATAAAATTAATAATAATAATAATATATTATTATTATTTATTTTTCACAAATCATATATCAAATGAAGGGAACACTCAACTTCCTCTTCTCACTTGGTGTACGTGCACCCCTTCTCCATTGCCTCTTTGTTTTTTATCTTTTTAAAAAATATTATTATTATTGTTATTATTATTATTAATGGGATAAAATATAACTAACCATCCTTCACAAAAATGTCGAACACTCCCACATGCCCAAAACATTAAAAAATCCATTTTTTATTATTTAAATCCAATTAATATTATCATTATTTATGTTAATAAATAACATAAATACACTTTTAGTCAATGAATATTCGCAATACACCTCACCCATCACACCTCCAACCATTTGTTTTATTATAATTAAAACCATTTAATTAAGTTGATTTTTCTTTATTAAATTAAGATCATTTAATTTAGTTCACCAGACATTTTATGCCACCGTTATTATTATTATTTAATAGGATAATAATAAAAAAAACCCTTTTATTTTTTTAATTCATCACCATCATTATTTTAATAATAATAATATTGACTCTCCCCGTGTTGAACATATACAACCACCTCATCAGAGATCCAAGTCTAGCCACCGTCATGTCCACACCGATCAACCAACTCCATGAGATTTCACACATGACCTCCACTCAGAAACAATCTTGTTGCAACACACTACATCCCCGTAGGTCAACTAAGAAATTGTGGATCCCCCATCTATTCCTAAACCACCTTCGATCAACTATTGTTCTCATCATATAATGATTTCATCCTTGATTTTTAACCCACACCCACAGTTGTGATCTGATATGTTCACAAATCCCCATCCTGCTCATTTATCAATATTTCTACAAACTATATATCCTCATGTAGTTCGTGCCACAATAATGAATTTGGGTGGTTTGATCGCACTTGAACCTTCCCTGAAAATGTTGAATCATGACACCAAGTTCAATGTTGAACAATGTGATGAACGGTTGGGGAAAATCACCAATAAAAAAGGGTATAAAAATGGTTATCTAGAAATTCTTGTCCAATGATTTCATAGTAGGGAAACCAAGGTGTGAAACATGACACTAACAAGAAACAAATTTAAATAATAATTTATTTTCATACACACACTCATACGAAGGTTCATTTAAACACAGTTAAAAAAATAATATTTGATCATGCTCAATATTTTAATCATAAGGGAGAAAACAACATATGATGAGTCCCACCTTGATTATGGATCATTTTTTTGTGAATAACGTATCTTTAAGTGATGAAGAAGATCCACTACACCTGCCACCCTTTGATCTGCCTCAATATGATTATCATTCATCACCAAATCTTGATCCACCAATGAAGGATCAGTGGAATCGTTTCTCAAATGATAGAATTATGTGGTTAAACATGAAATTTTATAATAACTAGATATTTATAGAAAATATTTAGGGTAAGAAATTTAATAAATAAATTAAATAATTATTTAAACTTATTTATTTATTTAGACCACGATGGCGCTCACACCAAACACCCGATGTCGAACAACCATATGTCATAGATAGGGTAGAACTCACATTTTGGACTAAATTATTCTCTCAGATTTCCAATATGAGCCCCTATTAATGTTTTATTTGTGTTTAGTTTATTAAATAAATTAAATTAATAGGTAATTTATCCAATGCACCCACAAATGGATGCTTTGACTGGACATCCTATGTTTACCAACCTTAGTTCTCATCTAGGGTAAGACCCATGCTACAGATGTAATCGAAGACTATGATTTTTGATCTGATTCCATGATCAATAGTTATTAAATTTCATCAAAAAATAGTTCATGTTCAATAAAAATAAATTTATTATTTTTATAACATTAATTTTGGGCTCGCAGAACCTCAGAATCTTGCACCGTCTCAGTACCCGACCCCAAAAATATTCCTAGTAATATTCTGTATTACATAGTAAAATAATAGTATCTAGATAAAAAAATATGAGTATGATAGAATTATTAATGTATTGACAACAATAGAAAAAAAAGTGTAAGTGAAAAGAAGTAATCGGGTATGAAGTTACTCTGAAACGAAGAAAACATTATTATCAAATATGATCTCCACTCATATTATGAAATATATTTAATTTATAAAATTTATATTATTATCTAATGAAAATTTGAATGTTGAAAAATTAGAGTATCCTCAAGGATAAATCATAATAAACTCCTATCTCTTACTTTACTACCACTTATAAAGGTTATTGATATTGTTTAAGAGTTATTAAATCAATAATGGTAAGATTATTAAGATAACATTGATATGATTTAGGTTCAGTAATAATTAAGTCCAAAGAAAAAAATTAGAATCATAACCATCATTATTTTAATATGATATCTCCTAGAAATATATCTAAATATTCACTCAGACTATCCTTCACTCTTTAAATTATTATCATTACCAATATTCAAGACATCCATATCAACTTTCTTATTATTTAAACCTCACCTCACATTTTGACTTTGACATTATTCCAAATTTGATTCTTTCTATTGGTTCCATCGAGGTTGAGTATTTTAGGGGATCCCATGTAGTTGGGCATATACTCCAATCATTATTTTGAGATGAGGATTTCATTTAATCCCACTGAGACACTTCTTAAATTTTTTTTTAAGTTTATTATTTTATCATTTGATAAAAGACCATAAACATTGGTTCTTAATCACTTTTTCAATGAAGCACCCAGGACCAATCATGAACCAACTGAATAAATGAATAAACAACAACTCCTCCCTCTTGTTGGGATCGAACCTAGAATGGTTAAATAAATACATCACAGATTTATTTACTTTTTCCCACAGAACATCAAATCATGAACCTAAATGAATAGCCATAATTTTACCCCAGGTTGTTTCTTTTCATGTCACCCCTGTGTAAAATGATAACATGTTAGGAATCATCAACAATAACATTAAACTATTGGGTTCTACTTATTAAAATTATCTATAACTTTTTCTTTGGTTATGAATATATTTTGGGTATTTATTTTTTTTTTGGAAAAAAATAATATTTTATGAACCTAATAGGTTGAATATGAATAAAAAATGGATACATTCTAATTATATGACAAAAGTGTATAAATGGGGCATTAAAGAGTTCACCAAATTTGCAATAGAGCATGCCCATGACCCATCTCAAATCTTTTATTATTTTTTATGTTGTTTTTATTCAAGTAATATTATTTTGGAAGAGTTTTAATAAAATATTATTTTTCATAGAATTGATTAGGGATATAAATATTGGACTAACCATGGGGAAAAACTAAATGTACACATCGATTGAGATGATATTGTGGTTTATGGATCATTTTATTTGAAAACAAGTGTAAATGATTATAGATATCATATGAAATAAATGAAAATGGAATTTTTAATGGACTTCATGATTTCCCAAAGCTGTTTGAGAAGTTGAATGGTTATGCTAATGGACTATTATATATGTGCTATACAAAATATACTAAATTTTCAGCTGTATTGAATTTGTATAATTTGAAAGATGACAGCAGATAGAGAGACCCCAGCTTTACATAACTACTTATTCTCATGAATGATATGATATTAGAAGAAAATGTGTTTCCTTGTGAAACATATGATGCCTAATGAATCCAATGCTCAATTGGTATGATCTCAAAAAAAATACATTCATGTACAAATTATTGAATATTATTTTACATGGACCCTGAATGACTCAAAAAATGACCTATGTTTGGCATGAATTGATTAAAAAAGATGAATCAATTCCTTACAAATATTTATGGTACTTTCATATCTTTCAAATCATTATATAACTAGATAAAGTCTAGGAAACTTATAGATTATTGGCATCGTATGGAGATTCAAGAATTAAATATCGTAAACTACATTACACAAAAGACTCTTCTTAATGGAATAAAATTTACTATAGATATGATGAATTTGGAAATGAGTTGAGAAACCTCCATCTTTTATTATCTAAATTTGGAATAAATCCTTGTGGTGTGAAGAGAAGTACTCGTAGTACATGGCTAGTTATGTTGGTAAATAACAACTTTCTATCATGGTTATATATGAAGTGCACATAAATTATGTTATTTCTACTTATCTATAGATCAAAACAACCTGGTAATGATTCTAATGTCTATTTGGGTCGATTGACTAAATATTTGAAGTGGAAATGGGATACATGTGTTGCATTGTATGGTGCTTATCAAAGTGATGAATTTTCATTAAGAGACATATTGTGAGGGATGAAAAATTACTTTCTTGATTATTGAAATTTGACAGGCTATAACATTTAAAGAATGGTGGGATGTCTCATTTTTTAAGAATTAACTTACTTGAATTGGATGAAACATTCCTTGAAGAATTTATTTTTAGGACATCAAAAATTTTTACCCAAATGAAATAAATAACAATCCTAGATGAAATCATTCGATGGGAATACATAAAATTTTACAATATTCTCTCCACTAATGGTTTATGAACTATTTGAGAAAGTAAAATACATTAGCCCAATTTTTAATAAGACATTCTTGAAAAACCTTACAAAATTAGGGTGGAAAAAGATATCAATTTTCATTGAATTAATATACTAGAAGATTTTGTACGTCAGACATTTTATTGATTCCATAAATGTAGAAAAAAATGTATGTGATGGTGTTATTAGCACATTAATAAATATTCTTGTAAAATAAAAAATATGGCATCATGGATAGGTTGTTCATGATTTACATGGGGATAAAGGAATATTTGGTACTGGTGAAGGGTACAAGGTAGAATTTAATTCCTCCTGCAGCTTACACTCTCCCTAGAAAAGAATAATTATAGTTTCTCATTTTATTTAATGTTGTAAATGTTCAAAGGGGTATTTGTAAAAAATAACTAATATCATGTAAATTAATAATTTTAAGGTAATGGTATAAAATCACATGAATGTTATGTTTTGATATAATATTTTATTCCCATTTCACTACATTTAATTCTACTTAATGATGTAATAAATGCATTAACTAGACTCTTCTTATTTTTAGAATCCATGTGAAGTGAACATATAGACCCAGTGATGTTTCCAATCATGAAAAAGATATTGTGGTCATATTATGTGAATTTGATATACTCATTAATGTTTTAAATGTTACAAAGGGGTATTCGTCAAAAATAACTAATATCATGTCAATGACTAATTTTAAGGTAAGGTTCTAAAATCACATGACTGTTATGTTTTGATTTAATATTTTATTCTCATTTCTCTACATTTAATTCTACCTAATGATGTAAGACATTCATTAACTAGACTCTTCTTATTTTTAGAAGCCATGTGGAGTGAACATATAGACCCAGTGATGTTTCCAATCATGAAAAAGATATTTTGGTCATATTATGTGAATTTGATATATTCCTACCACCATAATTATTTGATATATTGGTCCACTTGATGATTCACTTGGTTAGATAGGTTTTACTATGTAGTTTGTCCCTTATAGATGGATGTATCCCATTGAGATATATATAATGGTTTTTAAAGGGTATGTTATGTTTTGAATTCATCCAGATAGTTGTGTAATAGAATAAGATATTGTTTTCTAACCTATTGAATTCTGTACCGATTACCTATCAGATGTTGATAATATCGGTCTCCAAAAGTCTCTTTGCAGTGGACACCCTATGAGAGAAGGGATTTCTGGAAGATATGTTCTTATAATTCCAATCGTAGTGTGGGTGAAATATCACCTTTAAATTTTATTTAATATTAAAGTGGTTGATCCATATGTTGAAGCCCACAAAGAAATTCCGAGACATTTGAAGACATTAAGGGTTGAAGGGTGGATATAAAATTCAAATAATAAATAGTTTATCGGATGGTTTTGAGATCATATATTTAAGGAGTTATGTGAAAATAAAAAATTAGTTTTTGAATGAATTCGAAGGCTATTCAGGGGACCAAATAAAAATGTAATTTCATACACTGGTTATTTAGTTAATGGTAATATGTTCTATAAAATAGAACACAATAACTGTCATAAAATGAAAAATAGTGGAGTTATGATTATGGAAGAAGCAATGTGAATATATGTTTTTAAGGATAGAAATGAAATTAATGTGAATATGTCATATATCAGTATCATTTAACATATATATGAGATAGATTATACCACATTTCATGTTATAATATTCCATTGTAAATGGGCAGACAATAGGAGTGCTGTGAAAGTTTCTAAAATGGGATTCATGAATGTGAATTTTAGTATAGAAGGGTATAACGATGATGTATTAATAATGGAATAACAAGTAGGTATTTTATGTCTCAGATCCAAAAAATAATAATTGGTTAATTATAATTCTAGTGACTGAAACAACTTTAGGTTCATATGATAATTCAATTGAGGATGACCCATTCATTGGGACATCACAATAATTTCTTGGTAGTCCCAATATATATTTTTTTAGATTAGAGGAAACCCCAAAGAGGGGATTTAGATAATTGATAGACAATTCAATTCCTATTAAATATTAAATAAATGAAAGATTGTTAAATGAGAAGGTTAATGTTCTTTAATATACTATTATTTTCATTGTAATGTTATTTTTTCTCCACCGAATTAACGTAATCTAAATTTATTGTTGGACTAGTCATGATGTAAATGACTTTTCCACAAGACGATGTTACACATGTTGTGGAAGAATAGTCGGTTGATGTTGAAATAGAAAAAAATTTAAGGGATCAATAATATTTCATTGGTTAAACAAGAATTACATAGCATCATTATGTTGACTATAATAATCAAGGAAGGAATTAATGGTATAAAATTTGAGGATGGAAGGAATCAATGTGATCAACCCGTCAACCATAAAAAGTCAATTTTCATTAGTTATGTTGTGGACACAATGAGAATGAATTTTCTAATTTATATAGATACATGTCGAAATTTACATCCTATAATGAAGGAAAACCGTTGGGAAGATTTTAAGGTAATGTTTAGATATACTTTCTCTATTATACTAAAAAATATAAAATGAAACATTGATTTTATGTTGATTATCCCTTTCAGAGTTAACTTATTTTATATTTATTTTTGTATGAAAAATTCCTTAATAGAAACTGGAAAAGACCATATAGGCTTCTGGAAACATCTTACCAAGAATCATCTTAGTGAGATTAAGGGTAATGTAAATACACACCCACTAGTTTTATTTGAACAAATTATAATAGAGTAAAAATGGAATTTTTTCATTAGTCTTCGTGACGAGAAATCATTTCAGGTTCATTTTCGTTCATAATATATTATTTAAAATTATTTATTTTTTCAAATTTTATTCAAAATTATTATGATATGAAATAGTAAATGTGTGCTAAAATTTTAAAACCTGAATCAAAACCAATGTACCCCAATCATAAAGAAAGGATGTTGTACGCTTTACTAGAGAAGAAAATCTTATATTTAATAAATCTATAATAAAATTTTCATGTGATATAAAACAACATATGTTACTTTGTTTACAAGAAGATTGATGAATACAAATTCAAAGGCACTTTTGTCCCACATATTGTTCTATGGAAAGAGGCCCATGTAAATAAAGAGGGTAAACTAGTTGAAAAAAAACATGAGAATTATGAGAAGCGTGTTTCAGAATGACATAATATTAATTCATTATACTTTATATAAATAATAAATAAAAATATCTATTTAGGTTTGTATTATTTTTAAATGTTTTAGAAAAAATAATCAACATCAACCATACCTAAAGAAAAAAAATCAATAGATTTGATGGGGACATAATAATATTGTCACGTTAGAGGTTCTAGTTTTAAAGTTTCACCTCAAACATATTTTGAGAAGTCAAAAAAGTGGGGAGATTCATATAATATGATGAAAGGTATGCAGACGTAAATTGATGATTTGAAATATATTATTGTCTGCTATGTATTGGATGACCAATGTATGAGATAAGATCCATGTGAATTAGCTATGGAACAAATATCAACACGTGATGTGTTAAATTACCATACTAGCTATGAGGCTAGTCATTCCCCTCAACAACATACCTTACCCAAGGTAATAATTGTTTTCATTAATCATTCTCCTAAATGAGAATCAATGAAATTCATATAACTTTATATTTCTAAAATTATACAGGGTGAAGTTACATGTGATTTCTGTCAATCAACACCCTTGCACCACCTTGCTCTAAGGGGTATGGTGTTTAATATACCAGGATACATGCTACACAACAATGAAGACCCCAATGATCACTGGAGTGTGGTGATTGAAGTATCTCATTATCAGAATGTCAACTTTCCTATTTCACTTGAATATCTGAATAATTCAATGTCCCATGATGCTATTTTAATACTCATAGAATGACCATATAATCTTATAAAGAATCATGAGGTTTCTTCTTAAAAAAATTGAAATGGAAAGCCATTAAATATTGAAAAAAAAACGTTTGAAATGAGGTATAGTATTACAAATAGATAAAACTATGGGTAAAATAAGGTTAGATCAAGATAACCTAGTGAATTAACCAAGAATAAAAAAGGACCTTCCAGGAGTACCTTCTTCCCTCTAGTTCCACTATAGCATGTACTAAAATTATATGTTCATGTAGACACCACATTCAAAAATAGTAATATGGCTTACATTCAATATAAATAAGCAATATTTGGAAATTTCATTGCAAACCCAGTTAGTATGGAGAGTATAAATGATATTAACATGTTTGAATAGCTGGGATTCACAGTTGTGAAAATAAACATGATGTAAATTTTCATATTCTGTCTATCTAAAAAATGAGCTACTATGTTCATTAAAGTCAATAACTATTAATATTTTTTATAGGTAGTTATATTACTACTATATAAATGGAAAACTATAAAAAACATGATTTGGATTCATTAATCCCTGTATCATTTATACACATGATGATTCTTTGTATATGGATGAAATTTATAAGAAAAAACATGACGTGAGCGAGGAGTTTTAGAAGAAAAAAACTGATGATAGAATCTTATTGATACCTATAATTCAGGCATAAAACACTACAATATAATCATAGAATATATGTTTAACTTTTTTCATTACTTATTACCTTTTTTTCAGAATCACTAGACGATGATCACAATCCATTTTGATACCCCAAATTTTAATTTTAAGGATCAATTGCATGGATTTACATCAAAACGACCACACCCGATGTGTATTTTGAATTAACAAGGTACTCTAATCATCATTTTACAGATAAAATTAAAATTATATGTTTTAGATTTTGTTTTAAGGAGAATTTTTTATGATAAGGTGATATAAAAATATAGTCTAAATCATGTCATGTGGTAGATGAATGCATATAAAAATCATATGGATTTATTCCAATGGAAACATATTAAGGAATATATAGAATTATTTAACTATCAAAACATATTTCATACAATTTAATTATTTTGGCCAAATTTTATACAGTTTTATAAGAAAATTAAAACAATTTTTGTGGACATTACATTTTCATATTTTTGGAAGATATCAAACAATGTCAACTAACTAGAATCCTTGTACAGGTAATTTCCCTAGGTAACTACAATATAATTAAAAATGATTCATAATAATTTTTTGTCTATATTTTCTAAGTACCACCAATATTTTCAATATTCTTTATACCCAAAATAAGAATCAAATTTTTTTATAGATGAGTCGGAAGAGTACAAGGTGGTGTAATTTTTTCTAACATCAAGTTTAAGTGATTACATATTATGTTTCTGATCTTGTATAGATTATGACCTTAGTGATACATTTTGGATGTGGACAATTAGTATCATATTAAATATATATTATTTTTCATATTATTTCGTAGGATAATTATAACATAGGAAATAAATTTGTCTAAATAAATGAGTAGAATACATGGTGTCAAAGTGTATATAGTCATCATAAGGAGGTGTGTTCCTACTACTTATTTAGTTGTTTTTATCATATTTTTATCTACTTTTTTAGTTTATTTATATATCATTTTTATCTGATAAGTATTTTGTGAATTTTCATAGTTATCATAGAAAAATTAACTCATTTATTATTATTTTTCTACAACAATGATAATGCAATCATGTACTATGATCATGCAATAAATAATGATGATAGACTCATGATGACACACTTTTTTTATTCTGTAGTTCATTATAAATTCTGGGTTATCAAACAAAAAAAATCTTAGATAAACTTGAATATTTTATGCATTTCATAATGATAAGACATAGCTTGATGTGTAGGAATCAACCACACCTTAATATGATAAACAATATACCTAGTATGTCCCAGAGATTATGTTTTTATTTTAAAATTGACTTTTTAGTTCAAAACACATTTTACATACTCAAAACCAAGAAAAAACATTCATATTTTTTGATAATATAGGAAAATTATTTTTAATTCATTTTTGATGTGTAGAAATTAGTCACACAACAATACTATACATAGTTTGTGTGGTATGAATTCAAGAGCATGTGATTATTGTAAATTTACACATTAGTTAAAAACACACATCACATGCTCAATGAAAAGAAAAGAGATTCCGATTGTTTTTTTACTTTATGAATATTATTCACAAGTCATTTTTGATGTGTAAGAACCATCCACAACTCAATATGATACACAATATGACAAGTATGACTCAAAGCGTGTGTTTTAGTTTAGAAATAACATTTTTTTTAAACACATGTGTCACTCACTGAATACCTTGAAAACAAACTCATGTTGTATCGATAAATTAGGAAACTGATCTTTTATTCATTTATGAAATATAAGAATAAACTAAATGTCAATTTGACACATATTGTAGCCGATATAGATTCAAGGGTGTGTTTTTATTCTTAAAGTTCCATTTTTAGTTTAAAACACATATCACATAGCCAATAATAAAAAAAATAGATCATATTGTTTTCAAACTTTTGTAAAATGATTGATAATTCATTTTTGATGTGTATGAATTATCCTCATGTCAATCTGACACTCGATGTAGTCGAAATGACTCTAAGTACTTGTTTTCAACATAAATGTGTCATTTTAGTTTAAAATGTACATCACATATAAAAAAATAAAATAAGATCATATTATTTTCAAAATTTATGAAAATTATTCATAATTAGTTTTTTAGATGTATTAATCAATTGCATACCAATATGACACAAGATGCGGTCAGTATGACTAAAAGTAAATGTTTTCAACATAAAAGTTTCATTTTAGTTTAAAACGCATCACATCACCGAAAATGTGAAAACATTCTTGGATTGTTTTTTGATCATTAGAAAAATATTCCAAAATTTTCTTCTGATGTGTATGAGATGACCACATTTCAACCCAATTCTTGTTGTGGGTGGTATGACTCTAGATGCATTCTTTCAATATAAAAGTTTCATTTTTAGTTTAAAGTGTGTGTCACCTCACCAAAACCAATCAACTGAGTTTGGATTACTTTTAGACTTGTTGAAAATGATCAATAATTCATTCTTGATGATTATAAATTAACCACATATCAATCTGATAAAAAATGTGGTTGGTATGACTCGAAGTGTGTGTTTTAATAGAAAAGTTTCATTTTAGTTCAAAACAAGCATCAAATAGTTAAAACCAGGAAAATGATATCATATTGTTTACATACATTAATAAAATGATCCATAATTCATTTTTGGTGTTTAGGTACTGACTTCACATCAATATGATACATGATATGACTTGATGTTCATTTTTTCAATATAACAGCGTCATTTTAGTTTAAAACACGTCACAACCCAAAACTAAGAAAAATTTCTTGGAATGTTTTCAAAAATTTGGAAAAAAATTTCTAACATCCCAAGTAAGTAAAGGATATGATATTTTTATATTTATAAATATTTTTGAATTAAATATTAATTTTACTTTAAAGGGTATGCTATGTTCGATGGCGTACCCGACCCACAACAATGGGTTTCTCCGAAATCTCATGTTGCACACAAGGCTGAGTCATATTGAAAAATAATAATATAATATTATTTTAAATGGTAGTTAACAACTAGCCATTTTATTGGTGAGAATGAATAGAACTAACTACAATATGATTATACATGTTTGTTAAATGTCTTTACCTTTATCCAATAAAAGTTAAAGTCTTAAAATGTGAGTGAATTCAATTTTAAGCATAAATACTCTAATATTCTTTAAAAGGTCAATTTGCTTCCTTTTGATGGTGAATAGTCATTTAAATCCAGTTTTTTTTTCACTTTTATATATTCTCTTTGACAAAAAAAATCTTTTTAAGAATCAAGAAAACAATATTTACTTTGGATGAAATTTTGGTATTTTTCTAATAATGTTCATTTTTTAATGAATAGAAAAAAATACTGCATTTTAATTCAAAACTACATTCTAATCTAATTTATTTATATGGTTATCTTTTTTAATTGATTATTCAACAAACTAGCCTAGATAAGGGGATCTCTCAGCTTCAGCCGAGTGCTCCCGGGCATTCTTAGGGTTTCAGCCCCTCTTCAGCAGCACTTCTGATCTTTTTGGTGGATGGCCCCCTCTTCGGACGTCGAACCTTCTGCTTCTTCTGCGGCGGTGTATTACTTCCATTGACACTACTTCATGAGGCTATTGTTGTGGGGTGTGTCGTGGTCTCTGTTTTTCATCTATGGTGGCGAGGCTTCGCGCAGAGTTGCAGATCTGATGCATCGTGACCTGAGGCTGGCATCTGGCGACGACATCACCCTATGATCTGAATATTTTTAGCTTGAGATGCACCTGTTGAAGACCAGAATTGATCCACTGGTGGATATAAGTTTGGGGTTTTTATCTTCTTAAAAAAAAATCATGCCCGTCCCAGATTTGATGTGTTGTGCGGCTGGGAGTCCTCTCAGTGAACGGGTCACGCAGATCTGGGTTCGTGGGAGACTGTTTCTTCGGTGAGGATGCGCTTCTTACAGGAGTCCTCAGGTTTCTTTATGGCGGCGACAAGACGGTGTGAGGCGACTTGGCAGTGTTTCCAGGTGCGTGGAGACAATTTTGATGGTGATGGTCATGGCCTAGGTGCTAGTGGTGTAGATCAGGTCATGGCTTGTCAGATTTGGTCCATTGTGGATGATGGTATATCAGTGTGAATCGGTCTGATGGTCGACTGGGGGTTCATTTCGGCAGTGGCGGCGGTGGCCTTCCAACAAGCGACTACGGTTATTGATTTGGTTTCTACCAAGTTCGTTTGTAATGGGCTATCCCACTGGGCTCTCGAGCCATTAGAGTTTTGGCCTTAGTGCCTTTAAGACTATGGACTTGTTATGGGATTTGGGTTTTCCCTTATCCCACAAAAGGGGTTTGTATGTTTTCTTTTTTTAATAAAGGGGTACGCCCCCACCTTTCCTAGTAGTAGTAGTATTTATTTTAATTGGTTTTAAACTGTAATTAGATTATATTTTTACCATATAATAAAATTTTGGTCATTGGAAGTAATTTCACTTTGAAATTGGAGATAAATAAATGTCAATCTTTTGATAATTATTATTTCTTAAAAACACGCTTTTGGTTTTGACAACGAGAATTAATTTTAAAATAATTTCCAAAAATTTTTCATTTTGAATTTGGAAAAATGGATTCTATATTTGGAATCAGAAGGTCCAAATTTTGAAAATAGTTATATTTTATTTTTAGACATTATGAATAGTAACTTCCGTAAATATTTTATTTTCCATGGTTAAAGGATAAATCTGGTAAATAAGGGTAAAAAAATATATTATAATAATATTAAATTACCCTAACACTTGTCCTAATCCTACTGGATGATACATGTATGACCATTGGAATCTTTGGGTGGATTTTGGGACCCCATGCAGCCACTTGTAAGTGAAAGTAACACTTTATAAAAATTAATTTAAAGTTAAGGAAAATATGACATAAACATATATCTCTTAGTAATACAATTTTTTAATTAGTTATATAAGTGATATTTTAGACTATAAATAATCATTATAAATATAAAATTTTTTCCTACATCATGTTATTTTATTTATAATTTTTAGACATCAAATAAATAAATTTATTTATGACACAATGATGATGTAATGATTACCTAATTAATGAATGTTTTAAATAAATGAGATTATAAATATCAAAATAAATTTATTTTGAAACTTTTTATGTAATACACGAATTTTATGGATTATTATATCTTGTTATATTTTAATTAATATAGGTTTATTGAAATAATCTAGTTGTTATAGATTTTTTTAAAAGTCTTGATATGAATAGTTTATAAATTGACATAAATGAGTTTTTTAAAATGAATACTATTTCATTAAATGATATAGTGATCCCAAAAATATAATATTTTCCCAAATGACTTAGATAAG
This sequence comes from Viscum album, assembly GCA_963277665.1. Taxonomy (NCBI): domain Eukaryota; kingdom Viridiplantae; phylum Streptophyta; class Magnoliopsida; order Santalales; family Viscaceae; genus Viscum; species Viscum album. The sequence goes on from OY728140.1 coordinate 316,337,843, forward strand.
TTTTAAAAAGTAATTAATGAACCACTTGTGGTTCGATTGGCATCTTATGGTAACTATATTAACCATATAGAGTGAATACATTAGAAGACATGGTAAGAGTCAGATTGGGTAACTAAGGGTTAAAGATAAATGATAACTTTAAATTTGAATCCAAAACTTGTCTAATACCTATTGGTTTTTAGGATGTATAATTATAGTCATATTATCTTTGAATTTAATTAGTTTGTAAGCTTTTGAAACTGAAATGTAGTTCATAATAAAATAATATTTTCAAACATTCTTAAAGAGCCCCTCCTCCCCCTTACAAAAAGTCATCACCTCTATCCCTTACTCACACCTTTGAATCCCATTGCCTCAACCAAAATCTACCCAAATAAGCTCCCAACATCCCTATGTTAATCTTATAATCCATCACCTAGGCATAAAGAAATTCAAGAGATCCTTTTGGTAAAAATAAAATGGAGTTACCCAACATAAAGGTAACGCCTTCCCTCAAGTTCTCTTATTTTATTTTACTTCTTAACTCCCTAGGATATTGTTATTATTTGTTTATATAACAACACTAGTATCCTCAATATACTAGGTTGTTTTTATGAGAATTATTCTAACTACACTTACACACACCTCCATCTAATGGGTATAGAACATATTGTTTCTGTGGACGGCGAACTACTACCTCACAAAATGATGATTGTTCAATATTCTCCTTCCACCTCTTATGGTGGCCATTATGATAGAGCTGTAATTATATATGTTATTTATGATATATATTTTATCTATATTCTTCTTTAATTCTCATTTATAATATACCTTTATACTTTTCATGTTGTATAAATATGATAATTTAATTTGAGAAAGTGCGGACTACCGCCCACTCAAAGTGATATGACTCATTCATACCACAAGTGGAACGTATAAAATATGGTGTTAATGAACTTACATAATTTAAATAAAATATGATATTTTATTTTAATAACAATATCCATATGTATCATTTGGTTTTCATTCCATTAAAAATGAAAAAAATGAAAAGGATGTAGCGTTCATGCGTACGTATGACTTTCCGACTCCATGAATGGTGCATTTTGTTTCCATATATCCAAATGATATGGAAAATCATAGATAAAAATATACTAGATATATGTGATATGTATGATATATAAATCTTGAACATCACTCTGGAGATAATGGACTTCTAACAACTTGGACAATTTGTAATTATAACATGTTCATTTTTGACTCAAGTTCCAAACATCAACAAAATTTCTGATATGAACTCAAATAATTAACTAATTGTTATAACAAGGTAATAAGTGACAGAAAATGAATAATATACTTGAAAGGGTTTCTGAATCAGGAATAAATAAACTTTTTATTATTATTCCGGATATTAAAGAATGAACGAGTCAAGTCAGACACGAGGTAAGGGACATCATCTCAATCTCCTTTCATTGAGGCTTGTTTTGATAATATACACATCATACTTTTATACGGTATATAATAATCCACTTTGAATTTTAATTTCATTCAAAGGGAATATTTTTTCTATGAATTATTTTACAAAATGAAAAAAGGAATTTTTTTAACGTTTGCGGCGACAATGACCTCTCCGCTGCCATAATCGTTATTTGGATTCCAATATAAGTCTTAATGTATTTAAAATGAAAAAGAAACCTCTTATTTTACATTTGGGTGTTTTCGTATTTAATTTTTTTTTGAATTGGATTGATTATTTCAATATCTTGACATGATTTCTTGTGATTTCAAATGAAATGTTATTAGTGATATGTTTATTTTTGCAATATTTTATGTGGTATGATTTTATAATGGTACTTGGACATTTGACGGTTGGTTACGTGATAAACCAAATGACGAGTGGTGTCATGATAAACCAAGACAAGTGGTTACATTATAACCTCCAATTCATTGGATGTGGAAGGCATCCATTTGGATATTACATTTAGTGATATGTGTGGAAGTCGACCGTATGGTTATTCCATTTAAGTATGTTTATGTCTCAAGTTACCTTTATATGTTATGTGTGATTTATATGGGTTTTATGGTAATAGTTTTGTTACAAAAGGGTAATCAATGAGATTTTATTCAGTGAATATTATTTACTACTTTATAAAGGTGAAATGTATTACTTATGATAAATTATTCATGGTTTACCTGTTGTTTTGAAAAACAAATAGTTTTCCTTCTTTGTGTATCCCTTACTGAAATTTTTATTCTTATCCTATGTTTTTTGAAATTTTTTCATAGGAATTAAAATGGAATAGGGTCAAGGATGGGATCAGGTAAAAGTCATGTTGATTAAAACATGTAACTAAACATGTTTCTTTTATTTTAAGAGTTTTTATTTTATGAAAAAAATGGATACTGAGTAGAAGTGTCTCTTTTTAATATTCAAATTTTTATGTATATGTTATGACATAATTCACTAAATCTCTAAACCTAAAAAGATCCTCAATGCGAATTATTAACTTAATTCAAGATTATGTATTTTTTATGGCCAGGTCCTTACAGTTTGTGTCAGAGGTCAGTTTAGATAACTTTATGAGTTAGGGTATTGTTAAATTAGTATCCTTAAATTAATTTATGGTAAAAGTTAGATGATATAGAATTTACAGATTACCATGTTGCTTCACCTATGATATTTCTGTGTTCAGAATGGTTTTTCATAGAGGAAATAAGGCATCTATGTTGGGAAGACATACAAAGGGAAATGACCTTCCAAATCAGCATCCTTAGATGGTCAAAATCAGGGTTGAACAGTTTGAAACAGTGATGGATCAGTTGACTCATGTGATAAATGGTGGATACTTTTATAGATGATATTTTGGTTTATTCAAAAAGTAAAAAGGAACATGAAATTCATTTAAGGTCTATCTTGAAAACCTTAAAAGAAAAGAAACTGTTTGGGAAATTCATCAAGTGTGATTTTTGGTTACAAAAACTTCATTCCATGGTCACATTATTTCAAAAAGTGGCATAACTCTTGATCCTATTAAGAAAAAATTTATTGAATAATGGCCAATACCTACAAATATAACTAGGATTCATGGTTTTCATGGTTTAGAAAGTTATTACTAAGGGTTTTTTGAAACATTTGCACGGTTATCTATCACATTGAATAAGTTAACTCAAAAAGGTGTCAAGTTTATTTGTACAAAAGAATGTGATGTCTATTTTTAGTAATTGAAAAGAAGATTGGTTAATGCTCTAGTTTAGGAATTACCTCCTAGAGATGGTGAATTTGTTATCTATAGTGATGCTTCATTGAAAAGACATGGTTTTGTCTTTATGAAGAATGATCAGGTAATTTATTATGCTTCAAATCAGTTGAAACCTCATGAGTTAAATTACCCTACACACGATTTGAAATTAGCTGATGTTGTTTATTGCTTTAAAATTTTAGATGTATCATTTCTATGGAGTAAAATGTGGAATATATACAGACCAAAAATGTTTTAAGTATACATTAACTCATAAATAATTGAACATGAGAAAGAGGAGATGGATAGAATTAATCAAGGATTATGATTGCACAATTCATTGCCATCTTGGAAAGGTAACTAAAGTAGCTGATGCTTTGAGTCAAAAAAGTAATGCTACATTAACTATGTTACATTTGGAATAAGATCCTTTTATTAATGATTTGATGAACATTAGAATAGTGGTTTTTGTTGCAGGAAATTACTCTGTTTGGTTTCAGGTGTTAGTGAAATCATCTCTATCAGACAGAATTCAGCAAGCATAGAAAGAAGACAGTGAGTTGCAGAAAAAGGTAGAGTTGGTTCAGAAGGGCAAGTTACCTGAGTTTAATATTGATAGAGACTATGTTTTGAGATTTGGGAAGATATTATGTGTTCCTTATGATTCACATTTAAAGAAATATTTATTATGTGATGCTCATAGTTCTCCATTGTCAGTTCATCCCGGTAGTACTAAGATGTACAAAGAACTTCGACATTATTACTGGTGGGATGGAATGAAAAGAGACATTTCTGACTTTTCTATGAAGTGTTTTACTTTTTAATAGGTTAAAGAAGAGTGACAGTCAATAAAAGGGATGCTTTAGCCTTCACCGGTGCCAGAGTGGAAAAGGGAAAATATATCCATGGATTCATTGTGGGATTACCAAAGACATCTCGCGGTAATAATGAAATCTGGGTTATTGTTGATCAATTGACTAAATATTTTCATTTCCTTCATATTTCAGATACTTTGTCTCTAGATAAAATTTATCGGTTGTATGTTAAAGAGATAGTTAGGTTTTATAGATTTCCCCTCTCCATTATATCTGATCGTGATCCCAAGTTCACTTCTAACTTTTGGAAGGGCCTTCAGAAGTCTTTGGGTACTTAATTAAATTTTTGTACAACTTTTTATCCTCAATCATATGGGCACTCAGAATAAACAATTAAGACTTTGGAAGATATTTTATATGCTTCTTTAATGGATTACCAGGGAAGTTGGGAACAACATCTTTCTTTGGTTGAGTTTTCCTATAATAACAGTTTTCATTCCAGTATACGGATGACACCATTTGAGGCATTATATGGAAAGTGGTGTTGAATTCCATCTTTTTGGGATGAACTAGGTGAAAGGAAGTTGATGGAAAAAAAATTGGTTGATGATATGGCAGAAAAAGATCATTTGATTTAGAAGCACATGAGGACAGCTCAGAGCAGGCAAAAAAGTTATGCGGATAACTGGGCAAAGGGTCTTTCTTTCGAGGTAGGTGATCATATCTTTCTCAATGTTTCTCCATATAAAAGTGTGATGCATTTTGGTAAGATGGGAAACTTGAGTTTGAGGTTCATTGGACCCTATGAAATCCTTGATAAATTTGGAATAATTGCCTATATTGTGGCTTTTCCTACATGTTTATCCTAGTTACAATTTTTTTTCATGTTTAAATGTTGAGAAATTATATTACAGATCCATCTCATGTTTTGAGTCTAGAGGTACTTCAGTTGGAAGAGAATCTTTCTTATAAGGAATAACCAGTCCAGATTTTTGATAGCAGAGAGCAAGGGTTGTGAAATAAGAAAATCCATTAGGTAAATTTTTTATGGAATAACCATATGGTTGATGGGGAAACATGGGAATCTGAGAATGCTATAAAGGATAAATACACCCATTTATTTGATAAGTGAATAGAATTGTGAGGACTCAATTTCCAAAAGGGGGAAGGATGTAACACCCTAGGTAAATAAAGGATATGATATTTTCATATTTATTAGTATTTTTGAATTAAATATTAATTTTACTTAATATGGGATGCTATGTTTGATGGCGTACCTGACACACAATAATGGGTTTCTCTGAAATCTCATGTTGCACACAAGGTTGAGTCATACTGAAAAATAATAATATAATATAATTTTAAATGGTAGTTAACGACTAGCCATTGTCTTAGAAGGAATGAACAGAAATAACTACAATATGATTATACATATTTGTTAAATGTATTTACCTTTAGCCAATAAAAGTTAGAGGATTAAAATGTGAATGAATCCAATTTTAAGCATTAATATTCCAATATTTTAACAGGTCTATTTTCCGCCTTTTGATGGAGAAGCCTTTTTTTAAATACAGTTTTTTTTTAATTTTATATGTTCTATTTGAAAAAATTAAATTCATATTTAGAATCAGGACGTCAATATTTACTTTGGATGAAATTTTGGTATTTTTTTGATAATGTTTATTTTTTAATGAATAGTGAAAAAATACTGAATTTTAATACAAAACTATCTTTTAATCTAATTTATTTATATGGTTATATAATCTTTTTAATTGGTTTTAAAGTGTAATTAGATTATATTTTTACCATTTAATACAATTTTTCTCATTGTAAGTAATTTCACTTTGAAATTGGACATAAAAAATGTCAATCTTTTGATAGTTATTATTTCTCAAAAACACGCTTTTTGGTTTTGACAACATGAATTAATTTTAAATTAATTTCTTCAAATTATATGTTTTGAATTTGGAAAAACGGATTACATATTTGGAATCAGTGTGTTAAATTGTGTAAATAGATATCTTTTATTTTTAGACATTATTATTAACAACTTTAGTAAATATATTATTTACCATGGTTAAAGGGTAAATCTGGTAATTAAGGATAAAAAATTATATTATAATAATACTAAATTACCCTAACACATGTTCTAATCCTATTGGTATATGCATGTATGACCATGGGCATACATGGATCTATTTGGGGACCCCATTTAGCCACTTGTAAGTGAAAATGATACTTTATAAAAATTAATTTAAAGTTAAGGAAAATGCAAGAAAAACATATATCTCTTAGTAAAACTTTTTTTATAATGTGTTATATAAGTGATATTTTCGACTATAAATATCCATTATAAAGATAAAACTATTTCCTACATCATGTTATTTTATTTATAATTTTTAGACATCAAAAAAATTAATTTATTTATGACGCAATGATGATGTAATGATTACCTCATTAATGATGTTTTTCAATAAATAAGATTGTAAATATTAAAATAAATTTATTTTGAAACTTTTAATTTCATCCACGAATTTTATGGATGATTATAAATTTATATATTTTAATTAATGTAGTTTTTTTTCTAAATAATCATGTTGTTATTGATTTTTTAAAAGTCTTGATATGAATAGTTTTTAAATGGACATAAATGAGTTTTGAAAATGATTATTATTTTATTAAATGATATAATAGTCCTAAAAATATAATATTCAGAAAAATGACTTAGATATGGTTTAAAATGTCATTAATAAATCACTTGTGGTTCGATTGTAATTTTATGGTTACTATATTTACCATATAGAGTGAATACACAAGAAGACATGGTAAGAGTCTAATTAGTAAACTAAGGGTTAATGTAACACACCAGGTAAATAAAGAATATGACATTTTTATATTTATCCATATTTTTGAATAAAATATTAATATTACTTTAAAGGGTTTCTATGTTCGATAGCGTACCCAATACGCAACAAAGAGTTTCATTGAAATCTTACGTAGCACACTAGTAATAAAATAATATTATTTTAAATGGTAGTTAACACATAGCCGTTGTATTGGCGGGAAAGGATAGAAATAACTAAAATATGATTATATATGTTTTTTAAAAGTTTTTACTTTTATCTAATAAAAGATAAAGGCTTAAAATATAGAAAGAATTCAATTTTAGGCATATATGCCCTAATTTTCACTAAAGGTTCACTTATCACCTTTTGATGGAGAACCGTCATTAAATATAGTTTTGTTCACTCTTATACATTATATTGGACCAAATAAAACTTTTCTTTAGAATTGGTTCATCAAAATTTACTTTGTGTAAATTTTTGGTATCTTTCCGATAAAGTTCATTTTTTAATGAATAGTGTAAAATGTTGTATTTTAATTCAAAACCTCTTTTTAATATAATTTATTTATATGATTAGATTATCTTTTTAATTGGTTTTAAAGAGAAATTAGAAAATATTTTTACAATTAAATCCAATAGTGGTCGTTGGAATTAATTTCACTTTGAAATCAGACTTAAACTAGTGTCAATCTTTTGATACTTATTGTTTCATAAAAACACGCTATTTGCTCTGACAGTAGGAATTAATTATTAAATTAATTAATGAAACTTATATGTTTTTAATTTTCTAAAATGGAATTCATTTTTGAATTCAGAATATCAAATATAGCTTAGGGTGAAGTTTTGGTATTTTTCTGAAAAACTTCAATTTTTGATGAATAGTGAAACCACTAAGTGGTACTTAAAAAACTGATTTTTCGTTTAAATGAAATTTTACCACCTCTGTGTTTTTAATTTCAAAAATACGACATACATGGTTGTCATTAAGAAGTAAAATGTGATTCAATGAGATTAAAATAATTTTTTGGTGAATAGTAACTTATTAAGTTTTTAATCGCGATTAGAGGTAATTAGTGTAGTTTAAGGTAAGAATAATGTTTTAGTAAAATGAAATGACCTAGACACATGTCATACCCTCATTGGATGTGTCATGGCCGATCAAGACAATCCATGGGTCAACTTGGGGACCCCATGGAGCCACTTTGGTTGGAAAATGACATAAATATCTTTTTATTTAATGTTAAAGTAAAAATGACACAAACATGAAATGTTTTACTAAAACAATTTTTACATGGGGTTATACAAGTCATATTTTTGACTATAAATAGTAATTGGAAATATGAAAATATTTCCTACATCATAGTATTTTTTTATAATTTTTAGACATTAAATAAATTAAATTATTTATGACATCATGATGATGCAACGATGACCTCATTATTTAACGATTTAAATAAAATCGAAAGATAATGTAATATCTAAGACCTACACATGTAAAAAACCTATTGGATGAGTGGATTTATAACCCTTATCACCTTATCCTCGAAATACATCAATGCGGGACCTTTAAAATCTGAAACTCTTTTGAAAATAAAGTAACATTTTGTAACTTTACAAGAGTGCCCCTCCTCTCCTCTTATAAAAGGCCCCCACCTCTACCTCCTTACCCACACTCCCAAAGCCTTTGGATCGGCCACACCCTGCCCATTGTGTCTCTCCACATCCCTCTCTAACTCCTTGTAGCCTCACTTTGGTCAGAAACCTTTCCGAGGAAGCCATTGAGCTCAAATCAAAGGAAGTTATCCGATTTTAAGGTAATGCCTTCACTTGAGTCCTTTTGTTTTATTTTACTTCTCAAACCCCCTAAACTCTTTTTATTATTTTCTTTTGTAACAAATAAATTATCTTAAATATACTAGGATGTTGTTATAAGAAGGATTCTAGCTACACTTACACACCCCTACATCTAATGGTTAAAGAACATACTGTTTTCATGGATGGCGAATTTCTGCCTCCCGAAACGATGATTGTTCAACATTTTCTAACACCTTCAAAGGTGCCCATTAAGATGACGATATATTTATATATGATATCTAATATGTTTATGTTTTACTTAATATTCTTTATTTTTCATTTATGGCATACCTTTATGGTTTCCATTATGGGTAAACGCGATATCTTCATTTAAGGAAGTGCGGACTACCGCCCCCTCAAAGTGATTTGATTCGTTAATACCATATGTGGTACATATAAAGGATATATTTAATGATATTATATATTATACCATACTGGAATTAAAATACTATTATGTATCATTATGTTTTAATTCCATTAAATATGAAATAGAAATGGAAGTAGCGTTCATGTGTACATACGGCTTACCGTCTCCATAAACGATGCATTTCATTTCTTAACTCTAAATGTTATGTAATATTATAAATGCATGAATATACAGGATATATATGATATATATGATATCTACATCATGAATACAATTCTGGATATAATGAACATTTGGCCACACGAACAACATGTAATTGTAAGAAGTCCACTTTCTACTTAAGAACCAAATATCGGCAAAACAAATATTATTAACTTAAATGATTACATAATGTTTATGACATGGTAATAAGTGATATAAAAGGAATAATGAACTTGAAAAAGGTTCTTAAGGAAGTATAAATTAACTCAAGTTTTTTATTCTGGAGATTAAAGAACGATCGATTCAAGTCGGACCCGAGGTAAGGGATCCTACACCTCTCTTTCTTTTTAAGTACACTCTTTTATGTCATTCCTTTTAAGCTCATCTTTCTTATGATTGTGATGTTCTTTTATATTAATCCTACTATAATTATTATGTTCATATTATAAGAGACCCTACTTCCTCTCATAAATCCATTTTTGAAGTTTTGAGTGGCGCCGTTAGGCTGCCGAATTTTCATAAGAGATCTAACCTCTCTCTTTCTTTTTAAGTCCTCTCCTTTATGTCACTTCTTTTAAGCTCCTATTTGTTATGTTGGGGGATGTTATTTTATATTCCACTTTCTGTAAACTTTATGTTAATATGATGAGAGACCCTATTTGATCTCATCAATCCATTTTTGGATGTTTTAAGTGGCGTCGTTAGGCTGCTGAGTTTTCGTAAGGGATTTTTCATCTCACCTTTATTCCCATGAGATTTATGCTATATTTGCCACAATTTCCTTTGAGTGGTGTATATACTGCCCATTATTTTACTCATTGTGTAATATACTTTATTTTATGAGTATTTACATAAATGTTGTATTGTCATTCTTTCACGAGGTGTATGTTTCGAAAGATACCCATGTCGGTAAGGGAACCTTTCACCCTCCTCTTTTTAAAAGACTTATTTTGTTGGGTCTTTTAATTTACATATTGTTATGTTGGGATATGTCCTCATATATCCTTATTGATATAAATTTTATGTCCAAGTGATGAGATACCCTTTTTTATCTATAATCAACTCATTTTTATGTGACGTCGTTAGGCTGTCAAGGGAACTTCTTAACCCAATTTCGATTTCTTTGGGTTCAACAGGTAGTTATTGAATATGTCATCCATTAAATATATGTGAATGACCTTTGATTATTTTACACTTAATATCCTCTTATATTTGGTGTATTCGTTTGTCACACATAATTATGTAATTGATTTATCCTTAAACCAAGGATACTATCTTTGTAAGGGACTTCATCTCAATATCCTTTCATTGAGGCATATTTTGTTTTATACACAACCTTATTTTATACGGTGTATAAACCCCTTTGAATTTTACATTTATCCAAAAGGAATATTTTTTATACGAAGTGTTTTACTAAATGACAAAAAGGGAATATTTTTGTCGTACGTATGCGGCGACAATGACTTCTCCGCCGCCGTGACCATTATTTGAGTTTCAGCTTCCTCTACAAGCCATACATTATTTTTAAAAGAAAAATAAATACCATGTTTTACTTTTCTTTTATTTTGGTATTGAAAATGGTTTTCATAATGTTTTTATTTTATCAATGTGTTGTATTGATATCTTGTGATTGAAATGTGGAAATGTTATGTTTCCTTTATGCATGTTTTATGTGATACGATTATGTTATGGTTCTTGGGCATTATTATGAAGATGGGTGGTTCCGTGATAAACTAAGGGCGGGTGAGCCCGATATAGATCTCCAATGCATTGGGTAATGCGAAGGAGTGAAACGTTAAGGTTTATCCGAAGAGATTTAGGGAATATACTGTGATGGGTATTCCAAACGTAACCAAGAGGGTTACTCCCTACGTAAGATTGTTATGAATGCCTCAAGTTACCTTTATGTCTTATGATTTCTATGATTTATTCATGATTTTATATGCCTATGTTTTATGGGTAAAGTATGATTTCATTCTAATGTATATATGAACTCATGTTTCCTTTCCATATTTTTATAACTCTTACTGAGCTTTTTATGCTCATCCCAAGTTTTTGAAATGTTTTTCACAGGTCAAGGGAAAGGTACATGATGTGATGATAGTGTCAAGGATGTGTCAAGAAAGAATCCATGTTTTATTTTAAATATGTTTCCGTTGATGGGAAGAATGAATACTTTCTTTTATGTAACCACTTTGTTTAAATGTGGAATGTAATGCAATTTTCATGATCTAATTCTCTAAAACTCTAAACCTAAAAAGATCCTCAACGTGTAATCTTGTAATAACTCAAGATTAAGTAAGGTTTAAGGCTGGGGCCTTATAGTTGGTATCAGAGGTCAGTTTAGATAACTTTAGAGGTTAGGGTATTCTTTAAGCATAAGTGACATGACCATAATGGTTAGGATTTTAGAAAGAGTTATAGTTTTTAGATAAAGTGAATGAGTAAGTATATCTTCCTCATTAGTACATGATGGTTTTTTGTTATACTCACACTGGCCCTTTCTGTTTTTAGTGAATGGATGGATCTAGTAGGCACCAAAGAGAGAATAGGTTTGAAGGAAACTGTGGTGGTTCTCTTATTAAGATACTAGACAAAATGGGGGATTCAATGAGGAAACTCGTGGTTGTTCTAAACCAACTATCAAGGAGTCATGATCAACCACTTGAACCTTGGTATGATCTGTAATGAATCATGTACGAGATGGCCAATCTATGTGGAAGTTCAGGTAATAATTATAAAGGTAACCATTAGAGTTTATATGATCCTTACTTTTGAGGTAATTATGGGTTATTATATGATATGATGGAAAATGAAAGGAATGAGATAAACTTGAGGTTAAAATATGTTATGGTTATTTTTGATGATTTTATCTCTTTTTGGGGAATGATTTGAGAATTATATAGTTTTGGAAAAAGGACAACATGCAGACCGTGTGACAACCCGTCGCGCCGGACAAAGCTGCGTGAATCGAACCCGCAACCAAAGTGCAACTGGTATTTATCGCCTACCACTAGACTACGTGAAGTGCCTGGTTAGTTTAACTAATTATTTTTAGTTATATGATCATATGAATCTAGAATGAGATGATTTTGGGTTATCTATGGAAATTATAAACCTATCATGGAGGATATTTGATTAGCTTAATTACTTTTCAGTACGAGAAATTAGGAGCAACTGATGTTGTTTGGAGATAAATGTTACGATTTAACTTGGAAGACTATGTGACTAAATCCTTCAAATATTTGGGTTTCAACCTTAGTTTGGTTTACTTTGAAGAACATTATGGACAAATTGTTTATCGAATGTTCCTCGTTGAACTTTGGGTTTTGTTGGACAACTTTTGGAGATTAAGCATAGATTTTCTTTTTATAAAGGTTTATCCTTTTCTGGATTATCTGATCTTGTACTAACCTTTTTGGTTTTGGTTTTGGTTAAATTCTAAAGACATGGGAAGTATATAGTTCTCTTTTGTGGATTAGGTGATTCTCTAGAAGTTGATTATAGTACTCTTAATGTGAACAAGTCTTCCTAAATACTCGTCTTTTGGAGAAAATATGAGTTTGTGTAAGGAATCTAATAAAAGTTGAAAGTAAAGATGATAAGTGATTATGTTTGCTTATGAATAAATTCCTCAATAAAAAGTAACATAAAACAAAAATGTTTTCTATTAACTTTTCCTACTGGGGAATCAAATACTGTTTAACCCATCACAAGTTTGTGATTTTCTTGTGGTTAACTTTCTCCTAAACATGTTTTCTATCACTATCCATCAAAACATGACCCTTTGTTTTTTACTCCATGTGCATATTTTCATACTTGGAATCCTAGTATGGGTTAACTCGGGTGACCTTTGTACTTATCTTTCTTTATTTTAAATTGATTGTTTTCCCGACTCTTGTTCCAATGTGGGACTTTCAAGGATGTTTTCGAGCCCAATTTGAAAATTGCGAGGACGCAATTCCCAAAAGGGGGAAAGGATGTAACACCCTAGGTAAATAAAGAATATGACATTTTTATATTTATCCATATTTTTGAATAAAATATTAATATTAATTTAAAGGGTTTCTATGTTCGATAGCGTACCCGATACGCAACAAAGAGTTTCATTGAAATCTTACGTTGCACACTAGTAATAAAATAATATTATTTTAAATGGTAGTTAACACATAGCCATTTTATAGGCGGGAAAGGATAGAAATAACTAAAATATGATTATATGTGTTTTTTAAATGTTTTTAATTTTATCTAATAAAATATGAAGGCTTAAAATACGGAAAGAATTCAATTTTAGGCATATATGCCCTAATTTTCACTAAAGGTTCACTTATCGCCTTTTGATGGCGAACCGTCATTAAATATAGTTTTTTTCACTCTTATACATTCTATTGGACCAAATAAAACCTTTCTTTAGAATTGGGACATCAAAATTTACTTTGTGTAAATTTTTGGTATCTTTCCGATAAAGTTCATTTTTAATGAATAGTGTAAAATGTTGTATTTTAATTCAAAACCTCTTTTTAATCTAATTTATTTTTATGATTAGATTATATTTTGAATTTGTTTTAAAGAGAAATTAGAAAATATTTTTACCATTAAATCCAATAGTGGTCTTTGGAATTAATTTCACTTTGAAATCGGACTTAAACTAGTGTCAATCTATTGATACTTATTGTTTCATAAGAACACGCTATTTTCTCTGACAACGGGAATTAATTATTAAATTAATTAATGAAACTTATATGATTTGAATTTTCTAAAATTCACTTCATTTTTGAATTCGGAATATCAAATATAGCTTAGGGTGAAGTTTTGGTATTTTTCTGAAAAACTTCAATTTTTGATGAATAGTGAAACCACTAAGTGGTACTTAAAAAACTGATTTTTCGTTTAAATGAAAATTTTCCACCTCTGTGTTTTTAATTTCAAAAATCCGACATACATGGTTGTCATTAAGATGTAAAATGTGGTTCAATGAGATTAAAATAATATTTTGGTGAATAGTAACTTATTAAGTTTTTAATCGTGCTTAGAGGTAATTAGTGTAGTTTAAGGTAAGAATAATGTTTTAATAAATTGAAATGACCTAGACACATGTCCTACCTTCATTGTATGTGTCATGGCCGACCAATACAATCCATGGGTCAACTTGGGGACCCCATGGAGCCACTTTTTTTTGAAAATGACATAAATATCTTTTTATTTAATGTTAAAGTAAAAATGACAAAAACATGAGATGTTTTACTAAAACAATTTTTACATGGGGTTATTCAAGTCATATTTTTGACTATAAATATTCATTAGAAATATAAAACGATTTCCTACATAATAGTGTTTTTTTATAATTTTTAAACATTAAATAAATTAAATTATTTATGACATCATGATGATGCAGCGATGACCTCATTATTTAACGATTTTAATAAAATGGAATGATAATGTAATATCTAAGACATACACATGTCAAAAACCAATTGTATGAGTGGATTTAGAACCCTTATCACCTTATCCTCAAAATACAACAATTTGAGACCTTTAAAATCCGAAACTCCTTTGAAAATAAAGTAACATTTTGTAACTTCACAAGAGTGCCCCTCCTCTTCTCTTATAAAAGGCCCCCACCTCTACCTCCTTACGCACACTCCCAAAGCCTTTGGCTCGTCCAAAACCTGCCCATTTTGTCTCTCCACATCCCTCTCTAACTCCTTGAAGCCTCACTTTTGGCATAATCCTTTCCAAGGAAGCCTTTGAGCTCAAATCAAAGGAAGTTACTTGATTTTAAGGTAATGTCTTCACTTGAGTCCTTTTGTTTTATTTTACTTCTCCAACCCCATAAACTCTTTTTATTATTTTATTTTGTAAAAAAACCACTATCTTCAATAAACTAGGATGTTTTTATAAGAAGGATTCGAGCTACACTTACACACACCTACATCTAATGGTGAAAGAACATACTGTTTCCGTGGATGGCGAATTTCTGCCTCCCGAAACGATGATTGTTCAACATTCTTATAACACCATCAAAGGTGGTCATTAAGATGACACTATATTTATATATGATATCTAATATGTTTATGTTTTACTTAATCTTCTGTATTTTTCATTTATGGAATACCTTTATGGTTTCCATTATGGGTAAACGTGATATCTTCATTTAAGGAAGTGCGGACTACCGCCCCCTCAAAGTGATTTGATTCGTTAATACCATATGTGGTACGTATAAAGGATATATTTAATGATATTATATATGATACCATACTGGAATTAAAATACTATTATGTATCATTATGTTTTAATTCCATTAAATATGAAATAGAAATGGAAGTAGCGTTCATGCGTACGTACGACTTACCGTCTCCATGAACAGTGCATTTCATTTCTTAACTCTAAATGTTATGTAATATTATAAATGCATGAATATAATGGATATATATGATATATATGATATCTACATCATGAATAAAATTCTGGATATAATGAACATTTGGCCACATGAACAACATGTAATTGTAAGAAGTCCACTTTCGACTTAAGAACTAAATATCGGCAAAACAAATATTATTAACTTAAATGATTACATAATGTTTATGAAATGGTAATAAGTGATATAAAAGGAATAATGAACTTGAAAAATGTTCTTAAAGAAGTATAAATTAACTCATGTTTATTATTCAGGAGATTAAAGAACGATCGAGTCAAGTCGGACCCGAGGTAAGGGATCCTACACCTCTCTTTCTTTTTAAGTACACTCTTTTATGTCATTCCTTTTAAGCTCATCTTTCTTATGATTGGGATGTTATTTTATATTACTACTACTATACTTATTATTTTCATATGATAAGAGACCCTATTTCTTCTCATCAATCCATTTTGGATGTTTTGAGTGGCGCCGTTAGGCTGCCGAATTTTCGTAAGAGATCTAACCTCTCTCTTTCTTTTTAAGTCCTCTCCTTTATGTCAATTATTTTAAGCTCCTCTTTGTTATGTTGGGGGATGTTATTTTATATTACTTTTTATGTAAACTTTATGTTAATACGATGAGAGAACTTATTTGATCTCATCAATCCATTTTTGGATGTTTTAAGTGGCATCGTTAGGCTGCCAAGTTTTCGTAAGGGATTTTTCATCTCACTTTTATTCCCATGAGATTTATGCTACATTTTACTAAATCATGTTCTCAAGTTTTATACTGAAATTCCTTTGATGTCAACTATAAAATCGTGGCACCATTAATCCAATTCTGATGGTTATTTTAAAACATTTATGAAATCCTACGTGGGATAACATCTCAATTGATCTAATTTTATAATAGACTTAATAGACTGGAACAATTCCTAATTCTAAAATTATATCTGAAAAAATGAAATAATACATAAAATTCTAGTGGTAAATTTATTATTTATTCTATAAAATACATGAAACACTTTATATAACCCTTTATGGTATCCCAAGGGAAGGAAACAATAATAATGGGTGAGCTCAAATTCTCATTAGTGGAAAATATATAACAGAAGATATCATAGGATAAATAAATCAGCAATACTATAGCATAGATGAAAAATAAGCTATTTATGAATATAACTATGATAAAAAATGGGGACTAAATCCATTGATGACATAGAAATATAAATTATCACATGGATATAAAAAACTATTTTGATAAGGATATAATTCATAATGTCGGACATCATAATTTTTTTGTTAAGGCATCCTTCTATGACATCATAAAAAAATAGGAATGGTGTATGAAAAATACCAACACTAGATTTCCTCATGAGACCTACCAATGAATCGATTTGATATAATAGGACTCTCCCATGGCATACCACATCCAATTAATTTATTATATAAAACAAATGAATAAAAATTCAACACATAATCAACATAAAAATTCTTATTAATAAACTAGCATATAAAATGTTAATATTTTCCATAGTCCCTAAATTGAAAAAGATGATAATAAGAAATCCATAGTAATATGGTGGATAATATAATTAGGGTACATCCCTAAAGAAGTATAATATTCATCAAAGGTTGTTGACATTGATAAAAATACTTTTGAAATACCTAGGGAAATTTTTAAAAAAAAATACAATTTTCATTTTGAAATTACTTATTTAAAATATACAAATTTCTAGAATATTAGGAAAAAAATTCCATTTAAAAGAACTATGGGCTCTTATATAGTAATATTTATGGAAAATAATAATAAGTAATGTTGTAAAATACACTTTTATGGTAAGCGTTAAAACAAATATTCTATTCACACCTTTGCAAAAAAGGGCCTCATTTAGAAAATAAACAAAATATTCCTTTTATTTTTTTTTATAAAAACTCTATCATTAGAAAAAATGAATTTAATAAATCATTGTATAATTGTAAAAAAATCATTGAAATTAATTAAAGAAAATATTTACATGGAAGGATTAAATTCTCAACCTAATAGGAAAACATAGTTGGTTATTCTTAAAAACACCCTATTAGCCCTTTGAGTATTCAGAAAGATGAAAATAAAAGGAAAACGTTTAATTTAAATAAAAAAATAGGAGATAAAAAAATATCAAGTATAAGATATAAATATCATATATTTCCCTTAACAAATACTTAAACCTAAATAATCCTGAATATGGTTGAGATTGTGAAATAAACCCAAACCTTATGTCTGAATTGCTTCATAGGTGATTTTATCCTCCGATATAATAAATTTAAATTTATTATAAATATATATTAGAATAGTATTTATACTTATAATACCATACAAGTTTTACTTAAAACATCTTATCACCCTTTCATTAAACAATTTCATTATCATGATCATTGAAGGTGTTAACAGCTTCATTTTTCATATATTTTTCAATTCACCAGTTATGGTCCTTGCTTCTTGATCATGGTTAAATCATCTATAGAATATTATTAATGATACAAATATCATATATATATATATATTCAATATATATATAATCATCCATGAAATATATATATGAAAAATGAATCATATCACTTCATGGAGGTGGTAGTCCACACATACGCATGAGCGACATTATCATTTTTAACAAGTGTATGGGAAAGAAGGTAAGTGATATAATATATTTAAAAAATAAAAATTATGTCATTAATATAATATATAATAATTAGATTCATATTTATAACTGTTCAAAAAAAATGTTATGATGAAAAATGAATTACACCACTTCGTGAAGAAGGTAGGAAGTAAGTATGCACAAGCCATTATTTAATATTCCATGGGATGGAAAAGTGATGGAAAATGGTTATACCATAATAAAAAATAAATATCATTATATTTATGATACCCAGTTAATTATTTTAGTATAGGGTAAATATATTTAGATGAATTATAATAAGAAATAAACTTTAAAAGAGTCAGTAAAAATAGTTACCTCTTCTTTGAGACACATCATTTGGATTACACCATTAACCTTCATGGGATTCTCTTAGGAAAATACTGTAAGGTCAAGAATGAAGTTAATAAAGATTATAAGGATATTGGGTAGTGTATTTCTGATCTATGGGGAATCATTTTGTTAATTAGGGTGGGGAATAGGTTGCCTTTTATTAGTGAGGGGAGTGAGACACATGGAATTACATAAAAAATTATATAATATAATGATATTTTTATGTGAAAGTTGAAAAAATAGCCATGAAGTATAATTTTAGATAATATGGGCCTTAAATATCTTCATACAATAAGATATATAAATGTTTAACTGGAATTATACCCTTATAGATTTGTTTAACACCTGATAAACCCGTTTAACCCTAACCGTGGTGATAATGTTTTAATGTTTATACAATTCATAATGTAACAAAATTATGTTGAACATAGTGAATAATACTAATTATTTTGATTCCAAATATGGAATCTATTTTACAATATTTAATATTTTGGACTGGATGAAATTAATTTCAATATATGTGCGCAAAATGTAATAAAACCATTTTTAGAAAAATGTTTGTTTTAAGCATAAAAATGATTTTATAGAAAAAAAAGTATAATTTTGATTAAAATGAAATTAATTTGTAAAATGAAATCAATGCAGACTTATTATTATTTAAAAAAGAACCAAATCTTTAAGGAATCTTGTAAATACTTATTTAGAATAGAAGAACTAAATTTTTTTTTATTTGAACAAAAACATTGCTTATCAATACAATGCTAAGAAATTATAATGAAAAAAGTGCTTAAGGACCAAACATGTCATGGGGATCTGAAATAATGAAATACCAATGCATCCTCCTGAAAAATATTAATTCACTTATGGGGAAGGGATCATGTACTATAAAAAATGATACATTGGTTACCTAGGGTGGTACATGAAGCCAATGAGTTTTTCACCTTGTTTCCCTCTCACTATGTATGGGTAAGATCAATGAAACTGTTGATAAACTCTTGAACATATTAACAATAGATGTGATACACCAAGGGATAGAGATAAATCTTTGAATAGACCTAATGATAATGGGGGAATCCATCTCTACCCAATCCTAATTAATACATTGAGAGATGCATAACTAAAACCCCATGAGCATGATAGTGTCTTCTTTCATAAGGGTGTCCCCTTAAACTTAAAATAATTTGAATGAAAATAAAATAGATACACCCTTATTACGAAATGATCCTCCCACCCACATGAAACCCTCCATATATGAGCATGTTTTTATAAAATCTGTATTTTCACTATTCACCCAAAAATCAAATATTTCTGAAAAATATGAAAAATGTATCCTAAGAAAATTTTGGATTATTGAATTTAGAAATGGAATTAATTCAATCAAATAAAATTTATAAAAATTATTTAATTAGGTTTTAATCGTATTCTTTAATAAAACCATAGTAATTATACTTTTTTTCTAAAAAGAAAATCTTAATATAATTGAAGCTTAGTGCTATACTAGGTCTTTATAGAATGAGTGTTAGTGGATCGATTTAGGATTTTTTGTTAGAATGTGTTGGGTTTTAAATATAAAATGTTTTATTTTTTAAAATAAAATTTTAAAAATTGGTTTGATTTTAATTTAATTGATATGGAAAAGTTATAATTCGTAAAATTTTATTTGAAATGTTTATAAAATGGAAGTGGGATTTTATAAAGGTTTTTTTCATGATTTTAAGATAAATAGCTAAAACAAGTATGAAAAAAGATATATTTTGTAAATCATTTAAAATGTGATTTATTACTTTGTTTACAAAGGATGGTAGATTGGATTAGTTATGTTTTTTTGCCTGGATGACCTCATATGGGTGATGCCATATTTGATAAAAATGATTTACCTTATGTGATCACAATTTTATATTGCTTGTGGACTATTTCATACCATGATGATACTTTATTATGTGAAGTGGTTGATGATTTTTTGTTTTTGGAATCAAATAATAGGTTTAGTTTTATTATTATGGTTGATACCCAAGAGGGTAGTGATGGGTTTTAAGGACTGTTGCAGATTCCCTTATGTGTAGGATGAGAATGATGAGGTGCTTGACATGTTGTGTGTGTGTGGTCAAGGTGTCCTAGGATTTTATCTTGTAGACTAAGTGGGATAATAAAATTTATAGAACTTGGTCATGATTGACCATAACCTTGATGAAGAGTTGGTGATATTTTGATATATGTTAGATACCTTGTTTATTATTATTTGTGTGTGCCACTATGTATTGGTGATTGGAGATGAATCATAGTGTGGGTTGTTCATATCCTTATTCATGGACCCAACTTTTTTGTGGAGACATCATAAAAAACCCAATTTTATAGAGTACGTATGTTTCGCGCGGAATCCGGGGATGACCTCCTGGACGGGAGATTCAAACGTTCCGATCGGTTTCTAACGGGTTTGTTCGTAGAACCGGAAACATCCAATGATTCCACATCCGTTTGGACCTACTTTCCAAAGGCAGGCGCTCATTAGCTTGTGGGCTAATGAGGCTTGGGAATTTGCATTGGTCGAGAGGATGGGAGGTCGGACTCATCACACCTTTTTGAGGGGAATTATTGTCTACTCCGGGACTCTCTTTATAGATTTAAGTTAAGTTCGTGAATCCTTATTACATTACCAAGTATAAAATGAGCTTTCCTTTAGTTTCAACAATCAATGATTAAATATGCAAGAAATTTAGAGAATCTTTTATATGTATTCGAGGTTCTTCATCAATATAGAATCATCTATATTTGTTTAGAGATTCTTGGTCAATGGTATCCTTCAAAACATTTATATAAAAGTCTCTTGGTCATTTTGATGACCAGGCTGGTTTTAAAGCCACTCAGTGGGGCACTTGAAGTTTATCGTCATTCAGAAGGACATAGATTATTTCAATGTTGGGATCGAACCCATAAATGGGCTACCTACGTATCCTTTGTTTTGAAAAAGGAATCAGAACCCACGTAGTTCGAGGAATGGGATATGATGTTTTATGATTGATGGCTCAAAGATGAATGTCATAATTACTTTTACACTCTAAGCTCACGTGAGTCATGCTCGTTGTGAGAAACAAGAGGTATTGGTAAAATTTAGACAATTGTGCCATAAAAGATGCAATCATAAGAATTTGTTTTGGGACTTATGTATAGATGACTGCCCAGATAGACGAAGGTTTAGGATTTACTTTTAGGGAGAAAATCCAAGAACAGGGTCCACAAAGTTATATGTGCTTCATGGAGATTTGAATACTCTAATCTTGGGGCTTACTCCTAAGGAGGATGCCCAAGTTAGGAGGGGACTTATGATTGGGTTTTATTCCTGAAAAGGAAACCCAAATAAAAGATAATTTGTGACTGGTTAAGAGAAATTTTAAGAGACTTGGGGCTTACTCTTAAGAAGGATGCCCAAGATTTATGACTAGGACTTATTCCTGAGAAGGAAGCCTAGGTTAGGGGACTTGGGGCTTACTCCTGAAAAGGAAGCCCAAGGTTATGACTGAGTCTTATTCCTGAAAAGGAGACCCAGGTTAGGGATTAAGGTTTGGGGCTTACTCCTGAGGAGGATGCCCAAGATTAAAGGACTTGATTGGGGCTTATTCTTAAGAAAGATGCCCAAGATTTTTGACTAGGACTTACTCCTGAGAAGGAAGCCTAGGTTAGGGGACATGGGGCTTACTCCTAAAAAGGAAGCCCAAGGTTATGACTGAGTCTTATTCCTGAAAAAGGAGACCCAGGTTAAGATTCTCTCATCTTAAAGGATGAGGTTGAATGAATGGACTCTCAATCTTTGGTGACATAAAGATGTTTAAATCACTAGGTTTTGAGAGATATTTCACAGAATTCCTTTCAGATAAGGATGTCAAATCAAGAAATCTTGCCATAAATGGCTTTGAAGAGTATCTTGAAGACTGAATCTTGAATAGGAAAGGTGAAATGGCTTAAGAGGGGTAAAATGGGCAAGATGGGCACCCAAAAAGATAGGGGCGCGCAAGTCTTGAAAGGCGCGCAAGTCCTGCGGTGGCGCACAAGTATTGGTCGCGCAAGTATACTTGCGCGACATGAGGGGTACTTGCGCGATTTTCAACCAGTATTGAAATGCTTGAGCGACTCTTTATTAAACCCTTTACCATCCTCTTGAGGTTCTTCCAGAAGAGTGACGCGCAAGTTATATTGAAGGAATTAAGTAGGCGCGCAAGTGTTTGTTAAGTTTCAACACTTGGGTCTTCCTTTTTCTCTTTAGATCTTCCGTTCTAGGTAAGAAATTACCTTAGAAGTGTTCCGGAAGCTTTGAGAAGAGACTTGGGCGTCGGGAGCTTCGATCCGAGTTTCTGGAAAAAGATCCTCTCGAATGGGGGGCCCACAGGGTCTATTTATAGGCAAAAGAAGACCCCGGGCGGTTACCAGGCGGTTACCACATATGTCGCGCAAGTCCCTTGCACGAACATGAAGAGTCGCGCAAGTATTGAGGCGGCGCGCAAGTGTACTTGCGCGACCAAGAGGGAACTTGCGCGATCTATGGGCAATGTTCTCCTTTTTTATCCCTTTGTCGATTTTTGATGTTTCTTCAAAGGATTAATCACTTTGAGCTCAGATATTCCCTTTTCCGATCTTTAGATTCTGTGACGAAAGGAGCGTCAACAAAAGTCCCCCCTCAGAGTTGGATCCGGAGAGAAAATGAGGATTTGACTCTGAGGAAATTGAATTCCTCAAAAGGAAAAGGGAGGGCGCGCAAGTC
Organism: Viscum album; assembly: GCA_963277665.1. Classification (NCBI taxonomy): domain Eukaryota; kingdom Viridiplantae; phylum Streptophyta; class Magnoliopsida; order Santalales; family Viscaceae; genus Viscum; species Viscum album. The sequence continues at coordinate 316,361,309 of OY728140.1, forward strand.
TTTCAGCGTCAGTGGGTGGCGCGCAAGTCTGCGTCGCGCAGGCTTTGAGCGCTCTGGGTGCGGCGCGCAGATAGGCCCCCTGGCCTATAAATATACCGCTTCCGGCCGTAGATGGCATCTGAAGTTCCGGATTTCTCGAGCTCTCGCCGCGCAAGTCTTCCTCGCCGCGCAAGTCCCTTGTTTTCACTGTTTCTTCGCTGCCACGCTACTCTCAAGGTAATAGGGCTTGCGCGGTAATACTTGCGCGACCAAAACTTGCGCGGCACATGCATCACTTGCGCGACATCTCCATACTTGCACGCCTTAATGTCTTAGCCATTTTTTTTTCAAATTCTTTCACAAATTTTATGAAAAATAAAACCCATTTAAGAGTTTAATTTATTCAAGTCCTGTGCAGATTCAATGGCTCTTAGACCTGGATTAATTGATGAACTGGCTAGCAAGCGGATAGATGATATGATGAATATCATTGGCCCTGATTACTATACTGTCAAAAACAGCACTCTTCCAGATTTGGCTAAGTATCTGAAGAAATATCATCACGACTTTCCTCACTGCACTTACCTACCTTTGTATGGTCATGGTCATCTGCAAGAAGTCATTATTCCAAAAATAAAGAATTATATTCCATTTTCTTGGTTTCAGAATTATACCAATTTTGCTTCAGCAAATATCTCAGGAGGAGGATCATTTCAAACTGCTGGAACAGTGGAGAAGGCTTATGTGATGCATCATAGCCCTTGCACACCAGATCTGAAAAAACATACACCTGAGCTTCAACCACATTGTCATCCTTCAATCTTCCGAAATGCTCAGATGGATCAATCCAAAGGATGGAAGAAAAGTTGGGATTTCCGTCCTGGGGGAGGTGTGAAACCAACTTGGATGTGGGTATACTGGGTGCGACAGACTTGCGTAGAGTTTATTGAGGATCTGAAGAGAGCTGCAATATATGAGGCTGTTTGGGTTGGGCAAACATATATTTACAGACATGATATCTTCGTGCCAGAGATACTCAGCCATTGGAGTCCAGCGACTAATTCTTTCCACTTGACTCATGGAGAAGTAGGTATCAGTTTGTGGGATGTCCACAAGATTTCAGGAGCTCCAATCTTGGGCGATATGTATGATGAATTCATTCCTCCCAAGGTGACTTGGAATGATCCAGAGAAGACTCCTGCTTTGGCTCGAGAATTATTCAAAATCTTTCACAAGCTCAAGAGTTCAGAGACCTCATTAACTCATTTCAGAAAAGATATCCATCCGGAAGAATGGATGAATGTGTTTCTTACTGAGAAGAAAGGGATGGAGCCAAAGGAAAAAGGATCCAAGAAAAAGAAATCCAAGGATACCCGGCCCAGACGTCCTACCACTTGTCCAAAACCTGAGAAGAGAGGAGCTCCTGGCACATTCTGGCCAACTCTAGAAGCAGGAGAGTTTGAAAAATGGGGCTATGAAGTGAATCAAAGAATTCCAAAGAAAACTCGTCTGGCGGGTTTCTTGGCAATGTGGCTCAGTATTTATCTCTTGCCGGTCAGGGATTCGAAGGGAGGCGTTAGGCCAGGGACCTTCGTCATTGCGGCCAAGTTGGCTGAGGGAAAAATGGTTGGGTTAGCTACCCCCATTTTAGCAAAGATTCACAGGAGTTTACTTCACGTCTTCCAGGGTAAATCTCCTTTAAGAATAGTGGGACCATTCCAGGTTTTGTGGGGATGGATCGCCACTCACTTCAGGACTTACAATGTACAGAATGGATTACAAATTCCTGGAAGCTCTTTCAGACCGTCAGTGCAAGCATTCTCTGGAATTGCTCCATTAGATGTCAATGGTTATGACATAAAAGTAAGACTAAGCATGTATAAGGAATTCAACTTCTTTCCTTATGGAAGTCCGCCATCTGGGCGGTTTGTTGATGATGGGAAAGCCCCTTTGGATTTGAGGGCATACATGCTAGCTTGCAGGGATGGCGTGTTAGTAGCCAGGATTGATGGAGAAATCATATGCGAGGCCTATGCTCCATATATATTTTCACGCCAATTCAAATGTTTGCAACAGATTGTTGTATCCCCTCCAGTACATGTCAGGTTAGAGCAACATCCGATGGTTGCTCGACAACTATGGTTGCTGACATCAAGAGAGAAGACTGGGGCAGTATTCGATCTACCAGTTGAAAAAGCGGCACATTATCTGACTACATTTTATGCCGAACACTGGATAGCATCATACCCTAAAGAGATATTGAATCACCCTGTATATCAAGTGGGAAAGAGGAAGAGGACTGTAGAGAAAGAAACTCTTCCTCATGAAGGTGATGCTTCTCCTCCTGAAATAGGTTCAACAGACTCCTCCTCTAGAACTGATTCCTCGGATTATCATGATGGGGATGATGAGGCACAACCGGTAGCAAAGCGGTTTCGTGCCCGATATAATCCTCCGGCCAGAGTTAAAAGACCCACTCCATCAGCTCCTGGTGAGTTATTTGATTGTAATAACTTCAATCACTGCTACTTTATAAAGTAATAAGTCTCACTTTCTTATTCTCTATCTGTAGTTGCAGGAGTCGGGAAGAAATTAAAATCAAAAATTGTAGGACCTTCCTCACAGCCTTTATATCTAAGACCAGAGGCTGTTCAGCTATGGCAGAGCTTATACTGTGATACTGAGACCACCTGGCTGGATTTGTGTGAGGGCCTACAACTTCCTGGGATAGGATATCTTCTAGCTTCTAAAGACCTTCAATACGGAGATAACCCCAATGAAGTGCGAGCTTATATCAGAGAGCTGGAAATGCTCATATATGCCACTGATAATTCGGTTCCTATCACCAGGCGGGTGAAGGAAATGATTGATCGTGGCACCACTGAGGGGGCTGGTGGTTCTGGAGATGAGGAGTGGCAAGAGTACGTGGCTCCTGAAGATGTAAGTTTTCTTTCCTTATTTTCTTTGCAACTTGATTTCAGTTGAAGATTTGTTACTTAAGGAAGTTATTTTCTCCATCTTGCAGCTTGCAAAGAAAGGGATCGGGGTTCCTTCGCCACAATATAGCCCTGGTGGTACCGCTGTTGGGGCTGCTGCTGATTCTCCTCGTGAACCAGGCGAGATATCTCTAGGCCAGCAGGCCATGAATGATGCACTGGACATAGCCTTTCATTCGCCAATCCAAGTGCCAATAAAGGAGACAACTGAAACTCAAAAAAAAAACAAAAGAAGCCAAGGCAACGAAGGAGGAAATCTTTAGCTAAACGTTTCATTAGCAGTGGTAAGTCCTTCGAACAATCATGAGTTTATACCCATAATAATATGGTTACTCATATTTCTAAGGATTGCAGGGGCTTCTTCAATTTCCCCCTTGAGGGAAGGGACTGATCCTTCTTCAAAGGTCGTGGAGGGTGCTGTAGAACAACCACAGACTCAAGCTAACTTGGTTACTCCTAGAGAAGAGCTACCATCCATTCCCAGTATCCCTCCCACTACTGAAGATGTTGTCCAGGGTCAGGGGTTGCAGGACATAAGTCAGCAAGAAGACGTAGCAAATGCTCCCACTGGTGAGACTAACCAAGATTCTGAAGTATCATTAGATGAAATGATGAATCAAGGAATGACTTTTGAAGAATATTATGATCATGCTAGATTGTCATGTGATTTAGAAGACCTTGGGCGTGAGTGTTACCCTTCGCCCAAATTTTTCTTTTAAAAACAAAACATATTTCTAATCATGATGTAAAATAATATGCAGTTTCTTCCGTAGAAGCTGCTGAACTGCCAATGCCCGAAGAGGGTGTGGACACTGATGTCAACCCTATCATTGCAGAAACGTTAGCTCAAGTAGAGCTAAATCCAATAAACTCTCCTGAGACCCATCTTGAAAATCCTGTTGAAACCGGGAAAGATGGGGAGAAGTCTTCTCATGTTGCTGAACCACCATTGGGTAAGGGATAACAATAATTGTGATTGTACTTTATTTGCAAGACAATCCATTCTTTTGTTATCCTTTAAGATTCAACTAAAATCTTTTCAATTGATCATGTAGGGCCATCAACTGTAATGGCTAGATCCGGAGATGAGGCTTCAGCCTCTGCCCCAACGGTAATTGAAAGTGAAGAAGCCCAAGTCAGAGGGGAAAGAGCAGGACGAGGCACTTCCTTAAGCATGTTAATTCCAGATTACATACCCCCTTCTGACGAAGATGTTGAATCAGATCCAGAGATGCTCAAAGCGTTCAGCTTTTCACGACGTAAGGCATGGAACAACATATGGAACATCATATCGGGGGTGCCTTTAGAAGAGCTATCATCAAAAATTTCCCGATTGTCATCCCAATTTGTTATAATGGGACTCGGTGGTTTTGGGTATGAAAAGATCCATGCTGCGGTGAAACAGATTATTTTCAGGAGGGAGCAAATGCAGACAAGTCGCGAAGATTTGACCAGAGTGAAATTGTCAGTCAACATAGGCGAATTTGAGGCTGCGATATCCCAGGCTGAAGCTGATTATGCTGTCAATATGAAGGATCTGAAGCAAAAAATCAAAGAAAAGGTCGTCCAGCAGGTGCAACTCCAGCAACAGTTAGATGCTGTTACTGGGGAACTTGATCAGCTTAATAAATCATTGGATGAAAATCATATGAATGGCATGAAAGCCGTTGCAGATGCTAAGAAGGCATTTCAGCAAGCTGAAAAGAGTGAAGCTGGTCAAGTGCACGAGCTTCAAGTAACTGTTGATAAGGCTCAGGATGCTATACATCAAATGAAGACTTATGTTGACAATCTTCTGTAATTCTTGAAAAAGAGAAGAGATTCCAGTCTGTGGATGTCCTTCTAACTCTTGTGTATCAATGAAAAACACTTTTGTCTTCAATCATTTGTACTTGCATTCTTCCATTACCTGCTTCAAATTTACTTAAGCCAATGGGCTTAGTAAGCATAGTTTGATTTTTACTAGGATTATTACAAATAACCCTACAAACTTTGAACCTTTTAACTGCTCAATATTACCTAAATCATACAAAAAAAAATGTATATTTAGTGAGATGGAACTTGACTTTTATTCAGAGTTCCTTTGTCTTTTGTGTGGGCAGTTTAAAGTCATGCACGCCGGACATAAAGGGGCTAATGTTTAAGGTCGAAATAGCTTTGACCGAAAAATGGATTAAAATGGATTCAATTCCTTGACAATTTATCTGAAAACATATTTACCATACTCAAGTATGAGGGAAAAAAAATGTAAACTATGGCTTAAGAATATTTGAATCTGAGGAATGATATGAAAAAGAGCTAAATAGTATTAGAAGGGGTAGTTTCCAAGAATGAAGTTACTATTATTTAACAAAACCCGTTAGGGGGTTGAAATATGCAGGGCCACCTATGGGCATTGGATGCATAGTCAAATAAAATAGCATCTTTTGGCTGACAAGTCTGTTATGTGGACTGTTTATGCAAGGCCACCTATGGGCACGTGCTGCATAGTCAGGCAAAAGAACTCCCAGAAATTTACTTTCCTAGTGCTAAAAGCCAGTGAAAGTTTATGGAGATTCAAATTTTCTAAAGCATAGAGTTTGTTGTATGGAAAGAGGTACTTGAATATGGAGAAGATATTTCCAAACAAGAATATCGAAGAACTGGATGAATATCACTCCTACGAAGGTCTGACCCAAACGTAGAGAAGAAGAATAAACCATAGACTTGAATACTTTCAGATCATGAAAAAGGATATGGGACAAATACGTTAAGGATGGCTATTTTTGCGGATCCCTACATATTGTCGTTTAAGACAAATAAGGACAAAAGAGGCATTCTTCCCAAGAATGAAGTTACTATTATTTAACAAACCCGTTAGGGGGTTGAAAACGTGCAGGGCCACCTATGGGCATTGGCTGCATGGTCAAATAAATAGCATCTCTTGGCTGACAAGTCTGTTATGTGGACTGTTTATGCAAGGCCACCTATGGGCACGTGCTGCATAGTCAGGCAAAAGAATTCTCAGAAGTTTGACATTTTTGTGACTATAAGTCATGAAAAGGGTTATGAAGATCTGAAAATATTTAAGGTTAGAATTATAATACAAAAAGATGGGTATTTTACAATGTATATAGAGATACATAGGTCAATGAAAACCATAATCATGTTGTGGCTGGGTCCTGAATTGAAACTTGGACTTCACTACGTATCTCATAAGAATGAGAATCAAGCCATACGTAGTTCTTGAAATTCAATTTAACGTCGTGCAGGACGAAAGTATGAGTGATCTTAGTTTAGGGTCATAGAATTCGGACCATAATAATGAATACACAGTGTGTGTTTTCATGAAGACTTTTCAGCCAAGGGACTGAAAGTGAAATTTGGGGTTAGGCCCAAAAGACTTGGGACTGGATTCGAGGGACGCTCGAATGTTCCTACGTATCCCATAAGGATGGGAATCAAGTCCACGTAGTTCTAGAACTACCCTTTGTAAAAATTTGGTTCGTACATGTGAAGGGTGAAAAGGGGACTTTAGTGCAATGATGGTTTTAACCTAAAATAAAAAGTTTAGGCATTACAATGTATGTACGTAGTCTTTTGAAAAATGAAAACCATGATTGAAAAAGAATCAATGTTAATAATGGTTCCTTCTCAAATGAGGAAATCAAAGAATATTGTAGTTTATTGTCGTACCGGACAAAAAGTGTTGTATAGTTTAACGTCATATAACAAGGACGAAAGTGAATCAATGTAAAGATATTGATTCCAGGGGTGGTTTCACAAATCATCATCATATGAGATGGTGGTGAACCAATGTGAAGAGATTGTTTTTGGGCTTGAACCTTTGGGAGGTTGCCTACATACCCAGCCTGGAGGGCAAGGATCAAAGTCCGTGTAGTTCAATTAAAGAATGAATTAATGACCAAGTTGTTCTTGTGGACAATGATCTAAAAAAAATGTTGTTGGGACTTACACATGGTTAGTGGCCCAAAGGGAGTGTTATGGTTGATGTTCGCTCTAAGCTCACGTGAGTCATACTCGGTGTGAGAAACAAGAGGTAATAACAACCTTAACGATGTACAGTTTAATGTCATGTAGGACATAAAAAAAAGGGACTTTCTGTACAGTTTAGTGTCATGTAGTTAAGACGATGGGGACAATATAGTTTAACATCATATTGGACGAAAGGGGGATTGTGCAGTTTTAATGTCATGCTGGACTTTTGATGATTATATAGTTTAACGTCTTTCCGGACGTGAGGGACTTTTATACAGTTTAGCGTCATGTAGTTAGGACATCACAGTTTAACGTCTTGCTGGACATATTTGCAAATAGTTTATGGTCATATTCATGGACCAGGGATGATGCAGTTTAAAGTCATACGGGACCATTGCTGTATAGTTTAACGTCATATAGCAAGGACGAACTGGTGCTGTACAGTTTAAAGTCATGTAGCTAGGACTAAGGTGAACCAATATGAGGATATCAGTTCTGGGGATTCTTTACAGTTTAATGTCATGTTGGACGATGAAAGTGCCACGCAGTTTAATGTCATGTTGCTAGGACGCAATATAGTTTAATGTCATCTCGGACAAAATATAGGAACTTCTATACAGTTTATTGTCATGTAGGACAAAATCAGGGACTACGCAGTTTAAAGTCTTGCAGTTAGGACTATTGGTGCTGCACAGTTTAGTGTCATGTTGCAGGGATATAAGTGCGAATAGTTTAAGGTCATATGCATGGACCGTACAGTTTATCGTCATGCTGGACGTATTATAGTTTAATGTCATCTCGGACAGAAGTGTGACACAGTTTAATGTCATGTTGGACGAAGTTGTAGTTTAAGGTCATACTGGACCATTGCTGTATGAACCAAATGTAAGAGTCTTGGTTCTGGGAACAATATTTTGTGTTTATACAAAATACTTCTTCAGAAATCTGGCATTAGTTGGAGTCGTGATGTGTTCTCCATCCATAGAAATCAGAGAATACGCTCCATTGGAGTAGACCTTATGTACTGAATAAGGTCCTTCCCATTTTGGTTCAAGCTTGGGAGGCTTCTTTCCTGGTATCATTGGTGTTCTGAGAACCAATACCAATTCTCCCTGAATGAATGAACGAAGACGAACCTTTTTGTTAAAAGCTCGTGCTATTCGATTCTGATAGATTTCCAAGTGGTGCAAAGTGCACAATCTTTTCTCATCTAACTGTTCCAATTCATTCAACCGCTTTTGGGATTGCTCATCTGTTGATAACTGATCACAAATGGCTATTCTGAGTGAGGGAAATTGAACTTCAATTGGCAAGACTGCTTCTGTTCCATATACCAATGAATATGGAGTAGACCGCGTTGCATTGCGAGTGGTAGTCCGATAAGCCCATAAAGCATGATAGAGTTTATCAGGCCATGACCTCTTATCTTTATCCACCATCTTTTGTAGTATATTTGAAAGAGTCTTGTTGAAGGCCTCTATCTGTCCATTAGCCGCTGCATGATATCGAGATGAATGGTTGGACTTAATGTTGTATTCTTGATACAATCTTTTTACCTCAGAAGAACAGAAGTTGGTGCCATTGTCTGTCAATATGGTATGAGGGACACCAAATCTAGTAATGATGTTAGACTTGATGAAGCTAAAAATGAATTTAGAACTGACTTCTTTGAGAGGTACTGCCTCTGCCCATTTGGAAAAGAAATCAGTAGCAGTAAGAATGTACTTAAACTGCTTGGCCGTAGCTGAAGGGTAAGGTCCCACCACATCCATTCCCCATGTGGAAAATGGCCATGAGTATTTAGCTGTATGAAGCAACTCTGGAGGTTGATGAATGAAATTGGCATATACTTGGCATGAATGACACTTCTTTGTGAAATTAACACAATCTTGTATCATTGAAGGCCAGAAGTATCCAAGCCTTCGAATTTGATCAGACAATCTATGTCCAGACTGGTGGGCACCACAGACTCCTGCATGCACTTCTTTTATGACAGCCATTGTCTCTTCACCATCAATACATCTGAAGAGAACTCCATCAAAACCACATTTGTAGAGAATTTTCTCGAGGTGGTTTGGACCATCATAAAGAGTAAAATTGACCACACGTCGCCGAATTTGTTCTCTCTCAGCTCTATCAGGTGGAAGTGTTCCATTTTGAAGGTATTCCCTGATAGGTGACATCCATCCTGTAGTATGACCATATGGTTCAGGAATAGGACTAATTTCATTAATTTCTTCTGTTCTCACTTGAACATAAGGTGAAATTGCACGACGGTGGGCAATACCGATGGTTGTCTCGTCCCGATTTGGATCTGCTAAAGCTGTGGCTATATTAGCCAGTGCATCAGCTTGAGCATTTTGTGATCTTGGGACATAAGAAAATGTCGGTTCTGAAGGGAATTCCGACATTAACTCTCTGACGTAATCATACAAAGGGATTAATTCTTCTTTTCTGATGGCATAATCCCCATTGACTTGTTTGATTACCAGGTCTGAATCACCTTTCACCTTTAAGTGATTCACTTGTGCTTGAAGTGCTAACTCCAAGCCTGTAATGAGAGCTTGGTATTCAGCTTCATTATTGGTACCACCTTCCCACAACAAAAAGGAATAAGGTAACACTGCCTTATCTGGAGAAATGAGCACAATTCCTAAACCAACTTTGTTGAATTTAGGATTTTCCATTTTCTTCCCTGTTGGACTTCTAGAAGCACCATCAAAATACATTTCCCATGTTTGAGGACTCTCTTGAATAGAAAAAACTTCCTCATCAGGGAGTTCGATATCTGAATACGTGTCTTCCACTGAAGGGTGTTCAGCCAGAAAATCAGCCAGAGCTTGGCCTTTAATTGCCTTTTGAGACACATACTGGATGTCGAACTGCTGTAGAATAACCGCCCACCTTGCCAGACGTCCTGTAAGCATTGGACGACTAAGGATGAATTTGAGTGGATTATTACGAGATACCAATTGGACCTCGTGATGTTGCAGGTAGTGTCTCAGTTTTTGAACTGCAAAGATTAATGCTAGGCAGCATTTTTCAATACTCGAATACCGGGTTTCTGCTTCAAGCATAGTTCTACTAAGATAGTAGAGACTATTTTCATTCCCAGCATCCTTTTTTTGAGCGAGAAAGGCACCCAATGATTGCTCTAAAGCTGTCACATAGAGGATAAGAGGCCTACCCTCAACAGGTGGCATGAGTACTGGTGGACTTAAGAGGTATTTCTTGAGAACATCAAATGCTTCTTGACATTCTTCAGTCCACTGGTAAGTGACTCCTTTCTTCAATAATTTGGTAAAAGGTAAACTTTTGCCTGCCAAATTGGCGATGAAACACCGAATATAGGCTAAGTGTCCTTGAAGTCCTCTTAATTCTTTCAAATTCTGAGGAGGTGACATACCAAGGATTGATTTGGTCTTCTCAGGATCGACTTCAATACCACGATGGCGTACAACAAAGCCGAGGAATTTTCCTAAGGTTACCCCAAAAGCACATTTTAAGGGGTTCATCTTCAAATTATGTTGTCGAAGCTTGTGAAATATGATTTCCAAATCAGCCAAGTGATCAAAACGTTGTTTGGATTTAACCACCAAATCATCTACATAGCATTCAACAAATTTCCCTAGAAAAGGTTTGAAGATACGATGCATGGCGCGTTGATATGTTGCACCTGCATTCTTTAAACCAAAGGGCATCACCCGGTAACAAAACACACCTTGAGGAGCTCTGAAGGCTGTATATTCCTCATCTTCTGGGGCCATTCGGATCTGATTATATCCAGAATATCCATCCATGAAAGAAAGTACTTCATAGCCAGCCGTCACATCAATTAAGAGTTCTATAATTGGAACTGGAAAATCATCTTTGGGACAATACCGATTAAGATATCTGAAATCGATGCAAACCCTAATTTGTCCGTTCTTTTTCTTTACTGGGACAATATTAGCCAACCACTTGGGATATTGAACTTCTCTGACGAAGTTAGCTTTGATAAGCTTATCCACTTCAGCCTCGATTTTGGAAGCATAGGTTGGGTGTGTTCTTCTCGCGGCTTGCTTGAATCCTCGATGTTCTTTTGGCAAACCCAAATGATGGGTGGAAACATCAGGATCAAGGCCAGGCATCTCTGTATAATTCCAAGCAAAAATATCTTTATTTTGCTTTAGAAAAGAAATATACATCTCTTGTTCTTCAAGGGTCATGGCCGCACTAATTAAAGTGGGGCGTGGATCTTTCTCTGTACCCAGATTTACTTCTCTGAGTTCATCCACAGTGGCAGAGATACCCTCTTCAAATGCTGGAGGAGCATCTCTAAGATCTTCCTCTTCCTCTTCATCATGTGTTATTTCTTCCGTTTCTACTTGCAAAGTAGATGAAAAAACAAAATTCTCATGATCATAAGAGATGTCAAAATTTTCACATTTTGAAGAAGAAGCTTCCATTTCCGACCCTATTGATGAAAAAGGGTCTTCTTTGGGAAATAAAGAGGAGATGATGGATTGAGAATCGACATCAACATTCACCTCTGGTGTTGCTATAACTTCTTCTGGCCTGATTAGCGAAGTATAGACTTGTTGGATTTCAGCAGACGAAATGAAAACGTCACCACTTATGCTTTCATCACTGCTTGGTAAGTTACCAATTTCTCCCATGTTGTCTGGCTCGATTGCCGTAATTGACATTATGGATCTTTCCATAAGAGTATTTTGATTTGGGCCTATTTTGTCAATTTGACTAATAGGTAACACATAATCTGTACTCACATGTGAAAATGGAATTATTGGAATTTTTTCCAAACCATATGGAGCATTAACTTTGGTAATTTCCTTCATTGTAGATTTTTCTCTTCCCTTCATGTGATAAAATTCCGCCTCAATGTATTGAGACTCACATGTTTTGAACGGGGCCTTATCACCATACAATGTTCCAACTTGACCATCGAAACAGTATTTGAGACATTGATGGTATGATGACGGAATAGCTGCATGCTGATGTAACCAGGGTCTTCCAAGCAAGATATTGAAAGCTGAGTCTTGATCAACAATCATGAAATCTGAATTGGAAACAAGATCTCCAAACTGAGTTCTGAGCGTAACTTCTCCCAGTGGTTCTTGTTCATTTTTATCATATCCTTGCAACATCATGGTAGAAGGAGATAAATCAGATTCCGTGAGGCCCAATCGACGAAGTGTGCGAATGGGCATGAGGTTGACTCCTGAACCATTGTCAATAAAAGCTCTTCGAACATCTATACCATTGACTTTGCCAGATAGGTACAAAGGTTTTATGTGCCCATGCACAACATCATCTTCATCTTTATCAGTAAAAGATATCACTGCATGGCATTCTGCAGGATTATTCTCTATGTGATAAATTTCAGCTGCATCAATTTCAGCTTCAAACTCCTGAGGACTTGACAAAGCTTCGATGAGTGCTTCCCGAAGATCTTTTGATAGATTCAAAGCATCCAAAATTGATAATTTGGCTGGTACTTGGGCCAAGTGTTTCAATATATCATACTTTTGATCTAGAGGCCTGCGTTTCCCAATGGGAATATGCGGTTTAGCAGTTACCTTGGAAGCAGATGCTTTGGAAGCTGATGCATCTTGTATTGAAGTCGGAAACATCCTTGGTTTTGGAAAATTAGACTGATTAGATCCATTTGCTTGATGAGATAAAGAAGATGGAACCTTTAATCGGTCTTCCAAAATAACTGTGCCGAAGCTGAGTTGGCCATTTGCAGAAGAACTTGCTTGTTCTTTTTGAGCTCGCTGAAGGGCTCTACCACGAGTTTCTGCTGCATATACAGTGCTAGCAGGGGTAGAATTAGAGTAGTGGCTTCGGAAAGATCCACGTCTTCCCCTATATCCTGAACCTCTAGAACTTCCTCGGGTTCCTTTATTTGATACAGGGAATTCAGGCTCATCAAGACTGGAATATGAATCTGTTAATTGAATCATATTAACAGAACCAAAGATTAACTCTTCGTCTGATAAAGACTCTGCCTGGTTAGCCTGTTTAGGCTGTGCCGTTTGGTGGGACGGTGCCCGTGGCTTTGAAGTAGATGGCATGAAATCTGCCAGAGTCAAAGACAATTTAGGCTTTGATACATACTCATCTTCTCTTGATTCCTCTTTCTTCTTTGAATTGCGCTGCCCTTTTGAGGATTTGTCCTTTGATGGAGGCTTTACTGCAGCTTTTGTAGGAGACACAATTGGCTTCTTCAATTGTGTTCGCAAAATGGAATGGGTCCGATTGATTGTCTTTCTGACCATCCAATCATCATATTTTTTCGCAGTTTTGCTTTTGACTTCCTGCCACTCGCCTCCTTCCTCTGGATCTGTAGCGGTAATACACGCTACATGAGCTGAAGAACCCTTCAATTTGACTTGTCCCAAGTCGACCATCTTTTGTAGGAGGTCTTTAAAGACAAAACACTCCTGGATGGGATGTCCCAACATTTGATGAAAGGGACAATAATTGGGACGGTCTTCATCTCCTTCCTTGTTTGGTCTCTTCGGCACTGGTAATTGAACCAAATTATTTTCCAGAGCTGAAATGAAGTAACCAGGAACTTGCTCACTTAGGAAAGAGTATGTTTTACTCTTCATATCCTCAAATTGTTTTCGTCGTTGATCTTTTTGATCATTTGGACGAAACAGCCTTTGTTGTTGGCGTTCAGGAGGTGGAGCCCTTCGAGAAGATGAAGGTTTTTATGTAGAAATAGGTACAGGTGCCTGTTTAAGCATAACTGTAGCAGTTTCTGCTTTACCCATTCTTCTTCCTGGAGCTGATGGAATTACACGAGATTTAACCTTAGCCTGCATAAGGGAATCTTCAATCTGTTGAGCGATTGAAGTAAGGTCTCGAAACCCTCCTGTGTATTTCACAGGGATCAATGGCGTGCGTAATTCGTCACGCAAATTTGCCACACAGATTGACAACAATTCTTCCTGAGGGAGTGATAAACTCAAGGAATACGTTAATCCCTTCCAACGAGCAATGAAATCAGAGACTCTTTCATTCTCCCTTTGCTTGCAGTTTGTAAGATCGAAAACTGTCGTTTTTGGCAAAGTTGAGCTAAACTGAAGAAGGAATTTTTGACGAAGATCCTCCCATCCGATGACTGACCGGGATTGCAAGCTTGTATACCAGACAAAAGCTGGTCCTTGCAAGGTTCGCACGAAGCATCTGAGTTTCACTGCTTCTTGCTGTTCTGGAGTTCCCATCATAGGATCACAAAAAGATACGTAATGTGTCAAATGTTGTTCAGGGTCGCCTGATCCATTGAAAGTAGGAAAAATAGGGTTTCCAAAACTGGATGGAGGAGAAATTGAATCTACCCATTCGGGGTAAACTTTCTTTTCAGGTTGAACTTGCGCCCGTTTCCCTTCCATAGTTTCTAACCGAGCTGTTAATGACTCAATAGTAGTTATTAACTTTTGAGAAACGTCAGGTTGAACTTGGTTTTGGGTAGGTACAATGAATGGAGCTTGGACAGCCGTGGAGGTTGGTGCTGCAACTAGTGGTAGTGCTGCCAACCGTTGTTGCATTTGACCCGTAGGATTAGATCTTTGTGGGTGTACTGACAAAGGAGGATATTCCTGATCCATCTCAGTAGTTACAACAAATTCCTTCGGCTGTCGGACTTCAGCATTCTTAAGAAGAAGACTACTCTGAAGTAGTTCTGCATTCAACCTTTTTAATTCTTTCATCTCTTCCTCCTGTTGTGCAAACCTTTGCTCTAATGAGAGCGATTGACCTCCTTCAGAGGAAGGGTGAGAAGTAACCTGATTCTTACCTTTCCCTTTATTGGATCCTTTTCGGAGAGGGGGAAGTGGGTTACTTGAAGGAATACCCAGATTTTGGGTAAGCCTTTGATTACGTGTGCGCACACCTTCTTCATTTAGGTCTGTGTGCGCAACTTCTTGAGTAGGAACCTCTTCGTCTGATCCCTCTGATTGAGCCTCATCTGGTGAATCAGCAGCAACGGCATTGATGACATTAATGGATGCATATTGCATATAATCCTTTCTATCATCATTACTGTGATATCGTCTCCTTCTATGTCCATGATAAGACATGGCATTCCGTTGACATGATCCCTCAGGAATTTCTTGGAGAACCGTCACTTGGAGAGAATCTCCTGACATCTTGGCTCTTCGTTCCTCTTGAGGCTTATTCCCTAATCGAGAGAATACTGACTTTCTCTGAGGGAGGGATTGAAGATTTGAAAAAGTCCCCAGTCCGGTGGACTGGGGGTGTTCCTGTTGCTTCCGCTCAACTCCTCGAATCCCATTCGTTGATTCCGAGGGTTGGGTTAGAGAAGTCCCCAGTCTGGCAAGCTGGGGTGTCTCTTGACATGCTATGTCTGAGATCTTTTTAAAATCTCTCTTGATCTTGCGAATCTTAGTTCGGAAATTAGCTGGATGCATTAACCTGTATCCACTTTTATCACCTGGTTCAACAGACCGTTGGATGATTTCCGAAACTTCTGTCATTTGATGACGTGTTTGCTCCAGACGAGAGGCTTGTGCAATATTCTCGCCTGCTTGATGTAGGAGCAATTCAACAACCTGTTCTCTATATACTTGATTTTGAGAGGAACTAGTTGAAGCTTGATCTCGAGCAAGATTTTGATTATGAACAAAGCCCATTGACTGTGGCCGGCCATGGGCAATAACATTGCATGAGACCATTTTCGGCGGGCTTTGCTGACCGGAAAGCACTGTGAAATGTAGTGTTCCGTGAACACCCCATCCTCTGATATGAACATTAGATGGAGCATTGGAAATTAACTGACGCAATCTTCTTAGTGCGCCAAGGCATGAACGTTGAAGGGTTCTCTGTTGCTTTTCAGCCTTCGGATACCGAGAGACTGATAGAGATGCCAAATCAATCTGGCGTTGTAACCCTTCTATTATCTTAAGATGATTTTCATATTCATCGTAAGATAATACCTTCTTCTTTAATTGAAAAAGAGTTTTCCATATGTTGAGACGAATATCATGGATTCCATCAACCGTCAACATCTTTGGAATGTCATACTGGGAATTAGCCAAAGGCCAAAACATGACTGGTACTTCACCTTTTGCCAGTTTTTTTCTCATGTTCAGCATTTCCTCTTTATCATTAAATGAAGATTCTTCTACCTGTTTGGACCAGAGTTGGTGTTTCCTTGTTGCTTCATCGGATTCAACAAGATTGGTAGAGGAATCACTATTCATGCTGGAAGATGAATGACCCAGGGAAGGTTCGGAGAATAACCTGAACCCCAAGCTATCTTCTGATGGAGAAAGAGTTTCACCTGCCGATAGTAAAACTTCAGACATGACTGGTTTTACGTTTTCAAGTGCCTCGAGATAGGAGGGCTTTCTCGTCACTACATTGCCTTCTGAAGAATTTTCGAGACAATGTGAATCACTACTGCGGAGAGGACTTTCGCAGCGAAGTTCATCACCATGAGGAGGACCTTCATGATGGGTTGCAGCAAAAGATGAAATCTCTTGCTCCTTGGCCTTCTGACCACACAGAGGGTTCCTGTGGCTCTCATCTGAAGAAGAAACTTCAAGATTGACCGAATTTTCATGAAGCAAGTATTCATGAGGAAGTGTCTGTTGAAGACCTTCGGGATTAATGTTCCTGATATTGGGAACTGAGGGAGTAGAATCTTGAATTCCGACAGATAAATGTCTGAGGGCTTCAAGAACTCCAGCATCGAGCAAGGCTTGGTTGCAGATTGGCCTTTGATCTCCTGACTGTGCTGGGCGGATCTTTTTCTTAGATGCCTTCTTACTCGCTTTAGAAACCACTTGATGACGAAAGTGATTGCTCTGAGCAGGTGTATGTGCCTGATCAGGAAAGATGGTCAGGTTAGGCTGACAATCATCGCTCAAATCAGGTGTATGTGCCTGACTTGGTTGTCCGTATGATATGGGGGAGTATGCCCCATAACCCTCTTGGACTGGAACAGATGTGTGTGTCTGTTCCGGAGTGAATTGTTGATGTGTCACTCCACTGCTAGGGATAGATTTATGTGTCTGTCCCTGAGATGATGCTGAAGCTGTTATGATATCCTGGCAAGCATCCAGAATATGAGCAGGAATTTGCTTCTGCTCTTTCACCATTGACAAAATATGTTTGGTGACTTCAGCCGCCGGAACGGGGATATACGTCCATTCCGGGCTTGGAGTAGGTGTATGTGCCTGCTCCTGTCCTCCTTTTCCTGTCAGTGAATCCTGACAGTACTCAAGTGTGGAGGCAGAGAGTTTAGTCTGCCTCCTGTTTGTCGTCGGGGCTTTCTGACTGACTTCTCCGTGCGCTACCAAGCGAGACTGTTGGTAGGCTTGATTAGTATTAGCAGGTGTATGTGCCTGCTGATTACACTTCGCCAAACGCGGTTGACGAGATCCACCATATGTAGTCAGACGAGCCTGCTGACTAACTGCTGATGTATAAGCAGGTGTATGTTCCTGCCTATGGTACTCCGCCGGAATTACCTGGCGGGATCGGCTTGATGCTGCCAGACGAGTCTGCTGGACAACGGGATTAAAACGGGCAGGTGTGTATGCCTGCTCGTTGTTTGCCACCAAGTTAGGTTGGTGGACTTCTCCGGAGATGGCAGGGATGACAACCTGCCTATTGTTAACCGGATTCCGTCTCTGGCGATTCATCTTGCCTGCTCGGGTTCGAGGAACCTGAGCTGAATGCCTGGAGTCGGTACCCTCATCATGTTGAGGGCGCACTACCGCACGAGTCTGGCGGCGATTGTTGATGGGAGCCTTTGAGAAGGACTCCTGTCTTTTTGAATTAAGGTCCTGCGGGACCTGCTCATTCACTTCCTCGGAGTAAGGGAGTGAATGGAAATTGCGTTCCGGGGATAACGACCCGAAACGGTTGGAGACGGTAGTCAGCACCGTCTGCTTCTTGATTGCTGGTCGTCGTTGTCCGAACGACCAGGTAGAATTTTTAACTTGGAGGGCTTGACGAGCGGCCTCCAGAGTTGGGATAGTACCGTTGCGACGGTACTCCTTAACCAGTGCATTAGAAACACAGCGTTGAAGACGCTGAGTTGGTGATGTCATCCTCAGAGCGGATGACGTTCCAGCAGGAGTAGCAGCATTGGTTTTCACAGCAGCAGACCTCACAGTAGAGGTGTTCCCAGCAGCAGTATTCACAGGGGTGAATTTAAGGAAAGCCATTTTTGTAGAAGATCCTAAAAAAAAAGAGTGCCTGTTCCATGTAACAGACATAATCAAGATGAATCCGGCTACTGCATCTTTTGGATGATCATATGTCAATGATTGCCTTGTTGGCCCAAAGGGCCTAACAGATAAGAAGAACATCACTTTAACTTGGTTAAGGATTCACGTCGGGTTTACCATTTTTTGTTTCGCGCGGAATCCGGGGATGACCTCCTGGACGGGAGATTCAAACGTTCCGATCGGTTTCTAACGGGTTTGTTCGTAGAACCGGAAACATCCAATGATTCCACATCCGTTTGGACCTACTTTCCAAAGGCAGGCGCTCATTAGCTTGTGGGCTAATGAGGCTTGGGAATTTGCATTGGTCGAGAGGATGGGAGGTCGGACTCATCACACCTTTTTGAGGGGAATTATTGTCTACTCCGGGACTCTCTTTATAGATTTAAGTTAAGTTCGTGAATCCTTATTACATTACCAAGTATAAAATGAGCTTTCCTTTAGTTTCAACAATCAATGATTAAATATGCAAGAAATTTAGAGAATCTTTTATATGTATTCGAGGTTCTTCATCAATATAGAATCATCTATATTTGTTTAGAGATTCTTGGTCAATGGTATCCTTCAAAACATTTATATAAAAGTCTCTTGGTCATTTTGATGACCAGGCTGGTTTTAAAGCCACTCAGTGGGGCACTTGAAGTTTATCGTCATTCAGAAGGACATAGATTATTTCAATGTTGGGATCGAACCCATAAATGGGCTACCTACGTATCCTTTGTTTTGAAAAAGGAATCAGAACCCACGTAGTTCGAGGAATGGGATATGATGTTTTATGATTGATGGCTCAAAGATGAATGTCATAATTACTTTTACACTCTAAGCTCACGTGAGTCATGCTCGTTGTGAGAAACAAGAGGTATTGGTAAAATTTAGACAATTGTGCCATAAAAGATGCAATCATAAGAATTTGTTTTGGGGCTTATGTATAGATGACTGCCCAGATAGACGAAGGTTTAGGATTTACTTTTAGGGAGAAAATCCAAGAACAGGGTCCACAAAGTTATATGTGCTTCATGGAGATTTGAATACTCTAATCTTGGGGCTTACTCCTAAGGAGGATGCCCAAGTTAGGAGGGGACTTATGATTGGGTTTTATTCCTGAAAAGGAAACCCAAATCAAAGATAATTTGTGACTGGTTAAGAGAAATTTTAAGAGACTTGGGGCTTACTCTTAAGAAGGATGCCCAAGATTTATGACTAGGACTTATTCCTGAGAAGGAAGCCTAGGTTAGGGGACTTGGGGCTTACTCCTGAAAAGGAAGCCCAAGGTTATGACTGAGTCTTATTCCTGAAAAGGAGACCCAGTTTAGGGATTAAGGTTTGGGGCTTACTCCTGAGGAGGATGCCCAAGATTAAAGGACTTGATTGGGGCTTATTCTTAAGAAAGATGCCCAAGATTTATGACTAGGACTTACTCCTGAGAAGGAAGCCTAGGTTAGGGGACTTGGGGCTTACTCCTAAAAAGGAAGCCCAAGGTTATGACTGAGTCTTATTCCTGAAAAAGGAGACCCAGGTTAAGATTCTTTCATCTTAAAGGATGAGGTTGAATGAATGGACTCTCAATCTTTGGTGACATAAAGATGTTTAAATCACTAGGTTTTGAGAGATATTTCACAGAATTCCTTTCAGATAAGGATGTCAAATCAAGAAATCATGCCATAAATGGCTTTGAAGAGTATCTTGAAGACTGAATCTTGAATAGGAAATGTGAAATGGCTTAAGAGGGGTAAAATGGGCAAGATGGGCACCCAAAAAGATAGGGGCGCGCAAGTCTTGAAAGGCGCGCAAGTCCTGCGGCGGCGCGCAAGTATTGGTCGTGCAAGTATACTTGCGCGACATGAGGGGTACTTGCGCGATTTTCAACCAGTATTGAAATGCTTGAGCGACTCTTTATTAAACCCTTTACCATCCTCTTGAGGTTCTTCCAGAAGAGTGACGCGCAAGTTATATTGAAGGAATTAAGTAGGCGCGCAAGTGTTTGTTAAGTTTCAACACTTGGGTCTTCCTTTTTCTCTTTAGATCTTCCGTTCTAGGTAAGAAATTACCTTAGAAGTGTTCCGGAAGCTTTGAGAAGAGACTTGGGCGTCGGGAGCTTCAATCCGAGTTTCTGGAAAAAGATCCTCTCGAATGGGGGGCCCACAGGGTCTATTTATAGGCAAAAGAAGACCCCGGGCGGTTACCAGGCGGTTACCACATATGTCGCGCAAGTCCCTTGCACGAACATGAAGAGTCGCACAAGTATTGAGGCGGCGCGCAAGTGTACTTGCGCGACCAAGAGGGAACTTGCGCGATCTATGGGCAATGTTCTCCTTTTTTATCCCTTTGTCAATTTTTGATGTTTCTTCAAAGGATTAATCACTTTGAGCTCAGATATTCCCTTTTCCGATCTTTAGATTCTGTGACGAAAGGAGCGTCAACAACGTAACAACCTTGTTATACTTATATGACCTTGGATTGAGTGAAAAGGTAGAGTTCGAGATATAAGGCCATCATTGATTGAGAAGGTTTGGTGGGAGATGTGATGTCAAAGCTAAACTTGAGTGATATGGAGTGGATTTAAATTAGAGTAAAACCTACATTGAGTGAGTTAGGTTGTCCATATTACTTCTTTTTCAACATCCCTTGACTGAAATTTGGTTATTAGGATATGTACTATGTGGACTCCATTGAGTGGGGAGATATGGTACCAGAATTTTCCACACCCTACTCTACACCTTCAGGTATTGGTTGTTCTTGGTATAACAACATTCCAATAGTATTTGGGTATGGTATATAATTTTAGTACAATTTCAATATCATCTGACTGACATAGTATCAATGCAAGTATTTTCAAGTGTCATGGTGGCTTTTTTATCACTTGAAAGAATAACATGTATACGATTATTTACATTGTGTGTTATATTTTCTTGGGGGTATGTTGCATGGGAACAATTTCCCTATGTATATAAGTATTTCATGAAAATACACTTGATCAACATAATAGTTGGTATAATTGAGGCATTGGGTAATCCTACTGGGACATTAGACTCACCTCCTACCAGTGTACAGAACATGGGTTTTTATGTTCAGGGGTAGACCTTCATGTTTTCTCCTATGAAAAATTTATCGCTTTGATTGGAAAAAATGGTTTGGATTTAGAAGTTGTGGATCTTGAGCATTCAACAAGGTGGTTTATGTGAGTTGGCATAGATTCCATTATATTTTATTTTTTATTATTGTTCAACATGTGCACTATCTAGAGAATTATTTAATTATATGATGATTCCATTTTTATTATCTAATTGTATATTATGATATAATATGTCATGTAGATTATTTACTACTTTGTTTTCTGGATTTTGAAGACCCTTGAAGCTCTATTTTATGCCTATAAGAATTTTTTAGAAAACATTTCTGTAGATGTAGAAATGCCCCTCAGGAATGGTTTTAGAGGGAATATTCTCCCCATGATTATTTGAGGACCTCACCACTAATCTATATCATATGGAATATGGGGATGGTTTCTCATGGTCTAGTAACAACCCTTTCATGAATTTTTGTTGGGAAATCTCGTTTGGGTTGTTACACCCTTTTCTTACCCAATGTCCTAGAAAAAGGGATCACATGAAAATGCATAAATTTATATCATATAGTTAGTGAACACGGGTATAGAGATAAATATTTCAGATTGAGAGTATCACTAATGATTTCTCTATAGGATGATATTTGTATACATTTATGGATTCTTTAATCTATATTTATTTTCAACACTATAAAGGATCATGGGGTCACACGTTGTAGGTTTTTAAATAGGGATTCAGTTTAATAAAACATAGATAGCTTCTCTAAATGATTTTATAGTTTATTAAAAATGCGTATTGGATATATATTCACAATGTATTTCATATGACATTATACTCAATGAATTTGATAATATATTTCCAATTAGATTTTGGATTATATCAAAAATAGTTTCGGATATGGTTTCACAAGTTATTTTATTTGATTTAATATAAGGGGAAATGGTATAATCCTTTTAATCATGTGGAATTTTAGTATATGAATGTTCTGCAACACATTTATCAGAAACTATTATAACAAAATAAATCACCTCAGGTGAGGAAGTCCTTTGCGCAGAATTGATAGCCTTATAGCTAGAGGTGGGGGTGTGACTCTTCATGTAGTGGTCTCCATTTTATTGTTTCTTATCTTTGATCCCTTACCATAAAATAGTATAACAAACTAGACTTTAAATTATATTTTCCACTTCAAGAATCTATTTTTCTAGTATTTCTTTCATTCTCTCATCAGTGTCCCCTGATGTCTTTGGCTTCTCAAGATATACTTGAGTTGATTTTATAAAACCTAGAGGTATGATGTGAACATATTATTCTTATTACTTCAATGATATTAAAAGAACTTTTTCAATAGGTATAGATGATAAAGATTCATTTGTCTAAAGTTGATAAAAATAAGTATTAATTTTTATTTAATACTGATTTAAAGTAGAAATAATTATTATATGTCATATGTATACATTATTCGATTACTTTTTTGTGCACTTTAATCAACTATTTGACCCTTTTTATTTACATACACCTCCTTCTATATAATATGATGTGAAATGGAAGTGGATTTAGATTTTGATTCATCAATATACATATAAATAAAGGAACATAATTAATTTATTGCTCATATAACATAAATTTATCACTATATATATAAAATGAAGGGTTATTGTCACAAAAAAGATCCCATTGCGAATGGATGACTTTTTTTTGAAATAAATGAAAAACCTGTGGTGTACATAACAAATAACATCATTAATGAAAAAAATAATTCAAACATTTATTATCTTATTAATACCAGTACCAAAAGTCAGTATCATCACACATAATTTAGAATTAAATTATAGACAGATTTAGAATTACCATGATCTTGGAATTTTATATTCATTTATGAATTGGTAGACCACACTCATTGTACCATCATTAGGTCATAGGATCCATGGTTATAATCCCACTAGTGGTGATCCACACATGCTCCAAAATCTAAAAAAATCATCGTAAAATCATTGGGATTCAGAATAGTCGATTCTGATTTATTATATCATTATATATTGATCAAATTAGGAATCTAGTCATGGATAAAAAATGATTCTTTCTGTCTATTGAAGAATTTAGTTGGTAGAATAGGAGAGACACTCTTGTTCTTCAGTGTGTTCTAGAGGATGGTTCCACTCTTAGTTTGAAGAGAATTATCTCCATGTTTTTTGTGTTCCACAAGTATCTAACCCAGGAATGTGATATAAATATGTATTTATATATATAGTTTAGGATTGGAAATTGCACAAAGGCCCACTTCCAATTCCCTGTTCCTCCTCATCTCTAATAATAATATAAATATAATTTCTATTCACTTAACATGAACCACACCTATGAATAAATAAATATCATTTGATAAATAAATAAATTAATATTTATTTAATGTAAATTTAATATATCATTTCCAGTTGAAACATTAAAATCATCCCATTTATCCTTCTGGGTATTTGTCAAACCTTGTATAATGACTATTTTGTTAATAAATAAATATTACTTCATTATTCACTAGATACATAAAATACATTTTATATTCACTAAATCTTGGGAGGAAAAATTTATTATTATTTAACTCAACTATTTATTCTTCTAAATAACTAGTGATTAAATATTAGTGAAAAACCAACCTCAAAGAATTAAGATAACATAAATCGGGAATAATAATAGGGACACCAAGTAATATGGACTCAGCCTCTGAGCGGCATCGTCCCTCCCCCTCCACGGTGCTAGGGTTTCGTGAGGAATTTCATTCACTCCTCTCCTACGCTCCTCCAGTGGATCACAGCCAGGTTTCAGATCTTGTCTCGGTGCACATGTGCTTTGGCGTGTAGGGTTTCCCGATTCTGACGAAGTGTTGGGCCTTGGTGCATGTCGGTGGCCGTCGGCATTGGAGTCCATGAAGGCTTCAGATTTGTCTTGTGAAGGTTGCAAGATGGGCGTGAGAAGGCTTTTAGGTGCCGGATCTTGATCTGGTGTCGGCGACGAAGTCGTTGTGGCGGGTGACGGTCTGTAGCTTGGCGTCGACCCCGGATTTACGCGGAGGGGAGGGGGTTTTCTGACCTCCGGCGGTCTTGTGTCTCTTCCAGTAGGTCTTCCATGATTTTATGCTTTTCGTGATCTATGTTGATATGTGGTTCAGGTGTTATGCGGTAGTTCGTTGATTGTGGTTTCTGTTATTGGCTATTGAATTTTCGGTTGAATCTATGGATCTGGTTTGGTGCGGCGGCTGTCTTGCTACTGCTCCTTGTGCTTTCTCCCCCTGTGGTCTGCATGCTCCGGACTCCGGTGAGGGTGTGTCTGTAGTACTATTCTGAGTGGAACCATGCCCAGAGCGGCGTTTCCGGTTCAAAGCAGCCTAGATCCCTTCACCGATGATGGTCCCTTGGTGTGGTGTTGGGACATCCAGTCCTAGGTGACGATGTCCTGACATCACTTTATTTGGATCATCTTCGGGTTGCTCCATTGACTGTAGTGGTGGTTCAGAGTAAGAAGAGTGCAGTGGGGTGGAGGCTGACTCGTGGAGTGCTTTTGATGTTGATGAATTTCGGATTGTGCTGCTCATTGTTTGAGGTGTGCACTTGTTCTTAGTTTGATCATGAAGGTGAGAAGTCTGTGAAACCAAGCTTGACCACTTGGAACTAGCCATAGAGGAGGATTCAGAGCTGACGGTTCATCTTTGCAGTGCTTTGCGGATTTGGTTGTTGAGAGGGTATGGCGTCCGCCGTCGGATTGGGCCTGTGCTTTGACACATGACACTTGCTTGCCGGATAACCCTGCAATGGTGGAGAGTTTTATCATGATATATGCTTGGGAGGGGTGTTCCGTGTTGTTAGTCTGGTTTTACATTTTCTCATTCAGATGTGATTTGTCATAAGTATGTGGAGTATGTTTAGTTTTTCCCCCTTCTTCCCTTAAAAGGGGGCTTTATCAAAATAATAAAAATTTTAAGGATTTCGGGCCGTTGGATGGATGGATAAATCGGGAATAATATTGTAACAACCCAAACTTTTATTAATGAAAATTCCTCTTGATCTAATTAAATTTTTTATGTAAAATGATTATATAAAACATATGAAATTAATTGGTGTTATGTTTGGATTTTAAGATAATATTAATAATTTTTACTGTTTCTAATATAGTCATTGAACAGTGATAACATGATTAGTATAAATATAGGGCTTTAAAAAATCCAATTACTCAGACAAAGAAAGCGATGACCTCATCCAATAGAATTTCTCCATACAAGTCCAATTTTCCAATTCTTGGAAAGAAGGTGGAATCACTAGGATTCACCCTTGACTAAGCCTAAGTTGTCCTTAAACACGTTAATATAGAACGGAATCGCCTACGGGAGAAGTGGAAGTTAATAGAGATTACCACTTGAGCAATGTTATCCGAGCAGCCCCAAGAGTCTGTCACCACCGCACACCTTACCTTTAGGTATTATATGGGTGTTATAAGGGGTCATGTAACAAGACCCTAGCACTATTATTAGTTGCATTATTTTTTTATAGAATAAAGAATATACATTCATTTTATTATTGTTACTTTTCAAATGGGTTTTAAAACACAAATAGTATTTTTTTAGTTAATATTCAAATAAGAAATGTATTTTGTTGAATTAATGGATTTTTAAATTAAATAATAATTTTTAAAAAATATTATTACTAAATCACTTTTTATTAAATATAAATTGTCATATAATTTTTTATGAATATAATAGTTACTTTAATTATGTTTTGAAAGATATTTTTGTCAAAACAAGGGAATTTTTTATAAATGTCAGTTTTTATTTTAAAAGTAAAGATTCACATATTTAGAAAATTATTTAGATAAAATGAATATTATTTCTATTTTCAGGTAGTTGAAATTATATAACGGTGAATTTTTCAAAATTTTCTGCGTGTCAAATTTTTGGGTAACAATTAAATACATTTTAAATATATAATGTGTTTTATGACATCATAATAAATTAATAGTGATGTAATAAAATACTATAGAAATTATTTTCTGAAAATATATGTTTTAAATTTAAAATAATTTGATTTTATATTTTTTTGATTAATTTTATGGTTCCTTAGAGAACCCTCCAAGACCTATAATACATTTTAACTTTTTAAAATGATTTCCTTGAGAGTGTGACTCACCTCCACATAATAACGCATAATATTTTAATAATTTTGGCAATTGGCCTTATAAAATAATTTTTTCCACTCCCATTTTGAAAAAACCATGGGAAAAATCCATGGGTTGGTTTGTGGTTTTGATTAGTTTGATGTGTGGTGTCCAAAGCCCAAATAAAAAAGAATTCCCTCTCATCTCCTATATAAACACACTCAATATCCCATTCCACTTCACTCAAACCATTTGGATCTCGACCAACCTATGTCCTCCTATCCCTATAATCCTCCCAAGGATCCCCAAGCTCCCAATAATCCTCTCTCAAGAATCGTAAATGACTTTGGTTTCACACTTCCAAGTAAGGGATTTCTTCCTTTCTCATTTTTGTTCATGTTTCATTATATTGATATACCCTTTTTATTTTCAATTAAAAATGTTGGGGTATGATTTTTTACCTCCCCCATACTTCATTACTTATTTTTTAATGATGATATATCCCTTTCTCTCTCATTAATGCCTCCCATGTACACCTATTACCATGCAGAAATTCCATAAAGAATTTCTCTCTCCTCATTTGCATTCAAGAAATTATTTTATATTATGAATCTAAATTCCATTACATATGTTGGGACATGTATCTATATTACCCCTTACTTTCCATTTCATGTACATATGATGATATAACCCTTTCTCTCTCACCATCCATTTTTTAATGAATTCTTACGTCACATCGTTATACTGCCAAAATTGCATCGTGATTTTCCAAGCCAAAGTCCTTGTGTAGTGAATACCATGCCCATTTCTCTATCAAGGGTATTCACATTTATTCACATTTATTGACTGACTATAGAGTTTAATGTATTAATTCCACATTCCATTATCATGGAATAAATTATATTGTTTAACGAATCCTTGTTGTATGATCTATGTGGCACACTTATGCATGAAATGGAATGATTAAGAAAGGTGCACCCTGATAGCACTCTAATGCATCGGGTAAAGAATAGTATCATGATACGCCATATTTAATGAGGGTTTACTCATTCTAATTCAAGTGAAATTAGGTTTTACTCATTCTCCATGTTCAATAAGCCTTGGATCATTCTAATATCATGTTAAATGTGGTTTCCACATTTCCATGTTATGATAATCATGCTATATCATTCATTTATGTTCATGTTTTTCTTATGCCCCATTGATATACCTATTACCTAACATGTACTGTGTTATTCATATTTTTCCATTTTTACTACCTTATTGGGATTTATAGCTCACCATTTTCTTATGCATGTCCTCAGGTTATACCATGCAATTCTATGTATGAAGGAATGTTGTTGTCTAATAAACGAAGTTTTCAATAAAGATGTTTTGTTATATGTTATATGTTGTTAAGTAATGTTCTTAGTTTCCCAAGACACTATACCTCTAGATCCTTGGAGTTTTCTTAAGAGCAATTTTATGTAATAAATCATGTTTATGTGTGTAATAAAGAGAAGGGTTATTATAGTTGGTATGAGAGGATATGTTTAGTTATTTTTGGGATGATAATTAGAAAACCCTAGTGAAATCCTTATGGATAAGACTAATTATAATAAAAACATCCCTAAATTTTATTGAGTATAGTGTAAGTGGTTTATCAAGAAAATACATCCCTATATGGATATGAACTAGTAGATGTGGCTCTGGAATAGATATATCTAGGGGTAAAATATGAAAACACCGCTTTGAGGTAGACTCAAACAGGAACTGGTGAGAAACAACGGGCCTTGCTGCACTCTTAGTTTGACACTCTCAGGGGATATGCTTTGGTTAATTCATAATATTAGTATGAACCATTGTTAAGGTAATAAAACAATGCCCATAAGATTATATGTTGGGAAGTAGATCATGAATAACATAGATTGAAGCCTATAAATTCATAAGTTAATGAAATAATTGAAAATTTTAAGCTATCCATTTTTTCATTGGATTCCCCTTTATGTGTTACCCCTAACTTTCCTTTTAGTCTAGACAATGGCCAATAATAGGAGGACTCAGGCAAGAAACTTATCTGAAGATCAATGTGATGACTGTTCTAATGAGATTCCCAATCTGATGAGAGTGGGAATGGAAAACTTTTTCACAATACTCTCTCAGTTAACTCATGTTTTGAATAGAAACATGGGTCAGGAAGATCATCAAAGCCCCCCTAATAAATAAAAATCATCATTTGATAGCTTCATGAGATAGAGGCCTCCTAATTTTAATGGATCATCCAATCACTCAATCACTGAACAATGAATCAAATCCATTGAGAAGATCTTATCCATCCTTCAATGTTCCAAACAAGATAAGGTCCTCTTGGATACTTATCATATGGAGTGTGAAGCTGGTCAATAGTGTAAATTGATCAAAAATACAAATCTTGAGGAAGATATCATGGCGTTGGAATGGAAGGATTTCTAGAAAATGTTTTTTGATAAATATTTTCCATGCGCCCTCTGACTTAAGATGGAAAGGGACTTCCTTTCCCTCATAAAAAAAGACAAGGAATCCATCGGAGCGTATGAGAAAAGATTCACAAGGATTACATGATACGCCTCCATCTTTTTTGTTACCCCTAAATTAAAGGTTGAACACTTATTTTGTGGGATAAAACCTAGCCTACAGAAGGCCCTAGAAATCCATGATTTCGATAGCTATGAAGAAATTGTATGATGTTCCCTCGAAGTCGAATTGGAGACCAGTGAATCTATGGGGTATAATGGGGATACGACGAAGAATGTGGAGTTTAATTATTGTAGTCTTATGGATAAATTCAATAGTATTAAGAAAATATATCACCCCACTTTCTAATGGTGCGGAGAGAAGAACCCCGAAAATTTCCTGAAGGGGACGAGGAAATACTTTAGGTGTGGAAGAGAGGGGAACCTGGCCATTATCTATAGGCAAGAAAACCCTGCTACTGCAACAGAGGAGATGAATGCACTGTTTGAATCTAAACCCGTTGTTCGTTGCTTCAACTGCAAAGAACAAGGGCACTTTTCAAACCACTTCCCTAAGATAAGGGTTTTCTGAGGTATCCAACAACCTCCAAGGCAGCAAGGCTGATATTTTTTCATCACTAATGCCAAAGAGAACCCCAATGACGAAGTGGAGATAGGTATGATAGTTATTAATTCATTAATAGTGATCACACTATTTGATTATAGTTCTACGCATTCTTTTATATCCCGAATATTTTTTAAAACAATCCCAACACCACCAAAAATCATGGAAGTATAGATTTCGGTGATAACGGAAAATGGGGAAATCATTGCATCCCATGAATATAACTCCTACGCTGTTATAATTTGTGGACTAAACATCTTGGAAGAACTCATCATACTCCCTCAAGTATAGTTTGATGTAATTATTGGCATGGATTAGCTTTCCCTATATAGATCAACTTAAATTGTTGTGAGAGGTAAATCACTCTCCATATGGAAAATAGACCCCTGATTCTATACAAGTACAAGGAGGAGGATGAGTCTTATTTAGCACCATCATCTCAATCGTGGATATTAATGACATATGAGAATTCATATCTTGCTCAGATGATTGAGTCTAATGAAGCAAACATCATTGAAGAGATGCCTATTGTAATGGAATTTTCGAATGGGTTTCCTGAGGAATTGTTTGCTCTTCCTCCTAGAAGAGATGTTGAATTCTTGATTAATCATATAACTAGGGTCTTACTAATATCCAAGACTCTGTATAGAATAGTTGTTGTGTAGATTGAGGAGATGAAGAAAAAAATACAGTTGAATCTAGATAAATTTTTAATATTCCCAAGTGCTTCACCATGGGGTGAACTAGTTCACTTTGTCACGAAGAAGGATGGGTCAACGTGCCTTTGCATTGATTATCGTGAGCTCAAAATAATCACGACAAAGAACAAGTATCCTTAACCACGAATTGATTACTTATTCGATCATCTATGTGGAGCACAATACATCTCCAAGGTAGATCTGTGTTTGGGATATTATCATGTAACAGTGAAGAAGAAGGATATCCCCAAGACTTCTTTTCGTACAAGGTATGGGAACTATGAATTCATAGTGATACCTTTCAGACTCACTAATTCTCCAGAAATTTTTATGGACTTAATGAATAGAGTCCTTTGGATATTATCGACCATTTGTGAGAAATTTCTCACTATTTTCAAACCCTCTTACCAAGATAACTCAGAAGGGAGTCAAGTTTTCTTGGAATGATCAATGTGAAGAGAGCTTCATGGATTTGAAAATGAGGCTTATCACTATGGCCAAGCTCACACTACCCACAAGCGAAGAACTTTTAGTGGTATTCAGTGATGCTTTGAAGAAGGGAATGTGATGTGTGTTGATGAAAAATGACAAAGTAATTTCCTATTATTCAAGGAAATTGAAATTTCATGAGCAAAAATATCCAACACATGATTTGGATTTAGATGCTGTAATCTTAGCTTTAATTTTTTTTCGACATTATCTCCTTGGGGAAACGTGTGAAATATATACAGATCACAAAATCCTCAAGTATATATTCGCACAGAGAAGATATGAATATGCACCAACAAAGATGGTTAGAGATGATCAAAGACTATGACTGATCAATACATTACCACCCAGGGAAAGTGAAAACGGTGTTGGACCCTCTAAATATAAAGGACCCGACAATGATATCATTGATGAGAATTTAAAAGGATCTAATCTTCTTAGATTTGATGAAGATGGACATGAGAATCGTAAATAAGGGAACACCATCAATTCTTTCAGAAATGATTTCTCAACCATCTCATTTGGAAAGGATAAAGGATGTTCAAAAGGATGATGTGGGAATTCAGAAGAAGTGGAAACTATCAATAAAAGTAAATCCTCGATTTTCAATGTTAATGAAGAAGGAGTTTTGATATTTTGGACATGAATATGTGTTCCATCAAATCCAGAGTTAAAGAATGAATTTTGGGATAATGCACATAGCTCTAATTTCTCCATTCAACCACGAAATAGAAATATGTATTGAGATATCTGAGAGAATTATTGGTGGGATAACATGAAAATCGAGATTGTTGAGTATACATCAAAGTTCCTGGTATGTCAACAAGTGAAGGAAGAGGGGTAGAATTCTAAGGGGATGATGCAATAGTTACCCATACCAATGTGGAAATAGGAGAACATCAACGTGGAATTTGTCACTAGACTTCTAAAGACATACAAAGGAAAAAAATTCTATTTTGGTTGTTGTGTATCATCTTACAAAGACTGCACACTTCATTGCAATTTGAGAGGATTTTTCATTGGATAAAATGGAATGGATATACATCAGAGAAGTGGTAAGGCTGGATGGAGTACCACTATTGATTGTATCTGATCGAGATTCAATATTCACCTCTATGTTCTGGAAGAGTCTCTAACACGCTCTGAATAGTGAGATGATCTTCAATACATCTTATCATCCTCAAATTGATGGCCAATATGATCAGACTATCTAATCACATGAAGACATATTAATAGCACGATCAATGGACTTAAAAGGAGGATGGGATCGACATCTTTTTCAGGTTGGTTCTCTAACAATAATAGTTTTCACTTAAGCATCCAGATGGTTCTTATAAACCCCTTTATTGGAAGAGGTGTAGAACACCAGAAAGTTGGTATGAAGTTGGGGAGCAAAAATAGTTAGGTTTATAAATGGTTGAAGAAATGGTGGAGAAGGTTAAGACCATCCAGCAGCACATTAAAGCTGCTCCAAGTTGAAAAAATAGATATGATGATAATTATCAATGAGACATAGAGTTTCATGTCAGAGACATGGTATTCCTCTACATATCACCTTATAAGAGATTTATGAGATTTTTGAATAAGGGAAAACATAGTCCAAGGTACATCGGCCCTTTTTAGATCTTTGATCGCATTGAATCAATGGTCTATCGACTAGAACTCACATCAAACCTATATCAAGTACATGATGTATTCCATATATCACTCTTGAGGAAGTACACACCTAACCCATCACATGTACTCAATCTAGAGGTGGTACCATTAGAGAATGACCTCTCTTATGAAGGAAAGCCGGTGAAGATCTTAGATCATAGGGAAAAAGTCATACGAAATAAGACAATGCCCCTCGTCAAAGTGTGGTGGTGAAACCAAAAGTTTGAAGAAACAATGTGGGAATCAAAGGAAGTGATGAAGTATAGTTACACACATCTTTTTAGTGTCGTAAAAGAAAATTTCAAGGTTGACATTTCTTAAGGGGAGAAGATTGTAACGACCCAAAGTTTTATAAATGAAAATTCTTCCTGATCTAATTAAATGTATTATTATATAAAATGGTAATATAAGACATATGCACTTCTTTGGATTTATGTTTGGGTTTTAAAATACCATTAATAATTTTAATCATTGCTAATATAGTCGGTGAACTATGATCACATGATTAGAATAAATAGAGGGATTTAACAAATCCAATTTACTCAGACAAAGGAAGTGATGACCTCAGCTAGTAGAATTGCTCCATACGAAGCCCATTTGTCAAAGCTTAGAAAGGATGTAGTGTCACTTAGATTTTCTCTTGAACAAGAACAAACTGAACTTTTAAACTTTAATCTTGAATGGAATCATCTATAGGAGAAGTGGAAGTTAATAGATATTACCACCCGAGAGGCATTATTTGAGCATCCCCAAGATGCAGTCACCATGGAACACCTTACTCTTCGGTCTTATGTGGGAAGTATATTGCGTTATTCAACAAGACTCTATAAATATGATTATGCGCATTAATATTGTATAGAATAAAGAATATACATTCATTTTATTATTGTTACTTTGTAAATGGGTTTTAAAGAACAAATAGTATTTTTTAGTTAATATTCAAATAAAAAATCTATTTTGATGAATTAATGGATTTTTGAATTAAATAATATTTAATTAAAATATTATTACTAAATCACTTTTTATTAAATATAAATTATCATATAATGTTTTATGAATACAATTGTAATTTTTATTAATGTTTGAAGGCTGTTTTTGTCAAAACCCAAGAATATTTTATAAATATCAGTTTTTATTTTCAAAGTAAAAAATTCACATATTTAGAAAATTATTTACAAAAAATGAATATTATTTTTGGATTCAAGACATTGAAATTATCTAAATGTGAATTTTTCATAATTTTCTGGGACAGTCAAATATCAGGATAAAAATTAAACAACATTTAGATATATAATGTGTTTTATGACATTATAATGACCCAATAGTGATGTAATAATATAGTATAAAAAGTTATTTCGGCCAATATAAGTTTTTCCTTTAAAATAATGTGATTTTAGATTTGTTTTATTAATTTTATGGTGCCTTAGTGTACCCTCCAAGACGTATAAATTTTTTTAACTTTTTTAAAATGATTTCCTTTAGAGTGTGAGTCACCTCTACATAAAAAATCCTAATATTTTAATAAGTTCGAAAATTGGGATTATAAAAAAATGTTTTTCACTACCCTTTGGAAAAAACGTTGGTCAAAAACATGGGTTGGTTTGTGGTTTTGATTAGTTTAATGTGTGGTGTCCAAAACCTAAATAATAAATAATGACCTCATGTTTCCTATATAAACCCACTTAATCTCCCATTCCTCTTCACTCAAACCATTTCAATCTTGACCAACCTCTGACCTCCTCTCTCTATAATCCTCCCAAGGTGCCCCAAGATCCCAAGGATCCCCTCTCAGACATCTCCCAAGCCTTTGGGATCACACTTCCAAGTAAGGGATTTCTTCCTTTCTCATTTTTGCACACGTTTCTTTATATTGATATACCCATTTATTTTCAATTAAAAATATTGGGGTATGATTTATCACCTCCCCCATACTTACCTCATTATAGTTTAATGATGAGGTACCCATTTATCTCTCATCAATGCCTCCCATATACACCCGTTACCATGCTAAAATTCTATAAGGGATTTCTCTATCCTCATTTCCATTCAAGAAATTATTTTATATTATACATCTAAATTCCACTAAATATGTTGGGAAATATGTCTATATGACCCCATTACTATCCATTTTATGTAATTATGATGATATACCACTTTCTCTCTCATCAACCATTTTTTATGAATTCTTATGTCACATCGTTATGCTATCGAAATTGCAATGCGATTTTCTAATCCAATGTCATTGTGTAGTGAATACCATGTCCATTTCTCTATCAAGGTTATTCAACTTTATAAACATTTACTTATTGATTATAGAGTTTCATGTATGAATTTCACATTCCTTAATTGTGGAATAAATGATGATGTTTAATGAATCAGTGTTGTATGATCTATGTGGAACACTTATGCATGAAAGGAAATGATTAATAATGGTGTTCATTGATAGCGCTGCTATGCCTTGGGTAAAGAATAGTATCACGATAATCCATGTTCAATGAGCGTTTACTTGTGATAATTCATGTGTAATTAGGATTTACTCATGCTCCATGTGCAATGATCCTTGGATCATTCTAATATCATGTGAAATGTTGTTTCCACATTTCCATGTTATGATAATCATGCTATATCATGCCTTGATGTTCATGTTTATCTTGTGCTCCATTGATATGCCTATTACCTAACATGTACTTTATTATTTATGTTATTCCTTTTTTACTCCCTTGCTGGGTCTATAACTCACCCTTTTCTTATGCATGTTCTCAGGTAATCCCATGCAATGCTAAGTACGAAGGAATGTCATATTAATGTAAAAGAAGTTTTTAATAAAGATGTTATGTTATATGTTTTAATTTGTTATGTAATGTTCCTAATTTCCCAAGACACTAGAAATATATATCCTCAGAGTTTTATTAAGTTCATGATTATGTAATAAACCATGTTTAAGTGTGTAATAAAGAGCAGGGTTGTTATAAATATTGATTCAAACATGTTAAATTAATATAGAATTTAACTGAGATTCTAGATACACATGGTGCGGGACCATCTAGGAATCTTTGTCATTAGCATTAGGAATAAATACGAAAATTCCAAGTTTAGCATCTAAAAACATTCCATGACATCAATAACGTCTTAAATTAATGTCAAAATTACATAAAACCTCATTCATATGCTCATTGTGTAATGTTAACTCTTTATCTTGATATATCTAAACAAGAAGGTCACATGTTGGTGCCATCGACCTATGTGTCGAATGAATGTTTCCTTGAAATCTTGGAAGTGTGCTTTCTAAAAATACCACCATATCCATGGAATTAATTAGTCATTTCTATTCCCATCAAATATATTGATATATCAACTTATATTAAAGAATAAAAGGTAAAAATACTTTATATAGTTATTCATTAATATGATAACATTTGTGATATACCCAGTGTATCATAGTTCTCAGTGAGCATATGTGATCATGATTTTCATAAATACATCAAAATATGTGAATCAAGAAATACAATAACAAATAATTTTAATGTCTACGAATCATTACACATGTCCAAAGATATAAACATCCAATGTCATGTATAAATATGTATTTCCTACCAGTGGTTCATGTTCTCATAATATCTTATAATATATATTACCACGTTAATTACCTATGAGAAAGTCTCTCAAATTATTTTGAATTTACCACCTAATATAATTTATAATTTGTGTCCCACCAATTGATATCTTTTGGATATAGAACATAATTTTAAGAATATTATTGTGACATTTCTATGTCCTCATCATAGTAGGGAATTTCTATGACCTTTCAGTGTGAAATATACCCTTAGGATATTATCATATACTATGTCACATTGAAGAATAATAATCTTATGATAATTAATTTTATATAATATTCCGAATGTGTAATACATGTAATCATAAAGTACATAAATTTTGGTTCTAGGGAAAAAACTATAAGAGACTCCCACTTGCCCTAGAAACAATTGTTAACAACCTTCATTACTCTAGTTCTCATGTAATATTCATGTTTCTACTCAAATAAGATGGTATCCAAAGAGTACAATGAGTTTAATTATGTAGAAAATACATTCACTATGGTTTTATCCCTATTAGAAAAATACCTCAAAATGAAATACATTCACAACATACTATTTTTTCATTTATGTGACATTGGATCTATTATAAAATACCTCACTGTGGTATTATCACAAACATTGTGATAGGGTCTTTACTACTAGAAACACCATCAAGATATAGATAAATTTTCATCTCAAAGCCACTTTTTTTAAAAAACCTAATCCAGTTTGTATTGAACTCTGTTGTAAATCTGTAACAATTGGATTTATTATACTTTTTGAACTCATGGCTCTTCTGTTGAGACTGAATAGATATCTAGATCCATAATGTAATCCATTTTCAAATTTATTGAATTTATATCAACTTTCATGATCAAGGAATGTGAAACATCAAACCTAGTATA
Source organism: Viscum album (assembly GCA_963277665.1). Lineage (NCBI taxonomy): Eukaryota > Viridiplantae > Streptophyta > Magnoliopsida > Santalales > Viscaceae > Viscum > Viscum album. The sequence goes on from OY728140.1 coordinate 316,398,146, forward strand.
GAACATGTCTTACATGATTGATCCTATCATATAATAGTACATGATCTTATCCATTCTCTCTCATTCCTATTGTGTTTGAGAACACATTTTCTTGGAAAAATGTACAAAATGTGACACTATAACCAATCACCACATGGATTGTTCTATATTAAATCTATTTAGTATTTGTTAAATATATTTACTTAAACATAGTCCCAACATCATCTTAGATTATTCACAAATGATAATGTTCCCTAGAATATAGTTTGCTTCACCTAAGACCATCATGAAGAAGAACATGGTCAACTAGTCATTAATTAACTATAAGATTTGTATAGTGTTTTCGACAAGTAATATTACATTGACATTAATACTTGGATAACTAAACCACTACCGCTTCCACTTATACACACAAATATGAAAATCATTATCAATGAAGAAAACTTCTCTTATGCATTCATCAAATTGAAATTTTGATGGCGTGTATGCTTGATTCAATCCATAAATGAACCTCCATATCTTTCATAACATTTTTTGGAATTTCCTATAGTCATAAACCCTTCTAGTAGTTCAATATTAATATCTTACTAAATATTCCTATTAAGGAATGATATATTGAAATCAATTTTTCAAATACCTTAGTTATGGAAAGACACTATATCAAGTAGAATTAAAATATATTTTAAAATAATTAAAAGATAATAGGTTTCATCATAGTGAATGCTTTGGAATTGTTTAATACATTTATCTAATATTCACGATTGTAGGTACTCTCTTTACCTTCCATGTTTAGTTTTCTCTTGAATAACCATTTTCACCCAATTGGATTTTCAAGAACAGTTGAATCAACTAAAACATAGACTTGGTTTTGATATATGGAATCCATATTAGAATACATTGATTTATTCAATATTTTATCTTATGGGATCTATACCGCCTCATTATAGGAAAGATGGTCATTGTTTTTAACCAATAATGACTCTACATCCTTAGTGAAAAGAAAAACATATCTTTCTAGTTCCCTGATATCTCTAGACCTAATACATAGTATATTTTTTTTCAAAAAAAGCATCTTCCATGGGGACTTGTAGAACCTATTGCTATACAAAATCTTATGTGTCTTATGCCAAAAAATATTAAATTCAATATTTACCCCAATATCCTTCTTGAGTATGTTCTCCCTCATAAGAAAATTGTCTTATCATGTGATGTTATCCTTCATGTGTAAGGGGTATCAATGACATAATCCACTTGTTTCCTTAGGATACTATCTTAATATACACTTCATGCCCTGGGGTTCTAGTTTGTTTACAAAGATGGCCTTACCAAATTATTCTCACCCCTATCAGTGAATATTTGTAAAAACAAGTTTAATTCTACTATATAACTCGAAGGGAATTCTGTTTTCAACTTTATTTTTTTCCTGATTTAGTGTGTAATTCATATCCCTAAAATGATAATGGGAGAGCCTTACAACTCATCATCAACCTCACCATTTCATGAGAGGTATGGTTCCGCCATTCACTAGCACCATTAAACTATGGTGTATAAGGTGGAGTGTGTTGAGATAGAATACCAAATTAATTTGGAATTTAAATATACCCTTTGATAATATATTCATCACCTTGATTAGATTTTTTCTTCTTAATAATTGTACAAGTTGGTTCCCTACTTTATTCATGAATTATATTATTTTCTCAAAGTACTCATTCATATACGACATTTATGTGGACAAGATGGTCATGCCACAACTTGGTGTGAAAAGAGTTATGAAAACATGTTATATTACTAATTTCCAATGCCTAGTTTTTATAATTTAGTATATAAATACCAATATTCAATTGTTCTATACTTTATTGAATTCAATTATTACTAAACTATTACTACAGATTTCTAAATTATAAAACAAATCAATCCATGTTAATGTAATAATAAAGGATTATGTTGTAGGTAACACTAGTTACATTAAAATAGTTCTTTCAAGCCAAGAATAACCTTATTGGAAACGTGAGATGGTGGTCTTTAATGGCTATAGTAGCGGATCTTACTCTATTGGCAGCTCATAAATACAACTCTAATCATGTAATATTTTGGAATCTACTTGGTTCCGGAATTTGAATACTACTATGAGAACCAAAATATTTATATAATATCCAATGTATGGTTATAATTTTTTTTATTTGATAAAAAAATACCCCTAATGATTCTGGTTTTTTCTTAAAATGGGTGCATTTCTTCTTCTAGTGTCCTGGCTTTCTACAAGAAAAATATACTACATTTTATTCCATTGCTTTACATTTTATATTATTATTCCGAGAATAATGGTGCTCAGGATCCTTATACATGGAAGGATTCTTAGGCCCCATTGAATTATTATTCCTTTTATTATTCACTGTAAGGACTATTGGGTTTTTATGCCCCATTTAATAATCAACATGGGGAATTAATTAAAAATGTTATTAATGATTCTTATCATTATTTCACATGTTTTAATTCATAGTGAAGCTCTAGAAGCTCTTGGGTATTAAGGATATGATGAGATATTTTTATACCTCATTTGGGATATTGAAATATAATATGTCAATGTTCTATATGTATCTAATACTCATAAAAACATGAGGCCCATATTTTTCTAAATCACCAAAATTTCATGTAAAAATTTCATTAGATATATCATATCTATATATTCTCAAACTCTCTTATTAAATATCATAAAGGTCAGACATCATGCTAAATGCATATATATTTTCATGTTACTTTATGATATCACTATAATTTAAAAATAACATTAATATCTAGAAATAAATTGTTTCATCCAAATCAAGGTAGAGATATACTTCTCCCTCATTATCCCCTTATACATAAAAATTAAAAACTAGGTTTTCCATCATGTATAATTTCCTCAAATAGTGCAATATAACACACATTAGAATTTAAAATTCCTATAAATTTTAACTCGTGAAAATATTATACTTAAATAGTATGGATCACAATGATATATTCAAATTCATGTGGTTTTCCATTTATACAATAAATAAATATATAATTTTAACACTGTCAAAATTAAAAAATTAAAAAATAAATTTTATTAATATCATGTCAATTAATCTCTCGCAATTTTAACAAAACATATTGACCCTCAAAATTTCTTATGGAGTACCTCATCACATTGATATTCTATTACAATGATCAATATTCCCCTTATCATATCCTATACATGGACCTTCTAATTTATTTAAAGGGTTTTATGTAGGTATAACTTTACAACTTTATTAAATCATAACCCCATGTTATCTTGAGAGGATTCCCTGATCCTATAATCCTAGATAAGTATTTCCCCTACTGTTTCCCTCATAGTCAAACAAAGTCATACTTGGGTAGTAAACCCTTGATGTAAACTATGTTAATTGAACCCAAAACTCGCGATAAAATTCCCTAACAATTTAAATCCCCTTGACTTGGGATGGTCAAGCATTTTGAAATATGGTTTGAATTTAAATTACTTTGTAAATAGCAATATTGATGAAATATATTGATTTAAGGTATTTTTTTATTATTGTGTATGTTTATATTTATTACATGATTGTTAAAAATGAGTGTATTTAGTTAAGTGATTAACTATGTCTTGATGAAATTTTCACATAGTCTGATTTATTTTATTTTCTTATTTCATGATTGCTAATTCATTAATTTATGAGGTTGTGAAAATGAATACATAAATAAATTATCAATGTAAATTGAAATAAATAAAATAATAAAATTATTGTGATCATGAACTTATCTAATGGTTTCATTATATAGCTGATAATAAACTAACCCTTGACCCTAGGAGAAAACACCTGAAACCATAACTTGGTTTGAATTGCATCATTACACATGTCCTCCTATGTCTCACATAGTTGGTTTTACCTCATATTCGAACTTAAACTAGCTGAAATTTTCTAGTAGGTCTATCCATTATATAATCTTCATTAACTTGTTGGCGAGGGGAACCAAAAGATTAGTTCAGGGGGTTTATATAAATAAAATCATGGGTACGCAAGCCCTTCCAAAATGGGAGGAGGGTATGACATGAAAGTCATAAATTTAATTTAATAATTAACCTAATAGAAATCGAATCATATATACAGGTCCCATATAAGCTCATGATCATCCACACACATTTAGTGAATATAAATTTTCAATCTAGCTAGTATTCATTTAAATATGTTCTTTAATTAATATATGACACCGATAATTAATCATATTTATTATTTGATTATTCAATTAATTGATATTATATTAATTGCATCCAAACCATCCTAAAATTTACATCATCCATAATTTCAAATAAGTTAATTTTATTTGAAATTTAAAAATTATAGATGTGTACATGGATGAAATAGTATGTATCTATGAAAACTACTCAACATGGTCCTTATATTATGTACTCAAATATAATCTCGCATGCATTACATAGACCATAATTAAAGGTGTTAATTTGTTAATAAATGTTTCATGATCATATATAAATTATGTAAATTATGATTCTATCAATTCAAATTGAGTACACTATAAGTAAAAACCATACATATATTGCAGTAATGAATTTAACATGAAAAATAATTTAATGTATAATTAATAATCCTATTACATAGAATTAATGTAGTTTCAATTAATGACACATGAAACACTTTTAAATAGTTTTAATTGTATCATTATATTTTATCTCAAACATTATATTAAATACACTAGGTACAGTAGGTTACACGATATTTAATAGAGCTACACACTATATACTACTCTCTTTTTCCCATGTCCCTAACACACACCAAGAGGCTGGGCATGTTTATCAGGCTTAGAAATATATGAGTTACCTGGGGTGTATGCAAGATACACACATTCTGACCTTGACATTTCATGGCTTTTCAATCTTCATGTTGTGTAATAAATGAAAAACCCATCTTGGACCCCTTATTTTCTTCTACAAAAACACATGGACTACACATCGTGTAACCCCAAATTCCATCATGCCTGACCAAAACATGGTGTGTATTAAATACACTCCATCTATAGTTAATGGCTGATGACCTACTTTAAATGTGAGTCATCTTGGTGAATAAAACATATTTACACACTATGTAACTATGGGTTACACATCATATATTCATTTTTTATCCGATCGTAACCCTCATCACCTCATGATTTAATGTTCGGATTTTCAACATGTTAATTTAACAATTTTTTGGTTATAAGAGAAATGAAAAATTAGGAAAGAGAGGAATTTTATGTTCAGATTTAAGTCATGAATAAAAAGGAAATAAAACTTGAAAAAATTTCATATTACTAATCAATGACTAATAAATAATTATAAATTAATTACGTGACCACTTCAATACAACTTGGAGGGTTCTAGTTTCCTCAAAAGAACCTATTAGAAATTGGAAAATTTTGTTTTTATTGTAATCTATGAATATGTTTTTATGTAAGTGACTAATAACATCATCCAAAATAGAATTAATTTTAAAACTAATTGACTTATTTACATGAGAACCAAAAGGAAGGACCGCAAAAAATAATTTATAATTAATTCATAGATATAATTTGAATTACCTTAATATTGTAATTATTTATTCATAGATGAATCTATAGACCACACTCGTTGTACCATTGTTACATCGTAAGATCCATGGTTAGGATCCCTTGATAAGTGATCCCCACATGATCTAATGTCTGGGAATTTCATTATAGAGCCTCTATGTTCTGGCATGATCGATTGTTCTCACCAATCAGCTAACCCATAAATGTGATATAACCATGAATTTATAGAGCTAGGCTAGGGATGGAAATACATAATAGGCCCTTATCCAATTTCATATTCCATAGAGAACACCATGTATAATATAAATATAAATATTGTTATTATTCACTTGAAATGTGTAATACTAGAGGATAAATAAATATCATTTGTTAAATAAAATAATTACTATATATTTAAAGGACATATAATAGATCATTTCCAAGTGGACTATTAAACCTGATCAGTTTACCCAATATGGTATTAATTAAACATTGAATAATGACTATTTATTTAATAAATAAATAGTATTTAATTATTCAATGATAATTAAATAAATTTAGAAATCACTAAATCTTACGAATAAATATTTATCATTATTCAACTCACATATTTATTCATCCTAATATCTCATGATTGAATCATAGTGTCCAACCAATCCTAAATAATTATTAAGGAACCAATTTGTAATAATATTTATTCTAACTTGTTAAATTTATATTGAATTTAACTAAGATTATAGAAACACTTAGTGTGTGACCTTATAAGCCTTTTCTTAGTCACATTATTCATAATTTACTAAATTAAAAGGATGATAATTAACAAAAAGCTAAGGCATCCATAGAGAAAACACTTAATGTTGCATTGACATAAAAACACATACAAATTCTCACTATGTAATATAATACCTTTATCTAAAAATATCTAATAAAAGAAGATGTATACTAGTTTCATCAACCAATGTGCTTGATTCCTCTTTCATTGACTTTCTAAAAAAATCTGAAAACACCGCTATAGCCATGAACATAATCAGGAATTCCCATTCCAATCAAAGAGCCTCAGGTATCAAATTCCATTAAAGAATAAAAGGCCTTTATAACATTGTTCATTAATACTTTTTTATCCATGATTCACCCAAATTGTTTCACTTTTCCACAATAATCTGTCATAATGGGTTCCATTAATACATAAAAGTATATAACTCATGGCATGCATTAATAATAATCATAAAGTATAAGAATCATTACACACATCTGTAGATAGATGCATTTAATGAGATGTATAAATTTGTATTTCCTACTAGCATTTCATATTCTTATAATATCCATCACTAAAGATTACTAAGGGAATACAACATAAGAAAGTGTCTCAAAGTCCTATGAATATTCACACCTGATAGCCTATAACATCTGTTTCCCATCAAATTATATCATTTAGCTCTAGAAAATATGTTTAATAATATTTTCTTATCAGTTCCATGTTCTCATAATATCATGGAATTGTAATGAAATTTTAGTGAGAAATGTACCCTAATGACAATATCACATACCACTTTACATCGAGTAACAATCATGATGTGATAATAAATTTAATTAATAATCAAAAAATTAAAACAAGTAATATAAAAATATATAAAAGCTTCTATAGGACCATATCTCTAATATAAAATATATAACATTTTTTAAATTTAATAATATGTCATCCTTTCATTAAGGTATGGGTATGCTCGTTTTGTTGCACACTACTTATTTCATAACACATTTACTATTTCATAAATTAAGAATTCTAAATAAAATTGATTACTATATTTAATATAAAGTAACAAAAAAAAATTAGAATGTCTGTGAAATGATTACTCTTTACAAAAAACAATGAAACAATTTTTCATGTTTCTTGGTTTATCATGTGTGTATATGTAGTTGGTGGTAGGGGTTTACCTTTCCCTCAGTATCCTCTAGATGATGCTTCATAAGACATTCCTAAATGGATATATAAAACATTCAATCAAACATTAATATGAATTTCATTAAATAATAATATAATTTAAATATAATCATCAAGATATAATGAAGTGAAAATAAAATTTCATTATTTTATTTTTTGGTAAAATTGGGAATTTATCATATTTTTACTTTAATTTCTTCCCAAATTATTGTCTTCAGTGTTGGTACAACACTATATCATGCATCTAAATCAATCATTGCATGAATTTGAGTAGTAAAACTTATATAATTAGTGAAACTGAAATTTTTGATGTCATCAATTTAGCATAGTTTATTCCATATGACCTTGAACATTATGTATTTTCTTTCCTCCCTAATAATTGTTATTAAGACAGTCATGCTATGATTCTCGTCTTTTTTCAACATTATATTTTTCACATTTAAAAATTTATCAAGTTTTAATGTAATAAATATATTGTTCCTAAGGATTGATTGTATCAGCATATGGATAATCCATTATTTTCAACAGTAGTTAAAGATTGAATTTTAATTACACAAATGATGTTAAAAACACATAATATTATTTGAAACCGCTTTATATATTAAAAAAAATTAACCGATTCATTAAAATACTTTTTCTTTATATTTTGAAGAGTTTATCCCTTGTATAGGGTTTTTAAATGCCATTATCATAGCCCCCTCTAACATACATGGAATCATTTACATTGAAAACATCCTTAAATAATTATAATGTTCTAATGAAAAAGTCATCCTCCATAAAATGTTCATTTTCCTTGAAATGGTTTTAGTTAAAAATATAATAATTAAGAAATTTATATTTTCAAGATCCAGGACATAAAATACTCATACATCCAATGATATCATTATGAATGGTTTCTTTGTGTACCCTATCTTACTGGAATTTAGTTTCATGAATCCAAATTCATCGATTCTAACTATACTCATGTTATCAACCCATTTGAATCAAACAAATAATACATAGAATGTTTTATAATTAAAATATTATATTTATTAGATGAGGTAAATGTAAGAAATATATTCATAAATTGGATTTTTTATTGGTACCAAATACATAATGACTCTCATAATAATGGTAACTCTGCTATTTTTCAATTTACTAAATTCATCCTGTTTATTTTCATAGAACATATAACCTTTAATTTTATAACCATTATAATATAATACATGTAAACTTTTAATTCTGGATAGGCATAAAGGTTTCTTTGAAATTGAATTCATATTTGAAGAAAATACTATAAAAATATTATATCAAAAATATCTTATAAACTATTGATTATGTGTTTTTCATATCCATGTTTTATCCCTTGACATATTCAAAAACCTTATAATTTCATTATGGGTTTCAATATATAGAGAAAATATATATTTTATTTTGTAAAATAAGAATGTCATCATAATCCTCTATAAGGGTGATTTCAACAATAGATCTATCCGAAATTATTTCACTAGTACAATGCCCTCTATGATTAGTTTTAGGGAGAACGATGATATCCACATCTGAGAGGTAGTAGGTATAGAATTCAATGGATTCTTCAATAATATGATTCACTCTAATAGAAATTTCTATTTCTATTTTATTTTTTACATACCATTTCAAAATCATTATATATCCTTCAATGGGGTACACTCATCTATAATGTATAAGACCATGTTGTTGGATCACTCTAATCAAAGTAAACTATAATGTGATCAATTATATCAAAGAAATATGGTAAAAAGAATATATAAAATTCAATTACAGTGAAAATAATTTCCTTTTCCATATTTGGAATCTTTTCATGGTCTATATATTTACTGTATATAGCTTTTAAAATGAATCAAATATTGGTTGATGTGTGTTAGATATTTTTGAGTAGAATTCAATTTAAATATACAAGCATTAAATCTTACATCAGAACATGAAAGTCAGGAAATTTTAGTCCCTTCATCTACAAATCATTCATCAATATGATATTACTGATATTATATGAATACTTCTCTATAACATTTAAATAATTTAGGAAACTGAAAAAATAATATATATTTTCTGGCATGGAATATAAGCCACTATAGGAAGAAAAATATTCCATTCCCCCTTTAAAGGATCCAACTCTTCCCTTATCATCAAGAAAATAAAATATATCCTAGCCTTAATTCCATATTTTGTTTTTAGATGTATTTAGTTTTATTAACATTATATTATCAAGATTAATTTTTAAATTTGAATGATATCAAAAAAAATATAGTACAGTAATTCATGATGAACTAATAACCTTTTCCATATCATTTTCTTAAGGTTTTTCAAAAGGGTTTAGTAAAAAATGGCGACACTATCCTTTACATTCTTAAACCATTGATAACCTATTTGTTGGCAAAGTGTTCTAACTTCTTCTAAATTCACATAAAATGATTTCATCCATTATTAACATTTACTACATCATGGTAAAAATTTGTGATGTCCAAGAAACAGAGTCTTTGAGGACTATTTAAAACTAACCAACTATGTAATATCTTCACAAATGGGACATCATAAAATTCCTTTAATTATAGATCCTAAAAAAATTTCATCATAAGGAAAGTTACTTATCATACTGTACAACATGACTCTCAATGTGAAATCTTCATTTCGAAGAGAATCTAAAAACCTAACACAAATATTCCTATTTATTTTCAGTTCTATATAGATCTAAATAAACATCAATATCATCACCTACCCATTTTGGTTTGAATATAATCATATTCAACATAATCTATTTTCACTTTATGTATAACCATAGTAACAAGTTATAATTTAGAAACATAACTAACCTTGTACCATGAGTTCTACCTCTTACAATAAAGGATTAATCCCATCTTTATATAGTGTAAGATTGAGGTTTCTTATCTCCATTCCAAATTCATGATACATATGATCACCTTACATCCATTAAGGGGTGTTTTTTGGTGTTGATGTTCCCAATCTTAAATTCATGTATCTATGTTCTAGGTCAATTGATTTATTATTTCCCCACTTCCCTATAGGCATCTGAACCTCGTAATGATTGGAATGTAACTTACAACTTTCAAATTACGTGATTCATCTTTTTTTTATTGAGTCACACAAAACATTTAGAATCATTATAGTGATTCATGGTCCATGGTAAAAAAATATGCAACCATTTGTATGATAATATAATTTTTTCAATGATTATACCCATTGAACATATTATTTATTTAGATTAATATGCTTGACATAGTAGTTCATCATCTTCTGGAAGAATATCATTCAAGGGAGAAAGGTGTTCTATAAATCTTTTGATGCTAAATCAATCAATAGCTCTCAAATTATACATCATCATTATTGTTTGAAATGATGCATATTTAGTGCATCCAGTATAAAATAAAACCTTTGAAAATATCATTAACATCCCAAATAGCTTTGAATAAGCACAAATGTCATCTTCATATTCTATTGTCATTTCTTCATAAAGGTATCCATAATTATTTACACTTGTGATCATATGAGATGATCCATAGGTCGTAGGGTTATCCCAGTTACTAACTACATCATTTTCCTCCCAATTATTATTCCATAATATATAACTATGATCTATGATGTGATATATAATGTGTTCTTATAACTCCCCTAGAGAAATTCTTCTTGAATAATAACAACATAAACACATAAAAATGATTTGAGAAGGGCTATATGCAACCTTTTTTTGAAAACATGATGAACTCTTTAACCCCATCCTCATACACTGTTGTTATATGATTAACATCCATTTTTTAATTCATATACATCTAATTTATTTCAAAATTATTAAAAATATAAAAAAAATCCACATAAAATTATGAAAATAATTTATATATACATATATAGAAGAATAAATTAAATATTTTTGTGTAAATATATAAATTTGTGTCTGGGATAACTTATTTCATGTGAAACTATATAAATCCTATGTTTTATAATACATTTCAAAATATTGTTGATTATTTTTATTATATTGTATCATGGTATATATGGTTTTTAAAGACAAATTAGTTTTCTTGGTCCATGTTTCAAACACTCTATGCTATTTTATACATTATCATGGAAGGTCAGTTTTATCCATCTCAAAATAAATGGATACCCAACTGAATAAGGTATTATATAAAAATGGTTAAAGAACAATTCTTTCAAATAATAAAAACCTAATGTGTTTCAAATAACTATCTAAAATTAAGGTAATATAATCAAAATCACTCTATACTTGAAAAAAAAACAAACAATCAAAAAATAATCTAATAAGAAATAAAATCATAAGTTAATTTATCCTATATAAAAAACCTCATTTTTATAAAAATGAATTTATGATACTTTTACACATAATTACAATAGATATCCTAGAAAATATTACCCCTTAAATCATTATGATGCTGGTTTAAAACTATTTAATCAAGTAATTTGAAACATAATTTTTCTCACAAGTAGTATTTTTCATACAAGAAAATGTAAAAATAATGAAATTTAAACAGAAATATGAAAAAAATGAATTTATAAAACCATTTTCAATCATTAAATATTTTTTCGTGAAATTTCCAATCACATGAAAATTTCATTATATCATATGTTAAAAAATAGAAATTAAATAATAATTACTTTCATAATAAAACATAATTATAGATAAGCAAACAAGGCTTTATATTATGAAATTAAAAAAAAATCCAATTTCCTGAAATATATTTATAAAAAAACACACTAATCCAACCACCCTTATTGTAGTGAATTATTTATAATCAAATATATCATCTTCTATTTCATTTTTTCATTGATTTTATACATATGGGAGGCTACCACAATCCTTGAAAATTGATAAATGATATGGAATTAGTTACATATATGTGAGATTCATTAACAAATAGGGTATAATGGTAGAGATTTCAAATTATGGGTTTGTTCTTGAAATGTTTTAGGAACCAAAAGTTGGTTGAATGGATAACTGTAGTTGTATAAAAATGTAAAGGTGAAAGTGGATCTAATAACTAAAATGGAAGAGGTTCCAAGCTTTATGATCATGGCCCATCATTTCATGGTCAATCATATAAGTGGTGATCATTGTTAGTTATTAGAAAATGGAATCATGTGGAAACACTTGCTATAAGTAGTTGGACTGAGAGAGAGGGATGGTGTCCACCAATTGCAGCTGATGTTTCAGAAGTCCAAAATAATTGCAATAAGGTCTTTTACTTCATTTTATGGGGTGAGTTTTCATGTAAATGATGGAATGAAACATGTGTAGGGTTCGCATTGATGTGTATAACAAAAAAATTGAGAAAACTATGATATATTGTCAAACCCCGACCACAGACGCCCATGTTTTTATTCTTTTCTCAGTCCCGTGACTCTGGGTAGCATCTGGTTTGGGTCCAAGTTTGAATATTTGAAGCTTTGATTTTTTTTTCGGTGGGTCTCGGGCCAGTGCGCAGTCACCACACTGCTAGCGGTCACTGCACATTTGGTCTGGGTGGCTGCGCGGTCACCGCGCATTCGGTCCGATCATGCGTTCGGACCTGGTGAGTGCGCGGTTGCCCACCTGTTTAGATAAACAATAAAATTAAATGTATATATTAAATTAAAAAAAGAATTTTATAAAATTTTTAATATTAATAATGACAATAATTTATAATAATAATAATCATATTATTATTATTATCATTTATATTCTATTATTTATTTAATTTACTTTTAATTTTACTTTATCTTTTTTACATTTCTACCTTTCCTTCTTCTTTCTTCTTTTCTCTCCACACGTTGTCCCCTTGTCCCCCTATTCTGCACGTGACCCCTGGTCTTCCACATATCTTCCCTCCACCCCCCGCCTCCCTGTCCAGCCACCGTCACCGCTCCGCTAGCCCCAGCCGTGTGCTGGCCGCCCGCCAGCCCTCCGCCAGCACCTCTTCGCCGCACCTTTGCAGTGATTGGCCACCCTTGTCCGCAGCCGACTCCTGCTTCTGCCACACAGCAACCATGCATGCGACCCGACTCCCTCTCCTACTCTTGGCGCTGCACATCACCCTCCCTGTTGCAGCCCGCCAGCACCATCCGAGCCTCCTGCATGCCCGTGACCCCGCACCCCCGTTCGGCTCGCCTCCCTGCATGGCCTCAACACCCAGCCTCCCGCATCTCCGCACTCCTATGCCTCGGCCTCCTAGTTTTCCCCTCTGCGCACGCTGGCCTCTTCCCGGCTTTCCCTGCGCAGCGCCACCAGCAAGTCTGCCCTCTGCCCTCACATCCTGCAAGACCTCAATTGGCCACCCGCTCACACCACAGTCTCTACAACCCCTTGCCGGTGCCCCCTCAGCACACCCGGCTGGCCGCCTTCTCGCGCCCAGGCTCTCCGCTTCCATCTCCCGCTCGTACACCACCTTCCTCATTGGCCTCGCATTCGCCTGCAGTGCGTCCCGGCCAGCCCCTACTCCGCTCATCTACAGTGACCCGCAGCCCCCTTCATTGTCCTTTTGCCCTGATTCCAGCCGCAACACCGCTGCTCGGCTTACTCGTACCCTGCCCGTCAGACGACTTGCACTGCCGCTGTCAAGCGGCCCTCGCCCATAGCCCCCAGTTAGACATCATCCATCCGCGTGGACGCCTTCTGCTACTACGACATGACGCCCTCTGGCAGTCTGTTTCCAGTCGTAACCCCCCGTTGGTATACCTCTTTATTTTATGCTCCTTTAATATTTTTATTTGATATATATATATATATGTATATATATATATGTACTTATATTACCCTGGTTTGATTATAATTTTTTATTAATTAAATGTTATTTGCATCGGTTTAGCTTTTTAGGAACCGCGCTGGGTGTTTCCGAGTGAGCGCTATCACCGAGCTTTGTTTCTGAGTTTGTGTCGTCTTCACGCTTCGGTTTATAGGTGAGGGTTTCTTCCCAGCTCTTGGTTTCACATACTTTAAATGGGGTTTTGGTTTCTGTTTTGAGATCTTAGTATTTTGTTTACAGTACATTGGACCTTACTGTGTAGTTTCGGACGTGCGTTTTCCTTTTCATGTCGGTCTTGAGTTAGGTACCCCACTGCACTCACCTTTAAATTTAGAATTTATTAATTTCTTGATATTTTATTAATTTTAATAAATAGTAAATAATATAAGATAATTAAATTTTAAATGATTATTTGGTGTAAAAAGTGCCGTTTATTTTATACCAAACTCTTGAAATATTTTCTTGGAGAGAAGACACCCAGTAGTGAAAGAATTCCAGTTTGGACTTTAAACATAATTTATGGAATTTCGAATGTGGTTGTGTTTTTAATGATAAATAATTGCTTCTGAACATGTGTTTTGGGTTTTGTTGAGAAATGAGTTTGTTCTTTAAAGTTGGTGAAGGCCCATTTGGCACTTTAATAAAAATAAATTATTTTGGAAAAATCACTTTGGGGTGACTCAGGAGTGACCTTTGGTGTATGTTGACTACACATGTTATGTGTGATGTTTGTGATACTTGATTGAATTTGCTAACTCACCCATTTTACTTTTTTCATGCATGTTGACATGGGAACCTGGCATAGTGAGTGAATCTTTTGAGAACAATTGCTTTACTCGTTTAGATTACGCACTGTCTAGTGGCCCCATAGCAGGGGAATACTGAGTTATTGCTACTATGGGGATTGGCCCCTTAGTTAGGCCATGTAGGTCTATGCCGAACATTAGGGCGTTATGACGTCATCGAGTTAGAGCATTCCTTCAGGATGAGTCACATGTATAGTACATTCTGGATTGTTCATGATCTCCTAGGTTTGACCCATGTTTTCTTTACTGTTTTTTTGTATGTGGAAGACGGTTGAGAGGTCTAGTTCAGTTGCTGGCCCCTGTGTGCCACTTTTC
Organism: Viscum album; assembly: GCA_963277665.1. Classification (NCBI taxonomy): domain Eukaryota; kingdom Viridiplantae; phylum Streptophyta; class Magnoliopsida; order Santalales; family Viscaceae; genus Viscum; species Viscum album. The sequence continues at coordinate 316,413,514 of OY728140.1, forward strand.
CCATTTCCCTTGGCGTTTGTTGTGTGTTATGTGTATTTTTCCTTTTTTGCTAATAACTAAAGTCTGGTTTTATAGTTGTTCACAAAAAATGTATTAAAATGCAATGCACCCGTTCCTTTCAGACATTAAAAATTGTTTTAAAATTAAAAAGGGAAATAGAATGACACTTGTTTTATAAATGAAAGTGTTTGTGTGTGAAAACAAGTATTTTTTATATTTAGTTCAAACCTAGAATTAGTAAAAAAAATTTATTTAAAGGTAATGCATTGGAAATAGTTTTTGGGTAACGCATACTGAGTTTTAATACTCACGCCTATAGTTCTTTTCAGTTTTTAGTGTTTGTGTAGGCTGCAGATTGGGTGTGTTCGCCTTGGGCGACGTTTGGTCGTGAGTTGGAGAGTGACATGTGAGGTCACACAGAGATAGTGGTTTTCTCTTTTATTCAGTTTTGTTTTTCTTTTGTTATTTTTAATTACTTTACTCTATTTATTTACTTTAGGCTGCTCTATTTCATTTATGCTACTTTATTTATTTATTTTTACTGGGCTAAATCATTCCCACAGCCTCTGTTGATGCCCTGGCGCTTATCGCCAGCCCGGGAGGATCGGGAATGCCTCCCGGGTCATGTCGCGGACCGACTCGGGTGACTGGTTTAGGGTCGACCCAGGTTGGTTCGTGACAAATTGGTATAAGAGCAGGTCAACTCTTATCAAACCTCTCTTTTCATAGCGCCCTTTGTTAATTTTGATGTCCATTAGATAGAGATTACGAATGTCAGGGCTTAGGAGGTAGGTTACAGGTCGGTTCCTGTTCACCACCACTCGTGACGAGACTTGAGTTACCAGTGTTAGTCCTGGATTTCAATCTCTTATCTTTTGTTGCTTTGGATTGAGGGATGAAAATGGAGGTGAATTGGTTCATATTGCGGACTCACATGGTGTGGTGACCCATGTGGAGTCCTAGTGTCTGGCTCAATGTCCTCTTAGTGTTTTTCTTTACCTGGGGCATGGCTCACCACCATGTCGATGGGTCAGAAATATGCACTAGTTTCTCATTCTAGTGGGTTATTACTGCTTGTGTTTTGTTTTAGTCTTATTTCTTTTTGATTGTACGTTAAAATTGAAATTGTTTTTTAAGGGAAAAGTGTTTCTTCCAAATTGTTTTTGAAATTACTAAAGTGGTTTTTTAAAGAGAAGGTGTATCGGTTTGAAAAAACATGGTATGTGTTTGGATTTGGAAAGGAAAAGAAGTTTTTGAACCTTGCCACTCCTTATGGAGGGTCACACATGCGTGGGTATGTATGGAAAGTGCGTGGGGGGAACTTGTTCACAGATTATGTGAGCAGGATTGAATGAACGCACGTGTGACAGTTCATAAAGTGCCATAGGTGAGTTTTGAAAATTTTAAAGAAACAACGGTTTTAGAAAAGTGATTTCTCCTTGTGTTTTTATATGTTTGGCTTATGGGCCTATTTCTCCTTGGCTTATGTTGTTTCTTTGATTGAGTTTTGGCTTGATTCCGGTTTTGATGGTGTTTCTCATGTTGTCATGAGTATGCCACCTAGAAAGCCTCCAAAAGTTGTCAATGAGTGATGCTCAGTCCTCAGTTCCTTTTGTGTGTTGCTTTCTTTTTGAGGTAATCGAAGTATGTTAGAGGTAGTTGTCTTGTTTTGAACGATATTCTGTCTTCTGGTCGTTGGGAAACTCCCAGGATAGTTAAGGTTCATACCACCCTAGAGTTATTTGAGGGTTTAGTTCTAGACTAGTAAAGATGAAATGTCTTATCGTCGTTATATTTTTGGGTGTGATTAATGGTGGTCGACTTCCGCAAAGGTTCCCCATCTGGGAAGGAGTGTGGGCCAGTGGAACCTGTCTCCATGAAACTATCCTCATCGGTACCGACTGCTAGTTCGTCAGACCACTCTCTTGTGCGCCACCAGTACAGCATGTCCGTACATTATAAGACATTATGTTGCATCCCTTTGAATGTGTACAACCATCTTGGTTGTTGGAATCATTGAATGGAAGGAGTTAGAGACCAGAAGATAAAAATGCCTGACTGTGAGGCAGGAGCTGCTTCAGCTATCAAGGCCCCAACCACAGGTCTTGGGGTGAAGCTCACGCATTGTCAGGAGTTGCCAAGGGTGTGTGGAACCTCGGTCCAGATAATGTTCTCAGCTTTGGAATTGATATATCCAAAATTTCCCTTTTTCTATTCTCATCGCTGTCGCAAGATCATCCTTGTTGTGTTGGTATGATGAGCTCATTCGCCCATAGTCCAAGCGGTTTTATCTTCTCTCAGTGTTGTTTTTAAGTTGTTTGGTCTCTCTGAATGGTGTGGGCCTATGAATAAATGGACCTATTCTGATTTTGAGTTGGTCCTAGCTGTGTTCAATAGGGGAATGTTCATTTCGTGAAGTTGATCAGAGGTGTTGAGTTAATTTAACATCCTCAAGTTCCTGGATTGTTCCGTAGAAAGATTTTCACCAAGTCTCAGGTGTGTTGTTTGGTACATGTAGGAAAAATTAATGAGTTTGGTTTGGGAGTTCCCATGTTGACCCCTAGGGGATGGTTTGTTCAGGTTTCCAGGGTTTTTGTATTAGTAAATTCTTATGGTGGGGAGAACCCTTTCATGTTCTCCCCTCAATCTCGGTCAGTGTTTTTTCTTGAATTGGTCGGGTGTGACGTTTGTTTGGAATGGTTACCCTAAAGTTCTCGGTTCTCTATGATTTTTTCTGGGAATGAACTCAAGTTGTGTCAACTATTGGCTTGGTGACTTTCTAAGGGCAGAAAGTGTCTGTGGTGGGGATAATTGTCACACCCCGACTACAGACGCCCATGTTTATATTCTTTTCTCGGTCCCGTGACATTGGGTAGAGTCGAGTTTGGGTCCGGGTTTGAATTTTTAAAGCTTTGATTTTTTTCTATAGGTCTCGGGCCAGTGCAGAGTCACCGCACTGCAAGCGGTCACCACACATTCGGTCCAGGTCGGTGCGTGGTCACTACACATTGGGTCCGATCATGCCTTCGGACCTGGTGAGTGCGCGGTTGTCCACCTGTTTAGATAAATAATAAAATTAAATGAATAAATTAAATTAAAAAAAATAATTTTATAAAATATTTAATAATAATAATTACAATAATTTATAATATTGCTGTTATTGTTATTATTATTATTATCCTTTATATTCTATTATTTATTTATTTACTTTTTATATTATTTTATCTTTTTTGTCCTTTCTCTCTTTCTTTCTTCTTTCTTCTTTTCATTTTTTTCTCTCCAAGTGTTGTCCCCTTGTCCCCCTATTCTGCGTGCAACCCCAGGTCTTCCATGGATCTTCCCCCCCACCTCCCTATCCCGCACTCGTTTCCGCTCTGCTCGCCTCAGCCATGTGCTAGCCGCCCGCCAGGCCTCCGCTAGCACATTTCTGCCGCACCTCTGCAGCGCCTGGCCACCACTATCTACGGTCGAGTCCTGCTTCCGCCGCATAGCAGCTGTGCATGCGACCAGGCGCCCTCTCCTGCTCCTGGCGCTGCACATCGCCCTCCCTGTTGCAGTCCGCTAGCACCAGCCGAGCCTCCCTGCATGCCCGCGACCCCGCGCCCCCATTCGGCTCGCCTCCCTGCATGGCCGCAACTCCCAGCCTCCCGCATCTCTACCCTCCAGTGCCTCTGCCTCCTGGTTTTCCCCTCCGCACATGTTGGCCTCGTCCTGAATTTCCCTACACTGCGCCGCCATCAAGTCTTCCCTCTGCCCTCACCTCCTGCAAGACCTCAGCTGGCCACCCGCTCGCACCCGGGTCTATACAGCCCCTTGCCGGCGCCCCCAGCACACCCGGTTGGCCGCCTTCTCACACCCAGGCTCTCTACTGCCGGTTCCTGCTCATACACCACCTTCCTCGTCGGCCTCGCTTTCGCCTAGAGTGCCTCCCAACCAGCCCCTAGTCCGCTCATCTACAGTGACTCGTAGCCTCCATCCCTAATTCCGGCCGCGAGACCGCTGCTCGGCTTACACGTACCCAGACCATCGGCCGCCTCACACTACCGCTGTCCGGAAGCCCTCACCCACAGCCCCTGGTCGGACCGCATCCATCCGCATGGACGCCTTCCTGCTGCTCCGGTGCGACGCCCTCCGGCGGTCTGTTTCCAGTCGTAACCCCCCGTTGGTATACAACTTTATTTTCAGCTCCTTTAATATTTTTATTTGATACACACACACACACACATATATATATATATATATGTATAAATATATGTATATATATTACCCTGGTTTGATTATAATTTTTTTAATTAAATGTTATTTGCATCGGTTTAACTTTTTAGCACCCGCGTGGGGCATTTCTGAGTGAGCGCTATCGCCGCGCTTTGTTTCTGAGCTTGTGTCATCGCCGCACTTCAGTTTCGAGGTGAGTGTTTCTTCCCGCCAATTGGTTTCACATACATTAATTGGGGTTTTGTTTTGTTTTGATTTCTTAGTGTTTTGTTTACAGTAAGTTGGACCTTACTGTCTAGTGTTTGATGTGCGTCTTCCTTTTCTTCTCGGTCTCGAGGTAAGTCCTCCACTGCACTCAACTTTAAATTTAGAATTTATTAATTGCTTGATATTTTTTTAATTTTAATAAATAGGAAATAATATAAGTTAATTAAATTTAAAATGATTATTTGGTGTTAAAAGAGCCATTTATTTTATACCGAACACTTGAAATATTTTCTTGGAGAGCAGACACCCAGTAGTGAAAGAATGCCAGTTTGGCCTTTAAACATAATTCAACGAATTTCAAATGTGGTTCTGGTTTTAAAGATAAATTATTTCTTCTGAACAAGTGTTTTGGGTTTTCTTGAGAAACGAGGTTTTTCTTTAAAGTTGGTGAAGGCCCGTTTGGTACATTAATAAAAATAAATTATTTTGGAAAACACTCTTTGGGGTGACTCAGGAGTGAACTTTGGTGTATGTTGACTTCACATGTTGTGTTTGATGTTTGTGATACTATACTGACTTTTCTGACTCACTCCTTTTCCTTTTTTTATGCGTGTTGACATGAGAACCTGGCATAGTGAATGAATATTCTGAGAATGATTGCTGCACTAGTTTAGATTTCGCACTGGCTAGTGGCCCCATAGTAGGGGAATGCTGAGTTATTGCTGCTATGGGGATTGGGCCCCTCAGTTAGGCCATGCAGGGCTATGCTGAGCGTTAGGGCATTATGACGTCATTGAGTTAGAGCATGCTTTTCAGGACGAGTCACATGTATAGTATGTCCTGGATTGTCCACAATCTCCTAGGTTCGACCCATGTTTCCTTTAGTGTTTTTTTTGTATGTGGAGAATGGTTGAGAGGTCTAGTTCGGTTTCTGGCCCCTATGTGCCACTTTTCCCATATCCCTTGGAGTGTTTTGTGTAGTTTTCCATTTTAGCTAATAACTAATGTTTGGTTTTCTAATTGTTCGCAAATTTTTTTTTAAAATGCAATGAACCTGTTCTTTTCAAACATTAAAAAATGATTTTAAATTAAAAAGGGCAATGGACTGATACTTTTTTTATAAATGAAAGTGTGTGTGTGTGAAAAGCAGTATTTTTTATATTTAGTTCAAACCTGGAATTAGTAAATTAATTTATTTAAAGGTAGTGCATTGGGAATAGTTTTATGGGCACGCCTACTAAGTTTTAATACTCACACCTATAGTTATTTTCTGTTTTTAGGGTTTGTGCATGCTACAACTTGGGTGCGTTCACCTTGGGAGACATTTGTTCGTGAGTTGGAGAGTGACCCGCGAGGTCACATGAAGATAATGGTTGTCTCTTTCGGTTAGTTTTATTTTCTTTTGTTCTTGTTAGTTACTTTACTCTGTTAATTTATTTTGCGCTGCTCTGTTTAATTTCTGCTGCTTTATTTATTTATTTTTACTGGGCGAAATCATTCCCAAAGCCTCTGTTGATGCCCTGTCTCTTAACGCTAGCCCGGGAGGATTGGGAACACCTCTCGGGTCATGTCGCGGACCGGCTCGTGTGACCGATTCAGGGTCGTCCTAGGATGTTTCATGACATATATCATTTAAAAATAAGTAATGAATAACCTATCTTATGTTTTGAGTGTTGATTCATCCCAGAATTTGAAGGAGGTGACAGTAAGGATCGACTTATAGGCTAACATAAATAGAACGAGTGAGCACCATGATATGTTAGGACTCTTTTAAAATATGTGAAAAGGTTTTATAAATCTTACAAATATGAATTGATGAAATCTACCTTTATCAATGCTAAAAAATCCCAATAAATATAACCATTAGTAGTGCCTATTAATAGTATAGATAAATATTTGTGAAAAATATAAGTTAAAATTAATTTTAAATTTTTTTAAAAATTATATTAAATATATTAATGAATGCATTAACATTTTCATAAATGTATTAATATATTAATATATATATTAATTTTCTTCTAAATATATTAAAATTATGATAAATATATCAGTAATATTATAATAAATGTATTAAAATTATAATACTTGTTTTGTTAATAAATGTAATAGTGTTTATAAATATGAGAGAATATTTTTTTAAAAAAATTACATTTTAATATTATAATAAATTTTTGATTATAGAAAAATGAAAATTACAAATTACATTATAATAATAATGAATAAATACTAAAATAAAAAAATTTTAAAAAATATTAAAATTAAAAAAACAATATAATGTATAATAAAAATTTTAATATATGTCCTAATATTATGATAAATTCATTAATATTAACATAAATTTGTTAATATTATGTTAAGTGTATTAATATTATGATTAATATACTAATAATATTATAAAAAATGTATTAATTTTATAAGAAATGTTTTATTAATAAATTAATTAATAAATGTATTGATATTATAACAAAAGATTAGAATTAATCGTATTAATGTTATAATAAATTTAAAATTTAAAAATTACATCATAATATAAAAAATAATTATTACTAAAAACTAATATATGATAAAAATATTAAAAATGGATTACAAATTATAATTATATTAACTATATTAATCTATTTTTGATAATATTATAAATGTACTAATATGATGATAAATGTATTAACATTATAAATAATTTATTGTAATAAATTAAATAAGATTATGAAAAATGTGTTATTAATATTATAATAAATGTATTAATATTATTATATTATAATAGATTTATTAGTATTATCAAAAAAATTATTAATGTTTTAAAACATATTATGACTAAATATATTTATATTATAATAAATTATAATTTAAAAATTACATTATAATAAAAATGAATAAATATTAAAAATGAATAATTACAATAAATTGTTAACTAAATTTAAATTTTTTAATTTCAATTAGAATATTATTTATTATATAAATTAATTTGAGTGTTTAAAATATTGGGGAGGAGGATGGGGTTTAGTGGCTGAGGAGATTTTGGTAATCTTGGATTCTTTGGTAGATTTTAGAGTTTCTTCTTATAATCACCTCCTAGACCAAGTCTTCCTTGGTAAAAGTTCTCCTTACTTTTCCTTAAATGACATGTCATGGATTTTTGGATTATTCTATGATGTTGGAGAATAATTCTAACGGTGAAGGGGGTTTTGCATTGGATGAAACCTTAGAATATGGCATTCAACATTCATTCTTTCATTTTAAGGATTTAACAACTAGAAGGGATCCTAGGAAGTATACCACCATTCATGTAGTTTAAAGTGAAAAGTTAATGCCTAAATGGACTGAATTAGGTAGTAATTTTATAATTTCTTCCATAATTAATCCAATGGGTTTAGAGCTTTAGTGACTTCAAAACCTGGTTGATCGTCTCTCTACCATATATATATTTTCATATTAGAATAATGAATCAATGGGTCATGGATTTTTTATCATTATTTTTCATTTAGAAGAGTTGAAAATAGGGAATTAGTGATTTGGATATGTGTCATTAAATCCATTCTTCTTTCACATATAATATCGAGGTTATAATTTTAATCGTTTAGAGGAAATGAAAACATTATTACAATTATGGGATAGATTCTATGGACTTTATTGGATACTTTGGAATCCCAAAATACTATATGATATGTATTCGTCTACCAGGGATACTATAAAAATGAACAAAGTGACTTGAATGTCTAGGTTTGGCCACTTTTATAAACTACTTATTTTGTTTATTTGTGTTCTTAATTATTTAACAATGATTTTCAATCAACATAAAATAGTGAGTTTAAATTTTGAATTAATAATGTAAAAATACCTCAGTTGTTCTTGGATTATTAAGAAATTTGAAATAAAAATTATAAATATAAAAGGGTTTCTGTTTCCTATTTCTATAATCAATATAATTTTTTTTAATGAACTTGCTTTTAAAAAGAATAGTCATTACAGTTATGGAATTATAGTCAATGTAAGGGGTTTCATTTCACAGGGTGTACTTATAACGACCTGTGATTTTACTATATATTATCCTTAAACAAATATAATGTTAACAGTGTGTTTCACATGAAAAAACGAACCCTAAAGGACCAAAAATCATTTTATTTAAATAGATATTGACCATTATGTGGTATTAATTGAATAAGCGGGTATAAAAAGTTATAATTAACTTATGAAATAGTGGACCCTTTTTAAAAATGTTTCAATAACTATGTATAAAGAGTTGAAAATTTATTTTTTAAAATTTATTTTAGAAAATGGATATTTTTCAAGTTTGATATATATTTTTATTCACAATAACTATAGAAAAATGGTTAATATACAAAAAAATGATTTCTTATGATAAATAATTTTTTTTGATAATATTTCATGATTTTATTTAAAAGTGAATATTAAAAATTTTAGAATGTGACTCCGAAAAAATAATATTAATTTTCTAACATAAAATAAAAAAATTTGAAATAATATTAGTTTTTGGTAATTTTAAAAAAATATTAAATTTTTGGCGAATAGTGAAAAATAATTTTTTTACAAATAACATGAATTTTATGACATTATTTGTATATAAGTATGAATTAAAAATTCTTAAAATACATATTAGAAGACCAAATATTTATTTTATAAGTGTCTGTAATTATTAAAATGTTGGTTTTAATTTATAATCCCATATTTTAAATTTTATAACATAAGTTATATTTTTTAAAATGTTTTTAATACATTATACATATAATATATAAAAATAAAATCATTTCACTTCAAGAAAATTAATATAATAAAATGAAATGTAAATTTGGAATCATTATGTTCAAATTATGTAATAAGGAACATTTTATATTCATCCATAAAGGATAAATTAATTTGGAAAAAAACTCGTTACCTTAGTAAAAAATATAAGGGGTAAAATGGGTTTAACAAAGAGGGAAAGACCAAAAAATGTTTAAATCGTGTGTAAGAATGTGGTGTTGATGAATTTATTGACCTTATCCCTTCCCATACACACAATTTTCTAATTTATGATTCTCTTTCCACGAGTGTTACTTCCCATTATTAAATAGTTTTAGGTATTTAGAAAACATTTCTTCCTTTTTCACATATAAAAGGGGAACTCAAATCCTCAATTACCCTCCAACCATAACCTACTTATTTTGGACCAAAATCTTAACAACCCTTTCCCAAAAATTACTAGAATCCTTTTACAGGCTCTAGTGCTCCAATGGCCCTAAGGCCTTCAATTTTTATTCGTTCTTGAAAATACACCTTTCAAGGGGTGAGGTGGAAACCTTACAAGGCCCATAAGTGTAAGTATTTCATGGATAATAGGCCTTAGAGTAATTCATTTCCCATAGGTTTCAAACATTACATACAACCCAAACTAACTAGTTGGAACTGCTCCTCCCCAGAATCTTCATCATTAAATAAGCTCTCCACCTTCGCATGGATAGTCAGCCAGGCTTTCCCGTGTATGCATAGGCTTGTCCCAATGGCAGGTTTCATGCCCTCTTATTCTCGCAGTCCGTTTAGCTTCTGCTATGGTGAAATCTCTTTTCTCATCCTCATTCTGGGGCTTGTTCCTTGTAGATTTTCTGGGTTGCATCCGCAATTTAGGTGGACCAATGGCCTTGAGGTGGCCTGAAGGCCTTACGGACCCAAAGGCCTGGGTGGCCTGAACACCTTAAAGGACCATCCTTCAATATATTAACCCCTTTTAAAAAGGAGATAATCCATGAAGTGAGGTATGAACAACGAATCTCTCCTTTATCATTCTCAATTTGTTTATGGGCACATATTCCTTCTAAAATTAAACTTCACCATAATAAAATAATTAAATAAATGGCATTATTAAACTATTATGTTATTATAATGATTTTAAAATTATCATCCACAAGTCCCTTTTCAATTCAAAAAAATGAAACTATCATTCCTGTGTTGTGTTGACTATGACCACCATGACCCTAAATGTTTCATTTTACGTAACCAATAGACATGTATATTACTAATAGGAAATTTAATATATAACAATGATATATATAAAAAAATTATATTATTAATGATAAACTATATTACTTATTTTCCCAATTCAATTGGAAACAAAATCAATATTCTTGCATATGTGTGGACTACTACCTCCAAGGAATGATTTATTTATGTTTTTATTTTCATTATGGCCATAAATAGTTGGTTATGAGAATATTTTTAATGGAAAATATTATTTTTATGAAATTATTATTGTTTTGGAATTATAATTTTGAAAAACTATTGATAATATTAGTAATAAACAACCATGGTAAATTCAATCGGCCAAAAGGGCAATCTAAGAGGAAAAAATGACTTCTTCATACAATGAAATAACATCATATAGGTTATGTAATCCATATAAATCTTTAAAAATATATTATATACCACTAATAGATACGATTTATGATCATTATGATTCGGCTATTATTATTTTAAAACTAAATCACTTCATAATCAATCATTAATTATGGTATATTCAAGTTTTGGTCAGTACCTACTTGAAAAATGCAGTAAATTTGTATCACAAAAGAATATGAGAATTTAATTTCTATTAATATATTATATAAATAAGTAAATAATTATTTTTTTAGGTTTTTAATGGTTATATAAAAATTTATCTCATTATTTAATAATACACCCTTCGTTCACTAAGAATCATCAAAGCATGCTCATCCTTGATTCCATCTTTAAGGATAAAAACAAAAACTACCTTAAAATGAAATTATAAAGACATAAATCAGAAACAAATTATATTTTATGATCTTGGAATGATGAAATTTGGGAGAATAATGAATAACAACATCGATGTTATGAAACTAGTTCAAAACAATCAATATTACTCACACCCACCATCAAAAAAATACCATAATGTACAAAAATACATAAAGAGAATAATTCTAAATGAATATTATAAAGGGTTATAAGTATGAAACATTTTATTAAATGAGAAATCAAGATAGTAACTTAAATATATAGGATTTTTAGTGCATTTTTACTAAGTGGTAATTTAGTTAAGTGGTTCTTTGTATAAACTTTAATTTATTGTGTCATTATTCTAAATATACACGATGATTCCTTTAATATGGAGGGATTATTTCCTAATGAATCGCTTTTACTATACTAATGGGATCTAAAAATTGATATCATGAAATTTCATTAAATGTAATATGATTTAAAAGATAAAAAAGTTGACAGGGGGTTTGGTTAAAATGTTACTCAAACCTTAAGGGCATTAATAGCCAATATTATTTTCAAATCAAGATTGTTTTGGAATGATAATAAATTTTTAGAACTTTTTTATTTATGAAAAAAACATAATTCTCATTGAACATTCATATGGTTTTACAATTCTCTCAAAATTTCATTCCCCTTGTCTCATATTTTACTCTAAATATTTCTTATATGTAAAATAAACCACACATATTTTTCTCATTAAAGAACCTCCCATTTCCCATTTCCATTTTCATTGGATGATTTTAAAAATGGATTTATAAATTTTTCAATAATTTATAATGTTCATTTAATTCTTTTAGATTTTAATTCAAAAGTTTTAATGAAATATTTAATTTTTTCTATATTGGTCATTTTCATCAAAATGTGAAAAAATTCCATTTTCAGCATTTATATGTAAGCACATTATTCTACCGCCAATTTTGTTTTATATGAATCATTCTATCTTGGTTTCAAGGTATATAATTTAAATTACTTATCTCTTTTTTTTATAAAATATTTCTTTTTGAATACATTCAAAAGATCGAGAATATTTCATATTTCCAAATGATGTTTTCAAAAACATTTAAAAAATGTTTTTTATCTAACTTATTTTTATTTGACATATATTATGGTTAGTCATTAAAATATTTAAATAATACTATACACCATATTTATTTGTATATATTTTTCTTATCATTCTTATTCAGAGGAATGATCCAATATTTTTTTCACATGCCTAATCATCTCAAGTTTATAACCATGATTTTTCTTTTAATGCATTTTGTCTGGGAATAGACTATTTTTATTCCTTTGATATAAGGGTGTTCACATAGTTTTTATATATCAATTATTTAGGAAAATTATTTACATGCTTGTATACTATTTGTGTATATAGTTTAAATACTTTATAGATTTTTATATTTATTGAATTTTATTTACATAGGAAGAAACTTAACGCCATTGGATACCCATTTATTTTCCTTTTGTTTATCATGTTATGATTATAGATGGATTTATTAATGGTTTCCTTATATTAAAGAATTTTTAAAGGATATGAAAACCATTTTCCTTCTATGGGTTATTTATGTCGTGTTTAATGAGACCTATTTTATTTCCATTGGGTTTTTATGTTATAAAAGGTGAGTAAGTTTCATTTGAAATTTCAATGAAACCAACATCAGTTCCACAGATTCTTTATGATGTGATAAGTGAATGACTTTCAAGTGACACTCATATAATGGATAATTATGGGTGGGGTTTTATATCACCCTCTAATGCATTATTTAAACATTTATATCTCATTATATAAGTATTCAGTATTACATTATAGTTTCTCATAAGCATGGTAACAAATTGTTTATCTTAGTAATGAAATGTTTCCCTATACTCAAGTTATTTTCATATTTTAATGATGTTCCATAGTTTTATTGTTATTATCATGACTATTATTGCATGGATAATTTTTATTAACTCATGTTTCATCACTCTATTGATTCATTTCCTATGTTAAGACAAGCCATATTTCTTTATTTATGATTCATGATTTGTTTGGTGTACGTTTCTTATGTATCTTTATTATACCCATATTCTCATCTTATTCCCTCTTATGATATTTGATTGTTAATGCTAATTTTTATGCTTATGAGTATCAAATATAAACCCTTTATTATGTTTCATATTTCATAGGTTATAAATATATGAAAAGTTTGAAATTTATTGAAGAGTTTCTTCTGTGTATAATTTGTGGCATATGCTGAAGAGTCAATATAGTATATCTAGTTTCTAATATAAAGGGAAAATTTCCTAATGAGACAAAGAACGTAGGTTTTTTTAGTTAATAATTTTTTCATAAATCTCCAAAAAATTAAACCTAAATGTTGTGGTGAATGTATTATAATGAAATATTTGTTTTATGTATTTGGATGAGATGGATACGTCTACGATTTTTTATTTTTGGAACTAGAGTAGGGTTTAGATAACTTTGGAGGTAAAGATGATATAAGTTGACGATAAATTGGGAGTTCAAAATTTCATCAATGGTTGATAAGTTAATGTTGATTATAATATTAATTGTATAGATAAGCCTTTCAGTCAACTGATGTCATGTTATGGGGAGTAGGATGGGGGGAACTTTTTGTAAAACCCTAGGGATAAGTCTAAATATTTGAAAACATCATAAAGTTTTTTTAAAGTAGAGATTGCGCAGTTTTCCTAGTAATAAACTCCCTCCTTGGATACTATAAGTATATTTAGGCTATAGCACATATGTACCTAAGTGAAATTACCCTAAATAGAGTGTATTGGGTGTTAACTCAATCATTGTCTAGTTTATGAAAAAGAGGCCTCATTGCACACCTAGTTTGACACTCCCAGGGGATATGCATTGGTTAATCACATTCTCTTTATAATACATTATGAAGGATTTATTATGTTATGGAATTAATATAAGAAGTATACGAGAACCCAACCTAATGAAACATAAATTCAAATGATAGTGATTTATGTTGAATTTAAATATGATGTAATAATTTGAAATAGTATGACATTTTTAGGTGGAAATTTTCATGTAATTTGCAATCAATAATTTCCTTATGGTGTTAATTATTTATCATTAATGAAGAAAGCCTTTTGGTTTTAGTAATTTCTAATGTCTTATGGAAGAAATTTAATACTAGATGCCATGGAAAATGCAGATATTGTACTAATGAGGAACGTAATATAATAATAGGTGGAGTGATAAATCTTATGATTATTACAAACCAACTATCAATATTTGTGATTCTGAATATGAACAATGTAGAGCTTCCATACAAACCAAATAATGGAAAGATAATGTATCATGAAAGTTTGGGTGATGAAAATAATGAATAAAACAATGTTCAAATTCCTTCGTGTCAACAATATGGTAAAAATCCAAAAGGGGAATGTCTTAATAGAACTTGGAGATTTTTTATGCAGGGAAAAGGATGTCATATAGAAACTAATTTTCATGGAAAAGTGAAGAGTTTAGTGGACAATGTAAAAATAAAAAAGAGTTCATCTAAATGTACCACTGACACTTTATTATCTTAAATATGGGTAACTTGAACATTATCAAATTCAATACCCTATTACAATTACTAACAATGATGATAGGCCCCAAATAATACTTATAAAATGCGATTCCTAAGAACCCACAACTATATAAGTGAGTTCTAAAGATCATGTGGAGGGAGGAACACTAGATTTCTACTCAGGAAATGTGAGTTTTGTAATTATATCTTATTCAAAAAATTTATTTGTACCAGTAATTGTTTATAAGGATATCAAATCCCCTCACTGGTTGATAGATATTTAATTATTTTTAAAACTCTTGGATCCAGAGTTTATATCTCTACTCTAAGATAAGTTTGTAAGATTGTGTCTCCTATAAAATCTTATTATACTTCCTTTAATCAAATCTAATTTGATATTAGGAATGTATTGACTTTATTGACATTGATAAATTCCAATTTTTAAAATATCATCTAAAATTTGAATCATGATCACCTATTAATACAAGGATGGAAATAAAATTCCTTTCAAAAAATTACTCCCATTATATTACAATATTTATCACAAATGTTTAATGAAAAACTCAACATGAATTATATTTTAATTATGAGAGAAAATATGAATTCACCAGTAAATCCCATGATAGTGAGGATAACACCTAAGTTGAAGTTAAAAATTTAGTCATGGAATCCCATAACATGCAAGCGAGTAATAATTAGAATTTGGAGTGTGCAATTTGTTTAAGGGGGAGAATATAATGACCTAAAATATAACTATATATTAATATTAAATAAATATTTTGTTCATATAATTTTCAACAAGAAACACCAAACCATGATAGAACACAACATATTTTATTAAAATAAATAGTGAACAGTTCATTGAAGGTGTTAAATTAGTAGGTACAAATAGTTATAAACAATTTATGAAATAAAGGTCCATTTTAATACTATTTCATCACGTGGCTAAGATGTTGATAACATAATTTTTAAAATTTATTGTATAAAATTGATATTTTAAAAGTTTTCTATATTTATGATTATCACTAATTTTATATTAATATTTAATTTTACAAATAATGATTTCCTACATAAAGTAATGTTTTATAATTTTTGATGATTTTATTATAACTTTAAATCTATAACTTATAGAATTTAAATTTGAAAAAATTAAATTCATATTTGAATTTGTCATAACAATGTTAACATAAGATTAATTTTAATTATTTTTTCTAAAATATTGTTTTTTTACTTGAATAGTGAAAATGAACAGTTTTATAAATAACATAAAGTTTATGAAATTATAAAATTTTATTTATAAATTAAAAATATATAGAAAAAAATATAATACCAAATATATATTTTTTCGTGACTATATAATTTTTAAAATGACAGTTTTAAATAAAACCCGATATATTTTTATTTCAAAACAGAAGTTATATACTTTTAAAAAATAATTTTTAATACACTAGACATTTAGTATTTTAAAATTAATTTTTATCACTTCTAGAAAAGTAAAATAATAAAATAGATTTCAAATTTTAATTCGTTAGGCCCAAATTTCCTTTCACGAACCCCTCCCCCCCAAAATACCCCTCCATGGATGACAATGAAGGGAGATAGATAATCATGGTCGAATCCCACATCCAATAGGCCATAGGTTAGCGACTAACATGAAGGGTATATCATAAAAATAGATATAAGGAATTACGCCAAAAAAAATTGCGGAATTATAGATAATATGAATCAACCAAACTACTAGTACTCATAATAATAGTAAATACAAATCAAAAAACAAGAATGTAATGAAATAAAACTAAAACAACTACAAAAAATGAACCATAAGTACCAAAAGAAATTCATTGGTAGCGACCTTGAAGACAAAATAGCACTAAAACAATGCCATGAGCTAGTAATGTCCATCCCAATCACCAAATGTCTCCTTAATAACTAAAAATAATAATATATAATCATTGTGATCATAAAAATTATACTCAATATGTTCCTCCCTAAATCCTCTCAGGAAAATGATAAAGAAATCAATCTAAATCCTCGTGAATAATCAAGTTAACCTAACATGGCATCAAATCATGTTTACTATGTTCTCATTATAACCGTGGATCTCTCAAAATGTATCATATAAAATTAATAATATAATACCAAACATAATATTAAATGATGAAACCTCACTACCACTTCCCCACAGGTTATCCTATTTTCCCTAATGTTGCATGTCCTAGTCTATATGTTCAATAAGTTATCATATAAAAAAAACCTAGGAAAGAATAACATATCATTTACCAAATCCATCACATCATATAATCCCCTATATCCACATCACCATATAAGGAAAGAGTAGTTTTCAGGATCCAAAAAATCCCAAAAGTCATATATTAAACCTCAATCCACCACAACCCATATAGAACAAGCTATAACAATCTTTAGGATAATATAACAAGAAAAAAAATGTGTTGGAAAATAACCACAATACATTTCATCACTCTACACACATATATGGTAAAGGTAAACACCATGCATACCAACACATAATAATATTAAGAGAAGAGAGTGGGTAAAGCAGGGGTAGCCATCCATCCTTTCCTCATCGACCTGAATATTAGTGAAAATATCCTCCATAGTCCAGTGGTGTAAGTTTACCTACCTACATGTGTGGGGTATAATATGAAATCATAGAAACATGTATAAAGTAATATTACTAACAACCTCACTAAGGGAGACTACGTATCCTTAACCTCAAATGCAACTATCATCTCTTGAATAGCAGACTTCCACTACTAAGTACTGGATATCTAATAAGTGTAGAAACATTTCAGGACACATTTAATTAATTATTACAATACAAATTTCTTAATTACATTAATTATCAACCAATTTCTAATTATTCTAAGAATAATAAAATTACTTTTAAGTTTCCTCAAGAATTAACATCAGTTCCATATTCTACTAAGTCTATAACAGCACAGGTTAAATTATTTAACATTTTCATTCCACAATTATAGGTACTTTAGGGATCATCATAGGAAACCCCAAAGGATTCATAACCCTAAAAGAATATCTATATTAAACTGTGGGGAAAGGAATGAAGAATCAAGAAACATTACTATCTATAATTTAATGAAATTTCATTAACAAAAGTCATCCTATATTTATACACAACAAACAATAAGAAGTACCAACATAAACCCATTCCATTAGTCCGGGTGTCCTCTTTGACAAAATTATGCATATCGCTATCCATATCAACATTATAAGAGATATCTACTTCCACAACCCATGAATCATCATACATTCTTATCAATCCATCATCCATAATAGGCTCACATAATGTTTCAAATCAGGTCTCATCACCCATAGAAATAACACAAGGTTGAAATTAAACAACAACTAGTTAAAGGGGAATCAAGTCCCTAGAACTAAGGTATCGGACATTAACATGATCGTGAGAACACTTATCCCCAAAAAAATATCATTATAAAATAATTAATTTTTTTTTGTGAACTTACGAATTCATTTAACATAGGTTACAACCATATTTATCTTATGGAATCAATTATTCGTAACTAGTAAGATATTTAAACATACTTCCAACATAAATTCAATTCCATCAACTTATACGGAATAATGGTCATAAGTGACCATCAATATTTATTATTTATCCTAAAATGATTACCATATTTATGTTCTTTATCTATTTTAAAAACATTAAGACATACAAAACCATGGAATAAAAAAATATCACATGATTAAGATAATCAAGAGGAAAAGTGTTGACAAAACATAAATACATGTGATCCCTACATGTCAAGACCAAATCTTTCTCTATTTTTGGTTTAATCTTCATTAAGGGTATTTAAACCATTTCAAAATGTGATTATGCATGTCAAATATATTATTACACATAAAAGTATTGAGAATTAATGAATCCCCTACCTCAAATATTTAAATGTTCTTTGAATAAAAATAAAATAATAAGAACAGACCTTTGATAACCTATCCAATATGGAATCAATGGTCACTATAGTTGTCAAACCATGAAAACACCGGTAAAAATCAAAATAACTCCACAAGAATAAAGTATATTAACAAACACAACATATAAGGGTATCACGGAAGAAAGCATAGCTGAATAGGGAAGAACCCAATTGAGAAAGTGTAAAATATCACATTTTTCATCCAATATTAACCTCTAGAAGGTGGGGGTTGAATCTGATCAAAGAGGTTTTTAAAGGCCTTTGAAAATCTATCGTGTGTGTTTAGGTATCATGAGGAAAGGTTGGAAGAAATAAAAGTTTTAAGGGGTTTGGGAGTTTATAGGAAAACTCGAATTTATAAGACCATGGTGGAACACCCTGTACTGTGGTGCAAAGATGTTGGAATGAGACAAAAATATGGCATAAGGAAGGACATTGTTCCACGTCATTCTCAGTCAAAGCTGTATCAGAGAAATATGGCATATTCTATGCCATAGAACCTATAATTTTTGAATATGACCAAGGTTCAAGGCAAACCATCATGCCTAAGAGTTCTAATATCTAAGAGGGATTCAATATCTCAACTAATCTCCATAATGTAGATACCCTAAAATGATGATACATTAATAATTACCTCTCATAATTACATGCCTCATACTACCCAACACCTCACATGGTTACTGAAATTGGATTTACCTTCAAACTCCATCTAAGATTTTAAACCACAATCTTAATCCACAAAATTGTATCATGGACTCCACAGTGTTGAAAAATCCTCCATGTTATAGCCTTTTCTACAGATAAAATTTCATCCAAATTCCCCTCATTCCTCCTCATATCCTTCTCTTGAAATCTATAACAACTAAACCACATACTGGTATGAAATAAAAGGATATGGTCCCTTACATCGTACACATTTATAACAATTCTCACCCTCATGAATTTAAAACATAACCTATAGAGAAGGAAAATAATAGGGGTCACTCGAAAATCCCACCCATGAAATACCTCTCAAGTATCATTCTATCCTAAGAGGATAACCACCTATCATAGAGAAATGTGGTGAAAACTATAAAATACTCTTTCAGGATAGATACCACTCAAACAAATGTAAGGACACAACCTGGGAATCAGGAAAAAGAGAACTATCTTATAAATAAAAACTCCATCATCAAAAAATTATTATTATTGAAGAAATTGCCATCTAAAAAATCTAGATACTAAGATTGAATCCGTGACTCATCTTCCTTGGTTCACTACTCTATTCCACCATGCTACGAAAGGACATGAAATAAGGGAATAGGTTGCCAGTACAACACCTTATCTTAGTGTTCTAAGACCTCCATGATCCTTTCCTCAAAAGTCACATCAATATCAACATTGATCTCACACCAATAGATGATGTTAGAATCATTTTAAAGATAGTGGTGCATCTATGACACATGAAAGACATCATGAGTCTAGGATATCTACAGGTGGAATTATATTCGATACGTGACTGCTCCAACATGTCTCAGCACCTCAAAATGTCCAAAAAATGGGGGGGGGGATCTTATTTTTAGGAGAAAACCTTCACTACCCATTAGAAGGATTCAATATCAAGTACACATGATCTCTAGTGTAAAACTCCAGAGATTTGATCCTTTGTTCCAATGTGGAATTTTTACAATCCCTCATTTCCTTCATCCTCTCATGAATCACCCAAACAATATCTATCAATATTTTCACTGGTTTCATCTTGAGAATTTCTGAATCTTTGGCCATGTTCTAGAAAAATGAATAACAACATGGTCATCCATACCCAAATTAAAATGGTACAAAACCAATAGTGGAGTGAAAATTATTTTTGTAATTAAAATAAATCAAAGGTATGTACCTTACCAAAAATTCTCTATAATCTAGGACACAAGTGTGTAACATGTGTTCAAGAGTCTAGTTAGTTTAATCTATCTATCTATTTGTCTATGTATGAAAGGAATTTCTATTAAACAATTGAGATCCAAAATCATAATAAAGACCTATCCACACCCTATAGGTGAAATTAGGATCAGAATAATAGATAATCAACCTTGGGACTCCAAGAATCCACAAATCCTCCTCCATATACTACTCAATGAAACATCCACTGAGTCCAACTCCTTAATATTAAGTGACCTAATATTTTCTGATTTCTTAATATCACCCCTATAGAAACAAATGATTCCAAGTCTCTTGTTAATATTGTGATTATATGTATTAAAATTTCCTCCATTTACCACTAAGGGATATCTAGTAGCTAGATAAAACCACTTGGAACATAGTGTTTAGCCTTCAATCATTTGTAGACTAATCATTGGGATATGAAACCTAAAACTGAATACTTTAAACCAGTAAACCAAAATTGACCTCTCCATGCATGATACATCTTTTTAATAATATGATGTATAACTAATGGTGATTTGTGAGACCCATTGAAAACTACCTCTTGAAACACCAAATGAAAAAAAGAAATCCCCATAAAACCCCTAAGTTATGACCATACTGAAAACATTCATCAGGGGAATAAACACAAACAACTCAAAATAACCGTCATTATTTCAAATTTATTTTATTCTAATAGAAGACATACCTTAGGCTATTCTGAATGATGAAAACCATAAATCATTCATATATAAGATATTGTCACCAAAAATTCAAGGAAAACATAACAACTACTAACTTGAGATTATGAGTGACATAGTTACATTCATGAGGTTATAACTGCTAACACCCATAAGAAATAGTCTCCCACTACTACATTAGGACACTACTGAAGACAAAATGTGGAACATTAAAAAATATTTCAAATTGAACACCCTCTTCTAGAAAATGAAGAACTAGGGTGTTGAACAAATTCTAATTTAGATACTCAAAAGCAGTATGACACTAGTCATTCCATAAGAATTACAAATCATTCCTAGTCAAGGCTTTTAGAAGAGTTTCAATGTAAGAGATGTTAGGTAAAAACCTATTATAATATCCTGTTAGATTATGTAAACTCTTCATCTATATAAAAAAATTGGGGGCTAACTAAGAAAAAGCCTCCTCATTATTCGAAGGGTCCATAGTCACTCCATGTTGGTACATAACATAACCAAATAAATGAAATTTCAGATCCTAGAACATACACTTCTACAGCTTCCTAAAGAAATGATGACTACAAAAATTACCCAAAACATCCTCCAGATCCTCTACAAACTCCTCATCAGATGCATATTCCATAAGGATTTTGTTGATGGAAAGAAACACATAATAATTCTAAAATTCTTAAAAGACTATATTCATATTTCCAATAAATATAGATAGAGAGTTTTGATAACATAATTAATTTACAAAAATCTCATAATTCATATAATTATATCAAAAATCAATCTTAAGAATATTGTTTTACTTTAGCCACATCTGAGAATATCCCAATCATATATGGATATTTGAGAACAAACTAGAACCATTGAATTGATAAAACTAATCATATATATATATATATTAATGTATAGATATTCTTCAGTGGAACTTGAATCGAGAAATAGAAATTGGTACATAGACAGAGGCTACGATCATCCTTCTTTGAAAACAAAACTAATGGACCCCAAGGTCATACACTCAGCTGAATAAAACCACATGGTAAGAGATAATCAACATGAATCCATGGATCCTACCACTAAAAAGGATCTATTTTATACATATACATCGATATCATAGAAGCACTCGACTGTAGCTCTTTCCCAAACTTGATCTCCCACTTAGGAGGTAATGAAAAAACCACAACAAGAAAGACATCAAGGTAATTTTCCACATCCCTAAGAAGAACTGCTGGATGAAAATCTAAGGATCTTTGTACCAACTCAATTATCTAGGAATTTAGGGGTGGAACATGCCTGTGACCCATCAGAGGGTCTTGTTCAAGAATGATAACAATATAATCTCCATCATCATAAAGCACAATCCACCTCTTGAAGTAATCCATGATAGCTTACACTGAATAAAACTATTCCATGTTGAAGATGATTTCATATGGTTGTATCTACAAATATAAGAAGTCTCCACAAGTGTAGAGTTTCCCTAACAATAGCTAACGACCTCTACATAACTCGTATAAACAATCTCGACCTCAAACTAAAGTATTAATGCCAAGGTAACTGAAACTATCTCCACATCATGTCCCAAAACATGGACCAGAGAATGTGATATAAAGTAATGTGTTTCTCCTGAGTTAAACAAGGAAAACACCTAAGTATAAAATATTAAAAAGGAACCCATGTTGACTTTATTAGTTTAATTTATTTAATGATCACAAAAAACTCTAATGGTTTTCTAACAGTTTAATTGAATGAATCACAATTATTCATTTTGGAATACAATTCATATTTTTGATGACCGAGGTAATGAAATCTTGAGGATTATGGGCAATCCAAATAAAGGAATTAAATATCTATTGAATTATTAAATGTTTATTAAAATCCATTGATGAAAGATCAAATTTCCATATAATACTATAAAATGAAGTTAGAGGGACAAGGTGGAGTTCTCAAAATTATATGTAGCACCAGTTTAGTATTGGAATGGGAAAAATGCCCATCATCCTCTAGAAGTCCATTGGACAACTAGTATAGTTGTACCAACTATCCTGTGGGGAATTTATAGTTGTAACTTTCTTCTAGGTAGGCCATGTCTACCCAATGGTGGCTATTAGGTATCCAATAGTGTTGACCGAGACTCTCTACAGAATTATTTAATGCAGTAAAAATGTCTATTAAGGTAGCATGGAAACATTATATTGTCATCAAACCACTCTCATCTTGAATCAAGATTCCAAATCTCTTGTATTCACCAATATATCCTCTCATGAGTAATTATTCTTTTTCAAATCTAAAAGGATCTCACTTTTGTTTCTATCTCTATCTTTATAAACATGTACAGTTATTCTATTAGGATAAAAAATCATAATTTTAATATAATTTCACCAACAAACTCATCTATTCTTATCTCAGCTTATTTATTTAGTAATTGGGTTACCCTTAATACTGATTAAATTTTGGTTATTCAGTATCCATTTAAACCAATGAATGTTTGGTTCTCCAATCTTTGTTAAAACTAATGTAAGTTGGATCTTTGATTTATATCAAACAAATGTATGATCTTAATAATACACATCATTTTAATTTAGGGGTGGAGATGTATGGCCACCTTGTGTGTTATTAAGAACAATTTAACAAATGGTGGTCACTTTTTTTATTTAGTATATCATTTAGAATCTTTCATCATCGAATCACATACATTTATAAATTTGGTTTGATTGTTTCCATGCTTAATTTACTTTGATATTACATTTATATCTTGAATTGAATTACTAAGTTATCCCTTAATTGATCACATTCCTTATTCTTTATTAATTATTTAAATTTTGAATTATCCTTTTTCTTATTATTTAAAAATTAAAATAGAAATTAAACCATCCCTGTTCCCATATTTCTCCAATAAACTAGTAATATAAAATAATTTCCTTTTATTTTAATAAAAAAATTTCATTTTCAAAATTTTTTATTGTCAATATATTTTTTCAAATTTTAATGTTTTCAAAGATCCTACTATCTATCATGGAACCTAATTCTTATTTAAATGCTCATATTTTTTATCGCATTTATTTCACTAATTGTAATAACTGAATTTCAACTTTTCTTAGTAGTATTAGTTACCATTTATGAAAAATGGTAATACATGGGTATGTTCTAACTAAATAATATAAGGAAAAGTGTAACACCAAAGATGTTATGAACATTGAAATTAATAGAAAATATATGAATGATTTATGTTATTTCCATTATTATAATGAGTTTA
Source organism: Viscum album (assembly GCA_963277665.1). Taxonomy (NCBI): domain Eukaryota; kingdom Viridiplantae; phylum Streptophyta; class Magnoliopsida; order Santalales; family Viscaceae; genus Viscum; species Viscum album. Next base: position 316,438,058 of record OY728140.1, read on the forward strand.
ATCATGTTACTTTTTGTAAAATGTCTCATTAAATATGGAATTTACAACAAGTCACACATATAGGCATTAATAATGTAAATAGAACTCCATTTGATATGTATTTTCAAGATTTGAAAATATTCTCTATGCATCCTAATAAATCTATCATTAAAATGTTCATAAGAATTACTAAAATTTGAAATTATATAAATTTTCTCAGTTGTTGTTTTTTTTATAAAAATTATTATAAAGAAAATTTTATAGGATTTACCCAATTAGAGGGATCCCAAAGTGACAATGATCCATGAATCCAAGGACATAATGAATATGGTTGTTATATAATTAATCATATCACTAATGAAATATTTGAACAAAATGAAAAACCAAGTAATAAAAGAAGGAATTGAATCCAAAGAAACCATGCATAACCTTGCTCTTAATGAAGTAAAAAATGATGATTCTTCTGAAAGTGACATCAACGATGAATGTGATCTTGAAAAACGTATAAAGTTTTTGAAGAAACTTTTAAATAAGAGGGAATCATCCTGACTTGAAAAAAAAGTAAGAAGACATTAAGTCATCCATTGTGCCTTCTTTTTATTAAAATAGAGTTATATTAAAAAAATTCATGATCTAAAAAAATAACATAAAAGACAAGAAGAAATGAAATAAATCTCTAAAAAATTACATGTACTGATAATGATTACTCAACCTCCTCAAGTAATTCAACTCTTAAATGCCTCCTGGAAAATTTTGATGATGTTAATATGGTATGTTCTATAATATCTCAGTCTCTTTCTCAATCATCTTCTTTTCTATTTTCCACTTATTCAAGTACCCAAAGCTATAAATAAATAAATACACTCAGTGTAAACTAGAAAATGGTTTTTCTTAACATGTTTCTTAATATAGATATCTTGAAAAAAAATTATAAACATGTTCTTAATGAGAAAAATCTGGTTTTAAATGAATAGGATCTTCTTTCAAATGAAAAGGAGGATTTGGTTTCAAACCTAAAAAATCAACCTGATATTGATGTTTTCAAATATGAGAATATTGATCTCAAATGATATCATTCTAAATTCACCCAAGGAGAAGAAATCAAAAAATTATCCTTGATTATTATTTTCTTAAAATAAATAATCATTGTTTTGGTTTTTCAAATAATAACATAAGATCTTCATATAATACAACATTCTTAAACACTATTTTTTAAAATAAAATTTCCAAATATTGTTGCAAATTTGGTTATTTAATTTTGGTGTGAGATTATAAAAGTTATTTATAATGAGTACCTAATTATATCTATCTTTTTTTATAATATTCATTAAAAATATATATAAGTTTGGGTTACCAAATCCTTATCAACTTATCTGTGTGGACATAATTTTTTTTTCACCTTCTCAATATATGTTAGCTGACTCTACTAGACATAAAATATTTGTAAAAAATGGTTCATTATTTTGATTTTATGTATGTATTTTCCATTGAACTCAACTGATTTTTAATATTCTAGATTATAAATATAATAAAAATCTAGGGAACTGAATTTATTGTAAAATTAAGGAAGTAACTTGTTTTTATATGCTCTATTTTTTTATAGCGACAGTTTTCTTAATGATATTTTCCCCCTTTCTCCATAATCTAATCATGTTTTATCTGAAAATATTTTTTTTTAAAATTACATATTAATTTTTTATCTTATGTTAGGATCCTTTTAGTTCATTTATTTTATTTTATAATGCATTGAATATCTTTTTACATGTTTCTAAATTCCTTGTTTTTAAGATTTGGTATTTTCGAAGGTGTTTGTTTCTTCATTTACTATTGTTTTATTATCTTAAACATGACCCTAATTATTATTATCTATATGGAATATTGAGTTTAATTATTTTTATCTATTTATAAGTTGAATCAAGAATGTTTGAAAATACATTCACAATAATATGTATTAATTTTCTTAAAAGTGGAGTTATATAATATTATGCATGTTATTTAAATGTTTTTTCAAAATAATATTTTTTTCTATCCTATTATCTTATCTCACTATCCCTTAGGCATTTTATGTTTCCTTTGGATAACTTCAATGTTGAAGAATATGTTATGATAGAGGAAAAATATTAAATATTGTTTGAATTAAAAAACTGCCGCATTTGGGGGGGGGGCATTGTTTTAATGTATTAGAAAGGTGAAACATGGTTTCATTTGTTTTAAGTATGTATTTCCTTTTTATATTTTCCCCCTTACTTTACATTTTTTTATATCAAGTGATTGTGACCATACAAAGGTGGAGGTTTTTTAATCTTTTAGTGTAGTTGTTTTTGTGATACTAAAAACTCTACTATTTTCTTAACGGTTTCGTTGAGGGAATCTCAGTTATTTCTTTTTTTAAATCTTATTCATGTTTTTAAAAAACCAAGTGATGGAATCGTGATGATACTAGGTAATCCAAACGATGGATATAAATATCTATTGATGTTTTAATGGATGATTTAAATCGATGGAATGAAACTAAAAGATCAATAGAAGAACTCTTCAATAATTTAGAGGGACCAAGTGGTGTTCTCCAACATGAAAGCAGTATCAGCTAGACAGTGGAATGGAAAAAATTCTCTTCATCCTCTATATTTCCATTTTATTCTCATTAAGTATTTTCTAGTGGAATAATTTTTCGAGGTATTACATCGGATACTCAGTGGAGGATACTGGGTATCTTTTGGAATTAATCTAGACTCTCCATGTAATCATTTAATGCAGTCAAAATGGTCATTATGGAAGTCTAATTTAGCTTCAATTCACCTGAAGGATTCCATATTGATCCAAAACCTCTTGGATCCTATAAAAGAGACCTATGGAAGCTTGGAAAATATATTTGATCATCTAACCACTCTCCATTTGAATCATGATGATGAATCTCTAACTTCTCCAAGACACCCTCTAAAGATCCATTCTTCTTTTCCAAATCACAAAGGACCTCACCTTTTTTATCTCTGTCACCCTCTCCAGGACCAATTCATATAGATAGAAAAAAATATATTTTAATGGATTTTTTCAGATGAACTCACTTATTCTCATATGACCTTAAATCATTGGTTCTTAAGTCTTCATTAAAATTATGGAATTTTTGGTTCTTGGGTATTTATTAAAACCAATGAACTTTTGGTTCTTAGGTAACCATTAAAACCAAGGGACGTTGGTTCTTAAATTTCTTTTTAAAATAAGGGATGATCAAAATAAGACATATCTATATAATTGAGAAGCTAGAGATATGTGGTCACTTTATGTACAATTTTTGAACTCCATATCAAATTGTGTTCTCTATTTTATTTACTATATCTATTCACATATTTTTACTTCGATTTAATTACATGCATAAATGTATTTCAATAATTTTTATGCTTAATTTACTTTGAATTTTCTATATAACTCAAATTGAATTTATATACTGTTGCTCAATTTATTTATTACTTTATTATTTATTAATATTTTTAATTTAGAATTTTGTAGTTACTTTGGATTTAACTTTTAAAAGTAAAATCCCCCCCTCTTTCCATATTTATCTGTATGAAAATTAGTATCAAAGTAGTGATATTGCATCCTGACCCTGGAAAGCCTAATTCCAATGTCATGATACCATTTCATTGTCATAAGATACAAGTAAATCACATCCGAAAGAACTGAATTGTTACGTAGTCTTGGTAAACTTGATACATATATGGGTATTTTATTACAAATTAATACACTATTTACATCATATTTTTTTATATTAGGATAATAACATTATTCTATCTATCATATCATTCCATATCCTTTGTAGTACACTTTAAGGAATCCTTGGGAAAGGAAACATAATAAGGGTGACACAAAATGCTTAGAAAAGGAAAAATACAATGGAAGAAATAATTCATCAATGAGAATAGGTAATATTGAAAGGTAATAACTGATGAACCAAGCCATGTAAGGAATAAAATTATAAGGAATTTCATAAAAAATACATCAAGGTAAATAAAAGAATAAACATGCCATTTAAATAACTAGATATGGAAAAATCAATATGGAAAGGTAATAAATTGAAAACACATTCCATTTAATCAATAAACTGAGAATAAAATGCACCCATAGATATTTCGACACAAAATCTCATGGAAAAATCATAACTGAATCTAAATTAAGGCAATTATTAATTATTAGAAACCATGTTTCATAGGTATATGGAACCATTTCTATCCAGACCTTTGACAATACAGTTTATCATATTGAGTATCAACCTATCTATGGCTGGACAACTAACTCATCCCATGAGACTATGGATGCATAAAAGAGATATCTATAATTGAGCTCCACTTGTACCGTACCTTTCCAAAGCATTACTGATATATTGAATAATCAATTTAATAGTGTGATTTATCAAATATTTGTATGGATTATAAGATACAGACTTATCAATATTTCCCTAAATAACAAAATAAAATTCAAAGTAAACACTCTTGAAAAAAATGGTATATGGTTTAGGAAAATAACATATATATGATAAATTATATGGATAATTAGTGGAAATTCAATGTTCAATAATCATTAAAAATTGAATATTTCAAGGGTACTAATAAAGGGAATCAAGGTAGTGAGTGTCAATATTATCCTTAGTAAATGGAGTCATAAACCATCCAGATGAAGAGTAAAGATGGTATCAATAAAACATATCCCATGTAGAGTAAAATAAATGGGGGTTTCATTGATAAATATAAATAGTATAAAATGATCATTTAAAAAGATTCTTCAGGATACTATATTTTTTATTTTGAAAGTCATTTGAAGATAATTTTCTTTGAAATTTACTTTTTAAAAACCCTTTTTTTAGTAAACATTTAAAATTTCAGAGGAATCATCGATGAAATGATGGTGGTAAATTCATACATGTTGTATGAGGTAAAAAGAACATTTATTTTTTATAATAAAAAGGATAAAAAAATTTCTTTTTCAAAATAAAATAAGTATATTCCTTTGAAAACATTAGTAATAGACCAAAAGGGAAATTTTGTATTTAAGAAATCATATTGGAATGTTTAAAAACATTTTTGAATGTTTTTTTATAAATTATGGTTTTTAGAAGAAAATAGGTTCTCCGAAAAAAGACAGAAATGAAGGTGGGTTTTGTTAAAAAAATTATATAAAACATTTTGAGTTCCAAAGAGTGGGGGAATGGTAATATTACTTTAAAATGGTAATTAATAACCAAATTTGAATAAATTTAATGGGTTTATAAAATAATTATTCAACAATATTATTCTGATGGAAATCAAAATGTAACCAACCCTGAAAAAAATGTTTTTATGAAGTAAATCCTTGAAAATAAAATAAAAATGATGTGAAAATAAATAAATCAATATATTATGTGTGAAAAATTTAAATCAACATATACAAGGGTAAATACAAAAATAAAAAAAACTGATTACACACATAATCATTGAATATTAACAAGAATGAGGAAGTAATAGAACCTAATGAAAATGATTATGGTTATCAAATTTCTATTCCACATTGTATATTTTAACAAAAATCCACATAGTGTAAATAATTCAAATAGAAACTCAAAATCACATGGAGATAAATAAATTCATGATGTAATATTTCAAAATGGGAACAGATGTAAAAAGTGAAATGAAAACCCCTTGCCTTGCATTTCCTTTTTTGGTGAATGTATTTTAACCTCATGTATAAGGTTTTTAATCATTTAACCATCATATTACAGAATCATAATCAAATTTATATTATCATATATTAACTTATAATAATATATTATTACTCTTTTGTTGTTAATCATTCATTATTTTTACTATTTCGAGTATTACTAGCCTAGTTTGTTGAGTATGTTTTAACTTGTTACATGCAGTTTTTATTAATTAGATCATGTTTTAATCATAACTAGAATAGAAAATATTATTTAAAAAATAATATATATTCATTATATATGTATCTAGAATAATCCATAACATTTGAATATAGGAAATGTAATACAAGCTTTGTACATACACTAAAATTCTACATTCATTTCCTTGTCATGTTTTAATATAATGAAAAGTATATGATATATATGTATATGTATATTTTAATTATAGATGAATATTTAATTAAAATATGTTAAATTTTATTATTAAAACCATATGTTATACATTCCATGTATATCATGAATGAATCACCTCGCTTTGAGGAGGTGATAGTCCACACTTCCGCAAACAATGTTATCGTATTTCCATGAGATGAAAATCATAAAGGTATGATATATATATAAATTATAGAAGAAAAATAAATTATAAATATAATATATATATATGTGTGTATTTCTCATCGTAATACCCAACCATGAAAAGTCGTGAAGGAAAAACAAACAATCAACATTTTGTGAGCCGCAGTACTTGGTCGATCACATAAACGGTAGGTTCGTTACACATTAGATGGATCTGTGTGAAATTGACGGTAAAAAACATAAAGCAAAAATGTATATGTATATTTATAAAACTTATTTTATTATTTAATCATGTAATAAAGATAATTTATGGGATGGAGAATGAAAATAAATTCGAAGATCTTGAGAAAGGATATTACATCTTTTTTAGGTAACTTCTTTTGGTTTGCACCAAAGGGATTCCATGGATAGATTTATGTCCAAGTTCAGACCACTATGATGAGTTGAGAGATTTTTATTAGGTATTTAGTTTTATATTAATCTATCCGTAGAGCCTTGAGAGGTGTGACGAAGTGTTCGGGGTGATTACCTTTTTTTAGTGGCTGAGGAGTGACATTCTTGCAAATTTTTGGAAAGGGATTTCCTCCAAATATTTTCTGAGTCAAAGTGGCTCCAATAATGAACCCAATTACATAAAATTGAGGTTAGGGTCTAAATATGTCTGTTAAATAGAATTTTGACAAGTTTATAGGACATTCTGGCCCTTAAGTTTATGGTTTAGTCTCTTATTAAGATATCTTTTTGACTTAACCATTATAATAAATATTAATTACTATGACTAATATAATCAGTAAAAAACTAAGTTAAACATATTGGAAATTATAAATAATTATTATTATAAATAAGGAATCCATTTCCCCTATTCAAATCAAATAAGTGGTAGAAATTAGTCTAAATTTAAACTCGTAGATGGGATGACAATGCGAGTTGTTAAAGTAAAAATATTCAAATGTTTTATTAGTTTTTATATTGCATATCAACGTTAAATTGATTCTAATAAACTAAATTGGATTAATTTGTATATAATTGATATTATTAATCTTTAAAACTAATAAAAAATTTAAATTTTCCTTATAAATGAATTAGATGAAAAAAAAATTAATTAAAATTCCATATTTTCACTATTCATCAAAAAATTAAACTTCACAAAAGAATATAAAAACAAGTACTCTATGCTAGTTTTTATGTTATTATTTAAAATATAAATTTTATTTTGAAATATAAAATCAATAAAAGTTCCTAAAATTGGATTTAAAATTAGTTCTCCATTAAAAGGAAAAAAACTACCTTTATAAAAATATTGGTTTTCTGTGAAAAAAATTCGGCTTGTTTTTATCTTATCCCATAAAATTGATTGGATGAATATAAAAAATATTTTATTGGATATAAGTATATATATTATAATAATGTCCCTCACTAATTGTAATTAGTTTAATTTATTAATATAAACCATCATTATGGTCATTAAAATAGTTTTCTATAAAAAGACTCACTTTATATTCAATTGTTCTTATATTCATTTTTAATTAATTTGTAACCTATGAATTAATTTTAAAATTTTTATAAAACTTTTATTTTAACAAGTTGGTTAATATTATTAATAATAACTAATTTAACATCCAGTTTTTATCTTTTTATATTAAATAATAATGTTTTATTAATATATTATTGTTCGGTAATACTCGATCTTGCATGTAACAGAAGTCATCAAAGAAGCACTTTGTTGTGTGTGACACATGTGAACTCAATATCACATTCATTTAAATATATACCATGGATCAATTTTATTAAAATATTAAATATATTTTAATGTGTAAATATATTATATTCTCTTATGTGCTTGTTTTTGTGTGTCATACACGCTATTAAATACAATGTTCTTATTTTAAAATTTCTCGGCGTTACATTCTCTCCACCTTAATGAAGTTGATTCCCAAAAATTTAAAATTGAACATGGTTACTGATTGTTTGATATTTATTATTTTAAAATCCCACATCATTATAAGGGTTCGTAAAAAATCATCTAGAAAAGATAGTATGGGATGTACAAAGGTCACATGGACTAACATATAACTAGGTCTCTAAGTAGGAGAATATTTGTGGATGGTAAATATATGTACATTAAGGGAAAGTGAAAATATTTATAAGGAGTGATTGAGGTCATCAATCCCAAACAAGTGATTGATCAATGGAATGTTGAGAGACTCAATGCCATAAATCTATGATGATTTAAAAAATAATCCGTTCAACAAAAATTAAGGTATTATTAAAACATTTTTTTAGATACTCTTCCAAATATTGAGGAACCATTTTATTCACCAAGTATTTAAGGAAATATATTTACATGATAGTTATCAATTTCATATGGGGGATTCTATTTTTTGGTTTTTCTTCAATCAAATTCGAATTTATCCCTTACATAAAGAAATGGTTCTTTAGAAATTAACTTTGATGTTTCAAGTACTAAAATACACTTGTAACTGATCTTAAGACCCCTAAAAGAGTAAAATATCTAACTATTTTTCTCTAAATGTTCTCCAAAGTGAATAACATTAATACATTAATATCTAAACTGGAAAAGTAACATTATAATCTCATTATTAATATTTATTCATTAAATTGTATGACTATAAACAATTACATATTAACCATGGAATCATGTAGGTCAGTGGTTCGTGTGAAACCCTTATCGTTATTCGGTCACAGGTGCATGTCCTATGGCCTTTCCAGACATGATGGGTTGCCACCCGACATACATATTTTCCTTTTTTGAAACCTTATTAATAAAATTTCCAAAATAAATACGAGGGAAATCCTTAAAATTTAATCATTAAGTAGACTATAGTTTTAAATGAAACCTTAATAGATAAATATTTCATCCATTTATTTCCACATAGTTCCTTCCTTGGTCTAGGATTTATCTATATCGTCTTTTATAGGATTTCTAAATCATGACACCTTATCTTCAATCTAAAACACTATAGGTTTAACCTAGTTCATTCATTGTCAAAATACATCATAATTTTTTGTAAATAAAATGTGAATTATCATAAGGATATCCCACAGGAGTGTCAAATTAGGTGTGCAGTAGGACCAGTTGTCATATACCAAGTTATTCCAAGTCAGGCCTGGCGCACGTTGTCAAAGTTGTTACCCCTAGGTACATCTGTTCCAAAAAAATGTCCACCTGAAGTATCCAGATTGGGACGTATTTCAATAAAGAACTGTATAATTTTTACCATACCAAATTTCTAATATGTTCTTCTATACATATCCTCAAATCCCACCTCAGTGTTATGTTCTCTAATCTACATTTCCTTAAATCTGGTTCCCAATGTTGCTATAAATCTTGATCTCATTCCAATTTTTCCAACTTGACCCTAGAAAGCCTAGAGCTGATGTTATGATTCCATTACATTGTCATAAGATACAAGTAAATCTCATCCCAAAGGACCATATTGTTTAGTATTCATGGTAATCAATATATATACATGAGTCTTTTATTACAAATGAATTCACTAATTACACCACATATTTTTATTTTAGGATAAAAATTTTATTCCATCTAACATATCCTTTCATATGTTTCTTAGTACACTTCTGGGAATCCAAGGTAAATGAATCACAAAAAGGTTGAGCTCAAATTCTCAGTAACGTTAAATTATAGAAGCAAGAATAATGTATAAATGATAATATCAATATAGTAAGCTAATAATTGTAGACACAAGCCATATAATCAATAAACTGAGAAGGAAGTGTGTTTCTTCTGAAAATGGGGATGACCTTATTTGTTTAAGGTTCAAACATTCTAGTCGTTTTCTAACGGATTTATTCGTATAATCAGAAACATCCAATGATTCTATATCCATTTAGACCTAATTTCCAAAGGCAGGTGCTCATTAGTTATAGACCGATGAGGCTTAAGAATTTGTATTGGTCGAGAGGATGGGAGGTCAGACTCATCACACCTTTTTTGGTGGAATTATTATCTACTCCGGGACTCTCTTATAGATTTGAGTTAGGTTTGTGAATCCTTATTAATTTACCAAGTATGAAAATGAGCTTTCCTTTAGATCTGACAGTCAATGATTGATATGTATGATATTTAGATAATCTTTTATATGTATTTTCAGTTATTCATTAATAGAGAGTGATCCATATTTATTATAGATTCTTAGTCAATGGTATCCTTCAACACATTATATAGAAATATCTTGGTCATTATGATAACCATACTGGGTTTAAAGCCACTCAGTGGGGCACTTAAAGTTTATTGTCCTTCAGAAGGAAATGGATTATTTTAGAGTTGGGATCGTACTCGCAGATAGGCTACCTACATATCCTTATTAGAAATGGAATTAGAACCCACATAGTTCGAGTGAAGAAGTATGAGGGTTATGCATGATTAATGGCTCAAAGAGAAATATCATAATTAATTTTACACTCTAAGCTCACGTGAGTCATGCTCGGTGTGATAAATAAAAGGTATTAGTAAATCCTGACGATTGAGCCATGAAAGATGCAATCATAAGATATGATATGGGAATTACGTATGTATAACCGCCCAAGATATATGAGAATTTGGATTTACTTCAGGGAAGAAACCCGGGAAAAAGGTCCATAAAAGTATATGCGATTTATAGAGATTTAAATACTTAACATAGGTATTACTTCTAAGAAGGATGCCCAAATTATAGAGGGACAACTGATTGGGTTTTAATTCCTGAGAAGCAAGTCCAAGTCAAAAGAAATTAAGTCTGGGGCTTAATCCTAAAGAGGATGCCTAGATTTAGGAACTCTCATTTTAAAGGATGAGGTTGAATGAAGGAAATATCTATCCTTATTGACATAAATTTATGTAAATCATGAGGATTTGAGAGATTTTATATAGAAATACTTTCAGATAAGGAAACCAACAATGGAACCATGCCAGAAATGGCTTCGAAGAGGGTTTGGAAGGCTGTCCTTGAAGAAGAAAAGTGGATTTGAGGAAATGAAGTGAATTAGAAGGAGGAGTGCAAGTATTTTTCTGGCACGCAAGTCCTGGTCAC